>OW119927.1:23192467-25634438 GCA_933210815.1 Meta bourneti | reverse complement strand
GGTTAGATGTTCTGATTTTAAGTGTGCTGGGGTGGATTTGTCTTATTGTTAAATAAGATTTAGGTTTTCTATTTTGACGATTTGTTATTGACTGATAAAAATCAGGCAACGTCTGAAACGTGTTTTTTTTAAAGAACTATGGTCTTACTCACGGGCGCCAGATTTATTTAGCGATGAAGACGATATAAAATGACCATTTTCTGCCAGACGAAAAAATCAGAAACACACCCCATCAATTCACCTGACCCATGACCATGACATGAATACAGAAATAATGACAATAACATACTCTTACCTCCAGAGCAGCAATAATAAAATTAAAAAAAATTTCTCTCTGAGTCGTCCTGAGAAACTTAAGTGATCAATCAAAATAGACTCACTGAAGGCACGAAACAGAAACTTCCTCACAATCTAACATCGATATAGTAATTAAAAAACAATTTCAGTACAAAACAAACCTGTTTTTTTTTAATCCGTTTTAAACTAGCCTGAAAACTCTCAAAATGTATACGTACTCACGCAGACCGTAACATTTATGCTTTACAGATTTTGTATATTTTTCAGTTTATGCAATACTACATTCTAGAGATTCTCGATTAGACGACGGTGGAATTTTAGGAAAATCGCATATTGAGTGAAAAGCAACACACTCGATTGACTACTAGCATGCGCATGCGTACTGTGTTTTTTATACACCAGCGGGATACGCATGCACATGTCGGATGTTCGTTCCGCTTGTTAGTTCAATGTGCGGGGAGCCTTTTCCTATTTATTTATCCATAATTTCACAGAAAAATCCATTCCCATAACAGTCTAAAAAGCACACTAAAAATAACAAAGTACAACAAAAAAATTATTTTAAAAAAATTCTGACAGTAAAAAGCTCACATAATTCTTCAATATACATATGGTAAGGATCAATAATCATTTCAATCGCACTTTAAACACTAAACGAGTATTATCCATTGGTGAATTGATAGAATAATTCATTAATTCTTTTAAGATGATCGTCTCACAGAGATGAGGGAATATGTGTTAAGATAGAGTATTGCTTAAACTGAGTTTGCATCCTCTATAGACTGTCAGCTCATCCAAAATGATCAATTTTTCATAATGCAAGTGTTTTAAAACTTTCTCCTTAAATTTCCTCGAAATATTTAGTGAGATTCAAAATACGAGTAATAAAGGTTTGAGGCTGATTTAACTCAGGTTTCCAAGGACAGGTTCTTTCGTTACCAAGAATCTCATCAGAACAAGATTCTGACAATCGTTCTGTACTTTTTCACTACTTCAGAACATTCGCTTCGTTTTTTTAATTCCAAAAGGAAAGACAAGGAAGTCGGAACAATGTTCTGCCCAAGCTTGCTGCCGACTGACTGAATCCGACGCGAAAGCTCTCGCTCGCCACCTGTCTCCGTTAGTCCGACAAGGTCAACTGTTCTCCGAAATCTCTCTTTGTGTATAATTAGGGCCTCATCAGATTCTCCGTATTTAGCGAGACACGTTTCGCCTTGCGGCGTAGGGCGAATGTAATTTGAGAGATGTAGTGGGTGACCTTCTCTCTATTTTTTTATTTTTATAGATATTCATTCTTCGCAGCTCACCTATCGAAAGCTAGATTGCTATTTCCGATACTTCCATCCTGGAGGAATTCATTGGAATGTCGTGGAATAATCGTGATGCTACAAGTCCGAAAGCAATCTGTTTTACTTGGAGTGACAGCACGTTTGGAGATGTTAACAAGAAATTAAAAGCATTTCCGAAAAAAAGATGGTTTTTCCCTTTCATTCTTTGTCTTGCTGAATTCGGGTGGTCTGTGGTTATCATTTATGGCGGTAGCCGATTGATGTTCTTAAAAATAAAAGCTGTTTATGGGTAAGAAACGAATTAAAAGGGATTTGAAGATCTTTGGAATACGGGAGTTGTTCTCTTTAAAGAGGTTTCAGTTTCGAGTTCTTAAATTTTCGTTCGCTTCCGTATTCGTTCGATTCTCGTATTGCGTTATTTATGATTTTTTGTGAGGTTTGTTACAACACCCAACAAACTCTATCGAAGTGAAACAAAAACGATTTTGACCCATCGACTTTCTAATGAAATAGATCATGTAGGCGGAATCGCTGTCGTAAGATCTCTGAAGGGTAAATCAATCGACTTAGCCGATTGGCTATGGAAGCGCAGACTAGTGTTTTTGATCACGGTGGATAATCACTTTAACTAATCAATAACTTAGGATTCATGCTTTTACCCACAACCACGTGACAGATCTTCAAACCGAGCAACTGGAAGAAATGACATGAAGCTGCGGGTATATGCTCCGTCTATTTCATTTTAAGGTCGATATTTTGACCAACATGAAGCAATGTTATGCTTGAGGAGCAGAAAATGGCGATGTGGTTTGTTACACTGAAAACCGAAAATCTCAGAGACGTGGTTCCGGTATTAGCACAAAATCAAAAACCTCAGAACTTATGATTTTACAGCTTTTGATAAAATCCCAGCAATCGGGAACTGGACTGCTTCATCAGCGTTCCGAGCAGGCAAGCAAATCCAGAAACCCGAAATTGGATTTTACAGTTGAGCGCAGGAGCTTTACTGCCAGGTAATAAAGTCATATAACAGAAGGTCCATTATTGAAACAAATCAATAGCATTACACCATCTTGGCCAGACCTCATGCAGACCGTTACGGGGAAAAAGAACAAAAGCGGGCATGGAAATGATTGACTGTTATGTTCCTTTTGATGTACTGACTCAGCGCCTCAGCACGGGAACCCACTGCCAGCCCCAGTCCAATTCTCGCTTACATCAATTTATGAGTAATACCAATGTCTCCTCGGATTGTTCCTTTGTTTTTCCCCCTGCTGCACTATTTCGTGATAATCGGATCGATACACCGGGGGGGAGCGCTTTCATTATTAATGAGAGTAGTAAAAATCGCTTTCGGAAAAAGACTTTTTTATGGTAAGTGCTGCAGGACAGGGGAATAGGAATACAGAAATTATTACATCCGGTAGACTTCTATTTCTGATGGAAGTTGTATTATTCAGGGCCTTTCGGATTCCGAACTGAGTGGAGGGAATGACATGGTTTAATTGTAAATTGATGAAAGAAATTTGGGCCGTGGTAGCCCAGTTGGAAGAGTAACGGACTATTAACCTGAGGATTGCAAGTTCGAATCCAACCAAAGACCGTCGGGTACAAAGTGGGCTGGTGTATTTTAAATCTCCCGGGGCTTCAAATGTTCTCACGTTGGCGTGGTATGGAAGTTCGGAGAGTGGGGTGCCAGCTCAGGTGTGACCTCGTCATCTGACCGTGGTTCAAAATTACGTGGTGTCCTCGGATCTTTTCCTTCGGGGATTGATCCCGGACCGTCGCCAATAGCCCGATGTGTTGCTCTAGTGCGACGTTAATTAAAATACTTACCTACCAGAGAGAAGTTTAGGAAATAAAATCTTGGCTTCAAAAATAAGTCTAGGAATTAATTTTGGTATTCCTTTTCAACTAATATACACGATAGAATTAAAATTGTAAAAACGTAAATGATATCAGAATTAGTCTTGAGAATACTTACGATAACCATAACTAACGAAACGATATTCTTAAAAAAAATATTATTGACTTCAGAATTGTAACCTTCTATGCGGTTAAATGTTCATAACCCTTTTGGTGGTTGTGTCGGTGAAGTATGTCGTCATTAGTAAAACTGACCTGATTTTCATGGACGAGATATCTCGCCGATACACTTGGAGGATTAACTCTTGGTTTCTCAAAAATTTGGGGCTCAACGCCCCCTTTTCAAGTAGAAAGAACTAAGATCTGGTCATCATAAAAAGATTATCAATATATTGATAATTAATCTCGTCATTAGTAAGTTGGTCAGAACCCGATGGACGAGATATCTCGTCGAAACCACTTGGGGTTAAGTTGCGATAATGTGCTTCTAAGGTTCGACTTTCGGTATTGTGTGTTCATGCGAATTGTTCTCCAAGTTTGTCAAAAATATCACTCGTTTAATAACTAGTGTTAGTTGAGCATATGTATGATGTTTGTAGATCCACTTCAAGATAAATATATTTTTAATACAAGTGATGTCTTGAACGTTTTTGATAGTTCGTAACCGACGCCAACACCAAAACGCATTTGCTCTTTGCAATTTTAAGAGATTTTCAATATGCATCATTCATATGATTTTATTTCATTGGCCCGAATTCGTGTTTCTTTGATTTCCCGAAGGAAAAGATCCGAGGACAACACCTCGTAATTTTGAATCACGGTCAGATGATGAGATCAACATCCGAGTTGGCACTCTAATCTCTCCAGGCTTACCACTAACTGCGTTTCACAAGAAGAAATCTATCCTCCATGCAAAGTAAAAATGACGGTCTTCACCAAATTCTAGTCTAGAAAATGTAATACTCATATTTGAAATTTTTGACTGCGTTTCACTTGTAAGATCACGATTTGTAGCTTGTTTCCTGATTTCATCTGACCGTGGTTCAAAATTACGTGGTGCTGTCCTCGGATCTTTCAGGTTTGATCCAAGACCGTCGCCAAAAGCCCTTTGTGTTGCTCCAGTGCGACGTTAATTAAATACCTACCTATCTGATATCACATGCAAGTTTTACGAAAGATAAGTCTTATGTAAATGGTTTTTATTTTACTAGTATCAAATAAGGAATTCACTATTCTCACGATCATGTTTCATCTTTTTAAAATCCCTCATTACAGATAAGCACTTAATTGGAAAACGACCGATAATAAGCCGCCGTCGCATTCACTTTCCCTGCAATCCAAATAAACATCTCAGAGAAGTAAGCGAAAGGTCAAAAGGGACTCAACTACACTTGCTGAAATGCGGATTAATAAGGCGAGATATTACACGGAGAAATAAAAAGAATTGGAGATAACAGGGATTGTTTAATTTCTCCTCCCGACATAATTTATTTGGACAATTCGGGAATGAAAGAGAAAGCTCACATGTGTTTCTCTTTGAAAAATGCGTGCTCCAGAAACCCATTTATATCAGTTGCCTCGTGTAATGCCCGCTATCGTTCACATGTCACGATCTTATGGAGGATTTTCCGATTTTTTCTCCTTTCTTTCAGTTGAGTTATCTCGGAAAAAACCCAACTCTATTTGTCACTCTTGGTTTTTTGATAAACCCAGTGCTGCTCTTCCTTTGATGACCGGAAAGGATTAGTTTCGTTAAACCTACCGGGGCGCAATAGTTATTCGCTTGGTTGGAGAAGTGTATAAGTCTAGTAGGTCGCTTAGACTCTATTTAAGATATAAAGGTATGCATGTAGCTAACCGTGTTTCGATTCTTTTAGTGTTTTTAGTTTGTATTTTTATGATTTCATTGCTTTTGCATTCTTTTGACGTTGGTATTGGTATTGGTATTGGTATTTTCAATTAACGTCACACTGGAGCAACACAATGGGCTATTGGTGACGGTCCGGGATCAATCCCAGAGGGAAAGATCCGAGGACAACACCACGTAATTTTGAACCACGGTCAGATGACGAGGCAACACCTGAGCTGGCACCCCACTCTCCAAACTTCCACACCACGCCAACTTTTTTGACGTTGACTATATTCTAGGAATATAGAAATCTTAAACATTTCTGTGCATGTCCTTGACGTCCTTTGGCTCAGATTGGCTAAGTTATTGCCACTTGCACCATAAAACCCAGTTCTACCGATCTTAAATGTCGTCTCTGAAAGACTGGTACATGTAGGAACTTTAGGTTGGTAGGTAGTTGAATTTACGCCGCACTGGAGCAACACAATGGTTATTGGTGATAGTCCGGGATCTATCCGAGGACAACATTTTGTAATGCGGTCAGATGACGAGATCAACACCTGACCTGGCACCCCACTCTCCAAATTTCCACACCATGATTACATTCGAAGCCACGAAAGATTTGACGTGCATCAGCCACCTCAGATCTTTGGTTGGATCGAATTTCGAACTCGCAACTCTCCACGGATGACAATCCGCGACTCTATTTACTGGGCTACCGCGGTCACTTAAGTACTTTATGAGAAATACAATGAATGCTCCCTGTAGCTATTATATGGATTAACCTATTCAGGTAGGTATGCAGACTAGATATTAGAAGTAGTCTAACATTTGAGACGACCACAAGCCTTCCTGGAGTACTTTAGGCGAAGTTGAAAGAACCCCGGAAACAAATTTCAGTCAACCCTACAAAAAGCAGCAGAGGATCAAATCAACCTACCATCCCATTATACTAATATCTTATATGAACAGTACTTTGAAATGCTCTGTTGCTGGTTGCGGCAGTTTTAAGGTGACACCAGTACCAACGCTTACCTGTTACCGAAGTCTTAAGGAGACAGAAAGAACTGTTACTTAGCCTTGAGATTTAAATGATCTTTAGACGACAAAACAATACATACTTAATTTGTAGGCAGGCGTGTCTATATAAATATTTACGCGATGTATATTCGTAAAACAGATTTTATGTAGAAGCACCTGTCGAATTTGTATCTTACACAGCACGCGCTATTTGAGGAAACCAAACGATAGTATAGGACGAGACTAGGTTAAAGAAATTAAATTAAAATTCGAGGTATTAGGATTCTGTAAAAATAGACAATCTTCTAGGTTTTTCAATCCTTTCCTCCTATAAATTTCAGATTCTTAACAAAAACGAATTTTTTTTCTTTCTTCTTTCTTGTTTGGCAACTGTTTTCCAACACTGTTTGGCAGGTCGTCATTTCAATGCAACAAGACAGGACTAATTTGTGCCTCCTCATCCTTATTACAACTCCCTTTTTTTCATCCTGTTCCGATTGTTTTATGTGTTACAGTTTTATATTGTTTTCCAATTTCACGTAATTCCGAAAGTTTTGATTTTGAGTTTTCAAGAGATAATTTCAGTTTATTTCTTTGCCTACAAACCTCATACTCATAAAGACTCAGTCTTTTTAAAAGTGACTTCAGCTTTGTTCCCCCTGAAAAAGTATGTAGGATCACTTTCGTTTCCCTGAAGTTTGGAGAGTGGGGTGCCAGCTCAGGTTTGACCTCGTCATCTGACCGTGGTTCAAAATTACGCCGTGTTGTCCTCGTATCTTCCCTTCAGGTTTGATCCCGGACCGTCGCCAATAACCCGTTGTGTTGCTCCAGTGCGACGTTAGTTAAATACCTATCTACCTTATATACTTTATAAAAATTGTTTATTCTCCACTTTTTCATTTGTATGTATTTTGTAAAATTGTTTATTCTCTATTATATTATTTAAATATATTTTCATTTCCCCAGGGTCCTGAAAAGTCTAACTTCGCCTTTGGCATCCGAAATTTGTTCACTAAAATCCTACAAAAATACAAATGGCTTCCAAAAAAAGCTTCCCTGGATGCGTACCCGGAAGAACACATCCCAAAATTCCAATTCACCATCAAGGATTGGAAGGAAGCACTCTTACACAACCCAACCACCTCATACAAAATATCAGCTGTCATTCCATCCAAAAGTGCGGTTCCTAGGACCTAAGGTTAGGGCAAGGCAGGTGCTAAGTACTCGCCCAAAAATGAGGCCCCAGGGCGTAAAGATCCTCCACCAGGAAAGTCTTCCAACTTCAAAACCGAATCGGGTGTAATTTATAGCCAGATGGCTTCCTTGTAAGCTTTGGGCTGTCCCTTTGCCGATCCTCTTCTGTCCCAATCTCGTGGTTACATTAAATCACCACCTTGTTGGTTGGAAGTCGTGTGCTTCCTCGGCCCACGGGTGATGCCCCCGACCTCAATCGGGCAGCGCATACTTTGACTTAATTTTTTCGATACTTTTTACCGGTCGTCAAGAATTTCTCGGCTGCTATGGCGAACTGGAGGAAGTTTCGTTTCTGGAGTTGTACGAAATAATGCTCTACTTTTTTCATGAAATTGGTAGCGGAATGAAATGTAAGGAATCTGTTAGGCTATTGGGGTTATGAGGCCTTCTATATTTTTACCTTGTATTCGATACTAGGTTAGATGATTGAAGTATAATTAAGGAAATTGAAACGGAAAAATCGATCCTAGTAACGAAGAGTTGCGAGTTTGAAACTAGGTTCAACCAAAGACCGTCGTGTACGCGGTGGGGCCTGGTGCACGTTAAATCTGTCGTAGCCTCAAATGTCCTCAGCTAAGGTGTTCACTTCGTCATCTGATCGTGGTTCAAGATTACGAGATTACGTTGCCCTTGACCGTCACCAATAATCAATCGTGTTGCTCCTGTGCGACGTAGATTCAACTACCTTCCTCAACGGTAGGTAGTTAATTAACACTGGAGCAACACAGCGGACGACGGTCCGGAATCAATCCTATAGGGAAAGATTCGAGGAAGGCATCCCGTAATTTTGCTTACTTACCCTGATTGTGTATTTCTTGTGTGTCAGTAAACACTTTCCTCGAAGTATGTCCATTGGTTGGTTGTTGAATTAACATCACTTGAGCAAAACAACGGGCTATTGGCGATGGTTTGGGATCAAACACGAAGGGAAAGATCCGAAGACAACACCATGTAATTTTGAACCATGGTCAGATGACGAGATCACACCTGAGCTGGCACTCCATTTTCCAAACTTCCTCACCACACCAACATGAGAAAATTTGAGGCCACGTCAGATTTAATGTGCACCAGCCCCCACGTACACTATGGTCTTTGGTTGGACCTAGTTTCGAACTCGCAACCCACCAATTGCTAATGTGTTACACTTCTCTACCCGACTCTACCAACTGGGCTTTCGCAGTCTTTTAATCGTTGTGAAAGCTTGAAGCTACTCTATTGTGCTCACAAGTTTTGACGTGTGTAACAGTGTGGCAGTTTTCAATCTGACTTCCACACGTACACATCAGTACACTAACATTAAGAAAGTATTACATCTATCAATTCTTCAAAAGATTGGGTAAATATTCAGTCAGCATTTAATAATGCCCTTTTAAACCCTCACCCTAACGATCATTAGGATTTGTATTTTTACTACCAGTTTGGTAAAAACAATAAGCACATAAAAAGTAAATGTATATAAAAAGACTCAGGGTCTAGGGACTATAAAATAATTCTCTCACAGTACAGTGCATGTTATGGCTCCCAATCTTGAGAGTCGTAAATTGGAACCAAAAATCAACAACAAATAATAAGTAAGCCATTTTTGAATCAACACTATAAATTAAAATGAAATTTGAATATATTCTACATTCAAGCAATAGCTGTCACAATAATATGGATGTAATTTACCCTGAGTGTTCGGATCTTTCCCTTTGGGTTTGATCCCAGACCGTCGCCAATAGCCCGTTGCGTTGCTCCAGTGCGACTTTAATTAAATGCCTACCTACTAACTCTGAGTATATTTTTTTCAATAAAACCTTCTTTGTGCGTGTGTCCATTACTTGAGTTATCAACCACAATGATATGCTATTACTTAATGAATATTGCTTAATAAGCCCTGTTTAATATGCTATTTACTTTCTTACAAATCGATTGAATAAATGAAAAAAAAGTAAGCTAAAAGTAAGCAATATGCAAACATCCTTATATGGATGCAATACTTTTTCAATTCCATTTACGCTACGAGTAAAAGAAAAATCAAATTTCTTTTTCTTATACTTTAGCGTAGGTAATTTCATAAAAATGTAACTGTTAATACGAGGTATAGCCTCTTTTCGATTTTGATATAATCTCTAAATTTGAAATTAGTACATATGAAAAAGTTAGTAAAATTTAATTTGCTCAAATAGATGTTTTGCATTTTCGTGCAGCAAGTTTTTTATTAAATAGAAATTGTAAAAGACTAAAGTTATGAATGATTGGTATTTACATCCAGTCCGTTTATCTTACTGAGTATTATTTAAAAGGTTTCTGCATTTTTGGATTGAGTTTCTTAGAAAATTCTAAACGGCAAGTCAAAAAGAATTCGACAACAGTGGAAATCTAAAAAGCCTTTTTAAATCATTTTTGCTAAGAATCAGTCAAGCCAAATTTTGATTTTAAGATTAAAAACACAAAAATATAAAAATCGAGATTGCTTTTAAGAATTTTCTAAATTCGAATTACAAAATATAAAAAGCCCGAAATTAAAGACGCAATTTTCAAACTGAAAACATCAACAACCTTTACATCAGTTAGTATTACTGGAACTTAATATGGCATTTGAAAAAAACATGCTAGTCAAATCGAGTATTAAATTTTGGCTCTTAAGTTTTACAAATATTTGAGAATTTGGAATAAAAAATAAAACGAAATGTGCAAGGAAAGGCGCTTTTTCTAGCAAATCGGATCTCAGCAAATGCGATTTCTCAGAAAAGCTTTCAGTTTGGAAGCTAACTTTAATGCCTTCCATAATCTTTCCCTCTTGTTTATTCTTATATTTAATACTTAAATATAGATATATGCTTTCTAAAAAAAGGACATTTTTCTCTTTCCAAGAATGGAAGATTAAATGCATGGAAGAAAGTACGTGTCATTTTCGTTCGTGCAAAGATAGAATTTCTTTGAATGAAATTGCTCGTATTTGTAGTCTTGATTAAAGTTGGGCACAAATCGCAATAATGCTCGAAAATCCACTTCTTTTTACGCTCGGGAATATTAAAAAAAGAATACCGAAAACATTAGAGACTATTCGAAAGAATATAAATCATACGGAGAACAGCTAAATTTTCTCCGACGCTTTAGTTTAATTAACTGAACACAAAAAGTGTCGTGCGATAGTTAATTTTACTCAGCTGTCTCATTGCGAAGCATCTCTAATTTCCCAGTTTCAACAGTTTTTATGTTTTCGAATAAAACAAAGGAACTCAAAAAAAAACCGAACTCAAATGAAGACAAGTTGTCTCAGATTAGAGTGGAAGAGAATATATTCATTTAAATCAAAATAGATTCAGCCCGCTTCGAGTGTTTGCCCATTTTTAATTAAGGGAGCTCTGGTAATTTTTCAGACTGAGCCGTCTTTTTTAAATAAAAGAACTCGAGCCTTTTCGAAAGATTTTGTCTCGAGAATTTTTCCATTACAATCTAGAACTTCCCTTCAGGCTAAGTATTTTCCAATCTTTCTTCCATCTACTTTTTTTCGTGAGCCGGTTATTGTGTTTCTAGGGTCAGTCTTTGGGGATGTTCTTTGACAAAGAAAATTTAATGTCCTTGGGTTTGCTGACTGACCATGAAAAAGAGTGTTGACTGGCCGTTCTTTGCAAACCGACCGTTTTCCAATCGAGGTCTCTTCACTTCAATGTTTTGGTCAAGGTTGGACTTCAGCCCCTCAGGTGCTTGTTAATCAGACTCATTTTCTTTGTGGAATTTTTCGGTTGCAACGGTCATGTTAAGGAACTTATGTGGGTGCAAGGAAAACTTTAACGTTTCTCAGTCGTGCATATACGGTAAGTAGCGTGGTTCAGGTACAACAATTGTAAGATGCATTTGCTGTCAATCTAAAGGGCCGTGGATTAGCAACCTGAGGGTTGCGAGTTCGAATCCAACCAAAGACCGTCGTGTACAAAGGGGGGCTAGGGGCCGCAACGTCGTGGCCGCAAATGTCCCAACGTTGGCGTGGTGTGGGAATTTGGAGAGTGGGGTTTCCCACTCAGGTCAGCTTCTCGTCATCTGACCGTGGTTCAAAATTACATGGTGATGATTACCTCGATCTTTCCCTTCGGGTTTGATCCCGGATAGTCGCCAATAGCTCGTTGTGTTGCTCCAGTGCGACGTTAATTAAAATACCTACCATCTGTCAAGCTAAACGTAGGTGGCGGCGATACATATTTCATGATCGTATTCCTAAAGTGACGTCACTTGGTTTGCGTTACGAATAAGATTTCAGCACTTCTCCAATAAAAGCCCTTGCGAGTTCGAATCCAGCCAAACACCGTCGTGTACAAAGGGGGCTGGTGCACGTTAAATCTGTCGTGGCCTCAAATGTCCTCACGTTGGCGTGGTGTGGAAGTTTGGAGAGTGGGGTGCCAGCTCAGGTGTTGCCTCGTCATCTGACCGTGGTTCAAAATTACGTGGTGTTGTCCTCGGATCTTTCCCTTTGGGATTGATCCCGGACCGTCACCAATAGCCCATTGTGTTGCTCCAGTGTGACGTTAATTTAAATACCCAACCCAACCCAATAAAAGCCCAAAGATTGTATTCCGAATAGATTTTAGGTAGCTAATCGGAAAAACGCTAACTAAATTAAACGCCGAGCGTTGCTAAAACGGCGGTGAATTACATTTTAAGGTAACCCGTATGGTGCGAGAGCATTTGAGTAAAGGACATAAAAACTTCGCATTCCGCCTGGTTTGTTTGCGCTGAAAACCCCCTCTCATAGCTGCAGGCGGCACAGGTTCGATTCCTGTAACCATCCTGGGTGTATTTCTCTTTTCTGTGCCGGTATTAAAGTAGTTGAATTAACGTCGCACTGGAGCAACACAAAGGGCTATCGGTGATGGTCCAGGATCAATCCCAAAAGGAAAGATGACACCGTCTCGCATCTTGGAATCACGGTCAGATGACGAGGTCAACACCTTAGCTGGTACCCCATTCTCCAAACTTCCACACCAACGTGAAGACATTTGAAACCGCGATAGATTTAACGTGCATCCAAGTACACGACGATCTTTGGTTTGATCGAGTTTTGAACTCACAACCCTTAAGGTTGCTAATCCATTACTCAACCAACTAGGCTACCACGGTCCCTTCTCAACCGGCTAAACGTTTATTTGTATGTATATTCATTTACTTACAATAGCCCATTGTGTTGCTCCAGTGTGACGTTAATTGAAAAATACCCAAATACCCATTTACTCAATAGAATAAGCACTGCTTTGTGCAGCTTCTTAACCTGGCAGACGAAAGTAGTCTCGATACTAATAGTTTTGGTTACATGATACTAATTTGGGTACATAAAAAGGCTATCATTGGTCACTGCTTTTATATTTCCTCCATGATCGGAACTTCCTCTTCGGAAGTGATCCCGAAACAGATTGATCCTGCACCGTCGCTAATAGCCCGTTGGTTGCTCCAGTGCGTCGTAAATTCAACTTCCCTACTTACCTTTATTTATTTGGTGTGGTGTTGAAGTTTGGAGAGTGGGGTACCAGCTCAGGTGTTTTCGTCATCTGACCGTAGTTCAAAATTACGACGGGATTGATCCCGGACCGTCGCCAATAGCCCGTTGTGTTGCTCCAGTGTGACGTTAATTAAAATACCTATCAACTATGTATTTATTAATTCTAGCAAAAAAATATATTTATTTTATACTATCAATATATTCTATCAACTATATATTTACTTATTCTGTAAATATATAACTATTTCTATTCATAAGAAACATTAATTAAAATTCATCTACTTCTCTACAAAACGTTTTGCTACTGTATCCTTTTGATTTGCATGTCGTTTCTTTTATATTCTATTAAAATTATAAGCACACAACCACGCGTTTGTTATGCGTTTTTCTAGTTTATGCTAATCGTAACATGTGTCAAAATGGAGAGAAGTTTTAAACGGAACAACGAAATAACTGTCATTAAAACATTTTTGTGAAGGGGAGGGGTTCCTTAAAACGCAGTTCTTCGCACGAAAAACCTTTTTCCACCCTGAAACAAAAGCATTTAACGGAGAATATCTTTTTGCGTGCTTCTTTTTATTCTTGCCTCAAAAGAGCAGAAACATTCAGTGCATAAAATGCTTTCGAAATTGGGTTTGTGGAGAGAATGGAAAGAGGGTGAAAGTACTTTTAGCTTCCCCACCCCCAAATGCGCTTTTTTGCGCATAGCATCCTTTTGGAAGTTGAGGTAAACTTCAGAGAACGTTGTACTTTGAAGAGGTATTTTAAATTTGCGTTCCCACTTCGCCGCCAGTGTTAAGAGTTGGAAAACGAAACCTAATCAGAGGAGCGTACTATGGTTTCGAACAAGGTGAAACGCTCTTCAATAGCTAAAAGCATTTGCTTTATTTCCATGAATAAAATACGCATCTTTCTCTGGATTTAATCAAGTGATGGTTTTTATTTCACCCTTTTGCCAGGGTCGCGGTGGCCAGGTTGGAAGTGTAACGGATTAGCAACCGGAGGGTTACGAGTTCGAATCCAACCAGACTGTCGTATAAAAAGGGGGCTGGTGCACGTCAAATCTGTCGTGGCCTCAAATGCCCTCACGTTGTCATGGTGTGGAAGTTTGGAGAGTGGGGTGCCAGCTCAAGTGTGACCTCGTCATCGGACCGTGGTTCAAAATTACGTGGTGTTGTCCTCGGATCTTTCCCTTTGGGATTGATCCCGGACCGTCACCAATAGCCCATTGTGTTGCTCCAGTGTGACGTTAATTGAAATACCCCCCCCCCCCCGCCATCGGAGGCCGCGGTTGCCCGGTTGGAAGAGTAGCGGATTAGCAATCGGAGGATTACAAGTTCGAAACTTGGTCCAAAGACCATCGTGTATGGGGAGGGGGTGTGCGTTAAATTATTTGTCGTGGCCTCAAATATCCTTACGTTGGTGTGATGTGGAAGTTTGGAGAGTGGAGTGCCAGCTGAGGTGTTTTCGTAGGTTGTTCCAGGACTGTCACCAATAGCTCGTGTGTTACTCCTGTGTGACGTAAATTTAACTACCTACCTTCCACCGATGGGTAGAGTTGCATACTTGAAGTGGCCAGGAAGCAAAATAAAGCCGCTTTCAAGAAGAAAACATTTGTTATGTGCGAAGCTACTGCGTAACCTAATATAGTGCGGCTCCAACGAGAAGGCAGACGACCTTGGGTCAGTCGATTTTTTTATAAGTGTGAGAGCGCATTAGGAGAAGGCTGCTGTACGCGAAAGCATGATTGGCGATCGCCGTGGATGTCTCCGCCCCTGCGAACTAGTGGTCACCGCAATCTGTTTCGGCACTGAACGATAAACTTAGAGCTACAATTCGCTTTGAAAGTGCCAGTTCCGGAAGCGCCTTGATTTCGTTACCACCAATCCCCTAATTTAACTAATAGACTCGTTTGAAATCACGTGACTCGACAGATAACTGTTAAAAAACAAAGTATGCTTTCAGTCTATTTCGATGTGTTGTCTTCGGATCTCTTCCTTCGGGATTGATCTTGGACTGTCGCCAATAGCCTGTTTATTGTTGCTCGTGTGACGTTAATTCACCTACTTACCGGAGTCTTCCCTTCTCGACTTTGTTGCTGGATTCTTCAGAAGTTTGTTGAATATACTATAGGTAGGTAGATTGTTTGGCTGGTTTAGAGTGTTTTATGGCTCAAGAGCCATATTTGGCCAAGCACCGCCAAACATAAGACATAATGTCAAGTAATTGTGAAAAGAAAGGAGGGAAGAAATATCGCGACCCTTTTGTATACCAGAGGCCAGTAAGCCCCATGGAAAAAGAAAAGATCACTAGGGTACCTTGGGTTCGTGAAGCCCGTACACTACCTAAAGAAAAATACAATATTTAATATATACCATCACATTAATACCCATATCTTAGTGTGCTGATTTTATTCACAAATTTGGGTTACTTAAGAAACATGGCAGAGCCTTCATAATGTTTTCAGGCCCTGGGAATGCCATTCTTCTAGCATAAGGTGAAATTCATGACATAATGTTTCGTCAGGGGAGATACATACTGTAAAGGAGCATGACCAGACACCCAAGGCGCAATCATTAGGAACCATTGATCTCCAGGTTGAACTTCCCCAAACGGCGCCAGCCGACAAATCGCAGTTGGGCAACAGAGAGCAGTGCCGCTACCGTTCGCGTCCCCAAACCGCCATTACAAAAGCGAGAAAACACACACACGAGGAATTTATCCTTGACTCCACTTCCAATATGATTCCGAAAGGGCAAACGGGTTACGACATTGGGAAGGAAGATTAACCAGCCCTTGGGCCTCCCGTATCAAGTTGTATATTAACTCCCCAGATACCCGAACTGGGCTCGGATGGAGACCGTTTACGCAAGATTCGCCTTGTGAAATGCGGTACGCGATAATGATGGACGCGAAAAAAAGAGTGAGGAAAAAATTATACACCTGACCCCGTTCGTTGGGACAGAGAAAGAAAAAAAAAGCGGGCCCCTATATGTTATGTGTAAAAAACACACACGTAAGCAGCTGTCTGTATTGTAAAAAAACACACTTCCGCTTCAAGACCTTGCTTCCTTACCCTGGCCGGCCCCCTCGATCATCGTGGTGAGGCATTACATCATAGGCGTGTTAGGTTCAAATAACTTGTGCTTCTTCTCTGTCCCGTGGAACATTTTGTGTCCCTCGCATTATTCTGCATGACCACCGGCGGTTGTTAATTTTTCGCACTTCTTTTAGTGCTGGGAACTTACGTGAGGCTTTGGAGGAAAATGAGGGGAAAAAGAGGTTATCTCTGATGGAACTTTTTTCGTTGCGATTATTGCGTCAGTCGGTCTTGATCTCTTTTTAAGAATCCTTCCTCTTTTGATGTCGGAAGTTGATAATGAATCCCCCGGGCGCACTGATGTGTGTATTCATTTGGGCCAGTTTAGTTTAAAGTACTCGTGCCATTATATGGAATTGAATAGATCAATGTTTTTTTGCCAATGCCCGGTCAATTGAACCTTATTCCTCATCGTACAAGGACGAAATTGTGAATCATTTGGCCCGTATACTCACCCTGGTGCATCACAGGGTGTGTATACGTTGCACCTCACATACATATCACATAAACCGTTTATAGAGAGGTCACACTATAGACGTGAAGTATACGTAGACTGAGCATTGTTATTGAGAGGAGGTTCGAAAAGTGTAACCATGTTGACTAGTAGTCACCTGTCTGTTCTGCGAAAAGTTGACCGATACGGTACGTTATCGCCTCGTTTTGGGATACAACATCTTATGAAAAGGTAGATATGTGACTACGCATTTCTATAGAGCGGTGACAAAAATGGTGAAATGGCCAGTCTTCTACTATGACGCGCTGACCAATCAGGTGATGAATGTCCGTTTCCACCAGGCGGACGAAAGTAGCTTAAGTCACGTTGCTCCTAGTTTTGGGCACATACAAAGGTTACCATTGCTCGCTCTAATTTTATGTTTCCTCTATGATTAAATCCAGACGAACAAACATCCATGATTTACCTTGGATTCGAACCAGGAATCTTTCGATCTAGAAGTCAGCAGTAAACTGACCGCCAAACTGATTGGTCGGCAAATCGACCAATGTAGAATTGGGATTTGTCACCTATGCCAGAGAGGCTTCTGGATTGAGGTTCAAAATTTTTCAAACACAAAAATGTAGTTCATTTTTCAAGATTTGGACAAAAATCCCCTTTTACTCATTTGGACTAGCTGCATTTTAACCTGAGTTAGGGGTGGATGACCACGAGGGGTTCGCCTAGGTGTTTTTTTATAGCTTTTTTCATGTTTCAACAAAGCAGATGTTTCTTTAAATTTTTGTTTTGGGTGAAATTTTCTGAAGTCTGGACAATGACGCTTTTCTCTCTGTTCTAATCCATTCCTCTCACAAAAACAGGCACTGGGTGTCTTCTTTTGTTTTGCATTTTGTCCCACCTTTGCCTCCCTATTGACATTCAACAAGATAAATTGTGCATGTTTTTATTTCAAGGTCACCAAAAGTCTGAGAATAAATAGGTAGGTTCTAGGATCTCAACTTGATCCGCCACAAACCTGTGTTATATCGATATATTCCTTTAGTGATTGTTTTTTTATGCCTGTATCAAATTATTCGTGCCATTAAATTAAATATGTTGTTCTGTCAACTATTTGATATGCTAGTTGACTGCATGAAATCCTGTTTAGTTTCAAGACGAAAATGTGTAATAATATCCAAGTACTAAACTGCGAGTTGTAGGCTGCGCAGTTTCGCTGGATGTATTTTATTTCTTCTGTGCCAGTAATCTTTCTTTGTGGGCGTATATCCATTATTTGACGTCTGTCTTGCGTTTGGCCAAATGTGGAACTTGCGCCACAAAACGTAACTCATAAATCAAGTACTAGACCTACTCTTCACTTTACTTTGTAAACGATTGCCTTTACTTTCTGCCGCGCCGCCTTAATTTTAATTCACTGCCAAACACACGTTAAAAGATTTTCGTAATTAATACATGTCTTTTCTTTCAGTAATTTTCCTTAACAACTGGGTTATAATTCCGTTTTACCGTTGTTTCAATTTTACACTATACCACTAAGAAACTATTGGAATTGGTTTTTAATGTTGTCAAATTAAGATTAGCAAGTTCGTGAAGACATTTGAGGCCACGACAGATATAAAATGTACCAGCCCCTTTGTATACGACGGTCTTTGGTTGGATTCGAACCTCCGGTTGCTAATCCGTTACTCTTCCAACCGGGCTACCGCTGCCCTATCTTAGTACAGGAGTCTGGTACATTGGAGTTGTATTCGGCGCAGGTTCTGTTCCTGTAACTTACCCTGGGTATATTTCTCTTTTTTGTGACAGTAAAACTTTCCCTGTGTGGGTATATATCCATTACTTGGCGTTGCCTACCCTGTATTTGGCGCAGCTTGGCCAAATATGGCCCTTGCACCATAGAACCTAACCAACCTTCCTAATTTGAGTGTATGCATACACACAGAGGAAAAGTAGAAACACGAGTAAATCCAACGAAATGCACACAAAAATTGAGTCAAAAGAGTGAGTGTCTAAAGGAATGAATATCACCTTATTCCTTTACGATCTTTTAAAACTGATTCTATTCCAAATTCTTAACAAAGCAGCAAAATGTAAACTTGTCTAGTACTGTATCTCCATCATTCCAAGAACATTTTTAAACTTCCAAAGCCTTTATAAAACACCACTATCTTCCGAGATGAAGTTGTCTTGACAGAATCTTTGCCAAGGATCGATATTTCACGTCCTGGGGGCGTAACGAAAAGTCCTCAAAAATCGCAATCAAAAAGAACACTCCCCCACGCCACACGGTGATAAATACACTCCCTTATCGTCCGAACAGTCCTTTAAAATAAAATGAGCAGTCGGGTAATTATTCAGCATTATCCAAGTCGTGAAAAAGTTTCGGAAGATAAAGACGGCCGGCAACTTTCGCGAGCGCCGAAGAAACATTAAATCGAGAGGTTTAATTATGTAGGACTTGGCGAAGCAACTTAGATCCCTGTCCCGAACCGGAAGTCATTACGTTAAAGGATTTAAGAGTCAGGCCTGCATTACTATAATGTCATTAGAAAAGCAATTAATGTCTGCGAAAGAATGTTTCTTGCGCTAACAAAGAGTTTTCGGTTGAAGTGTGGTCAAATCTCTAATGAATCCCGTCAAGAATATGGGAATGGGTTAGTAAGATACTTAACTTGGTTGATATGTAACAGTTCTTCCTCGCGTGCTGTATGTCCTAACGCGGAGTTGGGTTTCAGTGTCATTTTTATTACCCACGTCGTTTTGCTTTTGTTCTTAATGTGGAGATAATCGGCAAGAATTCCAGTTGGAAATCTAATTTTAATTGGAATGTATGAGCCTTAAATCTTTTTCGCCGTTAATTGGCCATTTGTGTAGCAGTACGTGTTATGCTTTAATTCCCAACTCATTCTCTTTGGTTATGGGATACTTAAAAGTATAATTCTGATTTCTTGTTAATGTTTCAAGACGGTAAAAGTAGAAAATATAAAGAAACTTTTTACATCAAGAGTTAATTAGAAAAATGCAGTACAGACCTATGAGAGAAAGATTTTAAATCTCCAAGTGGTTTCGACGAGATATCTCGCCCAACAAGATCTGACCAATTTTGCTAATGACGAGTTATATCGTCATCAAAATATTGCCGAATTTTTATGATGACGAGATCAAGATTTGGTCAGTTTTCTTCTAATGACCAGGTATCTCGCCCATCAAGATTTGCTAATAGTTTTGCTACTGACGAGGCAACTACCAGAAGTGTTAAGAAGCATATTTGGTGGCATGCAGACAAATGGAGTGTGTCGAAGATTTAATTTGATCTATCTATACAAAGAATAAGATATTGTTAATTAAGCATATAAAAATTCAGAGAATGAGATGGATTGGTCATGATCTCGAATACCCCATGAAATGAGTCAACAAATATTTCTGACCAGGACAATTGGAGTCAGGTCAAGAGGAAAACCAAAGCTTACATGGATTGACTGTAGACAAGGGTTTCGGCATTTTCAAAACTAAGAACTGGAGAACTATTGCCAATAACAGTTCAAGATGGAACAGAATCATCGACAAGGCCAAGACCCACACTAGGCTTGACCTTGTTGATGGTTCCAATGAAGAAGTTATTAGAAAAATTTACCAATTTCTCAATTTATGAAGAGCTACTATCAAGCCTGGAGCCCCAAATTTTTTTGAAATTTATCATTGATTTTTAAAAACCAAAACTTATGGAATTTTATATTGACTAAGTTTTATCTTCTATATCTTTTTATGAGTATTGTGATTTGTATGTTATTTTTTGAATGCTGTATGAATAAAGAAATTATAAAATAAAACTTTTTTTGCAGTTAATGAAATTGAGAGAAGCGATGATTAAATGTGTGTGAAAATTCACAAACCAGACCGCCAATGTGACTTATGAAAATGATTAAAGCATCAAATCTGTCCAGAAGTCAATGTATGTAAGCTGAAACTACGATTTGTCGTCTTATAACATTTCAGCAAAATCATTTAAGGGGACAATGAACTTTCAAGACAAACTTTTGCAGTTATCCGATTGTTATGAAATGTGCACAACCTACTGGTTTTCTACTACTATAAAGCCTATATATAAAGTTCGATCCAAAAATATTAAGTTATACGAAAGTTATATACAAAGAGTAAAAAATTTTGATAAATTAGCAAAAATTGATAGGTCCCATGAGCATTAATTTTCCATGCAGTGTCAAAATTTTAATTTGAATAATTTGTTTCCACATAAACCAAATGAACATTCGGTAAGTGTATCACTCAATTGTAAAGCAAAAATATACAAGCACTAATAAAATAGCAAATTATACTAAAACACCTAAAATTTCGCAAAAAAAATCTTAGGTAAAAGCAACATTTTAAACCAAAATTTCAAAATTAGGTGGCATGATGAATTTTGTGCATCTGCACTTTGATGCATACAACAAATTTCAAGGATTATCTAAAAAAATGATTCAAGACAATCAATTAAAACCAGATGCGCCGAGAACATTTTGAAATCAGAAGAATGTCAAAAAATTTCAATAGGAGAAAAATGCATTTTTGTAGTAACTTTCTATATTTATCTACTATATCTTTGATATTGTATGTTGTTTGCGTACAAAAATTATCGTAATTATGGAACATACTTTTCCCTATTTATAGAGTTTAATATCAATTAATTTTTAACACTAAATTTTAAAAAAAATCAATTTTTCGATCGATTTTGAATGTTTATTGTCCGCTTAACTCTTTGGGCTTAGATGGGTTTAAAACTGTCCCACCTTTTGCTTAGCTTTTTATGCACGGTGGAATATTTTTTTAACCCACCCCAAAAAGTTGAAATTACTCTCAGTCATACAGTTTAATATTTTATTTAAAGTTGAGTTGGCATTGCTATGAACTAACGCTAAATGTATAAATGACTGAAAACAAAAATGCCAAAACGCATTAGTAAGTTGTTGACACTATTGTGATTAAGGTTGGCGAATTGTGTGGTGCATTGAATTTTTATCTTTCAATACGGTAAATGTTTTTTTTTCGTAAAAATTTATTGAGTGAATAAATCGTTTTATAATAAAAAAACATGTTATTTGATGTTTTATTCTAATTTTGAAAATGAATAAGTAAATAAACAATTCTGTGCAACTTGGATTTTTTTTCTCTAAAATCATGTGCCTCATTTAAACCTAAAAGAACTTATTCCTGAGAAAAGATGTTCTTATTCACACCTTATTCGTTAACATTACAACCAGCTAATGGAATCGGATAAAGGATGTATAGGTGTCAGATGTATAGATCTTCAGAGAGCTTTCTCGTATAACTGCGGCATATAAGGATATATATCTGTGTAGTCAACTCGACAAGTAGGACATGTCGACGACGACCATGATAAATCGTGTCCAGAAGTGGCCGAGAGTAGGCGCCCCATATATAAAGTCGAGACTGGTGCATCTTGGTCGGGGCGTACTAGTCAACGTAATGACCATCTAATTCAGCGACAAGCCGTAGATGGCTCTACGGCCACCCTATCGATCTTTAGAGTGGTGATAAGCGACATCGTTTGACCCATCCTCCATCGTATCATTTTCAATCATCTTGCGAATGCAGGGTTGTAGTTATTCAGTGCGCTGTTTATCATTGAACTCAATTCGTAGGTTCCATCTAAGCCCAGAAGCCCGGCATCCCCTAGTAAAAATAATTAAGATTCGGTAGCAAAAACAATTGAAATCGATAAAACCTGAAGCAAAGAAGACACTTTTTTCTACGTAAATCCGAGTAAGACGAGTTTTTATTTTAACTTCCTTAATTTTCACCACGAAAAGCCAACTAGGGATAGTTGATGCCAAATGCGTTCAACCTTTAATAGTTTTTTACTGTGATTGGTTAATGGCGTTTGTCATGCACAAAGGGTACCTGTAGCACATACTCTTCTCCCCTTCCTTTTGCTTCCTATTGAGACCAGCATCCCATCCAGGAAGTTAGTTGATTGAAGTCACCCACTAGAGCACAGCAATAAGTTATTGGCGACTGTCCGGGATCAACCCCGAAGGAGATCTGAGGACAAGACCTCGTAATTTTGAGGCACGGTCAGATGACGAGGTTAACTCCTGAGCTGGCACCACACTCTCCAAACGTCCACTCTTCACCAACGTGAGGACATCTGGGCAACTACAATAGGTTTAACATGCACCAGTTCCACTTACACGACGGTCTTTGGTTGGAACGAGTCTAGAACTCGCCCTGTCCAGGTAATACTCGCAGTGTGTCCTTCCGTGTCCTTCCTATCGTTATCTCCCTTTTCTCTGTAATTTTCCCGTCCGTGTAAAAGACAGCCTTAAACTCTAAGACAGCGCTTGGATCATCCCCGCAGAGTCCCCGGGATTTGGAGCATTATTGCGTCTTTTGGACTCCTTTCTAACATAGGAATAGAAGTGATTTGTATTTCATTGCCTTTGAGAGAAAGAAACAACGGCTAATTTAGTTGACTAAAAGGTGTCTAAAGCTAAGCAATTAGATTTTTTGATCGGGCATCCACAGTTGTCAACATTATGTTACGCAACTGGCGCTTACATTAGATACTTACTTGTCTTGTGTTCTTGGTCCTAGGGGACAGAATAGCATCATGACATCTTCAATGGTGAACACCCCCTTTTGTGTTTCAGATTCTAAGGGGCATTGATAAACAGGAGAGTCTAGATTACCGCCGTGCCACTCGAAGGTTGTGCAGTTGCCCTAATATCCCCAAGTTTGGTCTTGGCGAGTTTACGGCTGTTCAAATGCTGTGTGTGAGTACCTGATACTTAAAGAACATTAGATAACAGTACGATCCCTCAGTCTAGTGTAAATGGAGTGTGGTGTGACTGTAATCAAGCCACTGTTTTGAGGCATCAGATATTTTAATGTGCAGCTTTTCAACAATCCCTAAAAACAAAATTTGAAGGTACCGCCTTTTTTATACTAGAACGGCGGAACTGTTGGACAGTACATTTCTCGAACACTAATATTATGGTCTGAGTATAGATAGGATAGGTATGATATGAATTGCAGGCAATTTAACACAGTTCTTTGATTTTGACATCTTAAAACACGTTTCATTTCTCTTCATAGATAGTGCAAAGAAAGACATTATCAGCAAGATAACACCAAGTACATTTCGCGGGAAGGTCCACAAGATAGACACATGCTTAATCTGGACATGGCAGATCATTACATCCCATCTAGATTCAGGCTCAACCTGTGCAGAAAACGCAACTGTTCTCCAACTGGCGGAGAAAGTATGGTCGAAAAGGTTTAATCCTCAATATCTATAACCCTAAGACTCAATGAAGAATTTGAACAGCATCACCCAGAGTAACTATCTGTATTTGACTAACAATGCAGATAGCTTACTGGACTATTACTGATAGTCATGTTAAATTTTTTGAAACACAGTAGATGTTCCTTTTGCTCTGGAAATTTTATATATGACTTATTCATCAGATTACAAATCTTGTCCCAAAGTTTGCCACGAGTAGCGCATTATCTTCTAGCTGTTGAAATTTCGCATTTGCCGTATCATTATTTGAAGGCAATGGAAGACTATTAAGTTTACGTGATTTGATGAGATTGATCAAAATTCAATTAAATATTTAGCCAAGTTTTCTTTAAAATACAATAGCAGGGAAATCCTCAGAAGCAGCGTGCCTTTTGTACTTAGGTAATTCGTATTCAATGCACGAGAACTGAACACGTCCATCTGATAAATGAACGAATTTTGCCTTCCAGGCACCTCTAATGTATTCAGAATCGCTGACAAAAGAACAATTCCAAACCACGTACATTTAAAGCGAGATAAAAAAGACACAATCACTCCTAACCTTTAAAACACACCTCGAATCTAAGCGCAAATCCTTGCATTTACAAACAAAACCCCGCCGCGAAGAATTTGTCCAAGGAAATTCAATGGCTTCAGAACTCCGTAAAACACTTAATCACTGAATTACCATCTTTTCTTCAAAGCCTGCAAGACGAACCTTAAGGCAAAGCGTCTTCTGATGGTACAATTTTCACGCTTCCCCCAAAATCTCGCATTGGGAGCAAACTACCCTCCATTTGCATAACAGGCCTTGCCACCTATTACGTGAGGGAGATTTAGCATACTTATTGAATTTCGCAGTACCACCCTCTCTTTTATCTCAACACCACCCCTGGTACATCCACGCGAGGGGGAGGGCCCGGAGCAGGTGCTAAAAAAGACCGACTGAGATTTCACGGGTACTTTCATTAATATTTATGAGTTGAGTTGCGTCCCTCCTGCAAAGTGCACTGGAAGCAGAACCCCTATGGGACCTTTGCATTAGGCGTATATTGCTTTCGCATGAAAGTGACTATATAGCGGCAATGCATGCCTAAAAGGGTGCAGGGCTCCATTTTTTATCCGGAGAGGTTCCTCCGTGCGTTTTGAGAGAGAACAGACATGATTCAGGCGTCTATCCATCGCTCGTGGCTGCATGCACCGGTGCTAGAGACGGCCATGGTGCGTCATGTTCTGCTGGGCGTCATTATTTTTCATAAAGGCTCGCGAATGGATACTTTGGGCAAGCTGCGAACTTTCTTCCTGCTGCAGTCAAAAGCAGTTGCATGTAAATGCTTTGAGGAGCTGGGCCGAGTTTTGTTATATCGGAGGGAGGAGAAATACCAGGGAGCATCTCTTGGTCTGAACTAACATCTTCCGTATAGTCGGCTTAGAGCAGAAGCACATTAACTGACATTTTGGGGAAGGTATTTTTTGACACTAAATGATTATTTTCATGATGATTGAGAAATAAATTGTCTTTTTGCATTTGGTTTGAAAGAAAATATAACGCTATCAAAATGTCTATAACTTTTATTTTTGATCTTAAAACATACAGTGAAACTTCGATTAACCGTCAGGGTCGGGACAATCGGATAGACAGATAACAGAAAAATCTTAAACAACAACCCGACCCCATCCATTTCATATGAACGAATGATAAAAGATGCACGTTTACAAATTACACTGTACATGTATTTTATTTTACAGAAACAAACAATATACATTAAGTACAGTATAGTACATATGTACACATTGTTACATGAACTTACGCTCTAGACGTACATACATATTCAAATTTTAAAATAGTCTAATTTTCTTTCGTTTCTTCGAGGCTCGTGCTCTCTGAGCGGCACACACACAATGTTCCGTACTTTACGTAAAAGTATAGTATATATGTATGTATGCATATGTGTACGTACTAACTTTTAATATTTAATTAACTTTTATTAAAACGGACTGACGCGGTTAACAGAAACTGACGGTTAAAAGAGTGATGGTTAATCGAAGTTTCACTGTAGTTTGTTTTTAAACAGCTGTACAGTGGAGAAAATTGGTTTGTCAGTTAATAAGTTTCTGCTCTAAGTCGACGATATGATTGTTTGAAATTCGTTACGGTTCTGTGACAATTCTATGGATTCCTGCAAAGGGCAATGCATAGATCGAAACGAGAATGCACACATCATGCATTCGCGAAAAGGTATGTAGATAGTCGAATTAACGTCGCATTGGAGCAGCAAGGCGGGCTATTTGCAACAGTCCGGGATCAATCCAGAAGGGAAAGATCGAGGACACCACCTAGTAATTTTGAATCATGGTCAGATGACGAGGTCGACACCTGAGCAGGCACCCCACTCTCTAAACTTTCACACCACTCCAACGTGAGGACATTTGAGTCAAGAAATGCCTAATCACCTTTGAACAAAGGATTGCTATGAAATTGAAGTGGGCGTTCACAAGGGAATTGGGGGAACGTGATAGAGGTGGGAACTTTTTGACTTGCATTTTATTGGAATTAAAAACTGACACCATTAAGTAGTACACGAAATGCTGTTACGTGTTTTTGAATAATTTTGTTTCTTTTGAAGGTTGAAATGTGTATGCTACATTCATTATAAATGGAATTAAATGAGATACGAAAATTTTATCTTATTTCCTCAAAATCAATGTTAGTACATATGAACGAATGTAAGCAATTAAGAAATATTAGCTCAGATGTGCTAGCGCGGGTCTAGTAGCATAAAAGAAATCTGCAAATTTCAAATTAAGAAAAATAAATAAAATATACTGAAAAACTTTCAATATTCTTTCGACTTTATTTTTAAAGATTTACTTTTTTATTTGTACCACTTTTCTCGAGGAGCTTTGTAATACGATAACGAAAAGGACAGTGATACTAAACCAAAACAAAATCGGAAACATACATACATAGTTTTCGTATCAATTTCGCCATTTTCTTATCAAGATTCATCAGAATCTAACGTGAGTACTGAAGATAACACATTTCAACACACAGTTGTTTTCTTAAAATTAGAATGAAAATAATAAATTCCTTTGAACCAAGTCTATGTAGAAAGCAGTCATGCTAATTAGTAATTATTCTTGGACTTGATGGTCTCTGATACTGTAAACGTGTAAACACGAAACTTAGAGATATAACTCTTCCCTTATCAAGAATTCTGAACTAAAAATTTAAAGAAAAATTCATACGAAACTAATTGATTATGTTTTATCATGAACACAAAATATACAAATCAATGAGTCAGAACAAATTTTGTAAAATAAGCATTAGTTAAGATCAAAATGAAACAGGATCTTCAATGGCTTGTTTGTCTGTTTAGAGTTTCAAACAGAACTATCAGAAACTAATCTAGATTTCAGTCATTTCTTTGAACATTCGATTCAGATTTGATTTTCAATCTTTACAACATATTTAAACTTTTCAATAAGAAATGAAAACGAAGATGGAACACGATAGCACTCATAGGTTGCTTTGTCTAATAACCAATTCAGGACATGTTTTCACTAACAGATCTGGTTTGTGAAGACTCATTGCTTGAAATAGTGTTAATTGAATTTTCAATACCTATGAAGATCATAAGGACCATGGCAGACTAACCATATTTTGTTTTCAAGATCTGCGACTAAGACAGATATACGTCCAGATTTAAATAAAAACTGTCCTTTTCATTTTCTTTTATCTTGAATACAAAATCCAATTCTCCAAAAAAATAGAAAATTCATGAGACCAATAGTCAACTGAAGAAAGGTTATGGAGGAAAACCATATCACCCAAGTCCTTTGAAACCATTTGTTCCTTGATCCCTGGACAAGGATCCCCACAAGTGCGGTAAACAGAAATAAGACAGTAGACTTTAGTTCCTGAAACAAGAAACAGTCAAGTTAGGACCAAAATCATAATCAAATCAAACTGTTGGCCAATAAATCAATATATTTATGCGGATATTCATTTACCCACAATGAATACAGATTCTTTGTAGCTATTTGTATCTTGATGCTGGAACTAGGATTCTCCAATGTGTGCCAAATAGAATTATTTTCAGAAACTATTAACATTTCTGAAACAAAAGAAAACCAGCCAAATTAAGGCAAAACCATTATCAATCCGCAAAACTTCGACCCATAACTAATAAATAAAACTACTAAGCAATTAGGGAAATCCATATAATCAAGAATCAAGATGGAATATAGATCCTTCATAACTTTTTGTACCTTGATATCTCGACAAGAATTTGCAGAATTCGAACAGAATTTCACCCAGAAACTGTTTCCATTTTTGGTAGGTAGGTGAGTATTTTAATTAAGGTCGCACTAGAGCAACACAACGGGCTATTGACGAAGGTCCGGGATCAATCCACAAGTTAAAGATCCGAGGACAACACCACGTAATTTTGAACCACGGTCAGATGACGAGGTCACACCTGAGCTGGCACCCCATTCTCCAAACTTTCACACCACGCCAACGTGAGGACATTTAACGTGCACCATCCCCTTTTGTACTCGACGGTCTTTGGTTGGATTCGAACTCGCAACTCTCCGGTTGCTAATCCATTACTCTTCCAACCATGCTACTGCGGCCCGTTTCCATTTTTGGAACCATAGAATAAAGTCAAGTAGAGCAAAATCATAATCACTGAACAGAAGCTTTTTCCGATAATCAATGAACAAGATCATGGGGAAATCTAAATTACTATACACATGGAAAGCAGACCTTTCGTAGTCACTTGTATCTTGATGTTCTACAACGATTTAGCGGAGCCAACAAAAACTGCTTTCGTTTATGAATAAAAGGAAATCAGCCAAGTTCTCAAAAAACATTGACTAATAAATAATATCGCTGAGTAAATCTACGTGGAATGGGAAAACCTTCGTGTCTTGATTCCTCGACAAGAAACCTGCACTCTAAACGAAATTTCGACAAGGAACTGTTTGAATTTTTGAAACAAAAGAAAACTGCGACAAAAACCAGCAGCTGCATCAGTTTTGTCACGAAATGCATCTGCTTCTCCATGTCCCATCTCGACCAATCGAATTTTCCTTCTTGCCCCAAATCGGGTCGAGGCAATAACTCTCCCGATCGTCCTCATTGACCTGCAGCATCTCCGCATCTCGGGCACGTTCCGGGAATCACATCCCTGCCATTTCGGAGGCAGAGACTCTAACGAGAGCGGATGAAGATGAGGAAGAGGAAACAGCAACGCGAGAGTAAAAACAATGTTACAGAGCAACGAAACTAACAAAAACCCAGCCGCACGTGCTGCGACAGAACCAAAATGAACCTAGACGTCTATAAATAACTCAATTTCTGCCTCTATGAGACATCGCTTGCCGTTGCACTAACTAGAGGTACGCCCTCTGTGGTGAGTTAATGGAAGCATTTTTTGACTCTCTTCAGTTCGGTTCGAACTTTTGTTTTATTGGGACATTTTTTTTGCATCTTGTTCTTTGGGTGTGTGTCGCGTCTCTCACTGGCGTACTTTCAGAACTTTTTTTTTCTACGGCGTTCTTTTTTGTTGTGACAGAGGCCTCATTGGGGCGCGCCATTTTTTTAATTCACTCTTTTTTTCTCGCTCGGATTCGAAATTTCTGTGTTTTTCTTTCGTTTATCGGGCTGAGAGCGCGTGTTCTTTCCCCATCCCCACCAGGGTCGCGAGCAGTTAAATATAAGTTCGGTGACGTCTGTCTTTTTTTGTTGTTGTTCGTCTTTGTTTGGCGGGGATGGCGACCTCACGCGCTCTACCCCGTCATAGTCCTTTGAGAGTGTTGCTGGCCGACGAGAAATTAGGCAAGATTTTTGCTGAATCATAACTCTGAGATGCAGTGCGGAGGGATACAGTCGGAGAGCAGTGGACTGAGCACAGAGGTTGCTGACTGTTGCTTTGTTTATTAGGCCACTCCGTTTAGAATCTTTTTTTGGAACAATTCCATTCATTCTATTTGGCGAAACGGCAGTGATAAAGAGACCTTCTTCACTTGCACGTGTTCAGCCATAATATTGAATGACTTCCAGAATCATCTCATGTAGCTTGTTACTGTTATTATCAAATTTGCTGTGTTATTTTCCGCGCTCGGTATATGATCTCTAGTTCGGAAGAAAAACCAACACTCGTTAAAGCCCTTGAAGATAATGAAACCAATTCTCTCGAATGCAGTAAAAAAGTTTATCATCTGTTTGCATCATTACTTAAAATGTATTTTTGCAATATCAGCAATACGAAAATGAATCCGCATGAATGGTGAACGAGAATTTGTAGTCGCAAAAAGTTATCAGAATGGAACCCGAAAAATGGAATTATAGAATCTACCCGTTAAGAGTTTATAAAGCATTTGAATATAAAATGCGTATATATAGACGTCATTTTATTGATGTTTTTAAAATGTGGAATAATATCGAATAATCAATTTCCACTTGCCCTATAACATACTAATGACATGAAAATAAAATTGAATACTTAGAAAATTTAAAAATAATTTAGAAATACATCAAATCAGGTTTGAAGAAAATTGGAAAACATTTTCCAGATAGAGAAATGCGGTTCTAATCAATAATTTTACACAACCGGTGGTAGTATTAATTTTTAGAAAGTATATAGTCTGCTTTCTTTACTCATTAGTTTATTTTACAAAGAAAGTAAACAAGAAAATTCAAAGGACTGAACCCGATCACAAGTACTGTTTGGATAAATGCAACTATAAAGAGCAATAACTTTTAGAAAGATTTATGAAAGTTTTGGAAACTTACTAATACCAATAAAGTAACTAAAATGGTCAAAATCAATTTTATAGGATGCCATAAGCCGAAAAAATCCAGCTTAAATTTACATTGCGATGTCCTTACCATCTTTGTATTGCATTTCTGAAATAAATTGAGTCTAAGATGAAATGCTCTAATTTTCGAAGCTGATATTCTATTCTAAGGATGTGAATTGAAATTAGAAATTGAAAACAGGTAAAAACGCTAATAGCTTGTATTCATAGAATTAGTTTTTCTGTGGAATAAATTATTCCGTTTTAGCTTATCAACTAATTTGGAAAGCAATTATATTAGAATTTCAAAGAATAAAGCAATATGAAACACTTAGAACAAAATTGAAAAATCAGAATATAATCACACGATAATGAATCCCGGAATAGCACAAAGAATAAAATTTCGAAATATATTTTGAATAACAAGGAAATTTAACGAATGAATATCTTTGATAGGGGGAATAACAGTACAAGTCAGTTGTGATGTGCACAATTTTCTTGGTACGAACAGTACAAGTAACTTAATTTTGGCACAGGGCCACATCCAAAATTTCTCTTAATTTCCCCTTTAAAGTTGTCGGACATAAGGTGCAGAACTGACTTTATAAATTTTATTCATTCACAGTATGGAATATTAAATGTTTTTTTTCTAAAAATGTCATTTTTTGACTTGTACTGTTATTCCCGCCCATCAAAATATGCATTTAGAAAATATCTCTAATGAGAAATTTGTAATAATGATTCAAAAATAAATAACAAAATAAAGCTGAAGATAGTTTTGAAAATAAAGAATATTCTTTCGAAGAACAAAGGACAAATTATTTATTACTTGGACAACAAATAGATTTAGAATATAATCCAAATATAATAATAGTCCAAACCTGCTCTTTTAGCATTCCGCAAAATATCGAATATATTTTAAATCTGCAACATTTACTTTCTGTTTTAATAAAACGATGTAAAGAGAATCGTATTATGCTATGTAAAAGCATTATTCACTCATTTTAATTTAGAGTTTATCCCGTATCTCTCTTTAACTACACTGTTCTTTTTATTTTTCCTTCCATTTTTATTCTTCATCTAGTCATTTCGAACACAAAGAGTCGAAATTAATTCCAACACTAGGGACAATGATCAAAAAGAAATGTGTGCTTCTATTTTTTTCTGCCTGTGATTATCGAAGGGAACAAAAAATATTAACTTATCGGTTTAATTCGTATTTAAATTGCTTCCTTTCACTTCGAATTAGTTCTAGCAATCATACAGACGATAATAAAAGAAAGCGAGAAAGAAGAAAAGATCAGCCCACAAGAACCATTTACAGCATATTTTATTTTTTTTATTCACTTTACATAGAAATTGGATTTTTTAAGAGCAGAAATCTTTAATTATGTATGGATTTCAATTAAATGTACAGATAGTCTCCCATTGACGCACTTAAATTAGTCTACTGAGTCACCATTTTAAACCTTTCGGCAATTCTTATTTTGTATAAAATTAGTTTCTTAGCTTTAGTTCGAATGAAACCAAGTTGAGTGTTATGCGCAATGGAGCGGATGATGGGGTAATATGATGAGGGTGAAACTTTTATGATTAAATTGAAATTATCTAAATTGGAATAAAACTGTTGTCACTACTTCTGTAAACAAACAAGTTAAATCTGGGGAATAAAGTTTGTACCTATTAAACAGAGCAAGAAAACGCTTCGTTTCTAGCTGAAAACAAGTTCCGAAGAATGGTATTTGATGCTATAATATTGTAATATGGTGTTGGACGAGAAAGAAAAGTTAAAATGCATTAAATATAGCGATGCTTATAGCTTTTACTGCTTTTGATAAATAAAAGTGCATTTTGAAACTATTATTCGATGTGTTTTGGTTATAGAGCAAAAAAGACTACTCTCGATTTAAAATGTTCTGCTATAAGAAATATTTTAGTAGAAAATGGGTATTGATAAAGTGATGTGTTCCTGTTGAAACTGTTTTCAAGAAAAAAAATTAACATTTCCCTTTTCAAGATAGTTTTGTTGATACTGTACAATTTAAGAAATTTGAGCTGTCCAGGTTTTACAATAAAGCTTCAATTTTTTCAGTTATTTTTTTTATGGAAACCATATAGTATCTTCGCTAGAAAACAGGCATGTAGTGAAAATGGAGGTTTCATTTTTCCCTATGTACAAACTATTCTATTAAACTCGAATGGTTTCCTACATCCATGGTTTGCCATAAGTAATATACTATTGAAAGCTATTCGAGTTTAATAGAATGAATAACTAACATTTTATAGCAAAGAATTCGAGTTCGATAGAATTGAATAATTAATATTTTATAACAAATCATTCGAGTTCGAAAGAATTGAATGAATGATATTTTGTAGTAAACCACTCAAGTTTGATAGAATTGAACAAGTAATTTTTATAGCAAACAATGGAAATCAAATCGCGTAGCGTAATATCAATATAAAATATTTTATTTTATTACGCTATTGGCGTGGAGAAAGAAATTAGAGTATAGAAAAAAGGCACATGACCTTTCAAAGTCAAACAGGTTCGCCATTTTTAAAAATAAATTCCTGTTTTTCTCCAAATTCTGCGGATGCGAGGCAGTACACCTGCAATTAGAAGATAATTTAAAAAACCGATTTAGTCTTCGCTGAATCGCAAAACCGGAAAGTCCATGTGAAATTCGAAAGAACAAGAGGATTCGAACCGCACTAATCGCCGGAATAAGCGAAAATCGTTTTCACCGGCGTTTCTTTTCTTTTTTTTTTTCAAATTCGAGGGTGTCGCGGACCGTATGGGAACTGAAGTGAAATGACGAAGCACTTTCTTCTTTTCCGTGGATGGGATTTGCGCTTTTTCTTCTTCATGCCCTCTCAAATTACAGCTCCGTTTCGAAAAATAATTCCAAGACGGATTGAAGAAATCGAAAGCGTTTCGCAGAAATGTTTACTCCTATCGTGGATCGCGATTAGAGGCCATTTCTGCATAATGACTGAAATTATGGAGCAGATTCAGATCTGGAAATAACAGAGGAGGTGCCTGTCAAAGAACCCTCGACACCTAAGCCCTTGACGATGTGACCTTGGGCTTTGCAAAACGATTTGTTTTTCAGGTTAAATCTTATTAATCCTATGAGCTTCGCGATATTTGCGAGTAATGTAGCATTGCTTTTAATCCACAACACACTGACTATAACCACATCTTTTAAAGGAATCCATGGATTTCTTTAATATTTAGAAATATTCTAATGGTCCTTTCCTTAGAGGGCCGCGGTAGCCTGGTCGGAAGAGTAACGGACTAGCAATCGGAGGGTTACAAGTTCGAATCCAACCAAAGACCGTCGTGTACAAAGGGGGATGGTCCACGTTAAATCTGTCGTGGCCTCCTATGTCTTCACGTTGGCATGATGTGGAAGTTTGGAGAGTGGGGTGCCAGCTTAGGTGTGACCTCGCCATCTGACCGTGGTTCAAAATTACGTAGTGTTTTCCTCTGATCATTTCCTTCAAGGGTTGATCCCGGACCATCGTCAATAGCACGTTATGTTGCTCCAGTGCGACTTTAATTAAATATCTACCTTTCCTGAGAATAGAACTCTTTGGAGAGATTCTATTGCCCCATTCTGAAGAATAGAATGTGTGCTTTGGTTCTATTGCTACTTTCCTTAGAATAGAATCCCTTGGAAGGATTCTATTATTTTTTACCTGAGAATAGAGAGGAAAGGTAGAGTCGCGGATTAGCAACCGGAAGTTTGCAAGTTCGAAACTCGATTCCTTCGGGATTGATCCCGAACCGTCGCCAATAGATCATTGTGTTGCTCCAGTGAGACGTTAATTAAAATACCTACCTGTGCGATGTAAATTCAACTTCTTACCTAACTTCTGGTTGGGTAGGTATTTAATTAACGTCGCACTGGATCAACACAACGGGCTATTCGCGACGATCCGAGTTCCACCCCAGAAAGATCCGAGGACAACACCACGTAACTTTGAAATTAAATTAAACTACCTACCCACCTTAGAACAGAACCCTTGGAATTATTTCTTTTTGTCTTCCCCTTGGAAAGATTCGATTGCTTCTTTCCTTGGCATAGAATCCCTTGGAAAGATCCTTTTTTCAGAACAGAGTGCCGCAGTAGCCCAGTTGGTAGAATCGCGGATTAACAACCGGAGGAATGCGAGTTCGAAACTTGATCCAATCAAAGACCGTCGTGTACATGGGGACTGGTACATGCTAAATCTGTCTTGGCTTCAAATGTCCTCACGTTGACGTTGAGTGGAAGTTTGGACAGTAGAGTCCAGCTCAGGTGTTGACCTCGTCATCTGACCGGGTTCAAACGTACGAGTGTTGTCCTCGGATCTTTTCTTTCGGGATTGGTTCCGGACCTTCGCCAATAGCCCGTTGTGTTACTCCAACGCGGTGGAAATTCAAGTACCTAAGTCCTTAGGAACGAATTCTTTGGAAACATTCTATTGCTCATTTCTTTAAAATAGAAACTTGGGAAAATTCTATTGCTCATTTCTTACAAATAGAAACTTGGGAAGATTCTATTGCTCAGTTCCTTAGAACAGAATCCTTTTGGAATGATTCGATTGCTCATTTCGTTAGAAAGGAATTCTTTGGAGATATTTTGTTGCTCATTCCCTTAGAATACAACCCTTTGGAAAGATTCTATGGCCAAGATCTCAAACTGGTTAAGGCGCTTTTACTTACATTTTAAATTATTTCATGACAACAAACTAGATCCTTCCACTTTCTTTCTCTTTCAACTGAAACGATTTCGTTTCTACGGTGTTTACTGTTTGTATTCAGTAAATGTTAACAAAAAGAATTGCTTCATCAAAGGTGTCCTTGATAGTCTCTGTCCCGTTTGTTGTAAAACAAATAATAAGGAATCTTTTTCATACTTTATCACTGAATGTAGGATATTTTAAAACAAAATTATTCCCAGGCTGTTTGCATTTGATGGAAATCCAAAGAATACGACAAAGAAGAAAGCTACAAGTATTTATCAAACTCAATTTCGAAAACAAACCGCATTTAATTGAACGAAAATATAGACGACGCAAAAAACACAAGACCGTAATGGAATATTTTTCAATTATCGTCCGCGTTTTCTCATTGGATGAAAAATATCGTCTGCGAATTAATTGTTTTCTGCAGCAAACACAGTTACAGTGTTACCGAAATAAAAAGGAAAGGGAAAGAGACGGGATAACGATTAAGTTCGGAGCCACGCATTTTTTGTGGTGGCAACTGGAGCCAAGGCAGCATCCCTCGATGAATGATCGAAGACATTCTTTTTTCTGGAACGGGTGCCTTGATGGATGACAGGTACTTTGACAGTTATGGAAATGAGAGGGGATGCCTCAGAACACACCACAACGCTTTAAATAACAAGGTGACTTTACGAAGATAAAAAAACGAAACGAAACCGCTCGTGAGGTCGGGATAATAATTTGTTTGAATGATTTTAATTCGAATGGTTTGCCTAATCCAGGGATGCACAGACTCGGCCCGCGGGTCTCATGCGGCCCTCCGTTGACTTGCAGGCGGCCCGCCTCACCATGTGTTTTTTTAACTTTAACAAGTCACACGATATGTATTTTAGGGCAAAACTTCATTGCTAGATAATGCATTAGAATACGCAAGCCTCTTTGGTTCAACATATCGTTACCACCACGACAAAGGCACCAATCTGCAAAATTGACGTTCCAACAGAAACGCGTTCAAAATTTTGGGTCTTCGAGGTTTTTTATGGCGCAAGGGCCATATTTGGCCATGCTATGCCAGATACAAGACATACAACATCAAGTAACAGACAGACACACATACAATGAAGGTTTTACTGACAGAAGTGAAATATACACCCAGGGAGGAATGCACCTGACAGAAATCGAACCTGCGCCGCCTACAAATCGAAGGTTGCTAGGGCAGTGGGCATACCCACTGAGCCACGACGGCCCCCTTGATGCTTCGGGGGAAAACGACTCGAAGGTTGTTTTCTCATGAAAATCAGCATTTACACTCAGAAGCAAGATGTTTTGTGGCTTTGATAGTGTAAAATATGAAATGGTGACTCGAAAAATGAAGTTAGGTGAAAATCACCAAAATGCAGATACGTGCCTTTGGCGTGGAAGTAACGATATATCTGTGAACAAACTTTTTCAGTCATGAATATTAACAAATCAAAAAATAGGTACCACTTGACTAATGAAAATTTAGAATCAATTTTGCGCTTGGATACTACAAAAATCGAACCAAATATTTAAACAAGAATTCTTTATGTACTTTTCATTATCTTCATTTTTTGTGACAATATAAAATATAAATAATAAATGTAAATAAAATAAATATGATAGATAACTTTTATGGTTTTATGGGCGGCCCACAAGTCACAGTGAATCTGTAATCCTTGGTCTTACACGTGTTCATTTTGGAGAATAATCCGTGTTGCATAATTTATTATTTTTCTTTAATCTGTTTGGAAGGATCTTGGGTTAGGGGAATACGATTTGTCTTAACGACTGTTTGGAATTCACTTGCTATACACGCTACAATTCAGCACTGTTTTCCATTCACGGTATTCGCAACAACTAGTCATTTTTATGTTAATTTCAAATTAACTTCCGACCTGCATTCCTTCAAAATCTTTAGGGTCAACGTATCCGCGACTTTTGTGTTTCTGTAGATTCTTCGGGGAATTAATTCACATTAATCCTCTGAGCGTCACGAGATTTCAGAGTAATGTGGCATTACTCTCACACAACACACATAATAATTATTGGTCACAGGTTCTATTGGTTGAAAAAATTCTAGGAGAGATTCTATTGGGGGGTTAAGAAGTTTAAAACTGGTTAGGAATCAGGTTGGAATGAATATATGCGTGTGAAACCCTCGGAGGGTTAATATGATTTACTTTATGATTAATATTTTACCTCTCAGAGGATTAATACTTTACTTTACTCAGAGGTTAGTGTTTTACTTTATAGCAACACGCTTCTGTATCTAATTCTTATTGGGATGCTTCCTATGCGAAGTAACGTCATCTGACCATGGTTCAAAATTACGTGGTGTTGTCCTTGAAACATTTCCTTCGGGTTTGATCCCGGACTGTCGCCAATAGCCCGTTGTGTTGCTCCAGTGCGACGTTAATTAAAATACCTACCTGTGCGATGTAAATTCAACTTCTTACCTAACTTCTGGTTGAGTAGGTATTTAATTAACGTCGCACTGGAGCAACACAACGGGCTATTGGCGACGGTCCGAGTTCAACCCAGGAGAGAAAGATCCGAGGACAACACCACGTAACTTTGAACCACGGTCAGATGACGATGTCATGCTTGAGCTGGCACCCCACTCTCCAAACTTCCACACTACGCCAACGTGAGGACATTTAAGAGCGCGACAGATTTAATGTGCACCAGCCACTTTTGTACACGACTGTCTTTGGTTGGATTCGAACTCGCAACCCTGTGGGTTTCTAATCCGTTACTCTTCCAACCGGGCTACCACGGTCCAACTTTGTGTTGGGATGTCACACGTTTGCAGGGCCTGGTAACTGAGTGATTAGTGCTCTGGCTCTTGGTTCAATAGGCTCTAGATTCGAATCCCGAATCATAAGGCCGACCCTGGCTCTGAGGAACCAAGCTATTGGTTTTCCTATATTTATAGGGCCGCGATGGCCGGATCGGAAGAGTAACGGATTAAGGATTAAACCGAGAGTTACGAGTACGAAACTCGATCCAACCAAAGACCGTCGTGTACGTCGGGGCTGGTGCACGTTACATCTGTCGCGGCCTCAAATGTCCTCAAGTCGGCGTGGTGTGGAAGTTTGGAGAGTGACGTGCCAGCTCGTGACCGTGGTTCAAAATCCCGAGGTTTTGTCCTGGATTGATCCCGGACCGTCATCAGTAGCCCCCATGCGTTGCTCACTGCATCGTTTATTGACCTACCTACGTAAAAGGTGAAGCATTTCAATGAGGATTCCTAATAGGATTCTTATTTAGCGACAAAGGAGACATTTCTGGTGAACGTCAACCAACATTGCTGAGTGAAAAAGATTCCGAAAGATTGTACTAGCCTTTCCTCAATCATGTAAATTATATGGACAAAAGTATTTGGACACTGCATGTTTTTCAGAAAAAGTGCTTTATTATTCTATTTAGTAACGGGTAGGCCCTCCTTTTGCTTGTATTACAGCTGCAACACGTCGAGGCATACTTTCCACAAGTTCTCTATAAGTATGGGCAGGAATAGCTCGCCATGCCTCTTGCAAGGCTGTGAGAAGAGATTGTTGCGAAGATGGGCGTGCATGGCGGTGTCGTACCCATCGCTCCAGTTCGTCCCACAAGTGCTCGATCGGATTGAGATCGGGGCTCTGAGCAGGCCAGTCAAACAAATTCACCTCCTTTTCAGGAAACCAGTCCAGCACACGTTTTGCAGTATGACATGGAGCTCGATCCTATTAAAAGAAACAACCATCATCGCCGTAGTATTGCCATAGTGTAGGCAAGGCCGAATTATCCAGAACGTCAAGGTACGCGTTCCTGGTACCAGGTACATAAAGCAACGGGCCGAGTCCTAACTAGGAAAAACAATTTTGAACTGAATTTCTGCAGTGTCCAGATACTTTTGTCCATATAGTGTATATTTGTTACTTCCAATTTCCGACATAGAGACATTGGGCGATCCCCCAATTAATGAGCGATCCCCCAATTGCTTTATCTCCATCGTCATCAAGAGAATGTGCACGTTTTCGGAGTATTTTCAAATGAGCTCCTTTTATTTCGCTGGAGATATGCAAACGCCCATAAAAACAACTCAAATCACCAATCAACGCTCATTCAAAACGAGGCTAAATGCCCCGCTAACAAAAAAGCAGTCCTCCTTATCGTGAAGGGCGATGAGTCCCATTATCATGATCGGAAACGCATCATCCATCTGGACTAGGCGCGTAGTTAACATACGAAGGCACCGTGTCGTTGTGACGGAGGAACATGGCGGAGGTTGGATCCATTCATTAGGGGACAGACAGACACACACAGAGAGAGAGGGGCATCAAGAGAAAGTCGGGAAGAGGACGTCTTATCTCAGGCCGTCGGAAGCGAGGCCCCATCAAGTGCGAACGACAGAGAAACCCTTTTAGTGGCAGCGATCAAGGAAAAGTGCTGGGAAGAGCCTTCAGAATGCGTCGATAAGGAGGATCTTGAGAGAGAAATGAGAAAAAACCCCACGGAATTGCTCGAGTTCGCTTATTTTTAAACCCTCAACTTACTTCTGTTGCTATATTTGAATTAAAAGTCCTTAATCTTTCTGTGGCCCGGTTGGAAGAGTAACGGATTCGCAACCGGATCGAAACTAGATTCAACCAAAGACCGTAGTGTACGTCGTGGCCTCAAATGTCCTCACGTTGACGTGGTGAAGTCTGGAGAGTGGGGGCCAGCTCGGGTGTGACCTCGTCATCTGACCGTGTTTCAAAATTATGAGGATTGGATTGGATGTTGGGGTTTTATGACGCAAGGTCCAAAAGCAGACAAGCTGCGCCAAACGCCACACAGAATATGACCAAATAAAAGTATAAAATATTTAAAAATTAATAGTCTAAGAAAAAGATAAAAGGGTGATTTTCAAAGTTATGAGATGTCCTCGGATCTTTCCCTTACCGGACTGTCACCAAAAGCCCGTTCTGTTGCTCCAGTGCGACGTTAATTAAATACCTAACAACTAAATGTTCTCTCGTTGGCGTGGTGTGGAAGTTTGGAGAGTGGGTTTCCAGCTCAGATGTTGACGACGGTCAGATAATGAGGTCAACACCTGAGCTGGCACCCCACCCTTCAAACTTCCACACCTTGCCATAGTGAGGACATTTGAGACGGATTTAAAGTGCACAAATGCGGGTTATTAGCGAATGCCCAGAAAAAATCTCGAAGGGATCCGAGGACACCTCGTAATTTTGAATCATGTTCAAATGACGAGGTCAACGCACCCGACGAAAGTTTCTACGAGTCGCACATTTTCTACACTAGTCGGGGAGGCTATGGGCCGAACGCCGTCCCCTAAAGCGTTTGGTTTCTTAATTTTATAGTGTTTAAAAACAAAATAATAAAAATTCGTTGCATGCTTTTGTAACAATAAAATAAAATTATTAGTTAATCGTTTACAGAAAAACATGAAGACAGGATTTCGATTTTGCTGCGATATTTTAGATGCAATAATATAGTAAATAAAGTCGGTTAACAAATCTTTATTGGCTATGTACTTTATGGTAGATTGAAGTTTCTGTTTTGTTTCGCTACATTGGTGAACTTTACGTGATATGATCAAGCAATCTAGGATGAATATATATAATCTCAAATAATAAATTTTCCTTGCCATTTAATAATTATTCCACAAAACATCCATAAGGAATAACTATTTTACACTTTAATATGAACAAAAATTTGTTCCTATCTCTCCACTTAAAATCGTCCTTCGTTTTCAGTATCATAATATGGAGTAGCGAACCAGTTGGGAAGGGAAAAACTTTTAGGTTAACCAATACAAGTATTAAGAAAAATTATAAATAATTTATGAAGATTAATGTTTCCAAATACAGTAGCATTTACTCCCCAACCCAATATATTTATCAGCTTCTGAATGATTCGATCGTGATACACATGTGGATGGCCTGAGATAGCAAGTTGGAAGCTAGAAAACAAAAGTATTTGTTGTTAGTGCGAATAGGACTATCGATAACACTTTCACTAGCAGTTTCCTGTCTTCGTCCCTAAACCACAGAGAAACGGACACGAAATAAAAATTACTGATGAGCTGTTATTTCGTTTGCAGGTTAAATAACAGTATTATCGCAAAAATAACAGTCAGCAACTGTTATCGAAAATGTTAACAGCTATCGATGTTATTGGGATTGTGAAGCAATTTAAATTAAATTGAGTTTTAAATTAAAAAGTTAAAATTTTGAAATATTTAAAAAACAGATGGGTTGGTAGGTAATTGAATTGACGTCGCATTGGAGCAACACAACAGGCTATTTACGACTGTCCGGGATCAATAACGAAGGGAAAGATCAAGGACAACACGGTCTTCGGTAGCCCGGTTGGAAGAGTAACGGATTAGCAACCGGAGGGTTGCGATTTCGAATCCAACCAAAACACCGTCGTGTACAAAACACTGGTGGCAAAACACAAAAAGTCTGGTGCACGTTAAATCTGACGTGGCCTGAAATGTCCTCACGTTGGCGTGGTGTGGATGTTTGGAGAGTGGGGTGCCAGCTCAGGAATTGCCTCATCATCTGACCGTGGTTCAAAATTACGTGGTGTTGTCTTCGGATCTTTCCTTTTGGGATTGATCCCGGACCGTCACCAATAGCCCCTTGTGTTGCTCCAGTATGACGTTAATTAAATATCTACCTGCCTCGTAATTTTAAACCACGGTCAGATGACTAGGTCAACACCTGAACTGAAATAAAAAGCTGAGATAGCCAATATTTTAAAATAAATCAATGGCGAATTTAAGCAGTTAATGACTGTTAAAATTAACCTTTAATGTCAATTTCTAATAGTTAGTAATAAATGTCATATTGTTAAATTTCGTTAATTAATTGTAAAATTAGTTCTGTTGGTTTTAGTTGCTAACATTCAACAAAACTGATAATACTAACAATTAATAATAACTGTTATCGCGAAATAACAATAACGGTTACCATTGTTATCGTAAAATAACAGTTTTTCACATTTCTAAAAGCCTTGGGGCAGAGGAAAAAAAGATTTTCAATTCTTTTTTATTGCTCATACCCTCCCTTTCCACTCATTCCTCTGCCCCATTTCCAGATTTGTTTTTCTTTTTATGTTCTTTTTTCTTTCCCCTTAATTTCCCAACAAGTGAAAATCGCTGTGCTTCATTAGGAGTTGTCTTTACAAAAGCTGATAGCACAAAGAAAACGCTGCCAAGGAAAAAGGACGAAAGAAAAAAGAAAAAACCCAAAACGAGAACGAGCTAAACAGAAAAAAGTGACAAACGATATTTAATTTTTTTTTAACTCCACTCCGATTGCACTTTCTTTGTCTTGCAAGCCCCTCTTCATGGTCACTCAAGGAAGAAAAAAGCTAGGCCACCAGGAAAAACACCCCAGATGGAATATTTCAAAAATATTGAGGTCGCAGAGAACGAAAGTGAAACGTTCCGATGCTTTTTATTTTTTTTCGGAGAATAAAAAAATATCGTCTGCTTGGTCGGATCGTGGAACGCATAAATCTCGATGAAGAGATAAAGGGGAACGTCGCTGACGGGTTGAACAGGCGCCTTGTTGCTTGTAAACACAGTTTATAAAACTTAAAATGCGCATAATAACGCTATGCATCTTAGGTATGATATTTCGACGTCTTTAGGGGTTGCTGTGATCGATTGGGAGAGTCCCCTTTCACTTCAGTTCTGGGCTGCGAGGCCGTTTATTTGAATTTTAGATGCTTGGGTTTTCGGGTTTAATGTAATTTTGTGATTTAGGGATTTTTTTCACGCGTAATTTTAGACGACTTTGTTAGAGAAATTTATCATTTCCCCCCTGCGTTGCGAATTACCCATCTACAGTTTCAAGCGGCCTCGGTGTACTGAAATGGGATTTGAATAAATTTAAATGATTTACTTCGCGACATTTTATGTAGCGCGGTGGTATTTGCTTTCGCGCTTGCATAATTTTGGGTTCTCGACCTTACCACTATCGGGATCGCGTTAATCATCCGAGTGGTTTCTACACGATATCTCGTCCATAAAGGTAGGTAGGTATTTTAATTAACGCCGCAATGGAGAAAGACAACGGGTTATTGGCGTCGGTGCGGGATCAAACCCAAAGTCCGAGTACAGCGTCACTTAATTTTGAACCACGGTCAGATGACGAGGCCACACCTGAGCTGGCAGCCCACTCTTCAAACTTCCACACCAACGTGAGGACATCTGAGGTCACGGCAGATTTAAAGTGAACCAGCCCCCTTTGTACTCGACGGTCTTTGGTTGGACCTGTTCATCAAGATCTCGCCAGTTTTTGGTAATGACGAGATACCTCGTCGAGGCAATCACCAGTAGGTTTAATCACTCTGTGGTCTGACTTTTGTGACAGATTGCGTCCTAAACATAAAATAATAAATTATTTTAAACTTTGTAAAATAAAGAAATTTGAAAATTGCTCATTTTCTACTGATCCTGTTTTTTTTTTATTATTCTACGTCAGACTTCACTATAAGTCTGACTGCAGCTCAATACAGTCTTGAAGTCAAAATAAAATATGTAGCTCTTATCAGCACAGTATTCACAGTGAAGTCAATAAGATCAGGACAACAATTGAAGTGGGTTCCTGTCATGTCTGAAAGGCCACACCATAGAGGAAATGCAAAAGTGGAATGAACAATAGTAATCTTTGATCTTATTCAATTGGAGTACATGGTCGAGGTAGTTCAGAACCTACCTTAGCCAAACCAATCCGCCAATTCATTGCCCCGAACACCATAGTGACTTGGGTATCACCAAAACTAGCAGTAACGTGACCCTTAGACTACTTTCGTCTACCGAGTGGAAATAAACATTCATCTGATTGGTCCTCGGAACGGTGGAGAAGGCACGCATCCATTGACTCGTCATCTGATTGGTCCATATAACAGTAGACTGGCGATTTCCCCATTTTTATCACCACTCTATAGAAATACGCATTCACACATCTATCCTGTCAGGAGATGTTATATCGTCAAACGAGGCGATAAGATGACGAATCTGTCAACCAAATCAGTTTTTCACAGAGCAGTCATGCGACTACTTGTCGCCATGTTGGTTATACTTTTGTAGCTCCTTTCTACAGCAATGCCTCATAGCAATAGTATCACGTCTATGGGCTACACAATGGGCAAGTTGGAGAGTTTGACAAGCCAATTCGGCACAGATGATTTTAAAGGTAGCGTAGAAGGAATTTTAAACAAGACTCCTATAGCTCGGTAGATTCCGTGACAATTGAAACAGCAAGGAGTTTTTCTCTTACCTTTTAAGTCGAGAATGTTTGATTTTTTGTATTTATAATCCTTCTTACTAAATGGTATTCAATTGGAGTACATGGTTGAGGTAGTTCAGAACCTACCTTAGCCAAACCAATCCGCCAATTCATTGCCCCGAACACCATAGTGACTTGGGTATGTAGTTAAATTAACGTCACACTGGAGCAACACAACGGACTTTTGGCGACGACCCGGGATCAAATGCCGAAAAGAAAGATCCGAGGACAACACCTCGTAATTTTGAACCACAGTCAGATAACGAGGTCAACGCCTGAGCTGGAATCCTACTTCTCCACACATTCGCACCGTAACCAACACGAGGATATTTGAGGTCATGACAGATTTAACGTGCAGCATACCCAACGTACATAACGGTGTTTGGTTGGATCGAGTTTCAAACTAGCAAGCCTCTCGTTGCTAATCCGCAACTCTTCCCAACCCGGCTACCACGGCTCCACCTAATTTAAAGATAAGTGGCTCAAATGCAGAAGTCGGACTATACCAGGCCTGTCCAGTTAACGTGAATTCCTTGAACCGGAGTATAAAGACAAACAAAATACCCCAATTTTTCCAGATGAGGAAACTTTGGAGGATGAGGATAGCTCCTAAATGAGCTCCTCCCCGTCTTATCGAAACAAGTTTTATGACCAGGTCTTGCATATTAGACACGGTATTCCCCACGCTCAGGTCAAAACCCATACAAAACCTAACAGTCCATAACAAAGGCATTCTTGAAGATGCGAATTCAATCACTTACAGAAGAAGCCCGGCGTCCCTTTGTGTATACATAACTATAAGTAAGTCACTGGGATATAACCTTCCTAAACAAGCATTGCATTTAGTTGAATATGAATTCCTTGAAACAGGTATAAAGTCATCAACAACAGCACCCAAATTCTTCCTGTACAAAACGTTGGATGATGAGGACAGTTTCTAAATGAACTCCTCCCCATCTAATCGAAACAAGTTTTATGACGTCTTAGACACGGTATTCCCCACGCTCAGGTCCAAACCCCCACAAAACCTAACTGTCCATGCGGTCCAAAAGCATTCTTGAAGATGCGATTCCAATCACTTACAGAAGAAGCCCGGTGTCCCGATATACCCTTCCGAAACTAGAATTACATGAGGTTGAATGTGAATTCATCGAACCAAGTATAAAACCATAAACAACAATAACCGAATCCTTCCTGAACAAAGCGTTGGATGATGAGGAAGCCCCTAAATGATCCTCCCCATCTAATTGAAACAAGTTTGATGACCAGTCTTGTGTTCTAGGGACACGGCATCCCCCACGTTCAGTTCCAATCCTACACAAAACCTAACAGTCCATGCGGTCCAAAGGCATTCTCGAAGATGCGATTCCAATCACTTACAGAAGAAGCCCGGTGTCCCGTTGTGCATACATAACTGTAAGTAAGTCACTGGGATATAACCTTACGAACAAGCATTGCATGAAGTAAGGAGCATCCGAGCATCAAATTGCCTACTTTCTTCAGGGAAGGATGCATCCATAAGTGTAGTACCACACCGGTGGCTTCTGGTAAGTGCTCGTCATGCTTTCTGACTCGAAGGCCACCACGCTCTGTCGCTCGTCACTTCGCTTTTTTACAGTTCGGCATCCCTATGGGGTCCGCAACTTTTTTTCCTTCTGGACAGTTGGGTAATTTCTGTTGGCAGCACCGGAGCATGTGTCGATTAACGGTTCGCCCCCGCTGGAAGTGTTTCTGGTGTGTTCTCTCGTGGTTTTTCTAACCTTTATACTAACGATATATAAATCGCAGGGTATCATTTCACACACTGGGAAATTGAATCGTCGCCATGAGAGAAGTTATTAATGGAGGTGGATTCGTTGATAAAAAGAATCAGAACTGAAAATGATTCTGCCGAGTGTTTAGATCTCTGGCACTTGGTTCAACAGGCTTTGGATTCGAATCGCAGTACAGGCATGGATGTAGGTAATGATTCAGAATCCATTTCATGCCGGTCTAATTAATCCTCTCTGACTGTGCGGTCAATCTGAGAGTTGCAGACGTCGCTGGTTCGATTGTATTTCTTCTGTGTCAGTAAAATTTTCATTCGGTGTGCATGTCCCTTGCTGTTGTCTGTCTTGTGTTATTACAGCTTGGTTAAATGTCTCTTGCGCGATAAAAAACCAAATCAACCAACCAATTAATCCTGGTGTAGCAGCAAGTGACTGTAGATTGCCAAACCAACCATCAAAAGGATTTAAGAGTAGGATGAAATGGAGGAAGCAAATTCGTACAACAGAATCAACAATCGCAGGAAATGTAAAATTTTCGTCTGAAAATTATTTGTTTAGTAGAAAGTAAAAAGAAAATAACCGAAGTGATTATTTTATAGTAACAATGCTGTCAATTATGTTTTATTAATGAGACTAGTAGGTATTGTGAAATTCGTTGATGGAATACTTTTCTAGAATTCTATTACAAACTCCATCGTGGAATTTCGTATTAATATTTTATTCCTTAACATTTTTCAATGCATTACATTTGTGTCAGATCGGCAGGATACTAACTCATCAAAATTTGTTCATAAAAATTCAAAAATTCTTTTTTTTGGTTAATTTTTGTTAGACCAGTGCAGGTTTTTCAAACGAATTTGTTCTTTGTCATTGTGAGTCTTCAGGAATAATGTATGTACCATATACTAGACAGTAGCTTAACCATGCCTTGTGTACACCTATACTTCATTCTATAAACCTTGGTCAAATCATAGGTTATCTTTATAAAGTAATGATTTAAAGTGATGATCTTTAAACCTTTGCCTTCTGGCATCCCAATATTTCTTATTTTTCTAATACTTATAGACTAGTCGCGCCGACTTGATAGCCGAGTGGTTAGCGCTGGGGCCTTCAGTTTAATAGGCTCTGGGATTGAATCCCGTTCCAAATATGAATGTCTCTGGTGATTTGGATTCCTCTTTAACCTTCCAAGTGGTTCCGAAGAGATATCTCTTTCATCAAGGTCTCACCAATTTTGTTAATGACGAGTTAAATCGTCATCAAGAAATTGCTGATTTTTTGATGAGGACGAGATCAAGATCTGGTTAGATTTCTTTTAATAACGAGATATCTCGTCCATCAAGATCTGTTAATGGCGAAATACTTCGTCAAGACAGCCACCATGAGGGCTAAGCTGAGGTTCTAATCCAATTAACCTTCGTGTAGAAAGAAATGACCATACAGCGGCCAACAAACAGGCTAGTCGAGGTCACAAAGTTTTTTGGTTGTTTTTTTTTAAACTAAAACCCTCAGATCTGGCCAAACAATATTTTTCCGTCAAGTAAATGGACATACAAAAAGTGAGTTCAAGTAATTGAAGAGAATAATCCAGGCTAGTTACAGGAATCGAACCGGAGCAGCCTACAGCTCGCTGGTTGCTAGCTTTATGGGCTAGTATACTGAGTCACGGTGGCTGAAAGAATATACTGAGGGGCATCAGTAAGAACAATGAGAAAGAGAGGTTTACTAAATAGACATTCTCAGAAAGTTAGAATGCTTAACCGAAAGGGACAGAAGGTTTCGCAAGGGATGGGTAGAGGTTCGATCCCTACTTGCCTCTCCGCCAATCTAATGGGCACGCAACAAAGCTACCAACTTTTCTAAGTTTGTGTACATTTCAGGATCATCGCCACATCCTTTCTTCAGAAACTACCGACCCCGAAAAACGGATGTTTTCAGTGCCACGATTCATAAACATTAATATTTTTCTCTTCCGGAGAGGGAATTCTTCCCAAATTTCTGCTCCATCGAGCAGATGGTTTTATTTAGAAAAGCGCAGTTTCACCACCCATCATGAAGATTTATGCGGCAGCTCTCCTTCTGCTCTCCACAGACAGTGCTCTCTCTACCCTTCTACTCTCTACGCAGAGAATGGAGGTTCTCTTAACAGCTCCAGCCGTGACCTCGATCTTTGGGAGAAGAACCTCGCGGCAGACAGAGCTGTAAACACCCCAGAAAGTGCAAGGGAAAAAGAAGAGAAATAATTTTCCCTTTTCTGTTCTTTTCTTTTTTTCGCTTCCACTTTTCGCCCTCCTTTCTCGCTTTTTTAGTTAGTTCATCGCGAAGAGACAAAAAGTAATGAAGTGAGACGATTTTCACTTCAGTTCTCGACGAAAGTGTATCAAACGAGAGAGAAAAACAATTTCGAGTGAAAAGAAAGTGTGCGAAAGAGGGCTGACTTGATTGGAAGACTTGGCCCACCGACGACGCAGAGTAAACGAATTCGGTGTGTAGTAACTTTTCTCTCACGGATTTGGCGGATTAACTGCTCTTATTCTGTAATTACAGGACTACGGTCTAATGTTTATGGCTCTTTTCCGAGGAAAGAGATTTGGACGTCGAGTTTCAGATGAGATAGGGAAAGTTCGGGTGTTGTTAAACTTGGAACAAAGTTGCACTTTGTAGCTGCGTTATCTGCTTGGGGTAACATCCCTAATTGTAAACAGCGAGGTAATTAATGAGAATGACGATAGAAACGTAAAACACGTAGGAAACAGAACTCTTCAGTGTAATTAGAATGTGTTAGCAGCAATTTTAAAATACAACAGAACAAGACGAACATTTTCTTTTAAATAGTGAATGAGTTAAATAGGTAGGTAGTTAATTAACGTCGCACTGACCCCTTTGCACCACAGCGGCTATTGGCGACAGTCCGGTATCAATTCCAAAGGGAAAGATTCAATGTGAATGAGTTAGAGAAATAAGAGTATATATAAAATGTTATAGGGGGATGAGTTGTTATATTATCCATATTATCCATAGCAGTTAAAGTAACGGTATACTTTCAAATTAGCAGTTATAGTCCGGCCCCCATGAATTAGCGTGCCGCGGTAGCCCGGTTGGCAGAGTAACGAATCAGCAAACGGAGGGTTGCGAGTTCGAATCCAACCAAAGACTGTCGTGTACAAAGGGGGCTGATGCACGCTAAATCTGTCGTGGCCTCAAATGTCCTCACGTTGATCAGGTGTGGAAGTTTGCAGAGTAGGGTGCCAGCTCAGGTGTGACCTCGTCATCGTGATTCAAAATTACGTGGTATTGTCCTCGGATCTTTCCCTTTGGGTGTGATCCCGGACCGTCCTCAATAGCCCGTTGTGTTGCTCCAATGCGACGTTAATTAAAATACCTACCTACATACTTACCATTGATCATAAAAATACTCAGCCGAGCCTGTTTTTGTTCAGTTAAACTTTATTTTCAGAAGGGATAAGGGGTTGGGTAAGTATTTTTTAATTAACGTCGCACTGGAGCAGCACAACGGGGTATTGGCGATGATCCGGAATCAATCCCGAAGGGAAAGATGCTTATTTTCAGGAGTTAGAGGACCTATTGGCTTAGGTATTCCAACACATGCATTCCATCATGCGATTGCTGATAACTATCATCGCAATTTAGCAAGTCTTCAACCATGTTATCGCAAAACAATGATTTTGCCCATTTACTATTTGCCTATCCATAGTATCTGTATTTGTAACATTTATCCCTCCTTTTTGGGAAGGGAGAGCCCAAGTCATAAAAACAGCAACAGTTTCCGGCCCCTAGAACTTGCAGTCAATGAAGATGAATTGCAGATTGCTTTCCTAGGTGAGAAAATCCCCTTTTTTCAGGGTCTGTGAAGCCAAAGTGACTAGACTAGCCCCTGCATTTTATGACCAGAAAAGGAGACACGGTTGTAGAATGCGATATCCAAAGGAGCATCTGCTGTTACAGGAGGTGACAAGCCTCATTAGCAGACCATCCTCTGTCCGTTCATTGTTACAATCCATGATACTTTTATTGATGTTCGGTAATTTAAATGGTTATACTTAGGATTTATTACTCTCGAATTTAGAAAGCTGTAGAGACAGACAGGCATTGTTGCGAAACGTCAAGTTTTCTTTATACTGAAGTCTTTCTCGACCATCTGGCTTCTTCAGAGGGTAGTACGTTTGCCAGGGTAGCCCATTTGGAAGAGTAACAGATTAGAAATCGGAGGGTTGCGCGTTCGAAACTCGGTTCAACCAAAGACTGTCGTGTAGACGGGGCTCTGGTGCGTGTTAAATCTGCTTTGGCCTCAAATGCCCTCACGTTGGTGTGGTGTGGAAGTTGGGAGAGTAGGATGCCAGTTCAAGTCATCATCTGACCATGGTTCAAAATTACGTGGTGTTGTCCCTGGATATTTTCCTTGGGGATTGATCCCGGAACGAGCCAATAGCCCGTTGTGTTGCTCCAGTGTGACGTTGATTAATTGCCATTACCATCTTCAGAGGGTACTTAAAATTCGACTTTCAGACTCTGAGAAACACAATTATAATTGGAGTACTGAAATGAATCCTTATAAAAACTGAGTTCTGTATGACAGTTAAAAGTTTTTAATTTTTTCTTCGCTTAAATTCTTCGGAAATATATTTCGTGGATGCACGTAGCACAGAAATCAATATCATTTATTTATTGTCGAATGGAAATAGCTGGTACAAACAGCAGCAAATAACAAATTATATTTTTAAAATCGACAGCTAAGGGATTCATTCGTCAATTTTGCCCCTTAGTGTGAATATGCCTGATTTCAAATATGGAGCTGAATAATATTGAATAAACTGCACGGAAGCAAAACTGCACAATCTCATTACGGAAAGTAATGAGATATCTAGAAGATAGAAAACAGGGCAGAAAATAAAATATGAGCTAAAATAGGCTTAGCGCAAGAAATGGCGAATCGTCTTTGATCAAGGAAATGGGATGACATTGAAATAGACGTTCAGAATCTAATTGCGGTAACATGACTGAAGTCTACTTTTCGCCACACATTTTATAGAGGGTTAGTTGAATTAGCGTCGCACAACGGGCTATTGTCGATGGTCCGGTATCTATCCTGAAGGGAAATATTCGAGGACAACACCTCGTAATTTTGTACCACTCATTTCATAAGAAATAAAATGCATGACCAAGTCCTGCCTTCTTTCATTACTTCTATTGTATAAATTCCATCATAAAAAATGAGGGAAAACACTTTTCCCACATGTTTCGGTGATTGACCCCGAATTTTTTGAAGGAAAGTATTCATATTTAATGTCTATTTTTAAAATCGAAAAGAACATTCCCACCTTTCCATCGTTCCAATAGTTCAAAGCGGTGTTTATATATTTCAAGGAACTCGAAGATAACTATGCAAACGAGTCTCAAAATTTTCACGGCCTTATAGGGTTTGAACCATGAAATTTAGTCCATACCAAACATCAAACAGAACCTACTCCTCATGATCCATTCAGTGTTGATTGGAAGTTCGATCACGTGATTACGAGGGCGTTAATTTAATCCTTAATTTGGTGTTCCATCTCTCTCGAACTCGCTTCCGAGGGTGTGTTCGATACTCCCCCGCTCATTCGATGCGTTCCAAAACTACCGACCATAAAATATCGATTGCAAAGTCTCTTCTTGTAGGTAGATGATGCCTTCCTCGAAACCGATAAATAATAATTAGATATTCTAATGTGGATTATTAATTAATAGTCTCTAATTGGTTGCTAATGAACGAGTTTCTGATGATCCTGAAACAGTTAATTGGATAGATGGCCTTAATGTAATTGCGTGGATTTGTGACTCAGTTTCATGCATCTTTATGAGTATGTGGGAATGATACCCCAAAACCTGCTGTTTAAGCCTGTTTCTAGTATCTAATGCATGGTGCTTTAGAATACAAATCTATAAATTTTTATTGCATAGCACGGCTTTACTGCATATCAATTTTTTGAGAACAAAGCAAAATGCACAATTGAGTGTTGATAACCATCATAATTAATATCCGCGCATTCTCGGACATCTGTGTACTTAAACAACTCGGAATCCGACAAATTTAAAACAATAAAACAAAACTTGCAGTGCGACGCTAATTAAAATACCTACCTACCTAAGTATATATGGCTAGTAGGTAAGTAATTAATTAACGCAACACCTGTGAGCTGGCACCCCACTTTCCGAACTTCCACACCACGCCAACGTGAGGGCATTTGGCGCCACGACAGATTTAACGTGCATTAGTCCCGGCGCATAAGAGGTCTTTGGTTAGACCGAGTTTTGAGCTCGCAACCCTCCGGTTGCGAATCTGTTACTCTTCCAACTGGGCTACCGCGGCCCTAAAAATAGGGCTACAATTTTGATAAAACTAAAACGATAGAAAATGCCTTTGGTACCCGACTTGGGGTAATTCGATTTGAATTAGGGAACAGCGTTGCAAGTCCGCCAGCAAAGTCTCGGAATTTTGACAGGGCAAGAAGACAAGGTTGGATCACACGGATCTGTTCCCCAATGCTGGAAACAGTCACAATTTCACCCTTCAACAGTATGTTCTGTCATTAAATTACCATTAGAGAAGCGATCGCTGACAATTTTGTTTCGGTGCTTCAGGGGTTGTCATTAAATCTGGTAAAACGAGCTCACATCTTCTTTCGTAGAAAAGGCCTCTATTTTGGAGAACTATAATCGCGATGATATTTTAAAAATATATTCCATGCTTCATATGCATTAACGAGTTATTTAATGTTTAGAATTCCTTTACATTGTTTTAATAAATTCATTTTATATTGGTGTGCACGAAATTGATTACATAGATATCAAAATAAAATTATTTGGATTTTGAGATATTGTGTGTTGTGTTAAATATAAAATTGCTTGAATGATGGGTTATATTGGATTTAGGGTTTGTTTTGGACCATGGGCCAATATATATAACACAATATATGAACATATATAAATATAATATGATAAATGAATATAAAGTAATAAATAATAGATAAAAATAAATGTAAATATATAATAATAATAAGCGTAATATAAATATATAAACATAAATATAAATAGCTTAAATGGTGGGTTCCATTTGATTTAGAGTTTGTGTTTTGGACCATGGATCATAAAATCAAACCAAACCTTTTTCCTTAGGGGTTAAGATCAATAACGTGTAGTCTGGTTTTTAGGGTAGGGGCTGAAATGGTTACAGTTTTTATTTTTAATGGAGAGTTATTTTTGACTCAGGTTTATTTTATGTGTGAAAAAAGGCTGACAGATAACTGCTTATATGAATCAGGGCATTAGGGGGAGGGTGTTTACCGTAAAATATTCCTACTTCATAAAGAAACTACTCTTGAACAAGACTGGGAAGAAAGAAATTCTGTGATGAGCATGTTCATCTTAAGCAAAATTATGGCTAAGTGTTTTGCAAATCAGGAATGGTATTCGTCAAATTTTTTCTTGTTGCTTATCCCCTGATCCAGAAGATGATAGACCAGGTCCATTAGACCTTGTCGCCTGAGCAGAAGAGAAGATGCCTCCTCTTGGTCTACCACCATGTTCAAAGAGGCACTGATGCAGGCTAGGATAGGAGAGGGAGTTACAAGCGGGGCTGTATAGGAGCAAGATGGAAAAACATTGTCTCTGCGATCGGAAAATATACTCCTCGGGCGCCCACTTCTGAATTTAGCCAAAGCAGTTTGCAATTACTTCAGAGATCTTACGATCTTACTTCAGAGACTCTTCCCACATAATCCGTCTATTTCATTAGAAAGTCGATGGTTTGCAATGCTCTGGGATCACCAAGCTGAAAGGAAAGTTCAGCGCACTTATCTGGATATCAATGATGAGTCTGAGGGCTTTAAGATTTCACCAAGGATTGAATCTCGCAAATTTCGCTATCAAGACATTCTTACAAAAAGGCACTTTTAACAGAAAGAGAAAAAGGGTTAGGTGTTCGGGCCCCTGTAGCCTCTAGTATCTCGACATGTTTTGTAAATCAGGAATTGTATTCGTCAAATATTTCGTTGTTGCTTATCCGCCTGGTCTAGAAAATGCTAGACCATAAGACCTTGTTGTCTGAGCAGGAGAGAAGCTACTTCTTGATCTTCTGTCCTTAAATACATTATATGGACAAAGGTATTTGGACACTGCATGTTTTTCAGAAAAAGTGCTTTATTATTCTATTTAGTAACGGGTAGGCCCTCCTTTTGCTTGTATTACAGCTGCAACACGAGGCATACTTTCCACAAGTTTTCTATAAGTCTGGGCAGGAATAGCTCGCCATGCCTCTTGCAAGGCTGTGAGAAGAGATTGTTGTGAAGATGGGCGTGCATGGCGGTGTCGTACCCATCGCTCCAGTTCGTCCTACAAGTGCTCGATCGGATTGAGATCGGGGCTCTGAGCAGGTTAGTCAAACAAATTCACCTCCTTTTCAGGAAACCAGTCCAGCACACGTTTTGCAGTATGACATGGAGCTCGATCCTGTTGGAAGAAACAACCATCATCGCCGTAGTATTGCCATAGTGTAGGCAAGGCCGAATTATCCAGAATGTTGAGGTACACATCAGCATTCCTGGTACCAGGTACATAAAGCAATGGGCCGAGTCCTAACCAGGGAAAACAACCTGATTTTCTGCAGTGTCCAAATACTTTTGTCCATAGTGTATATAGAGGCACCGATGCAGTTAAGGATATGGGAGGGAGTTCCAAGCGAGGAAGTAGAGCAGCAAGATGCAAAAACCTTGTCCCTGCTCTTCGAAAACATACTTTTGGTGTGCCCACTTTTGCATCTAGCCAGTTTGTTCTGGGACCACCAAACTGAAACAAAAGTCTAGCGCACTTAGCTTGGATATCAATGATGATTTAAGATTTCATCAAGAATTAGACCTCGCAGATTTCATGATCAAGACATTCTTACAAAAATGCACTTTTAACAAAAAAGAGAAAAAGGGTTAGGGGTTCGGGTCCTTGTATGTCGGGTCCTTCCTCATATTGTCCTGGATCAGATGACCCTTTGACCCGCAAATCTATCACAAAGAGGAACATATATTTACGCATGTCAGGTCAGACGGAAGGGTCCAATTTACGCATACTTTAGGAAAGAGTGGACACAAAGCTCTGGAAAATGTTCCCGCAAGGATGACCTTGGATGCAGCATTTCCCTCCTGCTCTTCCAAGCATCAATCAGATCAGAGGATAAATATTTTTAAAAAGCGGAGAAAAAACATCTATTCTGGGAATTTCGCAGAAAAAGAAGCTGGGAAATTACTGCCCGAGAACCACACTTCCCCCGAACACAGATCAAAGGTAAAAGGGGGGCTGCTAGCAAGGTTAAAGAGAACCTGCGAACCTTTGTGTGCAGCCGGAACAAAGGAATCGAAATAAAACTGCTCTCCGCGAAGACAACCTGTCGCTGGGCCTCCTGACCTCTAACCCCCGATCCGACGCGCCAAGTGGGTCGAGCAGATCAAATAAATAAATGAAAAGAACAGCAAACGATTTCTTACGAAAACACCCCCTCGCTCACCCTCCCTCTTTTTCTACTGGAGTTTCGTCATTTATAGTAGACCAAGGTCCGCTTACATTAGTTTCAACGCCGCAAAGTACTTTTTCTTTTAACATTTGATTCCTAGCTGGCAATTATTTCGGTATTTATGTGATAGAAATATAGCAGAAATGTCGGAGACCTCGATGTGTTAGTCACTTCCCACGTTGAAATATAGAGGCTGGGTTACTCGCAATTTTACACTCCGCTCAATAAATTTAAAGGGAAAAAAATTAATTTATCGCTCTTGGTTTCGCCATTTTGAGTTCAAAACAATCACCCAACACAACTTTCCGCGGTTTCTGGAAAAGAAAAGAACAAAACAGACGCTCTCTCCGTGTTCCAAAACACCCGATTTAAAATCTTCTGCCAGGAAAAAGGCACAACTGCCTCTGTCTCCAAATAGTTCCGTTAGCTTAAGCGAATGCAAATCGTGTGTTTCTGTTGTATTAGGTTTTTGTCAGAAAATGGCTTCTTGTTTTTCTGCCATTTACTCGTTACTGTTTTATCGCTCGCAAAATGAAAGATCGCGTGCGCTGTCATTTTCTCAGGGTAGATTTGGACTGGTATTCCGATAGAAATTTAAATAACAGTATTATTTCAAAATATAATTCTGAAAATATTAACAGTCACCAACAAAAAATTGGGATAGCAGTGAAGCAATTAAATCGAATTAAAATTTGTTAAAAAATTGAAATTGAAAAGAATATATGAAAGATCGTGTCCGCCATCATTTTCCCATGGTAGAAATGATCTGTTATTCCAATAGAAATTCAAATAACAACTTTATTTCAAAATAACAGGTAGCAACTGCTATCGAATATATTGACAGTTACCTATAAATGTTTTCCCGATAGCAGTGAAACAATTCTTTTAAAATTAAAATTTGTTCAAGAAATTAAAATTGATAAGAATATTTGATAACAATAAAAAGTTGAAGATATTAGGTATTCTAAAATCATTTAATGATTAATTTAAGCCTTTAATAACTATTAAAATTAATCGTTAGTGTGAATTTCTAGCAGTGAAAAAGAACAATTAAATTTAGTTACTAACTCATAACTTAACTATAACAGTTAATACTGTTATCGTGAAGGTAGTTTTGGCCTATCCGTACTAACAACGCAACCCAGTCTCGGTTTCCGAAAGACAAAAGAATAAAAAGGCTCCATGTTCCCAAACACACGATTTAAAATCTTTTGCTGGGAAAAAAGCACTACAACTTCCAAATAGAATAGTTCCGTTAGCTTAAGCGAATGCAAATCGTGTGGTTTCTGTTGTATTAGGTTTCTGTCAAAAGAACGGCTTCTTTTTTTCTGCCATTTTCTTTCTCCGTTACTGTTTTATCGCTTGCAAAATGAAAGATCGCGTGCGCCGTCATTTTCCCAGGGTAATGTTTCCTTTCTGAGCGAGACACTTGGAGTGGAAAAGGGAGTTTCCGTCCTCCTCTATTTGGGATTGTGACGAATTACTTAATATCTTGTCGAGTTTCGAGTGCGCCCGTTCTGAGCGGAAACAAATCGTGCTGACTTTGTCGATTGGGATTGGAATCTTTTCCTTCGTATGTGCCGTCTTTCGTTTCTTTTTCGGGATGGAACAAAAAATGCCATGACTGGATTTGTTTGATTTTGAGATATCTGAGAAAGAATCGTCTAGTTCAGCAGCTTTTTGCGAAAAAAATGTGCATTTTTTTGTTGTGCTCGATCAAAAGTGCATAATTCTTTCAGAACAGTGATTCTTCGAGAACTGCACTATTTCTTTAAGAATGTTCTTGCACGCGATTTGGCTTGCAAGCTGATAGGAATTTCTTCCTGTGAAGCAATTCAGCTTATTTCGTCTCACTAGGGTTACCAGACCTATAAAGATTTAACCAGATGGTTGAAACCTAACCAAATTTTTTGGTCTCAATCTTGATTTTTGAAGGTGTGCTTGTGTTTATCTATTCAAGGATTATTTGAGTAGATTGTGAAATTATTGTATTATATTCAAATGAAACACAGGAAAGCTTGTGCATTTTATATTATACATCAGCGCAAGCCCGGTGCCTAATCCCAATTGGGTTGGTGTGTAGGGTCTTATGGTGCAAGCGTCATATTAGGCCAAGCTGCGCCAAGCACAAGACAAAGCACATCAAGTAATGGACACACAACGAAAGTTTTACTGATACAGAAGAGAGAGAAATACACCCGGAAAGGAAAGCAATCTGCATTTCCTATAACTCGCAGGTTGCTGGTGCAGTAGGCAAACCAACTGAGTCACGATCCCAATTGGGATTTTAAATGTTTGGAAATGCATGGCGAGAGAGGTATATTCAAATTTGATTGAAGGGCAGTGCGGTGAACTAGTACCTCATCACATGTCATCCATCTACCAGTCTGGAGGATGTGCCGAACCTCAGATTTAATCTACTAAGCTACGCTAAGCAAGTATGCCCTCTTGCATACATGCTTAGAGTATTGAAGAGGGCATTCATTTCATTGAGGATTATATTATTGGATTAATAGCTGAATGACACACTGATGTCAGGATGAACTACCGAATTAAACACCTGATATATCCCTTTACAACGCCCAACCGAGACCAGTGCGTCCTTTTTGGACGACTATTGATTTGCCTCGGTGGAAGATTGATTAAAAAAATAATCTTGTCCCGCTTCAACATTTGGATGCACTACTGAATTACAGTCAATGTATGGATTAAAAGCTGAATGATACATCTGATGTCCGGAGGAACTACCGAATTAAACACCTGATATCTCTCTTCACAACATCCAAACTAGCACCCAACCAAATCCAGTGCGTCCTTGTTGGACAACGATTGATTTGGAGTGGATTTCCTTGAGTCCCTTCCTTATCTTGTCTCATCCTATAGCCATTATGCAATGCAGATCTTAACCTGAGGGCAGTGAAACCACTATGCCACTGTGCTAATCACTCGGAGAGAGTTGTTCCTTCCAAGTGGATCAGCAATCACTCACCCGTGGCAGATAGCGATCTGGAAAGTGGAGGCACCTAGGCGGTATTGTTTTGGAACTAACCAACTCATCTGGCGGTCCTCCTTCATGCAATTGATGCAATAAATAATTACAAGTAGGCTTTCCGATCGTGGACGTGATTGCTGGTCTCATTCCTTGTCACAAGGTTGAGGAGTCTCGAATTTCTGAAGACGTGGGTAATGAAAATCTCGCCAGCAGCATTTGGAGGTGAAGGTGAAACTCCTGGAGCTAAACGGTTAGACATGAGTTTCCTGTCCGTTAGCTTCACTTGAATTGAAAGTTTTCCTCTTAGCGAATGTCCGCATTCAGGTGTTGAATTAAACATTGTAAAGGTAATTTCCGATTAAATGGTTTGATAAATTTATGTCTATGGTAGGGTGCAAAGCGTAAGTTCAACAATAGTCAAGCTACGGCTTGCCATTTGAGTCCTTTGATTTTGGACAAGTCTGCAGATTAAGCTCAAATAGTCGTCTTTGTCATGGTCTTTGACTCCGAGTTTATCTTTCAATAACAGAAGCCATAGGAGTGATTACAAGTAGTCGAAATAAATACTCAATTATGGCAGTCACTACAAATGATTCTGAGTATGGCTGAACCATCTTTGGACATCTCCAAAGGTGTCTCTCAACTGTCTTCTTACCGGAGCCGTCCTATAACGGGCTTAAGAATTTCGATGACAAAGAGGATGTTTCTAGAGAAAGCATGTATTAAAGGTTTGTTTTGGTTGGACATTTTGGTGAATTGCCTGTTCATTGGCGATTTGGGTTACCATCCACCTTACCTTTTTCTGATTCAAACTTCCTAGACCATGGGCAATTGAAGTTGTTTTTAAAAAAATTATTTTAGTTTGGACTCAAGTAATTTAATTTTGCTGGCCTGTGTTGGTCTGGCAAGGGAGGATCTCTCTGGAAGTCCTGAACTTGTGTTTGACTTTAAGAGCGTGTTCGAACTCGTGTACTTGGTCTAACTATTTAACTAGGCATTAAGATATAAGTAAGAATATGTTATTTTGAGGTTGCTAGTTGAAAACTTTAAGCATAATCTAATTGGCATTTAAATTGACAAAACGCAAACTGGACTTTTTCAATTCGTAATTCTTTTATTTTGTATGAATTTTTGTAACTTGTTTGTCTTTACGTTGTATCACCCGCTTTTTTAATGCAAGCAAATCGTATTTTGTGTTCATTCACAATGCTTTATAGGGTGTCAATTCAACAGTGTGAAAACCAAAAACCAGAAACTTAAACGGGAGAATTGATATCAATGATGATTGGTCCATGCGGATACATGGAAATAAATCTATAGATTTGCAGGTTTTGTCTAACGTTGTAAAAAAATATAACATTCACAGATGACACCCATCCAAATTAGACACCCCACCCCATGTGAATGTTTTAGATGTATAGATGGCTGATCATTTGAGAATACAAGAAGAATCTGCACACCATATTTAGCATACAAGCTTGCCCAGGATGAGAAACCTGTACCTAACAAGCTAAAATGGAGTTGCTCAATGCAAGTAATTTAAATGTAGAGTGAACATCACACAAAAGCTTTTGGAAAATCTTGGGAGCAACTGCTGATGAGTCAAATCCTAATAAAGATCCTAAGAAAGTCTACAACAAATTTTAGATTGGTGACAGGTGATGGCTATTTGCAGGCACATCTAAATAAAATCGGAATAAAGGACATTGCACCCTGTTTTCTCAGTGCAATCAAAAAGGCCGATCGACAGAAGTTATCTCCAGATACGACAGAAGTTATCTCCTATTGCTGATCACCATATTGACCAGCTTTCTTCCAAATGGGATGCAAACTCTAGCCTGTACGAGACAGCAAGAGAAACGAATAACTTTCCCGTCTTCTGACAAAGGATAAAAATGGATAGCATCCCATACGAGTGCAGATCCTTTGAGAAACAAACCGAAACTCCTCAAGAATGGAATATTTTTCGAAGATTGATTACAGCATTTATTTAAGCCGTCAAAATGAATTGCTGAGTTGATCCTAAGAACATCTGTTCATACCATCGACCTTCTAATGAAATAGACGGAGCATGTGCGAACAGCTTCATCTATTTCTTCCGATCGCTCGGTTTGAAGATCTATCACATGGTTGTGAGAAAAAGCATGAATCTCAATGTTGGACAAATTATTAATTGGTTAGAGTGATTATCCAGAGTGATTAAAAACACTAGTCTGCGCTTTGGTAGTCAATAGGTCCCAATGCATTCTTAAACCCACGTGATTTACTCTTCTGAGATCAAACTACGGCTACTCCACCCACATGCTATTTCATTAGAAGGTCGATGGTTCAGACTATTGAAATACTTCGTTACAGTACACAAAAGTTTCACAAAGAATTCGTCAAATCCTGGCCAAAAAGCAGTGAAATCACGTCACGTGCGAGAGATACAAAAGTTACATAAAAATAACGCCATTAACGAAGCGTAACATCGCATTTTCGTCGCTAAAATAAGACGGCCCAAAGCAAACTTCTGAAAAGCACAAAAAACGGGATTTTTTCGCGTTACTCTTTTCCTCGAAATTCCTCGAGTGAGTGACAGTGAAAGCGTTGTTGAAAGAATGAAAAAAGACCTTTTCCCCCAACGAGAGCTGTCCGGGAACGTCCATCAAAGAGTGATGCATCATCCAGCGTGGAAAAAGCGACGAAAGAGCAAAGAGAGAATGTTCTGAACGAAAATTTCTGATATAAGGGTACACAGTTGGGTTTTTGTCGAAGTGTCATTTAGTTACTGTCTTAACATAGATATTATCATACTAGATTATTTTTAATCGGTTTATGAGTAAATGCTCTCTTTTTTCTGGCCTTGGAGGTTGTTTCGAAATATTTTAGATTAGACACGATATTTAAAAATTGTGGATCAATGTTTCACACATTCACGCTGTTCTCGTTCTTTGATGAATTCATTTCATACACTCTGGTTACACTTACTAAATATTTTCATTGTTATAGTGCGGCTCTGACGAATTGGTACTTGAATTCGAACGCAGCTATTCGTTCAATTAGGGAGTAGGTAGGTATTTAATTAACGTCGCACTGGAGCAACTCAACGGGCTATTGGAGACTGTCCGGGATCAATCTCCAAGGAAAGATCCAAGGACAACGTCTAGTAATTTTGAACCACGGTCTGGTGACGAGGTCAACACCTGGGCTGGCTGGCATCCCACTCTCCAAACATCCACACCACGCCAACGTGAGGACATTTGAGGCCACGATAGATTTAATGTGCACCAGCTCTCGTGCACACGACAGTCTTTGGCTGGACCGAGTTTCGAACCCGCAACCCTCTGGTTGCTAATTCGTTGCTCTTCCAATTGGCCTTCATTTAGGTTAAACGTTATGCGTTTCCACGGTCGGTATCTTTTGTGTGAATTTTGGGATTTGATCCAAGTATCTCATTTAGTGCCGGAAACGATAGCAGTAACTAAGTGTTGGCAAAACAATCACCCATGGCGATCATCAAGTTTGATTTTCGTATGGCAATTCTTTCCCGTAAAGAGTTTAGTACCTTTCTTGAAAGGGACGCCTCCAAAGTTCAAAGTCATCTATCTTCCCACATTAGCTACACTAGATAGTGTGACGCATTGAATGAGATGTCTGCACTGAATGGGATAGGTGTTGGACAAAGTCTTATGAACTGCTTCTGTTTTTTTGCAGCACGAAAGCACTTCATAATGTTTCTACTCTTAACAGAATGCACTACTGAGAAAACCAAAGTGTTTTTCTTCGTAAAAGAATGTCGTGTTTATACTTTTTCATTGGTTAGCAGACTTAACTGAGAGAGAGAGAGAGAGAGAGCTATTTATTCATCTTACACAACTGTAAAGTTAGAATTAATATGTTCGGTTTGTTTCTACGTTAAACATACCTCCCCTTGAGTGATGCCATGCCCTGATCTCAAACATTCTACTCTTGTGCAAGCTATTAAAGGATGCATCATCGTTTTAACTGAATATTATAGGTCTGTGATAGACTGCTACCTTAAAGTTCGCTCCCATTCAATATCGCTGTGACTTTTAGATGCTTTCAATTCTTCCGCAATGGTCAGAATACTCGTTTGGTAGACTGAAGTGTTTGGTTGTGAATTGGATTCTCACATGTGCCGATTTTGGTCTGGCTAGTTAGAGTATTCTCAAGTGGTTTCTTTAAGACTGAGGCCAGCTTCTTCCAAGACCTCCAAGAAGGTATTTGGGTTAACGCTGAGCACATTTCAGAGGTTTATCAATCTTCCTGGTGGTTGTCTCGACATGGTTTCTCGTCATTGGCAAAACTGACTAGATCTTGATGGTCAAGATATCTCGGCATTAGTAGAAAACTAACCAGATCTTGATCTGGTCAGTTTTTTTAGATGATCTTTTCGCATCATCAAAAAATTGTCAATTCCTCGATGACCATATATCTCGTGATTAGCAAAAATGGTCAGGTTTTGATGGACATGATATCTCGTCGAAACCACTTGGATGGTTAACTAAGCGAACACTGATGGGGCTAGTTATGCCAAATTGGGGAGAATTATTCGGTGTTAGAGTGGGTTAGTGTGGACGCATATTGGCCATGTCTATGATGACCGATTAATCCAATAGGGACCAGGTATCGAAAAATGGACTGGTGAGAAGATATTTCCAATATGAAAGTCAAAGGATTATCGCATTTTTCAGAGGAAAAGCAATGATCCTGCGATGACACTACATAATTTGTTTCGATATCACAATGCACACATAATTATGAAAGCAATGCCTATATACTAAACTTATCTGGATGCATTCTACCGTGTTAAACATGCCAATTTTTGACTTCATCCCTCCAGCACCTGTCAAACCGAACGCTCTGGACATTAACAAGTCCTCCTGAATGAGTTTTATACGCCCTAGCTGATCGGTCGCACTGCCCTTAGCTTTATTTATCTCCCATTTCCCACACGGACCTCTTCAAAAAGATTCAATTTTACGACAACGACATTGACTCCGTTGTCAACATATAAAGGATCCCTTTTTTACGGCCCTTTTCGAACAATTCCGGAAACACCCCCCTTTAAGCCTAATCCGAGCGCGAGATAACCGGAGCATCCTCTGGAGTAAAATAGGGCAATAACTGTCGGGTCCTGGAGCCTCGGGACGAGTTACGATGCCGTAAACCCAGATTTCGGGCCCCCGGTTGAGGACGGGCCTTCTGCAAACAGGTGTTTCTTTCTCGTGAGAGGGGGCCCACCTTGCGCATTGTTGTACCGCCCGATGGGGTCTTTTAAATCTGACTTTATGGGAGCTGAACTTTTAGCCCTTGGCCACCCTGGCCACCTGATGAGTTCTGGTTTGCGGGAAGTAGCATTGTACACTGCTGGCCACCCAAATTGCAACACCAAGAAAGACAAGAGATATCACAACAAAATTTATTTTGTAGATAACATGTTGACCAAGTATCAAATGATTAAATTTATAGACTTCTGTGAAGTGTGGTTCCTGCCAAAATCAGTAGCCAGAGTAGCCGCCATTGTTGGAGATCACCGCTGCCACACGCCTCGGCATTGATTCAAAGAGACTTTGGATGTGTTCTTGGGGTACAGCAGACCAAGCAGCTTCCACACGTTGCCAAAGTTGATCTGGTGTGGCAGCTGGGGATGTATTCTGGGTCAATCGTTGAGCAACCATGGACCACATGTTTTCTATCGGCGAAAGATCCGGAGAGCGAGCTGGCCAGGGAAGCAATTCAATCTGGCGATTGACGAAGAACCCTTCGACAGTGCGTGCCACGTGTGGTCGCGCATTATCCTGTTGAAATATGGCTGTGGGCAAGCCCTGAAGGTAAGGAAGGACAACTGGCTCCAACACCTCGGAGATGTAGCGCTGGCTGTTTAAAGTACCGGCAATGCGTACTAGAGGAGTGCGAGAGTGATATCCAATACCGCCCCATACCATAATACCCGGTGCAGGACCAGTGTGGCGGTGCATAACGCAGCTGTTCAGCATCCTCTCTCCACGGTGTCTCCAGACTCGAATCCGACCATCGTGGTGTTGCAGACAGAAGCGTGACTCGTCAGTAAAGACAATTTCATTCCATTCTGCCGTCCACATCCTTCTTTCATCGCACCATTGGCGGCGGAAACGTCTGTGGTTCTGCGTCAAGGGTAGACGAAGCAATGGACGTCTTGCGGACAGACCACTCTGCTGTAAACGGCGTCGAATGGTACGCGCAGACACTGGATGATGCGGTACAGACTGAATGTGCTGTGCTATGGTTCGTGATGTGGCTGAGCGATCCGTCACTGCCATACGCACAATATGCCTGTCATCACGTGAAGTGGTGCACTGAGGTGGATGCGATCGAACACGTCGGTCCGTCGTACCCTCCTGCATCCAACGATCACATATCCGCATTACAGTTGTTTGGTTTCGTCCAACACGACTACCGATTTCCCTGAAAGATAATCCACAATCTCGGTAGGCCACTATCCTTCCTCTGTCGAACTCGGATACTTGATCAAAAGATGATTGCTGTTTTCTACGAGGCATAATTGATCGTTTTTTGAAAAAAACCACAAGAAAAACACAATTGCCGTACTTGAAATCGTCGAAATCTCCAAGCCTTAAATAGCGCTTTGAAGTGGCGCCACAGGCGCGCGTGATGTGCGTCTGCGCTGAAATTCTAATCATTTGCATATCTCACCTCCGCTAATGCATGTTGTAAATTTCATATTATTTGCATGCTTCCTTCAGGGTGTTGCATTTACGGTGGCCAGCAGTGTATTTTCATGGTGCAGTTATTAAAAGGATGGGTCGATTTGGCATGGGTTATAAAGTTTACATGTCTGAAAGGTCTCAATTACATTTTAATATAGCAGGTAGGCATCGGGGTTTTTACCTTATGTAAAAGCAAAACCATCGCTTTCAGAACTGCAGATCCATTTTACATGAAGTGTCCAAACGAAAAAACAAATTGTAGTTCAATGCTAGTTAAATTGACGTCGCACTGGAGAAACACAACGGGCGATTGACGACTGTCCGGTATCGATCCTGAAGGGAAAAATCCGAGAACACCTTGTCATTTTGAAACTGTCTGATGACGTGGCCAACACCTGAGTTGGGCACCTCCAAACTTCCACTCTACGCCAATGTGTGGACATTTGAAATCACGGCACGTAATTCAATGAATTCCATTGTGTTGGGTCGTATGACGAGTTCTTGTTTGCAGGAGGTTGCATTGTATTCTGAGGGTGTAGTTATTAAAAAGATGAATTATAAAGTTAACATGTCTTTGAAAGGTTCAATTTTTCGCATCGTAGTTTTTATCTTATGTAAAAGCAAAACCATCGCTTCCAGAGCTATCGTAAAATGCAGATTCATTTGAATGAACTGTCGAAATGTCACAAACGAATTGCAATTCAATAGATTCCATCCCTTTGTATTGGGACGGATTCTATCTTGCATTTAGCACAGCTTGGCTGTTTCTGGACCTTGCAACCAACCCATGGTGGCATCGCAGGAAATTCAGCCGCGGGTTCACTGGCAAGCCACACATTGGCATCAGGCCTGACGCACTAAATTGACTGAAATACGCATGCGTATCGACAAGTTTTCTGCGCAGAAATGGAGTACGCATGCGCATGTCGTATATCGTATATTTTGTCGCATGCTGCTCCAGTGCATGACCAGGCTAAGAGAGACATAGATGTCTCCCAGGTTTTCCTCAGTATGGCTACTTATAAATCAGCCGTCTATAACCTTAAAGTTAACCCTCAAAGTGGTTTCTACGAGTTATCTCGTTCATCAAGATCTGACCAATTTCTCTAATGACGAGATACCTCGTTGACCAAGAGGGTTATAGATATCTATAAAATGGGACTTGGGAAGAGAGTTCAGAACAAATCATAGAAAGAGAGAGAATATCATTCAACTGCCCAGTCCTGTTGAATGCTTAGGCCCTAAGCATTCAACAGACTGGGCCTAAGACTAGCAGTGAGACATGATTACCTCTCCGTCCATCTACATCGATTTGGAATTTTGAACAGTCCCACGGGTTGCATCTGTCCCATCAGTGAACTGATGAATTCTGACCAGTGACCACTTCCTCGGCTTGATTCGAACTATTTTACTCTCGTTGTTGGGGAGACTAGAGAATTTTTGTCCTCGCAGTTTTCACTTGCCTTTTTTCAGTAGTTTTATTTTGATGGCTTAGTGCTCTTTTGTATGTGTTCTGTATTTTCTGGTATGCCTTCTATTGTGTATTGAGGCTAGGGATGTTAGCCTGTAGGGCCTGCTGCATTAGAAATAAAAAAATTGCATTAAATTGAAGCTTGGGTGTATACGATACCAACCTATGTAACACAAGATGATTTATTTTACTTAAAATGCCCTGCCGAGATAGCATCTAAAATATTAATTTATTTGGAAATGTTTTACTAAAACTGAAAGCATTATCTAAAAAATAACAATTTACTAATTTTCCTTTGCTTAAATTAGTATTAAGTTTCATGATGTAGCACTGTAGTTTTTATGGGGGAAATTTTAGAATTTAATAATCAACTAATAAGACAACTACTAAGATTTTTCAAAAGCCAAATAATCAAGTAAAGAATAATAAAATTAGTTTGAACCTGTGTCACTAGCCAAAGCAGAATCGAGAATTTGTCTTGATTATGAATATTTCAAGATTGTTTAAAATTGAATGTACATTTTTTCTAAAATCACTGCATTACAAGGATTGTCCACTCGAAATGGATAAACTAATTCCTATAGCAGGAAGGTTGTTGTCCATTGTTGTCTGTTGAAACTATGGAGTATAACTCTAAGAAAATAAAATACGTTTTACTACTTTGAATTGAAATAAAATGTACCTCTTCAGCCCCAGCATTTAGCCCCGAATCAGACTTATTTTAATTGCAATTGTTTTCTTGTTTTTCACAGCAGTTTATTTGATCAAAAGCCTCTCCGTCAAATCCTCTACCGCATCCCTTAAAAAGTATTCCCTATGCAACATTTAAATTAATTTTAACACATCTCCCTAAGCACCATCCAAACATCTAAAGTCCCTCAAATCCTCTAAGTATCCTTAATATGCGCGTTTTTCATGGTACGTTTACGCTGGTGAACATGAATCTCCAGCTTAAAGGCTGAAACATAATCAACACTATTCCCACTCTTTAAATTAAAGGCCAGCATAACAAATGAAGACCACAAATCTATTCTAACGCAATTACCCCAAGTTGGTCGCAGCAGACACAGACTCATTCCGCCTGCCTCAGACAACAGCCCACGGCCAGGATAACGTATAATTATCCAATAAATGTCCTCGAAGGGGCACTGCAGATATGTTTTCCGTTCTCACCACATCGGGAAGGATTCCTTTCTTATCTATCCCGATGCCATGTTGCGGCTCGAACCAATTAGATCGCGCTTAACATGAAATGTTTAATTTCTGAGAGTCCCTTGGTGGATGTACCGTTCATTAAAGTGTGTCTCTGCAGGCCATTAGAGGGGTATGTTAATTGCCGTTGTGGGCTGCCTTCTCGCGAGTAATCCCTTCCAGGAGATTCATATGGTGTCTAATGAATAAATAGGGGCTCTCCCCTTTGTGATATTGGAAGGTGGCTGCGGAACTGACAATCGATTCGGACGCGCTATTATTAACATCGGGTTTTAAACTCCGTTTATTTGTTTTGTGCTCGTTTGATGCGAGGATAGGACGTTTCCTGAAGTGCAGAGAACCTCAATAAGCTGTCCCCTCCTTGCGTTAGCCCAGTTGGTAGAATTGCGGATTAATAACCGGAGGGCTTCGAGTTGGAGACTCGATACAACCAAAGATCGTCATGTACGTGAGCGCTGGGGCCCGAAAACCTATACCTATTTAATTCATAAATTTTCAACTTTGCTATTGTAGAACTCGATCCAGTCAAAAAACCGTCGTGTTAAAAGAGGTTCGCGTTAAATCTGTCGTGGTCTAAAACTTCTTCATTTTGGGTTGGTGTGTATGTTTGGAAAGTGGGGTGCCAATTTAGATGTTAACCTCGCCATCTGACAGCGTTTCAAAACTACAAGGTGTTGTCCTCGGAGCTTGATCCCGGATCGTCACTAATAGTCAGTAAAACAAAAACCGTAATGTCTTTGTTTTATTGGGGGTACCCAAGGAGGTTGTTTAGTACGGGGTGTTGGTTAGATTTTATGACGCAAGGGCCATATTTGGCCATGTTGTGTCAGACATAAGACAAACAATATAAGCAATAGAATTACACACAGCGAAAGTTTTACTGACACAAGAAGAGAAATACATAAAGGGAAGAATCGAACCTGCGCCTCCTGCAAGTCAGGTTGCTAGGGCTGTGGGTGTACTCACTGATCCACGACGGCCCGGTTTTTGGTACAGAAAAACAAATTTTAAAACAAGTCTTTTGCATTAGAAATAAAATGAGAAAAAATAATTCAGTTTTTCTTTTTCTTCACGGATGCTGCATCACCAGATTTACATCAAATCACTTCCAAGTTTTTTTTTACATCAATACGCTACTAAATCTTATCAGGAAGCGAGCTAGCGTAATTTGATTATTTTTGTGCATAATTCATTTCATCGAACGCATTCAGTTGATTACCAGGTGGAAAATGAGTTTCCAATCCCCCTGTCTCTTTTGACTCAAAGAAGCTGCATCCAGCATCAAAGCAAAATGCATTCCAACACGGTTTCTCGGAGACTGTTTAGATAACCCATTTCATACTGCACTCTTTACTTTGTTGCTTCATCAATTACGTCCGAATTCCGATTCCCCGCAGTTATCTCGAAACAAAATCTCCGACAACAATTTATCAATCCTTTTAGATTAAGAATTCCCTTTTCACAACAAACCATGCGTGATTTTGAGATGAAAAGGGGAAAAAAATTCTCAGAAAAAAATACACCCTCAAACCAATCGATTGCACGTGTTTCTAACATCGCTCGAAATCAACGCTTAAGTTAGAATTTTAATGTAATATCAATACAGCAAATCTGGCATCAGAGCTTTCCTTCCTACAAACCGATTAATAATGTTCCTCGCCCGTACCATTAAAGTTCTCGAGGAGAGATCGAAACTTTTCCGCTCTCATTAGAAAGGAAATATGAAAGGAGGGACTTTTCTCTCTTAACTTTACGCTTAACTGTGCTCTTTTCATTAATAATCTAGGGTCTCGGGGAGCGGGATAGAGGGTGTTTTGGAAGCAATTTTACGCTCTGGAACGAGGGAGGAACGACCGGAGAACGGTTCCAGAAGGCGAAGTCTTGAGATTTAAATGGGGGAGGGCGGGTGTAGCTGCGGTGCGGTCGCAGTTAGGTTAGGCGGTGGGTTGAAGTTTAAATTTAAAATTAGGTTTCTGGGAACATGTTATTTCGAGAGTGTGGAGTTCGGAGTACTGAGGTGGCTTAGCGTGGAACGCAAACTAAAGTTAAATGATGCTTAGTGTTTAAGTTAAGTGGGTAGGACGATGAATGCATTAAATAACATGTAACAAGCGTTTAGAAGCTTGTGTTGGAAGAATGTTGACTTATTTTCTCGTTTAACTACAAGGTTGTGTAAGGCGTGATATGCGTTTTCCACACTGTATTTATTCAATGTGACTTAACAACTATACAAGTATACACGCAATAGTGACTGTGTTATGTTTTCGTTAACATGTATAACAATAGCATGATTCTAACAGTTGAGTCAAAGCTGTTGTGGAAAGTTAAGTTAAAATAACAAGTTTACGAGTTTGGCTTTGATGTAATAGGAATCTACTATCTACCAAGAAAACTGCCACTGTAGAGATGATTTCAATAGCAGTTTAAATTACAGTGTTGAAAAATAACAATCAGCAACTGCTATTGAAAATAGTAGTAGTATATAGTATACGATAAATGTTATTAGGTTGGTTGGTTTTGGAGTTTTATGGCGCAAGGGCCATATTTGGCCATGCTGCTCCAGACACGACATACTATATCAAGTAATAGACACACGCACAATAAAAGTTTTACTGACACAGAAGAGAAAAATACACCCAGGGAAGAATGCACTTGACAGGAAATGAACCTGCGCCACCTACAACTCGAAGGTTGCTAGCGCAGTGGGCATACCCACTGAGACATGACGACCCCAAATGTTATTAGGATAGCAGTGAAGCGTTTTGAATAAAATTAAATTTTAGATCAAAAAGTTAATTTTTTTAAATATTAGATAAGAACAAAAAGTTGGGAAAATTAAATATTTAAAATATTTATAATTTTTATATTAAACAGATAATTATTAATTAAAATTATATTTTATATAAAAATACTTAGAGAGGAATTTAAAAAGTCAACAATTATTAAAATTAACCGTTAATGTCAATTTTAACAGTTAATAAAAACCTTTAAACGTAGTTGCTAAATGTGGATGTTAGTTGCTAACGGATAACAAAACTACTAATACTAACAGCTAATACTTACTGTTATAACGAAATGGCAATAACGGTTAACACTTATCGTAAAATAACAGTTTTGTTCATCACTATGCTACTGTCTACTGAGATAGAAACGGACTGTACCATATTTTCCATAGGAGACTTGAAGAAACGCATTCAAGTTTGTCACATTGACGCACTTAACGACAAATAGGAAATTTTTTTATTACGATTTGTACTTATTGCTGAGAATACTTATACTTGTGAACCATCTCTATTCGCTGCCAACATTCTCAAAAAGCGAAATAAAATTAAGACATCCACTAGTATTTAATTTAATTTGGATCAGAAATGAATAAGACGATGCACAGATATGAAGTTTCCTAAGGTTTGTACCTTGGTCAAACTATCATAATTAAAAAAAGAATTGTGCATCACGGAAAAAAATCAAAATGCATAAGCGCCTTTTCTCTAGAGTAGTGATGAATGCTTTGGTAACATTTATCAAAAAACAAAGAAAACGATTTTCACCAGTCACGATGCTTACTCGAATTCTATGAAAACTGTTCAAAATTTCCTGAAGGTACGATACCCTTTACACGAATAAACTACACTTTTTCCCAGCTTAAGAGCGAAAGTTTTCTTTCCTACAATGCGTAAGTATGTTATAAAAATAAACTACATATTTTCGTAGCGTAAAAGCGAAAGTTTGCTTTCCTACAATGCGTTAGTGTGTTTCCTGAATAGACAACCTTTTTTCCTACCATGTCAGCGAAAGTTTCCTTTAATAAAATGCGTTATGTTACATGAATAGGTGACATTTTTTCCTAGCATGTAGGCGAAAGCTTTCTTTCCTACAATGCGTTAGTATGTTACTCGAATAGACCTTTTTTTTCAAAGTATGTAAGCGAAAGTTTGCTTTCATACAACGCATTAGTATGTTCCCTGAATAGACAACCTAGTTTCCTAGCGTAAAAGAGAAAGTTTGCTTTCCTACAATGCGTTATTATGTTACTCGAATAGACAACCTTTATTCAAAGCGTGTAAGCGAAAGCTTGCTTTCGTACAATGCTCTAGTACGTTCCCCGAATAGACAACCTAGTTTCCTAGCGTAAAAGCGAAAGTTTGCTTTCCTGCAACGTATTAGTATTTTACATGAATAGACATTTTTTCCTGTGTTCAATAAAAGAAACAGTTTTCTTTCTTACAATACGAATGTACAGGGTGTTTTTTTTTTTAATGTAAAGGGCACTTTTTTGTTTGGGAATAAAATTTTAAATAAAACATTTTTCATTGAACTTTTCTTTTACATATTGTTAACTTAATATTATGACAACCAAACCGTACTTTACAGTCTCTAGTCGTGCAGCAAAATTCGGTCTTTTTTGACCACGTGATTTGTTTATCGTTTCGCTTCATTTGACATCAGTGGGTAAGTAGCAAACAGCCGCTATTTAGGATCAGGAAATCTATGGTTTATTCATGAATGACTTCTTCATCCGTAACATTTTCGTACTATATTATTTATCGAATATGACATAGACCAAATGACCACAGTGGATTTATGGGCTCAATCGACCACATTTTCTATTACGTTTGAGCATATTTCCAGGTGATTTGTTCAATTTTTCGTTAGAGCTTAGCTAAAGATGTCGCTGTTGGCGTAGACTCGTTCCTTTAAGTAGCCCCAAAGAAAAATCCGACATGATCCGATCAGGGGAACGAGGGAGACAATCGACATCACCAGATTTTGACATTTTTTGATTCTGAAGGACGCAGGAAATGCTTCCTTCAGAACAAGGATTGTTGTACTGGGAGCAGTTTGACATGCTGCTTCATCTTGTTGAAACTGCATGTGCTACTCGACTTTTGTTGATCAATTTCAGACATAAGGAAATTTTGCAACATCATACAGCATCGTTCACGATTGACAGTAACCGAATTTTCATTAGCATCCTTGGAAAAAAAGGGGGTTCAATAATTCCTCCACTCCAAACAGCTGCTTTACGGAGACGAAGATGTTTGGTTGTTTTAGAGTTTTATGGCGCAAGGGCCATATTTGGCCAAGCTGTGCCAAACACAACGTCAAGTAAATAATGTCGTGAAAGGAGAAAAAAGAGGGATAGGAAACTGAGTGGTGGGATGAAAGCAGGAAAAGATCGCTTGGGTATCATGTGAGTGTGACACCCGTGTTTACTAAAGACAGTAAACCCAATGGGAAAAAAAGATCACTGGAGTACATATGTTCCGTGAAGCCCGTAGACACACCTAAAGAAGATGTGTCCCAGAGAGCATGAGGATGAAGTCATTCGTGAATTGAGCTTGGATTTTTTTTTTGGATCACCAACAACGGCTGTTCTGTTTGTTTACGTATCAACTGATGTCGAAACGAATCACCAAAAAATTGTGCAAATCACTTGGTCGGAAAAGCCCGTATTTACAGTATGACCAGATTGAGATTATTTGTCATTAATTGAGTAAACGATGTGCAAAGAAAGTTAACATAAAAGACTTTATTTAAATGTTATTCCAATAGAAAATGGTTCTTTTACATAAATAACACCCTATATGGGGCCGCGGTAGCCCGGTTGGAAGAGTAGCGGAATAGCAACCGGAGGGTTGCGAGTGCGAAACTGGATCCACCCAAAGATTGCCGTGTACGTGGAGGCTGGGACACGTTAAATCTGCCGTTGCCTCAAATGTCCTTACGTTGGCATGTGTGGAACTTTGGAGAGTGGAGTGCCAGCACTGGTATTGACCTCGTCATCTGATCATGGTTCGGAATTGATCCCGGACCGTCACTAATAGCTCGTACAGCTCCATTGCGTTTATTCAACTACCTACTTACGCACACTGTACGCTATACGAGTAGACTACATTTTTTCCCTAGCCCATAAGCAAAGGTTTGCGTTCCTGCAATGCACAAATCACCGGAATGCTTTCTTTGTTTGGAAGTTTAACCTTAAAGCAACACAAAGATACTGACAATGCGCTGTCCTTCACAGCTGCGCACTTGGGAACAAACAAGCGAAATGCGACTGTAGGTTTTCTTTCGGCGAAATGATATAAGAAGCAAGAAGAGAACGTTATCGAAGGGGGAAGTGGAGACGCGATGGAGCAGGGGAAGTGGATAATCAGTCCGAATTTCCGCGTCCCATCCCGTTGTCTCGGCAAGCTTCTAAAAAGAGTTATCCGATTACAAACTGAGAAAAGAACTTGAGCATTTGGGGAGAATTTTGCGCAATTTTCGGGTGGGAAAATTGCCATTCCAGTGAAGAAAGAAGATAGTTAAGAGCCCCTAGGCTTTTAAATCGATTGCATATTGTTTCTTTTTAACCCTCCAAGTGGTTTCATTGAGAAATCTCGTCCATTAGCAAAATTGTCACTACGATACTGTCGATTTGACGATGACGAGTTTAAATATTTATTTACACCGATTTATTTACCCTAAGTGGTTTCGACGAGATATCTCGTCCATCAAGATCTGACCAATTTTGCAAAGGACGAGATATATCGTCATCGAGATGTTACTGAATTTTTTTATGATGACGAGATCAAGACCTGGCCAGTTTTTTTCTAATGACGAAATATCTCGTCCATCATGATCTAATCAATTTTTTTAATGACGGGTTATCACGTCCATCGTGATCTGGTCATTTTTTTCTGTTGACGAGATATCTCGTCCATCAAGATATGGTTAGTTTTGCTAATGACGAGATAGCTCGTTGAGATAGTCAACAGGAGGGTTAAACTAGAAAGATAGAGAACTATCGAATGGGTTAAATAACGAAATTTATCAGTCTTAAAAATAATATCAGAAAATTTATTGCTGGACACGTTTATTTAAAGTTGGAGGTATAATGCCATCACTTTGGCTGCTCCTATTTTTCTAATTCAGTGGAAGTGCAAGTCCAGCACTTCACTCAGGAACGGCCAAGCCATACCCCCTTAACCCTCCAAGTGGTTTCGACGAGATATCTCGTCCATCAAGATATTGCCGATTTTTTTATGATGACGAGATCAAGGTCTGGCCAGTTTTTTTCTTATGACGAGATATCTCGCCATCAAGATCTGGTCAGTTTTGCTAATGACGAGATTTATGTCGTCGAGACAACCACCAGGAGGGCAAAAATTGAATATTTTATGAGTAAAACACATTTATACAAGGGGGTGTTTGTAATTCGTTAAAAAAATTAGCATAGTGGCTAGTGCCCTTCAAAGGGTACTGTGCTAAAAAGGTAAAAAAAGCAAACAAGCAAAATATGTAGCACACATAATTTGATTTTAAAGCATCTCATGCTTGATTTAGTGAAACGTGACAGAAACGAAGAAACTGCGTTTCATACGGAGACTAAATAATACATTTATATAAACTATGCAGAATAACAGAACTGCTCTCATCTATCTCATTGTTCCGCCTAACTCCACATGAAATGGACTACAAATGACTGAATTTAAATAGTTAAATTATCCCACGCTGTCTGGACACCTTTGATCTGCTCTGGGCTGTTACAACACAAGCCACTGCAACATTGTCTCCTAGCAATACCTTAGAGTAATTACACCACGCAAATTCAACTAAGCGGTGGTTAACGCGAACTGGCGGTTAATACCCACCGGTTAGGGATTTCGGGAAAATACTTTGTGTCAGAGTTCTTAAAGTGTTGGCATAACCCTTTGCCCACTAATAAATTGCCTCCAAGTTTCCTTGTTCTTTACTCGGAGATACGAAGGCTTGTCTCAAGGGAGAGAGAGCGCCGAAGATATGTTTATCAATCCTTCCCCTTCCTGTCAATTTGACAGAAGGTGGTGCTGGCTTCTCCCTTTGTGGCTTAAATTAGAGGCTTGCCTTTATCAACTTCCTGTGTCGAGGCGCTTTAATCTCTGGAAGAGATTGAGCGAAATGTCAATGTCAGGAGCTGGAGTGATTGCGGTTGGGGGATTGGAAGAACACACACGTGAGACAGATTATATGGCTTCGGAAGTGGTGTCAAGATGGTAATGGATTCAGTCGTGGTATCTTGAAACTAAACACAAATCAGTGCCTTACTTCCGTGGTGGAGTCTATTAATTTCTTAACGCTGTGGTGTTTTCTTTGGAAGATATGAATGAATGATGGTCATGTCCATATTTCCGGTTGTGATCTACTAGTAGTAAAATTTACTACTGAGGAGGGATTCTATTCCTAATTTAGCTCCATAACTCTGCCATTTCCAACATTTTCGGATCTGGTTTTAAACACAGATCAGTGCCGTACTTCCGTAGTTGAGTCTATTAATTTCTTAATGTTGTGGTGTTTTCTTTGGAAGATATGAATGAATGATGGTCATGTCCATATTTCCGGTTGTGATCTACTAGTAGTAAAATTTACTACTGAGGAGGGATTCTATTCCTAATTTAGCTCCATAACTCTGCCATTTCCAACATTTTCGGATCTGGTTTTAAACACAGATCAGTGCCGTACTTCCGTAGTTGAGTCTATTAATTTCTTAATGTTGTGGTGTTTTCTTTGGAAGATATGAATGAATGATGGTCATGTCCATATTTCCGGTTGTGATCTACTAGTAGTAAAATTTACTACTGAGGAGGGATTCTATTCCTAATTTAGCTCCATAACTCTGCCATTTCCAACATTTTCGGATCTGGTTTTAAACACAGATCAGTGCCGTACTTCCGTAGTTGAGTCTATTAATTTCTTAATGTTGTGGTGTTTTCTTTGGAAGATATGAATGAATGATGGTCATGTCCATATTTCCGGTTGTGATCTACTAGTAGTAAAATTTACTACTGAGGAGGGATTCTATTCCTAATTTAGCTCCATAACTCTGCCATTTCCAACATTTTCGGATCTGGTTTTAAACACAGATCAGTGCCGTACTTCCGTAGTTGAGTCTATTAATTTCTTAATGTTGTGGTGTTTTCTTTGGAAGATATGAATGAATGATGGTCATGTCCATATTTCCGGTTGTGATCTACTAGTAGTAAAATTTACTACTGAGGAGGGATTCTATTCCTAATTTAGCTCCATAACTCTGCCATTTCCAACATTTTCGGATCTGGTTTTAAACACAGATCAGTGCCGTACTTCCGTAGTTGAGTCTATTAATTTCTTAATGCTGCGGTGTTTTCTTTGGAAGATATGAATGAATGATGGTCATGTCCACAGTTCCGGTTGTGATCTACTTGTAATAACATTTACTATTGGGATATAAAAGCGATTCTACCCCTAATTTAACTTCACAGCTCTGCCATTTCCGACTTTTTTGGACCTGGCTTTAAACAGATCAGTGCCGTATTTCCATGGTTGAATCTATTTACTTCTTAATACTGTGGTGTTTTCTTTGGAAGATTTCAATAAACGATGGTCACATCAAAATCAATGTTACTCCATTAAATTAAAGTATTAAAATGCGAATTTAAGTACAAAAACTATCTCTGGCCAGGCCATTTGTAGTTAGGCTGAGAGGAAGATCAAAGGTTAGATGGATTAATTGTATAGGCAAGGACTTTAGCATTTGTGAAACTAAGAACTGGAGAACTATTGCCAATAACAGGTCAAGATTGAACATAGAGAAGACCAAGGCCCACACTGGGCTATCAAGCCAATGAAAAAGAAAATGCAAATTATATAGAACATGCGTTGAGAAATAAAAATTCCGCAAGAATTATGTGTCCACACCATACAAATACTTCAAATTTTAAATTATTGTACTGAATAACATTAACTGTACCTTCTACATATATTCGAGTTCTGATGAAATAAAGAAAATTAATCTTCCTCAACCAACAACCCTATGTGGAAATTTTAATGATAGAGTTGTACTGTGAATGCCTTTAAATGCGAATTAGAGAAACATATTTTTTTAGAAAAAAGAAACACACAGTATTACTTCCATTAATCTTAGGGTGGGTTGAATAACGTACTGGGGATAATCGATCCTGGGAAATTTCAATTATCTTACCAGCCTCAAGAGGGAACTTAGAACTGTTAAAAGTAAAACATGCAATTTTAAACAGTTTGACATCTTATAAATTAGGCAATGATTTTAGTAACATTAATTTATGGAAGCAAGACTTTTGATTTATTTTAGTGAAATATATTGATTTAATACATAAGCAAAAGCCATTACAAAATTGATTCAAGTTAGATTTTAAGACTAGATACATTTATGCAACGATAATTATTACCAACAACCATGGGTCTATAATTCTGAACTAAAGAAGGTACTATACTCTTCTTTACTGATACTAGTATGATAGGAATTTTTCACATTACTACCATCTCTGTTTCTGAATCAAGCCTTCTAGACTTCTATAGCGTCGCTTGACAGTTTTACAACCCCGACCAGTCTTGCTTTCAAAGTACAACAGGAAACTAATGCTCTAGTTGTATTATGATACTTAGATGGATTTATTATCGATTCTACAACAGTTTATTGCCTTTCTAAATGGAAAAAAACATTAGAGTACAGTTCTCTAAATGGAAACACATTTAAAGTACTGTGTAAAATAAATTCTTCTTGACTAATGTCGTTATTTCTTTCTATTTAAAGTCTTACAAGCCTCCTAGAAGTTCAGCCTTTCAGATATTTCCGGATGGACCTGTCCGTTCAGTAGCTGACTGCCTCGAATAATCGGTCCGGGAAAATTTAACCATCTGCCGGCCTCAGCTGGGATAGTCTTTGAGTTATTAAAATAAAAATATGATATTTTAAACAATTTGACGGCCTTGTATGATAATATAACGATGAGTTTAGCAACACTAATTCAAGGAAATAACTATGATTTTAGCAACATTAATTCGAAATAACTCCTTTTCGATTGTTATCTAATGGCAAAGATTTTCATTTGCTTCAGTCAAAATATATTGATGAATTATAACCAAAAGACAATACGAAATTCTTTATCAATATAATGGTGAGTTTTCATATCACTATGTGTTCAATTTCTTCTGGACACCCGCCTTAATCACGATTAGCCTTTGTTTTCAAATTCAACGAAGAGCCAATGTTGTAGTAGTATACAGAGTTGACTTGACCTTTTACCGAAAGAAGTCATGCTAATTCGAAAAACATTTAAAAGTCTGCTTAAGTCATATTATTTCTTTGTCTAATTTCAAGTTACTCTTCTATTAACCCTCCTGGTGGTTTATCTTCGCGTCAAAAACTACTCTGTAGGGACTAGCCTCTGGTGTAAACCTGTATCAAACTGTCACCAGTTCTAGGCAAGGAGCAATTTGTTTTTCCTTTTCAGATCCTCATTCCCTTGGCGTAATAGGGCAGTTTTTCTAGACAAGATATTTCGTCATGAGCAAAATTGGCCAAATATTCGAGAGTTATCTCGTCGAAACCACTAGAAGCACAGGCCTCGCAGGACAGAACAGAGGTTTCCCGAGAGGCCTGTGTTCAGAAGCACATGCCTCTCAGAATCACATTATTTCCAGGTTCTGAACACAGGCCTCTCAGGACCACATTATTTCCAGGTTCTAAACACAGGCCTCTCAGGACCACATTATTTCCAGGTTCTGAACACAGGCCTCTCAAGACCACATTATTTCCAGGTTCTGAACACAGGCCTCTCAGGACTACATTCGCACAGGCCACATTCGTTTACAGAAAGCCACCCAGTAATAGACAGACCCACAGAGGGGTCTGTCTATTAGTGGGTGGCTTTCTGTGAACGAATTCTGCACCGTCACTGTGATCAATGCTTTACGACCCCAGATTCCGACGCCTGTCATTTCATGTAAAATGTCAATTACACCGCATGCCTTCAGTTGAGAGTTAGGTTGATTCCAATCGCAAGCACGTACAAGATTTCTTTACTAAGACCGAAATTTTGATACTCTGCATCCCTTTCCATAGCCTCCAGCTTAAAAACTCTTCTTCACCATAATGTGATCTTCGAGAGAGAAAAAATCCCCCTTTCCCAAAACTGTCTCTTTTCGTCTAATAAAGTGCTAGACGGGTGGAAGAGAATCACTCGAAATTAAATTACCTCCAGAGATGTGTCCTTACATAAATCAAGAAATTTCTCTCCCAAAGACAGAGACGTCAGTGATCATGAATATTGAGATATCGATCCGAAAACTTACCCTCACAAAGACCGAGTACACCTTTTTTTTGCTGAAATTCGATTACGTTTTATGCATTTTTCAGACACCGAAAATTTGAAATCGGGAAAGGTGGTTTCTGCCATTTTTTATTCTTGGTTTTTATGTCTCACATCATGGCTGTACAGAGTTGGAGAGCTGCAGGAGCCCGGGTCCCAGTTCTCTTTTTTCTGAGTCGCTTTTTGCAAGAATGTCTTTGGAGAGAAAGTTTTGTTTTTACAAAGTTCACATGTTCAACTTTTAAAATAATATTTTCATGGTGGTCAGAATCAATATCAGCGACGGCACTACTTTCTTGGTCGTATAAAAACATTTTAGTTTACTGTGATCTTATGAAAAGCTTAAATGTTTCTAATAATTATTGTTGCTAGTGGCTCATAGCATTTGAGTGGCCACCGGCCATAGCTCAGTGGGTTCACCAACTACTCTATCAATTGTTAGTTGTAGTCGTCTCAGGGTACGATTCCTGTAACTTAATCTAGGTGTGCCCCCTCTACTGTGTCAATAAAACTTTCCTTTTGTGTGTATATGTCCATCACTTGACGTTTTCTTATGTTTGGCCTAGATTGGCCAAATTTGTCTGTCACACCATAAAATTCAACCCACCAACTTCTCTTCTGTATCAGTAAAAACTTTTCTAGTATGTTCGTTTTCTTGATGGAAAAACATTGCTTTTGAGCATCTTGGCCAGATCCTGTAAACTACTATATCTTAACAAAATCTATCTTTATTGTATCAACTACAATTGAGTAAACGGAGTGTGCATACACGAAAAAATTCATCCGTTTTCTACAAATCTGCTCCCTATGTTTTTCATTTTAATTCCCACTGCTTATTGTTTTAGGACCTGAGCCATAAAACTCAAAGCAATCAACTGTCCCTAACAGTTTTGGGACCTCGAGCCGTAATTCCCAAAGCAACCAACTGTCCCTTACGGTTTTTCGACCTCGCTCCATAAAACCCAAACCAAGCAACCGTCCCTTACAGCTTTTGGACCTTGCCTCTTAAAACCCCAAAGCAACCAACTGTACCTCACAGTATTTGGAACTTACGCCGTAATTCCCAAAGCAACCAACTCTTCCTTGCAGTTTTTGGACCTTGCGCCATAATTCCCAAACCAAGCAACTGTTCCTAACAGTTTTTGAACCCTGCCGCACAATTACCAAGGCAACCAACTGTCCCTTACACTTTTTGGACCTTGCTTCATAAAACCTAAAGCAATCTACTGTCAACAGCAGTCAATTACAGTTTTTGAACTTTGCTTTATAAAACAAAAAGCAATGAACTGTCCCTTATAGTTTTTGGACCTTTAGCCGTAAAACCAAGAGCATCCAAATGTCCCTTACAGGACCTTACTTCTTAAAGCCCCAAAGCAACCAACTGTACCTCCCAGAACTTACGCCATAATTTCCAAAGCAATCAACTACCCCTTACAGCTTTTGGATCTTGTGTCATAAAACCCTAACCAACCAATAGTCCTTTACAATTTCTCAGCACTGCTTTCTTCCCCGTAGCTTATGTCCACCTATGCACCTGTCCCTATTCTACAAAGAAAGAAAGGAAAATGATAAAAAAGAAAAAACGAGAATTCCGTCAACTTTTATTTCCTGCACCGCCTTACGTGTTTCCTACAAATTTTAGGGTCTTTCTTTTGTTTAATCCTCGCCAGCACTCTCTGCGGTGATGGAAGCAGTCACGGCAGGCAGCATCCGTTAGTTCATTTTGCGTCACGTGACCGCCGAAGCCCGGGGGTTGAGGATTTCCTGATGCAGGTACGGTTACAGAAGAAGTCCAAGGACAATGTGCTCACTTATCTGTAACAAACGGGTTCGCCGGATCTCTCAAAGATACACAGGTGCTTAAGAGAATTACGCGCATGTATTTCTTCAGCACCTTATTTGAAATTCCCCCTTTTTTTTATGGACCCGTTAATCGAACTGAGAAAGAATGGACGGTGCGGTTCTGGAACGCCAGATGCTGCCAGTTGGTTGTTCCGAAATGGTAAAAAAGGCTTATTTTTATTCGGGTGGCTGCGGAGGACTCGAAGCGGCACGACCTCTGGACTTGGAGCCCCTTCGGGAGCCTCAAATAAAATAAATTTCGATATCCGGTTACAAAACGGCGCTCTTTCACGGCACTTAATGACGACAATGAGAAGAGACTATTACGAGATCCATCTTGTTGTAGGGGAATTGACCCCTGAACAATGTGTGCAATACTCGCGTTGTTTTGCTTGTCTTGGAACAGCTGGAAGACAGACCGAGTTTTATACAGCGAAATATCTGAGGGAACCATCTGCCTAGAATGTATACCACAGACGCGTCGATTTGTGTGCACAATTGGCGAGTTTAAGAAAGCACCAAGTGCCCTAGCTAAACGTGAAGAAAATATTCCATTATTGTAGACCCCTTTAGAGTTATACATACAATTTAAGTTCGCCTCTATAGTTGTACATATTAATCTCAAATTTGCCTCTAAAGTTATACATATAAAATTTAAGTTCTCCCCTAGAGTTAAACATATAAAACTAAGAATTATTCCGAGGCCCATCTGTCCAGAATGTATCCTACAGACTTCAATTTATGTGCACAATTGGAGAGTTTAAGAAAGTACCAAGTGCCCTAGCTAAATGTGAAGAAATTATTCCAGTAATATAGAGTTCTCGAGAGTTATACAAATAAACTTTAAGTTCCCCTGCAGAGTTATACATATAAACTTAGAGTTATTCAGAGTTAATCATCTACCCAGACTGTATACCACAGACGCGTGCGTCTATTTATTCATAATGGGCGAGCTTAAAAAACGTTTGAAGTGCTCTTGTTAAACTTAAAGAAATCTTCCTTGAATGTAGATTTCTTTAGAGTCGTACATATCAAGTTTAAGTTCCCATCTAGAGTTATACATATTAACTTAAGAGTTATACAGAGGAAAGCATCTGACTAGAATGTATACCATAGACGCGTCGATTTTATACACAATAGGCGAGCTTAAGAAAGTCAAAAGTGTCCTAGCTAGGACTCGAAAGAAAATCTTTATTATTAGGAAGGAGTTATACATTTAAACTTAAGAGTTATACAAACGTAAACATCAGCCCTGAATATATCCCACAGACGTTGATTTTATACACAATGGTCGAGTGTTAAACGTTAGAATAAAATAAATTTCGATATCCGGTTATAAAACGGAACCCTTTCGCGGAATTTAACGACAATAATGAGAAGGAACTATTAAGGGGTCCATCTTGATGCAGAGAATTGACCTCTGAACAATGAGTGCGATATTCACGTTGTTTTGATTGACTTAGAACAGCTGGGAGATGGACCGAGTCTTGGTGAGAGAAATATCAGAGCAACCATCTGGCCCGAAATATTTACCTAGCGCCTTTTTCGTGTACAGTAAGCGATCCTAAGAAAATACCAAGTGCCCTAACGAAACTTCGAAGAAAATCATACATTAATGTCTTACTTCTCAGAGTAAGTCATAGGAATTGAAGATAATCACTACCTTAACAGAAAACCTTGCATTCCCCTAAACCAGCAATTTTCAACTTTTTTCACTTCATGGCAGACAAACTAATTGCTAAAATTCTGCGGAACACCAAAAAATATGTACTTTTTGCCGATCTGTCAAAAAAGTTTAGTAAAGTTTTGATTAATTTACAAAAATAAAAAAAGTAATTATCAACCCTTTTTGCTCCAAAGTGGCCTTTAAGAAAATCTTTTTGAAGCCATTTATTTATATTTGCACAATAAAAACTACTCTAAATTATTTATACTGAACTTCTTTGTGAACACACTTGGTCAAAAGTTGAAAACTTAATCCGTTGAACCAAAATCTTACACAATTTAAACTGTTTCACTTACGTAAGGCACATCGGTTAAAATCGCTGCCCTAAACGAAAATTTACAGAAGCAAAAGTAATTACAGTTTGCAATGTATTTAAAAGCATTTAAGGTAAAAGATTTTTGAAATATCTGCTAGGCATTAAGTTGTTTCTTATTTATTTTCTAAGAATGAAGTTCGATTTTATAAAATTATAAACTTTCTATCAAAGTTAAATTCTGTAATTTTTCTTGTCTCAAAAATGTTTGGTATATTCAGTACTTCCGTGAAAAACAAACGTTCCATTGGAACGAGTTTGTATCTTTTGTGTGCACTTGGATAGGTCGAAAACTAAAATCCCGTCACTCAATTTTTCCCAGACAAGCGTGTTTGTTATATGCGTATACGTGGATGTAAATTATAATATCCATATGAAGATGTTGGCGGTTCAATGAACGAGGAGTAAAAAAGGAACTTTAATAAAAATTCATCAAAAATTAAATAAACATAAGCTGACTAGTCTACCAGCATAGTGTCTTTTCTCAAAGTACAAAAGGCTTAATAATTTATTCTAAATATCTCAATCTTCTTTGATCGCTGCAAGCAAACGATATTTTTATTCGCAGCGTGCAAGCGCAGCACGACTGAAAGTAAACGATAATTTAATTTGATCCATTGCCAAAGCCACGCTACTTAGTTTCATGCTTGGACTGATGCCACCACAGTAAGAATTTCAGTTGTTTTATTAATACATTTTACACTAAATTTTGTCTCCCCTTTAACACATAATTTAATGTAATGATAACTCATTACAGTCTGCTTCCAAAAAAGAAATACTTTAACTGAATTGATGATCGATTCATAAAGAAATAAAATTTATTAAGTATCATTATCGCTCAACGGTAGTATTAGAACAAGCAACTTTTCTTCACAGCTTGTAACCCAAACAAGAAATGTTTTAATCATCATATTGATTGTCTTGGCGAGGTATCTCGTCATTAGCAAAATTGATCAGATCTTGATGGACAAGAAATCTCTTCGAAACCATTTGGAGGGTTAACTGAATTGATGATTAATTCATAAAGAAATAGAATTCATTATGTATCGTTCACCAACGATACTCAACGGTAATAATAGAAAATGCAACTTATCTTTACGCTAATAAAATAACAAGGAAATATTTTAACTCGATTGATTTTCATAAAGAAATTAAATTTATTATATATCGTTTACCAAACGATGCTCAATGGCAACATTAGAAAACGCAACTTAATCCAAAAAAGTAATTAGAGGTAAAAAGTAATTCAAAATTGAAAAAAAATACTTCACCCATGTACAAAACTCAATCACACATCGGGGAAATGAATCGAACAAATTATGCGAAGAACTTTCATTCGCTTAAAAGCGAGACATATCTAAGTAAATTAATTTCGAAAACCTCCAAAAAATACAATTACTGATACTTTCAGGGAGTTAAACGTATCTTTATTTCGTGCACACAAAGGAAGCAAATTGATATGTTCCCCAAAATGAGGTTTTTGGAATTATCAGTGTGACTCCATTTCCATTCTCACGTGAAAGGAGTCCCTGGGAAGTTGTAATGAGCAGCGGATGCTCATTCCGATAAGAAGGCAGTGATACAATTTCATTTCTGACGAGAAAATTGAGACCTTGGCTCATCGCAGCGATTTAATGGGCTGTAATTAGTTCTGTCCCATTGCTTTCGGCTGCGCTCAAAAACTGTTGCGCGATAGGGTGTTTCCTTTCAAAAATTGGATCTTCCAGATTTATGGAGTTACGCTGTTTCGAAAGTCCTTCTGCAGAATGAAGAATTGCGTTGTTTAATTCTTAAAGGGTTTTTATTAGATTGTACGCAATTTCAGTAATTAGTTTAATTCTTCTGGTAAGATGTATCTAGCGCCTCGTCTGGTGGCAACGCTCTTGACGCGCTTTTTGTCGCCAAGGAAAGAAATCTTAGAAAAAAAAATATGTTTTTATCTTTATAAATATAATATCTATAAATCTTTCCACTTGCCGAGGTTGCCATAAAAACGGGAAAAACACTAATAGAGATGGGTTACCTTCACCTGCCATAACTCGCTACTAAAAGTACCAAAAAACGCGCCAAGAGCATATATCTGTACCCTACATTTTAATGCTTGTGGCGGATCAAGTCGTGTTTGGGCCTCAGGCGCAAGTAAATTTGAGGCCCCTTGTTTGTAATTATTATCAGATTTAATCACCCGAAAAATTTCTGTCTTAATTTAACATAAAATAAATTGAATAATCAGTAAATCTATTTCTTACGATAAGGGCCACGGTAGCTCAATTGGAAGAGGAGCAAATTAGCAACCGGAGGGTTGCGAGTTCGAAACTCGATCCAACCTAAGACCGTCGTGTATGGGGAAGCTGATGCACGTTAAATCTGTCGTGGCTTCAAATGTCCTCACGTTAGTGTTGTGTGGATGTTTGGAGAGTGGGGTGCTAGCTCAGGTGTGACCTCGTCATCTGACCGTGATTCAAAATGACGAGGTATTGTTCTCGGATCTTTCTCTTCGGGATTGATCCCGGACTGTCACCAATAAACCCGTTGTGTTGCTCCAGTGCGACGTAAATTCAACTACTTACCTAACTTTTTATAAGTATGAACACCAATGGAATGAATTAGTATTAGTTTTTCATTTATTAAATTTTAATGAGCGTTAATTACATAGTGTAACAAGGAAAGCTTTCAAGCAAATCTGTTAAATCAAAATTAACCAGTGATCCAATGAAGGGATCTTGTGTTTCGATAATTGTCCAAGTTAAAATTGTAAAAAATGCGTATTAATTCTTATTTGTTGCTTATCTTCATAATTATCATTTCAATTTTCAACGAGATTGATTATGAGACCTTTCAATAAAATTGGAAAAAGAAACATAATCTTCATTAGTTGTGTCTTCATAATTGTCATCTTATAATTTTCAACGAGATTGCCCATGAGCCCTTTAAATAAAATTCGAAAATGAAACAATCCTCATTTGTTCTTGTTTGGATTGAAACAAGTACTTTCATAACTAATAAAACAACGGTGCGTTAAACAGAATTTTAAAAATTCCAAACAGTTTTAACGTTTAGTGTCTTCATGAAGACGAAGAACAAAGTATCATTCATGCTGGTTTATTTAGAGCGTAACATTTCCGTACATCTTTGAACTTACACGCAATTTCCCACTTTTAAAATCACAAACATAAATATGATAATGAGCAATTTCAATAGATAATGAAGTTTTGCACCTTTTGAGACACACCAGTGTAGCTCAATTGTTCATTAAGTTACGAAGACCCCGGATGATTTATGGATGCGGCACTGAACCATGATTGGACTACGTGGTTAAAAGCCGCATTTTAAAGGCAAATAATGATTATTTGGAGGGGTGTAACCTCACATGCGACCAAACTAAGCCAATCTTGCCAAGGGGTGGACGGAAGGGGGACGATGAAGATCAACAACCTTAAATAGGTGTCCAAACTCAGAAGACGTTAGCTGCCGAGGTGCAATACGGATCGAAGAACCACGCCCTTTGCAAGCTTAACACGGAACTTGTTTGTGCTAACATTTAGTGGCCATCGAAAGCAATTTGGAAAAGCCTTGCCTCTATTGCTTTAATTCAACGATGGCCAAGCGTTTTGGTCCGATTAGATTAAGCAAGTTGCAGTGAAATGTTATTAGACCCGAGTTGGAATCCTTTTCATTTACATAAATTGTGTGATTCTATTATCAAATTGTTTATAATCGAAATGAGTTTTGTGAACCTGGTTATTTATAATCATGTGTTCTGTGTCTAGCAGTCAGAACTGAAACACAGATGTCCGGTTTTCTCTAATGAATAGCGGTAAAAAAGTAAATAAAAGTTGATAGAACCTGAAGCAAAACGACAATTCTTTAACGTAAATCTGAGTGAGAAGTAAGTTTCTATTATATCGTCCTTGATTTTCACTGCAAAAGACAAAAAGGGACTGCTAATAACCCACCCTTCTAGTCCCAAATGGTTTCTTCCTATGAGTGGTTAATAGCGTTTGACATACATGTTAGGTACATTCAGTACAGACTCTTCTACCTTACCCCATACTTTCTACTGAGACTGGTATTCAGATCAGATAATGGGTCCTTGCGCATGATACATAATTATATATCTCCTTTTTCCTTCCTTTGTAAAAACTACCTCATGTTTTCAGAGCGTTTGGATCATCCATATCGAATTGCCAGTATTTGTCTGAATTTTGACGTCTGGGCTCCTTTCTAACTTTGGGTGTCGCGGTAACCCGGTTGGAAGTGTAGCGGATAAGTAACCGGAGGTAAATCAATCCAACCAAAGACCTTCGTATAGGTGGGGGCTGAAGCACATTTAATCTGTCGTGGCCTCATATATGGCTGGGTGTAGAAGCTTGGAGAGTGGAGCGCTAGCCAACTCAGGTGTTGACCTTGTCATCTGACCGTGATTCAAAATAACGAGGTGTCCTTGGATATTTGTCTTCTGGAGTGATCCCGAATCGTCACCAATAGCCCGTTGTGTTGCTCTAGTGCGACGGTAATTCAATGACCGTCCTTCCTTTTAACTTTGGGCTGAAATTATTCGTATTTCATGGTCTCTGAGGTAAAGAAGCAACGGAGAATCTAGTTCATTTTAAAGGTTGTTTAAAGCTAAGCATAAAATGTGTCTTTTCTTCCGACCTCGGCACTTCCAGTAATCAAAGCTACACTAAGCTACTGCTAGCTGCAAATGTAAATGTCAGAGGAAAAAAATATGGATGAGTTTGTCACCATTCACCATATTAATGGGAAGATTCCTTTTCTTAAAGCTGTTTTAACCTAGCAATTATCTGGTGGTGCCGACGAGCCCCAGGGGACTCTTGCCGAAATTCCTAAGTGACGTTTTTCCAAATTGCATGTGAAAGAAGTAGAATTTGTAGGACGGAAAAACTGTTTCCGAGAAACTCAGAGATTACTCATGGGGCCGTCGTGGCTCAGTGGATATTCCCTCTGCGTTAGCAACCTTCGAGTTGTATGCGACTCAGGTCGGTTCGATTCCTGTCGGGTGCATTCTTCCCTGTGTGTATTTCTCTCTTCTGTGTCAGCAAAACTTTCACTATATGTGTCTGTCTATTACTTGGTATTGTGTCTGGCGCAGCATGGCCAAATATGGCCCTTGCGCCATAACCCCCCCCCCCCCAAAATAACAACAGAGATTCTTATCGATTTGTAAACAAAGCTCAGAAGAGAACTCATCGATTTGTAAACAAAACTTTCACTGTATGTGTCTGTCTATTACTTGGTATTGTGTCTGGTGCAGCATGGCCAAATATGGCCCTTGGGCCATAACCCCCCCCCCCCAAAAAAAAAAAAATAACAACAGAGATTACTTATCGATTTGTAAACAAAGCTCAGAAGAGAACTCATCGATTTGTAAACAAAACTTAGAAGGGAACTTATTGATTTGTAAACAAAAAAACAGAACAAAGGTTTTTCAAATGAATGGTGAAGCACTACCTTACAAGTACTTATTTGTGCATGGTGCGGAAGAGTCTTTGTTAAGTCATTGAATTTAAAAAGATGACTGTCTGACATTCAGAAATGAACAACGATCACCGTTAACTAATTTTCTGCAATCTAAAACTACAATAAACTCTGCTCAATACTTTTATACTATAGAAGCTAATATTTTTACAACTGTTCGTCATTAGTGCCCATGTCACTGCAAAGACAACTATTGCCTTCTAAACGAAATTCCGCTGAGACATTGCATCGACACTACATACTCTACCTGTCCCATTGCTTATTCTGTGATATGGGGAAGGATAGAGTTTTATAGAGGATATGATAGTTAAACTAACGTCGCACTGGAGCACCACAACGGGCAATTGGTGATGGGCCGGGATCAATTCCGAAGGGAAAGATCCGAGGACAACACCTCGTAATTTTTAACCACGGTCAGTTGACGAGGTCGTATCTGAGCAGGCACCCCACTCTCCAATCTTCCACATTATTCCAAAGTAAGGGTATTTGAGGCCAAGACAGATTTAACATGCACCAACCCTCATGTACATGATGGTCTTTGGTTGGACCTAGTTTCGAACTCGCAACCCTCCGGTTGCTAATGCACTGCTCTTGCAATCGGACTACCGTGGTTTTATATAGGATATGATAGTTTTTACCAAACCACCAGTCGGGATTTTATTTATTTGCAAGGTAATGATATCTTAGTTTGAACAAATTGAGAGATTTCTCTGGAATTATTAAACTTCATCCATATGTCATATATACAGGTCGACTTTTCAATTGAACGTTTGATTTCCCCATCTTATACATGTGTTGCTAAAATCCCTTTTAGTAGGTATATAGCAGCATAACAGTTTTATATTCTTGGAATTAAAAAATTACCCAATAAATTTTCCATGAACCAATCTTGGATGTAAATAACAAAGAAATAATTGTTATGAAGGAAAATTAAGAGATTCCATGAAACATTATAAAGGACACATTTAGTAGATTACGTAGTTTAAACTGAAACATATTAGCCCTCCTGGTGGAGGGTTAATATATTTCAGTATCCTTGACGAAGTATCTGGTCATTAGCAAAAATGACCAGATAGTGATGGATGATATATCTCGTAATTAGCAAAATTGATCAAATCTTGATGGAAGCGATATCTCGTCGAAACCACTTGGAGGGTTAATGGGATCGTAATTACAGATATGGTTATCAAACATTTTTGAATATTCGTGCATTAAAATACCGCTGTATTAAACTGACATATTTGAGCACTTGTATAAAAATAATTTTTTACAGGCAACAGTATCTGTAATATGAAAATGCCTTAACACATAATATTATAGTATGCTAGAGACATCATTCATCACGTTGCACTTAATGATATGTGCTAGACATCGTTTTTGTCAATACTATACTATATGATATATCTTTTACAGGTTATATAATGATAACTACATGCTGCTTTACATGGCTGCTTCTATCATCGCAACAATAGAAAACTGAACATAAACAGATTAAACACATTCAAACGTCTCTAAAAGAGATTGGAACCGAAAATTAGATTTCTGATGACACGCACAAAGAAATACATTTCATAACGTTTCAACAAATGTGGAATTTTAAATGCCTATTTTTGACTGCTTCGCGGGCATGCAATGTTGCACGCGATATTTTGTCCCTCTGATTATCTCAATAGGATTGTCGCCCAATTTCCCTGATGGTCCCTCTAATGTCATAGGCGCGTGTTCCACTTTCTCGGCCCCTGATGGAAGTGGTTCGCAGCGGATCGATTTGGGGACAAGGGCTTTTCCAGCGTTTGCTTTTCGTCAATACAAATATACACTTTGGTTCACATTTACAAACATGTCTCGCTTTTTGGACCTCCGCGCTTGTTTTCAAGTTGTGTTGTCTTTTTGTGGCGGGACACATTGAAAAACAGTTGGAAGACTTCGTTGCTAAGAACTGAATGTAACTGTTTACAGATGATTCTGTCCTGTGAAAGATTCACGATTGTTTTTCAGGTTTGTAATTTTGAACCAAGGTCACGGGGTCGACACCTAAGCTAAGACCCCACTCTACAGACTTTCACACCACGCTAACATGAGGCCACGACAGATTTAATGTGCATCCCCCGTACACGACGGTGTTAGGTTGGATCGAGTTTCTAACTGGCTACCCCCCCGTTGCTAATCCACGACTCTACCAATCGGGTTACCGCGACCCCAGTTGATAATTTGGATTATACTTTCAGTGTACCATAGATAATATGAATTTGATTTGACAGTGTTAACGGTGTAGAGTAAGTTCCACGGGCTACAAGTAAAAAGAGGGACTGACATTTGTAAGTTTAAAGTTTAGCGGTTATTGATATCGGACTAATGAAGAAAAGTGCGTCCTGAAGTCACCAGTTTTCTTGATAACCTGGGTATCATGGAAATGTAATAATCATTGAGGTATATACTCAGCTTTTTGAAGCAAGAAATGTCTGAAATAAATCTTCCGTTTCGAAAAAGAAGTGAATTTTAAATAAGTGGGTAAAATTATACAAGGACTACTATCAACCTCGTCATCTTCCTGGACGACATAGACTGCATGTTCATGGACTGCACGTTAGATTCACTCATTTTCTTGATTTGTTTCCACCGCATACCATTGCTGATATTTGACGCCATTGATAGATGCGCATACCTTTAATGTGATATTTGGTTTCTTTTTCCCCTTATTCTGAGATCAAAATTAGATAATTTCCATGATGTTCGTACTGCGAAAAATATCTGGGGTTATAGTGAATGTCCTTCCATGACACCCCTTAACACTGCAGTAAGTATTTGGTTTCTTAAAATATCAAAGTAACAAACAATGAAGAAGTAGAGCTGTAACTAACATAGAGGATATATAAAAGTAGATTGAACAATGGGGTAACCTTTTTACGTGCCCAGGATCATGTGACCAAACCTAGTAGTAACGTGATCCTTAGACTACTTTCGCCTGCTGGATAAAACCTAACGTTCATCATATGATTGGTCTCCGGAACGGGAGAAGACGCCCATCCATTGATTCCTTATTTTATTAGTCCATTGATTGATCATCTGATAGTAGTAGACTGGCGATTTCACTTGTGTCGCCACTCTGTAGAAATGTACATTCATACACCTACCCTGTCATAAGATGTTGTATCGCCAAACGAGGTGATAGGATACCAAATCGGTCAAATACGTCCATTTTTCGCCAAGCAGTCACGTGACTACTAGTTGACATGTTGGCCACACTTTTTGAAGCTCCTCTCAATAGCACCTTCATTTTATCCTCGCATATACTCTTCTGCTTTTTCTTCCTCCGTCATGGTGTTGTTTTTCAAGTGTTTGGTGCAGCTTGGCCAAATATAACCCTTGCGCCATAAAACCAGAAAAAAAAACAAATTTCTCAATATAGCAATGCTCAGAATACTTATATTTCACGTCTATGGTAAGTACCAAATAGTTTTCGTCTTAAAACTGTTAGATCTAGCAATGGAATGGATGAAAAGCAATGGAGTTTTCAGTATCTCATGAAGAAGGAACGCACCTCGTTTTTCCCATGAATATGAAGTTCTCGAATTTCTTTTACATATAAACTGTGTGACTGCCTCGCAGGAGAAGAACCCTAGCAATTCCAACATGATATGCAATCGGGTAGTGGTGGTGGTTGTGAGGGAGAAAAATCTTAATTGGGAATTCCCATACTTGTGTGGAAGAACTTCCCCCTTTTTCACTTCCTCTGTCTCTTCTCGGTGGTTCCGGTGACAAAGTCTTCCTTCGTTTAATGAGGGATCTGAGAACCAATTGCTTTTTCTTCCTCCCTCTCTGGAGAGTTCTCCCCCTTTCGTCAACACAGTCTTTCACAGAGGAAAAGAAAGAAACAACACAGAGCGACGGGCACTGTTGTTGCCAGATGTCGAGGCACATGGCCATGCGATGTTTACCGTAATGCTGAGGAGCTTCTGAATGTCGTTAGGGGAGGCGGTGTTATTCTTTGTCGTTCCCTCGTGCCCCCTGGAGAAAGTTTTTTTTAATGAAGTCTTTCTCCTTGGGTTGGAAGTCGGCGCGGTGAAAAGAAATATTCAATTAGCTATAATGAAAGCTCTCACTCTTGGAAAACTGGGAATCGTTAGTTTTATGTCGTTAAAGCTGTTTCGGTAATGTGTGTCATTAGAATTGCGTTGAATGGAAATAAGGGATTTAGCGTTATAATTAAGATGTAATTTTTTGTCGTTGTTAATTAAAATTCCAATGCACGCTCGCAAAATATGCTTTAGATCGATGGAAAGAATATTTCGTTGCCAGACTCCCTAAGGAAAGCTAAATGTAATGTAAGCAAGAGAATATTTTATGTTTGCTTCTTACTCCCAATGATTACTCTGGGGCCGCCATGGCACACTTGCTTTGCCCACTGCGTTAGACAACCAACAAATTGTTGGCTCGATTCCTGTTACCTTACATTGGGTGTATTTCTTTCTTCTAAATCAATGAAACTTTCCTTTTATGTGCATTACTTGATGTCGTCAGTCTTGTTTTTCACGCAGCTTGGCCAAATATGGCCAATGCGCTATGCAACCCTATGTGAATAAGGTTTTATATTGTATGCCCGACCTTCTATTAAAATTTGTACAGGAAGTTTTTAAACACCCTGTAGACAAATTCTTCAATTTCAAATTAAGAAGGAAAATATGCTTCTAGAGGTATTCAATCTTCCTTTGACTTTCTTATAACATTTTTTTCAGTTGCGTCACTTCTCCTCGAGAAGGTTCGACTTGTACAACACGATAAAGATATTTGAGCAACTCATAACCGAGTTTTTGTCTGTTTGTGTCTGTGACACAGACAGACAACATCAAGTAATGTTGTCTGTCTGTGTCAAACACAAGACAGACAACATTACTTGATGTTGTCTGTCTTGTGTTTGGCGCAGCATGGCCAAATATAACCCATGCGCCATAAAACCCAATCCAACCAACCAAACGATAACGGAGTTTTCTTACTCTATGTGCATTTTTCTTCTGTGTCAGTAACACTTTCCTTGCATGTGTCCTTTCTTGGCGTTGTCTGGCAGCTTGTCCAAATATGGCCCTTGCGCCATAAAACCCAGACAAATCTTACTGTACTTGTTTACTAGTAGTTTCTTTTTAAATTTGCAAAGCAGCAGGGGCTACAGACAGACATCTATAACCTCAATACACAACAGAAAGCGCAAAAATACTGAACATAGTACACAGGAACATTAAAGAATCAGAATAAAACTGTATGGATAAAAGCACTTAAAGAAGAACTATGAGGACAAAAAAAGTCTCTAACCTACCAATAGCTAGAGTAGGTATATTTCCAATCAAGGCCGAACAGCCGAGGGGTCAGTACAAATCAATTAATTCACTGCTGGTGCAGAGGGGACACGAGGAACTGCTCAAAATTCCAAATTTATTTAGATATACAGATAGGCAATATGTTCTGTTGCTAATCTAAAAGCAGCCACAGACCTTTCTCTTGTACGATCAAGCAGTTGAGTGATTCTCTCTCTACATGATGTGTTCAGGACTCTCTCCCAAGTCCAATTTTATGGACATCCTTAGCTTTAAGGCTGATAATAGACTGCTGATTTATAAGAAATCGTACTGGGAGATATCTCTTAGCCAGTGCGTCCGCAACCTCATTTCCTGGAATGCCACAATGGGATGGAATCCATAGAATTACAATTTGTTTGTGACATTTGGACATTTCATGTAAAATGGATCTGTATCCTATAACAGCTATTGATTCGGGGGCTTTGCTATAATTTGCAATAGCCTGAATGACCACTTGTGAGTCTGAAAGAATAACTGCTTGAGTATAACAAAGGCAGCTTCTTGTGAGTCTGATAGTTGTAGTAGCAGTTATATCTTTAAAATTCTTTACACATGTTTATACAAATTCAGTGGTATGATAGTATTTTATTTAAGCACTAAAACGCTGCTGTGTGAATACTTGAAATTGAGTCATAAGCGAAGAGGTTAACGAGGAAATTTCCAGCTGTTGTTCGAGTCTTTTACTCGACGCATCTTCTTCACACTTTACCTTGAATTCGTGGTATGTATAGTAGCAGGCCTCGGTGTCTAGAGAGGTGGCATTTCAGAAATATTCTTTAAGTCTTGTTATTTTTTTCTAAATCTTCTGACTTCACAGACTGGTTACCTTGGTGATAATTACTTTTGCCGGGTGTTGTTAATCTTGCTGTTATAGACATTATTGTGGGTAACAGATCCGGCAATGACCACGGCTATCTAGGTAAGACCCTTCTTTGTATTTGGTTAATTTATCTCTTAAATTGCCAGGGGTTCTTTTTCAGGGACGAGTATTGATTATGCAGAACCAGAAGATCTTATTTCAATCAGTGGGATGGGTGATATGGTCATTTCGATTTCCTGTCATCCAAAGATTCCTAATCTGATAATGACAGCAGTAATTTAAACACAAAGATGCATAAATGGTACTCATTAGTACAAATTTATTGTATAGGAAGACTTTGATCAACTGATCTGTACTTTATCAGCATAGAAAATACACTAGGCACCTCAAAGTATTCCTCTCTCACAGAAAAAATGAATGTTTTGTAAGGCAAAGATCTGTTTCCCATTAGTACCAGTACAGCTCAGTGCAAAGTCTGGAATCTTCAAACTTAGTTCAGTTTCACTGACAGTTGTACCCAGCTTATTTTTATTCTACATTTTTTCATTCTCCATTGTTTCTCCGGCAAAAAGGTAGCTTTAATTCTTTAATAAGTTTCATACTACCTGTTGAGTATTTTCCTACGAGATGGCGCAAGGACAACCCGACCACTCGGGGATGTCACCGCGCTTTCATGTTTATGTTCAAAGGGGCTGCTTAGCCATCCCCCTGTTTTCTTTTATCTGTCACTTGCGAGGGGACTGCCTGCCGAGAACCAACCTAGCAGCTTGGCTCTCCGTTGTTACTTGTTAATAAATCTGTTATTTGTTAATCATGAGTTCTATTCTGTTAACTCACAAGGCTACCCTTTAAAAGTATGTTTTTGAAACAATTTTTTACTATAAATCGTTGAAGATTGAAAAACTTGAGACACTGACGCTCTCCCCTACCTACGCCATGCCTGTTGTATTTCTTCTGTGACAGTAAGGCTCCGCTTGTGTGCATGTCGATTTACTTGTGATCTGACTTGTGCTTGGCTCAGTTTAGAAAATATGGCCCTTGCGCCATGAAACCCAAGAAACAACCAGTCAATTTTTGTTTCTAATTTTTTCTGCTTACGGAATTTTCATTCTATGGGTTACTATTATGTTACACTGAAACCTTCAATTATAAATTAATCTAATTTTATTTTAATGCCCCAAAAGAATTCTGAACATTTGTTCTATATTTATCCGTGAAAAGATATGAATAATAAGAAACCGACACATTTTTTTTGGGGGTGGGGTGGGGGTGGGGGGAGGGTTGAGGCCTGGTCCCTCAGAGCCAGGGCCAGCCTTACGAATCGCGGTGCCCAATTCAATTAATCGATGAAAGGCCCCACAAAATATTAATAAAAAATAATTGAGTAATGCTTTTTGGAATGAAGTGAATCGAGTAGTTGACGATAGAAAACATTTCTAATAGTAAAAATAATCGTTTAAGTGTGTCGCTCTAAATAGTTTACGGACAAAATTATTTATTAACAAATGCTTATCTTCCCAATTCCATTCACAACAGGCGCCAATAGCTCGTTATGTTGCTCCAGTGCGAAGTTAAATTAAATATCTACCATTCACAACAGGAGTGTGGGAGTGATACAACCCATTCTTTTAAAAATAAACAGAAACAAACGAATCCAAAACCCAGATCGAAAGCAGCTTCTACGTCCGGGTCCATGCTACCTTCCATACAACACTTTTAAAACAGAAAGCGTTCTGAAAGTGAGCCTTAAATCGCATAATTATCCCAGATCCTATCATTTCCCAGCAAACGATTCTCCCATCCGAAACGATTAGGACGATAAAAATCGAACGAAGAAAAAAAACCAACACGTTCCACCATTCATCTTTGTGAGTCGAGAACTAGTTAAATATCTCGAAAACTGTTGCTATCGATCTATGGCTCTGTCCAGGGCATTGAATCCGGCAATAGAAGACCCCGACGATGTTGTTCACAGGCGGGGTGACCTTCACGCTAGCATTTCAAGGTCACCCGGGGAATAGAAGAATGCTGAAGAAGACAGCGAGAGAGAAGGAACTGGGAGGGATCAGGACCTTGCTTCAGGTGAGAAAACCCCGCGGCAGGTGAAAAGAGTGAGGGGGGCCGTCTGCGTTCCCTTCCCCCCGTCTTTGACCGATAGGGTGTGGTGCTGACATTTCGTATCCTCATCGAGAGCTTGTTGTGGGTGAATCCTAACGCCTGCTGCCGTGATTAGAATTTTAAGTGGGTCCTCGCACTGAAAACGGACCGTCTGATCGTTTGAGATTGTCGGCTGATGTTGTGTTGTGTCTGAGTCGAAGAGACTGATAGATATGTTGGAAAGGGAACGGAGGTTAAATGGTTGTGTTTGTCCTCTAACAGGGTGGAAAAGTGTAAATCAAGTCTTTATTGTGGTATCGGCATTTTAACCAATACTTTATCGAAGTATTATTTTTTCTCTTTATACCATTCACACACACAAGTGCTCCTTATTACTTGAAATACAGCTATCAGCTCATTTTTTGTGCCTCTTTTTTTTTAACCAATACTTCGATAAAGTATTGGTTCAAAGAAAGGAGGCACCAAACTTAAAAAAATGAGAGCTGAGAAGAGCTGTATTTCAAGTAACGAGGAGTATTTGAATGGTATAAAGAGTAAGTATCGGCAATTTTTATTTCTGGAACACACCAATTCAAATAGATCGACAGACAGCACTGATTGTTTACCACGTTTCTAAAATTCGTTACTATGCAAAATATATTTTAAATTTCAGTTCAGTGGTTATAAATATTGTTAAGAATTAATAAAGGAGGAAAAAATGAAGAATTCATTCTAATGTTTTTTAAATTTCATACTTCATGTTCTTTAACAAACAATGAAAACTTACTTTTGCTCTCTTCAGTTAAACTAATAAACGATTTTAGAGTTTGATGGCTGGTTGTTTTGGCGTTTTATGGCGCAAGGGGAAGTAAAAAATGTGAAAGGGGAAAAAAGAAAGATTGGGGAACAGAGTAGTTCTAAGTGTTGGAATTTTCTGACAAACCATCGCATTAGCTCGCTTTGTCTAGATATATTTCCATATAGTTAATGATTAATCTTTGTTGGATAAAATGGTGAAAGTACCTTACATATAAAGCTGAGTTAATAAATTAAATAAATACAGTGAGAAGGTAGGTAGGTATTTGAATTTACATCGCACAGGAGCGACGCAACTGATTACTGTGGCGAGGGTCCGGGAAATATATATATAGGCCCACATACTTCAAGAGGCCTCTGTCATGAATGTGAATGGGAAATAATTCATGTATTAAAAAATTAATCCTTACAATCGACTATCTATAATCTATCCTAGCAATACACTTAAACAATTCTTCTTTCTTAAAAAATGTTTTTTTTTCCACTGTCGACGACTCAATTCACTTTGTTTCAAAAAGCGTCATTTAATTAAATGCTTTTCTTTTTAATGTTTTGTGAAGCTCCTCAGCAATTGGTCAAATCTGGCCCACCCTTCGTAAAGCCAATAATGCTTGATCTGAGGCTTTAGCAATCGAATACCAAATAAGCATTTCGTTTACCAATATATTTGATTACTTCCAGCCCTGTCCACGATTTTTCTAATGGGCTTGATAAACTTCGATTTACATTAATTAGGCTAACTTTCCTTGATCCAATACCAAGAACATTTCGCGCCTTTCCCTCTTCACACAATCACCTATCGGAATTTCTGCACCACGTTATCGTTCTCACGACAAATTCAATAAAGCCCCCCCCCCCCAAAATAGCCTCCCAGGACCAACCTCCATCCAGCAAAGCGTGAATTGAAATTTAAGCCACGGAAAATTCCTCCCAGTGTCTGGAAAAGCAGAGGATACACAGATGACGGAGGAAAAGAACACATCCACCGGAGAGAGAGACCCCTAACCTAATTACCTGTGGTACCTACAAACCCTTTTACCTAATTATGCTCTTTTTCGGGGAGACTCTGGAAAAGTCGGCTGCAAAATCCAATTAGAAATTCGGAGACCAGAAGGCCTCTTCGATTACTTGGGAGCCTGGCGTTCGGAAACCGAACCGAATGGGCGACGGGGAATCGGATTAAGCCGTCTGACGTGCGGCTCCGGTGCAACTCAACTCAACTCTGTGACAATGTCGAGTGGGAAAATCGCGACGAGTTGATACCTTTTAATTAAGTGGTGCCATTTATTCGTCTGGGATTGAGTTTCCCTGTGCGAAGTGTGATTTTAAAGTGTTCCAGTTTGGGAACGGTTATGGATAGCGTAAATTGATTATTTAGGCGTTTAGCTTTCGGAGATGAATCTGGGAGTTAATTGCGTTTCTCGCGTTTCATTCGCAGCGCCATGTTTCTTGATAAGCTGTGCGGGCAGTAGCCTAGAGCGGCAAATTAAGCGGAGACGAGTTTTGGGATTTTCACAGGAACAAATACATGCTTTAAAAATTATTTAAATTTTACAAGATGCAAATCAGTTAATTCCAATTGTGTCATAAAAGCAGAAGACTCAACACAATAAGCAATGTATTACACAACACTGCCCAACAAAGAATCATGTTGCACATCTCTAGTTTGTGATGAAATCAGAATTGAGCAAGGGTTAGATTAGCCTACATTCGGCAAAAGAATATTTTGTCCTGTTCATTGATCATAACTTTCAGGTGTGGGAAGATTTAAGCATTTTATGAGGATTTTGTCTCGATTGATGCTTTTTTAAAAAACTGGAATAAATTTATTTCATGAGTTGTGTTTGATAATTTTTTGTTTCATTCATTAATTCGTGGATATTAATAAAAATCGATGTAGAAAGGATTGTAATGAAGCTTTTCATCCCTTATTTTCTATCAGTTGAATTTGAGAAAACTATATGAACAAGAACATTTCACTTTTACGTAGTTAAACAGAAATAAAACCAGAAAATTTTTTGCAGAAATTAAATACATTTCAGTAGCTTATAGATCTGCACTCTCTATATGACAAAGGATACTTTTGTTATCAGGAGGGCAATTTATCTCAATTCCCAAAATGAATTCCAGATTCGCATATATGACCCCATGGTCAGGATTATTTTTTAACACAGTGTAAATGTTATAGTTTTCAGGTGTGGCGCCCTCTTTTGGTAAACACCTGCAATATTCAGTACTAATAGAATATTCAGATACAGAATTTCTGTTTAACCCTCCTGGTGGTTGTCTCGATGAGGTATATCACCATTGGCAAAATTGACCAGATCTTGATGGACGAGATATCTCGTCAATAGAAGAAAACCTGTCCAGATCTTGATCTCGTCATCATAAAAAAATTCAGTAACATCTTGATGACGATATATCTCGTCCTTTGCAAAATTGGTCAGATCTTGATGGACGAGATATCTCGTCGAAACCACTTAGGATAAATAAATCGGTGTAAATAAATATTTAAACACTTCCGTATAACGCATTAGACAAATTTAACATTTTGACCCACTTTTCGAATTGTTTTAATTCTCGCTTCTTGTTCATGTATGCTAGAAAAACAAACAGTTTAAAAAAAAAGAGTTTACTCTAAAAACTTAAATGCATATTGAAGATATAGTGGAACATTTATTTTCTTTAAATCAAGACAAAATTGAAATGAAACAAAAAATAAATTATTAATTAACATCTGTTCACTGTCGGAGCTATCATTGTGAAAAACTGCAAATCTGTTTCCAGAACTATATTGCCTTTTTAATTCTGGAAGCATTGGTTTATGGTTTGTAGGTAGGTAGGCATTTCAATTAGCGTCGCACTGGAGAAACGAAACACAACGGGCTATAGAGTCGTAGCCGTGATTCTTTTCATTCGAAGGTTGGTTCAGTACCATTTTGGAGGGGTGGGGCGAAGATTGAAATTCTTTTTTGAATAATTAAGATTTAGACCTTATTTAAAAAAGATTCAAAGTCCATATATTTTATATTGTTACCAGACTAAATTTTAAAATAAGGTACTATTAAGGTAGGTTAGGTAGATATTTTAATTAACGTCGCACTGGAGCAACACAACGGGCTATTTAAGGTAGGGTAGGATAAGCATAATTTTTAAATAGGTATTATTAAGATAAGGAAGGGGCAAAATAAAATTTTTTTAATTAAAGTATTATTAAGGAAGGGAAGGGGAATGTAAGCATAAATTTTGAAATAAGGTATTATTAAGGTAGGGAAGGGGAAGCATACAAAAGCATCTTGGTTGATATGACAAAAGAAAATATTTCACTTTGTGTTGGCAAAATATTTATGCTAATTAAATAACATTAAGCAATTCAAACCCTGTTTCTCGAAACTCATTTTTATTTTTCTGTTACTTTTGAAACATTGACACCACTGGTAAATATACTAATATCCAAAATATGTCACTGAAAAATAAAAACATGTTCACAACCTTCCTAATTTCCCATTTCATAGTTCGGGGCCAAATATGATCCTTGCGCCATAGGGGCCAAATATGATCCTTGCGCCATAGGGGCCAAATATGGCCCTTGCACCATAAAACCCAAAAACCAACCAACCAACCCATTTCATAGTGATATATTTAATGAACTTTTAGTTAATTTATCAACTGCTATTTTTTAAAGTAATTCTTCAAAACTATTCTGCGTATTTGTAATCCTCGAAATATGGTGGAACAGAAAAAACGCAATACATCGAAGGTGGAAAAAAATTTACTTATAGAAATAATGGCACGATTTTTATATTACACGTTTTTTATTTAAAATTACATCAAGCTACAAGTTGAATCAAAATCAATGACAGTCATTTAAAATAATACTAAACACGATAGAATATTTTTGAATGCAGAAAATCCTTCCCTGATTCACATTTTCAAAACATCCAAATATTTTATACCAATTCAGTTCATAAAAACTACTTGATACAAGTGATCTTTGAACTCTCAATGGTAAAAAGACAGGATTGAGATTCCATCCGCAGTTCCCAAATAGAAAATTTTTCGGAGGATATGCAAAAAGAGCTATACATCCGAATGCGAGATATAATTTTACTGTTAGATACCGCTGGTTACTGTTAGAGAAGAGCTGTTATTCCAACATCAATTTAAATACCAGTGTTGTCGCAAAATAACAATTAAAAACTACTATCGAAGCTATTAACAGTTGTCGATAAATGTTATTGAGATTGTGGTTTGTGAAGCGATTTAAATTAAATTACATTTTAAATTAATTTATTAAAATAAAAAGTTTCAAAGCAGTTTTTTAAATCATTTATGGGTGAATTTAAATAGTCAATAACTGTAAAAATTAATCGTTAATGTCAATTTCTAATATTTAATAACCATTAAACTTAGTTACTAACTGTTAGCGGGGATGCTGTAGCTCGGTTCGAAGAGTAGTGAATTAGCAATTGGATTGTTGCGAATTCGAAACGATCCAACCAAAGAACGTCGTGTACGTGGGGACTGGTGCACCTTAGATCCGTCGTGGCCTCATGTGTCCTCACGTTGGTGTGATGTAGAAGTTTGGAGTGTGGGGTGGCAGATCAAGTGTTGACCTGATCTGGCACCCCACTCACCAAAGATCAAGATCTGACCATGATTCAAAATGAGGAGGTGTTGTCCTCGATCCTTCCCTTCGGGATTGATCTCGGACGGTGGCCAATAGCCCATTATGTTGCTCTCAGGCGACGTTAATTCAACTACCTACCTACTAGCTGTTAGTATTAGTTGCTAACAGTTAACAAAGCTGCTTGTATTAACAGTTAATAACAGATATTATCACGAAGAAACAGTACGGTTAACATTGTTATTTTAAAATAACAGTTTTGCTCATCTCTAGCTCTCATTTCATTTGTTGTGATATAAAAATAAGAATCATGGGTGGGGGAGAGGCTTTACCCTCTGGAGCAACCCCTCTAGAAACGTCACTGGTCTATTTTATTTTCGTTACTGAAAAGCGAATCCAAATTATATTTGATTTGAAAATATAGTGATGGACTAAAATGGGGGTCTTAAAAGGAAAGAGCAATAATTCCCCTTTAAATTCGTAAGACTTTTATTGGTCGGTGAAAACACTCTATCGTACCAGCACTGCCCTCTTTCCCTACGTCATATTTTAGCATCTTATTAATGGTCTTAAAAGTTTTTGTATCACTTTTTTAACACCTCATCACCTACTTTATCATTTTATATAGTCCACATTCATCACTTTTTATACTATGCAGGTTTTTTCTATCATTAATATGCATTATTAGTATCATTAATAATGCACCATCTTATAACTATATTTAGTAATTAAGGTTTATTGTTAGCTAAGATGGAGATGCACCATCTTGATCATCACTTCCTTTTTAGACCTTTTAGCCTTCACAATTTGATTTTTAAGGGTAACTCAATTGTTTCATACATCTCATCTTTTATACTGCAATTTTTTGTGCCTTTTAAACTGCACCACTTGATTTATTTTTAGTCATCCATTTGCATCAGTGTATTTTAACTCTTTTATATTGATGATGGTATATTTTAATGTTATAAATGTGTTTTTTGTGCTTTTGATTAGTGTGTTTTTTAATTTTGTTTTCATGTTTTTTACCTCCATACTTGTACTACATTTTAGTGTCGGCCTGGCTGCTTGTTTAAACTTTTAACCTGTCTATTGAATTTTATTTGGTTTTTTATTTGTCAATTATTGGACCTTACGACATCAAACCTAACCAACCAACCGAAAGTCCGAAACAGAACTCTGTTGACAAGTCTATTTGCAAAAAGGTGTTTTTAAGCATTTTTCGGCCACCATTTCCTAACCCTTTATTTAAATTCTCTAAAATAAAGAGCCATATTTCAATCATACTGCAGTAAACCAAAAAGAACATTTAAAATTTAAAGAAATGTACCGGTCGAAACTTCACGCTAAAATACAAAAATGCATATCGTCTGCTTTGAACTTAAATTCGTATAATTCGGTCAGATAGCACGCATTTGCTGTATCGATTTTAGAAGGTCGGATTGTTCCTCTACAATACTTGTTTGCTACACGAGGGATAATTAGACCAGAGCCTACGGATTAAAATGGGTTTCAAACATCCATGTTCAGACAGCAGTCACGTGACTACTAGTCGACATGTTGGTCACATCGACTTTATAATGAAATAGACGGAACATATGCCCGCTGCTTCATATTATTTCTTCCAGTTGCTCGGTTTGAAGATCGGTCACATGGTTATGGGTAAAAGCATGAATCCTAAATTATTGATTGGTTAAAGTGATTATCCACCGTGATCAAAAACACTAGTCTGCGATTCAACAGCCAACCGGCTGTCGATTCGTATGTCCACCTGATTTACCCTTCAGAGATCTTACGACAGCAACTCGGCTTATATGCACCTTCTATTTCATTAGAAGGTTGATGGTTGGCCACACTGTTTGAAGCTCCTCTTAATAGTAATGCTCAGTTTACTTATATTCCACGTCTATGGGCTATCATGGTCCTATGAATTCGAGACTAGTATTACATAATTAACCTTTTAAATAGAATGACCTTATCAACTAGAAATTCACACTTGAAAATTGTTAAAGAGTAGAGGATACTAATTACATAACATCTTTAGTTTCTAAAAAACCGTAAAATATTTAAAGAAAGTACAGAATACATGCATCCAAGAAATAATGGATGTGATTTTTGGCGAAGTGCCACAACTTATGGGTCTATTCCATTTACCACCGACCTACGCAGGCTGCTTCTCAGACATATATTTCAATCGTTATCAATAAAGCAAGGACGACTATAAATCTCTAAGGACCGGTTGTTTGAGGCGTTACTTTTCAAAGCGTCATCTATTTCAACCTAAAATCACTTAAAAATTATAACAATAAAAGGAAGATACTTGCATGATATTAATAATATTTTATTTCTTATAAATATATTACCTTATGACGTGCGATTTCAGTTGAGGTCTGAAAAATGTGTTAATAATTTTTTTACTAATACCCAGCCAATTAGAACTTGTTAGAAGTGCCTATGGGAATATGTTTTTATTTTGTATTACTATTTTCCATTAAAATCTGCGTTGATCCAGTGTGTAAATTTAACTACTTTACTACCTATCTTCCATTAAAATTTTTATCGGAAGTTTCGAAACACCCTTTAAACAAATTCTACAATTCTATAAATTAGAAGCAAAATATGATTATAGAGGTTTTCAATCTTTTTTAAGGGGTCACGGTAGCCCTGTTGGAAGAGTCGCGAATTACCAACCAGAGGTTTGCGAGTTCAAGACTTGGTCCAACCAAAGGCCGCCGTGTACTTGGGGGCTGGTGCACGTTGAATTTGTCGTGACTTCAAATATCCTCACGTTGGTGTGGTGTGGAATCTTGGAGAGTGGGATACCAGCTCAGACGTTGACCTCGTCATCTGACCTGGGTTCAAAATTACGAGATGTTGTCATCGGGTCTTTCCCTTAGGGATTGATCCCGGACCTTCGCTGACAGTCCGCTTTGTTGCTCCGATGCGACGTAAATTCAACTACCTACCTAACTCCAATCTTCTATTGACTTTTTATAATTTTTTTTTCAATTTTTTTTCAGCTGCGTCACTGCGGAAGATTCATCTTATTATGCGACAACCTGACGAAAGTACTTGAGCAGCTCCGAACCGAGTTTTCTAACTCTGGGTGTATTTCTCTCTTATGTGTCAGTAAAACTTTGCTTGTATATGTTCATTACTTGATGTTGTGTGTCTTGTATGCATTACTTGATGATGTATGTCTTGATGTTGTATGCCTACCGCTATACATATAAAACTACCAAACAACCGAACTGGGTATTGTCTAAGAGAAATATGAAGTCTGTCTTGTTTTCTCCATACAGGTAGACCTTTAATAGACTTCAGATGCTTGAATGAAATTTCCGTCTTAACACACAGCTGTAAGGACAATTCAATACTTATTTTAATCTCAGTCCAATCTGGATCTAAATCAGTCAAGACAACTCAAACTCTGCACCTTTAGAATCTAAACAAAGAGAGTTCACCTGAACTCAACGCGGGGGATAGCGCACGTCCACTCACCAATTCCACACAGGCTAATAGACATTTTGTTTCACTCTCACCTTGTGAATGAGCTTTTTATCGCCATGAACGGCACCTTTCCAATGTTCCCCGAAACGCATTTGCATTCTCTGAATGCGGCTCATTCGCCCGTGGACGGATGTCGCTGGAATACGCAATTAGTCGCTGCGGAGTTATCGAACAAGAATCTCTCGGATGGTGTCTAATGGACTCCGTGGCAACCAGGAATAATAGAGCCCAGTGGACGTCCGATCGTAAATGGACTTAGCTGGGGGCTCTGGGGGAAATGATTTTTGCGACCTGAATTTAACAACGATCAGTTCACTAGGAGAAGCACCGTTAAATGATGATGTCTCTTTTGTGTTGTTGTGTAAGCGAAGACAATCCGTAGTGGGATTTCAATGTTATTAAATGGAATATATTAGGTGACTCAAAAGTGTTGTCGGAGTTTCCGTGTCCCTTTAATTTTGAAAGCAGCAGGGCCGTTCCTGAAAGTATGTATAGGATATGTATATTGGGTGACTTCAAAGTGTTGTCGGAGTTTCCGTATGCCTTTATTTTGAAATCAAAAGGGCCTTTCCTGATTGGTGTGCTGGGATATGTATATGAGGTGACTCAAAAGTGTTGTCGGAGTTTCCATGTCCCATTAGTTTTGAAGTAGCTGGGTCGTACCTGAGTGTATGTCTGGGATATACACTGCTGGCCACCGTAAATGCAACACCCTGAAGGAAGCATGCAAATAATATGAAATTTACAACATGCATTAGCGGAGGTGAGATATGCAAATGATTAGAATTTCAGCGCAGACGCACATCACGCGCGCCTGTGGCGCCACTTCAAAGCGCTATTTAAGGCTTGGAGATTTCGAAGATTTCAAGTACGGCAATTGTGTTTTTCTTGTGGTTTTTTCAAAAAAAACCGATCAATTATGCCTCGTAGAAAACAGCGATCATCTTTTGATCAAGTATCCGAGTTCGACAGAGGAAGGATAGTGGCCTACCGAGATTGTGGATTATCTTTCAAGGAAATCGGTAGTCGTGTTGGACGAAACCAAACAACTGTAATGCGGATATGTGATCGTTGGATGCAGGAGGGTAAGACGGACCGACGTGTTCGATCGCATCCACCTCAGTGCACCACTTCACGTGATGACAGGCATATTGTGCGTATGGCAGTGACGGATCGCTCAGCCACATCGCGAACCATAGCACAGCACATTCAGTCTGTACCGCATCATCCAGTGTCTGCGCGTACCATTCGACGCCGTTTACAGCAGAGTGGTCTGTCCGCAAGACGTCCATTGCTTCGTCTACCCTTGACGCAGAACCACAGACGTTTCCGCCGCCAATGGTGCGATGAAAGAAGGATGTGGACGGCAGAATGGAATGAAATTAGACGAGTCACGCTTCTGTCTGCAACACCACGATGGTCGGATTCGAGTCTGGAGACACCGTGGAGAGAGGATGCTGAACAGCTGCGTTATGCACCGCCACACTGGTCCTGCACCGGGTATTATGGTATGGGGCGGTATTGGATATCACTCTCGCACTCCTCTAGTACGCATTGCCGGTACTTTAAACAGCCAGCGCTACATCTCCGAGGTGTTGGAGCCAGTTGTCCTTCCTTACCTTCAGGGCTTGCCCACAGCCATAATTCAACAGGATAATGCGCGACCACACGTGGCACGCACTGTCGAAGGGTTCTTCGTCAATCGCCAGATTGAATTGCTTCCCTGGCCAGCTCGCTCTCCGGATCTTTCGCCGATAGAAAACATGTGGTCCATGGTTGCTCAACGATTGACCCAGAATACATCCCCAGCTGCCACACCAGATCAACTTTGGCAACGTGTGGAAGCTGCTTGGTCTGCTGTACCCCAAGAACACATCCAAAGTCTCTTTGAATCAATGCCGAGGCGTGTGGCAGCGGTGATCTCCAACAATGGCGGCTACTCTGGCTACTGATTTTGGCAGGAACCACACTTCACAGAAGTCTATAAATTTAATCATTTGATACTTGGTCAACATGTTATCTATAAAATAAATTTTGTTGTGATATCTCTTGTCTTTCTTGGTGTTGCAATTTGGGTGGCCAGCAGTGTAGATACAGGGTGATTCAAAAGGGCTGTCGGAGTTTCCGTGTCCCTTTAGTTTTGAAACCAGCAGGGCCGTTCCTGAAAGTATGTATAGGATATGTATAGCGGGTGACTCAAAATCTTTGTCGGAGTTTCCGCGTCCTTTTAGTTTTGAAACCAGCAGGGCCGTGTATGGTTGAGTGTATGTCTGGGATATGTATATTGGGTGACTCAAAATTGTTGGAGTTTCCGTGCCCTTTTAGTTTTGAAACTAACAGGCTATTCCTTAAAGTATTTCAAGACACATTTACATGTAGTCTTGAAGAAATCACGAAACTTCAATTTGACTTCGGTGCATACGAAATCCAAACTTGTAACGAATAGCTTCCGTCTACCAGTTTCATAAGAGTCACTTTAGTCGCTTGGTTATAGATGGGTGCTTCACTAGTGTTGACTACAATTATTAACAAAATTTTTAAATAATTTAAGTTGTTTTAGTTTAATTTCCTTTGCAATGTATATTCATAAGAAATAACGTGATAATACTTATTGAAAAGTTAAGTTTAAAATACAAGCTGTGTGCTTTGTTTTTGCTATTTTACTTCTGTTTCATCTACCTCTTGAATAGAAAAGGGCAAAACGATACTTTGGAAAGAGACCGACAGAGTGGACAACACCGGTTCTTAAAAGTAATCTGATGATGACGCGAAAATCAAAAATTTTCATCTCTTAGACGCAACTGTTCAACTTACTTTTGAATAAAACTTCAAAAAAGCCATTCCTTAAAAATAAAAACTTCGAGACGCTGATTTTCTCTCCATCTCGTCAGAAAAACCAAGGCACTCTCTGAGGAAATCAAGATGCCATGCAATAAATATAACAAGCTTACTCTCAAAATATGGAAGCTGAGCGTTCGAGTGGAGTTGAGGAGGAACCTTTCCTGCGGCAATCTGTCTCCTCGAATTGAATCGTGAGATCCGCAACTTTTGTCGATCGTGCCTTCATTGTCTCACAAGCTACAGTATCAATCAGGAATTCTTTCTGCTGTTCCCCACCTTTCTTTCAGGTGGGTGCGCCTGTACCATATCTTCTCCTCGGGTATGGAACAATTAGTATTTTCACGTTATCTCCAGAATCATTTTTATCTGAACAGAGTTAAAAGAGAACACTTATTTTTTGCTGCAGACGATATCTCAAGGAGAAATATAAGCTTAATATACCTTAATTCTTTGCTTTTGCAGACGATAGGTGATTTTAATCTATTCGAAAAAGAACGCTTTTATGGAATAATGTAAATATAATTCCAAATGGATAAAGTATTCTGAAATTACGGAAAAAGAAAAAAATATAATTAATCATAAAATCTAATCTTTTCGTAATTTTTAGATTCGATTAAAAAGAATATTTATATTTCTTCTTGATTGCATAGTTTTTTATATTTATATTCAATAAAAACTATGCATCAACGAATTAATTGTCTGTGAAGTGAAGTATTAAAATCTTTTAAGGATTTTAAAATCTTAGATAACTTTAAATGACAGCGACCGGACATTGTGAATATGATATTTAAACTATGGCAGTTTTTAGTTTTTGTGATGACTTTATGTGATTAATCAGATCCATTATCCACCCACATCCATCCTATGTATTTCTAACCCATAGAATGAATGGATGGATGAATTTTTTTTGTCACAGGTGTACAACATCGAGTAAATTCTGGATTAATTATATATTATTAAAATTACAAAGTAAATTAGATCTATAAAAAATATAATTCAATAAATTGCGATTCTTAAAGCTTAAGCAGAGTTTATGTAACCAATGTCAGCGAGAAATGAAAATGTATCTGGATGGTAAGAATCTCCCAAAACGTCTTTCAATTCAGGATGGACAGCATCTAATCGGTTCAGTCTATGAGGGTTAAAAAAGTGCATTCCTTCAGAATGTATCAAACTGAGAACATTATGTTACATTTGTTGCATATTGAAGCTGGTTTGTCTTGAATGGTAATATCTATGAATAAAAAACGTGTGTTGTATTCGGAGTCTTGTCAGTTTTAAATGATGCTTTCTTAAATCCCTTATAAATTTTTGAATGACAGTGAGTTCCAAGTACTGTGCTACGGGAGCTAATTCGTAGATTCAACACCGGTTCAATATCTGGCAAAGATACGATTTGATTTACTTGAATAGTACCATTTTTTACTACCAGGTCTGCTCTATCGTTTCCAACATGTCCAGGGATCCAACAGGAGAAAATTTTGAACTATTTCCCTTTTAGAATTAAAATTAGTTGCATTGCTTTTAGTACTAGTGGGTGACAGCTTAATGTAAAATTAACAAAGCTATCTATGCAGCTTTTTGAGTCTGTATACAGAGTGATTCGGAACTAATGGGACAAACTTCAAGGGGTGTTAGAGCACAGACTAAAATAATTATTTTTTATATAGCAATATACGGGCGCAAGTGACGCGTTTAGGCGCAAACACAAGAATTGGGCAGGAAATGAAACAAAATATTTATTTGCATCACTATTTTACAATTACATATTTGCAATGATTTCTTACAATAACTGCTCAAAGGTGCGATCACCAACATTAATGCAAGCTTTTCAGCGTTGATGCATGGTTAGCGGACTTTTTTGGCCGCTAAAACTATTGGCTATGTTTGATTTGGCTCGCTGGAACATCGTTCCTTTGCTGGAACCCGGCAGTTGAATGCGGGTTTCCCAAGCTTGCCACGCTGCCAAGCTTGCATTAATGTTGGCGGTGGCACCTTTGAGCAGTGGTAAAAAATCATTATAAAAAGAGCAATTGTAAATAATGATGTAAATAAACATTTTGTTTCATTTCCTGCGCAATTCTTGTGTTTGCGCGGGACAGTCGTGGTTCAATGAGTATGTCCATTGCGCTAGCAACCTTCGAGTTGTAAGCTGAGCAGGTTCGATTCCTGTCAGGTGCATTCCTCCCTGGGTGTATTTCTCTCTTCTGTGTCAGTAAAACTTTCATTGTGTGTGTGTGTCAATTACTTGATATTGTATGTCTTGTGTCTGGCGCAGCATGGCCAAATACGCCTTACGTCATAAAACCCCAAAACCAACCAACCATCTTGTGTTTGGGCCTAAACGCGTCACTTGCGACCGTACATTGCTATACAAAAAAATGATTCTTTTAGTGACTCTACCACCTCTTGAAGTTTGTTCCATGAGTCCCGAGTCACCCTGTATATAATCCATTTTTTGTCAGCAGATGTGATCTTTATCAATGCTAAAATTATGTCGCATAGTTCGCATGAAAACTTTCCAACACGTAAGCAAAACAAGTTACTAGTATTATCTGAGACAAAAATAACACCACAAACGGTTGAAATAGATCAAAACTCAATCATAAAGAACAAATAGACACACAACGACTGCCGAATACATTCTACATTTCAGTTTCCATGTCTACCAATCAATTCCCCCCGCCTATATCACATTTTTTATCATCGTTTCCAGTAGCGTAACAGATAAAAAGTACGAGTTTTATTCATACAAAAAGCTGTAATCGAATCCACTATTTTCTGTTCCACGTCAAACAGGGGGTTCGTTACAGAGCTCGGGATTGAATGACAGTTCCCGAGTGTCGGTTTAATATTTGCACTTCCTCTGGCTGCTCGTGCAGCAGAGAGGGAGAGGAAAAATATAGTGTCATTCTGCGGTCTCCCAGAAATCCACTGAGCAAACAATGTCGTCCCATATTAATCTTCTTTTTGTCGTCTTATTATTTGGATGATAGCGGTAATAGCGGATCATCCCACGGCTCGTCAAATAGTCGCCCATCGTACGCAATACGGCGAAAATATCAATCGTCCACCTTGGAGCATTGAACTTGAAATTATTACACTATTCATTGCTACTTTCTCGGCTGTCAGAGGCGAAGCTAGAATTTTTGCGAACTGGGACGAAAGAGACTGATGCCGCCTTCTGTCCGAAACAAATTTGCTATTTAAAATGGTGATGAGGTATTAAAATAATTAGTGTCTAAAATATATTAATTAGTACATTTTTTATAAAATTACTGTTTCCAATATTAATTTTTGGTTGCAATTTTCATTGACTATGCATAAAATTAGCAAAGGGCCGAACTTTAATTATGGTTCCTGTAAATGGGTTTCAGGTAAGTCAAGGAAATGTTCCCCTTTCTTTGTCTTTGTTTGGGGCCGCGGTAGTCCGGTTGGTAGAGTAGCTGATTAGATACCGGAGGCTTCAATAAAGCGTTTTATTTTCTCTCTTATCCAGTTGTATTTGTGTATATATTTTCCCTTGCATTTTTGGATTATCTATTTTCTTTTGTGATTAAATTTTTTTCTGTAGACACAACAATAAAATAAAATAAATAATTATATTTCTCTCAAACAAATAAGTACATATTTTTCTGGGGGAAACAAAACATAAATGGAAGTTTTTAATATAGTTACAAGACATCAATGAAATTCTGAAAACGCAATGCTGGAATTAAATATCGCATGGAGTTCTTTTTATAAAATATCATTCCTGATTAATTTCATGGCAGATAGTTCAGAGAACAGGAAGCGAAGTGTATCATTTCATCTCTATCTTCTTGGAGAAGAAAATTGTTTATAGATATTAGGCTTATATTTTTCTCGCAGGCTACGTGGAACGATTTTTTAGTATCATTTCTTATTTCCAGCTCATTTAATTTCATTTCTCAGTGGAGCGATTTCAAAATCGTTTTCATTCGCCATAGAAAACAAATATTATTTTCATTTCTTTTCAAGTTTTTCTACAATCAGATTAAAGAGTTCGTAGAAATAGAATGCATTTTTCTAAAATAGGAACTGCATTTCATTCATTCAATAGCAAGACGGATTTCAAAATTAAAATTAAAAATCGAATTTGATTTTAAGTCTATAAGGAATTCATTTTTGTTTGAATTTATTAAAAATACATATAAAATTATAGTGTATACACTAAATTATTATTTGCATGTAATTAATTATGAAAAATACCCATTGAATTTTATTTTTGCTTAAAATATTTTTCATTCAAGATATTCATAACCAAATTTGCTTATAAACTGATTTAGATGATTATTTCAGGAGAGATCCATATTACAAAGTTTTTAAAAACTGAAATGGTAGTCTTTTGGAATGCTCTAATACTAATAATGATGCGAATAATTCTTCTATAAAATGAACAATATAAATTGATTAGAATAAATAGAACACTTATTCTAAGCCTATTCTTGAGTGCTATTTATTCTAATTTCATATTTTTATTCTACTTTTGCCAAATATAATTGATCCTAATATGAATTTATAATTTAATTTTGTTGTTTTCTGGTTATAATCAACCTCATATTTATAGTTGCCTTAAAAAGTTAGATCAGAGATAGATTAATTAAAATTAGATGGAAGCAGATTCCACAACTAAATATTTCAATATACAACAATTGGATTAAATGCTAAACATTGCCAAAGTAGCTATAAACACCATTTTAAGGTAACTGATATGTATTATGCCATCGCATTTGGACAACGGAAATATTATCTTCGCTAAGCGTTTGGTTTGTTTGTTTACACTGAAGTTTAAGACAGTGTTTGAGATTGGGAGCAATTTTTGTGGGTTCCTTTTTCACTTGAACTAAAATTATTTGCATTGTATCGTCTTCACGGAAAAGAAAAAAGAAAGTTTTCTGCAGTTAAGCATCAGATTTTTTTGCTCTCGCCCCACAAAAAATTAGTAATTATGTTTCATGAATATAGGATTAATCCGTCTATAAACTTCCAAAATATTCTCATAAAACGAGTTCATGAAACTCTACGTTCCCTCCCATTTTAAATTCCAAAATTCCACACTACGTCTAAAGCTATTAATTTTCACCGACAAAGAGTTCTATTAGAAATTTAAATATCACTTCGAAGTTTAATGGAAGCTATGGACTCACAACAGCCTTTCTGTCTTACAAACATCCCCAAAAGAAAAGCATTTGTATAACAATGGTTGCGTATTTATTTAATGGAATTTTCCTCGACCTCAGAGTCGACACCGATGCTAACGCCCTCACTGGATAAATATTGTGTTTCAAATGACACAAAGCAACTCTGACATCTCAATCTGTATCGTGGGCGTTTCAAAACTCAGTGCTTTAAAACAAAAAGGCTTATTCCACTGGGAAAGAAGGAATTATCTTCCGAAGTTGCCGAGTTCCTTTCGAAATATCTGGGAAGGAAAGGTCAATATCCGTATTTTGGAGGAACGCCTTGTTTATCGCTTATCTTTTTCTTGTTTTTGTTGAAAATCTCGAATTTCTGTTATTAATTATGTTGTGAGGCATGTAGGCTTTTTTTATAAACTTGAAAAATTCGATTAAGTAATGTGCCCATATTTGTAAAGTTTAAAAGGATTTTTTTTCTTTATGAATGATGTAAATGTACTGTGCAAGACATTTCAAGAAAAAAGTTTAAATGAGGGAATTTTGCGGGAGTGCCTAAAAGAGATTAAAAATTGTGGTCTCTTCCCACATAAACAGGAAAGCCAAAATAAGATAACATTACATTTGTTTAAAAACAGGGTAAAATTATGTTTGCACATTATGTGTGTCTTTCTCTGTGTTATGCTTTGACACAGAGCAAAGCATAACACAGAGAAAGTTGGATGGATTTAGCTTAGTTAGGGAAAGTTAGGGCTTTTTTCCTTTATGATGGTGTAAATGCAATATGCAAGACATTTCTAGAAAAAAGAGCAACTCAAAAATGTAAATTTCACAGGAAAGTCAAAGATTATTTTCCTTCCTTATGAATGCTGTAAATGAACTATGTAAGACATTTCTACAAAAAAGAACAACTCAAAAAAGTAAATTTTACAGGAGAACCAAAAGGATTTCCACCCCTTAATGAATGGTTTAATTGCACTATGCAAGACTTCTAGACTTCCCTGCAATAGTAGCTGCTCTTCAAACCATCGATTACCATCCTAACGAACACCTTACCAGCGAGAAAATAATAGACATCTTCAAAGCTGTACAAAATGCACATGGCAATATCTGATTCAGAAATGGATACTACAAATAATCAATCAACAATAGTTTACAAATGAAGCTGGGTTGGCTGGGTTGTTTTTTTGGCACAAAGACCATGTTTGTCCAAGCTGTGCCAAACACAAGACAATAAACATACATGCGCATGCAAGGACAGCTTTTACTGACACAAACGAGATGAATACACCCATATAGGAATCGAACCTGCTCCGCCTATAGCTCGCACGTTGCTAGCAGTGGGCAAACTCTCTGAGCCACTGTGAACCCGTCATTTACTGGGAAATAGGAAATCATGGCGATTATCAATTTGTCACGAACGTGGCCATCACACACATCACATCAACGCTTCAGAAGTGACAGACTTCTAGAAAAAAATCTAAAAAAAAATTAAATTTTACAGGGGGGACAAAAGAAGATTAAATATTATGGTCTCTTTCCACATAAATAGGAAAGCCAAAATAAATAGCATTACATTGTTTAAAAACAGGATAAATTATGTGTGCACATTATGTGCACTCTTATTTGACATTTAGAGCTAAACATCACACCCGAAAAAGTTGTAATAATAAGCCGAATTTATGGGATATTTTTCTTTTATGAATGGTGTAAATGTGTGCACTATGCTACACACTCGGTTAATCAGAGCTCGGATAATCAAGGTTCTAGGGTATTTACAATAATATCTGAAACAAAAAAACAACTAACGGCAAAACTAATAAAAACTACACCCTCTGGATTCATCATTTCTTATATTTATAACAATACAGCTTTCTATAGCTGATCTCATTAGATCCAGGATCATAACAATGTCTTAGCAAAGAATAGTTCCTCGTAGTCGGTAGCTCATCCAGTAAATCCTTGTGTCTATTGAGATATGTAGATGAAGAACGTAGAAAGGGTAAGGAATGTAGATGCAGATAAGATGAAACAAATATTAGCTGTAAATCTACATAAGAGGAAAAGTTGATGTAAGCGGAGGGAATAGATTGTTGAGAAGGATGGAAATATATAAAGTATAGTTTCCCCAAGTGGACAGTACCGCCTCCTTATGTAGGACAATGTAGGACCCAGGGAAAACAGGAGGGAGTTAAAAGCAAGAGGTGGATTGTAAAAAATGTGTCGCCAAAAAATGTTTAAAGCAAACACTTAGCCACTTGACCATGCAGATACTTTCGGTACAGTAATGCATTGTCATTGATTCTTTTAACTAAAAAATAGCCCGTTGTGTTGCTCTAGTGTGACGTCAATTAAATACCTACCTAATACCAACCTCTTTTAACTAAAAAGTGATTTTAAATAGTTGACGGGAGAGATTTAAGGATATTGCTGGGGGGACGAAAATAGTGCCTAATAGGCAAATTGGTACAGCACCAGGTTCATCCTTCTCATTAATGAATATTTATAATTTTGCCGATGTGATTGATATTGATTAACAATAATGGCAAGCAATCTGGTGTGTTAATATGCAATTTATTTCTTGTTATTTCTCATTTTAATAAATATATTTTTATAGTTTCAGAGTTCCAAGTTGTTTTATTTCCAAACTGGCTGTTTGGAAGTCTAAAACTACATACACTGCTACTTAAATATGTTGGTGAAAGTCACGAATTATAGGCTTAGCTACGCACTTGTAATTTGTTATTAGTTGAAAGAGTTTACCAGACGGGGGGCCGAAAAAAATTGTCTTTGAAAAGGGGGCTTTGAGGCAAAAAAGTTTGGGAAACTATGATACAGATGAATAGAGGTAGGTAGGTATTTGATTAATGTCGCACTGGACTGTATTACTGGAGCAACACAACGGGCTATTACAGATGAATAGAGATAGAAATTGGAAAGATTGAAATAAAAATCGATGCGGATATCATGGGAGAAAGGTTTGAAAAAGCCCTTCATCGATGGAAGTACATAAAGTTTAGATGGAAAGTATATCTAAGGCATCTTAACCCTCCTGGTAGTAATCTCGACGAGGTATCTCTTCATTAGCAAAACTAGACGAGATATCTCGTTATTAGAAAAACTGACCTGATCGGGATCTCGTCATCATCAGAAAACGATTTCATGATTCATGATTCAATCGGCATTCTTGATGGCGAGGTACCTCGCAATCAGCAAAACTGGTCAGATCTTGATGGACGAGATATCTCGTCGAAACCACTTGGAGAGGTAATTAATTCATTTTTAAGCCTCTGCATTTCAATTTTATTTCCATGCTGCTTGTATTTTCTTCCGAAAGGCTCACATCATTTTTTGAAAAGAAACATTCACCAACTCAAGTTGAACGAGCTGCAAAGAGAGGCGAGAACAAATTCGAAATGCCCTCCTCCAGAAACAACTGGCCCCCCTTTTTCTGATTTCAACCCCTACCTCTAACGACCTCTCTGCACGACACGGCGCACGTGAGAAGCGCGGCTTTATTTGTCCATGTCAAGAAAATATGCCATCAAAGATGACAAAACACCAGAGCACTCGTTTCGAAAGGCTGGGCAATTTCCCCCATTAAAACCAATGCGTCATAGGATGTCTCAAGTAAATAATCACATCCTGCCTTCGCAATAACCCTCCCCCACATAACTTCAAGCCCTCCTCTCTCCAAAGCCGTCCATTCTTTCGAGAGTCCTTTCTGCAAACATCCAGCCATGCATTGTTCGCTCTGTGGACCCAGCTACTAACTCGGGTCCCAGGTAGGTCGGGTAAGGTCCACCCTACGCGTGCCGTTCGACAAATGCGTACTCCAAACACCGTTCGTCCACCCCTCCCCCGAACGCGGAAAATCACCCATCATCACAATACACAATTCGTTGTGGACATTTCTCACAGGATTGTGTCCCCATATTCGGCGGACCCCCCCAGTATCGTCTGCTGCTCTCAGATGAGTGTGCGGCCCCAAACAATGGCTCGGAATCAGGAGAGCGAATAAATTGGGCCGAGTTCTTTTCTCTCTTCAAAACTCCCTACCCCCTCGAATCTGGCAACGCGGAGATAATTAGATGGAACCTCGAGTGACGTCACCCTCGGCACGTGGAGCGTGCTCTGGAGCAGACGGAGGGACAGACAGCGTCTACTGGGAAGGTTCATGAACTCCTACCCCTACCCCCTGCTACATCTGTTCCCCAGCTGGTTAGGTCGCCTCTTTACTACACTTTGGAGTCGTTTGTGTTTTCATTAAAAGGCTGCTCGCGCGACGTTCGAATTAGAATGCGAATGCCCCTTTTTATCTCCCGTTTGTTGTGAAGTGTCGCCCGTTTTTTCGGTTACAATGGAAGACCCAGGGATAGGGGGTTCTCTGGTGTTTGCTTCCGCGTTGTGCCTTATTGTAGCGATTGGCCGTTGTAATAACGATCGCTGGGTTCAAGAAACAGCTGATACGTGTATCATCGCTTTGTTTTGTAGGGGTTCAGGAGTGAGCAAAAAATATTGTGAAAGTTCACGGTCGCAATACTGTGTGACCGTTCGTCGTGAACTTCCAACAGTGTTTCCGAAAAAAACCCGCGGGTAACAAATGCTATTCGAATTTACACTACGGCATTCCCAAAGTACCCCTAAATTTAAAGTATTTCATTGTTCAAAACAAAATTTATAGATGATTTTTAAGGGACCTATCTGTTGTAAATATCATCATCACGTGATTTTGACCTGCTTTAAATTATCATAACTATTATAACTCATTATACATATTTGTCTGCTTCATGTATTCATCAATTTAATATTTTATCCTGGAAAAAATCTGGGACTTAGGTTGTATATTGTTTACTGTACTATATGGGTTGTATATTGTTTTGCTGTACACCAATTGCAATAAATCTATTAGTATTTCATAGAATTTATTTGCTGAATGATGCAGATCACTTTATCCATAAATATTTATCTAGTGTAGCAAAAAGGTAGGTAGTTAATTTACGTCGCACTGGAGCAACACAACGGGCTATTGGCAACGGTCCGGGATCAATCCTGAAGGGAAAGATCCAAGTGTGTAGCAAAAAGGTATCAAACTTGAATATTTACTGAAAACTGTTGTAGATAAAAGAGTCTGGGAAATACTGGCTGATAAAAATAATTCTGGGCGTTAGAACTGCTTCAAAGATATTTCAAAGCTTACATCATATTAAATTTCAGAGACAAAGCAAATGATAGAAGAACTAAATTCATATCGAAATAACAGCTCAAGATTTACTTTTATAGAAATAAGCTCTCCTAATAGCCACGAGCAACCGAACCAGCCACTACCTGGGGCTTGTGTAAACTTCAGCTTAAACTCGTTTTTTCCCCGTTCTTTTTCTTTCTCCGCAGAGAACTTACTTAAAAATATAAAAAATTTACATGAACGAAGCTATTCTGAAGTTCGTAAGAAACGTTTCGATTTGAAAAAAAAAAGAAGCTACAGGAAAGTCAATTCCATAGAACGGATTAGAACGAAATCGAAGCAGTCACCCCCAACTGTTTCGCATAAACAAAATTTGATGGATTCATAAACAGAGAGTTTTATGGAACTGTTATGTCTATGTGCACTTTAACTCTTTGGGGTTAGGTGGGTTAAAAACTGTCCCACCTTTAGCTTAGCTTTTTATGCATGGTGGGATATTTTTTAACCCACCTCAAAAAGTTGAAATTACTCAGTCATACAGTTTAATTTTATTTAAAGTTTTTCATTGAGTTGGCAATGCTATGAACTAACGCTAAATGTGTAAATAACTGAAAACAAAAATTTACACATGTCAAAACGCATTAGTAAGTTGTTGACACTGTTGTGATTAAGGTTGGAGAATTGTGTGTGAATTTTTGTCTTTCATAAAGGTAAATGTTGTTTTTTTCGTAAAAATTTATTGAGTGAATAAATCGATGTTTTATACTAATATTTTATTTGATGTTTTATACTAATTTTAATGCTGAATAAGCTAATAAACAATTCTGTGCAACTTGGTTTTTTTGTTCTTTAAGATCGTGTGCCTCAAACAGTTATATCATGAGCACATTTCAGTTTACCTCTTGCCATCACATGATCTTAGCAACGGAACCCCACTTCAGTGCTTATCCAAAATTATCATTAATTCAATAATTACCGCATGTTTTGTGACACTATATTCATGATTTTATTATACATTTCACAATTCCTTTGTAATCAGCCATCATTATTCTTTAACTGATTCCACCTTGGTGATTCAGATAAATGTCTTATTTGCCTAAGAAACAGAGAGACCTTGAGGCACGTCTTGTTCTTCTGTACTTGAGACAACTAATTTTGGGAAATTTTGAGTTGACTATGTGACTCACAATCCGTAGTTCCTGTATTTTTTTAATTCTGTTTTTATGTGCATTGCGTTTCACGTTTATAAAAGACATAGTGACGTCGGTGCCAATGCATCGGACTCGTGTGCCGAGATTGCTTTGCCATAACCCCCTTTCTTTATCAACATTATCATTCCTCGTTTCTCGTTTTCGAATATATCTCCTCTCTCTTCGTATCTTTCTTCTCTTAGAGTTTCTATTAAGCAATTGTTAATCATTAATTTGATAGTTAACATTTTTTTCTTTCACTCTGGCCTCTTCTCTTATATCGCTTGTCTCGTATGTGGTAGATAGGTATTTAATTGACGTTGCACTGAAGCAACACAACGGGCAACTTCGGCTGTCCGGTATCAGCCCCAGAAGGGAAAGATCGAGGACAACACCACGCAATTTTGAACCACGGTCAGATGGATCTCGTATGTGAGAAAGATAATATTGTCACTTGAATGCAAGAACTACGTGACTCGTTTAAATGCGTTTCCCTCTTTTTCTGAAAAAAAGGAAAAAAAGGCGTTACTTAATTCTTGCATTCAGGTAACGATACATACTTCTTTAGTAATCCTCTACCTAGTATTAAACACCAGATGTACTCACAGGTTGAAAGTAATTCTTTCTCATAAATGCTCGTCTGATCTACGTGGACCTACAACGTTCACCTGGTATAAACTCAAGGAGGAATCGAAAACCTGCTCCTTCTACATCTGAATTCATCAGCGAAATGTCACTTAAAGCGCACTCCTGTTTCATCTCCCAGCAACCTGGGGCCCCCGATAGCCAAGTTAGAAGAGTAGTGGATTAGAAACCGGAGGGTTGCGAGTTCGAAGCTCGATCAAAGATCATGGGGGCTGGTGCACGTTAAATCTATCGTGGCCTCAAATGTCCTATTGTTGACGTGGTATGGAAGTTTGGGGAGTGGGGTACCAGCTCAGGTGTTGTCTCGTCATTTGACTGGGATTAAAAAAAGAGGTGTCGTCCTCGGCTTTTTTTCCTTCGGGATTGATCCGGGACCGATACCAATAGCCCGTTATGTTGCTCCTGTGCGATGTTAATTAATTAACTACCTAACTCTCTTTGAGATGTCTCAGTGGGTTTCCTCACTGTGATAGCAACTTGTGAGCTGTAAGCGGCGCATGTTCGATTCCTATAACTTACCCTGGGTGTACACTTGTTCAGTGCCAGTAAGAACTTTCTTTCGAGTATATATGCATTAATAGACGTTATCTGTCTTGTGTTTGACGTAGCTCGGCCAAATATGGCCCTTGAGCCATAAAACACAATCCAACCAATCTGTTTCTTCTCGTCGAGGTGGCTCACAACTTGGAGTTGTTGCCGGCGCAGGTTCGAGAAAGAGATTCCAGTTACTTACCCCTTTCTCTCATTTGTGTCAGTAAAACTTTCCTTGCGTGTGTATGTTCATTACTTGACGCTATCAGTCGTGTTTGGCGGAGCTTGGCCAAATATGACCCATAAAAACCGAACCTACATAACTCCATCATGGGATACAGACCCTACAAAGGATTTACGGTAAATTGTTTCCCCACAACGTGTGTAAGATGATTAGATGTGTATTTTACTTAACGTCACACTGGAGCAACACAACGGGCTATTGGCGACGGTCCGGGATCAAACCTGAAAGGAAAGATCCGAGGACAATAGCACATAATTTTGAGCCACGGTCAGTTGACGAGGTCACACCTGAGCTGGCACCCGACTCTCCAAACCTCCACACCACGCCAAAGTGAGGACATTAGAGGCCACGACAGATCCCCTTTGTACACGACAGTCTTTGGTTGGATTCGAACTCGCAACCCTCCGGTTGCTAATCCGTTGCTCTTCCAACCGCTGCCCGATGCGGAGAAGGAATAATTTTGTTTTGTAATGTAAAGCAGAAATTTTGAGTTATTAAATGCGCACGCAAGTGCTGCTCTAAATAAATTTTTCTGAGAGGGTTTTCGAGGTAAGAGACTGAATTACCTATATGCCGAGTGAGTAAAATGATGCAGCTTCACCTCCTGTTTTCGGACCTTGTTCCGTAAGACCCCAAATTCAACCCAATCTTCGCCGAGTAAAAAATAGCTTACAACAATAAATCACTTTTGAAGGGGAAGAAAAACCGATTACAATTGAACAATATTTCAGGAATCCAACGGTATCCTCGGTGAAAGCGAAAATCTTTCGCATTACAAGTATCGGTCATATCCACGAAATCAACACCGAATCAATCAAACCGAATTTAAAAATCCCTTCTACCGAATTTGCATAGCAAACTCGAAAGCCCTGAAACCACCCTGGGATTTGGACCGCAGAGGGATATCCAGTGACCAATCAAGACGAGGGCTTGGGCGCCGCATTTTAATCAGCCGGGACACCAGCTTACGCATTCAGTGCAGCATCCCAGCACGCAGTCAAGGCAATATCGGATCCAGATCCCATTCCCCTCTGAAGGAGAAAATCCGATAGGTTTTGATCCAGGATCTCCTCTTCCACTCCACGGACACCTGCTGCTGCTGCTGGCCCCAAAGTATTCCCGACCAATTTTCCCGCTCGATAAGGAAATCCAGACGTTGTTGCTGGATGAGTAATTTCCTCTTCTAACTCCTCGGCAATAAGAAAATGGGGGGACGATTCCTGGACAATCTCCGACACTCTTTACGCATTCGTCTCTATTGGATGCTTTGCAGGAACTTGAGCGTTTCTGGAGTATTTCTGTTTGTTCAGCGGAGCGTGGTGGGAAAGTCCCGGATGCAAAATAATCCGGTTTATTAAATTTTGTTTGTTAACGTGATTTGTTTGTGAAAGCGTAGGTGCGTGGGGATTTTGTCTGTAGCCGATGGAACTGGATTGGAGTGGAGGTTGTTTGAATGCGAAATGGTTTGACTCGAGTTGGCTGAGGGATTAGAGTTTTATGAGTCATTCTTTCCAACTGGTTTGCATGTTGAATTAATGGCTTTGAAACACAAAGGGTTTTAAATTGATGAAATGGATTAGTTTGAATGCAAATCGAGATCTTTGGATTGTTTAAAATTGGTCGTTATTTCCAAGGATAGTAAGAAGTTGTGGGAAAATTTAGAGAAAAAATTACTTATCTATCAAGCTTATATATTTCGGCTTTCAAAGAAATATATGGTTCAAGTTATAGCTTTAAAGACCCAAATAAAAATGAAACTTTTTTGTTTTTCGATTCATTCTTTCCAACGAATTTGAGCTTTAAATTAATGGTTTCATCCACTGCAAGGCACAAAGGGTTATAGAATTGATGAAATAGATTTGTTTTAATCCAAATCGCTCTTTGGATTGATTAAATTTGACCGCCATTTCCAACAATAATATAGGAAATTGTGTGAGAACATTTAGAATAAAACAATTTAGATCGAATTTGTATTTAAGTTTTCAAGGAAATGTGTAGTTCAACTAGTAGTTTCAAAAATATCTAATTTAAAGTAAAACATTTTTGTTTATCGATTCATTCCTCTGGATTGGTTTGATTTTGTCGCGTTAGGTCAGGGATTTTAAACCTTTTTCATCTAATGGCACGCATAAACTAATTACTAAAATTTTGTGACACAATAAACAATAAATTACATTTTTTGCCTAACTGAAAATAGGTCAGAGCTTTATTTCTTTAATTGACCCCGATCAGGGATCAAACTCGAAGGGAAAAATCCGAGGACAACACCACGTAATTTCGAAACACGGTCAGACGACGAGGGCATACCTGAGTTGGCACCCCACTCTCCAAACTTTCACACCATGCCAACGTGAGGACATTTGACGCCACGACAGATTTAACGTGCGCCAGTCCCCTTTGTACACGATGGTCTTTGGTTGGTTTCGAACTCGCAACCCTCCGGTTGCTAATCTGTTTCTCTCTCAACCGGGCTATCGCGGCCAAAGTGCGAGTTTGATTGATTTGTAAAGAATAATACTAGTACCCTGTTTGCTCCTAAGTGGCTTTTGAAAATTCTTTTTGAAAAATTTATTTATGGTTCGTGGGTTTGGTTTTACAACCAACTTGGCCATATTTGGCCTAGTTGCACCAAACACAAGGCAGACAATATCAAGCAAATGGACATACGCATATAAGAGGAGGGATCCCAGGGAGGAATCGAATCTGCGCCGCCTACATCTCGCAGGTGACAAAGCGATGTGAATAAACCCACTGAACCACGGCCTGTGTGTGTAACCCCCAATTTATTTATATTTTGTAATACAAAAAATACTCATAATTTTTTATACTGGTAGTACTTGAAAGTATTTGTGAACACATTTATCAAAGATTCTAAATTAAACCGTTGAAATGAAATAATTTTTACACAATTTTAACAATTTCAACATCCGTAAGGCAATCGGTTGAAAATAGCTGCTCTAGTTTATTATTTACTTAAGGACTATGCAGGTGACACTTTACATTTCGAGAAATTTTTCAAACAAAAATGAGTTCTAATTTTTACAGTTTTGTCGAAGAAATTTTTATTTCTTGGTTTTTCATATTAGAAATATATGCATATATGAATTTTCGATGGTTTAAAAATATTTCAATATTCAATATTAATATGAAATATATAACAACATATATTTCAATATTTCAGATCCTATATTCCTATTTCATAGAAAAATAGTAATTTGACTCACGTTACAGTGAAAATGACATGAAACTTTAGTACATGTCTTTAAATTTAAATTTCTTCAAAACCATATATACGCTAGGTAGTTGAATTTACGTCGCACTGGAGGAACAGAACGAGCTATTGGCGATGGTCCGAAATCAATCCCAAATAGAATGATCCGAGGACAATACCTTGTAATTTTGAACCACGGTCAGATGATGAGATCAACACCTGGGCTGGCATCCCACTCTCCAAACTCCTATACCACGCCAACGTGAATATCGAATACGGAGATGAATCATGATGGAAACTTTTATACTTTAACTGGAAATTATTTATACATAATTGAAATTAAAATAACTGCATCATTAGAGTTGTAAGTAAACAATATCGCTGTGACTCACGTTACATTATGTGACTCGCATTACATCATGGTGGTATGTTTCAATGCTTAGTACACTTTATGTAATCATAAGCTTATAAAGGTAAAAAAATATTAAAAATATCCAATGAATTTGACTATTTTATCATACAGTTTATAAGATTCGGAACAGTTTTCTCAAATTAACAACTGAATGTCCCAACTTTTAGACAGGTGTGTTTTTAGTATATTTATTTATTCGGTCATTTCCAATGCTTTCCTTAGGTTTCCATGTTTGAACTTGATTTCTTTAGCGATATGATCTGCTAATTCTATTTCGCTAGGGTAAAGTTTTCTCTGTCATTATCTACCGTAACTCACGTTACCATTGGAGAAATTTTTCAAATAAAAAATGAGTTGTTATTTTTACATTTTTGTCAAAAACGATTTTATTTTTTCGTTTCCCATACAGGAAAGGCATACAGATTTGAACTGTTGATGATTTTAAGAATATTTTATTATTAAGTATCTGTTTCATATGAAAATAACAGCGATACTCACACACGTTACAGTAAAAAGAATGTGGTACATATTAAAATTTAGATTTCTTCTAAATTATATCAAATACAGAAATGAATCACGATGAAAACTTTCATGCATTAACTGAAAATACTTATACCAGGTTCATAATTAGGAATAATTAACTGCATAATTAAGAATTGTAATTAAAAAAATATCTTCGTAACTCACGTTAGATCAATTTTATTACTCGAATTACAAACATCTGGCGGTTTATTTCTGTGTTTTATAAATGATATAACCGTAAACACATAAAATAACATATCTAGAATGTTATATAATGATTTTAAACTAGTGATCATTTAAAAAATAACGAATTTAACTATTTTATCATACAACTAAAACTAATTGGAAATTTCTAGGTAAAGTAACATTTGTGTGTCCCACCTTTTTGATTAGTTTGTTCATTTAAATATATTAGATTTTTACAGAGCTCTAATTTTTCAGTTTGAGCTTGATATTTTTCAATAATATTTAATAAAAGCAACAGCTGTTGCTTTTGTTTCACCAGGTAAATATTTACCCAGGTACTCTTCAAAGTCCTATTCTCAACTTGGAGTCTAGAACATGAAATGTCACTGGAAAGCTTTTCTTGTGAAATCATCTTGGCTATTACTAGTTGGTGGACTTTATAAATACTTGGGATAATCTAAAATTTTAAAACATTTTCAACTGAGGATTTATTTGTCTTCTTTATTTAAACATTTGCTGCCCCCAGAACTTTAACTTTAGATCTAATGTTAAGAGCCTCAACAAAATGTTCAGTATTTCCAAATATATTTTGTCACTTATTTATACCAGCCTTTTACAGCTCATTTTCAAAATGAATTTGGCAAAGAAATTCTACTTTATAACGAAATTGTAATTCTATAGGACAAAAGCAGCCACTGATCTGTAACGATTCTTAAATTCCGATGATGTTCTATTAGATTACATGGTTATATCAAGTTTTTTGATAGACCCTAAAATATTTTGAGTTTCTTTAACATATGTTTTGCTAGCAGAGGATAACGTGTTAGGATAAAGTGTGAGAGTTAGCAGCTGTAAAAAACTTGCCTGAATTCATTATCAATAAGCTTTCTGTGTTTCATCTTGATACTAATTTTATGTGATGTCAACTTGAATTAGAGCTACTTTAAAATTGGATACTAATGACACATTATATGTGAAACAAAGATTTATAACTTTTTAGTTTAAATTATAATAAACCAACCAATTGTTTTGAAAAACCATTGATAACTGCTAAATGACGAGGAAGGTTATAATCATGGGAAAAGTCTTCAAACTTACTATTTTTGTAGTAGAATGAAAAGTCTATTTTACCCTCTAAAATCAAAAAGTCACATGGTACAAATGGATAGCCCCTTTTTAAATAAAAACACTGTTGAAACAATTATTTTTTGCAAGTAAAAATTATATTTTGACATTTTATGATTGAAATAAATAATAAATTCATGTATAGATAAATTTTTATCTTTTACTTTCTCTGTTCTTGATTTCACGGATTAGCTCTCAACGAGGGCTAATTAGAACGGGACGTACAGCTTAAAGCTAAAAAACTTTAGGTAATATTTAATTTAATACTCATCGAGTGTATTAGGTAATACATTGCCTCTATATATTCAATATAGTATATTGAGTATTTAGGCAATAACATTTGTTCATATTTTTTCTTGTGCTAAGGTACACCTTGGAAGTTTTTGGTTTTTCTTGATAAGTATACATGTTAAGCCTATTTACAGATGGGAGTTATTTCAACTAAGAGAAAACCACTTCTAAGCCATTGATTATTAAACAGGTTGTTTGTAGGCACGAGCTCATTACAAAAGGGGATGATCACAGTTAACTTTCCGTGGGTTTTACGCCGTGGAAGGGCAAAAGCAACTTTCAATCACCACAAAATATTTCTCGCTCTTAGGAGTCACATGGCTTCATTTGAGGAACACTGAAACTGATTAGTCAGAAAACAATTACATTGTCATAAGCCATCTTTAAAACCGCTGACTTTACCTTTTAACTAATAAGGATTTAAACCTTACTAAGGGTTATGCCATGTTCAGAGATCACGGAAATGAGAAGTGCTGACAAAACAGTATTTAATGAGAAAAGGATTTAACTCCAAAGTGTGAGAAAAGTTAATTGAAAGGATTCATACAAGATTTAAAGGAGAGGCATTACGTGTTATGTACTGAGCAATTTTGTAAATTCATATTTTTAGTCGCATGAAATAATTATACTTTTTTGAAGTTTCCTTTGTCTTATTGAGACTTATTAAATATGTCGTGTGATCGTTATGTCTAAACCTACTTCCTACCTATCTACCACTTCAATTATAATGCATTTTTAAAAATTGTAGTTAGTGAATTACAGATATGACTACGGAAAAGTTTGCAAAACAAAATCTTTCAGAAAATCGTGTATCGTTCAATTATAGGTGATTAACTCTCTTTAAACTAAACTTGGCTTAAAAAATTAAGGAAGTTGAAGTTTTAAAACTAAAACTCCAAAGTAAATTTTAAGTTTGCAATACTTGATTGGGGAGAATCCACATTCAAATCTTTTTCGTTTTTAAATGATATTGTTTGTTCAAAATCTCATTTAGTATTTTTTACCTCATGACGTCACTATTCATCACTTTCATCCATTTTATATAAAGTTGAGTATATACAATGAAGAGATTTCTTTAAAATCTCTAAACTTTGTAATAAATAATAATTTGTACTTAATTTTATGGGAATTGTTAAGTACACGTTTAGAAACATATTAGGATAAAAATCTATTCCATATTTGCCATATTTTTAAAGATAGGATTTAAATTTCAAATTTACAAAACTGTCTCAAAATTGAGTATACACCCAGACAATTTCATACAAAAACACAATAAAACCCCACCACAATCTCAGGATCTCAATGGGCTTGAAAATGCGTGGGTTCTAATAATAGGAAAAGTTGTTAAAAATCTCTATATTCAGATCACAGAACATAAGAACGATTCTATAAGAACAATGGGAAAAATATTCAGAAAACAAAACACATTCTTGCCAAATCAGTACTTCTCAGTTTCAAAGCTGTTCTACATGCAAAAATATGCGCACAAAAATTTTATTTTAAGTTTTTATTGTGTTTGTGTACGAAATAGTTTGGGTGTATAATTTGGTGATAGAATTTTGTAAATATTTAACATTTAAAAACTGTCTTTAAAAATATTGTAGTAAACATGAAATTGATTTTTTAGCCTACTATGTTTCTAAACGCGTACTCAACTATTCCTATAAAAACTAAGTTCAAATGGTTATTTACTAGAGTTTTGGACTCAAAGAAATCTCTTCATGGTGAATACTCAACTACGGGAGCCACTGTATATTATATATCATGCTGACCAACATGTTTTAAATAATCAAATTCACGTTTTAACTTCATAATTTGTTTATTTGTTTTTCAAGTTGTTGACCAATATGTTTTTCGAACTTCCTCTTTATCCTCGATCTGAATGTTTTATATCTTTTATTCTGCTATAAAATTCTTGCTTTCGATCCCCATTTTATTTATTGTTTTTGCATTTACATTGGTTTTATTATTTCACCTTGCTCTTGGCGCAGATTGTTGGACCTTGCGCCATAAAACCCTACCTACCAACTAAAACAAATTAAAACAAAGAAACACCCATGATATGTTGTAAAGATGTTTTTCCCTCCTATCGGAAGAGGGAACTGACTTTATTGTGTGTCCGTTTCTTAGGAGAGATATTTTATTATTTAAAAGGGGAATAAAAACTTGTTCCCTCTACATTTTCATTATCTCGCTTTAATTAACTTTAAAGGCTCACGAATACATTGCATTGAAAAAACTGCATTTTCAAAGCAAGTTGAAAATAATTTCAAGAGTGTGATTTTTTTGTTCATCTGTACTGAAAACAGTGGACAGTTTTTTGTCCCATCATAATTCCTCGTTTTGTGTAAAACGAAATGTTTCCTCCATATAAATAATTGAGTTTAAACAAAGAACTGTTCCGAGCACAATTAAGAGCACACTTAATTAATTAAATAACCACAAAGAACAATAAAAACGTTTTCTGCTTTCTGAGATCAATAGTCTAAGATCTTCATACTTTTGCGACTTTTAAGTTTCACAAACACTTTTTCACACTGCTATTCATAAAACAGTACAAAGAAGATAAAAATGTAAAGATTGAATTCTAAACGAAAGAATATATTAAAACAAGCGAGCTTAGTCACAAAGAAACATAAATAAAGCATTTCATGCTACAAAAGATACATTTAAAGCAATGAAAATTATGATAATAAATAGATAAGACAATAAATGACAACAATACACGCGTTACGATCTTTAAAATAGAAAATGAATGGAAATATTAAATTTAGCCCTCTAAGTATAACTAAATTTCCGAGCCGAGCAGCATTGATTTTACCCATAGCACACATTATGACTAAATGGCCACATCTATAGAAAGAAAGAATTCTTAAAAAAATTCTATTGGTCAAAAAGGTCAAAACTCGATAGAAATCTTATATGGAAGAATGCAGGTTGCAGAATGGGTATATGCTTGTGAACTCCTCAGTGGGTTAAGTTTTGAAAAAACCCATCTTTACTTGGAATTTAATTAATGACGTTGCTTAATTCTAAAAACAAAAACAACGATTCACAAGGTGGATGGATAATATAATTAGCAAATTAAATAACACACATACAAATAATTCTCGAAAAACTGCTTTTAAAACAAGGGACTACAAAACAAATTAAACACTGTAAAACTATTTCTTTGCATTCACCACTGCATTGCAGTGAAGAAGGCTTGACGGCGAATATTGAAATGGGCACTTTTCTGTTTGCTCCTGAGGGATATTTTCCGGAACCCGAGATCGAATGGAAAATAGAACTGTGAAAATATTCGATTTCAACAGTCAGGGGAAGTTTCTCCAAACAAAAGAATTCGCAGCTGATTCAGCCCTGGGGATCCTCTCTCTTGAACGCTGGCATTACTGGACACAAAATGGACGAAGTCGGGTTACAGTATAAACACTGGCTATTTCGATTCTCGAATTGAATAGCCCTATGAAACTCGAGACTCAGAAAGGTTTCGGATGAATTTTCCCCTCACAGCTCTATTTTAAAATGATTTCTCAAATCGGGCTGTTAGACTAAAAGATGTACGATAAAGATGATCTTGGAGAGAGTATAGGGAATCTCCAATAAAATATTAGATTGCGATGTTTTTGTAGTTTTTGAAACTGCTATTTGAGTGTCGCGTATTTGATTCGTTTTTTTGAAAAATGATGTTTTGAAATGAAAAACTTCGATCCGCCTTATTGGTATTTTGGCGCAGCTTATCCATTATGGACCTTGCGCCATAAAACCCTAACCATCCAATCAACCAACCTTATTAGTATCTTTGCATTTGATATGAAATTTTTAGTATGATATAAAATTTAGGGTATTACTATTATTTTATGATAACCTTCTTAGTTGCTATTGCTAATTTGCGATAACTGTTATTGTTAACAGTTATAATTACAGTTATAACTGTTAATATTAAATATTAATATTAACAGTTTTGTTATTACTTAGAAACTGACGATAACAATTAGTTACTAAATTTAATGGTTATCAACTGATAGAAATTGATATTAATGTAATTCAATTAATCGAAGTTAATTACATTTTTCAAATCAACATTTTAAATTAACCGTTGGTTTGAAAAAAATTTATAAATTTAACCTTTAATATTTGTGCAAATACTTTTACAAATCTCGCAGTACTTTAATTTAAAATTTAATTCAATTTAGGTTGTATCACTGTTATCTTAATACATTTATCGAAAAACTTTATATTTTCGATGAAAATTATAATGTTATTTTGGAATAACATTGTTGTTAAACTGCTATCGAAAAAACAGCCCATCTTTAGTAGGAACGATTCTAAAATTGTTTTTCTGAAAACAAGTCTTGGGAAGCTTAAGAACTGATTATATTGATGAGAATTCAGTAAACAATTTTCAAAATCTCATTCAATTCTATGAAAATATAAAAAGTATAAGAAATTCTACGAAATCCTTAATAATCAACTTAATATGTTGTTGCACAGTATATGTTTTGATTCAATATTTAGATTACTGTGATGCAACTATTAAAAACATAATTTGTTTTCAATTCAAACTAGAGATGGGTTGCTATTTCCATGAGAGTTAAATAATATTGATTTTACAAGTGAACAGTCGGTAACTATTATTGAAAATGTCAATAGCTATCGATAAACATTAAAAAACTAAACGAATGACAGAAATTAAAAAATTAAATTAAAAATGTTGAAATTTATTGAAAATTTGGGAAAAAAGGTTCAAATTACTAATATTTTAAGCAATTACTGTTTAAGTAAACTGTGGTTAATAATAACTGTTACTGCAAATTAGCAATTGCCATTTAAACTGTTATCTTAGAATCACAGTTTTGCCTATCTCTAATTCAAACCAATGCGAAAAGAACCAAAATAGAACGAACAATAAATAATTGTATTCTTTTAGATCATACTAAAATCGTTTGCAGACAGAAAAATGTGTACTTTTAAAGTTATACCAAGTAAGGTATTGATTTCAGAGCAGGTGATAAAGCAGTCGTTTGTATTTCTATTCAAAGTGTTCTGAACGTTACAACAAAGGGAAAGCCGTCCTTGCGGAAGACACTTAGAACTGTCAATCTTGACAAACACACGTGTAAGATGTATCATTGAAGATAAAAAAAATCGAACGCATGTCTTCCGGATCGTTCATTCGTCGATAGGCAGTAGAAAAGAGTCACGTGCGAGAGTAGTTATTACAAATTCCACGGGCACGATTGTCGAGTACACTCCTCTCTGATGAGCAAGTCGTGAGGTGCGCGGATAAAATTCCATACTTAATGGACCAGAGTGTCGTTTCATGACGTCACCGTTTACAAGCTGCGACAGAGAAGAATAGAAATGACACTGCAATATCGTTTGTGAATGCTCAGTGTCACTTTCCTTTGACACGCATGAGGATTCGCAGACTTAAATTTTTCTGCTGGAAAGACGAAATTGAACCAGTTTTTAGATTTGGAATTTTACATCTGTTCGATTCTCAATTTTCCGGAAACAAATATAAATAGTCAGGATCGAATGTCTTCATAAATAATTTAGCGAACAGAATGTTTCATGAAATGCAACATATCGTTTTAAAATCGGAAACGAATTAAGGATCTTGATCGTAACATATTTTTAAAGATGACCACCCTTGTATAGTTTTTCGATAAACCATTTTACTATTGGATAAAATTCAATATGTCGAAGACTTATACTCTCGAACTAATTTATATTAGAACTATTTTAAATGCGCAAAGAAATTAATCTCTAAAAGTATCATATCAAGCATATTTCTGTACCTCAGAACAAGACGAACGCAAGTCACATTATACCAACTTTTCAGGAGAGCATAAAACTGAAAAGAAGGATCTCGTTGCCTGGCTACAAAGCTAGTATTTGAATTAGCCTGCAAAAATTGATTGTTAATAAAAATATACATGCTTTATCCATTGTTGGTTAATTTTTATGTAATTTTATAGCTTATTAAGACAGGACTGGACTTACGTTATTGTGGTTCTACATCAAAAACCTGTTTTAGGACTTACATATCACTTTAAAAAGGTGTTTCAAGTAAACTACACGAGCAATCATAGCAACAATGTCTTTAATACTATCAAGAACATAGAGAAAGTACAAAAATATTTAATATTGTACAAAATATGTAATATTGTATAAAAAATATATAGTTAATATTGTACAGATTGAGTGTTGTAATGTATTAAATAGCTTAAAAGCCACAGATTAAGCAAAAACGTTACTCTAAAGCGGTTGAGTCATCCTCAGGAAAGTTTCCTTCCTTCTCTCCATGTGGAAGGTTTTCAAAGGGTCTATACTCTTCAGGGACCCACTGCATTAAATTCATGAGGTCTCTGTACTTCTCATTATTTATCTTGTTTTGGTTACTCTCAATTTTGGGATCGTCGCTGGCATAACAACCCTTTGTTCTCTCTGATTTCTTTTAAATTCAAAGGTATTTAAATTCAAAGGTTTTAAAGGTATCATTTGCGAAACTGTCTTACAGTACAACTTGCTATCTCCTTAGCGAAGCTGTAACAACACTGCATTGGATATCAAAAATGGCTCTTTGTGTTTTTCTTCCTTGAAACAAATGGAGCTTCTTTGCTCTTCAAGTATAGAAAATCAAGAAAGTCTTCAAGGCACATCCTTCTCGCAACAAAGGGGTTCTTTTTTGAGCATGAAGCAATATAATTGGCCCAATCATTTGTGGTAAAAATAGTGTGGTTATTTAGTTGCTTTTTCGCTCTCTCTATCACACTATGCTTGTAATCTATTTCCATGTGGGTGTGTCCAGCAAGTAGGAACTTATGGTTGACTTCTTTTAGAGTAGAAACTTTTCTAACAGCCATAGGTACATGAAACTCATATTAATATTCCTATTTCGGCCACTGCAATTATCTACATTGTTAAGTTTTCACTAGGCCTATCAGGATTTTGAAGCTATTCATTCACCCATGTGAATAAATATGATGCTATTTCGTTACCTCCTCGACCGACTGTAACTTCATCCCAGATCATACACCAAGTTTTGTCAACGGTTGTGTCATAAATTGTACTATTTAATGTCCAGAGTTTTCGTGAGTAAAAACTGTGAATTCTTCAAATTTGGTGTTGGAAGATATTTTTGGAGATCGGACATAACGACTCTCAAACCTTGATTGCCACGACCTTTCAGTTTATCTTCCTTTTTAATTCATGCCTACGTGAAACTTCTTCCAGGTGGCTTTCTTTTTTTATTTAAGTTCATTGAAGTTCTTCATCATTTTTTTTTCATTTTTAATTTCGTAGTCTAGTTTGTAGCAAACATCACAAGTGTCATTATCTGCTGAGTGGAAAGACAAGTTGAAATCTTCATTGAAAACTTTGGAATAAATCCACTTTTTCTCTGGTTTAATTTTTCTTTTTCGTACGCATCTACATACAGTGAGTACATTGTGAAAATGTTCAGGTGATTGCCCAAATATTTATGTTTGGATCTTTCCCTGCTGTAGTGGCTTTCATACACCGGAAACTTCGAAATATGGTTTTTGATCCGTTCTAAGCTATCACTCGGTAATTTATTTGCTGGAATATGTTTTCTCCTAAGGTCTGGCGTTACCAAACCAGATTCACTGGCTTTTTTAAAGCAACTCTCATGAAGGTTTCGGAAATAGAAAGCGTATTCAGGAAAAAAGTTTTGCAAATGACTTCCTCCTTATTATTAAAGTTAAAAATAAATGTATGGCTATCGGTTTTGTTTCTTGTGCCGTCTCTTTTCCGTTGTTTAACAACAGGCTAAGTTTTTGTACATGAAAATACAAACTGTCTTTTTGAGTGGATGGATTTACGTTTGTCTGGCTCAAACAAAGATTAGGATTTACGCTATTATAACCCTAGTAAATCATAAAGGGAGAATTTTTTACATACTTACGTTATTACGGCTTGTTGCAAAATCAGATTCTACATGCAAAACTGTAATAACCTGAAAATCGTCATTTTGGGACTTCGTCTGGTTTTGAGATACAGATTTATACAAGAGACTATTTCGGTCAATCTAAAAGTAGGGGACGTTAGTTTTTCCGCGGCGTAAAAGTATTTCCTGTATATATTTCTAAAATGATGTCACTTGGCTTGTTTTACGAAGAGGATTTCACCATTTTGTCAATAAATATTCCAATGAATGAATTCCAAATTGATATATAATAATTGATTGTTCAGCACCAACTAGATCAAACGCCGAACTTTGCCAAAACGTTGTTAAATAGCATTTTAAGGTAGCCCAGATATGCATCATCCCAGAGCATTTGGACAACAGAAGAAAAATCTTAGCAAACCGTCTAATTCGTTTGTTTACACAGAAAATCCTTTTTGTAAATATTCAGGATAGAATAACTCAAAAATAATTTATTAGACACAATACTTTGTAAAGTGCAACACATCGTTTTTAAATCAGAAACGAATTAAGAATTTTTATCGTAACACATTTTTTAAAGATTATGGCCAACTTTGTATAGTTTTTCGATAAACCGTTTTACTATTGGATAAAATACCAATATGTCTTGAAGAGTTGTATTCGCTCACTGCATTTTAAGCACGTAAAAATATGCCGTGCAGCATCAAGTCAAGCGTATTTATATCGTGGAGATTCAATTCACACTCGATTTTCGAATAATAATCTAAATAGATTTGTTTAACAAACAATGTCGCAGGAATTGAATGTTAAAAATATTCCATTTATTCCAAAAATATTTCAACCTTTTTTCTCTGTTCTTATTGTAGTTCTTTAAATTAAAAGGCGAAGTTCTTCATGCAGTGGGCGAAAAAGGCGAAATTCTGACGTGTTTTAGAAAAGAATCGTAAATTTAAAACATTCAAACACTTTTAAGTAAAAGCTGAATAAATTACGTGAAACAGATAATATTTTAACTAAGAAAAGTATTTAGCTGTTGAAACTGGAAAAATATGTTTCGTAACCATTGTAAGACGGATTTTTATAATTCCTAAAGTTCAAAAATTGTGCGATTTAATCTCCTTTCGTTGTGTAGCAAATCCTCTTAACCACTTTAAAAGTATTTTATTCCTTATAAAAGAATTCTAACTTTTAATACAAATGCTTTTATGGAAATTACTTATCTTTAACATTTCGATTTGGTGAAATAAAAGAAAACATCGAAATAATAAAACAGCTTAATTTTATAAGTGAATCACGAATTCTGTTCGTTTAATAAATTATTAAAATAACAAATGAAGAAATATTGACTGAAAACTCCAAAGATAATAGAATAGAAAGATAATTTTGCTGACTAGGATTGAGATTCAGTTCAACTTTCAGATGTCAATAGTGCCCAGGAAAAGTTACTACTTTAAAACCGTTTTTCTTGAAATCCGCGCAGTCAGTTTTGACAGAATTTTATCCAGAAAGATTCAAGTTTTCCTATACCACTTCTTTATGTGGTCTTTAGAGACTTGTTCCCGACATATTCGGCGATATTTGCAGACTTCGATCCAATTTTCAGCACAGCTTTGTCTCTTTCGATTTCGTGAGTGTTGCCACAAATTCGATTACATTCGCCGCCCAGGAAAAACAAAGCTAGGAGCAAATTCGGAAAGAAATAAACCGGACAAAATATAAGAATTCTACAAAACTACAAAGGAAAAAGAATTAACGTTCTCGAAAAAGGTTGGGAAAAAAACGTGACAAAGAAAAAAAGGAACCTTAAAATTCGGGAAAATAAAAACTGCGCTAGAATTGCAGACGAGAAGTCGTCCTTTGTGTACGATTCTTCGAAAGGCGACTGACTGCTTCTGTATTATCACAATTTTATTTTTATTTTCAGTTCGTTCTTTGTTCTTTTTCCCCCGCTCTCAAAGTCCCGCGTTTAATCTTCCCCTTCAACACAGACCCGAAAGGGTGAGCATGAATTAAAAATAAAATAAAAATAAATAAATAAAACAATATAAAATAAAAAGAAGGGAAGAAGAGGAAGAACTGAAATATGCATCTTGACGAAGTGAATCGGCCAAAACAATGAGGAAGAACACCAGTAAATGCTTCTTGCCAAGGGGAAGGGAAGAATAAATTAATCCATTTTTGATGCCGTCTACACTTTAATGGAGGCGGGGGGAAAACTACTTTATCTTCGCATGCCTTTCATGTTCGTACTTAAAAACGAAATTTGGGTATTTTTATACAGGATTTAAGAAACATAGAGCAAATTGAATTTTCCAGTGAAAAATGAAGCTGATAAATATGAATTTCATTGCCTGGAAGAAGATATAATGTATTTTCTTCGGCAATATTTTAGGACGTTGCTTTATGTTTTTAAACAAGAATTCTAGATGAGATAGTAAAAGTGACATTATGGATGATCTAGCTTGCCAAGAGGTTCATGACTCATATGGTTGAACACGAGCAATCGATCGTTTATTGATTCCTTTTAAATCTGGAATATTTTTCATGTTGAAGAAAAAATACAAAGGCCTTCCTGAAAAATGCAGATAGGTAGTAAACCTTACGTATGCATTGTTTATTTAAATATTTCAATTCGATTTTTACCCTTTTCTTTGTCTGAAATTTGAGCCTCTCTAGTTTGTTCCATAGGTCATAGTTCTTTATTTCGAATATTTGACAGGAAGAATTCAGCGTACATTCGAATTTTTTAATTTTTATATGATTTTGTACCCCAATAGAAAAGAAGGCAACAAATAAAAAAGAAAAGAAAAACAGTCTCAGCATTATCGGAATTGTTCGTGTCACTGGTCTTTGATTAACAGTCACAGAATATGCATATTTTAAAGATTCAAAAATACGTATATAGCTTTTGTATTGAAACTTAAATATTGATTTATGAAAAAATTATTAACTTGAATGCACAAATTCACTCAGTATACGGAGTTCATTAATTGAAAACATTGATAGAACTTAGTGCCATAACTTATAAAACAAATCTTAATATTTTTTGAAGAAATCGAGTAAAATCTGAAAAATATCTCTGTAAATATTAAAAATCAAATAATCGATGAAACGTATTTTATGTTTGCATCCAGTGCTATGCGTTTGTGTAAATACTTTTCCCAGTAGCTCCACTTAAAGCAATATGAAAAATATGAACATAATCTTATAAGACAAATTCATAACTTAAAAATTTAAATGTAGAGAAACTCACAGCTAAAGCTGCGTCTATCCTTTTATGTTCCTTGATAATTACAATAACAAGATTTTAAAGTTACAACTTTTCTTGTGAAACATAAAAGAAAAATATTGAGTAAGGCACTAATCCCTTGAAATCTTATTTTTTGTTTCTCCACTTTCCGTCGCTTCTTACTTTAAGCAGAACTATAAAAGCTTTTAAAGCCGAAATTTTTTAAAAAACACTTAAGGAACGGCGTTTGTCTCTTAGAAAATAAAAGAAGATTGGGAAAAGATAAACCTAAGTTTAACGAAAAGATATATTTGTGACGTAAAGGAGTTTTTGGAATTCAGGACGCATTGTAGGATTTGTTAGCATTGTAGGATTTGTTAGCATTGTAGGATTTGTTAGCATTGTAGGATTTGTTAGCGAATCAACAATTCAAAATTACTATGGGATAAAACATATTTAATGAGTTTGTCAAAGCACATGACTTCACGCCTCTTCTGGTACATAAACGAAGACGTTATTCGTTTTCAGAAACAGAATATGTATTATTTATTAATTGAAAGTAGGAAGAAAACATCTAGCATTTCTAGAGAGGTTCACCTTTTCCAAATAATTTATCAAGAGACACAAAATCAAAAGCATGTAGTCCATAAAGTACAAATATTTCCTTTAAAAAAGCAATTTTTTTAACAGAATAAGGAAACGCGTACGGAGGGAGAACTACACTTCTAGAAAAAACTTATTCTAAAGAGCAAAAAGCACTTCTGCTTCCACCATTTGTAAAGAAGTAAAAGCTGCCAAACGATTACTTTCCATTTCCAACTTTCCTTACCGTCATATCTAGAAAATGATTTTCATCGATTATTCAAGCAGGGAAGGTTGACGGCCCTTAAAAAAACACAAAGAGGGTAAAAATGAAAAAGAAGCTCGGAACTAAAACAGCAGAGGCTGTAAAAAAAAGAGAAGCTAAAACAATAAAGAAGGGAAAAATTCTTTTCTTTATTGTTTTTATAAGGCGACTCAAAGTCTGTCTCTTACGAATATCTCTTCCAGAAACGACTGTTTTCTTTCTATTCTGCGTTTCCCCAGTTTTTCACAGAGAAACGAGACATCAGAAGCGCCATTTTATTATCATCTCCATTTGCTACTGCTGTTACACCCTCATTGGGACGTCGTTCTGTTAGCTTGTAACGTTTGCAAGCCGTGCTGGAACAATTACGGTTCCCAGAAGAGGTGCCCATTTTCTTGGTCTTTCTCGTAAAAGGGGAAGCTATCTAAATTAGAAAGGGAAAAAAACTGAGTGGAAAAGTTCTTTGCTTCCAGTTTCGTTTGAATTAATTATTGTTTGCAGAAAAAGAATGGATATTGGATGCTCTTATCTCATAGAAGAAGAATTTAAGTAACAATTTCATAGTTGTCTAAAAGAAATCAGAACAAGTTTTTTTATTTCATATTACTTTTTTTTGTTTCAGAATTTTCGAATAATGCATACATATCGACGACACCACGAATCTGGAAAATCAGTTCGCATGTGAAGGTTTGAAGCTATGAGAAGCATTTTCAGTCAAGTTTAATGTAGGTGGTGACTGGTGGTGGTATTTCTGAGGTGACTGGTAGAATAACGGCGAAAAATGGCTGAAATCGAATAGGTTCGTTTATGCATTCTTTATAATGGATTATACACCACTTACTGAGATGTTGAATGGAGCTTTAAATAGCCGAAGATCCATACGTCTCGGTGGATGGTGGAAACATAGGGACTATACCGGAAGAAACAACATCAGCAGCAAAATGAGCCGTTTTCCTGAGAGGAACATGATACACATTCAATGGATTCCTTCACATGTTGGTGTGCAAGGAAATGAAACCGTCGACCTTTTGGCTAAAGAGGGAAGTCTAGATAATTTACCATCTTACGGTGAGATTAATTTGAGAATTAATGTGAGAATGAACAGAATTTGAAGGACTCTTTCGGCTAATGATTGGTACTCCTGTAGCCAGTACTCCTTCGAATCTTTCTAGGATTCCTTCGACCTATGACTGGTATGCCGTTAGTCCAGTGGTAAGCCAGTGGATGCCAATCCCTCGGTGAAAATGGACAGTACAAAATATCAGACTAATCTTTCAATGCTTCACTTATTTCTAGGACTCTTTCAAATCATGACTGGTGCGTTCCTAGTCCAGTATTTGTTGCCTAGGTAAAAATGAGCAGCATAAAAGACCAAAATACTCTTTCTTAGGGAGTAGAAACTTGAAGCCAATGAAGATCGAATTAGGTTGCAAGCATTTACCTCTGTGCTCTAAATTCAATTCAGCTCAGGCTTTGCTCGAGCACATGTTTTGTCTTGGATGTTCCTCAGGGTCAGACAGTGAAATCATTAAAAAATATATCGACCTCCGAGAAGGATAATTCACCTTTAAAATCTATTTGTTGCAAAATCGTTAATGTTGTAGCAAATTTACACCAAGAACTTAGAAATCTTTTTTTTCATTTCCAGTAACTCCTCTTAGGAACTTACGAATACGAACACACCAATTCGAACATTGCAATATCTTTATTTTAGACTGATTCACTCCAAAAAGCAAGTTAATTATTTTAATACTAAGTTAATAGAGTTAAATTTTATGTGATTCCGCCATTCTGATTACAAAATTGTGATTCCCTTTTGGTTTTTAAAAAGTGTATTCGAGAACGCAAATTATAGAAGGCCTAGAATTCCATAAAAACAAATAAAACAAATCGAATAGAGGAAGAATCGATTATCCGGAAATAAAAGTTAAACGCCTTGTTATTTTAGCCGTATTCATTTTCTAAAATTTCTAAAATTCCACGCGCGTTAAATTTCGTAATTCCGTCACTGATTTCAAAGTTGTGATTCAAGTTCGGTTGTTAATAGAAAATTCTCTTCCAGGGCGCAAATTCTGGTAGGTCTAGAATTCCATAAAAACAACTAAAAAAAATCGAATACATTAAGAATCGATTATCCTACAGGAAAAGCGAAACCCAGCCGACGCGCGCCTTATCTGACTCTCAGAAGAAACTCGAAAATTGAATCAGAGCCGAAGAGAGATTAAATGAGAAGCAAGAACCCTAAACTCACAAAGTGTAATCATAAAAACGTGTGGAGTGAGCGATAATTTGACGAAATGTAAATATCGCAATAAAAAAACGAAAAGTAATTCGCGAGTTAATCGAATGTTCGGGCGTTATCGTGTTTTTGAAGCTCCACTTATTTGTAATTCTAGCGAGTCCTTCAAGCCAGGGCAGTAGATTCCCAAATATGATAATATTCTCTTGAGATGAGCACTGCAGCTGCAGCCTACGGATTTATGAGCTCGATCGGGTATCATGCACAAAAATTGATAACCTGGGATGTGGCGTCTCTCCACGTGTTTTACATTAAGCTTTAAAATGCCGTATAAATTCATGGTACGTATCGAATTATATCTTCCTTAATAGAGAGTTTAGAATTTCACATTTATCTACTTTGGTGAAATAAGGACTTTATGATCGCTGCTTTGTTTAAAAAGTATGGATGAGCAAAACTGTTATTTTACGATAACTGTTCATGGATGTTGTTAATTTGCGACAACAGTCATTATTAACTGTTACAACTCAGTTAGTAACTAAGGTTTAGTAATAAATTTGAACTGTTATAATGATATGATAGAAATTGAAATTAATAGTTAATTATACTAGTTATTAACAGTTAGTTAAATTAGTCATTAACGATTTTTGAAAATTTAGTAACTTCAACTTTTTTCATCAAATATTTTTATAAATTTGAATTTTTAATGTAAAATTTAATTAAATTTCAATTGCTTCACTGCTACCCCACTCGCATTTATCGACAGCAATCAATGTTTTCGATAACAGTTACTAATTGTTATTTTGCAATAACACTGTTTTTTAAACAATCAGGATAACAGTCCACCTCAATTAAAAGTATATGTAACAGTTGATTGAAGCTTTTCGGTGATGAAAAATGAATTTATTAAAATAAATTTTGTTTACTCAAACTTTATGGGGCCGTCGTTTTAAGCGTATCATGCATATTACTCTTTTGTATGCTCATGTACATATCGATGAGAGAATTTTCAGTCTGAACAAACAAACCAGACAGTCTGCGAAGATTTTACTTCTACTGTCCAAATGCTTCTCCCACACGGGGTTACCTTAAAATGTAGTTTGTCATCATTTTGGCAACTTTAAGCGTTTGATTCAATTGAGCCGACTAATCAACTATCATATCGTTACCACCACGCCAAGGGCACCAATCTGCAAAATTGACGTTTCTACAAAAACACGTTCAAAGTTTTGATGCTTCGGGGAAAATCGAGTTACGACTCGAAGGTTGTTTTACCATGAAAATCGGCAATTCCACTAAAAATCAAGATGATTCGTGGCTTTGTCACAGTATAAAACATGAAATGGTGAATCGAAAAATGGAGTTAGGTGAAAATTGCCAAAATGCAGATTGGCGTGGTGCTAACGATATATCTTTTGGTAATTTATTTTGAATTTTTATCGGCGAAGAGCTGAAATCGCTTCGAAAAACAAGCCAACTGACTTCACGTTCAGAAAACGTACAGAAATCACGTATCGCGGCAGGAACACTACCACTATATATTTAGCTTGACAGAAAATATATCTCATAAAATATATCAATATAATATATCACTCACTACACTTTAGTGTGCTCATATACATATGTATAAATAATATTCTGAAACAATAATCAATGAAACAACCTGGAGGACTTAAATGAGAGGCATTTTCCGACTACCTAAACATAGTTGATGGTAGTGTTTCTGTGGGGGAACGCATTTTCTGTTCTTATTCCGAGAGTGAGATCTTTTGACTAGTTTATGGATTAAGATTTCAGCACTTTGCCAATGAAAACTCCAAGGAAAGAATTCCGAATTGGAATATGGTAGTTGATTGGTCAATGTGTATTAAATAAAACACCAAACGTTGCCTAAACAGCGATCAACTACATTTTAAGGTAAACCCGATATGTATCATGCGAGAGCATTTGGTAGTGGACGGAAAATCTTCGCATTCCATCTGGTTTGTTTGCTAATACTGAAAATACCTCTCATATATCTACAGCTCGTCGTGTTTTGAGTCAAATGCTGAATTAATTGGAAGAGAGGGAGTAAAACATTCAAGTAGAATTGGATCATCATTGGAAGATCGAAAAATCCTCATTCTCCATTTCTCTTCTGCATGAAATTTTTTGTTTATTGGTTATTCTACATCAACTAAAACAACTGAAAATAATAGTATAAAAAATACTGTCTTAAGGTATTAGTGTTTAATTTTAGGTGAAACAGTGCTTAGTTTAATTTCTTTTGTATTCCATTTCAACCCCTGAAAAGAACACCTTTGTCTGATAAGCTGAACCACATAAAAGAATCATTAAAGCTTTAATTTATTCCAACAAAAATTAAAATGAACATTTCTGCTGACGATAATTTGATTCGATAGGCGCAAAGATTAATCACCAATTAATCACATCGTTCAAGCTATACTACACTGTGAAAAAAAACTCTTTTATGCTTTCAAACAAAACCTGCCACTCTGGATAAGTGCGAATCTAATTAATGATCTTTCAATCTTCCCAGCGATGAATCACTGCGGGTGTCGTCTCAGAAGAAAACCCCTCTTCGAAAAACTAATTCGAAGGGGAATCGAACAAAAAAACCCAAACAGAATTAGAGAAAATTAAAAAAAAATTGCGGAAACATACAGAACTTGACATCATAAATTACGGAAACAATTCAATAAATAAAACGCCCCCCCCCTTCTGAGCCGTTTCCTTTCTCCATTCATTACGAAACCACCGCCAAGAGAGAACAAAGGGAAAAAAATGTCGCCAAACGTGCACGAACTTCGCAAAATCAGAGATACAGAGCAAAGGGGAACGACTCCCGATTTGGCAAGCTGCCAATCCATCTGGCGTCCCAACTCCGATTTTCTGCTCCACCACCCCCTGCTTCCATTTCGAGCAACCCATAACAACAACAGTTTTTCGTTTTGTTTGACCCCCCTCTTCCTGGGGGCGAGGTGGCTTGAAATATGGCTCGACGATCTTGTAAACAAGTATTCCATTTCCCTTTGTCCCTTGCTGAGAGATGCTTGTCATTTTTCCAGAGATTCATTCATAGGTCCGGAGTAAATTCGAATTCCTTGTTTATTTGCACGGTTTCACTTTATACCGTGGGTTATTTGTTTACGCCGCCGTTTTGGAGGGATTTCGGCTGAAAATAACCTTCCTGGTGTTTGCCCTGGTGCTTACGAATGAGATAGATGGTGTTTGCATGTACAGACTATATGTGTTCCCGCGTGTTTTAAACAATTTCCGAGATAGTGCGAGATGGCTTCAGTTGCGTGGGTAAAAGTTTTGAGTAGAGTAGTAGTTGCTCCAGAAAAGTGACAAAACTCAAAATGCAGATTTTATTTTATTATTTATATTTTTAATCAATGACACACATAGATGGAAGAATGACTCAGTGTTTTTGCCCACCCCCTAGCAACCTGCGAGTTGTGGCGCCGCAGGTTCCGATTTCCTCCTGGATGTATTTCTCTTCTTCTGTGTCATTAAAACTTTCCTTGTGTGTGTAAGTCCATTACCCGACATTGTCTGCCTTATATTTGGCACAGTTCGGCCAAATGTGGCCCTTGCGCCACAAAAATCCAACCATCGATTTTTCTCTTCTGTGCCAGTTTTTAGCTTTTTTTAGTGTATTTGTCTATTTACTTGACATTGTTTGGCGCAGCTTGGCCAAATGGTCTTTGCGCCATAAAACCCAACCCAGGGGTGAGACTAATGGACTTAAGCCACATTTGAAACCCCTTAGAAATTGCAGCTTTTTTACTGGAGTTTTCTAAAAAATATTTTACACCAATCTTTAACGAAAAGCTGTATTCACAGACCTTTCGGTAACGACATCAGAACGGACAGTGGAAAGGGATGGCCGATTGGCGACTAACTGGTAATAGTTAGGGGTAGTTTGTATAGGGTTTTATGCCATATTTGGCAAAGCTGAGCCAAACAACCTCAAGTAAAAGGGCATTCACTCAAGGAATGTTTTACTGACACAGAAGAGAAAAATGGAGGAAACGAAAGTGAGCCGCTTACAAATCGCAGGTTACTAACGCAATGGGCAAACTCACTGAGTCATTTGAAAGTTAGGAATGTAACACAAAACGTAACATGGCGTCATAAGCAACCAGAGTAACATTCTTTTAAGGCACTAGAGCTCATTTCCAACTATATAAAACTTTTAACGTCCTCATAGCATATGGAGATAATGGTCAGTAAAGATTCCAGAACTAAACTGATTTTACTCAAATCAATTATTTTACATGTTTTGCTTTTAAATTGGAAATGCAAAAACCAGTTTTAATTTTTTCTTAAATTTCCCTGACTCATCTGCCTTGAACATTTAAACAGGAATGGGAAAATTAAATCAGGTTATCGATTGTGAAACTTGAGGAGGAAAGATGCCTGATAACCACTTCCCAAAACGATTACACTAGTACTAAGATGCAGGTTGGATGAGTAACGGATTAGCAAGAGGAGAGTTGATTAGGAACCCTGATAGCAACTTTCAGCCAAACTAGAATGGGACCTACAATATGAGAGGCATTTTCAGACAAGCTAGATATAGGTGGCGGTAATGTTTCTGCGACGATACTTATTGTGTGTACATGTCTGGAACGCGTCGTCAGTTGACTTGATGTTTGAATACGATTTCAGCGCTTCGTTAGTAAAAATTTCAACGAATGAATTCCTAATTGATAGTTGATTGGTCAACATCGATTAGATTAAAAGCTAAAGCTACGACGAACGACATTTTAAGGTAACCCCGATATGTATCATGCGAAATCATCAGGGCAGCAGTAGTAAAATCTTCGCAGACCGTTTGATTTGTTCGTTCGACTGAAAATCTTTCATAAATTCGTGACACTTCCTGTCCAAAAAGAGAACCTCCTATTTCTGAGAATCCTAATCTGAATGTTTAATTTTGTATTATCGCATAGCAACGAATATCGATGTTATAATATAATGCGACGGACCTCAGTTCAATTAACTGAACTGAACAGAAAACTGCGATGAGAGTTCAGCGAACCCGCGTTTTGTTTTTGTTTATACTTCATCAGATCTGTCTTTTACCACCTTGTATCGTGCTTTTTGTCTGTCAAATAAATGCTGTATGTGCTTTCCATAGACTTATTTTTTGTTAATTATACCCGCATATCAGAGCAAACACGTTAATTTCTTTTTGATAGGCATTTAAAGTTTCCATGTAATTTAATTCCATAAAAATAATCCCTCGCATAACATATGCAAAGAGTTCAAACGCCTTAGAAACAGGAAACGCTTTTTTTATTTAAACTTGAATAATGAAAAACGTATTTCTTACTGGAGATGAGATAGTATTCCGATAGCAGTTTCAAAACCGGTGTTATCGCAAAATAACAGAAAGCAACTGTTACCGAAAATGTTATTGAAATTGTGATGAAGCATTTAATTATGCAATTTTAAATTTAGAAAATAAAATTTTTAGAATATTTGATAAAAATAAAAAATTCTGTATGCAGGTAGTTGAATTAGCGTCGCACTGGAGCAACACATCGGGCTCAATCCGGAGCCGTCATGGGTCAGCGTGTATGCCCACTGCGCTGGCAACATGCGAGTTGTAGGCGGCGCAGGTTCGATTCCTCCCTGGGTGCGTTTCTTTCTGCTGGGTTAGTAAAAATTTTCCTTTTGTGTGTATGCCCGTTACTTTATGTTGTCTGTCTTGTGTTTGGCACAGCATGGCTAAACATAGCCCTTGCACCATAAAACCGAATCCAACCAACCGGGACCAATCCTGGAGGCAAAGTTGCAAGGACAACGCCTCGTAATTTTGAGCCACGGTCAGATGACGAGGTCCACACCTTAGCTGGTACCCCACTCTCCAAACTACCACACCGTGCCAACGTGAGGACATTTGAGGCCACAACAGATTTAACATGCCATTAGCTCACGAGCTCTCCAGTATTTGGAGCCGCGGTAGCTCGGTTGAAGAGTAACGGTCTAGCAATCGGAGGGTTGCGAGTTAGAATCTATCCAAGGATCGTCGTGTACAAAGGGGGCTGGTGCACGTTAAATCTGTCGGGGCCACAAATGTCCATACGTTGGCGTGGTGTGGAAGTTTAGAGACTGGGGTGCCAGCTCAGGTGTGACCTCGTCATCTGACCGTGGTTCAAAATTACGTGGTGTTGTCTTCGGATCTTGGAATCGATCCCGGACCGTCACCAACAGTCCGTTGTGTTGCTCCAGTGTGACGTTAATTAAAATACCAACCTACATACCTTAAAACTAACCGTTGATGTCAATGTCCAATAGTAAATAATAACGATTAAATTGCTAAATTAAGCTACAAAGTGTTAGGTATTATTTGCTCAAAAATAAAGCTGTAATATTAGCAGTTAATAATAACTATTACCACGAAATGAGCAATAACGGATAACGGTGTTGTCCTAAAACAACAGTTCTGCCCATCTATTTGCGACACATTTGAATTCAATCAAAAGCAGAGTTCAATCTCTTTAGTTTGCATTAAAGCTATGCTCGGATGAAAAATATCGATTGCTTCGAGAATGCACACAGGAATGAGTCACAACCCAATAAGACAAGTGCCGAAATGCGTGCATTATCGCCGAATAAACGCATCTGAAACGCTGTTCCCTCTCACAAATCATCCGTATTTCTCGGAGTGCATAATAGCTGCGTGTAACGTTTTCCGTTAAATCGATAACGAGAATCAGACATTTCACAGCGCAAGAAGACACGCGACCAAACAAAGGCAACCAGGATGGCAGTAATGAAGACGACTTGTGAATAGGGAATGAGACGTGCCGTAATTGATGCTGAATAACGTTATCTCTGATTTTCGCATTTGTGCTCAATAGTTGAAAAATATATCTTTAAATGATCTCGGTTTCATCGTAATTCGATTTGTTTCACCAGGCCTTTAATTCATGTAAATTTTCTCTCCTATGGCAGAAGGTAGAATGGTATTGTACCCCCTTCAGTGTACAAAAAGTATAGTTAAGGATGGTTGCACTGTTATCTATACTAATATTAAGGGCCACGGTAGCCCAGTTGGAAGAGCAATGGATTAGCAACAGGAGGGTTGCGAGATCGAAGCTCGGTCGAGACAAAAGACCGTCGTGTATACGGTGGCTGATGCACGTTAAATCTGTCGTGGCCTCAAATGTCCTCACGTAGGCGTGATGTTGCAGTTTGGAGAGTGGGGTACCAGCTCAGGAGTTGCTTTCGTCATCTGACCGTGGTTCAAAATTACGAGGCGTTGTCCTTGGATCGGGATTTATCCGGGACCGTAGCCAATAGCCCGTGTGTTGCTCCAGTGTGACATTAATTAACTTCCATACCCCTAGACTAATATTATAAGTTAAGTTTTGTAGTTGTGGCTATGTTCACAACAGTACTCGCGCTCTGGAATATAGCAGGGATTGAATCGTATAGATGCTACCACGAGTTGTGGTCTACCAAAAAGTACTGTTGAGAATGGTGGCACTGATATAAGATATTATATATACTAACTATGGTATACTAAATATTAGTTACTATATATACTAACACATTGTAAGAGAATCAGACATTTCACAATGCTAAAGACACGCGACCAAACAAAAACATCTCGAATGGCAGAAACGAAGACTTGTGAATAGAAAATGAGACATGCAGTAATTGGGGTACTGAATAAAGTTATCTTAGAGATTGCTCTGATTTTCGTATTTGTGTGTAATACTTGGAAACTATATCTTTAAATTGTCTCAGTTTTATCGTAATTCAATTTGTTTTACTATATCTTTAATTCTAGAAATTTTCTCTCCTATGGCAGAGAGTAAATTTCTCTCTGCCATAGGAGAGAAATTACCCAAAAGTACTTTCTCAGGTTGAGGTTGGTAGCATTGCTGTGTATATAGGAATACTTACAAGTTAAGATTTATGATGGTGGCTATGTTTAGAACACATTGCTAGACGTTTTATAGTAATTCAATTTATTTCACAATGTCTTTAATCCTATAAATTTTCTCTTCTGCAGCAGTCTGATCTTTCCCTTCGGAATTGACTCTGGACCGTCGCCTTTTCATGTTGGCGCGGTGTGGAAGTTTGTACAGTTGGGTGCCAGCTCAGGTGTTGCCTCGTCATCACAGTGATACAAAATTACGTGGTGTTGTCCTCGGATCTTGGGATTGATCCCGGACCATCACCAATAGCCCGTTATGTTGCTCCAGTATGACGTTAATTCAACTCCCCGGCCTCTCCAGTAGCAAAGAGTAGGACAATACGACTTCAGTATACCAAAAAGTACTTTATGGTTGAGGATTATTGCACTGCTATGTATACTACTGTGTTGTAAGTAAATTTTAGTAGCGGAAACGTTTTTATTGGAATTCAATTTATTTTAGTATTTAATTCTAGAGATTTTCTCTGGAGAGCGCAGAACAGTGCAACTTCAGTCTACCAAAAATACTTCAAGGTTGAGGTTGGTTGCACTTCTTCGTATAGGGATACATTATAAGTTAAATTTTGTAGTGGTGGCTATGTTCACAACAGTACTCCAGCTAGAATTTAGCACAGCGACTGAATTCCATAGATTTTGCCACTAGTTGAGTGATTTCCGATTGCACGAGAACATGAGAACTGCATTAAGATCATGCGTGTGCTTCCATATGCGTGGCCGTGAAACGGATGATTGAGACTGTTATACTGTCCTTGAGAGAGGACGCAGTCCATCAGCTCTCCAAATGAGGCTTAGCGGCAACGAGGTGTGAAGCTGTGATAGGAGTAGAAGCAGTGTCTATTATCGTAGAGCTTCAAAGAGTTGTTGGAACTGATAGTGAACAGTGAGCAATTTGACTGTTCATAACGGATCATCCATCGAAGTGTGCATCGATTGTGAAGAGTTCCATCTGAAGAAGGAAGCGCCATCTGGCTGATTTGAAAGTGCGCATTTCCACGTCTGTCAGTCACCCATGTAGCAGAGTATGGAAAGACAGAAATTTCAGTTCACCAAAATGTACTCTTCATGGTTGATTGCTATTCAAAACACTTCATATATATATTTACACTTATATTTACACTTCAAAAGTAAATTTTTATAATGGAGGATATGCTCACCACACTACTGCAAATTAGTTTGATGTGACTGATCAGTAAATCCGACAACTCTTATGATGCGCAGCAACCTCGTCAAAAAAGCACGGAGAGGAAAATACAGAGGCACATAAAAAGTTTTCAATACGTGACGAAACAAAGGCTACAAAAACCTTCAGGAACAAAACTGAATTTGAACGAGTGATTCAGTAAACAAACCATCGGAAAATGGATTCTGGCTATCCAGTACAGAATACACATACAGGAAGCACGTTCAACCACTAAAACATCAGGCCTTCTATATTTAGCTTTACAGAAAAAGGCTGTCATAGTTGTTTTCGAAGTGCATAATAAAATATTTTGAATGCGGCTGCAGAATATGTGATATTAAAATAAGTTTTGTTACATAGTAATGAAATTAATTGTAGATGGAGTCAAATAAAGTCTTATTCTGACATCTAGAGTCCAGTTTATTTAAAATTACAAATATAGACGACAAAGGTTTCAAAATTTCTATTTAGGTGGAAGAAAAGGAACTGAAAGCAAAATTTAGCCTGTTAAGCATTGAAAGTGCACGGGTGTTTTCGTTGCTAAAAACATTCATATTTACACGGAAGGCTCATTTTAATTGCAAGTCCTTTTTCACTTTACTTAGTTCCAACTACAGTTTATTCCTCGAGAATAGAATCGGCGGCTAAAGGTCAAGACGTTTTATTACAACTTTAGTTTAGGAAAACTATGTTTGAAACAATCGTCTTTTAAATTTCTAATCTCAGCTATAGTTGAAAAGAGTACGAATCTTTTTTCGCGGCGGACGTTACCGGGGTCGGATTGTTTTGGGTTTTTATGGCGCAAGGGCCATATTTGGCCATGCTGCTCCAGACACAAGACAGAAAACATCAAGGAAAGATTTACTGACACAAAAGAGGGAAATACACTCAGGGAAGAATCGAATCTGCGTCACCTACAACTCTCAGATTGACGTTACCAGCTTGATAGAAAAGAAAAGCATGACTTTTCACATCATCATAATCCAGGTCACAATCCGAATCAATCTGAATTGAGTAGAAACTGACTAACGAAGATTCAGGAAAGCCGCTTCCATAAGATAGGTGACAGACGGGTGATCTGGGCATCGAAAACTGATGGGCAAATACATTTCTATTTCTCCTGACACACAGGGTAACACTGCTCACAAAATCGCGCGACGGTCGACCCTTTGCGTCATACTTGTCGCGCCACCTCGTCAACCTGTTGTTTCACTGATTAGTGACAGATCGAGTGACCCGGGTATCGCGACCTGGTGGGTAAATATATTTATATTTTTCTTGACACTCGGAAAAATGCTGTTTACCAAATCGCATCCGACGGTCGACCATTTGCGTCATACTTGTCGCGCCACCTCGTCAACTTGTTGTTTCTTAAGGTGCGATTCCAATGTGACGACTGAAACGACCACAGCCGCGCGATTAGAGGTGCGCGATCATAGCCGCTTTTTCAACTTCCAATCCCACGAGTTTCGGACGCTACGTGAACGGTATGGTATTGGTATTTTTAATTAACGTAGCACTGGAGCAAGACAACGGGCTGTTGTAGACGGTCCGGGATCAAACCCGAATGCTACGTGAACGTTATGGAGGATACATCGCTGTAGGTATCTTATCTTCTTGAGGAAGAAGAGTTATTAACTGTGCTAAAGCAGTTAAAAAAGAATTGAACCTTATCCAATGTACTTGGCCAAGGACAGAGAGAGAGCTTGGATCGCGACGCATAGGTCGAGAGCCAAGTCACAAAGAAACGTAGTGCGATACATCGCACACTTGAACATACTTTTTTTAATAAAAATAATGATTTAAAAATTTGATACTTGAAAGCCGGATTGCAACCAGATCTGCCTCTTGTATAATTACTTTCTGTTATATACCAATCTTGTATAATTTCTTTCTGTTAAATACCAATCTTGAATAATTACTTTCTGTTATATACCAATCTTGTATAATTACTTTCTGTTATATACTAATCTTGTATAATTACTTTCTGTTATATACCAATTTTGCATAATTACTTTCTCTATACCCCAATTTTAGATCTACTAGTACCAACTAGAAATTTAAAACGTTATTAAAATTATTGTCTCAAAACAATACGCGTCTAAAAGTGATGTTTATATCATATTTTTGAAACATTTTATTTTGAATAATTTTTCTTTAAAGTATTAAAACAAAAGTTTTAATGCCGGACCACGTACTTCATCGGCCCTCGGCATTACAAGGAACAAACTGGGAACTAGTTGTGAGGAGGGGAAAATGTGTAAGCTTCCGTTACACCTAACAGAGACAATCGCCAACATCCATGCTTGTACCAACCGAGATTCGAACCCGGGACCAACTGGGTAACAAGCAAACGCTATGACTGACATCAGCTAAGCAGCCTGTTATTAAATATTTTTTTATATAATTTATTAAATAAAAACCCAATTATTTTCTATTTTTTCAATGCATCTTTTTTATCTTCATACGATGTTTAAGCCTAAATTTCCAAATGTCTAATTAGGTAGGTCATATTCCTTTTGCATTTCAATTTCTTCGAAAAAAGATATAAAATATAATTTCAAAATCATATTAACATATTCCCGAATTTAAAATAATAATGAGTAAACATACATCCGGGGTAAAATATTCAAAGGTAATTGAATTATTCATTAATGATTTTCCACAATTTTCATATTTTCATAACTTTGTTATTTAAAATCAGCTCGTGTTGTAAATAATATATATATAAGGTGATTCTTCTTATAGGAAGAACTAATTATAATAGAAAAAATTATACCTCCAGCATTGAAGAAATAATTATTTTAAGTATTAAATTATTCAAAGGATATTAATATTACTCGATAAGAAAATTGACTGAAACATTTTCTTCATAAACCAAATCAAAACTATAAAACGCAATAAAGAAATATTAAAAAGTAATGAAATATATTTGAATAAAAATAGGAATATTAAAAATTAAAAGCGAAAGACATAAAGATGACTTTTCTTCTGAAGTATACCGGAGTAAGGAAAATTTGATTATCCTCCGTAATTAAAAAGAACTGTTTTTATATTTTCTAGTTCGATGACACACACAAACTGGCTTATTAAAAAAAGTTAAAAATGATTAAAACAAAAAAATATCGAAATCTTAATAAAGTTCGAGATAAAATGCAACCCAAGCACAATTACTGTCTTTCGTAGAGAACTAAATAAAATTCATCATTGAAACAAAATTCAATCATTTCAAAGTAAATAGTTTAGAATAGTTTATACGATATTGAAATGTGATTCCTCAATTAAAAGGTTTTTATTTCTTCATTATTATTCAACTTCATGAAAACTATCTGAAGATCATAACCAATAAAATCTTATTTTCTTTCTTATTCTCTATTCTTATGCACATTATCATATTATCTATTCAACTAATTTCTTTTTATAATTCATTTCTCTTTTAAATATTTTCTAGATTTGCTTTATTAATATTTCCTATGTGATTATTACTTCTTCAGAAAATGTAGGATAATTTTCTCTTCTAAATTTAGATATTTTTTTATCTCTCTAGTTCTCTAAATATTTGCCAGGTATGTTTCATAAATATTTTCAGCGATTATTCTTCAGCAAATGTTGAATCATATTCTCTTCTAAATTTTAAACATATTTTTTTATATTTTGTCTCAGTTCCTCTTCAAATATGACTTCCGACATCTTTATGGGTATTTATATACACCAATGTTTATTTTATTATTTTTGTCCTTTATTTTCTTGTTTTCTTTCCTTCAATATTTTTAGAGGGAGTCGAGTTGGAAGAGTAACGGATTAGCAACCGGAGGGTTGCGAGTTCAAGACTCGATCTAACCAAAGACCGTCGTGTACGTGGAGGCTGGTGCGCGTTAAAACTGTCGTGGTCTAAAATGTCCTCACGTTGGCGTGGTGTGGAAGTTTGGAAAGTGGGGTGCCAACTCAGGTGTTAACCGTGGTTCAAAATTACGTGGTGTTGTCCTCGGACCTTGATTGATTCTGGACTGTCGCCAATAGCCCGTTGTGTTGCTCCTTTCTTGAACACTTGAATTTTAGGATTCTTTCAACAGATGTGGCTATTTATTTATTTATTAGGTATATGTTGTTGGGTAAAAACAAAACTACATTGGTCAGAAATTTCGTGACCCTCACCTTGCCTTAACCTTCCAAGTGGTTTTGACGAGATATCTCGTCCACCAAGATCTGATCAGTTTCGCTAACGAGATATCTCGTCAACAAGATTGCCGATTGAAAGCCGAATGATGAAGATTTTGCCGTTTTTCGATGCTGCCGAAATCAAGATCAGGGCAGTTTTTTCTAAGGACGAGATATCTCGCCCATCAAGATCAGGGCAATTTTTTTCAAAGGACGAGATATCTCGCCCATCAAGATATGGTCAGTTTTGCTAATGAAGAGATTCCTAATAGAGAAATCATAAAGAGGGTTAACCTTAAGGCACGTGGCTGCTTCGTTCGTTGAAATAATTCTTGTCGACAACAATATTTATGTTTTTTCTTATATTGTCTTAAACTTTTTTCTATTTTTAAATAAATTGAAATTTATTTGTAAATCGTTTCTTCTCGTAAAGTAGCCAGAAAGAATAAATGTATAGATATTTTTTTCCTAACGGCCAATTAATTGAACACTTCCATGATGGCACTTCAAGGGTGGAATTGTGAACCACTTTGGATTCACCTGATGCACCACGGAGGGGATTCACGTTACACCTCACATTCTAGGCATTCTCTTTGTTTATAGAAAGTCTATGTATTCAATCCTGACGGACAAACATCCATGTCGTACCACGGATTCGAAACAGAAGCCTTTCGATGCAGAAGCCAGCACCCTTACCACTATACCGATTGGTAGGCTCGTATAAAATGTATAATAAAAAATATATTGTTGCACTTAAAACCTAAGCTTTTCCGGTGCGCACCGTCAACCTAACAAACTGAGACATTCTGATGACAAAAATTCTTATGGTGATTGAAACCAGGGACCCCGCAATCAGAAATTCTTTTGGGATGATGAATCTTTTCTGGAGAAAGATATCAAATAGGCAGATTCTCAATCGGAATGCGCTGTAATAAACGAACCGACCATATGACTTCAAATGGGCTCCAACTGTTCTCCAAAGAAACCGTGGAAGGTGTGTCTATTGCAGCATTCCAGGATGGCACATATTGTCCATTCTATTCCAGATTCGGAACTGTATTTTGATTCTATAAGGAACATTCCAGAAGTACCATTTGGAACCCTCGATCCTGAAATACTACACTGAAGTAGGAACATTTTTTTATCATATCTATTCAATATGTCGGGTATTTTTTTACTTTCACTGAAAATATTATTGTGTCTCTTTTAATGAATATTTCTTTTTTAACGCACATCATACAGTCTTACAGTGTATTACTTTAAAATCAACGGTTATAGCTCTTCATGCCATCATAATTCATGTCAATCCTCAATATAATCCAGTAGAAATTAAAGTAGATTCGTGTGCATTTTATGGAATGTTTCGGATTGAGGCAGTGTGAAATGTTTTAAGAACAAGTGCCGTGGTGTGGAAGTTTGGAGAGTGGGGTGCCAGCTCAGGTGTGAACCTCGTCACCCGACCGTGGTTTACAATTACGAGGTGTTGCCTTCGTATCTTTCCCTTTGAGATTGATCCCGGACCATCGCTAACACTCCGCTGTCTTGCTCCAGTGCGCCGTAAATTCAACTACCAACCAGCGAACCATTAGTTTAAATTGAATCGAACGTTCTTTATCTGTACAATTTGTCTCGTGTATCTACTATATTTCAAAGTGAAAGAACTATTCGAGGTTGTTTTATGTTTAATTCTATGTACATTAACAGGTTAATGTGCTTAGAATTTTGTAAATAAATAAGCTTTTAATTACAGTCCACTTATTTGGACCACTACATTGCACGGGACGATGTTCTTGTATTTTCCCTCGTGTAGCAAAATATGACCAAAGAGCGACAAACCAAAGGGAAAACCTACTCTGTTCTCCAATCCCTCTTTTTTCCACCTTTCACAACACTTTTTACTTGATGTTGTCTTGTGTTTGGTCATATATGGTCCTCGTGCCATAAAATGCCAAAACAACCAACCAAAAGGAAAAATAAAAAGAGCGACAAATCAAAAGTGAATGCAAAAGAAATTTAATGAGGTGCCAATCTAACGAGACAGAGAAACAGGTGCTGGGGCACAGAATGCATTGGTAGGGGCTGACAAGGTAAAATTAAAAACAAAGTACACCGTACAATTAGCGCTGTCGAAGTAAAATGAAATAAAACCACCCCAAGCTTCTCGTAACAAAATAAAATGACACAGCACTAAAAAGCCCATAACATTTATAGCCCACTTCGTCAAGACAGATTCGATAAAAAACTACTCAATTACCCGAATTAAAATGACGTCGTAACGTTCAAAAAGCTCGAAATCAAAAAGAAATTCAGCTTTGATTTTTAACAGAGCACCCCCGCTACGTCAAGTTAACGACGAATGTAACATATTCGATGAGGGGAAATAAAAGAATTAAATTCGGGACGAAATTTTATGGATCTATAGTTTACAGCGATAACTCCAGGAGAGCGGAATATAAAACTGGATTTTGGCTCTGAGCCAGGGCGTTGTAAAATAAAACTGCCGCCGAAATTTTCATTGACTGAAGTTGTGAGTTTCAAAGTTTTGGCGTTATTGAAGCACTGTAAAAATGACGGTGCGTATTTATTGCGCTGGGAATTTATATTGTGCTCGAAATTGCAAAAACTGGATGATATTTATCCGTATTGTTGAGTGAGCGAAATTTGAAAAAGGTTTTAATGTTTGTTGTTGTGGAGGTATTAATTTTGAATGTAGTACAAAGTGTGTGGCCACATATTTATTTTGTTTGGAATTGAACAATATATCTAGTATGTTTGGGAAAGGCAGTATAAGTCAAAACATGTTCAAATTGAGATAAGTAAATGAGTACATGTGCAAAAAATGATCTTTCATTTGTTCAAATTAGTATGTAAACTGTGAATAAAAGCAGAGGTATAAATTCTGGTTGAAATGATTAAATTCATTTATAATGGACATGTAAAAAACACATTTAATAAAAACTGTTTTCTGAAAAAATGGGCATTTTGATCTATACCGTTTGCCTCAACACATTAGATGTATATCCCCTTTAAAATTATTTTATTCCTTTAGAAGAATTTTTGAAGCATCCTAGTGTCTTTTGACTTGAAATTCCGTAGATTCAGGTCTCGATTTTTCAGGCATAAATGTTTTTTCTGCTTAATTCGTGTAAATATGTTTCAAAATTAATGCTTTTGATTTTACTTGAGACGTTTGCTTTTGACATTTAGTGTTCATTGGTCCCTTTCGTGCAATGTTCTATGTTAAATATTACTTGAATGATTCTAAGAGTGCGAGATGGAAATACAGATGGCCATCGAAAATGCAACACCATTAAGGAAGCATCCAATAGCCTTGAAATTTGCACGATCATGGAAGGAAATGCAAATGATTAGCACTGCAACGTATATGCAAATCATGTGTGCCCCTGTAAGCAATTTGAAAGGGGAAAAGAAAGAACCGGGCTTAGGAAGTGGAATTGTTTTCTCGCTATTCCTGTATACAGGAAGCTTAATTATGCCACGTCGAAAAATACGGCTCATCATATGAGCACGTTTTTGAGTTTGACAGAGAAAGAATTGCAGTTTATCAAGATACTGCGGTCCTTTAGATAAATTGGTGCTCGTGTTGAACGAAATCAAGCACAGTGATGCAAATATGGAAGGGGTGGATGCAGGAGGGACGAACTGACCGACGTGAACTATTACAGCAGCCTCGTCACACCACCGAACGAGAGGACAGATATCTTGTGTGCATAGCTATTACGGATCGTATTGCAGCTTCAAGAACCCTATCTCTCAAGAATTAGGATGTGTTGTACAACAACCTGTGTCAGTACATACAATTCGACTTCGTCTGCATCAGTGGGGACTTTTTTCAACTATTTTTCTATTGCTTTTTTTGAGTATACACAATAAGTGTCTACAATGTTGCGTAGAACACTGCACATGGACAAAACATATGGCATGACATCATCTTTCAGACAAATCTCTTTTGTCTACAGCACCACGATGGTCGCATCCTGAGTCTGGTGGCACCGCAGCGACATACTGCATGACTTGCAAAATGCCAATGGCATGGTTATGTTACCACACCACCATGCCACTACGTTATGGCATGGTGGCTTCATTGGATTCTACTCACGCACCCCCCTAGTAAGCATTGTCGATTCACTTAACAGCCACCTCTACATCTCTGAAGTTTTGGAGCTTGCTGTGCTCTCTTATCTTCGAGTCTTGCCTTGCGACCAGTTTTCAACAGGGAAATGCGCGACGCACGTGGCATGCAACGTGCAACAATTCTTTAATGTCCACCAGGTTTCACTTCATCCATGGTCCGCTAATTCACCAAATCTATCGCCCATCGAACACGTCTGGTCGATGATCGCCCAATGACTGACACACCACCCGCGGCTATGCCAGATAAACTGGCAACGTGTGGAAGCAGCATGGACGATCATACCACAAACACACATCCAAAGTATCTTTCTTTCAAATCCGATGCTTGTAGCGGAAGTTATTGCCGCCCATGATAGTTCATGAAATACTGATTTCTTCGCGTTCCGCAAGTCGTAATTTCAATCATTTCACACTTATGCCTTATGTTATTTGTATATTAAATATGGTTTTGATATCACTTGTCCTTCACGGTGTTGGCATTTTCAATGGCCAACTGTGTAGTTGCGCTGAACAAGAATAAACAGACAGAATAAACTGTGCACATTTCATGATGCCAGAGCTTAGCGGTCAAATTTTCGAAACTTCAAGACGAACATATTTTCATTTTATATGTGAAGCATATATTGTTTTGTGTATATTTTAATATCAGTAGTGTGAGTTTCATTCGAATGAAGAACATATTTTGAAATTGAAATAAATAAGCTTCAAACAACGGCTGGTTGGGGTTTATGGCGCAAGGTCCAATAACGGACAAGCTGTACCAAGCTCAAGATAAAAAAATAAAATTATGCAGGTATTAATAGGTATCTACAAAAAGTAGGGGCAACCAGTCAAGCGCCAGACAGGAAATTAAAAAAAATGTGTTGGTGAACATAAAATTAAAATAAAAGTAGACTACAAATATGAATATGCATAAGATGATACACAAAAAATGAGCGAGGTAAACAAACTTTGATTAAAGAAAACTTCTTTTCTCAAAATAAATAATAAGGGGCAACCATTACACCCACCAAATCTATATTTTCCTATTTCCCCCTTTTAAACTATGATTCAATATCGACGTTCGAGTGGGCGAAATAATTTAAAGTATTTTTCTTCCACAAAACAATCAATAATCTATACCAGTTACTTGAATCCGTCCCTGATAATCCAAACCACTTACGAACTCTTCTGCAGTAATCGATCTATCGTACTTCCGTAAGATCGCCCTCTAATGGCAATTTCAGAAACAACTCTGTTCATTACGCGTCGATTTACATGTCACTCTTTGCGTCTTCATTTTTCTTTCTTGGTCCCCATAAAAATACTTTTACGGAGTCAAGTGGCTATCGATTCGAAAGTTGACAAGCGGCTGTTTATCCGGGCGATTACTGGAATATCCTTTCTTGGTCGGTCTTCTGATTTTTCATTTTCTCCTCTTACATCCTACACGCCACCCACTGGGTACCTCCCACTCCTCATAAATCCCATCGCCGTGAGGTGTTATTCTGGAATAAAAAGGACTGAGCGGTTCTTAGAGAACCATTGAGCATTCACTGATTTGGTATGACACCTTTGAATGTGTATCTTTAAATAAATTTGATTGAAAACATTGTTCTGACACATTTAGGTTTAAGCACTACTGTGAGTGGTTTTAAACATTTCTTTGTTCTACAATGCTTAATTAATATTCTAACGTAAATTACTGTGATTGTATGCACATAGGAGTAACTATGTAAGTTGTAGGTAGGCATCCCACTCTTCATAAATTCCAGCTTCGCGAGACGTTATTCTGGAATAAAAGATTGATCGGTTTTTAAAGAAACATCGCACGTTCACTGATTCCGTATGACACGTTTGGCAGTGTATATCTTTAAATTTAATTGGTAACGCTTTCTGACACATTTAGGTTTAAACGCTACTGTGTATGGTTTTAAATATTTCTTTGTCCTACAATGTTTAATCAAGATTTTAACGCAGTTCACTAAACACTATAAAGGGAGACGTTAGTATGGAATAAAAAGGATTAAGCGGTACTTAATTGACCTTTTTCACGTTCATTCGTTCAGTATGCTATATTTGGCAGTATCTAGCTTTAACTAGATTTAATTAGTAACATTGGTCCTGACGTATTTCGTTTTAAACAGTTTGATAGTTCATCACTCTTCAATGTTTAACTAAGATTCTAACTCGGGCCATTGCGTTCGTAAGCACATTCTATTCTTCTACATGAATGGGTGTTTCTATAGGAGTGGGTGTACATGTGGGATTTTTCAAAAATTAATGTTTTAATTATTCTATTTTAAACTTGCAAAATCTGGGTGAAATCCCTAAACGAATATTTATAAATTTTTGAATTACATTTGAACTTTTTTCTTTCATGTATTTTAAACTGAATCACTGTCTAGTTAGTCTTCACAACTTTTACAATTCCTTCACAATATTTTATATTGCTGACGACGATGATCTTATATTACTTTGTTCATTCTTCTGATTAATTGTTTAAATTTTCTTTATTTTCAAGTGACGACATGCTTTAAAATCAATTTTTTACTGTCGGTTTGGCTGCTGGTTTGACTGTTTTATCTTTTTTATTGAATCGCATTTTTTCTTGTGTTGGTACAGCTTGTCCATTATTGTTCCTTACGTTTTAGAACGAAAACCAACAAACTTCGAAACCAACCGAAACGTCTAGTACAAACTTTAAGAGGTCTTGGGCAATCTAAGTTTTAACTGTATTCGTATAGGGATGTAGTATGTTAATATGATTTAATTTTCCGGATTCGAGCTCCACACGGAATTTCTTCATGTCGTTGTTTGGCAGGGCGGTAGTTGACTCGTTTCTTCAGTTTAGACGATGACTTTACCGGCAACATGTTTCATTTCACGAATGATGAATTACGCCTAGCATATGGGGCAACAAACGGTAACGGACGATACGCTGTGAGATCGTATCGTGAGTAGTAACTCATGCAGACTTTGATTTTTTACTCTGGGAATACCTCAAATCCATCGTGTACTAGACCACTATTGACTACTAAGCTGACCTTATCGCAAGTGTCGCTGTTACTGCTGCAAGCGTCTGCGAAAGGTCAGGAATTTTTTACCACGAACGGCAAATTCATGCCTCGACGCTGTCAAGCCGTTGGCGGGTGCAACTTTGAGTACCTACTGCTAGACTAAATGTACAGTTACTCTTAAACTATAAGCTAGGGCTAGTAAAAAATGCTCAAATCCTTTGTTCATTTCTGAACCTTTGTGTACTCTAGCACATACGAGTGGTGCTTGTGAACACCCATTTGTGAATACGGTTTAATTTTGTGTTCCCGACTTCTAAATGCTTGTACAGGAAGCTTTGGAGCACATTGTAGAGTACGATCAGATAGTGCACCATACTCATAACATCTCAATCTCATTCGAACCCTTGAAATAGTTTTTGGATCTTTACTCCTTCGGATTTTAACTCAAAGAGAAAGATACAAAGAGATAAAGTTTAGAGCTTTAGCTTCTTTGCTCAAATAGTTGAGGATGCCTTGGACTTTCTGGATAAACTCGACTTTCCCGACTATGTCCGACCGTTTTGATAATGCTTTCTCTTTTCCCGACTGAAGGCACATTCCCCAGAGGCCAGCAGCTCTTTTCTGATCTTAAACACAAAGGACCTGACAACATTTAAGAAGGCTGCAATCTCCATTGTTGGAGGTTAAGCCAACGAGAACGGTATGCTCTTTCATTTCTTGTTAGAGTTGAAGATTCCAGATTGGAGTGAAAAAAAGAGAGAAAGCATTTAGTTACAGTTTGGGCCTCATGGCTTCTAGAAATTTTGATCCTTGAAACTTGACGTTTCTTCCCATCTTACTAGACAAATTTCCTTGTTGATCATTGGTTTACCAATAACCTCCCCCATATACTACACCTCTCAGGAGCACATCTTCTTTACACGTGTACAGGTTTCACGAACCCGAGGTACCCTAGTGATCTATTCTTTTCCTATGGCGTTTACTGTGTCTGGTAAACATAGGGGTGGCAATCCTAGGATGCCCAAGCGATTTTGGCCCAAGCGATAAACCTCGCACCATAAAATCCAAAACCAACCAACAAATAAACCCCCGGCACATACCTTAGAGAGTACTCGTATATGATATTAGTCTACAAATTTAGTGGTTTTTCTGGTTAGGGCCAAAAGACGAATGTTTATAAGGTAAAAGATCAGACAACATGGATGATTGACAGAACGATTGTCTAACCAATCACTGTCCACACTTTGACACTCACACAACGCACGGGCCTACAACTATAACGGGTTATCCAGCTGTGGCAAGACCACTTCTTATAAAATGGATGTTGAGGCAACCTGGGTGATAACCTGGAAAACGAAGGCAGTCCTTACACACCTTTGGGGTGGAAACCTTGTTTGAAAAATAAGCTCAGTAAGAGAGGGGAGAGACCGATAAATGAAAAGCAAAATCACAGCATTCGAAACGAATTCGGAACGAAAATCGTTCCTGCGTGCCAGACCGTTCCTCAGGGGTGTAGGATGAGCATAGGATCGCGTGACTTTGAGAAATTACACCACCATGTTCCGAATGCGGGTCCACGAGTTGTATTCACTTAGCGTCGTTTCTTGGGGCCCAGAGAGAAGCTCTACAGTCCCCATCCCGTCAATCCAAACTGATCATGCGTTAGCGTGCCATTGGCCTGGCTTTATCTGAAGGCAAGGGGCACGTGAGCTTTTTTGTTATTAGGAGGAGGAAAGGAACCAGGACTATACATATCCGCACCAGAGCTGTGAGCTGAATAGATAATGCATGGCCTAAATGGTGGTTTCAGTCACGTGATGCGAGAAATTTCGTCTTAGTGTGGACTTTATTAATAGTTGGACGCAAGTTTGCTTAGTTCTTTGGACAAGAAAGGTCTGCCGTTTAAGGTATTGCACTTTACTGATAAGGGAACGTGATAAGGGAAGGTGTTTACTTTAAGGTATCGTAGAGAGCGTTTTGAGAATCTTTATTGACACTGGAGTGCAAAACTGAAGGAACACCATTATTCTTTAAGGTTCTGACCTCAAAATTGAACGAAACAGCCTTTCACTAGAAAGCTGGTGCAATTAAAAATTTGGAATCGCGGTGGTTGGGGATGCGTTCTGCTACTTCAGGAACACATTCCAAAACCCATTTTCAGTATGCAAACGCAGTAGAAAGCCTGAATTAGTGGGTGGTCATACTTCTGCTTCCTAGTTGGGGCGCAGTCCCTCCGCTCTGACTAGCTGAAGTCACTACTGATTTTAAAAAGGCCTCAAGAAATTTTTGGCTGGGGGTCTTGACAGTCATTGGTGAGAATCGTTTCTCATATGGTCGTGGAAACGAAAAATCGCAGGTCGGCAATTTTTTTGCAGCGTTTACAGCCGGAAATAAAATTTCACAATATAGAATCAAAATGTGCATGAAGACTGCCGGAGAGGTGGCGGATCGCGTCCCTCCCACCCCATAGGAGCTAACTCTACATTAGACCCTTGACTGTTCATTCATCTACATAATATAAATACATCTTTTTCATCTCATCTCTCTTGAATAATGTCTCTCGTTTATTTGAATCCTCACGACCTACTTTGAATACTGATATCCTACATTGTAAAAATCTCTTGATTTTTATTATTCCCTCTTTGGACTTGCATTGTATCTCTTATATCTCTTTGTTATTCCACTTCATAATATCTACCTATCATTGTATAGAATATTGTTCTATTAAATTTTCTATTATTGTATTGTAGCGTCTTCACGCTATGTGGTGGGAAATCGTATAAATGAGTACTAATGGTTGTACTGCTTTCTGGATTATTTAATAACAAAGAAATATCTCCAGTTACATGAAATATGTACAGTACAGAAAACAAATTTGCCCGCAACGGGACTTAAAGGCGGTACCCTTTCTGGGACCTCTGAGAGACACTCACAACACCGTTGAAGTTCTAGCGTCGTCTGCCTTCATCCTCCCCGGACTCGGGTCGGCAAAAGGCGGTGGGGGACGTCCTCTCGTCCCCCATTGGTCAAAGTTCTCCTGGTGGATTTTTCTTTTTTTTTCTCATGAGTTCCAGAATGTTCGGGCGCCGCCGAGACGAACTGTCCCCGAATTCCTTCAAAACCCTGGGAGCGTCGGCAGAGATGAAGGGCTTCGGTTCCTATTCACCTTTTGTGCCCCGGCACCGAACCATGGCTGCTGGGCTGATCGGCGCCTCCATAGTCTGAAAAGGGGAGAGGAACACCTCCGGGAAAAGGAGTGTAAGATGCTTCGTCACAGTATACTTATTCTGTACATATCAAAATTTTTCATTGTAAATTGTTTTGTTAAATTGCTCATAGTTCTGCTTTTCTTTCATTCTGTACATATCAAAATTCTGACTGCAACTGTATCTGTTTTCTACTATTTCGATGTTCTTTACCACATTGTTCAATTGCTATAAAATTTAATGTAAAATTGTCACCTTTAATGTATGCCTAAATTTCAATATATGCCGCACGTGCCCAGTTAGAGGAAGTAGCGGTGGTGCTTCCCCTGTCAGGGTCTGGGTTTGTCGTTCGGCCCTTTGGTGCTGATGAAGTCTTTCCCCACCTCTTCATATATATGATCTACACCCCTTGGTGAGTAGAAGAGGCGAAGGTCTGAAAATACAGCCGGAGGTAGGTGTCCTTCAGGTCATCCTTACTTGAACCCTATTTGCTGTCTTTAAACGGGGCGGATAGGACCTTATCCGTATTTATTCGTCCTATCTTTTATAGCCTGTCTTGTGCTTAACCTTGCTGGGCTTTAAGTGAAATTTCCTCATAAACATCTAAGTCTTATTTCAGTGACCGTCATGTTTTTGACTTACGTGAACTTACACGCCACATCATGGATCTTTTGCTTCAACCATTACTGAACCCTTGGAGTTGTTTACCACACAAATTTACTCAAGCAGCTTATCACTCGGAGACACTTCGGACGATGCTTAATGTCACTGCGTCGATCTCTAATGAATTCACGTCCTCCTCAGAGATGCGTCGTAAGCCCGCAGTCTGGCATGTAGTGACGAGAATCCTCATTTTCAGTATGCAAACGCAGTGCAAAGCCTGAATTAGTGTACTAAGTGGGTGGTCATACTGATTGCTAAGGATCCCTTCCTCTCTTTATTCAAGTTTTCACAGTTGCACTTCTGTCTCGTGGTATCCAGTGCAGTGTCGCCACTTTCAAGGACTCTATTAATTGTTCGCTTAGATTCTTGTTATCGTTTTGTTTTTATTCATCGGTTCGGTAACTCCGACGTACCTTTTGTATAATTTTCCTTCATTCAGTTCGCTTCACTGCAAAGTAGCAGATGAAAACCAATCTTACGGTTCCTTAAGCACGCCAGTGTATTTACCCTCTCTGAGAGGCATATATGCATATATCCGTTTTCCAACCCCTGGATGAGTTCTAAACAGATTTGACCTTCCCTGGCCAATAGAATGTTTCTTAGGATTCTTTCAGCAAATGTAGCATCGACTTGCGAATGAAGCACTAAGTCAAAAGTATGGTTCTGAGTAAACGAAGGGAAAAAATTCGACTCCTGAGCTTTACTAAGAAGAAATTTAATTTTCACGCAAAAAATATAAATAAATTAGTAGACTTCACCAGTCTTAAAGGATCACCATGGCTCAATCATTTTGCACTCTGCGCTAGCAACCTACGAGCTGTAGGAGGCGCAAGTTCGACTTCTCCCTGGGTGCATTTCTCTTTTCTGTGTTAGTAAAACTTTTCTTGTGTCTGTACGTCCATTTACATGACCGTGTCTGTCTTGTGTTCGGCGTGGGTTGGACAGATATGGTCTTGCGACATAAAACCCAAAATAAACCAACACCACAAGTCAACCAACAAACATTCTGGCCTAGAAAAGCTAAAAACATAATATCCGATAAACATAAGCCAATGCTATGTGGTTATTCAGACAAAAATGTGATGTTTGGTAAAGGTAACACTACACTACTTGGAAATCACGTGATGCTCAGAGGGTTAATATTACCTTATAGTATAGGTATGGCATAGTCACGACATGAATCTTCCTGGTTATGAGTTGGGATGGTTATGTGTTAATCATGAAGGAAGAAAGTGAACTGGATCTTTCCTCTATTTACAGTAATGAATTTTAATGAAATATGTAACGGTGTTGAACAAGATAACCTTCAGAAACTCCTTGTAATCAATCGTAGTTCAATGTTGAGTACCCATTAGTTAAACTAGATCAAAGCAATCAGAATCCAGCATGCAAACTAGCTCTACGATCTATCGCAAAAGTCTTAAGACGGACAAACTGCACCAATTCTTTCTACCATCTACTATCTACCCTTCGACGGTACAGTAATAAAAACTAACGAAGTATTCAGATATTTCCAAATTTTCGTCATTCTAAAAATATTTCTTCCCATAAGATAGCGTCATTGAAAAAGTTTTAACGTGAATCTTCTCAGACTAGTCGGAAGTCACAAGAACCGTTGCTGTCACCAGAAATGTCTTGTTGAGTACCCATTAATTAAATAAGACCAAAACAACCAGAATCCAGCATGCAAACTAGTTCTGCAATATATTCCTTTGTGGCGCAGAAGTCTTAAGGACAAGCTGCGACAATTCTGTCTACCATCTACTCTTTGACAGTACAGTAATAAAAACTATTGCAGTACTCAAATATTTTCTGAAGTGCTTCGTCATTCTAAAAACATTTCTTCCTAAAAGAGAGCGGCATTGCAAAATTTTTAACAGGGATCCTTTCAGACTGCTCGAGAACTCACAAGGAACCGTTGCTGTCTCAAGAAATGTCTTGTTCAGACAATTTACTCAGATGTGGGGAGGGATGCAATCTTTTGACACATCGACTATTCCGTTTACTTTTTTCAAAACCGTTCCAGTCAGAATAATCTTGATCCTCCAAGTGCATGTGTTGCTGTCTTGACTGCCGTCTCGCCAGTTACCATTCTTCGTTTTTATGTCATTAATATTTACGAGAGGTTGTTCCACACGCCCAGCAGCAAAGAGGCAGCGACACTTCAAAGACGAATCACAAACCGTATTACGAATTAATTCCCCTTTTCTTTCGGAGGGCACGCTTTCTCCTGTGTAGGCTCTTTTCCAACCCTTTGATTACTTTCTTTGGAGGATTTTCTCATTAGGAATCACCGGCGCCGCCTTCGTTCGACGTGGCGCAATCACAGCCTTGTTAATTAACGAGACAGAATCGCTGATTAAAATAACGAAGAACGAAAAACCGAGATGAAAGAGAGGATCGATTGTGCCAGACATCGCCGAGGAAATGCTCCGGGTATTTATTTCGTCGCCATTGATAAGCCCTTCATTACACCAATGCCTCTTCGCTGCTCGTGTCTAATTTTGTTTTCTTCTTTGACTGACTGACTGACTGTCGATGGGTGATGAACTGCCGTGAACCCACGTGGACGTCGGAGTGAAACGGCGTTACACACACACAACTATTTATTTTCCTTTTCGGGTCAATTACGATGCATTTGATAAGATAATTGCGCTTTTCAATGCCGTTTTCTTTCAGAGTTTTGTGTGTTGTGACGTCAGGATCCGTCGGTGAACTTGGGAACAGGATATTATGGTGTGCGCAGCTTCGCGCTTTGTGTTGAGTCACGGCGTTTTCGGCCCTTTTGAAGGACGGTGCTGAGGGAGATGGTATTAACGAGATAATAATGTGTCTGTGTGGCAGACACAGAGGATATGAGCGCGCGCGCTTTTGATTAGAGCAGTAAAAGGAAGTGCTATTTGTGGGGGGGACAGCGTAGTGAGATGATCAGCAATCACCACAACTTACCATGGGCTGAGTTGTGGTGATTGCAGTGATACACAGAACCAAGTTCATTCTGTGAGGTGAAAGGCATAAAGTGCTCTCTTCTAGGCTGATATTCATGGACTGAGGAGTGGTGATTGCTGTGACACAGAGAACCAAAATTATTCTGTAAGGGAGCAAAGTCATAAAGACGTCTTCTGGGTTGATATTTATGGACTGAGAAGTGGTGATGCTGTAGCACAGATCACCCAGCACATTTTGTAAGATGAAAGGTATAATGTGATCGCTTCTAGGTTGATATTCATGGACTGAGGAGGTGATTGCCGTTGCCCAAATCACCAAATTCATTCTGTAAGGGAGCAAAGCCATAAAGAGGTCTTCCGGGCTGGTATTCATGGGTTGAAGAGTGGCGATTGATCTGAAACAGAGCACCAAACTCATTCTGCAGGATGAAAGGCTTCTTCTGGGCTAATATTCATGGAGTGTTGATTGCTGAGGAAAAGCGAACCAAACATTCTGTAAGAGAACAAAGGCATGTCGTCAAAATGATCTTTTGACAAGATGTGAGAAAAGAGATATCAGAGGAAATTTTAGTTTCAGGTATGGCATCATTTGTGCTGTAATGCTTTGATTTTGCTAATTTTTGTTTTTGCGAAAACGATTGTACAATTTTACTACATAAGACAATTTAAAAGAAATGGTAAGAAATGTTAAAAAATGAGTTTTAATATTACCAGTAGCGAACATGATACAAAATTAGAGTTATATTTATGCAATCGAAGCAATGAAAGATACTAAAAAATTACAATTCTTTAGTGCAGAGTCTAGAGCTATTTTGTGCAACCTCATAGGTCACTATCGGGGATTCTTTTAAACGAAAGAAGTTATTGCATGAAAAATAGGGTGATCGTGGTGGCCAAGCGAGGGGTTCACACAGGTCAATCCGTCGAACCTAAAAAGTACCCTTGTGAGCCTCTTAGCCCGGCCACATACGGGAGCAGCATGATACAAAACATGCGACATGCTTTATATTCTGTTTCTGTTCAGGAAACATGTCGGTGCGTATGTGCATTTCAGCCAATCTAGCGTTAAAGGACCGATGGCGGAGCAATGTATAGTTTGCCGTAAGGACATCCATCCTTCTGCGTGAAAACGGTTTGATTTTGTGTTCTCAACCTCCCCTAAGAGTTTGTGCAGGAAGTTTTTAAGCATCCTGTACATGTTTATTTTATTTAAAAGCACCCATCTTTAAATTAAGAACATATTTTGGTCTCGAGGTACCTAACACTATTTTTTGTGATCATTATTGCCAATCAGCAATCGGATGCCATCTAATTTACATATTTAAAATTCCAGAAGTTGAATAACTTTTTCACATTCTTGCGCCGCGGTAGCCCCGTTGGATGAGTAGTGTATTAGCAACCGGAAAAACCAAAGACCGTCGAGTACATCGTGGCTGGTGCACGTTAAATTTGTATGGCCTTAAATGTCCCCACGTTTGCGTGGGGATGCTAGCTCAGATGTGACCACCTGTTCATCTAACCGTGGTTCCAAATTACGAGGCGTTGTCCTCGGATTTCTCACTTTGGGATTGATCCCGAAGCATCGACAATAGCCCATAGTGTTGCTCCAGTAAATTCAACTACCTCTCCACATTCTTTTTAATAAGTGCAAAAAGCAAAAAAAGATCATAATCTTTAGAAAAGAGTCTGTATATAAAGATGGAATCTGAGGGAGGTTAAACACCCCTCTTATTCCAGACCGATCGCGCGATGTCAGCTTCCCTGCCGAGACACAATACCAGCAGTGAAACCAGTTTTACAGTCCAAAATTAAGATCCGCCTTAATCCGTCCGAGTGCTTCACCTGAGAGTATGATTTCATCTGTAGGTGCATGATCGGGGCCTGACATATCTATCGACGTGTGGGCGATGCGATAACTGGGCCGCCCTCTCCTCCAGGTATATCGTGCATGCATGGGCGTTCCTGATGTAATGATCTGTCAAGGGGAGAGAGGAAGAAACAAGAGTGGGGTTTTACGTGAATGAAATGATACGGATCGCTCGAGTCCTTTTTTGCGTGTTCCCCCATCGAGTGCATTGTCTTTGGGTTGTTTCCCAGAAGAGGATGTTTCACTGGTACACGAGTGAAGGGGGGTAGAGGAAAAGAAAGAGGAATAGCTGATGTGGAACCTCTCTGATGGGAATGGAGACAGTGACTCTAAAATATGGCGAAGCAATAAAAGTGGAATATGCGTAGCGAAATACAGTTTTAAATCCGTTTGGAGTTTTATTATCTTTTATTGTGTAGGTATATTTCTCTACCAAGGGGTTGGTTTATATTTCGGTATCCACGAGCTTGAGAAAAAGATTTCACTTTCATATATGTATATCTTTTACTTTGCTTTATTTATTTATAAATAAATTTAGCAAAAAAATTCTATTAAAACGCTTCGCAAAAGCAGCATAGTTTTTTGCAAAACTATATTTTAGGTGAAAATTTTAAATATTGGAAGCATGATGAGTTTCTCATTTGCACTTCGGTATGTACGACAGATTGCAAGGATTGTTATCCAAACAATTTCAAAGAAATCAATTAACCAGAAAAAATTCAAAGAAATATCTAAACCAGATGCGCAGAGAACATTTCGAAAACAGAAAAATTTCGAAGATCTGAATCGGAGAAAAACGAGTTTTTGTAGTACATATTTGTAGTGGGATAAGAAACAAGAAATGTTCAGATCTCTTCTATCTTGAAATGAACCTTTTATTTTTCTGTCACTTATGAAGCGTTAATGCGATGTGTGTGATGGTCATGTCCGTGACAAATTGGTAATCGCCATGATTTCCTATTTCCCAGTAAATGACGGGTTCACAGTGGCTCAGAGGGTTTGCCCACTGCTAGTAATGTGCAAGCTATAGGAGGCGCAGGTTCATTCCTATATGGGTGTATTAATCTCGTCTGTGTCAATAAAAACTTTCCTTCCATGCGCATGTTTGTTGATTGTCTTACGTTTGGCACAGCTTGGCCAAACATGGCCTTTGCGTCATAAAAACAATCCAAGCAACCAAGCTTGATCTGTAAACTATTGTTGATTGATTATTTGTCGTGTCCATTTCTGAGTCAGATGTCGCCGTGTGCATTTTGCACATCTTTTGCGATGTCGATTATTTTCTCGGTGTAAAGCTGTTCTTCAGGATGGTAATCGATGGGTTGAAGAGCAGCTATTATTGCAGGGTAGGTGAATATATGATTTTAAAGAAGGCCAGGGGGGTCCTCCTCCATGGTGGATTCTCTATCTCTTCTGAGTGTTGAGTATCCTTCGATGTTAAATCGTAATCTCTTCTGAGTGTCGAGTATCCTTCGATGTTAAATCGTAATCTCTTCTGAGTGTTGAGTATCCTTCGATGTTAAATCGTAATCTCTTCTGAGTGTTGAGTATCCTTCGATGTTAAATCGTAATCTCTTCTGAGTGTTGAGTATCCTTTGATGTTAAATCGTAATCTCCTCTGAGTGTTGAGTATCCTTCGATGTTAAATCGTAATCTCTTGTTGAGTTTTGTTTCTTGTAGGCAAGCTGTTTGAATGTTGTTCTCGTAGAGTAGATATTCAGTTGGGTACCATTGATATTGAGTTGGAGAAAGTTTATTTGGATTGCCCTCGTCACTGATTTCACAGTCCAGAGTCCAGAATGCAACCCCATAAGCGTCGGTTGCATTAATAAAATTCATCACTTGACTCTTCATTTCAAAATTGGGTGCCATTGCCCCGTTAGTCTCCTTGAAATTGGACCAGAAGTTCGGTCAAAGTATTCAAGGACCAGGGGAGACCGCGAGGAGATGTGGTCTGACTTCACTCCCCAAATGAACTATTAATTAATCTAATAACTGTCATTTTATTTTAATATCTAAAAGAAGTTGTAATATTTGATTTGGCAAAGGAGTAAAAATAAGAGAAAAACACTTGAGGAAGGTTTAGGAGCCCACCAATGGCTACGCCTTTGCCAGGATTTCTATACGGGGTAGGATCAAGTAGCAGATTTAAATTCGTTAACGGTAAGTCCACTGCAGAAGAAAGGAACACATAACGTCCGTAACGAAATTATGTCACCTTTTAGAAACTAAAACGGATCAGGCGAATTTTTCCGCCTGCCCTAAAACACTCGCCGCGTCCTTTGGTCACCTGCCCTCTTGTTCTCTCCCCCTCGTTCCATTCATTCGTCCACTCCCTTTGTCCTTCGGTTGCATCCATAAGCCGGCTTTGTGTCCGTCCTGTGCCTATAGTATAACAAAAAATAATAAGAACCAAAATAAAATATAAAAAATATTCCAGGAAGAGAAAAGGGGATCAAACTGAACACTCGGGGGGAGGCTTCGAACGTTCGGGGAGGATCGAAAACCGTCCGTTGCAGCAATAATCGCACGTATCGATCGAACCACAGCTGCGAGTTAGGGATATTCCAGATGCCAAAGTTCTGTTCCTTTTTTTCTCTCTACTCTCTCGCTCCTATCCTACAGATAGACAGATATAATATCGTCTGCAATGTTCGATTTCGAACACAGAGCCACGCGGATTGTCCATTGGGTCGAGAAATAAAAATCGTTTTTCGGCGATAAATACGAGATTTGAAGACTTTACTTCAGATAGAAGATTTTTTATTGTTTCTTACAGACTGAAATCCCGGGTGGTGGTGTAACGATGTATTTGTTACAAAATTGCGAGAAATAAGAGAAAAGAAAAAAATCTGATTTTTGTTTTTTATATATCATAAGATTTCTTGGGATTTATTCGCTTGCTGAACTCTAGGGAAAGATGACATTTCCGTGTCTTTAATCTTAATCGAAATCTTTATTCGGTGGAATTTATTTAAATGCAAACGGCTTTTTTGCTCAATGCATGATTCACGAATATCATCTGTTTTGATTTCTATCTATGGGTTCCTGAATCCTGCGCCATATCTAGGAATATATGTTTTTAAATTTGTATCATTGTGAGTAAAGTCTATTTTCTGCAATCTATTCGCTAGAAATCTAACTTTAAACATAACTCCAAAGTTACCAGTGATTTACATTTGTAAATCCCAATTGCAGAGTAGATTGAAGTCACATTAATATGTACTGTATATTTAAAGAGTGAACTGATACACAAGGTTCAATAAGATACACATAAGGTGCAATATAAGGTACGTAAATGAATTTATGTCGCACTGAAGCAACACAACTGATTATTGATGATGCGAGGCCAAACCTGAGCTGGCACAATACTCTTCAAACTTCCACACCACGCCAACGTGACTTCAAAGTAAAATTTGAAATTAAATATTTATATTGAAATATGTTTATTGATACATTATGTTTTACACCATAGTTTCCCATAGTACACAGGTACTATGTCCTGTGGGCGCTAAGAGAAACTTGAGGGGCAATAGGTCGTTGACGTGCAAGAATGGTCAATAAGGAGATACTATTACTTAATCATGGACTCTGACAAGAAATTTTTTTATTGCATTCCACCATCCAATTTAGTTGAACGTGGATTTAGTGCAATAGCAAGTATTTTATTTTAATAAAAAGACGGACCGACTGAAATAGTTGACAGTGGAGATTTAAGATTCCTGGTGACGAGGTATCTCGTCATTAGCAAAACTGATTAGATCTTGATAGACAATATATCTTGCCATAAGAAGAAAACTTACCACATCTTGATCTCTCCATCAAAAAAGGCAATAATAAATTTTGCAGACGAGATTGGCAAAATTGCTCAGATCTTGATGGACGAGATATCTTGTCGAAACCACTTGGAGGGTTAAGGTGCTGCTGATGAAGATAAAGCCTGATATAAACAAATTGGTAGCTCTAAAGTAGGCTCATTCTTCTCATTAAGAATTATTTTTAATTTTATACTGATTTGATTGATATTAATTACTAATAATAGTTGTGTGCAATTTATTTTTTATTACTTTATTTTAGCAAATAGCTGTATAACTTTTGTTCCAAGTGGATTTATTTACAAACTAGCTTTTCGAAATTTAAAAAATTACGGTTACATAAATGTTTCGGTGTAATTTAATAGTTATAGGCACAAATACACCCGTGCAACTGATTATTAGTTGAGATGGTTTTCAGAGGGAGCCCAAATAAATTGTCTTTGAAAAGGGGAGGATTGAGCCAGATAGGTTGAGAAATTATGATCTACACGTTTAAAAATTAATTTAATAACTTAATAAATTAATACTTTTACATTAAATATTAGTAAGAAATGAAGAAAAAGAATAATTTTAATGGACCTAATACCAAATTTATTACATGCAAAGGAGAATAATTTGAAAATTTTACAAATCAAAATTGTTGCTTTCATCTTATCTTATTTCCCATCTGAGTAAATACGATGTACGTTAAAAAAGTTTAGAATTTTGTTTCGTTCGATGAATATTCGTTAATAACTACATTTTGTAAAGTGTTTAACCCATCTGCAATTATATTCCATTCAGCCTATTGCAAAGGTGATAACTTTATAAAGAACAAGCAGAATTACCCGGCGTAGGTCGGACTGAATTGATTAAATGTCGATTGAAAAGTGATCAGAATAATCACTTCTATCCATAGAGAAATGTAAGCATCATTTAAGTGTACGGAAAGTAATTTGTTAACATCGTTTTTACTTTTTCAGAAATTCTACAATTTATTTTGGATGCAAACTTGTATACAAGATATATCCATCCTTATAATCCATTTCATATTCATTCATATAATCCATGTCATATTCATCGCCATTTGTAAGACAAACTATAAAAGTTCTTTCCTAGGTGGCTACTACAGAAGTCGATTTTGAGTTTTGGAGTGATTACGAATATCTCCGTACGTTCATTTTCAGTAAAAGCGGCGAATTTTCGATGTAGTCTTGCACTTAGTTTTCCTATGAATATGTTTTACTTGTGGCATTCTTGCACCTGGTATGCTATGTTTTCGAATTTCATCATCAATATGAGGAGATGGTCAATTTAATTGTTACGGCATTCGTGATTAATTTATTTTGAAGCAAACACATTTTTTTCTTGAAAATTCCATTCAGCGGCACGTGGAATAACGGTAGGTAAATAGGTAGGTATTTAATTAACATCGCACTGGAACAACACAACGGACTATTGGTGACGGTCCGGGATCATCCCCGGAAGCGAAAGATCCGAGGACAATACCACGTGGAATAACGGAGCTTATGTTAAAAATAAATGTCATCGGTGTAGACAAAGCAAACTCAATCGATTACAATTTTACAAAAAACAGAAGGTCGATTTTAGTTTTTTAAAAAGAAAATCACTGCTTTCAACGAAAGTTTCACATGTATCTAAGTTGCGTAAGAACAGCTTCAATTTGTAGAGTAAGCCAACCTCGACCTTCTGTCACTTAAGACAAAAAATTTCAATTTTTCAAAATTCCTCACTGATATTCCAAGATCAGCAAAGTGTTATTCAAAAGTAGCAAAATTGCCCGACCTCACTCGGGTTGAACTGGTTAACTATATATTGAAAGTGACCAGAAAATAATCACTTTCCTCTTTCGTAGAAAAATGCCAAATCATTTAAGTATGAGTAAAATAATTTTTTAACATCTTTTTGACATTTTTATAATTTCTACAACCTACTTTGGACACAAATTCTATACATGCAAATCCATCCATGTAATATATTTCATATATATCTCACCCCTACTAAAGGCACAAATTGGCGAAAGGTGAGACACTAAGGTAACTGCTACAAAAGACGATTTTGAGGGAGGATTAGGAATTCCATTTCTTAAGATCTATTCCTGTAAAATTGCTCAACTTAATTCGCAAAGATGACGAATCTACTGCGGATACTCTCTCATATAATTTACCTGCAAATATTTTTTTATTTGTGGCACTCTTTTCGAATTTCGCTACCATTAAGGAAAAGATAACTAATTTGACAATATATTTATCACTAAGTTTGTTTTAAAAGCGAATACATTTTTCATGAAAACTTCGTTTCGTGGCACATGCAATAATAAAAGAACTTGTTTTAACATTTAACATCTTCAGTAGTGATAAAGCAAAGGTAATCTATCACGCATCAATATATAGATTACAGTATATGAACGTAAACAATGAATGTTTTATTTTGTTCAATTTAATATATTTGTAACGCATATTATACATAAATTTTATCTTTCTGCACTCCTTCTCCATATGAACTTTAATTATGCCAAATCTCATACTCCTCCGTGCGCGCAATGTGCTTAAAAAGGGGTACAAAGTTTTTTCTTCACGTATTAATATATAGATACTTCGGGATGATGTTGCGTGTGATAAAAAGAAATTACAATTTATTAAAATAATAAATATTTAAAACAGAAGTTAAAACAAAATAAAAGTTAGCGGGGAAAAGTTCTAGGCATAAATTCACGATTCTTTTTATCTCTTGACTAGCTGAATTACCCGGCGTTGCTCGGGTTGAAATGGTTAAATGTTGCTTGAAAAGTGAATTAGAATAATCACTTTTCTTTCACAGAAAAATGCAAACATTTAAGTTGTACGGAAAATGCGTTTTAACTTTTTCATAGCTTCTACAATATACTTCGGACGCAAATATATGCATTTAATTCCTGAATATATTGCAATATGTAAAATATTAAGACATAAATGCGAACAGAAACGAAATTCCGACGAAAAAATGCAGAATTCTAAAAAACGAAAGATGCGCAGTGTCAAATTTCGACTGTCTGAGTGTATTCTGAAATAGAGCGAAAAAAGACATTTTAAAAGTATTGATAAAGATGATAATGATTTATGAAATTTAGTAATGATGAAATAGGACTGCAACATTTCGCTGTGTTAACTTAAATAGACAAACACGGGATGATTCTAAATCAAATTTATAAAATAATAAAACATTACTTCTGGTTTGCCAAATCTAAAATAACATGACGCTTTTATGATCAATGAGTTGAAGTTTTTCGTGTTCCATTACAAAATGTAAATTATGAAAAATGAACTATTTTAAATATCCTTTTTATTTAAGGAAAGTTGGTCGAAACCAACTTTCCAACTTTCACCAACTTTCCTTCAAAATCATCCTTGAACTCCTGAAAACCTTTCCTTGAATTTCCTTGCAAAAATAAATATTTTAAAATATTCTTTCTTCATCAATAAAATATCTATAGTTTATTTACATCATGAGAACTAAAATGTCAGTTCAAACATAAATATTGTAATTTAATTTGTTTCGGAAAAAATTGTTTTTCGATCAACACTGGTAAAGCAACCATAGCTGCCTGAAGCAATCAATCTATACTCAATGTTATTTCTATGGCGATTTCGAATAGTTTTTAGCCCCCTAGGAGCAATAGAACGGGAGTTAAGAGTTAGCCTATGCTGACCGCAGTGTTCTAAAGTATAAGTGTACCAAATTTGGTGTGGATTGGTCAAACGGTGTAGATTTGTATAGAAAATATACACACATACACATCCTATTTTATATATATAGATTTCGCACAGTTGCCACAACGTAGAACTAAAAATTAGAGAGAATTTAAAAATACGAAATTAATTTGGAGCGAAAAAAATATCACTGCACGTGGCAAACGAATGCGAGTTTCCGTTTCGTTGCAAAATATCGTCTGTCCCAAATGTTCGGAAATAGTTTATATTTTGCAAAGAATAATAAATAAGGCTCAGAATAAAAAAGTATTTGAAATTAAATTCTGCAAAAACAGTTTTTCAAAAAATAATTGATTTTTCAGCAGTACTGTAAAACAATTTAAGTAATTGCAATGCTCAATGTGCATTCCAGCTTCTCCAAAACTACCAAATTATGGTTGATTTAAGTAGTTACTCAGATGTTTTAACATGAAACTTGCTTAAATACGTAAGCAAAGGAGTTTAAATAATGCATTCACTACACTAAAATATGGTTTTTAAATGTATGACATTGCATTAAAATATTTTGAACAAATCTTATATGATACTTGTACAAACACACAGACACAAAATCGAACAAAGAACCAAGAAGGACAGACAGACTTATGCAACCAAGTTCAGTCGCTAAATGAATGAAAGAACTCACAGTATGCAAAGTTTCATGAAAATATGTTCAACCGTTTGGATGTAGCACGAGCACACACATACAGACAGACACCAAACGTGCAAGAGACGGATTCATCAGAAGGGTTTAAAATGGATGAAAACTTGAAATGGGTTGAAAATATTCAATGTACAAACAAACACTGCATTTTTATTTAGTATATAGATTCTCTTTACTCCAACAGACATTCAGTTTTAAATCGAATCCTTATGGTACTTTTTTAAATTCAGATTGTTTCTAAATAGAAACCACGTACCTATTTAGAACGATAGATGTAGTTACTTGATTATGGAGTACAACTTTCAATAACATCCATGAAACATGAAAAGCAAATGTAAATTTAATTGATTTTAATCGTCTTGTAATGAAAACGTGCCAAAATATTTTGAATTATATTTGAACTACAACGTATGACTACTGGTTTTAATTTAACGCAACCCATCTTATTTTAAAGTGATTTTTTTTACCTTAACTGGTTATTTTAAAATAAGAAATTACATACCTTACTTAAAATGTTTTTTTTTATTTAATTTATTTTTATGAAAGAGCAATATATATGCAAACCATTACGTGTTAAACCAAAGACAAAGAAAGTTGGTGGAAATATACATATACTGCCAATAAATTACCCATGTCTTGTGATATTTTGCATAAAATAAATAATTCATTAAAATTTAAATCCTAAATAATATATCTCCAATAGATAAAATACTGGAAAACATAAATACAAACAGAAACGAAATTCTGGTCATTCTAAAGTAAGAAGTTACGCACCTTACTTGAAAAGGTTTTGCTTTGTATAATTTATTTTTTTTATGAAACAGAATTCTACAAACCATTACTTATTCAATCAAAGATTTAAGGAAAGTTGGTGAAATATACATATACTCTGCCAAGAAATTACCCCTGTATGATATTTTGCCAGGAAATAAATAAATCATTAAAATTTAACTCCTAAATATAGCTGTAATATGTAAAATACTGGAACACACAAATACAAACAGAAACGAAATTCCGTCCTTGAAAAAAAATGCAGAATTCTGAAAATAGAAAGATATGTGCAAACGTGTCGAATTTCGACTTCCTGAATGTATTCTGAAAAATAATAATTCGATAAAATACTTTTGAACATTTCGATAAATACAATAATGATTTATTTACAAAAAGAACACATATTTATAATACTTGGAAATGCTTAAATCTGTACCTCAGAACCAGACGGACGTAAGTCACATTACGCCAACTTTTCAGGAGATCATAAAAACTGAAAAGAAGGATTTCGTTGCCTGGCTACAAAGCTAGTATTTGAATTAGCCTGCAAAAATTGATTGTTAACAATAAAAATATACATGCTTTATACATTGTTGGTTAATTTTATGTCATTTTATAGCTTATTAAGACAGGACTGGACTTAAGTTATTGTGGTTCTACATCAAAAACCTGTTTTAGGATTTACATATAACTTTAAAAAGGTGTTTCAAGTAAACTACACGAGCAATCATAGTAACAATGTCTTTAATACTATCAAGAACAGAGAAAGTACAAAAATATTTAATATTGTATAAAATATGTAATATTGTATAAAAAATATTTAATATTGTACAGATTGAGTGTTGTAATGTTGTAAATGGCTTAAAAGCCACAGATTAAGCAAAAACGTTACTCTAGAGCGGTTGAGCCATCCTCAGGAAAGTTTCCTTCCTTCTCTCCATGTGGAAGGTTTTCAAAGGGTCTATGCTCTTCAGGGACCCACTGCATTAAATTCATGAGGTCTCTGTACTTCTCATTACTTATCCCTTATAACCCTTTGTTCTCTCTGATTTCTTTTAAATTTAACAGTTTTAAAGGTTCTATCTGCGAAACTGGTCTTATAGTACAACTTGCTGTCTCCTTTGCGAAGCTGTAACCACACTTCATTGGATATCAAAAATGGTTCTTTTTCTATGTTCTTCTTCCCTGAAACAAATGAAGCTTCTTTGCTCTTCATGTAGAGAAAATCAAGAAAGTCTTCAAGGCACATCCTTTTCACAAAGGGGTGCTTTTTTGAACTTGAAGCATATACGTATATATATAAAGTTATATATATATACGTATATGAGGTGATATTTCAAGATTGTAATCAGTTTTCAACAAGGATGCAAGTTGTGGTGCTCTAATTCGTGGATTTCGCAGAATATTCCTCTTGCGTATTACAGCTCAATTTCTGAGGTCTTATTTTCCAGTTCCTACCACATTATACCTTTCAATAATTCTTATCGTAGATTTAGATTTTTTACGGTTTCTTCAATTTTACTCATTGATAAACCTCCATTTCCCAATTCTATCACTAATTCGCTAATAGCTTTCGGAATTTCCATTTTAGGCGAACCGCTGGAATGAAAATAGTTTGAAATGATTACTTACACCATATTTTTCATTCGATAATTATATTTGAATGTGGGACAGCTAGACACTACGTTCTAATCAATTTGCACATTGCGTACGGAAAGTCTTTTTGCCTTTCATTTTTCATGTTTTTCTCAAAGTTTTAGTTAATTGTTTTTTATTTATGAAAATTAAGGAACTTTTGTCGTGAACACATTCTCTAGTGTGAAATTAGTTTCTTGTGCAGTTTCTGAATATGTGGTCAGGTTTCCTTAGAACTGATAATAATTTATTAACCATTTTCATTTCCGTACAGAAACTTTCTTACCACTGCATATTTCCGAAATCGTCGACTTAGATGAGAAACTCATTAACTGACGTTTTTAGGAAAGGCATTTTTTGATACAAAATGATTACTTTCATGATGGTGAAAAATAGATTGTCATATCGTATTCTGTTTGAAGAAAAACATAACACCATCAGAATGTTTATAATTTTCATTTTTGTCCTAAAAAATAATAGTTTTTAATCGACTTGTCTGTAAATTTTTTTGCCAGTTAATGAGTTTCTGCTCTAAGCCGACGAAATAGGTTTTGCCGTGACAACAAATTTTTTGCACTTTCAAAGAATCGTTTGCGTATTGGTGCAGCTGATATCCATAGTTACGAATAAGTATATTCCTAAGAATACAAAAGAAACTTTTTGGGGGGATATGCTATTCTTCCTTTAAATTGCATCTGAATTTCGCATGCATTTATTCATAGATGTTATCAATAAAAATAATGCTCTCTTCTTGAGATAAGAGCAAAAATTTGAATACCAGGTCTGATTGGCTGTAAAAATAAATGTGGGCAGTAGACGCTATCGTCTGTCTTTGTAAAAGCGGTCGATACAGGTGCTGTCCTTGTTCTTTTGACTCCTACAACAAAAAGTATGAATATAAACGAGAAACATGGATACTAGTTGAAAAAAAGAGTAATGTTTGCTTGAAAATACTTTTTCTCTTCCCTATTTAATGCACTTGAATAATATATACAAAACTTTACACTTCTGGTAAAAGAGAAAATATCTCACATTACTGAATAAATGGAAACATTTGCTTAATGTACGTAACTTACTAAAGTATTACTTCTATATATTTGGTGTAGTATATCTCCTACCAAAATTAACTATATACTATAATTTAGACTTAGAATTTTTTTAGCTAACTAATGTTTTTTATAAAATTCACTAATTGCTAGACTTTTTATTTACTAAAATCCCCGCTTTATATTTCATTTATATGATGCATAATTTGCATATTGATATGCTGGCAAATGCCGAGCATTTAGCTAACGAGCTCTCCAGTATTTGGGGGCCGCGGTAGCCCGGTTGGAAGAGTAACTGATTAGCAATCGGAGGGTTGCGAGTTCGAATCCAACCAAAGACCGTCGTGTAAAAAGGGGCTGTTGCACGTTAAATCTGTCGTGGCCTCAAATGTCCTCACGCTGCGAGGTGGGGAAGTTTGGAGAGTGGGGTGCAAGCTCAGGTGTGACATCGTCATCTGACCGTGGTTCAAAATTAAGTGGTGCTGTCCTCGGATCTTTGCCATCGGGTTTGATCCCTGACCTTCGCCAATGGCCCGATGTGTTGCTCCAGTGCGACGTTAATTAAAACCTATCTCTCCAGTATTTCTACACGAGTCCATTACAATCCTTAAGTGCCGTTCATCCGTTCAAATGATCAGAGTTGAAAACTTTACCAAAGTCATGAAGTACATAAAACACATTATTGAATACTACTTAATATATTAATCTACTAAAATTAGCTAGTATAATTTAATTATTGTCTATCAATTAAATATGCAAATTAAAACACACTTTTATAGTATGTTTTTTACAATATAATAATAAATACATTACATATAATATTTTGATAAAATTAATAATTGCTAAACTTTTAGAAATAACGGTATTGAAATAATGCTATCACTTTGTTATGCATTCCAAATTAGCACTTACTACCCGTAATCTACAAAAACCTTACTTTATCTGGCAGTCGAGTGGTTAGAACTCTGACTTGATTCAACAGGTTATGGGTTCGAATCCCGGTCGTGGCATGGATGTTCGTAGTGGTTCGGAATTTCGACCTCTTCTAATGGAATAGGAGGTGTGCTTAGCTTTATGTTATTTCTTCAGATTGCTCGATTTCAAGATCCCCGGATGAATTTTACATGGTATCGAAAGAAAGCATAATTCTAATGTAGGACTAATACTAGAAATGGTGGTTATTCAACAGCACTCTAAATAACAGTTATTGCACAATAACAGTTAGAAAATGTTATCGAAAACATCAACAGATATCGATAAATACTATTGGGGTAAAAGTGATGCAATTTAAATGTAATTACATTCTGAATTAAAAATTTGAAATTAATAAAAATGTTAGATGAAAATAAAAAGTTGCGATTGTTAATATTTTGAAATCAATTGACAGTTGATACCTGTTAAAATTAACCTTAATGTTAATTTCTAATAGTTACTGTTAGTGTTAGTTTATTTGCTAACTGTTAGTGTTAGCTAACCTTCCCGATAAAAAGAACTTAATATTAACCGTTATTACAAATTATCAATCAACTTTAACTTTGTTATCGTAAAATAATAGTTCTTACGTCTACATGATACTACTCTAAAGAAAAATAATATTTGTTGTAATGCTTCAAAGAGTACCTTTACTACTCTGCTTCACATGGGAGTTTTTGCTGCTACCTGTTTCCTCAGCAGTTTTCTCGCGTCGTCGATTAGCTTTCTGAGCCTTGTGTGCTTCAGGTGCTTGTATCCTTTTCTCTTCCAACTGCTTGGCTCGTGACAGCTTTTGATTAATCTCTACGGTTGCATTGCATATTAAATTATACTTTTATGGTTCTAAGAGCTACGTAGCGACTTGAAAATAGTTGCGTTGACCTAGAAATTCCAAACAAAATCAGCTGTGCACGTCAGTACTCAGCATTCGAGAGCTTTTGTCGCTTCAGATAAGCGGATTATCTGTGTTACATGAGACACATGGTGACTTCACGAGTCAGAGTTCAGGCTGTGAAGTTAATTAATAACTGCAAATAGATTACAACAGGTGATCCGATTGCACTTTTTAATTTGTTGTACTGCTCTAAATAGTTACGTTTACACATTAATGGAAGTTTTAAAAATCATTATGCTGCTAACGACGCCAAACATAAGTATGTATGCCCCTTTCGGTGTACCAAAATGATTAACTGCTTGTCTTGTGACAACTTTGACGGTTTGTGTTGATCGTTCTCTTCTTGCGTAATGTTGTGTATTAAATTTACATTTTTAGTTTTATTTATGTTTCTAAATGCAACTACGGTGGTAACGAGCCGAAAATAGTTGCGCCGACCTATAAATTCAAGACAGAATAAGCTGCGGAGCATTCAAGAGTTATTACTGCTTCAGACAAACAGAATTTCTGCTTAATATGTAAGATCATTAGAAAATTGCGAGAGAAAAATTAAATCCGTATTCCTAAATGCTTCTTCAAGTGAGTAATTGTTCACCCACTTTTACAATCTCCCTTTTAGCATCTACTCTCGTTTTACCATCTGCAAAGAAAGAATTTTAGATTAAGAGTCTAATTCAAACAGACTTTACATAGCACTATTTATTTTTCCTGCATGTGATCTCTCCTAAAAAATAAAGGCCGCGGAAGCCCGGTTGGAACGGATTAGCAACCGGTGGGTTGCGAGTTCGAATCCAACCAAAGACCGTCGTGTACTAAGGGGGCTGGTGCATGTTGAATCCGTCGTGTCCTCAACTGTTCTCACGTTGGCGTAGTGTAGAAGTTTAAAGAGTTTGGTGCCAGCTCAGGTGTTGCCTCGTCATCTGACCATGGTTCAAAATTACGTAGTGTTCTCCTTGGATCTTTCTCTTTGGGATAGATCCCGGACCGTCACCAATAGCCCGTTGTGTTGCTCAAGACGTTAATTAAAATACCTACCTACCTAAAAATAAAATAAGGCTCCCACATGACTCCTTTAGATTTAATAGAACCGAACAAAGCAAAAAACCTTATCTGCGTATCTCCAACTTCAAGTATGAGATCCCACCATCAGAATTTAAGTAATCACGACAGCGAAGATGATACGTGTCGTCGTGTGTACACAACGGTCTTTGGTTGGACCGAGTTTCGAATTCGTGACCATTCGGTTGCTAATATGTTACTCTTCCAACTGGGCAACCGCGGCCCATTAGATCGTCAGAAAATTGCAAGAGAAAAATTAAATTCGCTTTCTTAAACTCTTTTCCTAGTGAGTAATTATATTCACTCGCTTTTACAATCTCCCTTTTAGCATCTCAACTCTCGTTTTACCATCTGCAAAGAAAGAATTTTGGATTAAGCGTCCAATTCAAACAAACAAAACAAGACCTTACATAGCTCTGTTCACCTACCTCTCCTCTCGGCATGCGATCTCTTCTAAAAAATAAAATAAGGCTCCCACATGGCTCCTTTAGATTTAATAGAATCAAAACAAAACAAAAAAAAACCTTATCTGCGTATCTCCAACTTCAAGAGTGAGATCCCACCATCAGAACTTAAGTAATCACGACAGCGAAGATGGATACGTGTCGTCGTGGGAGTGATCTCGAAATGAAAGGAAAAAATATTTTCTAATTAGAAAAGTTTCTCTCATGACGCTATAGCCTTCTTTCAGGGGCTTAACCACCAGGGGCTCGTTAAAAGAGATGGGGAGTGGGATAAAGTGGCCCCAACTAGACGAATTTTAATTCGCATTCAAAGGAGGGGGAAAAATCAGCCGTGGAGGGTTCTGATTTTTGGCCGGAAAATTTTGTGGCTAGCTGATATTTTTTATTTTGAAACTGAGTGTTTTTTTTGCTTCGAATGGAATTCTTTTTACTTGTTGAGATTGACCAGATTAAGTAAGGTTGGAACTCTAAAAAGGTTATTCGCTTTCAGAGTTTTAAGAGCATTTGTCTGGAAAGCAAGCATATCACTGTTGGGTAAATAATTTAAGGCATACGTTAATAAGATGCTGAATGAAGAGATTACGACCTGAATTTTAATTGCCTGATTAGCAATCTCTTCAGCTTCAACTAGGTAGTGCGTGTAAATGAAAAGCTAATAAATCAAAGATCTACTGTCAAAATGTTCTTGTATGATACATATAGGGAGTTACTTTAAAACGTAGTTTATCGCCATTTTGGCAACATTTGACTAATATAATTGGCGTTTGATCTAATTGCTGTTGACCAATCAACTGTTTTTTTTAATTTGGAATCTATTTGGAATTTGTATTGAAGACCTCAAATCGTATTCGAAAAACCAACTGACGTCACGTTCAGAATGCGTACCGGGAACGCTACGCATTCTGATTAAAAATTGAATCCACTATTTATAAATGTAATACTCATAAAAAATTGTATTAAAATCATACCTTTGTGCTATTTTCGATTAATGATACTATATTCCATTGTCTTTCATTGAAACACTACACAAAATTTTAATCAAAATTATAACATGTTATTGATAGGCAGTGCCCAATACTTGTGAAGGTTCCGAAAACTTTTAAGTATGAATTCAATTCCACTCGAGAAATATTATAAAACATTTTAAAAGTTTAAACATTAATACACGTGTTACCAGCAAAGTAGAACTTATTCTAGATCGTTTTAATGATTTCTATTCATGAACTTCAAACAGGGGATAGAAATCATTACCGAAAACGTTCAAAAAGAGTTTACGTTTACTTCAAAACCTTCCAAACATTTGCTTTCGATTTCCATAATAGGAACCGATATCGAATATCGAAGAGAACCGACAACTGCTTCGAATTACCACTCCCCCCCATCCAATTTAATTCTTTTTATTCATCCTTCCTTATTTTCGAATTCCTCCGACTTCACACGTGAAATCGAAGAAACACAGGGGACGAAGGGAAGAAAGAAAAACCCAGAAAGTTCCGCGAAAGTGTCTGAAAACACCAAGATAAACACAGCCCGAACGCGAGAAATGAAAAATCTCGTTGTTATCCGATCCCAAACAAAACGAAACACGAGGCAGCGGGAAAAAAAAACAGAAAAATCCGCGAAAAAGTTCTTTTCTTCAGCAGCCATTGTTACCTGCGAAAGGAGGCCTTTTCCATTCAGTTTTACCTCCCAGCGAAAACGACGACTCTAATAAATGTTGCCATTCCGAGCGCACAAGTTCCACCGGTTGCCATGGAGACGCATCCGTAATGCGAAGAGGGAATTGTTTAAAAAAAGTATAAAGAGGGAGAGGGAGTACTTGGAGGGGAATGTGTACATAGAGGAGCAGTTTAGATACTAGCTTTCATCTTTTCCGACGCGCCAGAATGATATTTACTCTGTCATAGGAACAGCTCTGATGAAGCCTCTACTTTTCGGGGAACATTCTTCGAAGCATAGTTTTACATATCTTTATTGACTTTAATCTACGCTTCCGATCGAAAAAACTACCCAGACGCATCCAGAATTTATTTTAGGTTTAGCTTTTGTCCGTTCTCGAGCTTTGTCAGGGTTGTTTTCGAGGAATCGATTGGATAACCCCAGCCTCTTACGTTGAAGTCAAAGCAAATAGAGACGGTTGATGAGATAGTTGTCTGAGATTTCCGAGTAAATTTCGAAAAACCTATTACGTCTGTGTGTTTTCAAACATGTCCTGTTGGATTGAAAAGGTTTGAGTAAATATGTAAACTGCAATATTTCGGTAAATCCATTAAAATTATTAATGACTTTTAGCGAATAAGAAGTTATAAATGGACACAATCCATTCTTCTACAAGATCTAGAAACGAAAGATTTCTAATTAAAATTATGTTCAACGTTGAGTCAAGAGAGTAGACACTGTGAGTTTTATTGTTTTGGGTTTGTATAAGACGAACAATAGAGAAAATGGTTGTATTCTTTTTACAAACAGCAGGTGCACATGGGAAGACATTTAACCGTTTTTTGTCGATTGAAGTGGTATATTGTGGTAAGCATAAGTATATGGTTAAAGTGTTCTGCATTGATTTGATTGGTTGTTTTCGGATTTTATGGCGCAAAAGCCATATTTGGCCGAGTTGTCAAACGCAAGACCAGCACCACCAAACACAAGCCAGACAGCACAGTGAGGGCGGAAAAGCAAAAAGCAGAAGGTAGGCATTTAAATAACGTCGCTCTGGAGCAACACAACAGGCTATTGGTGACGGTCCGGGATCAACCCCGAAGAGAAAGATCCGAGGACAATACCACGTAATTTTGAACCACGGTCAGATGACGAGGTCACACCTGAGCTAGCACCCCACTCTCCAAACTTCCACACCACGCCAACGTGAGGACATTTGAGGTCACGACAGATTTAACGTGAACCAGTCCCTTTTGTACACGACAGTCTTTGGTTGGGTTCGAACTCGCAATCCTCCGGTTGCTAGTCCGTTACTCTTCCAACAGGTCTATCGCGGCCTCCAAAAACAGTATGATAGGCGGGGATAAAAATGAAAGGAATGAAGATCACTCGGTTAGATCGGGCTTGTGATGCCCGTTCACTGTTTGGCTTTGAAAGTACACTGCTGGACACCGTAAATGCAACACCCTGAAGGAAGCATGCAAATAATATGAAATTTACAACATGCATTAGCGGAGGTGAGATATGCAAATGATTAGAATTTCAGCGCAGACGCACATCACGCGCGCCTGTGGCGCCACTTCAAAGCGCTATTTAAGGCTTGGAGATTTCGACGATTTCAAGTACGGCAATTGTGTTTTTCTTGTGGTTTTTTCAAAAAAACGATCAATTATGCCTCGTAGAAAACAGCGATTATCTTTTGATCAAGTATCCGAGTTCGACAGAGGAAGGATAGTGGCCTACCGAGATTGTGGATTATCTTTCAGGGAAATCGGTAGTCGTGTTGGACGAAACCAAACAACTGTAATGCGGATATGTGATCGTTGGATGCAGGAGGGTACGACGGACCGACGTGTTCGATCGCATCCACCTCAGTGCACCACTTCACGTGATGACAGGCATATTGTGCGTATGGCAGTGACGGATCGCTCAGCCACATCACGAACCATAGCACAGCACATTCAGTCTGTACCGCATCATCCAGTGACTGCGCGTACCATTCGACGCCGTTTACAGCAGAGTGGTCTGTCCGCAAGACGTCCATTGCTTCGTCTACCCTTGACGCAGAACCACAGACGTTTCCGCCGCCAATGGTGCGATGAAAGAAGGATGTGGACGGCAGAATGGAATGAAATTGTCTTTACTGACGAGTCACGCTTCTGTCTGCAACACCACGATGGTCGGATTCGAGTCTGGAGACACCGTGGAGAGAGGATGCTGAACAGCTGCGTTATGCACCGCCACACTGGTCCTGCACCGGGTATTATGGTATGGAGCGGTATTGGATATCATTCTCGCACTCCTCTAGTACGCATTGCCGGTACTTTAAACAGCCAGCGCTACATCTCCGAGGTGTTGGAGCCAGTTGTCCTTCCTTACCTTCAGGGCTTGCCCACAGCCATATTTCAACAGGATAATGCGCGACCACACGTGGCACGCATTGTCCAAGGGTTCTTCGTCAATCGCCAGATTGAATTGCTTCCCTGGCCAGCTCGCTCTCCGGATCTTTCGCCGATAGAAAACATGTGGTCCATGGTTGCTCAACGATTGACCCAGAATACATCCCCAGCTGCCACACCAGATCAACTTTGGCAACGTGTGGAAGCTGCTTGGTCTGCTGTACCCCAAGAACGCATCCAAAGTCTCTTTGAATCAATGCCGAGGCGTGTGGCAGCGGTGATCTCCAACAATGGCGGCTACTCTGGCTACTGATTTTGGCAGGAACCACACTTCACAGAAGTCTATAAATTTAATCATTTGATACTTGGTCAACATGTTATCTACAAAATAAATTTTGTTGTGATATCTCTTGTCTTTCTTGGTGTTGCAATTTGGGTGGCCAGCAGTGTAAATCGATTTTTCTACGAAAATTTTATTTTATAATGAACACAAAAATTAAAATCTCATGCAAATCTCGTCAAAACTTTGGAATGTTTGTTCCAAATGAAAAATAATCAGGTATAAATTCTCTAGTGTTGTTAAACGAGAACTTTAAAATTCCATGATTAGATCTTCACTGACATTTAAAATAATGTTATTGATGTTTCATCTAATAATAAAAAGCTGAAATTACTCATAAATTAAGTCCAATCCATTGAGATCAAACAATCTTGGCAAATAATACAGTTTTACCCAGCAATCATCTTGATTGATTGCTACAATTAGTTTTTTCTAGTATTTCTGCTGGAATAATAACCAGAATTAGTGAATTGAAGAGTTTACAGGAAGTTTCACGAACATAGATATATATTTTATTTCTTATTTTTTAACGTGAATATTTAACAGATTTTGTCTGATGCCCAGAATATTGCTTAAATCAATGTAGATGAATAGTTTTCTCAAAAGTAAAAATGGTTCTTGGCACATTGCGTAGACGGAAAGAAAAACATTAGTAACTTTCAAGGTAATATTTATACACGAACAGCACACTATAATTTGAAATAAAACAAAAATAAGGAAGTTGGAATCCTGAACTTTCAGTTAAGTTAGATGGAGACCAAAATAATCACGCCCATAGAATCCTTAATATAACTAATACATAAGGAAGTTAGGACCCTTCGCCTTATATTTGCAGGTAGGCCAATTGTTAAAATGATGGAGAACATGGAAGTATTCGCTCTAGAATATTAATATATCCCCTTATCTATTTAGATCTTAACTTATCTTGCATTTGGCGCCGCTTATCTATTTTTGGTAGATAGGTAGTTATTCAACGTTGCACTGGAGCAACGGACTATTCGCGAAGTTCCGGGATCAATCGCGAAGGGAAAGGCCGAGGACAACACCTCGTAATTGTGAATCATGGTCAGGTGACGAGGTCAGCACCTGAGCTTTTGGATCTTGAGCCATACCCCCAAAAATATCTATTTGGGGTCGCGGTAGCCCCGTTGAAAGTAGCGAATTAACAACCAGATGGTTGCCAGTTCGAAACTCGATCCTACCAAAGTCTTGTACGTGGGGGCTGGAGCACGTTAAATCTGTCGCGGTCTTAAATTTCCTTATGTTGGCTTGGTGTAGAAGTTGGGAGAGTGGAATATCAGCACAAGTGCTGACCTCGTCATCTGACCGTAGTACAAAATTTCTAGATATTGTATTCGAATCTTTCCCTTCGAGATTGATCCCGGACAGTTGCCAACAGCCCTTTGTGTTATTCCATAGCGACATTAATTCAGATATTTATCTGGTGCTAATAGTTACGAAAAGAGATAGAATTTTACCCTTATGCCCTCATAATAAGATTTAAGTTTCCTTTTCATGAGGTCAAACATCTAAAGAAACTGCTAGGCTGAAGCTAATGTAATATAGCTCAAATTAACTTAACCAATGAATCCAATCTTTAATTTCAGATTGGTGTAGGATTTTTTTGTCAAATCTAAAGCTCAGTTGATCACTTTTTCTTGATAATGAACATTCAATATTATATTGCTTTGGGGGAGGGGAAGTCTACGGGGATCAACTTTCGGCCATTAATTTGAGGGAGATTTCGTCACAACAAAGTTTGCGCATTCTTAGCTGCCCAGAGTCACTCCAACAAATGTTGATGGAATGGATAATATCATTCAAAACAATTAATTTACATTGTATATTATATACAGACCATAATATAGATTAGCAGTTTAACAAATTTGTATGTTCCTTAGTTCTTGCCTATATGTATCATTGATGCTTCAGAACTAAGCATTTTTTATATTGTTCCAATTTAAAATGTGCTTTACAATTATAGCCCATTGCTACCATTACCTCTGACTTAATTAAGTTCTAAGCTGCATGATATTTTTATCAGTCTACTTTTGCTTATCAGTGAAAAACTCTTTTAGTATGGGTATTTGAGTCTGGAATGCTTTTACTCTTTGAGACATGATTTTAAAGAAGAAAAAACCCAAGTTGCACAGAATTGCTTATTTACTTATTCAGCATCAAAATTAGTATAAAACATCAAATAACATGTTTTTATTATAAAACGATTTATTCACTCATAATAAATTTTTATGGAAAAACAACAATTTACCGTTATGAAAGACAAAAATTCACTGCACACACAATTCGCCAACCTTAATCACAACTGTGTCAACAAAGTACTAATGCGTTTCGACATGTGTAAATTTTTGTTTTTAGTTATTTATACATTTAGCGTTAACTCATAGCGTTGCCAACTCAATGAAAAACTTTAAATAAAATATTAAACTGTATGACTATGAGTAATTTCAGCTTTTTGGAGTGGGTTAAAAATATCCCACCATGCATATAAAAAGCTAAGCAAAAGGTGGGACAGTTTTTAAACTACCTAACCCCAAAGAGTTAAACAAAGCCTAAGATCTTATGGCTTGATCTGTATCTTAAATCACTGAAAATATTGTTCTCTTTGTTGTATACTTTCTGTTTACAATCCGGAAACAGATATTCCGCTATCGATTAGTATACGTAAAACTTTATCGAATTTTAAGGAAATTTTTCGATACTTATGGATGAGTACTTCTACATCTAAACTCTCGATAATAATGGCAGTTTATATTGGAATGTATTTGGCGGGAATAATATATAACTTCGATTTCGCGATCTTAATTGTTAATGAAATACACGCGAGAAATAGAAGGTCAATAAGAGAGTTGAAAAAATTAAAAAACTAGCTGTAACACTGGTGTCCCAGGGAATTACAGGAGAGTGGATCATTCTAGTTGGTACCCATTAGCCACCGCCTTGGGTGAGCCACTGATGTCATAAGAGAAAAAGTATCAACTGCACAACGATATTTTGACGTGAATAACGTCTTTAAAATCGGAAAAGTACTGGACATGCATGATAAGTTGAGCGTTATAAAAAACCTTGCAACTGTTTTGTCTTATGATTTCATAACTAGAAACATACAAAAGATAAATATAGCGTCGCGTAGAAAAAGGATGTCCGTACCTGACATAGCCTTCGGATCGAGTACGCAGGTGCACTGAACGCAGGGAGGGGTTCCGCACAATGTCAAAATTCTACAGTGCTGGGCTAGCTTTGGGCCAGTGTAACTTTGGATTACGGGGAATGAAGGCTGCGTAAATGGTGTCATTCGAAACCTACCCCCTGGGTGTATTTCTCTCTTCTGTGTCAGTAAAACTTTCATTGTGTGTGTGTCTGTGTGTTACTTGATGTTGTATATCTTGTGTCTGGCGAAGCATGGCCAAACATGCCCTTGCGCCATGAAACCCCAAAACCAAACCATCGAAACCTACCTAACTACGCTACAATGATAGACCATTAATCAATAAAATTATCCTTTAATATTAATATCAAACTACACTTTAATCGTTCAAACTGCAAATTAATAGTTGAATTTCCGCAATAAGCAATCGGTCAATCTTCCTATGATTGCTTCATTGATTCCACAATCCAACATCAGGTCCGAGTATTCACGTCAAAAATACTGTCTGTGTCCTCGACAGAACCTACCAAATTTTTGCCATCAAGGTTTAAACAAATACTTCCACCATGGTGGCTAGTACATCGCATCTTTTTGCTTGAACTTCCACATCCGTTCCTGAAAGCAGCGTGAGCGTCTCGGTTTTGCAGTTTCCTGGAACAACCTCCAAGAATCGAACTAAATCTGACAGACGAAGACACTAAATTCCGGGGATCTCCAGAAAATTCGGTTACGACGAGATGAATAATTGATTCGTAATCTTCTTGCGAGATTGTTACACATTATTACCACTGAGGGAGAAGCAGATACCAGGACGGAATTTTATTAAGTCATAAAACGCGCCTCTTCCCCCGTGCCCCGGCATGCGATCGCGTGCCAGCCTCGCGGCACGAATGTTTGAAAGGCTGCCCATCACCCATGGGTGCTCCCCCCTCTGTTCAAAAATGGCACAAGTCTTCATTTGTAAGAGATTTCAGGGATCGTTTTCGTGACAGTCATCTGCATCATCGGGCCTCGGTAGCCTAGTTAGAAGAGAAGCGGATTAGCAACCGGAGGGTTGCCAGTTCGAAACTCGATCCATCCAAAGACCATGTGGCTAGTTCGTTGTCCATGTTAGATGCGAATCGTTTGGCTGTTATGGTTTATTTGTAATAGGAAATTGTCAACGCTGGTTAATTAAGGTTCTTGAGAACTAGTCCATAATAACGAAACTTTTTTGTGGTTTAGACTTAAAATACTCATAAAACGTATAGTAGTCATCTATATTGAATCTGGAATGTCATTGGTCTGAAATATTGTCAGCTTTCAAGTGAGACGCTAAGTAAAAAATTTCGAATTATAAATTTTCTTAGCATTTCTAGACCAGAATGTGGTGACTGGTGAAGTCCATTGAGTTATTTTTCTTTGAAGGTTGTTAGATTTCTTCTTGAAAAACGCTCTTAGTGAGTAGAATTTCCTCCTTCCTTCGTTTTCCCAGAACTATGTTTTTTGACTTCCTGTGTTTCAGTAGCAAGTCAACGATGTGTTGACTACTAACAAAGAATGTATTTATTCTAATGAATATAGGGGCCGTGATAGCCCAGTTGGAAAAGCAGCAGATTAGCAACCGGAGGGTTGTGAGTTCGAAACGCGGTCCAGCCAAAGACCATCGTGTACACGGGTGCACGTTAAATCTGTCGTGGCCTCAAATGTCCTCACGTTGGCATGGTTTGGAAGTTTGGAGAGTGAAATGCCAGCTTAAGTGTTGACCTCGTCAGCTGACCGTAGTTCAAAATTACTAGGCGTTTTCCTTTTATCTTTCCCTTAGGGATTGATCCCAGATCGTCGCCAATAGCACGTTGTGTTGCCTCATTGCGACGTTAATTAACTGCCTGGGAATGTCACTGGTCTGAAATATTGTCTGCTTACAAGTGAAATTTTACACACTAAATCAAAAATTTTGAGATATTAGATTTGTTAGCTTTTCTAAACCAGAATGTGGCGACTGATGGAAGTCCACTAAAGTCATTTTTCTTTGCCTGAAGGTTAAGTTTATTCTCGAGAAACCGCTTAGTGCGCAGAATTTCCCCCTTCGTTTTTCCAGAACTATTTTTTTCTACTTGGTGTGTGTCACGCGTAAGCCAACGATATATTCTACCGGACTACTAACAAAGAATATGTTTTTCTAACGAATTTAGCTCATCGCTCTCCAAAATATAAGCATCCTAAATAAGGCATAAATCCTCCACCCCCTAACGACTCCAAACTTGGCAGGAACACACAGTCACACAAATCACAGATAACACTGGCACGTTCAGATTTTTAATCCTCCAAATTGTTATTTCTAAATGATGAATAAAGACAATAAACATTCCGAATGGTATACTACGGACGGTCTATTTCATGTTAAATACAGAACATGGCACCCTCCGACCCTGATGCAAGGAATCCGGGGGTAGATGTGGGTAATGACTGTCATTCCTGGAAGGTGGTTTGAGCGGATAAGAGGGCAGGGTAAGCTCCCCCGGGGGCATACCCAAGACATTCGATAGGATTAGATCTAGGGTATACGATGGCCACTTCATCCGATTAATACCTCCTGGTACTCCTTCCAGTAAGTTCGTCCACATAAACATAGCCTGTTTATATATGTCCTTAAGCATACAATGTTTATGCGTCTATATGAAGTGTAGACATTCGTAGATAGACTATCTGGAGAGTCACTGTTGGTATCTCCTTATGAGAATTCTCCAGTTTAGTAGACTCCCATGGGAAGGAGCCAGCTGTCTCGGTCTAGTTAATTTGATAGACCAGGTCGAGGTCTGTAAACCGGATCATGGATTTTATATCGATGCTTATTCAATGCATAGTGCCGCACCAGGAGATTGGTGTGGCTTCCCAGGGAAGTTAGGTAGATAGGTAGTTTAATTTACATAGCACTGGAGTACGCACGTGATACGTACACAACGGGATATTAGTGATGGTCTGGGATCAATTCCAAAGGGAAAGTCCGAGGAACGTCGTAATATTGAACTACTGGTCGGAAGACCAGGTCAACACCTGAGCTGGCCACCCCACTCTCTAAATTTCTACACCACGCCAACGTGAGGATATTTGAGGCCACGACGGATTGAACGCGTACCAGCCCCCACATACACGATGCTCTTGGTTGGATCGAATTTCAAACTCGCAATCTTCCGTTTGCTAATCTACGACTGTATCAACTGGTTTATCGTGGCCCCCTCTCAGGATAAGGCCAGCTCAAATCAACATACTGCCATTACCGATAGCTTTGGTTTGATTGGGGTTTATGGCGTAAGGACCAAATTTGGCCAAGCTGGGCCATACACAAAACAACGTCAAGGAACACACTTGGAAAGTTTGGCTGACACAGAAGAGAGAAATTCACGCAGGGAGCAAGCCAAGACCGAAAGGATGTTATTCAAGGAGATGTATGGACTGTTTGAGTGTTCCCTGTCCTTTACAGACTAGAACAAGTCAAGTACGATTGCATGATACATTTCAATTTGTCGATAAGTAGGAAATCGGACTATATACTGGTACTAAAATTCAAATACCATGTTCAAGATAACATTGCAAACGTGCTTCTCTGATCTTGGAGCTCAATTTAACGCAAACGGTGAGTATTTGTTTTAAAGATCTGTCATATGCAACTTAGTTTGAATGCATTGGTTAACATCGGCTTTCTTATAGATGCATGTAGTAAACGCTGCTCGTAAATTTATAATTCTGCAGCAGTGGTGTCTTGAGCATTCGGTGAGAATTATAATGACCGACTGTTCTATTTATCGAGGAATCGTTTCCACTGCAATTGAATACTATGTACTAATTTGGAGATGACAAGGAACACACACTTATGGCACTAACAGACGTAGTTATATGTAGCACTATCGCTGTTAGAGCTTGATTCTTCATATTGCCAATTATGTCTGGAGAAGGATGATGATTTCAAATACCAGCCATTTGGGCATTTTTCCATTAACCTATTCTCTCTCTTTAACATTTAAAATTATCAAGAGCATGTACAAATGGTTTGTGATCATATGCTGATCAAGATAACAAAGAGGAGATTCAACAAACCCAATGTTAAGATGTTCATGCAAGCAAGTAGTCAAAATACAGGCGGTTCAAGCAAGAGACCACTTCTGGGTCTATCTCAGATAGTCCCAGTTTCAATAAAATTTCCCACGAGCAAACAGAAAGATCTGCTTTGAACAAAGTGTACACATACGTTCAATACAGATACAGGCAGTACGGAGTATTACTGTTTGATTATTTGGGGGGGGGGTTAATGGCATAAGGACCATATTTGGCTAAACCACATCAAGTAAATGGACATGCACCATTGAAGGAAAGGCTAACTAACACAGAATAGAGTAATACACCCAGTGAGGAATCGAACCTGGGCCGCCCACAATTCGCTGGTTGCTAGAGCAGTGGACAAACCAACTGAGCCACGGCGGTCAAGGCCTTATGGAGTATTATAGGTAGGTATTTTAATTAACGTCGCACTGGAGCAACACATCGGGCCATTGGCGAAGGTCAGGGATCAAACCCGATGGCAAAGATCCGAGGACAGCACCACTTAATTTTGAACCACGGTCAGATGACGAGGTCACATCTGAGCTGGCATCCCACTCTCCATACTTCCACACCACTCCAGCGTGAGGACATTTGAGTCCACGACAAATTTAACGTGCACCATCCCCCTTTGTACGCGACGGTATTTGGTTGGATTCGAATTCGCAACCCTCCGGTTCTACCGGACTACCGTGTCCCCGGAGTAATATAGGAAACACGCGAAGATTGGAAGGAATTGTTGAATTGCTTATACAAAAGTCAATCTTTTCATTACTTTCCAAACTATTCCTCCTTTCTAAATCAATTTACACGAATTTTAAACGTTGGACATGGTGTTTTATGCAATTTTTCTGCTCTTTAAACTTTCTCGTGTCTTTTAAAAATTACCAATGAACCATCCGCGTAAAAATGTTGGGATTAGTTCTCGCTCGTCCTCCCAATGCGGCTTGAAGGCACTTGCGCCACTTTTCAGATGAGGTCTAAGACTGACATAAAGAGAATAAAGACGCTACGAGAAAGAGAGCGTGGCAGAAGCACGTGCAAGGTATGCGATACGTGGGTAGTCATTGCTTAATTATTTTAGCGAGAGTAGCTCGAGGCAGATTCAATTATTATCTTTATTATGCATTTGATGAAAAAATATGAGAGGCGATTCCTTTTTAAGATCCTTTGCTCTCCCTTTTTTATGCCCTTTTTGGTTCCTTCTTTCCTGAGCACGCAAAGACGTTGTGTTGGAAATTGATGAAAAGAACTCCCGTGGTGTTACAATGTATTTATGATTTTTTCCTCAAAAAATTCAGAGCTGCTACTTTTTTATTCTTTGATGTATTTGTTTTACTTTATTTTCTAAAACACCCTTTTTGCGGTATACCTTAACACTATGGGTGCTGTGCTCGCTGTATTGGGTAGGTAGGTAGTTGAATTTATGTCACACTGGAGCAGCACAGAGGGATATTGGCGAAGGGGCGGGATCAATCCCGAAGTGAAAGATCAGGTAGGTAGGTATTTCAGTAACTTCGCACTGGAGCAACACAATGGGCTATAGGCGACAGTCAGGGATCAATCCCAGACAGTCCGAGGACAACACCACTTAATTTTGAACCATGGACAGATGACGAAAGTGAAAGATCAAAGGAGAGCACCTCGTAACTTTGAACCACGGTCAGACGACGAGGTCAACAAAGCTGGCATCCCACTCTACCAAATTCCACACCACGCCAACGTGAGGACATTTGAGGTCACAATAGATTTAACGTGCATTAGCCTCCACATACACGACGGTCTTTGGTTGGTTCGAGTTTTGAACTTGCAACCGCAAATAAGGAGTTCTGCGACTGTACCAACTAGGCCACCGCGGCCCCTAAACCATCTCGGTGGTTGCCTCGACGAGGTATCTCGTCATTAGCAAAACTAACCAGATCTTGGTGGACGAGATATCTCGTCATTAGGGGAAAACTCACCAGATCATGATCTCATAAAAAATAGCACTATCTTGATGAGTTAGCTCATCGCTAGCAAAATTGGTCAGATTTTGATGGACGAAATATCTCGTCAAAACAACTTGGAGGGTTAAATTGATGAAAAATTTGTTTCAATTTATTAAATTAATTTTAAAATTTTATTAAGAGATTGGAAATTCTCATAGGCTCTCCCCTCCAGATATACTCTAATAAACTGTAGAAATGTTGAAGAGTGGAATTTAAGTACGAAAACTGTCATTTATATCTAAGACCACATTCATTGTTACCCTTCGAAAATGTCGAGATCTGGGAGTTTGAAAAATTATGTTAAAATAAAGCATCGCGTTGTCTCAGAAACTGAAACGTTTTCAATTACTCATTGCTTTTTCGTGTAATACCATAGTATTTTTTCAAATGGATTATATTCAAATCACTTCGAAATTAGTGGTATTTAGTCCTATTTTGTGCCTATAATTGCTGTCTGACTTATAGTCGTGGCTTGATAGTGGTTATTTTTGACGCCCAACTCCTCTGAATATTTTCGCTTGTATGACTCTTAAATCTCGAAAAAAATAAAACCACTTCTAAAAGTGGAGAATGTAACTCCTTTCCCCTTAACCCTCCATGTGGTTTCTACGAGATATCTCTTCCATCAAGGTCTGACCAATTTTGGTAATGACAAGATATCTCATCAAGATATTACCGATTGTTTGATGATGACGAGATCAAGATCTGGTCAGAGTGTTTTCTTCTAATGGCGAGATATATCGTCCAACAAGATCTGGTCAGTTTTGCTAATGAGAAACCTCATCAAGACGACCATCATGATGGTTAACAGGATAGCAGAAAATAATGTTCCAAAGAAATTCCCATAACAAAGCTAGTATGGAGTGTTTTGATTATTTATGTCATCTATCGATCCATATTTTGAGCATTGTAATTTGAAAGCATAACGGAATAATTTTTATTTAAAAAATAGACTTCTGAGCCTTTTACCTCCGTATTTTTAAACCTTCTTCCAATGTTTTCGGTCTGACTGGTTGAGATTTGGGGTGCCAGGGCCGTATTTGGATCATGCTGTGTCAAACACAAGACAGACAACAGCAAGTAATGGACATACACACAAGGAAAGTTTTACTGACACAGAAGAGAGGAACTCAGGAAGGAATCGTAGCTGATAAAATAGTTTTATTAAAAATAATTTTCTAATTTCCAACCACTGATCTCTTCCGCATTCTGCTCTTTTATTGACTGACGGATATTTGTGAAGGAGCACAGCATGGGTAAGACGTCGCATCTCCTAACAAAGACAGAACCACTGTAGCCCAGTTGGAAGAGTAACGGATTAGCAACCGGAGGGTTACGATTTCGAAACTCGGTCCAGCCAAAGACCGTCATGTACAAAGGGGCTGGTGCACGTTAAATTTGTCGTGGCCTCAAATGTCCTCACTTTGGCGTGGTGTGGAAGTTTTGAGAGTGGGATGCCAGCTCAGGTGTAGACCGCGTCATCTGATCGTGGTTCAAAATTTCGAGGCGTTGTCGTCGGACCTTTCCCTTAGGGATTGATCCCGGACTGTAGGCAACAGCCCGATGTGTTGTTTCAGTGCGATTACCTACTTACCTAACAGAGGCAATCACCGATATCCAAACCGATATTCGAACCCGAGACCTACTGGGTGGCATACGAACGCTATGACCTGCTAGGCGGCAATTTTACTGTACTGAATCTTCAAATTAAAAGAAACGTGATCATTTAGCTAGAAAAAGCGACACATCATTTCCAAATTCTAAAGCTCCTGACGAAATGGCACAATGTGTTTTGCAATTCAGCAGTTCCTGTTTCTTTCTGACCCACCCACAGCTGGCGGACGTTACGATAATTGCGGTCCGCAGCTAAAAGCATCGTTTACCGATAGTCCAAGGTCGGAAACGGACGACGATAACCGCGAACAACACGAAAAAAGAACGAAACAAAAATGCCGGCGCTTGTCCAATGTGCGTGATATAAGCTACGGCCTTGAACTGAGCTATATTTATTCCCCTTTTATTTTGCACGGGATTGATGTTTAATGTAACGGGCATACAGAAAAAGCGTGTTACAATTAATTCTTGATTTTTTTTTAAGTTGGGAGGAGAGGCAAGTGTCGAAAGAAGTGGACACAAAAGGAGAACAAAGTCGTAGAAGGAGTGAAGGTTAAGGGAAAGGTGTATGGACGAGCTCGGGTGACCTTCGAAGGAAGCTGTTATGAGGAAAACCGGTGTGTTGCTTTGTTCTTTGGAGATAACCACCATAGGATAGATGGAATTATCGGTTGAACCAACGGAATCAGATTATGTGGAGATTGGTATGAGAAGGATTTTCAGAAAAAGCAAACCAGACCCAAAAACGGAGATTTTATCCAAATGCTCTCGCACGAAACATATCGGGGTTATCTTAAAATTCAGTTTATCACCGTTTTGATAACGTTTGGCGTTAAATTTAATTGACGTTGATTAATCAATTATCATATATTAATTTGGAATTCATTCTTTTTAGGGCCACGGTAGCCTGACTGGAAGAGAAGCGGATTAGCAACCAAAAGGTGGCGAATTCGAAACTCTATCCAACCAAAGACAGTTGTGTACGTGGTGGTGGTGGGGGCTGTTGCACTCTAAATCTGTCGTGGCCGGATTAATCTCGAAGAGAAAGGACAACTCGAAATTTTGAACAACGGTCAGATGACGAGGTCAACATCTGAGTTGGCACCCCACTTTCAATGTTCAAAATACGAGAGATTATTTCTGTATAAATAATAATAATTTCTGTATAATAAGTATTTCTGTATATAAATTACTTATATATAAAATATATATAAGTAATTTAAGTATAAGTATAAATAAGTCTGTATATATAAGTTCTAAAATTAAATGGAGAAAATCTCCATTTAAATATTTTTAACATTGTACGTACCACTATATTTTTGAATTCCATATTATAAAGTTTTTTTTATCTTTCATATCTTTTAACCCTACCTAATTTCGACGAGATATCTCGTCCATCAAGATATTGTCGGTTTTTGATGATCAAGATCTGGTCAGTTTTTTCTAATGACAAGGTATTTCGTCCATCAAGATCTGTCCAGTTTTATTAATGAAGAGATACCTCGTCGAGACAACCACCAGGGGTGGCAAACTGCATCACTTCGTCTATTTTATGTAAACATTTCCATCAAAACATTTGAACCATCATTCACTTGCTTATGATCCTGACGACGATTATTTTATACTCACTTTGTTTATTCCTTTGATTGTGTTTATATTTCATCCTTATTTTCATACTGTCTATATATTTCATATAGTGTTCCTACATATGCTAATTTGAATATTATACTTGCTTTTTATCGAGTTGTATTTTGTCTTGCGTTTGACGCAGTTTGCCCATCCTTGTACCTTGCGCCATGAAACCAAAACCTACGAAACCTACGAAACCAACACTTACGAAATGGGTTTATTCTCCTATAGAACACCATACATTCACATTTAGCTGCATGTAGGAACACTAAATAAAATATATAGACAATGTAAAACAAGGATGAAATTCAAACACAGTCAGAAGAATAGATCAAAGTATAAGATCATCGTCGTCAGGAACATAAGCAAGTAAATGATAGTTCAAATGTTTTGATGGAAATGTTGACATAAAATAGACGAAGTGATGCAGTTTGCCACTCCTGGTGCTTGTTTCGACGAGGTATCTCGTCATTAGTAAAACGCCAGATTTTGATGGACGGGATATCTTGTCATTAGAAAAAAAACTGACCAGATCTTGATCATCAAAAATCGACAATATCTTGATGACGAGATATCCTCGTCCTTAGCAAAAGTTGTCGGATCTTGATGCACTAGATATCTCGTCGAAATTAGGTAGGATTAAAAGACATGAAAGATAAAAATCTTTATATGGAATTCAAAAGATATGAATATGAACAACAGACAATATGAAATTTCTGATAAGGATAGGATACAAAATGAAATAAATTTTGATTTCTGCTACACATATAAATGGATTTATTTCACGCTTCTCATATAAGACTTGCAAGAAAAATCTGACTAGGAAATTGTTTTACATTAGCTTAAATGTGAACGAATTCTATAATTGTATCAATGGATATAATTTCAAAGAAAATAAAGAAATTATATGCTTAGAGTTATCAAAATACATAAAATATCATATTAAAATAAAAAATATCAGATTAAGATAAAAAATTTCATATTAAGATTCAATGATATACTTTTCATTCGCATTTTTAAAAATTCACGTAAGCTTTACAAAAGTGTTTTGACGTTTCTATGTTTAATTTCTGCAATATAGGCACTCTATTTTTCATATAAATTACATCTTTGTTTTTCAGACGAAGTAATTCACGAGAAAATACTCGAATATTCTATCATGTGACACATTGGCAGTAGCACTTTTTTCTAAAGTGAAAGTAGGATTTTTTAGGTAAAAAAATTATTATTCTTCCTTTGTTGTTACAACGAAAGAAAATGTCGTTTTTCGTCGAATAAGATCCAAAGAAAACGGAAGACTTAAAAGGGGGCAGGTTTTCGAACATTGGAAGTTGTTTTTTCCTTTTCTTCGACATCGAAGGGATAAGGAAAAGGGAAAAAATATTCTAAAACAAAGTTGCAATAATAAATGAATAAATAATGAAAGATGAGCTAAAGGAATAGAATAATAAATTAGGTCAGCTCTCGAGTAAAAATATAAAGTAGAGATATGTGACACAGCTCCTTCTATTTTTCCCCTCCAACTTTATTTAAAACAGGAGAGTGCTGAGGGAAATCTCCCAAAATATTCTTCCCCCATTTACAGGATATAAATGCAAAATGCAAGCCCAGAGGGGTGGGAAAATAAACAATGAATTTAAAATTTATACTCGCAAGAATTCTGCGTCATTTTTTATTTTGCTTGCTTTTCTTCTGAAGGGAAACACGCTAGAACCCTTACAACGGCAGGTGCATGTCCTGTGCATATAAGGGTTAATTTTTTTCTCCCCTTTCATTACTCGCTATGTATCTAGTTTTAAATTAACTCTTGCCAATTCTTTGAGAGCATTTTTTAAAGCCTTTACAGCGTTACTTTTTTTACGGAAAAAATTAGAAACAATGCTGTTTTTTTTTATTTGCAAATGCAAAATCAATTCCACATTCCTAGGGAACGCGCTTTTTTTCGGGGAGGGGGATCGTAAATAAATTGCAGATCAGTTTTAAGAAACAAATAAATTACAGGCGCATGTTTTATTGAGGGTTATTCAAAATTACATAAAAGTTATTAAAGTTGTTTAGGGGAAGTTGAATTTAGGAAAATTTGGGGAAGCAGTTTTTTAATCAAGTGGCCTTTTATATATTTATATTTTAAAGACATGAAGCGTATTATTTTATTCTTGATAACAGCATTCGCAGAAATTTTTTTTTCGGACAACAGTTAATTATTTATTGATTGAAATATTGAATGAAAGAGCATCTTTAGTTATTAAAAGATGCCTTAGGTAGTGCAGAAGGAAGTTTTAGTTTTATATTTAAATGGCACGTTTTTTAAGATTAAATTATGTTTATCTTTTGCATCTTTTCAAAATATAAATAATACGCATTTAAATTCTTTTTGAAGCTTGACACAAAATTCGATATCCCAGCTGAGTTAAAATTCGATAACTCAATAAATTCTTAGATAAAAGCTGAACTCACCTGAGAAATACAACTGGCTACGTTTGCGTTGATCCATTCCTGGAATTTTTAATAAAAATTGAACTCGATGGTAAATCAAGTTGTTATGGCACATTTTCCAAAAGGAAAATATTGCTAAACCAATGTCTAAAGATTAGTAGTGATTAATTCCATTATAATTATAATTAATTTGATGGGACTGCTTTTTACTTCAGGACAATAGTGATAAGCATAAGCCTCAAACCCCTTATTCAGAAATAAAACTAATATCGGTATTATTCAGGCTGTATGATCTGAATGGTTGCTGAAAAATACTTGTTTTTCATCTGTTGAAAAACTCAAAATTTCTCTGCTTTTCGATGAATGTTTCGTGCTCACTTGTGACTGTTAAGGTGATCTGTATTTGCAAGGGATGTTTTTGTCACGAAATTTGCTGCTTTTCATGCAGTTGTAAAAGGGTGCCAGATTTACTCAACTCAACTCCATCATGGGATACCAACCCTACGGAGGGTTTACGGTAAAATTTTTTTTCCATAACGTGAAAGATGAATAGATGAGGATGAGGAATAATTTTTTTGTGATGCAAACCAGAAATTTAATGCAACGAAATGCACACGCAGGAGTTGCTCTAAATATATTTTTCTGTGAGGATTTAAGAGGCAAGAGACTGAATTAGAGGGCTGTTAACTTCAGGTGAAGAGGTTAGACCCAAGGAAAATTATGCACAACGAAGTCGACAAAATTTAAACCGCTTGCTTCAGTTCGAACTCCCCGGAGGCCACAAATCGCACGATTCGTATGATTTTCCTTTGTAGTAAGGGGTGAACAGCCAGGCATCATTGTGCTATGTTGCTGGTTCCTTGATGTGTAGATGAGCTGTGATGGGGCAGGTGCATAGTGGTCCGGGTCTGCTACCATGCCACAGATGCAGAGGTCACTACAATGAATATTCATAGGAAATAAATATTGCAGGAACGGGCCGTGGCCTATGGCGTCTAAGGTCATTTAAGAATAATTTAAAAAATTTTCCCGTATAATATACATATATTGACATTCATTTTTTAGTTAAAAAGATTACCTGTTCTTTTTTTATAAACTTAAGCAATCTCTACTTTTCAACCCAAATCCAATAGTTTTTACAAGTGTCTTCTGGAATCACCATTATCGCTAAAAAGCAATTAAATACCAATGAAAATTAGGTATACGTATGAGATATATCCGCTACACTTCAGTGAAAAGCGTGGGACAGTTGTAGCCCAATTGGTGGAGTCACGGATTAGCAACCGGAGGATTGCTAGTTCGAAACGATCTAATCCAAGACCGTCGTGTATGTGGGGGCTGGTGCACGTTAAATCTGCATTGGTCTCAAATGTCCTAACGTTGGCGTGGTGTGGAAGTGTGGAGAGGGGGAGGGTGCCAGCTCAGGTTGACCTCGTCATCTGACCGTGGTTCAAAATTATGTTGCGATGTCCTCGAATCTTTCCCTTCGAGTTTGATCCCGGATCGCCAATAGCCCCTTGTGTGGCTCCAGTGCGATGTAAATTCAACTACCCAACGCAGTGAAAGTCTAAATGGAAAGCACAAAAATTTTATTCAGAAAATTGTTATATCTCCAGCTAATGATGCTTCCTTATAGGAAATTGCCAGCGAAATTAATGTTATGTAATCATTTAATAGTTATTTATTATACATTTATTGATCCTATGAGTATCGTGTGGTCTGTGAACTACTTTTTACCCCATCACTATATATTATGCAATACACTACTTCCCAAATTGAATAAAACAAAAGGGATAATTTTTATATTTATCTTGATGATTGCATGTGTGCCAAAAATCCGTAAACAATACTAATGATAATTATTCTTTAAATACGGGAAAACATATCTCTTATGAGGGCGTTTTTACACGAAGCTAATTTCTGAAGCACTGAAGTAGGTAACCTCTAACGAAACTTCTCAAGCTACTCGAATGTAATTTCATCATGTCATTTAAAATACAAATTAACGTCAAACATCCTCAAAACAGCGATAAATCTAATTAGCTCAACCGGAAGTATTTTTCTCCTCCGATAGTTAGATTCAAATGTTTGTTTAGATAGTTACTGAAAAAACACACCACAATAAGTGACAGGAGGTTGAACATTAATACAAAAATATTTCGCTAAGCGAAGAAATGTGTTGTATTCTTTGTAAAAAAATTGGATCGTAAATTGCCTGAAAACAATTCACAAAATTATCTACCACCAGCCAAGTTGAGCTTTAGTTTAATTATTGCGAGCAAGACAAGTTACATGTTGGCTTTGAACTTGGTTTTGGAAAAGATTATACCGAAAGCACACTTACACTTTAAGAGGACACAGTACCCCAAAAATGACCAAAATGTATGTTCATTTTTTATTATCTTTTATTAATTATACAACGCTAAAGAATATGTGTGCAAGATTTTATAGCTGTAGCTACATTATTTAGCAAGTTATTAAAGCTTTTCTAGAGAAAGCAAGGACCGAATCCGAAAGCCATTTAAAACTTTAAAGTGCCTTTTCTCAGTTTTTTATTTTTCATGACTACAGTGTATTCAAAATGCTGAGGCTTTTTTGTAATTGATGTAGAGATTTGAAACTTTTTTCGGTTGTTTATTATGGATTACTTTGTTCATTGAATAAAGATTAGAATGTAAAGTTATTTTTTAAAAAATGATGAAATCAAATATAATTTTTTTTTTGCTGTTTTTCAGTGTTTACTACAAAATATTTGTAATATATAACTGTGGTATATGTAATCCCATGCACAGAATTGTGGGAAACTCTTCGTGGAAGGTAATTTAAAAAAGATATTTAAAAAAAAATTAAAGGTTTTATACGGAGTAGGAGTTTTAAAATATTGGAAATATTTTTATGAAAATTGAATTATTTAATTATTGCGAATGTAAAAAATATTTTTTTTTCTCTTGTAATGTATATTTATTGGAATGAGGTACACTAAACCATTTTGTTGTGAACATGAAAATAAAAAAATGTTCAAAGGGTGTGTCCCCTTAAGTTTCTCTTGATGTCAGACCTGTCGGTTACGATGTTTGGTTCAATTATGCTGTTACTATTCCTTGAAAATGCTAATTACATTTATTTATCGAGACACCGCTTCCCCCAACCAAATACTAAGCAATAGTTTCATCAATGTGTGTGTGTGGCATCGTTAACAAGTAAAGTTATATTTTTTAGAGGTCTCGTCATCTGATTGTGGTTTCAAATTACGAGGCATGGTCCTCGGATCTTTCCCTTCGAAATTGATCCTGGACCGTCGCCAATAACCCGTTGAGCTGCTCCAGTGATGCTTAAAAATCCTACTTACCTATCCCTATTTTTTAGAAAGTTAATCATGAACAAAAGATGCATGGCAAAACTATCTCTGAACCGCAGTTCAAGCTCCAGGTTGGAATCTCGGTCCTGTCATGGGTAAGCATTGAACTGGATACTTTAAGGAGTAGGCCTTTGTCCAATTAGTCTTTGTGCACTAGAAATAACCGCAGAGCGACAAACTCAACCCAACCAATACCAAAACTATTTAATTTGCAAAGAAAACAGAAGGCCGAGGTGGGGCAAGTGTGTTCGCCTGTTAAGTACGTCCGATGAATATAAATTGTGCATGTGACTAAAGTGGGCAGGAAATGCTTGAAGGAGGCTATAGATTAGTTTCACCGCTAGAGCGTTCCGAATTTTGACTGGAAAGTTAGACAGACCAAAGAGGGGCATAAATAAAATGGCATGCTCTTGCCCACTCACTATACTTCCATATTACAAAAAATGGTACTTTGTGTCGAGTACACAAACCGTAGTTTTGACGTGAATACTCGGGCCTGATGTTGAATTGTGGAATGAATGATGCAGACTTAGGAAGTTTGAATAATTATTTATTTTGTGAATATTCAACAATTAATTTACAGTTTGAACGATTAAGTTCATTTTGATATTAATGTTAAAGGATGATTTTAGTGACTAAAGGCATGTAATTGTGTACCGAGTTTGGTAACTTTCGAATGACACCTTACGCAATCTTCACTCCACTTAATCCAAAATTACACTGGCCCAAAGTTCGCCCAACACAGTAGAATTTTGACATATTGCGGACCCCCTCCTCACGCTGTACTCCTGCACACTCGGTCCGAAGGTCATATCAGGTACAGACATCCTTTGTCTCCGCGACGCATATTTATCTTCTGGATGTTTCTTCTAGTTCTGAAATCATATGACAAAACAGTTGTAACGCTTATTTGTAACGCTCGACTTTCGCCTCGTGTCCCCAATACTGTTCCGATTATAAAGACATAATAAAGTCAATAAGAAAACATCTCATGATATTCGGTTGCAACAGATTAGCAACAGGAGGGTTACGAATTCAAAACTTGGCCCAGCCAAAGACCATCGTGTGCAAGGGGGCTGTCCTTTTATCATTTCCTTCGGGATTGATCCCGACAGTTGCCAATGGCCTGTCGTGTTGCTCCAGTGCGACGTTAATTCAGCTAACTACCTAACCATTCCAATAGCGCTGTGCACTATTATCAAAACCATTCAGTGCAGCACACGTGTCTAAATATTCGCCATCGCTGCGACGTTAATTATCTACCTTCCTGGCGTAAATAAACGTAATACGTAAATAAACAATGAACGTACATCAATGTATTACTGTCGTAGAAAAGAGAAAGTTATACATTCTATCACTGAACAGGTTTCTCCAAAATTTATTTTATAATTTCCCAGGTCACACCGAAGGGGTTATAACCTTCCTACAATCTCCCTCCCTCAGCTACAGTAGTGTGCACTTCAGTTTCCTGTGAGTAGCCTCACCAGCAAAACGGTTACCAAATCCAACCTCCAACGCTTCTATCACTTGCAAAAGTAGAGGTATCGACGAATGTAGAGGTACATCGCTACTTTCGTATAAGACAAAAAAAATCAATTCCCATCGCCTGGAAAGTTAGTTTTGGACCCGAAGTCACGCGCAAGCTGGAGAAAAGCGAGAGAAAGAAGTAAAAATAATAAAAAAGGGCCAACGATAAAATCGCAGCTGTCACATTTCGAAAAAGAGAAGGGTGAAGTCGCAACAAGGCTTCCTCTGTGTCCTTAGACCACTGTGACTGGCATCCTAATCAAGGGAATCTTCGCTATCCGGTCATCCACGCATTTGGGTCATCGTCTGCATTCACTGGGTGAAGGCCAAACGATTCTTTTTCTCCCGCTTCCTCCCACAGATCGTCTGGCTGCCCTTGGGGAAGGGGCCCCACTTGGGGTCGACGGCTCTGGCTTTCTTTTTCTCTTTTTTTCCTCCTCTCTGCGCTTAATTTTAAACCCGAGGAGGAGCAGCAACTGCTCGAGTAGGGGAAAATGACGCTGAGTGGGGATTTTTCTTCTTTGTTCGCCGGGAAGTGGGGAAATTGAAAGGGAAACTGCTCTTTGTTCGCTGTTTTTAATCTGATGGCTGTTGTGAATTCTGATACAAAACGAATTCGACCGTCGTTTTTCAGATTTTGTTCAACCTCAGTGAAACGGACGATTTTGGTTCATGTAGCGGACACTTTAATTCACTGTACTGACAAAAGTTACCGGACATCTGGAGCAGAAACAAAACAGCGTTTATTTTGGGGTCTGATTATAAACTTAAATTTTCAGTTTCAGAGTCTACATCCACATGGGTAACCACGTGATGACACAGCCTCGAAATTTTGAACCACGGTCAGATGACGAGATCACCTGAGCTGGCACCCCACTCTCTAAACTTCCACACCACGCCAACGTGAGGATATTTGAGGCAACGATAGATTTAACGTGCATCAGACCCCGTGTACACGACGGTCTTTGGCTGGATCGAGTTTCATACTCGTAACCCTCCGCTTGTTAATGCGTAGCTCTTCCAACTGGGCTTCCCGTCCCTATATTATTTTAAGAGTAGTCGTTTGTAGATGGATTTATTTATTTAAAACGTTTTCTTAAAATAGCACTGATGTAGCCGTTGGGGGAGTGGTTATGGAAATCGTAACCCTACCCATGGTATGGAAGTTTAAACAAAATAGATAAGTACAAATGTTCTTTCATGAAAGAGTAATTTTTATTTTAGCTTCAACCTTTAAATAAGATTTCCATTTGCTTTCATCTTTGTGGATTTAAATATCATTGAAATATTAATCTTAGGATATTAGTTCACGTTGGTGTGGTGCGATAGTTTGGAGATTGTGGTGCCAGCTCAGGTGTTGGCCTGGTCATCTGACCATGGTTCACAATGACGAGGTGTTATCCTCGGAACTTTCCCTTCGTGATTGATCTCGGATCTTCGCCAATAGTTCGTTGTGTTGCTCCAGTGCGACGTTAATTCAAAAACTACCTACCTACCTTAAGATATTAATACTTCAATAATATATAACTCTTTGAAAGGTATACTAAAAATGTTTTTGAAGGAAAAAACAAAAAGAGAAGAATACATACGTCCTATCAACACATGAATGGTTTTTGTTTTCACTTCACAACAATTATTTATTTTTTAGAGGTAGTGGGTCCCTAATGCCTCAACATCCATTAAGAACACAGACATCAGAGAACCAAATTAGGGAATATTTATTTATCCTAGTACCTTTATATACATAGAATATTTATATCTAGCCTTAACTGTTTCAAGGAAATTGGACGCCACCATTTTTGAAAGATTAATATTCTGCACTTGGACAGGAATAAAAGCTCTCTAGAACTAATAACTGAAAAATACTAGCTTTACTACCAATCACCAATAAAATTACAAAAATTATTTCCATCCTGTAAATGGTACTATTTCACATTTCGAATTTTAAATTAGTGGCATTTACATCTTACAATCGTGGCAGTCAATTTTAAAATAGCTATGACAATATCTTCCTGTCGAAAACTGCCCTGTAGTAGCCATCCCTCTGTTTCAAAAACCTGTTCCAAACTGTCTCCAGTTCTGGGCAAGGGACAATTTGTTTTTCTTACTTAGATCTACGTTCCCCTTGGAGAAATAAAGCAGTTTCGTCTCTACGAGGTATCTTGTCATTATCAAAAATGACCAGATCTTGGACGATATATCTCGTCGCAACACTTGGAGGGTTAAGTTGTGTAAAATTTATTTTATTTCAACGGTTTTGTTTCAAATTTCTGACGAGTGTGTACACAAATAATTTCAGGTAATGCTATTATTTCAGGTAATGCAAATATTTTGAGTATTGTTTTCGCATTACAAAATATCATAAACAAATTGCTTCGAATTGTTTGTCCACTAGCAAAAAAGAGCAAAAATTACAAGTGATATTATATTTGAATCAATATCAAATCAACTATTTCGTGGCCGTATCAGCAAATAATGTAATATTCGTTTTGGTGTGGCGCATGATTTTTGTAATTAGTTTATATGTGCCATGCGATGAAAAGGATTGAAAATCGCTGCCCTAGGGCCCCGAAACCATGGTGACGGGGAAATCAATCCCTATGCGGGGGGGCCCAGGCGTGAAAAATTTCATACTCTCGACTTGTATCTTTAAAAACTGGTTGCTGAGCTTGAAAGACAAAAACCCGACATGAGCAGAGGAAGTCTTCAGTATTCTTATCACGCACCAACGACTGCAGAGAAATCGCTCAAGTCAAGGGTTGAGTCGAAGATTGAAGTTGTATCTTCAATCTGATCTGATCGAAATCGGACGACTTCAGCCGTCTTATGTCTTTCCTCTCCCCCAAACTGCGTAAGATCATTCACAACAACGTCCCGAATGGAAGCGGCTGGCAAGTGCAATTCGGATTCTTCGCAGGAGCTAATGTCCTCTGAAGAGGCTCCGCAGAGCCCGAAATAAGTGTCCTTGATTCGTTCTTCTGAATCATCCACGTGGGACGCGCACGTGGAAACGGGACTCCCCGGCCAACTGGCAAACAGAGAGTCTGATGGAGATGACAGCATCCACCGACATTTCCTCTCACGAACGGGTAGGGGAAAAAAATCCCTATCACGTGACGCATTTCCGCCCCGTAGCACTTCCTAGGAGCACGCCATATTTTATTTTCGGTTTCGAAATATGTATATCGAATTTTTTTTCCTCGTGGGATTTTTTATGTACTGTTGGAAAAATGAAATATTTTGGTGTTGATTTTGCTTCATGCAAGGTGATTGATCATGGCAGTGACAGCTATGGTTCACTTTTTGCATTATCTGTTTTCCAAGTATAACGGGAGTTGACGTAGAATCCTAGATTATGCTATTTTATATGTGCTCCACTCAGGATGATTCGGAGCTCATGGGACAAACTTCAAGGGATGTTAGTGCACACTAAAAGAATAATTTTTTGTATGACACTGTATGGACGTTTGTGACGCGTTTAGGCGCAAACACCAGAATTGTTCAGGAAATGAAAGAAAATTTTTATTTACATCATTATTTTACAATTACTTCTTTACAATTATTTTTTGCAATCACTGCTCAAAGGTGCCACCACCAACATTAATGCAAGCTTGGCAGCGTGGCAAGCTCGCAAAACCCGCCTTTCAATTGCCGGGTTCCAGCAAAGGAACGGTGTTCAAGCGCGCCAAGCCAAACAGTGCTCTCTAGCTGCGAAAATGTCCGCTAACCATGCATCAACGCTGCCAAGCTTGCATTAATGTTGATTGTGGCACCTTTGAGCAGTTATTGTAAAAAATAATTGTAAGTAAGTAATTGTAAAATAATGATGTAAATAAACATTTCCAGGTCAATTCTTTTGCTCCTAAACGCGTCAGCCATACATTGCTATGCAAAAAAACCCGATTCTTTTAGCGTGCTCTAACACTCCTTGAAATTTGTCCCATAAGTTCCAAATCCCTCTGTATAATAGACGATAGTATAGACAGCGTTGTCAACTAGAGTATGTAGAGTATGTATATATATTCAATTAAATACTGATGTGACAGAAAACGGTAGTGTCTTTACACTTTGCCTTTTTGAGTTTTTTTATTTATGCTATATCTGCTTAAGTATGTATCACTCAATCAAATGTTGACTGTGCTATGCTTTCTAGCATTATGAAGCAATAGATACTTTTATACACTGCCCAAACATACCCAAAGATAAAATCCTCGGGTCTTTCCCTTGGGGATTGATCCAGGATCGTCTCCAATAGCCCGTTGCGTTGCTCCGTTGCGACGTTAATTAACTACCCAAAGATAAAACTCGGAGATGTTACTTTCTTGGCAAGCATTGTAGTATACTGTGCAAGACTAATTTCAGGAAACTATGGTCTAGTGAGATGTCTAGCATACCAAATCCTTGAAATGCTTGAAGCTAGTTAAGCATTCTATGTATATTAATCTGCAAGGTATAAGGTATTCTTTCATCTGACATTCTGATGTCAAATATTGCTCTAGATGGTGATGAGACATGAAGAGACCCACTACCCCTTAAAAACTGAATTTATGAAAAGTGCAAAACACATTCAAGTGAAATGATCGGTCTTCACCCATAAAGTTAACTTTTAAAAACTATTTTTTTGCACAACGGCCCTTCAACGGGTTAATATGATATCGCGTTAATTGTGTAGATCTGTAGTAAAAACCGTTACTCTACCAAATTTGTCATTATATTTCCACCCAATAGTTTTAGAGCATAAAAGGCAACCGAGGGAATGGGCTAATTTTTGCCAGACTGGACGTTCCATTATTTATGTTTCGCGGGGTCCGCGGAGATCCGATCGAAGCTCCTTGGGTCTTGACCTTGAAGACGCGGCTCTAGAGGTCGAACCCATGATACCGATCGATAGCGCCCGGAGAGGTTGCTTTCAATGACAACTTTCTTTTCTGGAACATCTCGGCAACAAAGGAGTAACTCGAGCACGGGATCTGTTTATCGCAAGATTCATTGCAGTCTCTCAGGCAGCGGAAATTTGCCACCAATGTGGCCAGGGCCATTTTTGAGCGGTGTGCTGGTCGTGCACTTCTACGTTGTCTGCAAAAAATAGGGGCAACCAACATAAAAATAAAACTTTCCAAAGCAGAAATCCTTAAAAACAGCATCTGCAAGAACTTTATGGATGAAAAAAATCTTTAAAAAATAGCGTATGCAAAAACTTGGTAGATATAAAACTCAAATATTACCGCATTTTCTACCATTGAATGCACCTGAGGACATGCACTATAAAAGTCAATATTTTTACGTTTATGTGTTTGTATAATATTTATCACCGGAATCACTGTACCAGTCAGAGGAAATTTATGATCAATATAGTAAGGGCCGTTTCTAAATGGTATGCCGATCGTGTGCATGCAAGGAAAAGTTGGGCCGCCAACTTAAAAACAAAACTTTCCATACCAAAACTCTTTAAAAATACCCTCTGCAAGAACTATATAGATAAAAAAATCTTAAAAAATTAGCATTTGCAAGAACTTCGTAGGTACAAAAATGCTTAAGAAAATTGCGTCTGTCCCAAGAACTCTATAGATATAAATCTTAAATATTACCGCTTTATTTACCATCGAATGGACTTGAGGATAAACACTAAAACAGTCAATATTTATAACCAATATTTTTACTTTTATGTGTTTGTATAATATTTATCTCCGGAATCATTGCAGTCTCTATGTACCAGTCAGAGGAAATTTGTTACCAATATGGTCAGGGCCGTTCCTGAGCGGTATGCTCATCGTGCGCCAGTTCTCAGGAAAAGTTAGGGCCGCCCAACTTAAAAATAAAATTTTCCATAGCAAGGATATTTAAAAACTAGCATCTGCAAGAACTTTAGATAACTAAAATACTTCCGTATTATATTTACCATTGAATGGATTTGAGGATTGTCACTACAAAAATCAATCTTTCTGGTCCATAATTCCTGCATTTTTATCTTTGTGTTTGTAGTTTTATATTTGTCTCCAGATTCACTGCAGTCCATGTACCAGTCAGAAGAAATTTGTTATCAATGTGGTCAGGGAGCAGTGTACTTGCTGGTTGTGAAAGGTGTCAGGAAAATAGGGCCCCCCAACTTAAAAGTAAAAATTTCTATGGCAAAAATAAAGACGCCTGCAAGAACTTTATAGATATAAATATTTACAATAATTATTACCGTATTATTTACCATCGAATGGACATGAGGTTGATTTGTTCTTAATGGCGCAAAGGCCAGATTTGGCGAAGCTGCGCCAACGCGTTTCATAAATTTTATATCGATGAGTAATTATAAAATAAAATTAATTTATTGCAATTCAGAGATGGTAATGAATAAAAATAAGCTTGTGTAACAGAGATTTACCAACAGGTCTATCAAGGTGGGATGATCAGCACCCAAAAGGTTTCGTCTATGGTGATTAAATTTAGGATATTCTTCTAAATGTGGTGCAATGTTTCTCAATGGTCTCTTATAAGTGATGCAACGTTTCTCAAAATTTTGATGGTCTCTTGAGTGGTGCAATGTTTCTCAAAGTTTTTATGGTCTCTTTTGAGGGCTGAAATTGACCATTTTTACTTTAAGGTATACACTAGAAGAATTCTTTTTAATTTTGATTTTAAAAATCCAGTTTTTTCCCGTCATTGACTTATGCTTAAATCATTTCAGTGAGAAAAAAATCAGGTTAAGCTAATTATTAATTATCTAATTTAGATATAATCAGCTAATTAGTATGTTTTTTGAACAGATACCTCAAAATCTAAATTGTTCAGAAAGATAATTCCTGATGGAAATTATTCCTAACATTATTATTTATGTTTTGACCACCCTCAATCAAGTTGCTAGAGGGAATAAGTTATTTTTTACAGTTATTTTCACCAAGGAAGTCTAAAAAAATCAAGATTCTTGCAGAAACTTTAACATTTAAAAATCAACTAAAAATTAGTTTCTTAACTAATAACTCTCATTGAGGTTCCCGGATTACGGAACGGGTATTCTGGTTCCATTGAAAATTTCTCCGGGCCTGATCTACCGATGTCAGCTGACTGCTTAAAAGTTTCCTTAAGTACACTAGAAGGCTTTTTTTTTTAATTTTGACTTTAAAAATCCAGTTTTTTTCCAACAAGGCATTGGCTCATGCTTACAATCATTTCGGTGAAAAAAATAAAATTAAGTTAATTATTAATGATCTAATTTAGATATAATCAGCTAATTAGCATGGTTTCTTAACAGTGATACCTCAAATTCTAATGTGTTAAAAAATTCCTGTTGGAAATTATGCTTAATATTATTCTTCATGTTTTGTCCTTCAATCAAGTTGATAGAAGGTAAGGTAAGTATTTTAATTAACGTCACACTGGAGCAACACCACAAGTTTATAGATGGAATGGGTTATTTTTTACGACTGTTTTCCCCAAGAAAGTCTAAAAAATCAAGATTTTTTCAGGAATTTTAACATTTAAAAATCAACTAAAAATTAATTTCTTAACTAGTAACTCTGATTGAAGTTCACAACATCCACTGCCTTATATATGTAAATTATAATGATATAAAAAATAATTATAATAGATTAATTCATTGTTGTTATCACTGTTTGAACAAAGCTTGGTAATGCAAAAATACAATTCTTCAGAAATGGAGTTTAAAGTTTTGGAAACATATTTGTACTGGTGACAGTACCTAATGAAAAACCCTTGTAACTAGAAAAGTATTCCGAATATTTACAAGATCTTGGTATCTTTTAAAAGCTAAGAAATTGGGAAATATTTTGAGGTAGTGAAAAGAATATCAATATTCTGGTCAATTTTCGTGATTTCTAGTGTATACATACACCTCAAGGATTAAAATAATTTGAATGTTGTTTATAACGACACACTGCCATTTATTACTCGTATTTAGGATTTACTGATTTCCGTCAAATCCTATTCGTATCCTAAGGTATTGAAAGATAGAAAACAGATTATTCTCTCATTTTTATCACCAATAGAACAAATTCGTTGGATTCCACTCCAAATTCATTGATGCAAAATGTTTCACACATACAATTATGGAATAAATAGACGTTATCATACGTCAATTACAACCTCTCTCTCGCGCTTGAGTAAATCCACGAGTCCATGCTTAAGTCCACGAGTAGTTGCCAGTGACATCTGTTGGAAAAACTTCTAACTGACGTAGAAACAGTGATGGATCTTCACCAGATTGTTCTCCTAACTGTATATATGTCTGCAGATATTGCAAACTAAAACTAACTAACGTTTGTTTAGGTAGAATCTGTAGAACAGTTCCGGACTTACCTTTTTGCGACGGTAGGCTAACCTAAAACTTATTGACCCCTGATGGCCAATAGGATAACAATAAAATTGATTGATTGATGTTTGAGGGTATCATGTCAGGCCATGTTCATCTGAAAAATTTTCTCATTTTGATTTGGTTTTATTATACGTCATTGCAATGAACTATTTGTAATTGCAGTTCATTTTAAAAATGCATTTTAATTTAATAATTAGAAGTGTTTTTCCTACTTTTATTATTATATATTTACTGTTTGTTTACTTTTTTTTTACAACTTGCTTACTATTGATTTTACAACTTGTTTACTTTTGTTTTTACAATTTGTTTACTTTTGTTTTTACAATTTGTTTACTTTTGTTTTTACTGCTTGTTTACTTTCGCCTTTACTACTTTATTTTCAACTATCCAACATCTTATATTATACATCATGTTGATGGTCAACACGTAATAAATCATTTTTTCATATTCATGTTAAAAAACAATTTTATCTTCAAGCTGTTGATCAACATGTTTGATTTTAAATTTCACTGCCATCGCTTCCATACCAGTAAGTGTTATTCATCATGTTATTATTTAAATAATTTTTAATCACGAACTCATTAAACTTATATTTTACTTATAAAACCAATATAAATATAAAAACATTAAAAGAAAGTAGGTAACAAATCGAGCACAGAAATCTTATAATTTTATTTTGCGCTTAGAGCAGTTTGTCCGTTCTAGACTTTGCGCCAAAACCCTCAACCAATCAACCAACCTATTCAGAAATGAAATATACCTATCTAAAGGTTAAGGCTTGTATACATAAATAGTATTTACATATTAAGGTTAAGATAATATAAAAATATTCTTTCATTTGATATTTTGAGTGTAAGGTATGTACTCTAAGGAAATGGCAAATAGAATATTTTCAACGGATTCTATTCCAAGAAAATGACCAATAGAATCTTTGCAAAGGATTCTATTCCAAAGATAGTACCAATAGAATCTTTCCAAAGGATTTCAATTCTAAGAAAATGACCAAAAAATATTTTCTAAAGTTTGAAAAAATTCATGGATTCTTTCAACTAATCGATGTGATTCATTAAGCGTGCTGTGGAGTAAAATCAATACTGCACTATTCAAAAATTTCGTGACGCTCAGAATGTTAAGACTTATAAGGTATACATAAATTCTTCAATTTGATATTCCGATGTCTCACAAGAGTCCACCATCCCTTAAAACTGAAATAAATCAAAAAATTTATTGCGAAATTTCATGGTTATAAGATCCATAAAGTTTTTCCCATAAAAAAACATTTCTAGCGTAGTACCAGTTAAAATGTTAAACTGTAATGTGTGATATCTAGTCCAGTTTATTGGAATACAGTAAGACCTCGATAAATCATCACTCAAGAGACCAAGAAATTTAGACGACTTCGGATGAATGTATTGAATATGCGTTACTGTAAGGATCATGTAAATTTTAGTGCTATGAATTCATCATGTTACTACCTTGGATTGACTTAAGGTAATGTCGAATTGTTTTTAAAGTTTCAAGGACCATTATGTCATTTGGTGGGTAGAGAATTGCCTCATTTTCACTTTCATCGCTCACACTTTCACTTTCCTTCTGAAATTCTTTTATGGTTGTTTAAGTTCTCGTCTGAGTAACTGCATTGTTGTTATCTATACAGTCATTTACTATGTGTCCAGAAATAGTGCATTCAATTACATTAACGATTTCAAATAAATCAAATAACGAATCAGGGGTAAAGTCATCATTTTCGACTTCATTTTGTTTGTCGTCAGACACGAACCCTTTATGTTTAAAGACATTTACAATGACGATCTATCCGGGGAAGTAATTGAATTTGCGACAAGCAAACAAGGGTTTGATTACATTGTCTGTGAGAGCTAGACGGCACTGAAGAAAATCAACCATTTATTCAGTGTGACGAGTTATACAGATGACGACTTATCAAGGTTTTACTTATTTGTATTTTTTCTACAGACTCTAGTATATGTAGTGGAGCAGTCTTTTTGAATTCGTGACGAACAAACGAGGGTTTAATTACATTGCCGTCTATGAGAGCTAGACGGGACTGAAGAAAATTGACGAGTTACCCAGGTAACGACTTATCGAGGTTTTACTCTATTTTATTTCTACAGACTATTACATGGAATGGAACAGTCAATTTGAATTCGCAACGACCAAATGAGGGTTTAATTACATTGATGGCCTATGAGAGCTAGACGTGATTGAATAAAAGTGACGACTTATCGAGGTTTTACTCTATTTCTATTCTTCCCACAGACTCTATTATATGGAGTGAAGCAGCCTTTTTGAATTCGCGACGAGAAAACGAGGGTTTAATTATGCTGTCGTCTAATAAAGCCTGACGAGACTGAAGAAAATTGGCGACTTATCTGGTGTGACGAGTTATCCACTTGACGACTTATCGAGGTTTTACTACATTTCATTTCTTTCCAAAATTCTAGTATTTGGTGTGGAGCAGCCTTTACGACAATCACGTGTTGTATACCACCCCTATGAAATGCTCCCGTTTTCCTCAACGGCCCTCTCAATCCTTTCTCCGGTTTTCCCGTTACGTATACGGCCCTGTCGGGACCCCAAACCCACATCCACTCGTTTTCTCGGGTCCTCCGACTGCCGTAAAGCAGCAGATACACACTGCCGTAAATTGAGATGTTATTACGGCTTGTTTCAAATGGATGGCACTCCAGGCAGGGAGTAGTGGGTAACGGACGTCTTCTGCTGTAACGTAAGACCAGTCCATGGATAGTTTGGATAAGTGCGTGTTGTTTTCCGTGGAGCAAAGAAGCATTCTCTTTAATTTATGGTTCCCTAACGCAAACCGGAATTGAAACAATTTTCATGAGTAAGAACCCAGTGCCGTGAATTGGGAGAGAATTCAATTGTTTAGAGCAGCGTTTCGGATGCTTTTTCTCGTGGAATTTTTTCATTCCATTGAATATGCATGAAATATTTTTTTTAGAAAAAATAAAACCTCTGAAGAGTGAATAATCATGGAAAATTTGATTCCATGGAACATTTATTGTTCCATTTTATTCATTCCAAGCATTCTTGGGTAGATCCCAGTCTAATAAGACCTAGTTGAACGATCAAAATCTCCGTTTAACGATCAACCAAACCCAAATATTATCATGTTACTTGCGCTTTTGGAGAATACTCAAAAATAAGAAATAAAATAAGTCCTTTCACTCATTCTGTAAACTGATAGACAAACATACGTTCTAACGCTCATATCGAATTCCTTTCAAAGGTAGAAAGAATGAAGCCGTATCATATTGCCGGACTTGAAATTTACGTAATGGACGGCGCCTAATGCCAGTAGACAAATCCAAACGCGGAAAGAGAGTTACTTTTCTCTTCCAAGATATTTGGATTTATTTTATACATTACCTGAAATCAATGAAGGCTACTGGTTTACGGAAAAACTTAATTTACTACTGCGACGTGGTAATTATTTCTCCGTTCGTTAAGAATTGTTCAGAAAGCATACGATAATATTTTTTGCCTAACGTGTAGCATCCAAGATGTAATGATGAGGGCACATCACGTTACACTTTACATACATAGCATGTATTCAAGGCACAACCCGCCTATAGGGAGGCCACACATTCACTCCAGACGGACAAACATCCATGTTCCATCCCGAATTCGAACCAGGAATCTTTCTATCTAGACGCTATAACCCTGACCACCAACATTGCTCACCAGACCGTTCGGTGAGCACTCTGAAATAATCGATTCTTCAATTTTTACAACCGAATAGTTTGTGAATGCTCTATAAAACCACCCTCCAACGTTTCGATAAAACCTCATATTACCATTTTTATATTTTGTTTAGTCTAGCTGTTATCGAGTTTTTAGAAATGGATGGAATTGAGCTTCAAATACGACAGTGACAAGAAAAATGAATTTTTCCTCCCAAAGGATAGTTATTATCCTGGAATTATAGTTCTCATCTTTGAACCTTCCGCCGCTGATTAACCAAACAGGAAGAAATGAGTGTCCGATACGAAAGTGGTAATTGCCTTCTCGGAAATATAGATCTTAAATCTACTTACTACACAGTCACTTCCTGGTGTTAGGTTGGGAGAAATTTATGGTTTTATCAACCCTCTATTTTCAGATTTAAGTGCTTGCTTCGTATTCCTCAATTATCTTTTTCATCCATTACAGTTGCAGATGCACTTACTCAATTACGACACATTATGAGCTTTGGACCAAAGTGGTGCTCTACGTTTTATGGAGGTGTCTGATCTGCAAATGATATTCCAACCAGCAATTATTATTTTGATACCCATTGTGTCCAATTATATTTCTACATTTTCCTTACCTTGTTCCCATCTTTATGTCCTAAATGGGTGGACTATTGAATATCGGGAAGTCCTTCCCAAAGGAAATTTATGCGCGCCGTCTGTTAATTTTAATTATAAACATTTGTAAAATACTGTGCATTATATTGTGAGAACTGTTACAATTTTGTTGGGTAATTTTTGGAAGCTAAAAAATTAAAACTTTTGTAGTCCTAGAGTAAAAGTTCTACTTACCAAAATGTTCAATGAACGTATATTTTATCTGCTAAATTAGTTGAGATTATTCTGTTAAAACATTGTTTATCCTCACCTTGGAAAGTAATTGAAGGTCAGTTACGAAATATTAAAGGATTCCAGGCGAAGCTGTATTATACGCCTCGTTTGGCGGCAAAGCTCTTGGAACGTTCTTTGGAGCACTTTTTATGACGCCAAGGAAAGAATTCTTTGAAAAAATCGTTCTCTTTTAACGGAAAATAATAAGCTTTAGGTTAACGGAAGTGAAAAGAACATTCTAGAATATTCGAAATGGAAATTTAAACTTTCCGTGGTTGCCATAAAAGCGGGAATAATCCTAATAAAGATGGGTTGCATTCACCTGCCGTAACTCGCTACTAAAAGTGCGCCAAAAAACGCGCCAAGAGCGTTGCCACCAAACGAGGCGCATGATACAGCTGTACCGGATTCCAATTTTAACCAGAAAATACGTTCATTAACATAGGCGTCATAGAAGAATGACAACAGATTTCTAGCTAATTCCTCTCATTTGCGATTTAATTTTCCGACGTCTAACTGTTTGGTGCTCTAGATTTGGAAGTATGCTTTCACCTCACCTGCTGTTAAATAAAAATAAAAGTAATTCAGCAATACGCCACTCGGCACAAGTGAAGAGCAATTTATGAGAACTCTCAAACGGTTTCCGTAACAGAGATATTAAAATACAGAATTAAGCCTCAAAATAGACCACTCATCGGCTTCAAATCATTATATTTGAAACTAAATGTAATGACTATCTTCAAAATATAAAATAATAAAAAAAAAAGAAAATTCAAATTATACATTTCAGTTTGATTAATCTATTAAATCTTAAATTTTAATTAATGAATATCGAGGAAATTTTCAATAAATACGGAGATTATATACAAATTTAAATTTAAAAATTTTCCAAAACCAACTCCCAAGAAATTTGTAAATGTTCTTGCAAAACTTTTCGTAGAAACTTTCTTATTATAATCATGCGACGGAGCGGTCTAAAGAAAATAGTCACCGATCGGAAAATTAACTGTAAATATAAATAACTCATATCATTCAAGGCATAAATGCTCGAAGTGGTTCGGAATCCACTCTAAGATGTAGTTCTCTGTTTTATTTGCCTTTGTGTAGCAAAAACATGACCATAAAGTTACGATCCAAACCAAACACCTAAAAGTCACTTTTTACGAGTAATAAGGTACAATTCAATTGCAAAATAAAGATATTTTTAATGTATTGGGTTGATGCAAAATTCGTCCTGTTTTTGGAACTAGATGGCAGTGCATCGCAAAAACCGAAGTGTTATCTACTTCACATGTGTAAAGTTTTGATGTCGTTTGAAAGAAGGAATTTCAGCGAGTACTTGGGGAAAATTGTGCTATTTGTTTGTATTTTTTAAATTTTGTTAAGCATTAAAAATGGCAGAAAATAAGGAGCATTTTCGACATATTATGCTTTTTTTTATTTCCTTAACGGCAAGAATGCTTCGCAGACGCAAAAGAAGATATGTGTTGTGTGAGGATGCCGTGTAAGATTCCACGTGCCGTAAGTGGTTCAGAAAGTTTCGTCACCTGGATCAGTTCCTTATCCAGAAACCTCAAAACTTCTATGAGCGCTGGATTATGCAGCTACCGGTGAGATGGAGAAAGGTTATTGAACAGAACGGCACATACTATATCGATTAAATGTAATTTTTAATAGTAAATAAAATTTGTCTTCAATTTTTGTCGAAAAAAACGGGAGGAACTTTTGCATTAACCCAATAATTTACAATTAGTTACATACATTAGTTACATCCTCATAATACTCTTTCCAATACAAATTACAAATAATGCCAAAAAGGTAAAAAAAGACAGAAAAATAGACAAAAATAAAAGTGGGTAAAGAAATATAGTTTCACTAAAAAGGTCTGATAAAAAAGAAATTTCCATGTTACAGAGAAATGAGAAAATTATTCATGGTCATCGTAAAGATAATAAGCAGTAATGTGTTTCTTGTAATTCTTAAACTGCTTTTTATGCACATATCATTGATATACGGGGAATTTCCATTATTCAAGATGATTCGATCTTCGGTTGATTGTAATACACCCAACTATACTTCATTCAAAATAAATTTTAGTATGACTGGCGGCAGTTTTTTATCATGTCCAGGCGAAATTCCATTAAAGCGTATTAATTTTTGTTTGTTTCGCTTATTTCTCCATCTAATAACCATTTGGGTAATTATCTTTCAAGCATCATTAGATGTGAAGGAAGAAACAACCTTAATGATCCTACATAAAAATAGCTCAAGGAATTACTTTTTTAATTATTAAATAAGCTGAATTAAGGATTCTTTTTCAAGTTCAGTGATGAGAATTTTTTCTGGAATTAAAGTCGCATAACGCGATGGCCAAGACTCTTGCTTTTTGTTGATAGCAAAGTAAAATGAAAGATTTAGTGTCATATGTTGAGAAAGTGACAACTTTGAAACATTACAAATTTCAAAGCATTCTGTACTTGAACTTTATGTGTGGAATTCTGTATATTGTCATTTATAAGAAAGAAAATTATATTTATACAAATCGATCTGTTAAGTTTTTATGTCGCAAAGGGACATATTTGGTCATGCTGATCCAGACACAAGATATACAATATCAAATTATAGACACAAACAAGGTAAGTTTATGCAGTAAGCTATTTATGGAACAAGGTGTTATTTACCCAAGCTGCACCAAATAGTGTCAAGTAAATAGACGTACACACGAAATTGTTTTATCTGATACAGAAGAGAGAAATGCACCCAGGGAGGAACCGCATATGCAGCGCCTACAACTTGCAGGTTGTTAGCGCAGTTGACAAAACCACTGAACCACGGAGACCCTGAGTAGGTTAGATAATTTTGAAATCTTTCCAATGGTTCATGACTAATATTGGATTAAAAATTACAACAAACGTAAAGAATAATTAATATTACGTTTTGGTTTGTAATACAAGAAATTATTTCGATTTAGTTTTAGTTTTAGTTAACTTTTTGGCTGTCAGAAAAATAAGTGTGTACCTCTTGAAATGGGATGATTTTTTATAAATATTTTTGTAGTGATCTGAAACATCACATACACACCTAAACACACATAGTACCAAAATGTGCAATTTTTTTTAACGGAAAAATATTTCATTTTTAGAAAAACTATTTTCTTCTTGAAAATTGCTATGTATTCATCTTCTGATTTTCAATGTACTTATTTTATACTAGAGCAGTGGGAATTTTATTAAAAATATTTATTAAAATTGTTACAAACTAGATCTGTCTATTTAAATGGAAAGTAAAAATATTTAGTTAAATTGGAAATGCTTTAAAGTATTTTGTAGTGGATTAAATATGAATACATTTCGTGAAAATGTGGAATATATATGTTTATATGTGGTTTTATACATTACAAACTCTAATATCTCCTGTGCCAATATAATGATAAAAATTATTCCCACTATAAAAGTGTTTCTTACAGATTTGAATTGTAAATGAATTGGACATTGGAGATAATAAGGTAATCAATGAATAACTGCTTGGATCATACAAATAGTAAAAACAAATATCGAGACAATTTTCTTTTTAACCAATGATAAACCCAAAATATCTGTGTACCGAATAACTATAACTGATAACTATTTCAATAAACTATTCTTAATAAATAAAGACAACAAACACACAGTTCAAAACAATCCGGTTTTAATATATACTTTTTTAGTGTTTCTTTGCCTGCAGGGTTTATTGAGTATCTTCAGCCAAGCATCATGTTTAGGATTATTCATTCATATTTGTATTCACAGAACCTCCTTGTTTTCACTTGTTTTTTGAAAGCAAAGATTTCTTTTTTAAATTGTCATCATTCCTATCTTCTACAAAACACACATCTTGCAGCCTGTGGGCTAATGGTGATATAAAAACAGGATTGAATAGAATTTTTACACACTAATATTTTTGCAAGACATTCAATAGCTTTCCAATGATGATTTTTTGAGTAAGTACTCAATGAATTATATTTTATGTATCTATACTGTAAAAATATTATTATTGATGAGGGAGTATTTGAAGTTATTAATAAAAACCAAGACGTTTGGTGAATTGATTTGATGCGCTATGTTTTAATTCAGAAGAAATAACATAGAATTGAATTTTAAAAATTTAAGAGTGGTTTTTATTTGTAACGAGCAGAAAATTAGAAAGCATTGGAAAGGAAATTATATGTGTTCTATTTAATGTTTATAATGCTGTCGGAAATCACTATAATGTACACTGAGTTAAAAAGTAATAGAAAACAAATTAAAATTAAATAGTTGCTAAAAATGTATAAAAACGTAGTAAAATATTAAATCTAAATACAGTGGATAAAAAAAGTTTCCGTACGGAAATGAAAACGGCTATAAATTATTATAATTTCTAAAGAAACTTCACCAAAGATTCAGAAACTGCACAAGAAACTTATTTCATACTAGAGAATGTATTGGCAACAAAAATTACTTAATTTTCACAAATAAAAAGTAATTAATTAAAACTTTGAGAAAAACATACAAAATGGAAGGCAAAAATAGTTTCCGTACTCCCTATGCAAATTGACTAGAACGTACAATCTAGTTGTCCTGCATTTAATTATTATAACTATCGAATGAAAAAGAACTTCAACTAGTATAAGTAACCATTTCAAACGATTTTTATACCAGTGATAGCCTAAAATGGAAATTCGGAAAGCTATTCGCGTGTTGGTGATAAAGTTGAGAAATGACTATTTATCAATGAGGAAAATATTGGCGAAATCGCAAACAAATCTAAATCTATGGAAAAATCATTGAAAGATATAATGAGGTAGAAATTGAAAAATAGGAACCGATCTGGAAGATCTCAGAAATTGAACCATATACACGAGGAATATTCTGCAAAAAATTCCCGATAATCCACGATTTATTGCACCACAACTTGCATCCTTGTGGAAAACTGATTACAATCTTGAAATATAACCTCAGACTGTAAGAAAAGTAATAAAAAAGTTTGCTAGAATGGGCATGTTGCACGTAACAAGCCATTCATTAGAAAACTTAACAGAAGAAAGCGTCTTGAGCTTACTAAAAAGCATGCTAGTAAGCCTTTAACTTTTTGGGATTCTGTACTTTTCAGGGATGAATCAAAATTTTGTCTCTATGGTTCAAATGGACGAGTTATGGCATAAAGAAAACCAAAACATCAAATGCAAGCAAAAAAACTTATGTAGAACTGTAAGACATGACGGAGAAAATGTAGATATGGGGTTGCATGAGTTCTTCTAGTATGTATAATTTATGTTTTGTTGAAGGTAACATGGGAATAGCTATGTGTACCTAGATATTTTGAAACAAAATGTCCTTGCTACTGCTACGAAACTTTCTCTTGAAAGACCATTTATCTTCCAACAGGACAACTATTCAAAACACACTGCAACAACGTTCTATAAAGAATGATGCCTTTACCGTTTCTTTTACTCATTGTATATAATGCAGAGTTGGTGTCTGTCTGTCTGTTCTCTACACAAATCTACACCTCTTGATCAATCCACACTAAATTTGGTACACATATTCTTTAGAACCCTGCGGGTAAGGTGGGCTACATATTAACCCCATTCTATTTGTCCTAGGTGGGCAGAGAGGGCTAAAAATAATTTGAAATCCCCATAGGAAAAGCATTGAGTATAAAACGATTACGACACGCAACTCTGTTTTACCAACATTGATGGAAAAACAATTTTTTCCAAAACAGATTAAATTCTAATATTTATGTTTAAACTGATTTTTTATTTCTTTCCATAATATAAAGAATTTATGAATATTTGATCGATGAAAAAAGGATACTTAGAATATTTAATTTTACATAACTTACGTTTTGTAATGGATCACGAAAAGCCCAAACGAAAAATTCATTGTTCACAAAAGCGTAATTTTCTATTGGGTATCTGGAAACTCCAGAATTAATGTTTTCTTTTATAAATTTTATTCAGAATTCCGTATTTGTGTATTTGAGTTAAGACAGCGAAATGTTACGGTCATATTTGAGCTTTTCTAAGTTCTATAAATGTGTGTGTTCTTTCGTAGATAAATCATTATTGTCTTCGTCAATATTTTTCAAACATCTTTTTTCGAATTGCTCTATTTCAGAATATACCCAGGAAGTCGAAATTCGACACGCTTGCTTATATCTTTAGTTTTTAAGGATTCTGCATGCTTTCAATGATCGGAATTACGTTTTTGTTTATATTTATGTGTTGCAGTATTTTACATATTGCAGATATATTTAGGATTTAAATTTTGATGAATTATTTTTATTTTCTGTAAAATATCACTTGACATGGGTAACTTCTTGGCGTTATATGGATATTTCGATCAACTTTCCTTAAGAGTCTTTGGTTGAATATGTAACGGCTTGTAGAATTCTGTTTCATAAAAATAAATAAAAATATACAAAAGAAAACCTTTTTACTCAGGGAGTGTAACTTCTTATTTTAAAATGACCATTAAAGTTAAAATAAATTATTTAAAAATACGATAGGTTACGTTAAATTAAAACGGGTTGTCATACGTTGTAGCTCAAATAATTTCTAAATCGACTTATGAAGTATTCACCTTAGAAAAAACTTTTGTAGTTTTTCTTACAGTAGGAGTGCGATGAATATGAAATGAATTATATGGATGGATATATGGTGTATACATATTTGAGTCTAAGTAAATTGTAGATGCTATGAAAAAGTTAAAACGATGATAAAAAATTAATTTTCGTATACTTAAATAATGTTTGATTTTTGCTATGAAAGATAAATGATAGTCTAATTACTTTTCAATCAACATTTAACCAATTCAACCCTGGCAACGCGGGTAATTTTGCGAGCTATGTTAATAAAATAAATTGTAGCTTGATAGCAACGCTCATTTTATTGAAAAATACAATGATCTTAAAGTATAAAAATTGAAAAAATTCACAAAAGTATTAAAACTGAATTCAAGTAGTACCTGTATAAATAAATTTCAGTGTTATTTTTTATTACGAAGTATAAAAAAAATAAGTTGTACCAAAAGACTTTAAAAGTCACTTTGGAGCAAGGAGAGTAGGTAATTAATATTTTCTTACAAATCAAGCAAAATTCTACCTATTTTTTGTCAGATAAGCAAAAAATATAGTATATTTTGTGGTGTGCCGCATAATTTTAATAATTAGTTTATGTGCCCTGAGATGGAAAAGTTTGACATTCAATGCTCTAAATAACCGATCAAGATATGTTAATACGATTTAATAATAGTATAAAATAATATATGTATTGTTAAAATATATCACGGAGTTGGAGAAGTTTTTATTATTATCCAAAACCCAAAAATCCATACCCCATACCATAAAATCCAAACCAACCAAAAACCTACTCACCAAACCAGACCAGTAAAAGACTAAGTGCGTACCTGTGCTCGAAGCTCCATTTAAAGCGTAAAAAATCAAATTTAAAAAGTCAGTATCCAATTTGGGTAGGTAGATAGGTAGTTAATTAATGTCGCACTGGAGCAACACAGCAACACAACTGGAGCAATTCCTAAAGAAAGATCCAAGGACAACGCCTCGTAATTATGAACCACGGTCAGATGACGAGATCAACACCTGAGATGGCAACCCATTCTACAAACTTCCAAACCACGACAACATGAGTACATTTGAGGCCATGGCAGATTTAACGTGCACCAGCCCCTGTATACACGACTGTCTTTGGCTGTACCAAATTTCGAACTCGTAACCCTCTGATTGCTAATCCGTTGCTCTTCCATAGCCTCAGATAACAAAAAAACTTGCCCATCGAAGCTCGGATAATCAAAGTTCTACTGTATATATTTCTATGCATTTTTAAATTAAAGTGTTAGTTGTGTATTAATTTTTGACCCATTGCTGCCATAAATGTGATCGAAAATAAGGAATATCGAAAAAACGCACGATACTTTTACGTTTTGAAAATCTTACTTTTTAATGCTGGCTGCGGTTAGCCTTAAGCAACAAAAACTTAATTTCGTTTATTGCAATCAGTAAAAAATACGAACATTTTCTACAAAATTAAAATTGACTTTCCAAACAAAACTCTTCACACTAAGAAGGCTCTTCTAAAAAAAGATGATGCAATTAAAGAAATGCTGTAATAGAAATGTAAAAACATACTGAATAATTAACATATATCTCCTACCTTAAATTACAAGAAGTAATTAAGATATAATTTAATTACTTCGAGCTTCTGAGATACACACGGAAAAAATAATATCTCACTTACGCCAACCTTTTAAATTAATTTATGCGTCATATTGAGCTGTTGCAACTGGATTTTCTTTTACTGTTCAGCATCTTGTTTACAATTAGTGTAATTGGGTTCTAGTTTTTGCCTTCAAGTACCCTTTTTATTTACCTAGAGTACCCATAGGTTCTCCTTCGTAACGGAAATAAGAAGAGATGAGGCGATACTTGGAAAAAAAGGATGTATCAAATTTCCTGTTTAATAACACAAAAAATAATTAATGGAATCGGTGAATTCGTGGAATTATAATAACCAGAAGATCCGTGCATAGAATCCGTGCTGAAATTTCTACTTACATAAATTGACGGCAGTGTCGTTACTTTCATACCTTATATAAACTTCCGAGTGGTTTCGACGAAATATCTCGTCCATCAGGATCTGACCAATTTTGCTGATGACGAGATATTTCATCATCAACATATTGCCGATTTTTTGATGATGAGGAGATCAAGATCTAGTCAGTTTTCTTCTAATAAGAGATACCTCGTCTATCGAGATCTGGTCAGTTTTGCTAATGACGATTTCTATCTTCCAGATTCCTCATAGCCATCGGCCTTCAGACGGCTGAAGGATTTCATCGGGATGGCGAGCTCTTCTGGAAGTATTTTTTAACAGTATTTCATTGCTTAAATCAACAAATCAGCAAAATTAATAATGGTTGAATTTATATTATTTATATCCGTTTGTTGCCATTCGTCAATATACAAATAATGTTGATTTCTGTGTTACATACAGTAGTGAAATATATATACAGGTAATGAAAGATGAAAACGAATTATTATTTTAGATGAATTTAAACGAGTAGTCTATCTAAAGAATATAACGACGATAAAAGATACAAGCTAACCCTGAAGTTGAAGTACCTAGAATCACAGACATAAACAATTAAATATAAAAACAAATTCTTATTTTAAAATAGAGGAGTCTAAAATTATAATTACTATAATCGATTAAATCAATTCTCCTTTTAGAATAGAATAAGTTGCAGAAGAATAATAACGATAAAATTCAAAAGATGAAAGTTATTTCTTTTTTCAGAATAGAAGAATCTATAGAATTATAATAACGATAAAAGTTGATAACACTAATTATATTTTTAGATAAATTTAAGGTAATAATCTTATTTACACATAATGTAATAACAATGAAAGATTCAAGCTAAGTCTAAAGTTGAAGAATACAGAATCACACACATAAAAAACAATAAAATATAAAAACAAATTCTTATTTTAAAATAGAAAAGTCTAATTTATAGTTCGATAAGCAATTAAATTGATTCTCCTTTTAGAATAGAATAATCCGTAGAATCAAAATAACGATGAAATGGCAAAGATGAAAGTTATTTCTTTTTAGAATAGAATAATCTACAGAATTATAATAACGGTGATGAATGAAAGTTTATTCTTTTTTGAATAGAAATATGACAAAAATAATGATGAAAGGTGAAATTGAAATATCTCATAATAGAAACAATGAAATCATAATATCGATCAAAGATAAATGCCGGCCTCTGGTAACTGAGTGTTTTGCTCTCTGATCTTCTGTTATATGAACCCTGGATTCAAATCCCGGTCTGGACAGGAATATTCTTAATGATTTGGAATCCTCTTTAAGCTGTAGGTCACGATCATTACAATTTTAACTAATGGTGAAATATGGAAGTTATTTCCTTTTTAAAAAACCGTTAAACGTTTATGTTTTGTTCAGTCAAGACGTCACCCCCATAAGATCTGAAAGGACGTGCACGTGAATTGTATTTAATTTTGTCGAGGGAAACTTTAAAAATGAATACATAAATTTATATGAAGAAGAGTTATAACAACACAAATTCCAATAATCATCAAAAACAGCATGCTTCGAACTGTTTGAAATTTAATCCGTATATCAGAACTTAAGATGATATTAATGAAATAAAAATAGAAACGAATCCTATATACCACAAAATCCAATAGATGGAAATGATACTACATAAGTGTGATTGCAACATTATTTAAAACAAGATGAAAACCCAACGTAATTCAGTGTGAGACAAGGCAATACCCCGACCAGACGACATTCGTTGACCTTGAACACGACCCTTTACACTGTCCATTAGTTTTCTATTTCGGATAAAGAACCAAATCTGAATAAAACTGAGTTTCTAACTCAGCTTATTCATTTGAAAGTTCCACTGAATAAATATTGTGATAATCTTCCCACAATGCAGTGATTATAAATATAAAAGTGAGAGCTAAGGGAATTAAAATTAATGTCCAAATTTATTTAACCGAAAAAGATGTTTATAAAGCTCTGAGGATCGAAAAATGAGTTAACATATACTTCAAATGTTTAAGCCATGAGGGGATTTTTCTGTCAAGTTAGATGGGGGTAAGTGGATGTAGTATTTTTTACCTTGGACGTGCTACTTGTACGTACTCCGGACGTAACGTCACGACGTGTTCCGAATGCGATTTCAGCACTTTCCCAATAAAAATTCCAAAGAGCAAATTCCGAAATGAAATGATAGTTGATTGGTCAGTCTCCAAAACGACCATCAACATTTTAAGGTAACCCCGATATGTATCATACAGAGGATTCAGTTAGCAGGGAGTAAAATCCCTGTTTTCCATTGGTTTATTTACACTGAAATTCCCTCTCATATACAGTCAACAAAGAGTAACAAAATAAATGTTCAAGCATTTAACTGAAAAACAGATTGATAATAAACTCGCATAGCTTTGAAGAAATAAGCTCCTTCTGCAAAAAAAGAAAATAATTAATTTCGGGATTGAAGACAAAGGTATAGAATGTATTTGGGATAGATAACGTTGGTAAATAGAAGACAAAGAAATAGCCAACTTTATGTAAAGAGCATACAGCATTTTCAAGATTTAGATCTGGTCCCACTTTATCAGGGTAACAACATGGCTCGTACTGGACATTTATAGCAGGGTTTCGGAGTGTCATGGAGGACATTCATATTGATCCAAGACATCTTTTTATTTGACATTGCTTCTCGCATCCTGGCCCTTACGCCAAAAAACCCAACCAAAACCGATATAATAAAAATATTACAGTCGACACATCTTTCGAAAATTTTGGATGGACATCTGGAACTGATCTAATTTTGATCTGGGAAAAAGGAAAAAACCCAGATATATTGATAAAGCTCTTAGGATCGAATAATGACCTTTACATCCGATGCTTAAGCTTGGATAATGACCTTTACATCCAATGCTTAAGCTAGATACCTTAAAAAAATTAGAGTGACTTTTGAAAAAGAACTGAAAGACACGAGAAAACCTTCAAACTTTCTTGCCTCATATCTCTTCTGATCTTAATACCTAATTATTTTAGAGATTTCCATCAGAATAAACCGACTTTACCATCAAAAAGCAACTCTCGTACTTAAGTAACTAACGAGCAAAATGACAAAGCAGCAATTATCTCGGCAATTAAACCCAAAACGAATAATCTTCAGGAAACACGATATAGTGTTTTTCGCTCTAAGCTGCTGCACTTGGTGATCATTTGCCGAGAACCATTCTTTGGAACTTAATTATGAAGATCGCCGAGACGATTAGAAGGATAAAAATCCACCCCAGAGATCCTTGGACTTATTTTTGAGAAAGGGGGAAGCATTAATTATCGGAAAAAAGCTTTCTTCTTCGCTCAAGTGTTCCCTAACTTTCCAGTTGTAAACACATTTACTTTTAAAGTTAATTAACATTTTAATTTGTGATGTTCAAGCGGTCACGTGAGTGAATTCTAGCTCGCGGAGTTTTATTCTGAGAGGGGAGTAGAGAGTTCATTATTGAGATTCTTTTTTTTCTTTATTGTTAATTTCTTTTAATTTTCTCTCGAAAACTTTAATGAGCGGTGTTTATCGAAGTGTACGAGGAAAACAAAATTTATCAAAGAGTGAAATAAGAAGGTTGGGGGGGGGGAGGTGAGACGTAGTCGGAGGGAAGTGAGTTTCCATTCGAATGAAATTTCGAGCACTCCAAATAATTTTTACAAAAGGGAATTTTTAAGAGCTTAAAAGCACCACTTAAAAAATAAACAAACTATTTTACATTGCTCGTTCGGAAACGTTCATTGTTAAAAGTACATTCCGCTATTTGAAGAGGATTGAAATCAATGTAGTGAAATATTTTGCTCTCATAAATATTTTTTGATGGATTTAAATTCTATTAATGAGAATAGAAATATTAACGACGACAAAGGTTTTATTCCCATTAAACTGTGCGAGGAGTTCAAGATATACAAAATTTGCTTATTAATAGTGATTGTCACATCTTGGTTTTGAACCTATATAAAGTAAGAACTACATTTCCACTCTTACTAATCGTATCAGTTGTTACCCAGATACCGCGGATTAGTAAAAATAAATTATACTTTGCACAATTATAAATACCTGCTGTCTATATGCCTAAAAGTATCTAACACTAGCCTTACTTGCTGCTTCGCCCGGGAGTTTTTATTGCTTCAGACAAACCAAATCGTGCTTCTATTTCATCGGCAGTTTTGTTGCCTCGTTGAATAGCTTTTTGATTTTTGTCTACTTCACGTGCTTGTATCATTTCCTCTTTTAACGTTTTATGTTGATTAATCTCTACATGAGTGATATTGCGTATATTTCATATTTCATTAGCTTAATCCTGCTTCGCATGAAAGTTTTTCTGTTTTAGACATACCAAGTCGCGTTTCTGTTTCCTCAGCAGTTTCGTTGTGCCGTCGAGAACCTTTTGATCCTTGTCCGCCTTCACATGTTTGAATTTCTTCCTCTTCCGATAGCTCGCCTGGTGACAGTTTGGACGTTTTGCGTTGATTGGTCCTTTCTTGCAAAACGTTCTTTTTAAAATTTTACTCTTATGATTTTAAGGGAACAACGTAGAGACTTGGAAATACTTGCGTTGACGTAGAAATTCCAAACAAAATCAGCAGTACAAATTTCATGACGCCAGAGCTGCTTAGCATTCAAGAAGTTTTTTACTTCAGACAAACGGATTTTCTGTTTTATACATTAGACTCATGATGACATCTTCAATTTCAGGAGTCAGAGTTCAGGCTGTGAAGTTAACTAATATTGGCAAATAGATTACAACAAACATCCGATTGCAATTTCTAATTTGTGTTGTATTGCTCTACAGTTACATCTGTATATTAATGGAAGTTTTAAATATCATTATACTGATAACAAAAGTACGTATGTCCATTTTGGTGTACAAAAATTTGTAAAGGTCCCTGAATTGATGATATTGTAAAGGTTTGACTATTATGTAAAGAATATTTAATTTTATGCCTAGATTATTACTTGCATGTCTTAATAATCATTTTTTAAAACTTGGTTATTCATACAATCTTAATGACTATTAAAACCTCGTCTTCATTATGATAATGACTTGGTTTCAAAGACTTCTCCATTGAACTACAGGAAAGCTTGCATTCTAACAAAGCAAACGTTTCTTTCTCTTTTGGTTCTTTTATGGAAGCAAAGGAAACACAACTAACACTAAAGAATGTTCCATACCTTTTCTTTTTCCGTCGCACGCACATACTTTTTCTTCCTGTCCCTAATGACTCATCTACCTCCCCTCTTATCAACATTCCAGAATCATCCAGAACAGCAGCAAACAAACGAAAAGAATCTCGCCTTTTATTGTTTGTTCCCTCGTCGTCTTCTTTCAAAGAGTTGCATAGATATGCTCGAATCTTTTGATCGATAAAAATAGAGTGCTTAACTCATGGATGAGATTATTGATCGGGAGTTTTAAAAATCCACCAAAAAACGTACTTTTGTGTGCTAGTGTCTTTAACTTACAGCGACACTTCAAAAATACCAGCCCAAGTCTCTGTAAGATAAAGTAATTCTTTTCCGAAAACAAGAAGCTTAGTTCCATTTTTCGCGATTTTGGAAAATAAACCCAAAAGGGATTTCTTTAGCGCGCGAATGGCTTACTTCCGTTACCAAACGGTTTCTGGAGATTTAGGTAATGGAAAGAATACTGAACCAAAAGTGATTCAAATGGTGTCGAGAAAAAGAGCAAGTATAAGCGAATGTAAAGTACTTAAAGGCACATTAGTACTTTTCTCTAGTAAAGAGGATTGTATATATTTGTTGAGAAGACATTCCTCTAAGGCAAATAAAAGTGGGTACTAGTACTCTAAACTCTTATAGGGAGGGTACAATTCAGTTTTGAAAACTATGTATCAATTTTATCTATTAGGATTATTTATTTGTTAGGACTTTTTGTAAGCTTTTTTATTAATTGTTACATATACTTCATAAATTTATTATTGAATAAAAATAATTTCTTGTAATTAAATGCATGTCGATAAAGGGGAATTTATCAAGGTAGTGAATTACTTATTAACTTTACTTCATTAGAATTATTTGAATCCCTTACACATCAGTTTAATGAAATGAATTTTGTAATGTGTCAATTTTACTCTTAGATGATACGTATGTAACTTAAGTAAATTTACATCCATAAAAAATTTTAAAAACAAATTGCTGACTACATATGAACCAGGTATTCTACTTACGCATTTAACCCTCTTGGTGGTTGTCTCAACGAGGTATGTTGTCATTAAAAAAAATGACCAGATCTTGACGGACGAAATATCTCGTCATTAGAAAACTGACCAGATCTTGATCGTGTCATCATTAAAAAAATCGGCAATATCTTGATGGACGAAATATCTCGTCATTAGCAAAATTAATCAGACCTTGATGGATGAGATATCACGTCGAAACCACTTGGACGGTTAAACAACTGATTTATTTTTCAAACGTTGGAGAGAACAGCAGCTGACAGAAGCAATTCTTCGACTCAGAAAGTTTTCGGAAATGTCCGTGGGTTATTTTGATTGTCCTCAGAAGGTCATTCGTAGATAAACTTCTTAAGGCACATCTTTTAATACTCATGCTCATAATGCAACTTAAGACATGGGCTGCCTCTCAAATAATGATGCATCCAGAGGGGTAGGTGGTTGATAGACCTCAATCACCCCTGAAGGTTGGTTGGGTTTTTAAAGAGCAAGGGTCATATTTGACCAGATGCGTCAAAACATAAGGCAGACAACGTTCAAAACATGGTCCTAAACACACAAAGGAAATTTTTATTGATTTAGAAGTGAGAAATACACCAGGACAAATTATAGGAATGGAACCTACACCACCTGCGCCTCGGTTGCTAGCGCAGTGGGCCAACAGCCACCCCTTAAGTTAGGTTGGCAGATTAATTTACAACACACTGGATCAACACAACGGACTATTACACCACTTAGGATAAAGAAAACTAAAATTTTTCTCGGTAATGAAAATTTTATGTGTATTAGTGGTTGTTTACTAAAAAATTCTACTCCAATCTCTAACGAAAGGATGGATTCATGGGTGAAATCACCTTAAGCTGCACTGCATTAGTATCAATCTCTAGCGACTTCTTTTCGTTTCACTTAGATGTTTGAGAGTCGAAAGAAAAGAAACTGTACATCTTATCGTAAAGGGACCGCATAAAAACTTTCTCAGTTCTTCGTAGCACCAGACAGGGCTATTTTATAGGTATTGCCTGCATACGTGCAAATCTCATTAAGTTAACTCTTCTCATCTTTTCAAGGAAACTTGATGCTCGAAATAAATATACATCGATAAATGCTTTTGACTCTCGGAAATTAAAAACAAAGTTCTCAGATTCATAAGATAAATCTAAAAATATTGACCAGAAAGATTGACTTTTATATTTGAATAAGGCATTTTTTGCTTCCTTTCCATAAAGGCCAATATGCACCTTAATCCAGTGGAAAGACATCTCTTTGGTCTTAGAGTCAGTTCGTGAATCTTCTTTTAACATTAAATTTACTTTTTGAGTTTTAACGCTATTCCTCAATGATTTTACTTTTCCTGAAATGTTTATAAAATCAATTTAGTAATACATATTTATCTTCACCTCTCCCTGTATCTGACATAGATATATGAAGTGTACCTATTTTTAATGTAACGGGTCATTTGACCGGTTTAATATTTTATGTGTTTTTACAAAGTTCGTCCTCCCTTATTTATCTTGATTACTATATCAAGGAATCGATTGGGGAGGTTGAGGGTAAATAAATTTGCCCCTACGAAATAACCACATTGCAGTACCATGAGTATGACCACTTTCCCAGTCCCTCCCAAAGAAATGTTCTATGTGCACGCCTGTTCTCTCAACATGACATGGTAAAAGGGACGTAATGTTTCTTCTCAAATCGATCGCGTGTGCAAGGAAGAGCAGGTCGTTCACAGAGCTGAGAACCTGACACAAAACTTAACTGCACCATTCATCATACTGGAGTTCCTTAATATTTTAATCTGCGCTTCCCATTCCTTTCGCCGTCGCTAATCACTCATTAGGATGACTTATACTTTCGCTTCCTGATTTCAGAGCCTCTATTTTTGCCACGACTCGAATTTTCTATGAATAATCGCGTAAACCATTAATTTAATTAACTTGAGGGTTTTAAGTAGCTTTTTAGATTGACTTTAAATCATCTTATTATTAACACCTAATTATGATTCCAATCAATTTAGTTGGAATTAAACAGCAATAAAGACGTAGCAGTTGTTCCAAACATTTGATCTTGAAGAATACACTACATCTGTCGTTTCAAAAAGTTAGGTTATGTGGGTGTTCTTATTTTATTACACATACTTGTGGAATATTAATTTGTCATTTGTGGTACGTCGGTGTAGGTACTTGGCACGGGACTCAGACTGCATTATCTATAATTTTTGGACAGGTGTCTACTAGTGAATTTGTTTTGAATAACACCCATATAGAGGTGATTCGGAACTCATGGGACAAACTTCCAGGGATGCAGAGCAAAGAATCATTTTTTGTATTGCAATGCATGGGTGCAAGTGACGCATTTAGGTGCAAACACAAAAATTTGCTCCTGAAATGAAACAAAATGTTTATTAACATCATTATTTTATAATTACTAAAAAACAAAGATTTTTTAATAATAACTGCTCAAAGGTGCCAACACCAAAATTAATGCAAGCATGACAGCGTCCATGCATGGATTGGCGGACATTTTTGCGCTAGAGAGCACTGCTTGGTTTGGCGCGCTTGAACATCATTCCTTTGCTGGAATCCGACAGTTGAAAGGGGGTTTCGCAAGCTTGGCCACGCTGTTAAGCTTGCATTAATGTTTGTGGTGGCACCTATGAGAAGTTATTGTAAAAAATCGATGTAAACAAGTGATTGCAAAATGATGATGTAAATAAACATTTTGATTCCTTTCCTGTTTAATTCTTGTGTAATTTGTGCCTATACATTGCAATACAAAAAATAATTCTTTTAGTGTACTCTTAACACCCCTTGAAGTTTGTTCAATGAGTTACGAATCACCCTGTAGTTATTGTGCGACATAACTATTGTAACTCTTGTAGAGATAATTGAATATATTGCTCTAGTTTTCCTTCTGCCCCAGAGGGGAAACATAAAAATACTCTTCTGTTCAGACTCTGAGACGGATGGTTAACGAGACGGCACTACGTCAGTACTCCTAAGGAATATATATATATAGGGCAGTATGGAGGAATGATGCGTTAGAAAACTCAATTAGCTGCCTTGGCGAAATAGATAGTCCACGGAATTACAGTCGGGGAGATTGTTTTTCTGCTACGACTGAAAGGTGTATGCATTAAAATGAATAAGACGTTAAAGATTCAAATTTGAACATTCTGTCAAAATATGATTTACAGTCAAAGGACATATAAAATAACTACACACAGGCTGAATTTCTTCAAGATAGAGATGTCTGCGTAATTCACGTGTGTCCAATGCACAACATTTTTGGGGATATTTAGGTAGCAACATGTATCGGATATATTGATCCAAGATAAAAATCAGAAAATTCTCAGAACTCCCTTTACATTAAAATTTAAGGTTCGTAAAGACTATAAATTAAAAAAATACGATTTCTGAAGCTCCTTTGCAATGTGATGAGTTCTAGATTTATTTGAGAGGGTTTCCAGTTGAACATGGTTATTTTGTGTGAAAATATACCTATAGCTGTAAATATTTTCATGTAGGAATTATTAATCTTCATAATTAAGTGCGAAACAAACACACTAGTAGGCATAAAAGTGGAAGACAGTTAGATTGGCGCTATGGAGTTCATTCACAAATTTACTGGAAATACTCGAAGTACGAAAAATATACCTACAATTATAATATTTTCATGTAGAAATTATTGATCTTCATAACTAGGTATCAAACATAGCAAGAAAACTCGAGGACAGATAGACTGACGCTATGGAGTTCATTCACAAAGTTACTCTAAATGCTGGAAGTATACAAAATATACGTTCAATTATAAATATTTTCATGTAGGAATTATTAACCTTCATAATTAAATGTCAAACAGACATAAAACTGGAAGATAGACTTACTCTGTGGAATTCATTCACAATGTTACTGCAAGTACTCAAACCATAGTTTCAGGAAAATATATTTAGCCGTTTTGAAGACTAAAACTTTACACTATCAAAATAATATTTCCAGTTTTTGGACATATGCAATGACGGTTGAACTTCTCTAAGAAGGAGACATCTATGTGTAATCTTGTACATACATACGTGCAAACAGACTTGAAACGCAGAAGCCAGATTATGCATTAAAATGAGACAAACCGGATAAACAATTTGAAATGGGACGAAAATATTCAATGAGCAAGCAAACACTCTATTTTTATGTACGTAGATGTGCATTCGAATTTCTAAAAGTTGTCTAACGATAATGCATCCTTCTTGCACTGACATGGCAATTTAAATGGTAAAAAATATGAATTTCTATACCAAACAAAAAAGTTTGAACAGTCACTATAAAACAGAGAAGCAAACTTAAAAAAATAAATCCGTTGTTTTTGCCGAAAGGAGTGAAAAGGCTATTTTAAAACACAGATCCCGTGCATTAAAAAACAAGAAGCGTATCACTCTGCACGAACGAATATGAGGTATGTAATTACCGTTACCCTGAGCATTTTTCGCTACTTACAACATTCAACGACGAAAAAAAATTATCATTAAAAGTTATGAGTAAGGCTTAAGCTTTGGGAGATTGGAAAGACTAATGAATTGGGCTGCAAAAAAAAACGCAATCTGCGTACAATTTAATTTGGAATACAATGAGAAAAAGTGGCTGCATCTTTTTCAAAAAAAGTAACAAAAGAGAGAGGTAGGGGCCCTAGCGAGTTCCCTAATTTAAGAGTCAGCCGATGAGTGAAAAGCAATAATGAAAATACAAAATCTTTCTTTTTGGAGAGAAAAAACATTTCTTTTTCTTATTGTGATCGAATTATTAAAGAAATGTTGAAGTGGAGCATCTGGAGCTTCTAGAGAGTACGCTTTTTCTTATTAGTACTTAGGTTTAAAGGGAAGAATAGCTTTTTTAAATTATAAGTAAATGCTTATTATAAAAAAGGATGTTTCTCAACAGCGTTCGTTATTAATATTCATTTAGAGTGGGGCGGTCCATTCCTTTTATTGGAGTGGGGCGGTTCATTGTTTAAATGGAGTGTTATTAGAATGAAGCAATAACCAAGGGAACTATAAGAAGAAAATGAGTGTGAATATATAAGTAAAGTGTACGAAATGAAAATGAGGCTTCCATCTTTGTTGAAAAAAAGCTTTTTAGACTGGTAATTACTTTTAATGCTGGAAAATGATTTTATCATAAATGTTTAAATGGATTCTAATGAAATGTGGTTATGGTAAAATAATTAGCTTGTTAATAGTAAGCAACTTTCCTCCGGTTTAATAGCATTTTTATGCGTGTATTTTTGCAAAGAATAAGGAGGAAAATAATGTCAACATTATATAATGCACTTAATTTTTTCTTTCGATTATTAGTCATATTTTTAAAAGGAAAATTATCTTCTAAGAAAACGAGTAATGGGTAAAGTACAAAATTTAACTGTTTTTTTATAGGAATAGGTTAATTTCCGAAGGATTAATGATATTTCCATGCTAATTTCCATTTAGGTGAATAGATGTTAATTATTTTATGAGAATAAAGAATGGTAAACACAGTGCAATTAGTAAGTATGGTAACTATAAATTTTTAAATAAAGGTAAGTGTTTGGGAGCCGAACAAGTTCCAAATAATGTAACGTACTATGATTGATTATGTTTGACTAAGAAATAGCAAATTTTCCAATAGGAAAATTTACGAATCGATGGACAGCGTATAATCTTTAAGGGAATCTTCAAATCGCTTTCTTGAATACGAGTATAGTTCAACAATGTTCTTCAACCCTAAAATGTTGTCTAGGTGGGTGTATTTAACGTTTGCGCGTTAGAAATCCATAATTTTGTTGAATTACTTTCTTTTCATGTGCATGACAGGTTATGACAGGTGAAGGTAATCCATCTTTATTAGGTTATTCCCGTTCTTATGGCAACCTCGGCAAATGGAAAGATTTATAAAGATATTATATTTTAAAAGATTAAAAAAAGATTTTTCTAAGATTTCTTACCGTGGCTATATAAGAAGTGCGCAAAAAAACCGCGCCAAGAGCGTTGCCACCAGACGAGGCGCTAGATACATCTGTACCATATATGAAAACCAATCTGATGCGATTATCCACAAATTGTAAGTTCACTTTAGGAGGAAACTGTATTCCATTAACAGAATTCCTTAAACTTAGTACTAGAACTTAAAACTTTTTCGATGCATTTATTCCACATTAAATCATTGGTTAAAATTACTGCTCCTTTAGTTTTTCACCTGAAATTTTCTCTGTCATTTTAAGCACATACAAATCCCAATCTTACTCATTTCCCCCCAAAATGATGGAAGATCACCTGTCGAAATCAGTCGAAAAAGGCTCTCGGGGAAACTTAGTATTCCAAGGCGAAGAGTTTCCCAATGCAGGGTAAAAAGTTATTTGAAACTAAATCAAAATGGAATCTCTTTCCTATTGCGGTGAGCACTCTCCGAAATTGAAGTTCGATTTCTTACTAAATCACTGAGATCTTACCGCTTCCGGAATCTTATTTGAATATTTTACGAATGGCACCACGAACTCGATCGTTTCGATTGTAATGTTGCAGCTTTTCACTTCTTATTGATGAGCATCGCACTCGGAAATCTTTAATGCAAAAATTCTACTTTCTCCATTTTCCATTCTGAGACACTGGTTATTATTCCTATGAATACTTGACTAGTCAGTGAGAAACTCGCAGAATCTAAAACAGCATCCATCTTCAAAATAAATTTGGTGAAGTTTTAATGTGATCTTTATGAGAGGCATTTTTTGTCAAGCTAAGTGTAGGTGGCGGTAGTGTTTTTGTAGCGAAACGTATTTCCTGCACCTAATTCGAATGTGACGTCACTTGGCTTGCTTTTTGAACATGATATCAGCACTTCGCCAATAAAAATTAAAAAGAATGAATTCAGAAATGATAAATGACAGTTGATTGGATGAACCACCAAAAAGATTAACCCTTCTGGGGTTGTCTCGACGAAGCATCTCGTCATCAGCAAAACTGACGAAATATCTTGATCTCGTCAACATAAAAAAAATCGGCAATATCTTAATGACGAGAGATGCAGTCATTAGGGAAATTGGTCATTAGGGAAATTGATGGACGAGATATCTCGTCGAAACCACTTGGAGGGGGTTAAACACCAAACGTCCCAAAACGGCAGTAAACTATATTTTAAGGCAATCCCGATTTGAATCATGCGAGAGCATATGTATAGCCGTAGTTAAATCTTCTCAGATCATTTTTGTTTGCACTGAAAATCCCTATCATATAAAGCTACTACGATTATCTTTGTAATTATTACTTGTTTTGCATTTACGCGTATTTTAAATTATGTATTGTCAAGGACGAGTTTTTAGATTGTGCTAAATATGGAAGAGATTTTCAGTATAGCCAAACATGCTAGATAAAATGCAAAATTTTTACTTCAGGTACCCAAATCCTCTCTCATGGTACATATAGGGGTTAGCTAAAATGCAGTTTATCGTCATTTTGGCTTCGTTTGCCGTTTAATATAATTAGCGTTGACCAATCAACCATCTTTTACCAATTCGGAATTTATGCTTTGGAATTTGTATTAGTGAAGTACTGAAATCATATTCGAAAAACAAGCCAAGTGACGTCAATTTAGGAATATACACAGGAAGCACATTTCACCACATACATTTAGCTTGACAGAAGATGCCTTTCATACATGTGAAATTTTAAAAAATATCGAAAACTGTGTGTCTAGAATTGAGTAGATAATGGAAATTAGATTTTCCAAATACTTCTATGATAATCACATCGTTTGTGTAATGTTTTTTAGTGAAAATGAACTGATGACCAGAATTAGAATTATTCAGCAACTTGAAATGAAATATAGTTTCAATAGTATAAGGATTTTGCAGTAAATATTTTGTGATGGGTAAAAAAACATTTTATTAAGAATAACTTTCTCATTGTACTTGTAACATAAGAAATTAATAATATTTTTATGAGCATATTCTCAACAAGAGCCTTTAAAGACAAACGTTTAATATTTCCAGCACCAAGCTCTATAGTAAAATTATATTATTCAAATGAATAATAATAAATTACGGTTAAATATATAAATCCTAACTCCATCTCGAATAATTGTTTCATTAATTAAACAGCAAACGACTTTTAAGTCGTTAAAAATATGATTATCTATCATCCGATTTAATAACTGCAATCGCCTTATCACAGTAAATACTTTAGAAATTGATAATATCTTGTAATCAAAACTGTCTTTGAAATGTCATAACGGTTCAGTTAAACGGTAAACGAACCATCCCAAAAATTCAATCGTTAAAGAATTCCATTTTAAACCACTTAAAGCAACGCATCTTTAAACGAGACGATTCCAAGAATTAAAATTCCATCTTATCTTAAGCTTACACGAATCGGGATTGGAACAATCGATCCGTAAATTAATCGACCAGGATTTACTTTCGGAATCCTTCGAATTTCAAATTAGTTTTACCTTATAATAAATCGACCTGCAACCGAAGACCGTAGTCTATCTTGAGAAATTGAGTAAAGAAAACCATCTCCTCCAGAAGCTTCAGAAAACTCTCAGCAAGACAATACGCGGATTTTAAATTATATCATCAATTTAATGGAGCATTGCATCAAAATTAAGCGGCTTATCTCCCACTTCGGAAAGGGTTCTCGATGATATGTCAGCAGCCGTAGTGGGGGAAGATGGCATATTAATAGGACGTGCAATTGCACAATGGGGTTTTGAAATTCCTGCCTCTTGCATCCCACCCCACTGTCTTTGATAAATTGTTGATTTCGGGCCATTCGCTCCCCTCATTTTGCCTTGCAAAATGGTTCGGCTCCCTCTGGGTTCCTTTAATTTCCCTGCAGATCAGAGGGCGGCCATTGTCCGCGTGAATAATTTAGGCATCATGATCGAATTTTGAGCAATAGTTGTCGTCTGCCATGTGTGTTTGCCAGTTCCCCCTTTCACTTGGGGACTTGATTGTGTTATTTATTCGAAAGATGATTGGGATTGTGGTGGAAATTCTCAGAATTATATCGATCGGCGACTCTTATTTAATCCGTAGCTTTCTTTTCTGTTATTTTAATGGTAGTCACCATGGTTTTAACAATAAAAATGTACAAAATAGGAAATATCAGATTTTACAGCAACTTCAGTGATTTTTGCAATTGAAATTACACATCCTCTCTTGAATTTCGATGTATTTCGTCCATAGTTTAATCCGTTGCTTTCTTTTCTGTTACACTGAAGGCAAAGTCGCCATGATGTTGATGATAAAACATAAAAATTCGGTAATGTCAGATTTTACTGTAACTTCAGTGCTTTTTGCAATTGGAATTACTCATATCTTAAATTTCGATACATTTCGTCCATAACTTAATCCGTAGCTTTCTTCTCAGTTACTCTAATGGCAAAGTCGCCATGGTGTTAATGATAAAAAACAGAAAATGTCAAATTTTGCTGTAATTTCAATCGTTTTTGCAATTCGAATTACTCATCTCTCAAATTTCCATATACTTCGGGAAGAGAATAATTGTAGATTAAAAACATATCAAGTTCTATGGGAGGCATTTTTTGTCAAGCTAAATATAGGTGGCTGTAGTATTTCTGTGACGGAATGTATTTCATGTATGTATTTCGAACGGTGACTTTTAGTTGGCTTGTTTTTCTAATACGATTTCAGCACGTCATCAATAGAAATTCCAAAGAATAAACTCAAAATTGATACATTCTTTGATTGGTCTCAACACCAGTTAAATTAAAAACCAAACTTCGCCAAAATGGCGATAAACCACATTTGAAGATAAGCCTGATTAAGCTAGGGCATTGGATAGTGGAAATAAAATCTTTACTTTTTGTCTGGTTATGTTTTATACATTGAACATCCCTCTCATAACAAAATATTTATTCTAAAACTAAAAAAACTGAAGTGTTGTCATATATCTTAGGAAAGAATATTAACTAAATTAACATCTGATTATAAGAATTTAGAGCTAAAACCGATTATACTCTCCAATCCTGTATGGTGATTGGTTGGCAGACACTTTTAATTAACTATTATTAATTACTTACTGTAAGAATAACTTAACTTCATAAAATGGTTTGGTTTGTTGGGGTTTTATGGCGCAAGGGCCATATTTTGGCCATGCTGCCCCAGACACAAGACACACAATGAAAGTTTTACTGACATAAAAGAGAGAAATACATCCTGGGAAGAATGCATCTGACAAGAATCGAACCTGCCTACAACTCGAAAACTTCATGAAATGAGAAAAAAAATTAAATTTTGATTTAATTACAAAATTTAAATGAATGCTCGGGCGCTTTCTCGTTTCCCTTATACGATACAAAAATGAGAAGCACCTTCTCTTAGCAGTTAATCGGGCCACGGTAGACCAGTTGGTAGAGTCACGGATTTGCAACTAGAGGGATCAAACTCGATCCAACCAAAGACCGTTGTATGCGTGAGTGCTGTAGAAACAAGCGCAAATGCTGTGCCCACGTCGCTCAGTATAAATAATTTCCTTTTATAATAGAACACCATTGTTGTCGACTCAAGTCCAATGTGGAGTTACTTGTCAGCGTGTAAGTAAAGTCAGTAACGATAAATGTTGGCATTCCTTTCCTCAGATTGAATTCTATTCCCGTATTCAATTATTTCGTAGACATTCCACTAAAAGTTCCTAAAATGAGGAAGAAAAGTAATTGGTGGATAATTTCTGCTGCGTTAGGGAGAAAAGGGAGAATCTTGAAAAGTAAAATTCCCTCGATTTTCCAACTCAGACGGAGAAATATGTCTGCAATCTTAATTGTTCCCAGGAACTTCGAAAGAATTCAAAGAATTGAACACTTAAAGAAGTATTTTTGATCCACGACAGAAGTTAATTTAGTTTTTGTTTAGTTGGATTTTAGTATAAAACAAAGAGATTAGGAGTCATTGCTGAAATAAAATTATCTACTCTCAACAGGGAATACTACATTTAATTTAATACATCATTATATGTTTTAGGGAATTACTGTAATGCTATCCTCAATAAATTACCACATATTACGTGATATACTTTTGTTTCAGTCATCTTCTTTTAAGGGAACAGTGAACTAAAAAATCACTAAAATTGGTTTAAAAATTTTTAGTTTAAAAATTAATTGATATCAAACTCGATAGGTAGTAAAGGGAATTTTTCGATTTCGATCATTCTTGACGGAGTTGCATTGACAACATATATATAGTGTATAAGTATGGTAATTGTACTTACCATACTTATGTACTATATATTGTTTTTTATATTTGTTATAACATGTTTTTTTTCCGATTTTGAATTTTGATATTCATTTATTTTCGTAATGTTCCTTGCGCTTTGGTTTTTCTTGATTTCCTTAAAATATTTTTGGATAATCCTTGTAATCTGTTGTATGAAATGAGAAATTAATGGCGCTTCTTACTTTTGCCATTTCGATTTAAAATGTTGCTTAACCCATGCTATTTTGCAAAATTTTAGGTGTTTTAGAACAAAAATTGTTTTAGCTTTATAATTGAGAAATACACTCGCCCAAATGGAGTTAATTTGATTTACATAAATACAAACTATATTGTGAATTAAAATAATGAAACTACATGTATAATTAATGTATATGAGATCTATTAATTGTTGCTAATTTATCAAACATTTTGATCACCTATTATGTAAGAACTTCCCCACAACTTCATTTTTGGACCAAACTTCATACATACAATTTTGAGTGGAAAATAAACATTCTAAGCAACTTTCATAACAATCGAATCATAATTCGAAAGTTATTGTCCCCTTAAATGTTTTGGTTTGGTATATGCTTTGTTTTGAGTACTTCTGATTGACATTTTACCTATCTTACAATTTTAACTAATTTCTTTGTTGTCAGGTTGTAGTAGCAACATCGTTAATTTCATGATCTCAATGTTTGAAAAAGTTTGTCTTTGTGTTGTTTGCGATATATTACGACTTTTCTTTTAACAAACATGATTTCAAAAATTTAATTCACTCGGGACTGTATTAACACAAATTTATAAAGTTTTATTTAAAGTTTGAAGCTTTCATATTTTTAAAAGCATAAATTTAAATTATTACACGTAGACTTCATTGAAGCTGTAGAAATCATAAGTAAATTCAGACGACGCTTTAAAAATGTAAATCCACATATTTCTAAATGTTGCCTCTCTAGATTATTATTTTTCCACACAATTTTCTATCTTTTCTCGTTGTCCCAATATACTTCATTTGAATACATACATAAATTTAGCAGTGTTTTACGAAAGCTGTAAAATAATCCTTAAACACCTCGCTAAGTACCCCTCCTATTACTATGCTTTCAGTATAGAGCAAACTAAGGATACATTAATCACTCGTTCTGTCATCTTGGTCGGCGATTAATTTGAAGCTTGCTGTCATACCCTGTGAGTCGGTTTATAGGGAATATTCCAAACTTTGTTTCCATAAAGGTGTGACTTCCAGGATATTAATGAATTCTGTGAAATGATATGAATAGAGAGAGTTTAACCCTCCATGTGGTTTCGACGAGATATCTCGTCCATTATCTCGTAATTAGCATAATTGGTCAGATGAACAATTATGCTAATTGTTTCCATAACGTTGTGACTTCCAGGATATTAATGAATTCTGTGAAATGATATGAATAGAGAGAGAATTTAACCCTCCATGTAGTTTCAACGAGATATCTCGTCCATTATCTCGTAATTAGCATAATTGGTCAGATGAACAATTATGCTAATTGTTTCCATAACGTTGTGACTTCCAGGATATTAATGAATTCTGTGAAATGATATGAATAGAGAGAGAATTTAACCCTCCATGTAGTTTCAACGAGATATCTCGTCCATTATCTCGTAATTAGCATAATTGGTCAGATGAACAATTATGCTAATTGTTTCTATAACGTTGGTGACTTCCAGGATATTAATGAATTCTGTGAAATGATATGAATAGAGAGAGTTTAACCCTCCATGTGGTTTCGACGAGATATTTTGTCATCAAGAAAGCCGATTGAATTCCAAATGATGAAGATATTGGTGTTTTTTGATGATGATGAGATCAAGATCTAGTCAAATTTTCTATGATAACGAGATCAAGATCTGGTCAGTTTTTCTATGTTGACGAGATAAAGATCTGGTCAGTTTTTTTAATGACGAGATATCTCGTCCATGAAATGAGACAAATAATTGTCTAGACAAAAGGCTTCAATTTTCCATTGAACAAACTAAGTGATTGTAACTGTTGTGTGCAAACTACCAAAAATATATTTTGCCCAAGGCGCATTTATTCAAAAATTAAAAATTCTAATCTATGTTTCATCAGACGATAATTATTCATTTAGAACTACAAATTTGATAGATGCTTTGCAAACTGATATTCTTTTGCTCTGTGGAAATAGAAATTTGATAATAACATGGAATCAAGATATGTTACACACAAAAATGGTAGTATGAAAATACTCTTGAAATTTGATAACGGAATATTAATGCTAAGTAAAAAATTGCTTCCCAGTTTTTCTATCGCCAAAGAGAATTTATGCACCCAAGAACAGGCATAACTTCACATTCCTCACGAACATTAAAAATTCATAGCATCTAATCAGATTCAACGAGTTCAACAAGATTTTCCGTTTTTTGAGTAAAATTCATCACTGGAAGGTTCTTTTTAAAATTTACGCCAATATATTTTAAATATCTTATTCTAGTCTATTTGCAGATCCATATATATAAAGCAGAGTTGGCATCGGTCTGTCTGTCCTCTATACAAATCTACATTGTTTGACCAATCCGTATCAAATCTGGCACACTTATTTTTAAGAACCCTGCGGGTAACTTAGGCTACATATTAACCTCAGTTCGATTTGTCTTGATCGTGCAGAGGGGTAAAAACAATTCGAAATTCCCATAGGAATAACATTGAGTATTTTTACTATCACTGTCAGACCAATTCATATCAAATTTGGTACACTCATTCTTTAGAATCCTGCGGGAAACATAGATTATATGTATATTGATTTTGTCCTAGGTCTGCAGAGGGGGCTAAAATCAATTCAAAACCTTCATAAGAATAGCGTTGAGTATCCTTACCACCACAGTTTGACCAATTCACATCAAATTTGGTGCTCATTCTTTAGAACCCTGCGGGAATCATAGGCTAGATATTAACCCCCTTCCAATTATCCTGGGCTTTAGAGGGGGATAAAAACAATTCTAAAACTCCATAGGAATAACAATGAGTAGTATTACGATGAATTACAAACAATTCACAACCCGAGCAACGCCGTGTAACTCAGCCTAGCACTTTATAAAACAATCTTACATTAAAATTTAGTTTTCTGTACTATTGTAACAAAATCTAGTGACTTGGTATAATATTTTCACTCTTTCGTTTTCTAAAATATAGCATTAAATATAACGGCATAGTATTTTTCACTCTTTATCCATATTCAGCACTCCTAATTTTTAAAACACTTAAAATAGAGAGAAAATAGCAATCTATAAAGAAGTTAATATTGTAATGACATCCTAAAAAAGTCAGATCAAATCTACAGGAAATGTTCAGGTCAAATTTTCTATACCGACATCCATTAGAGAGAAAATACTTTTGCTTAATATATAACTACTCTCATTATTAATTCCTCACTATATTACTTCCAATTTAATCACAAAGGGAGAAAACTAGGTTAACCACAGGTATCAATCAATCTATGCTGAGTGCATTAACCCACCGATAAGTAAAAATAAAACAAAATAACAGGTTGTTACTTTGGATGATCTGGAAGAGTGCCAAGTGGTATGTTTAGCTGTAATGTAAACTGAAAACTCGAAACTTCGATCGAAAAGCGAAACATTAATTTTATAAAACTACACAAGTCACGTAATTTCTGCTTTCGAACATTATTTTGTAAAATACCTTGAATATGAAATTGATTTTTAGTGTAAGCAAAAAACCAGACGGAACGAGACAATTTCACTTCCGCTTCCTAAATGCTCTAGCAAGATGCACACATATCGAGGTTACCTTAAAATGCAGTATATTGCCATTTTGGTGACGCTTGAAAATTAATTCAATTGGCTTTGAACAATAAATTATCACATATCTTCGAATTTTATTCTTTGCAATTTTTATTGGCGAAGGGTTAATCATCTTCGAAAACAAGAGAAGTGACATCACGTTCGTAATACCATCGAGCTTCTAATGAAATAAACGGAGCATGTTCATACAGCTTTGTTATTTCTTCCAGTTGCTCGGTTTGAAGATATGTCACGTGATTGTGGGTAAAAGTATGAATCCTAAGTTATTAATTGGTTAAAGTGATTATCCACCGTGATCAAAAATACGTCTGCGCCAATCGGCTAATTTGATTTGTGATTTACCCTTCAGAGATCTTACGACAACGACACCGCCCACATACTCTGTCTATTTCATTATAACGTCGATGCGTAATGCATGCAGGAAACACTTTCCGCCACCTGCATTTAGATTGACAGAAATGAATAAATGCGTAATAAATATGGTTTTTTACAAGATATTATATAATTATCACAAAATGAATATATTATGTGATAATTATATCTTGTAAAAAATCGATATTATGATTTATATTTGTGCTTGTATGTTATTAGAATTCAGAAACTTACGAGATATTATTCTTTGACGATACCTTACAAAATGAAAACAATACATTTTTCATCGTTTTCATGCTATAGATTTTGCTTATGAGAGACTGTCTATCAAGCTAAAGATAGGTGACGGTAGTGTTTCTGTTTTTTTTTTGTACTGAAAATCCCTCTCATATTACACCCTTAGTAGTTCTTGTATCATTGAACACGTTAATATTCAGAATTTGTGTTACATATATGAGTACAGTTTGCGGATTCTACACTTCAATGGGGGGAAAATTCATACGAATGTTTTTTCTTTTTAGAATGTAAATGAGGTGGAGAATCGCTTGAATCATCTATCATTTATGAAAAATGTCTCATAGCCGAGGAAAAAACTACTTCGAAAAATGCATATATTTATATTTTATCGTTTGCGCGTCCCATGCACTGTTCGTCCTGTGACAAATTGTAAAATCGATGACTCCAGAATGTCACTATGATTTACAACTTTAGTGATGAATTGGATATACCCGCAATGAAACCACTTAAACTCCCCGAAGACTTCAACTCCAATATAAATATACAGAACGATTTAAATACTCTCTTCGCTGTTGTTTGATTCGGATTTATCAAACACCGAGAAATTCGAAGACCTGGATGTGAAAGAGAATTCAATTAATAAAAAAAGAACGCAAGAACGAACGAAATCGAAAATAAAATTAGAATGAAAGGTTCCTCGCTGCTTGATGCTGGTAATTTATTTTTGAGATTCTAAATGGCGGAGGGTTTTTATTTATCGTGGAAGTTTTATCGTAAATTACAGAAGCGGAAATACGCAATAAGATACCTTCGCTTTGAGATCTTAAATGAACGGTTATCTTAGATAAATGATACTTTCTCCTTTTCCTTTCGGAAAAGACGTCTATTTCTTTTACTTTCGGAGGTAATCAATGAGTAAACTGAGACGAATTTAAATGGGCCATAAATAATTTGCATGCGAGTGGTTTTTAAAAGAAAAAGATTTTAAAGGCTCGAATTTGGAATATTCAAACCATTTCGAATAGTTTCCTTCCTGTTTGGAGCGTTTTTATTGCGTGATGCATAGTGAAGATTATCTTTTGTATCCAACAAATTGAAGATTTTTAAAGCGCACCCGTTTTGTTTGTCTTTAATGTTCGAAATAGCGTCTATAAATTCTTAGAAATAAAAGTATCAGTGAGCTTTATGAAGATGTCTATTGGGTGATTTTATTGTTTACCAACGTATTCTGTTGCTTGAATTTATTTTAGTTTTCCAGTTTTTTTAAGGACAATCGCAATTTTCTGTATCTTAGGAGGCAACCCCCTTTTGCTACACTATTTATGCACATCATTTTAGCAACAGTTAACCATAAAGACCAAACTTGAAGACGCCGCTCTCTTAGAATCGCTTCACACCAATAGAATCCGGGTCAATCCGATTCAGTCTGAATCGAGTAGAAACTGACTAACGGAGATTCGGATCTGCTTCCATAAGAAATAACTTGTTCGTCTTAAACCTATCACACTGCTTGAATATGGAGAATCCTGTTTGAGCGCACCCGAATCATTGATTCGGTAAGACATAATTTTGGTCAATCAAAAATTGTAACGGTTCCGATGTTGAAACTTGTCAAAACTTCTAATTTGCTTTTCTGTAGATAACACTTTAAAATTAAATTTCTGCACTTTCTCTTTATATTCAGTATTTCAGTATATTAATTTAAATGCTGATACAAATATTCCTCAGAAAAAGGAAGAATAATACATATTTCATATTTGAGTATGATTTTTTTAGAAATTTTGCCGAAAGCTCTACTAAGAATATATTGTTATTCAGTCTCTGAGCCTTGTATTTGACAAAATTTTGCCAAAATATGGCCCTTGCGCCATAAAACCCAACCAGTCTTTTGATTAATTCCATGAGAACGCATCTGCAGTTGAATTTGGACCGCTGAAGCCCTGTTGGAAAAGTAGCTGATTAGAAACTGGAGGGTTGCAATTTCCAACCGATCGTTATGTACGTGGGTGCTGGTGCACATTAAATCTGTCGTGCGCTCAAATGTTCTCCCGTTGAAATGGCGTGGAAGATTGGAGAGTGGGGTGCTAGCACTGGTGTTGACCTCGTCATCTGACTGTGGATCATAATTACGAAGTATTATGATCCACACGATCTTTTCCTTCGGGATTGATCCCGGACCGTCACTAATAGCCCGTTGTGTTGCTCCAGTGTGACGTGTGTGAATTAAACTCTATCCCTCATACTGTTCATTTTTTGGTGTTCGTCGTTTTCGAAATAATAATAATTAATTACTTTACCACGATGTCCGAGCGAGCTACAGACGAAAGAAATTAGGATTGATCCTTCTTGAGACTTGACTGTCACTGCAGTAGAGACTTCAAACGCGCAAGAGCAATCAGCTACATTCCAATAACATGGTGCAGAGTGTACACGAATGCATTCATCCCCATTTAAAAACAAGCCACGCAACTCATGTCCTCCACTGTATCGTAAAATTGCTACAATCGCCAGCTTGTACCCGCGGCGAGAACCCGGCAAGATCGATGGCATTTCCATCAACGCTTACATCTGTCCTCCACTCATGACGAACGCTATTGAGCAGGAACCCCCATTTACCATCGCATCCACCACATTAGACGCGGCCTTTCAATTATGTATGAGGGAAGAACATTTCCTCTGTTTTCCAATGCCGGACAAGATGCGCGGAAGCCCCCTCTTTGCACAAGTTATCGACGGACGATGGGGATGAAGGTTACCCCCTTTAATTAAATTTTCACTCAGACTTCTCTGCCGAGTGTTTGGAAGCCCTGGATAACTCACTCACTGTGATGCAAGGTTAGGCATCGATTTGTCCAACCTTCATGGTGTGATTAGGCATATTTGGGAGAGTAATATCTTTGATTAAATTCGCAGCCGTTGGGCTGGAATGGCCCATTCGCTTCATTTGTTGTCGAGCTGATCAGCTTTTAATTCCAATTTCGAGTGACTTGTGGGGGTCTCGGCAACTCTGGAGAATACTTACCCTGGGATTGAACGGTAGAACGTCGTGACCTGTGGATTGAAAAGTTTTGAGAGCGTTTGTGTTATCGTAGAGTATTTGAGGGCATAGGTATACATTAAACCGCTCTGCGACACGATATTTCTAGGTAGTCTAGTATTGCTTTTCCCTACAATCTCGGTGGAACGCAGCAAGGTGAAAATCGACTTTCTTCGTGAGTGGTTAAGAAATGTCCTATAGTATCGAATAAGAACTCTATTGGGGAAGTGATTTTTCGCCAACTGCTAGCTCTCTCGCCAATTTTAAATCGTCAAAGCATAGAGCCATTTTTTTTAAATTTCATTTGTCATCCGTATTCTTCTGTATGCTTCACTTCATTCATGCTCTGCTGATGACAAATGAAATAAGAAAAAATGGCTCTATGCTTTGGCGATTCAAGATTGGCAAAAAAGCTAGGGGTTGGCGAAAAATCATTTCCCAGCATAATTCTCATTCGATAAGACAGAAAATTTCTCAACCACTTACCGATTTTCACCTTGCTGCGCTCCACGAGATAGTCTTTTCTCTCACAACACACACGACTAAATAACCACACCTATGGTTGGAAGAATCTTGGGAAAGATCGTATTGGCCAAGAACATCAAACTGGTTTGAAGTCATACAGAGAAAGCTAGGTTGCAGAGCGGTTTTATACGTGTGAACCCATCAGTATTTAAGAAACGGACTTGCCGAATACTTGAACATCGCCATTCAGGACGATATTTAAACCGGGCGAAACCTGGTAAATCTAGTGAAGGCCAAAATACCTCATGCTGTTTACATAAGAGGTATTTTGGTATCTTGGGTAAAAGTCGATGATCATCCGACTTTGGCGAGTTGATTTTTGAATCACGTGATTTTGAACGAGTCTACTCGTTCAATTAGAGGACGATTAAGCGTAAACAATTCGTTCCCACATTCGGAGTCTTTAGTGTGGTTTCTGACTTATCGTTCAGTACCAAGCGATGACAGACATTACGAGTTAGCGAAACAAATGATCACCTATTGCAATCGCCATACATGGAAGCCCTTTCCTCTGGCGAGTTCACCAATTTTCTACAAATGGACTTTCCCAAGGTCATCTTCCTTCTCAACGGAATTTCTCACTATAACCAGATCGATAATTTTTTTGGTGTTCAATATACTACCTCAGGGATCAGGGATATACATTGTAGTTCTAATTCATTTTAGCAAAAAGTCCATATTATATACAGGGTGTTTCGAAAATATCTGGCCAAATTGTAAAATGGGATAGAGGGGAACAAAATAAACGTTTTCATCAACGAATGTGTGTCCGAAAATGCCGCGTTTACGTGGCACAAGGCGCTGTTTAGGTCAGTCGATAGCATCGTTTCTGTGATGTAAGGCGTCACTCTCTACTCGGATTTCCAACGGCATACATCGTTACACGAATTTGGAATTTGTTCCTTTGTCTGCTTAAACCTGTTTTAATCTTTATGTAAGTGCCATTTAAACTATTTCATTTGCACTGTATTAACAAATAAATAGTGATGGTATAGTATTTCAATGGCAGTTTAAATAACAGTTTTATTGTGATGTAACAGTTAGCGACTGTATTTGAAAATATAGACTATTACTTATAAATGCGTGTGTTATTGAGATAGCAGTGAATCAATTTGAATCGAATCGAATTCAAAATTAAGAAAATGAAATTTCTAAAAATGCTTGATAAAAATAAGAAGTTGCATAAACTTATTTTTTACAAATTACTTAATGATCAATCTAAACTGTTAATATCTGTTAAAAGCAACTGTTAATGTCAATTTCTAAAAGTTAATAATAATCGTTAAATCTTGTTGCTAACTCAGTGTTGTAGTTAGCTGTAACAAAACTGTTATATTAGCTGTTAATTATAACTGTTTGATAATAATTGAGCAATAATATTTAACACTGTTATCGTAAAATAACAATTTTATCCATCTCTACAAATAAATGTATCTTACTGTAAACCTGTTCAAGTAATGGATTTGAGTAAATTTTCTGATTTCTTTTAGATAGAGGTCAATAACAGCACTTTTTAAACTTCTTTGTACGTCACTTATCTCTTCTGTAAAACTTTTTAATTATAGAAGTAGGCAGTATATATACTTAATCATTGTACCGACTCCCTTGAGCATAAAGTGAAGCTCTAAAAGGATTGTTGAATCCCTCATGAGCCATTTCCAGCTATAAAAACATTCAGCATTCGAAATGGTCCATCCATCATTTGTATGACCAGCTAAGCGTTAGAAGCTGAAGAGGAAAAGTGCAATTACCGTCATTAAAAGAACGCAATTCTTGACACATTCTCCCAGTTAGATTGCTTTCCTTTCGATGCTTTGAATTGCCTTCACTTGGACCAAAATTTCGGAACGAGGAAGGGTGCTGGACGTCTGGCAGGATTCCAAACCCAGAACAAAAGTCCCACTAAAACAAATTCCATTGCAAGCCTCGAACGCCAAGCGGGTTCGCGAATTTTCGTTCAGAGAAGGGAGATAAGGCTATATATCCGAGAAGTATCAACAATGAACTAATTAAAGAAAGGTAACAGGGCGTCTTTGGAATGCGGGAGGTGGAATTGTTTGAGATGGATAGCAATCCAAGGAAATATTTTCAACGACGTGAAAGGATTCCGAATTGTAGTTCCTGAGGAAGCTTGCAAGATTATCTCGAACATGCAAACCGCTATGGGAAGCATTTTCTGTCGAGTTATATATATTAGATGGCGGTAGTGTATCTGCGGTAATACGTATTTTCTGTGCGTATTCCGAACATGACGTCACTTGGTTTGTTTTTCGAATACGATTTCCTCACTTTGCATGTAAAAATTCCAAAGAATAAATCCCGAATTGACATGATAGTTGATTGGTTAACACCAATTAGACTAAAGCCAAAAGGTGATAATTTGAAGTTTGACCCTCCAAGTGGTTTCGACGAGATATCTCGTTCATCAAGATATTGCCGATTTTTGGTGACGACTAGATCAAGATCTGGTTAGTTTTCTAATGACGAGATACCTCGTCCATCAAGATCTGGTCCGCTTTGCTAATGACTAGGGTACCTCTTTGAGACAACCACCAGGAAGGTTAAGGCAACCCCGATGTATATCATGGGAGAGCATTTGGATAACAGAAGTAAAATACTCGCAGACCGCCTAGTTCGTTAATTTACACTGAAACTTCCTCTCTTAGCAAAGATTTTCAACTGGTAAGCCTTATGATTAAAATTTTGTAAGATTTATTTCATTCTAACGGTTTAGTTTTGAACTTTTGACAAGTGAGTTGAAATATTTTCAACGTGAAAGGATTCCGAATTGCAGATGCTGGGAAAGCTTACAAGTTTTCATTGAACACGTCAACCATTATGATAGACATTTTCTGTAATGCTAAATATAGGTGGCGGTAGATTTCTGCGGCGATACGTGTTTATGTACTTATATTCTGAACGCGACCTTTCCTTGACTTGTTTTTCGAATACGATTTCGGCACTTCGCCATTAAAAACCGCTAAGAATAAATACCGAATTGATATATGATTGTTGATTGGTCGATGCCAATTATATTCAACGCCAAACGTTGCCAAAACGGCGATAAACTGTACTTTAAGGCAACCCCGATGTATATCATACGAGAGAATTTGGACAGCAGAAGTAAACTCCTCGCAGACCGTCTGCTTTGTATATTTACACTGAAACTTACTCATAACAATTTTCAAGGTATGCCTTATGGACGTCGAATCGATTTAAATTGTGTAAGATTTATTTCATCCCAAAGGCTTAGTTTTGAACTTTGACAAGTGTGTTCACAAATAACTTCAAGTAATACCCATATGTAAATAATTTTTAGTATTAGTTTTTACTACGAAATGTTATGAATAAATTGTTTCAAAAAAAGATTTTAAAAAATTTGGAGCTAAAAGGGTAGGTAACTTATTTTGTTCGTAAATCAATCAAAATTATATCTATTTTTTTGTCAGGTCGGTAAAAAATCTCTACATATATTTCACTAACGCACATGGCACAGAAATCGACGTTATTTGTTTGTTGTCGAATGGCAACAACAGATATAAACAATATACAATCGACCCTTACGGGATTCATTCGAAATTTTTGTCGCTTGTTTTGTTTATTTTATAATTTGAAATGTATTAAAAATAATAAAATATTCGTTTCCTTAGGGTTGAAATCGAATGGGAAATTATTCAATAAAAGCGATCACAAGTTCTTTCAGCAAAAAAAGGCGCTTACACTTTTGATGTTTCAAAAATTTGCTATTAGATTATAGAAATTCTGTAATTTATTTCCCCCACGATTTCCATATTAGTTATTATTTCCTTTGTTAACACTTTTCGTAACACAATTAGGTTTCATCACTTTATAGATACATCTTAAATAGGAGTATGTTTATTCACCAATGGATATCAGGGATTCCGATTAGAAATCCCGTAAAAAAAGTGTTATCTAAACGATGAACGGAGAACAATTAAACTTCAATCAGATTACTTTATTTCGAGAAAGAAGCTACCCAAACAGCATCGAAAATGAATTGAATATCACTTAGGGCAATAGAGAATAGATTTACTTCGTTCCATTAACACCTCTTTTCAAATAAAAATGGCAACGACCTGAAAAAAAACTCTCCCTTCGTAGTAATGTTCCATGAACAGAACAAAAAAAAGATCGTTTGCACCTTGACAGTTTACTCGTGTATCACCTTCATTGCGCCATACTGAAAATCTCAAGATTCAAATCTTCTCGTTATACTCCAAATCTTTATTACTCCATTATCCCTATCCACCCTTCATTATTCCCTAAAAAAAGGGGAGAGGACTCAGATTTATGCTCAAAATCCCCATCGAGGTACTAAAAGCTCAAGGCTCCGTAAAATTTCGCACCTGATAAGAGTGATAGAAATGACAAAATCAATACACGTTTAACGGTAAGAAAAAGTGCGATATACTTCCGGTTCGATAACGGTTATTCTTAAGCTCAAGTATTATTTTTTCTCCCTTCTATAGGGGAAGAAAATCGTTTTGGGGAATGTATTTTGCATTTTCCCCTATCTCCGTTCCATTGACTCATCGATCACAGAAGGACGCGTCGTGTTGCCACGCGCGTGGTGATAAATAAAGACTTTTTTTGGGTAACCTCTATGAGCGCTTTTTGTGTCGCCGTTTCTTCCTTTTTATAGTTTCACCTGTCTCATCGGAAGGAAAAACTCGCCGAGCTTTTCTGTTTTGTGAACGCGCCCTTCTTTTATAAGTTCGTGTTAAGTTTTCGTCAGGAGATAGGAAGCGTTCGAGTGGAAGTAGAAAAAACAAAGATTCCTTTTTCTTTCTCTTCGGTTAGAATATTCCGTTTCATGCAGGAAATGTATCTTATCGGGATTTAGGGAGAAGTCTGGATTTTATTTTTGTTCCGAAAATTGTTATTCTTTGGTCGGGGAGAGACGAAAAGCTTCTGTTTTCGCGTCAGGTTCGTCGGAAAATTTTTCTTTTTTTTTCATTCTTCGGCTTCTATCTAAGGATTCTTTTTCTGTTTTGAATTTTACCGACTTTTGGATGGGGGTAGATTGTATCTTATTCAAACAACTCCGGGCAGTAAAAAATAGTATTTGCCGAAGTGCCGGGATTTTTCGATGAAATTAGCTTTCTGAATAAATATAATTTTCCCAACAGATGTTCTTTGCATGAAATGTTCTTTGCATGAAATGTTCTTTAAAATATCTAAAATTTTATTTCGTAATTCTGTTGCTCTTGCTTCGCTAGAATTAAAGATAAAATTAGTTTTAGTGTTATGGCAACTGTGTAAAAACAAGTGGTACGCTGCATTAAAATATAAAGATTGAAACTTTACTCAAAATTACTCAACCAATTTTTACAATTTGAAAAAAATTCCACTTGCTCAGAAACGTAATAATTTCGAATAGCTCGTTGTGTTGTTCCAGCGCAAGGTTAATTCAACTACCTGCCTAATAATTTTGTCAACAATTTAACTATTATAACTACTTATCTGTAGTATAATTATATATCACTCATGGGCAACAGGGACACAACTAAAAATATCATTTGAGATAAAATGAATTTAGTTTTCATTACTATGAAAATGCAAAGTATGCTGTAAAACATTTCGGCTAACTAGCGAATGAATATTGAATAGCAAATATATTGAATTTAAAGATTTTTGCCAATGAGTTACTGGAAATAATGTAATTTTCCACATTGGTCCATGTACTTGCTCAAAAATCATATTTTATGAGTTGTGCCGATATTGTAGCCCATATATTGCGATACAGTCAAAATATTTATGTATTGATTGTTCACTACAATGTAATTTCAAATCGAGCGATGTTAAAGACTACTAGTGATAACACGGAAGAAAATCTGTTGCAAAAGTTTTATCTGATACTGTTATTCTTTGATTGTTTCAGTTTAATACAAAACAAAGAAAGATACATAAACATTCGCGTCGTTTAATAATAAGAAAAAACTCATTACCATGTTCATCAAATATTAAGGACTGTGATTATGTAAACAGACCATCCTTCAGATATAAGTGTTGGTAATTATGCACAGGGTAGTTTTTCCGTTGCTTTCTTAATATGACTAATTAGTAGTTATTTTAACAAGGGCCATGGGCGATCGTATAGAAAACCCAAACAAAACTCTAACTCACGACACCATTCAATTGGTCTATCAATTAGCAGACATCCCTTAGGCATAGAAAAACTTTTTCCTTGAAAACTCCTTGAACTGAGTTGTATTTGAGTTGTATATCGCCCGTGGTTGTTTTCGTAGATTATAGGATAAGTTTATAGCAGCTATTATATGAAGACAGTACTAGTTCTGTTTTACTTTGAAATAATCTGTTTACGTCTGTAACATTATTGCTATGAAATAGAATTTCTTTTGTATCAAGCCAATTGTCGTGGAACTCACAAACTTTGATAGATAAAACTTTTTGCTATCTAGTCATTTTCCGAATTTGTTGATGTTCGCTATAGCATCTTTGATATTTAAATGCTCGGATGACGTATTGTTTTTTCATAAATTGGACAATAAATTACTATTTTTTTAATTTTTGATTTTTTAAAATTATTATTTATTATTTTTATTTTAAATTTAATATTTTTTATTCCAATCAAATTTATAAGACATGTTGAATATTTTGAAAAAGTAAAGTGGGGGAGATGTTCGAACTTTTCTGATTGAATGAAAAGTTTAAAAATTATAAGCATGCGGACACAATCACTTCCATCGAGATTTCTATCCTAATGGCAGTGACAGGCAGTGCTTGAAGAAAAATTGAATTTGGCCACAGAGAGGCAAAGAAGCAAATCTGTGGACTAATAAATTTTCTGCTGAAGAATGGACACGAAACGGCAGCAGTAACTTAGTCTTTAATTACAACCTCTTTTTTTCTCTTTCACTTGTTTTCATTATGAACATATTTTTATGGTAAAATTGTTCCAGTGGGCAATCCCTTCTGCGAAAGGGGTTGCAATACCACAATGGTGGTTTCTTTTTCAAAATCCCCACTCTGTAAAAAATTTCTTTGCTTTTAATAAAGCACCCAGGAGTGACCATCAAACTGTTCCCTTTAAAGGATAGGCTCAGGGGCTCTCCTGGTGGTTATCTGGTTAATGGCAGTGACACTACATAATAAAGGATTTCAAATTTTTTATTATACATTAAGATACAGCAACTGGAGGGTTACGAGTTAGAGCCTAGGTCTAAACGAATACCGCCATGTACGTGGGGGCTGGTGCACGTAAAATCTGTCGTGCCTCAAGGCGTCAAATGTCCTCACGTTAGCGGGGTGTGAAAGTATGGAGAGTGGGGTGCCAGCTCAGGTGTTGATCCCATCATATGACCATGGTTTAAAATTACGAGATGTTTTCCTTGGAACTTTCCCTTCTGGATTGATCCCGAACCGTCGCCAATAGCCCTTTTTGTTGCTCCAGTGCTACGTAAATTCAGCTACCTGCCTACCTGTAGAGTACCGTGTTTTGTAACCCAATATATGATCATTGAATACACAACCTCGCTTCAATTCCTGTACCACCCACACGTAAAGATAAGCAGCATAGTAAAGCTATGCAACTGTGTTTTTTATACAATATCGGCATCCCCAGTTATCAATTTTGCGTTGCACTACTGATAACAGCACAGACGCATCAGAGTTGTGTTTCGGAACAACGTTTTGTCTCATATCCCGCACCTATAAGGGGTCATCGTAGCTGAGTAGGTGTGCCCACTGCGCTAGCAACCTTCGAGTTGTAAACGGCGCAGGTTCGATTCCTGTCAGGTGTATTCCTCCCTGGATGTATTTCTCTCTTCAGTGTCAGTAAAACTTTCATTGCGTGTATGTTTATTACTTGATATTATATGTCTTGTGTCTGGTGCAGCATGGCCAAATATGACCCTTGTGTCATACCCCCCCCCCACAAAAAAAAACCAACCCGCATCTATAAAGGCTTCCTCATCAAAAACCAGAAATCAGAACACAAAATCAAATTTTACACTCCAATTCTCAACAGCCCCAAGATCTTCAGACCCTGCAACATCCAGCTTTAATACTGCTAACGAATCCACTCATTTCAAGCACCAAAATAGAATAAACCATCAAATCTGGAGGAAGGTCGAACCTATTGAGACAAATGAATTTATGAAGCAGATTCGAATCGCAGAATATCAGGATAACCCAATGAATAAAAGATCCGATTTAATCAGAAACTCAATCAAGACCTCTTCCCTACGACATCGGATATTTTAGTTTTGGCACAAAATCAGCGCCTCCCCGCCATTTCATGCATGATTATTTTATCAGGCTCCACACCGTTTGCATGCATAATAAATCGAGTTACGCGTATGTAAACAGTGACAATGTAATTCCATAAGAATGGTCGGATGCACTCTGAATACAATTAACTCCACGTCGTGTTCCCTTCACAGAGGTAGTCTGCGAAATATATCTAATCGAATGCATTTTGGTGAAGAGTTTATGTATTCGATTTATAATCTCATCTGCATGCTGGAACAAAAGGAGTTTACCCCTTGCTCTAGATGAACGGCTTTGGTAAACAAACTTTTGTATGGAAGAAACCATTTTAATTTCGTTGCTTATCTGCTTCGTGATCGCAATTGACTTGAGTAAATAGCCGTCACTTATATTGAATATTTTATCGACTTACGTATACATTTTTTGCGCTTCAAGAGTGATCTGCAGGCTCAACATTTACTTCTTTTTCATTATCATATTACATGTATTATTTTACTAGTATATAACTTCGACTGCTTACTTAAAGTTCATTAATACTCTAGATTCGTGCTGCTAACATCGAAGTCTAAAACGTTTTTATTCTAATGAGTAAAAATTATTGACTCTTAGAAGAAAAAGTAATCCTACTTTTGTTGCCAGGACAGTTTCGAAATTATTGATTCTTAGACGAAAAAGTTGTTTCTAAGAGTGTCGAAATTATTGATTCTTAGACGAAAAAGTTGTTTCTAGGAGAGTGTCGAAATAATTGACTCTTAGAAGAAAAAGTAATTCTACTTTCGTTGCCAAGAGAGTGTCAAAATTATTGACTCTTAGAAGAAAAAGTAATTTTACTTTTCTTACCAGGAAAGTGTTGAAATTATTGATTCTTAGTAGAAAAAGTAATTCCATATTTGTTGCCAGGAGATTGTCGAAATTATTTACTCTTAGAAGAAAATCAAATGTCCTCACGTTGCAATCGTCGTGGAAGTTTCGAGAGTGGGGTTCCAGCTCAGGTGTTGCCTCGTCATCTGACCGTGGTTCAAAATTACGTGGTGTTGTCCTTGGATCTTTCCCTTCGGAATTGATCCCGGACCTTCATCAATAGCCCGTTGTGTTACTCTAGTGTGACGTTAATTAAAATACCTACCTTAGAAGGAAAAGTAATTCTACTTTTGTTGCCAGGAGAGTGTCGAACTGGTGTCTGAAAAAGATTTAATAATGCTGTTCTGAGTAACTTGTAAAAATATAAATTTTATAGTTTTTAATATTATTGCAAATCATGCCATTTATTGTTTTTCAGTGTTTTAATATTAATTTGTTTTATTCTGTGTATTATGAGCATTTCAGTCTTTGCTCATAAAGACGTCCTTTAACCCTTCTGGGGTTGTCTCGACGAGGTATCTGGTCTCATTGGCAAAACTGACCAGATCTTGATGAAAGAGAGACCTCGTCATTAGAAAAATCGGTCAGATCCTGATGGACGAGATATCTCGTCGTAACAACTTGGAGGGTCAACCGTTTACACGTTATCTTTCCCAAGAGCTAGATATCCAAGAAGTTGATTAAAGCTTGTAGGGCCAAAACCTCGAATTTTCATTAGGTTTGCCCATAGAAGTAGGGATAACCAAGCAGTGTTACCAAGACCTTATAGAACCGAACCAAGCAATGTGATCAAGACGTTGTCTTGAAACGAAGGAAACCAAACAGCTTGATCAAGGCCTTAGAGATCTTGATCGCGCAGCCTGCTTCTCCATACTGTCTCTGGTGAAGAATTACATAAAACGAACGGAAACATCATCTTAAAGGCTGATGCAAGTTAAATCTGTTGCGGTCTCAAATATCCTCATGGTGGCATGGTGTAGACGATTGGAGAGTGGCTGAGGTATTGACCTCGTCATCTGACCGTGGTTCACAGTTATGAGGTGTTTTCCTTGGATATTTCCCTTCGGGATTGATCCCGGACCGTCACCAGGTGTCCGTTGTGTTGTTGCAGTGCGACGTTAATTCAACTACCTACCCATCCTATCTAAATGTATTTGTATGTGTCTTTTTTTTTTAAATTTTTGTGGATCATATATTTTTTTCTATAATTGGATGTTTTTCTGCAGAGGAACAACAATTAAATCGATAAACTGAAATTAAAATTAATTAACAAATAATAATTATAGAGCCCTCTGAGCAATGATGATACTATATATTACTATATATTGCAAACTAGTGCAAGACCACAAAGCGATTCTAAATTAACATATTTATAAAGCCACATGTACAGCAATTCGAAACTCCAAAGCACTATTTAACCATGAAAATTCTCCATGAATGAACCCTCAGCACCACGCATCTCAGAAATCACTTTCAAGAGTCCTTTTATCGACGACATATCCAAGTCGGGCTAAAACACGCGAGTTTCTAAAAACGAAGACGGAGAATTCGAATTTTTGGAAAACGCTTCGAGTTTTGAACATTTTTATTATTTGGTGGGGCATAAAAGATTCACCCCCGCTTAAAATGCAAATTCTGTCACCAGCAGCTGACGCCGAAAATGACAGATCGCAGGGGTGGGGGTGAGGGAGTGACGCAAGTGGCGTGGATTTGGAAAAGCCCTAGTACGGCGATTAGCATTCGAATTGCGCGTCATAACGTCTGTGTTATGACAAGCCTCCGAATAAATGGTTCGGGACCAATGGTTATTAGTTACTGTGGTTTAGGGTTTTTGTAGGAACTCGCGGGAGTTGTAGTGGCAATGGGGTGTTTAAAGGGGTGTGACTTGTGGTTTTTATTTGAAAGGAATCATTTGGAAGCATATTTTAAAAAAATAAATGGCATTGTAGAAACATAACATTGCGCGTCATAGAGTCTGTGTTATGACATGCCTCCGAATAAATGGTTCGGGACAAATATTTATTAGTTATTGAAGATTTCGCAGGAACTCATGGTTGTAGTGGCAATGAGGTGACTAAAGGGCAGTAGCCTGTGGTTTTATTATAAAGGAACGATTTGAAGCATATAGGTTTAAATAAATAACATTGTAGAAACATATTTTCGAATTCTTAAAATGGAATGATTCTCCTCACATTTTCATTTCATATAATTTATATGAAGTCACCATGCCTCAGTGGGTTTTTCCACTACCCTAGCAACTTATGAGTTGAAAGGGGAGCAGGATCGATGCCTCCCTGAATGTATTTTTGTTTTCTGTGTCAATAAACTTCTCCTTGTGTGTGTAGTCCTTTACTTGACGTTGTTTGGCGCAGCATGGTCAAATATGGCCCTTGCGCCATAAAACCCAACCGACCACAACTTATAAATCGTTATAGACTTCAAGCTGATTGCAATTTCATAACTCTTCTTTAGACAAATAGGAATATTTAATTTCCGATTACGAAAAAATCAAAGTTGTTTTTTGTCTAGGTTTTTTTTATCACAATCCAAACTATTGCTTATATTATGATCAGCAATGTATCGTCGTCTTACAAGTGAACACCCTAAGTCAAAATTTTCAAGATATGAGTTTTTAGCTTCTCTAGATCAGAATGTGGTGAACTTTAGACTGGAAAAGTCCACAGGTCATTTTTTCTATGCATGAAGCTACAGTTCTTGATAAACACACTGTGTGTATAATTTCCCCCCTTCGTTTCCTGAGAACCATGTTTTATGGCTTAGTGTGTTTCACTTGTAACTACGGACTTATATTCGCTAATATAAGTTCATAGAAGATAAAAAAATGAATGTTATAGCTCTACTAAGGGAAATGTAAAATTTCTCATTGTGGAAAGTTTGTGCCTTAATTAGCCGGGCGAGTAGACACATTAAATAAGTAAGACTGAAAGTCATCTGATGGTATATCTGCTTGAAGCTGCGAAAAGCACAAGACTCTTGGTTGATCGGTATCCTAGATATTACCGTGGCGGACAGAGAGGAACGCAATCTTGTTATAAATTATTTATTTCGATACATGCATACAGTGCACTATTTACACAGCCTGTATGGACATCCCACCCTTCAATCCTAATCTCTGTTCTAAACTTTCATTTATAATACTATTCAATAACTCTCACAAATTCCTCTACATAATTTGTTTTGTTAGAGAGCTATTGAATAGTTATAAATGAAAGTTTAAAACACAGATTAGGATTGAACGGAAACTTTCCTTGTATATGTAACGCATGAAACGCAAGCATGCAAATATAAATGCGTATGTGGTCTTGTGATTCGTTTTCGTTACTCATTGTTGTAAATGTGCAACATGATACAAATGAACAGCTTGGCCAAATATTTTCCTTGCGTATAAAACCTAAACAAGCCAATCAATTATCCAAATGCGCAAAGAATAGTACAGGTTCCAATTGAGTACCTACAATAAAGATCAACAGCAATACGTCCTTTGAGTCAGTTTTTAAATGATAGGTAAGTATTTTAATTAACACTAGAGCAACACAACAGGCTATTGGTGACGGTCCGGGATCAATCCCAAAGGGAAAGATCCGTGGACAACACCACGTAATTTTGAACCACGGTTAGATGACGAGGCAACACCTGAGCTGGCACCCTACTCTACAAACTTCCACACCACGCCAACGTGAGGACATTTGAGGCCACGACAGATTTAGCGTGCACCATCCCTCTTTGGGGGTTGGGTTGGGTATTTAAATTAACGTCACACTGGAGCAACACAATGGGCTATTGGTGACGGTCCGGGATCAATCCCAAAGGGAAAGATCCGTGGACAACACCACGTAATTTTGAACCACGGTCAGATGACGACATCCCTCTTTGTAAACGACGGTGTTTGGTTGGATTCGAACTCGCAACCCTCCGGTTGCTAATCCCGTTACTCTTCCAACCGGGCCACCGCGACCCAGTTTTTAAATGGAGACCTGCGCAGTTTTCTTTAATATTGATCCTTATAAAAGTCAGCTGGAATCCAAAATTTTCAAAACTATCGAGTTTGAGAATTTTAAAGATTATTTTATTCTCTTTAAAATAATACTTCGTTATTTCTACTATTTGAAGTCTTAAAAATAAAAATAAAACCAACAGTAAACTCAAATAAAGATTTTTTCATAATAAATATTTTGTCATAGTCATAGAAATCAAATAGTAATGTTGTCATAGTCATAGAAATTAAATAGTAATGTTGTCATAGTCATAGAAATTAAATAGTAATGTTGTCATAGTCATAGAAATTAGATAGTAATAATAGGTACAAAGAAATTAGATAGCATTATTAGGCGCATAAAAGAACTAGTATTGTTGCGTGCATAGGAATTAGATAAATTAGCTTTGTCAGTATTGAACCTTCCAAATGTTTCCATTTGAGACTAATGAGAATGTTCCACTCTATTTACAACTAGATCCTACTGGCTTTGTCTTTCAATTTACATCCATTCTTAGAAGCTTAAAAGTCTCTCCGTGTCTTCGCATTTTCAACAGCCACCAAGAGACCCATTTCTTCCACGCTTGAACTAATTAGCAAAGTTTTAAAAATATCCACCTTCTCTTTTCTCAGGGAAGCGTTCGGCCATTTTTCAGCCCAGTCGGAATGGATTTCCCATTTCGAAGAGTCGCACTACCTCGACCCCCCTTCCCAGAAGCCAAATGGAAATCTCACCCAGAAAGAAGTGGCAATTATCTCGAAATCAAAATCCCCCGTCTCGGATGATTAGGGACCTGGGCTCAACGAAAAGGCGTAATTGATGAAAAGGCGACCCAAAATGAAGGAAGAGAAAGAAAGGGGGTAGCGCTGTCCTCAACCCCTGGAGTTAGTTACCTGGGCGACCAGCGGCCACACCGACCCTCATCCGATTTTATTTTTGTGTTGTTTATGGAAAAATCTCGCTCCCCCTCTACTTTGCAGCAAATTCCTTTTACTGCACCCCCTCGCCATTCCGATTACGGATGCGTTGCCATGGCGACCGCGGTGGGGAGGGGAGCACCGAGATGAGGTACGAGCGCAATGTCAAATCATTGCCCGTAATACAGGAATGAAAATGGAAGCAGTCTTTTACAGGAAGCCACACCTTTCGGAGAGGCTGTTGCTGAGGTGGAGGAATTTTCATCGTCTGGGGGGACGGAGTGAGGGAAAAGATGAAGGCTTTAAATGAAACGGCTTCCTTTCTTTTCGATCGCTGCAGACGAAGGTTCATTCGTTACGGGTGCCGCAAATTGAAAGGAATGTCCATGACTCTAGGAGGCTGGTGATGGAATGGCGGCAATTTTTGAGAAGTGAGTTGAGTTGTTGCGACCCCCCGACGGGAGGAAATCGGTGTGAATATTCCAGATTCGCTTTGAGGAAGACATCAGGGAATGATTTGGGGGCTCGGTGTAGGTTGGGAGATCTGATTGCGTTGCCATCAGCTGTGATAGCCCATCAGCTAAAAGGGCTTTGTTTCGTAATGCTGATGGAACTTTAAGAAGGGAACAATAAATCCCAACGAATTCAAATGGATCAAACGAAAGGATGAATAGGCAGTAATGTTTTTCCTAATGCCCGCCAATTGAACATTTGGCCGGATTTGTGAGTCACTTTGCATTACCCTGATGCATCACGGGTATACGTTCACATTACACCTCACCATACATACCATATTCTAGGCTCAACCCGTTTACATAGGCTATACATTCATTCCAGACTGACAAGCATCCATGCCTTATCCCAGAACCTTTCGATCCTGACCACAGACCGATTGATCGGCCATATTGGTGTCTGTAAGGAGGGGGCTGTTAATTATAAAGCCTTGATTGTGATCACATTATCACATTCGGTTACAAATAATCAATATTGTAGAAGCTTCAAATAATGACTAATAAAGATGATAAAAAACAATACGACCAAACTGATCCATAGCTGTTTCTGTGGAATTGAACGTCTGTCGTCATCAGGACCAAATTAAACAACACTGGAAAACCCGAGCTCAGTTTATTTATTTATTTATTCTGTGACGCTACAGAGAACTAGACTTGTAAAACCTTCAAACACATTCTTTGTACGATGGTATTGAATTATAAAATTTATCCAAACGACCAGAATAATTATTATATAAGTTATAAAATCAGTTTAAATATTATTCTAAATATAATTGTAACAACGAAAAGAAATTTTAAGTAAAACTTTGAATCCCAAAGTGGTGAATATTGGTATAAAATTGAACGTTGGGTAAGAGTTCTGGCCATAATAATAAAAAATTTGAATAAATATATTTAAGCATAAAATAATCCAATTTAAGACAGCGGTTTTAGCATCAGTTGAATAGCCATATTTTTTAAAATAAACAGCACAATAATTTATTCTGTGCTATTTCAATTTCATGAATATGATTTTTAAAAAAGGGAACAGATTAGTAACTTACTTTCCAAAGTTGGTCTAACCAATGAGATAAATAAAATAATAGTATAAATATTTCCAAAGCATTTACTTTTCCTGACAATGCAATTAAAATATTTGTCTTACCAATTTGAGTTTTTAAACACGTGAAATAGTCGCAAGTGTTTAAAAACTCAAGAGATCGTAGAGATCTAGTCTCGGGTTAAACATTAGAGAAGGCCTTATCAATTTTAAGTTTTATAATGCACTAGTTCTTCTTTGGCTTTGCACGTGATCTGGAAGAGCTTAATTCAAAAAGCAAATGGTGACATATCACTGTTCAAAAACCACATATTTGGACTCTAGTCTTCGTCTTATTGATTTTGATCGAAAACGTCCACCTTGAAAGTCTTGTTCCACCGAAATAGCTATAGACCATTTTTATAATATTGTTTATTATCTTTGTTAGTCATTTTATTAAAAGCTTTCGCTTGATTGACTCCTAGTTTGGCTGATTTTATGTTTTGATCTGTATAATTCGTAATCTAAACAAGATTAAGTACTCTTGCAAGATGAATACGTTGCTTAAAGTTCTATTTGGCCATTTTTCTTTATATTTATTTAATTGTTGCTTCTCTACAGAAAAATATGCAACTACAGAGAACAAAAATATGATCCAAAAAAATGCAAAAAAAGGATACACAAATGCAGTTAGATATGAGATAAAGCAAAACACGTCATTGAAGATTATTTATTGAATTGACACCATTAAAAATACATCGACCTCCGAGAAAGAATTGTACAGTTTAAAAAATCTATTTATATAAAATTGTTACATAAATTCTTTTTAAAGTCTTGGCAAAAAATTATTTATATAGTTTGTGGTGATTGTTCTTATCTTTGCAGCCTATTTATTAAATTTGTTGGTATTTAAAGCCTTTTCTAATTCACACACTAGAAATAAGATACATAAAAATAGATTCATTTAGATTATGGTTCTCTTCTTCATTCTTTCAACACATGCCACTGTCAGCCATTGTGTAGATGCAAAACAAAGGCATTCAATTCCTGAGTCTTGGAGAAATTCTACAAAAAATACTCGTTTTAAATGTTGCTGAGCGAATCTATAGAATTTATTTTTACATCAAAGTGAACATATATGAGCTTCTTTGAATACGAGAGGCTTTTTCTGTCAAGCTAAATATAGGTGGCAATAGTGTTTTAGCGGAACTCACTTCCTGCACGTAATCTCAACGTGACTTCAGCTTGTTTTTTTAATACTTCAGCTCGTAGCCAAAAATACCACAGAATGAATTCAAAATTGATGACTCGAATGATAGTTGATTGGTCAACACCAGTTAGATTAAACATCACCCAAACGGTAATAAACTACATTTTAAGGTAACCCTGGCCAGAGCATTTGGGTAGCGGAAGTGAAATTTCTTTCCTTTTGGTTTGTGTACACTGAAACTTCCTCTCACAAAAACAATTATTTATCGAGAGTTTTATGTAATCTAACACAAACACAACGCTGTTTATAGTAGCTAACCTGGTCAATGAGCTTCCAACAACCCATGATTAAACGTGCCAGCAGATTAAACGTATACATGCACTGAAAGATTTATGGGTTATTAGAAGACTGTTCTTACGTTTCTCAATTTTAGTAATGTCATACAAAATAGAATTATAGCAACACCTCATAAAAAAAGCTAGGAGCAGGTCAGAAAAACGAAATTTTATTCGAGACATCCTTAGCTTTAAGATAGTCTCCATTTTAACCAGTCTAAATTAGAACCAAAATATAATTCCTTTCACCTAAAGCATCCTCCAACTCACCCTCTAAAATGTTGAAGTTATAAAATTTAAATTTAAACTCATTTAGAAACATGAATATGTTTATTCAACTCAACTTAAGTAAACATTTTTAATTGAAAGTTTCTTGCAAAGAGCTCTTACATAAATTTAAGTTACATGTTTTTGTATATATACACAACCCCTTTTAAAATGAGTTATATGACCAAGATGATTTCAACATTCTTTATACAACACTGTTAGGAAGTTTACATTCGAAAAGGTTATTTTTGATAATTTTCGTTACATCCATTCAAAATCACCCTGCAGCATAAAATTGTATTAGCCGTCGTTTGAAAGGTATTTCTTTCGTCTCCAAACACGAGACCGACAAGTTATTTTCGAAAACTCATTAGAGTCTGGAAAATAGTTTCATTCCTAATTTTCAACATAAATTACTTCAATTCAAATGTTTTCATTTGGCAATCCTAGACGATCTGTCTATTAATTCTTCGGATTGCTTTCAGCAATTGAAGTGCTTGGTATTTTCGCTATTTGAGAAATAGCTGTTGTTCTAGTCTGGATGAGGTTTAACCAGAAAGTTCCACAAGAAATCGTACGCGTAAAATAAAGGAACTTACGCATAAGACAAATAAGTAATAAGACAAATCAGTTGTAGTGAATAGATTGATCTCAGACCAGACCAGACTCGAATCTCCAAATGAATTTAACCTGTCCACAGTTCAGTTACGTCCCTCAGAACAGTTTTAACCGGCTCGAAGACGAGATACGAACTTCAAAATATTTTTTAACCAGCCCACAGACCAGATACAGCCCTCTGGACAGGCAGGACTCTTACGGTCTTCCAAATACTTTTAACAGGCCCACAGACCAGATAAGGCTCTCCGGACAGGCAGGACACCAATGGTCCTCCAAATATTTGTTGACACACCTGCATACCAGGTACCGCCATCCGGATAGGTTTACCCTACCTGTAGTTCCGCCACAGCCCTCGAAATGTTTAAATCAGGCCTGTTGACGGAGATACTGCCCCCTGAATAGGTTTCCTCTATCCGACGACCAGATATGGCCCTTCGATTAGGTTTTCCCAGCACACAAACCACATAAGGATATCAGATATTCCTAAAGGATACTCAATCATAAAAAATTATATATTTATAAGAGAAGTTGGAGTCGCGTTATTTCGTAAATAGCTGCGCTGAAATTTGAGCAAGCAGATTTACATTCTTGTTTGGAACTAACTGTTAACTCGAAGGCGATTTCTTCGAAAGAACAAAACAAGAAAAGTTCTTTTGGTGCACCTCGCAATACATTTTTAGGGAGAAACGTAAGATTGAATAAATAATTTCTGGAATGCAAATGTTAATATCCGATCGTCGAGTAAATTCCAGCTCCAGACATTCACTCCTGTAAACAACGGAGTGGTGTCTTTTCATCAATACCATCTGTCGTTTGATTACTCGCAGAGTGACGTCAAAGCAAATCGATAACGCTCTCGAAATTATGTTTGTAGTATAATGTCCTGGGTGACAAAGAGTTGTGACATTCGTTTCCACAATTTTCCCTTTCCTCTGTCGTATATTACATTTCCTTTGCCAGCAGATGTTATTGAACACCTTCTGTAATTGTTTACCGGGACTTTAAAGTGACACATGAAATATTCTCTGCTACCGAATGACACTAAGAATCCTTCTAAGCATTGTGATCTCTTAAGCCATTGAAATTTTAGATACGTAAAAGGTAGAATAAATATATTTTGAGGGCTAAATGAAAATATTCGAAATTTGTTACGTCATCTAAGTTTTAGAAACTTTTCCATTGACCTTTATGAGAGAAATTTTCAGTGTCAACTAAAGAATCAGACGGAAAATGAAGTTTATAACCCTTTTGGTAGCGTTTGGAGTTTAATCTAATCAATGTTGATCAATCAACTTTCATATTTCAATTCGGAAATAATTCTTTGGGATTTTTGTTGAAGTGCTGAAATCGAATTTGAAAAACTACTCAACTGGCGTCGCGCTCAGGTTGCATACAGGAAACACGATCACCGCAGAAACATTACAACCATCTGCATTTAACTTGACAGAAAATGCTTTTCATAGACGACAAATGAACAAAATATAAAAACCAAATAGGTAGATGAAAATGGAGGAATAAATCCAAACATAAATATTTAATAAAATAATGCAAATCCATAAAGTCAAAACAGACACTTTTATTTTTCAAGTACACATATGTTCAAAAATTAAGTATAATATTTAATTCGTATTAAGCAAGGTCACATGATCTTAATCCAATAGAGCATGCTTGGAATGTTCTAGGACGGGGGCACTGCAGCCTACAGAATCCCACTAACGACCGCACAAGTGTAAAGACGTTCTATGGTGCACGAAAGGGATTCCTTGCCAGTTGGACAGTCTTCTGGAAAGTATGAGTACAATGAGTACAAAAAAATGAGTACAATACACATCTAAAAACAATGAAGAAACAAAGAAAATACCAGTCATAGCCCCCTAAAACTTCTCTCGCTTTCCAATACCTAGACACTGAATAATTCGAGTAGGGCTCTATACTGAAGAAAGCGGCTTTTGTCTATTACTTCTCCAGAACCACATTGTAGACAGCAAGACTCGGTGGAGATGCCTAAGTGATGCAAATCAGGTAAGGCAGTCATGCCCTGTTATCAGGCGGAAAGCCACAACTGCCCCTCGCCGCTGCTTGTCGGGTACTTTTTCTTGACTCATTCGCTTTTCCAGCATTTTGTATTTATTCTACCTTGAAGATCGTGCTGCTATGTAGCTGTCATGGAGGCTTTTGGAAAGTTTTATTTTCCAAATAACGATGTGAGATTGGATGCGGAAAATTTCTGTTGCATCTAGCAATGTTTCATTTCGTGCACCGAACATATGTTTTACATTTAAAAATTTCAGCAGTGTTCCATCGTACCCTAGTGTATAAATACATCGGGGCTAATGCAGAATACCAGTACTGTAAATTCATCAAGTAAAATTTTATTGCTATCTTAAAATGGCACCTAAGTCGCCCAATACCGAAAAAGATGGTTGGTTGGCTTTGGGGTTTTATGGCGCAAGGGCCATATTTGGCCATGTTGCGCCAGACAAAAGACATACAATATCAAGTAATAGACACACACAATAAAGTTTTACCGACACAGATAGAGAAATACACCCAGGAAGAAATGCACCTGACAGGAATCGAACCTGCGAGGCCTACAGAAAAAGAAAAAGAGATGTTTTACCAGAATTGGTGCCGAGTCACTCGCAAACCAGGTTCTACATCTTCATTAAGCTCTTTTTTGGTAGATGGAAAGCACAATTACTAATGTCTTTCTCAATTTCATTGTTGACAGTGTTACATCAGCTCTTAATGAACGCGTATTACAGTATTTTTATTGCTGAACACGCTATTAGTGAACAAGGTGTTTCAAAATTTCCTGTACAAACTTGGGAGGAAGGGAACAACCGTATTCCCAAAAGAATGTATGTCTCTAAGTGCCACTTGGATTTTCTAGAGGACGCTGTTGGACAGTTGGGTGGTTTGTGGCAGTTGGATAGTTTGAGCCATCGTCAATTTGACGCTGTATAACATGTGTCATTTCACGAATGCTGTGACGTCTAACATGCACCTAGCATATGAGGCAGCAAAGGGAAACGTGCGTTAACGTTAGGAACGTATGTGCGGCAATCCATGCCTCAACACTGCCAGGCGTGTATGATCCTCTCACCTTTGAGCACCTACTGTCTAACTGTAAAATTACGGCTAGTAAAATTGTTCCCATTCTTGTTGGTGGTCTCAACTTTGAACACCGACAGCAAAACTAAGCATGCAACTACTGTCAAAAGGTAAAATTAAGACCAGTAGAAATTTCGTTCACATTTTTGTTAGTGGTCTCGCTCTTGAGCACCTGCAAGAAGGAAACTTTAAATATACAATTACTATCAAATGGTAAAATTAAGGCTAGTAAAAATGTCATTCGCATTCTTGTTGGTGATCTCAACTTTCAGCACCAACAGCGACTACTGTCAAAAGGTAAAATTAAGACTGGTAAAAATGTTTACATTCGTGTTGGTGGTCTCACCTTTGAGCACCTACAGTGAAACTAGGTATACAACTATTATCAAAAGGTAAAATTAAGGCTAGTAAAAAATGGCGTTCACATACTTTCTGCCTTTCATTTCTGCTCCCTCTAACACAAATAGGTGGCGTTTGCAGACAAACAACCCTAAGTAAATAGGGTTTAATTTTGAGTCTCCTACTTCCCCTTAAAGTTTGCATAGGAAGTTGCGTAATAGGATTTATTTTCACATGCTACAGCAGGTTTCTCTCGATGCCTTCTCTTCGAACCTCTTCCTTACGGTAGAAATAATTCCAATGAGCTTTGATTACGCGAGTCCGAATTAACGCAAGCTCCCCAACTTAGCGTTTAACCAAATTACTCGCCTGCCAAACGCACATTGGCAGCACAATATGAATTCGGAACTCATCGCCCTGATCACGGCCGGATTAGCGGCAACGTCAACGTCTCGGGGCAAGAGAGTCTACCCAGGACCTCTAATCCGGCCTCGCTCGTTACATATTCCGGCCGGCCGTGTTCGTTACAGCCGGTGAGTCATTCATAATAATTGCAAATGGAGATGTCGCCGAGCCACCCTAATCATGTGGTGGTAGGTAATCTTCCCAGCTCGTTAGAAGAAGTAGATGATTGCAGGGCATTGCAGACGGATCAGGCTTCCCGTCTGCATGTCTGTGGGATTATGCTGTCACAATTTTGATTTTGTATTTGTAACGAACCGTATAGTACAGATAGTATTCTGTTTTTATGTTGAGATGGATTACCCTGGAAGGCCTGTCATAAGATCTCCGGTACCAGGATATCAGAGCACAAAGATCAGAAGGTAAGGGAAATGAAAAATTTTGTGGAGTTAGTAAAGCCTCTCAGTTGGTCGCAAGGATATCTGGGCATAAAGATAAGGTGTGGAAACTGAAGAGTGGAAAAGTTTATAAGGCCTCTCAAGGTGTCGCCGGTACCAGGATATCAGGGCACAAAGATGAGAATTAACGGAAACTGGAAAGTTTGGAAGGCATCTCAAAGAGTCACCGGTACCATTTCAGGAAACAAAGATGGAAAGGGAAAGAAACTGAAACGTTTCAAAAATTTGTAAGACCTAAAATCGCCGGTTCTAGGATATCAGGGCACAGGGATGAGAAAGTACAGAAACTGAAAAGCTTTTGCACTTTAATGTAAATTAAGACAACTTTCAAGAATATCCTCCCAGAAGAGAAGGAAATGAATTCCATGAAAACATGATGAACCAACATCTCAGACTTTCCTGATTGTCCAAGGAAGATAGCCATTATAAGATTGGTAATAATTGATCTTCACATACCAAATTAATCTTCCCATACTTTGAAATTCTTTTCGTTTGCATATTCTGAGAGATAATGCAGGTACATTTTGGATACTTCGGTAAATCCAAATTAACCCACACACTAGCTTTCGTACAACTTTTAGTTGCCCATTGTGTGGTCACACTATTTTTCAAGTTATTCTGTAACCCTCTGAGCGTCACAAGATTTCAAAATACTATAGCAGTACCCAGTACTTCGAAATCTTGTGACGGCAAAACAATACTAAGTTATAGCATTACTTTTACTTTACATCACATTTAACTTCTAAATAAGCACTTCTATTGGAAAAGAATCTTAGAAGAAATTATTGCTCAAGTCGTTCAAAACTGGTTGGAAGTCGTGTAAGGAAGACTGAAAATTACAGAACATATATGTGCGTGTGAAGTCAGAGAGTTAATGCAAGTATCAATGCTGGAATAAATTGAAAGATACTTTAATCCATATCTTCACTGTCATTTTTTCTAGACGAAGTCTAATTAAACGGAGCCCTACCAAGTAGAACCATTTCAAACATCCATATCATAACCATGATCCAACCCAATGCCAATTGGACGGACAGAAGGCTAACCTCTCGCCTACCAAACTGGGGTTACTCTATTCCTCAATCTCTCTACCCTTTTCACGACATTATTTTACATTTTATTTACTTATCACGACCAAGTTGAGCCAAGTTGTCTTGTAGTTATTTGGCTCAACTTGGCCAAATATGGCTCTTACGCTAATATAAAAACAACCAACCAAACTGGGGAGGTAAGGTCAGGTAGTTAATTAACGTCGCACTGTGTGGAGCAACACAACCTATTGGAGACGGTACGGGATCAATACCCAAGGGAAACATTCGAGGAAAACGCATACAATTGTATTGTTAACCACGGTGAGATGACGAGGACACTTGATCTGGCACACCACTCTTCAAACTTCCATTCCAAGCCAACGTGAGGGCATTTGAGGCCACGGCAATTCTAACGTGTACCATCCTCCGTGTACACGACGGTCTTTGGTTGGACCAAGTTTCAAACTCGCAACTCTCCAGTTGCTAATCCGTTTCTCTTCCAACTACCGCGGCCCCATCAAACCGAGGAAGAAATGGTGCAAGACTAAATATAAGATAGACTATATAGGTAACACACGGGCATAAATAAATAAATATTGTTTTGATATTGATGATAAGTAAAACAAAAGCTACCTCCTCCCAAAAAACGTTCAGTTCTCAGTCAAGAATACGGCCATCAGAATTCCCAATAGTTTCTTAGTACTGTCGTCAAATGTCCAATATTTGGACAACTGACTCAGTCACTTTCATACCGTATACCTCGAGGCAAGGATAAATATTTTAAAATTTGATAGGTGGAAGGTTGATACTTTATGTTACCCATATTTCTCACTGAAAAAAAATCATCGAGCTGAGTTAAACCCTCTTTTCTATTCCATCCTTCCGGCGATTCTTACTTTAGGAGTGTTTATTTTTCTGTTATCCGATCTCCAGTCGACTTATTCTTTCACATGCCTTATTTATTCTGTGGACTCCTATAGCTTAGATGTCTCAGGACGTGGAATTCAGGGTCTTGCATCTGGAAACAGATCATTAGGTGGGCCGCTGTTTTGTTTGTTCTGATCTTTTCACCTCATAAAAGCGCTGGGCCGATAAATTGAATGTCTAACTGCTATGTTCTATAGAAGGAATAGATAGAGATTACTATACATACACATGCCCAAAAATTAATACATGTGTATGTGTAGTAGCATTTGAGCAATACGAGATTAATCCCGTGGCAAGTACCTTACCCAAGTACCTCAAATGACAAATGAAGATTATGTGAAATAAAATGAGAACAACAGATACCACGTGATGCTACTGGGAGATAAAGAAATGGTTGGTTGGTTGATTGTTTTGGGGTTTTATGACTCAAGGGCCATATTTGGCCAACTAAAGAAATGAAAAAATATACTTTGGGGAACACATTGTAGGTTTAAGTTCTTGCAAAAAAATTCTTCTAATGTTAAAAACAACCCGATAGGGAATATGCTGACCTCCTACCCTATTTGGAATATAAGAACATAAGCATTCTTCGTGGTGTTACTGAAAGAAATGAAAAATCCTTTGGTGAACACATTGTAGGTTTGTCATAGCAAAAAATTTTTACTCTGTTAAAAGCAACCCAATAGAGAATATGCTGACCTCCTACCGTAATGCAAGCTTTGCTCAGACCTTACATTTCACAAGGCTGTCCAAGGGCTCCTGTGGCAAGGAGCCCCATTAACACACTAGAGTACGCCCTTGCCATTCTGCGGTCGTTGGTGATGGCGTCTTGGCTGTAATTCGACGTCAGAACGTGACCTTGCTTGATAAGAATTCAGTATTATCCTTAATATTTTGGACATGTGTGTATGTTCGGAAAAATATTAGCTTGCAAAAACAGCTATTACTATGATTGGCCGAGACCGTGCAGTGGCTGAGTGGTTAGAGCACTCGTTTGGACAGTGGTGCTTGGTCATGAGTTCGGAATTCATGAGTCGATGCAGGGCCGACTGTTTTGGTTTCATTGGTTACCTAAAGTTTTTTGGTTAGTTTCATTGGTTACCTAAAGTCGATGGCATCGAGCTTCCCTTGAAATTCCCAGAAAGGCAATTGAACCTCCTCTGTTTCGATGGTTGATGGGTTGGGTTTCATGGAGCAAGATCCAAAATTGGTTTGTCTGCTCAAATACAAGACGAAATAAATTCAATGGCGCAATCTGAAAGGGACAAGTTGCACAAACAGTAAAAATAGATTTTAAAAGCATCAGACCAACAGGTCAACACGAAAGGGTGATAAAACAGTAGACATCATGAAAACATAATAAAAATTCTAAACCTCTGAGGGGTTCGCACGTGTATATCCGTTCTGCAACCTGCGGTCTTCCCTTCACGACTTCCGACCAGTTTTGACATTCTTGACCAATCGAATCTATCCTAAAATTCTTCAAACCAATCGAGATGCAGTTATCTTGTAGTTATGTGTCTTGGGGGAAAAACAACACTACATACTTTGGCATTTCATGAGGGTTAATCAGATGTGTGAAAGAAGCAAATACATAAAAACGTAGCGTCATCGAACCCTTTGTTTCGCAAAACAATTAACCCAGTTCGGAAACATAATTCTCCGAGCCCAATTAACCAGGCGACATTAATCGAAATGGGTTGATGCCAAGTAAGAGACCTTAATTTGAGGCAGTGGGCTGTGTAAACGCTTTCTAGCCAAGGCCTTTGAAGCTGGTGTATATACAATGTGATTCTACGGTCATGGGACAAAGTTACGTCGGCGATGCGAGGCCTGCATCAGCTGTGATGTTCGACATTTTAAACAGCTTCTGTAATTGTGCATTTGCGTTGTACTTGCCGACTGATGTTTGTACATGTCGTTTCATTTTCATGTGAAAAGTTTCTCATGTTTTGTACATGTCATTTCTTTCTTACCCGTTGTTCCTTGTACATATCTTTAATTTATGCAAATCTAATTGTATTATTTTGTTTTGTCAAGCAGTTATTGATGTTTATTTGACATTAAAGCGTTGTTTCCATATTTCATGCCTCTTCTTTCCAACTTGCGTCGGACCGTGTGTTTGTGCCGAAATGGAAAGCGCCCTCTAGCGACCATACATTCTATGGTGAAAAGTGTTTGTTTCGTTGCGTTCTATGACCCCCTGAAGTTTGTACCATGACCGTAGAATCACCCTGTATAATAGATGGCCTACTATATACTGGAATGTGTGTTGAGGTAATGGCGAGATGATAGAACGAGTATATGAAGGTTTTCTTTCTGAAACTCTTAAAGTTATGTGAATATAATACATTCATACTACATATTATATTTCTTGACTCATACTTTGTTCGATTTCTTTTGCATTCCAATGTATTTTATTTAATGGGCGACAAAAAGTGTCTGTCACTCCGAGTCCAGACTATTGCTTAACAAAGTCCAGTTAATGTGGTAAAAGAAATCCCATACCAAAGCTTATACTTCTCAAAAGGAATAATTGAATCGACGAGGCAGAAACCACATGAGTACAAAAATATTGGAAACTAATTTATTATGTAAATGGGTTTGTCTAATGTCCGTACGTAATGTGTGAAGAAATCACATTAGTCTGTGGCTTCAGTTAGTAAGGTCGTGAAAAAATACCTTCGGTGTAGAAACCACACGAGTTACTGACTCTCTTATGTGGTTTATGCGCCCAGTTTTCTTAAATTTGAAAAATGGGACTCATGTGGTTTCTGAATTCACCGCTTCAATTATGAGAGGGATTTTCAATGTAAGAAAATAAGCCAGATGAAAAACGGAGACTGCTACAGATGTATCTAGGGCCTCGTCTGGTGACAACGCTCTTGGCACGTTTTTTGGCGCACTTTTAGTAGGGGTGAAGGAAACCCATCTTTATTAGGGTTATTCCCATTTTTATGGCAACCTCGGCAAGAGGAAAGATTTATAAAGATATATTTATAAAGATAAAAAAGATTTTTCTGTTTTCTATCCTTGGCGACATAAAAAGTGCGCCAAGAGCGTTGCCACCAGACAAGGCGCTAGATACATCTGTACCCAGAAACTTTGCTTTCTGTTATACAGATGTTCTCGCATGATGCATATCGGGGTTACCTCAGAATGTAGTTTATGGCAGTTTTGGCGGTTTTTGGCGTTTAATCTTATTAGCATTGACCAATTAACAATGATATGTAATTTCTGAAATCATTCACTGGAATTTCTATTGGCGACGTGCTGAAGTCGTATTCGAAAAACAAGCCGAGTATGGTCACGTCCGGAATACGTACAGGAAGTACGTTCCACCGCAAAAACTACCGCTATCTACACTTGGCTTCACAGGAAAAGCCTATCATATTTGAGAAACTTTTAGAAAGCCATTCATATCTAATCTTTATGGTGAACTCGAACAAAAATCGATGTTATTTGTTAACTGATGTAAACAATATAAAATCGACCATTACGGGATTCATTCGCCAATTTTGAAGAGCTCGGATACCATTATGAAATTTTTCAGCAGTTTGATTACGGAAAGTAACCAGAAATCTGGAAGATCAAAATCAGTGCAATGAAAGAAAATGTGACCGAAAATTAATTTAGTGGCAAACAATGCTGCATCGCCTTTGAACAAAGGAATGGGATAAAATTCAAGTAGACGTTCAGAACCTGATTGTGATAACTTGATTTAGGTGTGTTTTTGGAAATGAGAATTAATAGCAATACAATTAAACGAAATGCTGTTATATATATTTTTGTATAGTTTTATTTTATTTAGAGGTATGAAATCCCCCATTTATATGAATATGGAAGCTATATTCATTATAATAGATTGAAATAAGGTATGAAGGTAGATAGGTATTTTAACTAACGTCGCATTGGAGCAACACAACGTACTATTGGTGACGGTACGGGATCAAACCCGAAGGGAAAGATATGAGGAGAAAACCAAATAATTTTGAACCACGGTAAGATGACGAGGTCACACATGAGCTGGCATCCCACTCTCCAAACTTCCACACCGCGCCAACGCGAGGACATTTGATGCCACGACAGATTTAACGTGCATCAGCTCCCTTTGTATACGACAGTCTTTGGTTGGATTTGAACTCGCAACCCTCCGGTATCTAATTCGTTATTCTTCCAACCGGGCTACCGCGGCCCTAAGGTATGAGATGAGAGTAACGGCATTTTACAATCAGTAATAGATATTGACAACTAAGAAAGTATATTACATATCGTCGGCTTAAAGCAGAAACTCATTAGCTGACAAAAATATTTCTACTGTACTAATGTTTAACGACTATCTATTAGTTTATAATTCACATAATTAAAACTATAAGAATTTTGATGGTGCAATATAAATTTCAAGCAGATTGAAATATGGTTTACTATTTTTCATTATTATGAAAATAAGCATTTTATCTCCGAAGAAATGTCAGTTAATGAGTTTCTGCTCTAAACCAACAATATGCTCTGCGTGAGTCTGCTAGTTTAGCTTATATTAGGTATGTGTCGTACTATTAAGTTGCTTTACACTGGTTTTGATATTTATATAAAAGTTATTTAAAATTTATTTAAAAAGGTAATGATTTCATTTCAGCCAAGCTTTTATAAAAAACCCTCAAAATCGATAAAAAATCAATTTTGGTTACAACAAACTGCATTTAGTTATGAAGGGAATTGAATGCATTATTTCCCCATTCATATTTCATACTACACACACTCATAGCTACTCACAAAGATTCACGTCTATCGATATATTTGAAGTACCCCGTTGTTTAAATATAGAAGGAGCTGTCGTTAGCAGGTGGTGTCAGTAACAGAGCGGGGGAGAGAAGATATGTAAATGATAGGTTCGTTATCAGCTGGGTGTGTCTTTGACAAGGTCGATTCTCAACCCCTCTGAGACAGCACCCGCAGCAGCGAGGACGAGATTTTTTCTTCTCAGCCCCCTTCTCAAATCGTTTGAGGAACGATACAGAGAGCGATATTCGTTTAATCACCAAAGTGACTAATAGCCGTCTCGCAGAAACGTATTAGTGACACAGTTGAGAAAAAACCTCCACCTTCCGAGAGAGATGAAGTTGATATTGAAGTCTCTCTCTTTATGACACGATAAAAAAGATTATCGAAACTCTGGGATAGAAATCAGACCTTTAATCTCTTAGAATGTCAGCGCAGATAAAAGTAATCTTTGGGAGGAGGGGAACAGTAACCGTATTGTTTTTCAGCTTGCGATGACAGGAAAAGTCATTCGTTCTTTAAGGTGAAATATTTTTATCGTTGCATCTGGTGATCACACAAATTTACTGATTTTTTTGTTTTATCAGAGAGTTGGGAAATTCCATAAATACTTTTCTTCTGTTGATCACGGATGTCCATCTGGCAGTCCTGGACAGCTAGTAATGCGGCTCTACTAGATCATAAATTTTAATATTATTATGTAACTTTCAGCGATATTTTTTCATGGTTGTAATACCTATCTTCCCAGAGTTGGTATTATGGCGCAAGGGCCATATTTGGTCATTGTTTGGCATCATCAAGCTGTGCCAAACAATGTCACGTAAATGGTCATACACATACAAAAACCTTACTAGCACAGAAGCGAGTACACACTAGGATCCTCAGACGCCTCAAACTCTCAGGTTGCTAACGCAGTTAGTGAACTCACTGAGGCACTGCAAGACTCCATCTTCCCAGAGAAAAATATCTTTCCCTTCACAACCACTGCTTATTAACCCTTCTGGTGGTTGTCTCGACGAGGTATCTCGTCAATAGCAAATTTAAACAGATTTTGATGGACGAGATATCTCGTCCATCATCATTGTCTCTCGTCATTAGAAGAAAACTGACCAGATCTTGATCTCGTCATCATAAAAAATTGGAAACGTCTTGACATAAGCAAAATTGGTCAGATCTTGATGGACATATCTCATTGAAACCACTTAGAGGGTTAATGGCATTGCTTTTAGGCAGTGCTTACATTTGTGAATAAATGTTTTCATGTATGAAGCACATGAAAAGCAAAATTAGATCAAAATTTTCAGTCCAGCATCTTGATACGTCTCAGCAGTTTTGATTTTCTATGCCAATAGTATCTTTTCTAGGTAATCAATCTGTAAATGTGGTTATCCAGTCATTATTCGTGTTGTGAGGGAAAAACAACATTACACTACTTGGAAATCTGACTCAGAGGGTTACATTTTTATGGGAATAGAAAGTCAAAATAGAAACTGAGAAAAGCCCTTTAAAGTTTAAAAACTAGTCGGTTTCCCTCCTGTCACTCGAAGGAAAAATTTCAAAATTAAGCTGCAGAAGATAGCAGGCAGATTTTAAAAGCTGAGTGTAAGGTTCGAATTCTTGGAACCGATACAAATCGCTAGCAGGCGAGGTTTGTGATCCCGAGGTTGCGAAAAGAAAAAATGAAGAGGGACGTTTTGAGGAAGGCGGGTAGGAAAACAGAAGACAAGAAGTCGCGTGGCTCTGACAATAGATCAAATTAAATTAATTTTTTCTTTCAGTCGTGCTGCGAGTACTGGTTAACAATTAAAATATCTTTAGAATGCAGCGATCATGGAATACTGTGATTTTAGAATTAGTGTTTAACCTTTTAATTTAGGAAAAGTCGCTATACTGTAAGACTAGTCAGATTATGTTTATTCAGTTTTGGATAAATTTGTACTAAAGTTACTTCTTTTACCTGCCTCGTTGTCCATTGAACTAGTCAACATCTTCATATGGACACGTGAATTAATATCCACATACCCATACGTTATTACTCTGTGCAATTATAACAATGTAATAAAAGAAATTTTTGTCGCTTTCAGGGTGCTGTGTCCCCCAAGACGATGTTGTCACCACCCCCACCCCCACCGGGACTCCACCCATGGGGATCGGAGTCGAGAGATCGGAAGAACAATCAGAGAAACCCAATCTCGCAATGCAATCTCCGGGATTGTTTGAGCTGTCGACAGTCGCCGGATAATATTTGGTCACGGGCTGTCCTCTCCTGCGATGCAGATGTCTCCATCTCGGTGATTAGATCGACGCAGCAACACTTCTTCGCCATCGATCGCTTACGTTAATTGCGACGCTTTTTCACGAGAGGGAATCTAATTATCCGATAGGTGACTTCATTGTTTTGAATGGGAGCGATAAATTAAAGTGGTCTTTTTAGAAATCCCGAATTGTTTTTATTTCCGGCGTTCTTTCGCTTCTCCTTTTACTCGCAATACACTAAATGATCATTCGAGCGAGTGTTCATTGAACCTTTTATTTCAATCACTCATCTTCTTTTCAATCAGCTGGGGCCGTGGTAGCCCGGTTCGAAGAGTAACAGCAACAGGAGGGTTGCGAGTTAGAATCCAACCAGTCGTGCACGTTAAATCTGTCGGGGCCTTAAATGTCCTCACGTTAGCGTGGTGTGGAAGTTTGTCAGCTCAGGTGTGACCTCGTCATCTGACGTTGGTTCAAAATTACGTCGTGTTGTCCTCGGGTCTTTCCCTTCGGGTGTGATCCCGGACCGTCGCCAATAGCCCGTTGTGTTGCTCCAGTGCGACGTTAATTGAAATACCTACCTCTCAATCAACTGTTGACCGAGGTGTCTTAATATTTTCTGTAGGTGGCAGAACGTATTCCCAATGTGGACGAATTCCAGACGTCAACTTTACTTGGCTTGTTATGGAATAAAATTTCAGCATGCTGCCAATAAAAACTCCAAAAAATGAATTCCAAATTGATGTATGATAATTTACTGGTCAAGGCAAATTGAATTAAATGACAAACGTCGCCAAAACGGTGATAACCGAGTAGAAATAAATCTTTGCTTTCCGTCTGGTTTATTTCCAGTGAAAATCCCTCTCAAGCTATTCAAGATTGATCTTTTTTCGTCTCCAATGGCATGTTGTGAGGGTAGTGAGACGTAAATTCAACTACCTACTTACCCTCTCTTACTAGCCACTATTTTGTATTTGAAACGATACTTTTCATTTGAATAAAATAATATTACTTTAACCCTCCTGGTGGTTGTCTCGAACGTGGTATCTCGTCATTAGCAAAACTGACCAGATCTATGGACGAGATATCTCGCTCTTAGAAAAGCTGACCAGATCTTGATTTTGTCATCATCAAAAAAGTAAGCAATATCCTTGACTCTATAACTCGCCATTAGCAATATTAGCGACATTATCAATAGAGGGATATCTCGCGAGAAACGACAGAGTAAAAACGAAGTCAATCCTCTTTTGCTTCATCCTTAGGTCGCGTTTTTTCACAATTCGATTCATGAAATTAGTTACTACTTCTTGAGCTTTACTCTATTAGAAAAAAATGTTGATAAGAAGGCACAGATCGTTCCCCCGGTACACTCTTGGTATCGTGGGGATCGAACCGGAAGATCTCTTGATCTTCATTGTGACAGACATATTCAGACAGCGCTCTCCCACTTTTTCAGTGGCCATCTGAGGAGTCTCACATTTTGCTGTGGTCCAAGATTCAACCTGTTTGCCTTAAATGCCAATCTGACTAGGTCTCCCCAGCATACATTATCGAGTGCCTGGAGTTGTCCAGAGACGACCTGTTTTCTCAACCTCCCTTGGTGTATAACTTTGTGCGGGTGAATGGACTTGTGGATTTGGTCTAGCTGGAGCTGAAGATTAGCAACAATGACAGTTACTACCTCATCTGCCATTCCTCGATACATACAAAATAGCAAATTAACACAAGCATTTCAGAACCAAATTCTGGAACCGCAGCTTGAGTACTTAAAATCCTTTCGAAACGTTTTGCTTATTCACCATTGCTGCATAGTGTTCTGAGGTTTCTGGTCTGCGAATCCAATGAAGTTTCAAGACTTGGGAATCAAAATCTTCAACGCATAGAGGCATTTCATGCGTTATGTATAAGGCGCTGATGGCGGCACCGGTACTTCATTTGCATGGATTTGTGTTATTTTGAGCAGGTATGTGGAAAGCACCACGGGAGAGGTTCCGCTAGCAAATTGATCTCCATTGCAGATGCGCGGAATTCCGCGAACGTTGACTGAGTTTGAGCTGGCAGGATTGTGTTGCGACCTTTTAATATTTATAGTGTGCTTATTAAATTTGATCAATCTCTTCATTCTTGGAGCATTCGTTTGGGTGCATTTACCCTCTGAGACTCACGAGATTTCCGCGTAGTGTTGCTTATAGTATTGCTTTTATCCGACATCATACATAATTACTAAATAAACACATCGATTGGTTGAAAGGATCCTAGGAGATTCTATATTGTTCAAGGTCAAAACTGGTTAGAAATCATGCAGGAAAAGCTGCAGGTTGCAGAACGGGTCAATGCTTATGTAACTCTGTATATACACATTAATACCCATTGTCCCCATTCAAATGTTCTATCCAATGTATTATGTCCCCAAAATGGACATCGTCTATTTGGGGGACGTAATTCCCATATGGCACAATCAAAATAGAATTTTTTTGTAATTTTCAAAATACCTTTAAGAGACAAGAATTTTTCGAGAAGAGGATAAAAATTTTGAGATCGAAACTGATAGATTTTAAACTATATCCTTCTTGGTGTAAGTATATACCGTCGGTTTAGAAGCCAAACAAACTATGTCGAAAAACAGTTCTGAGAAAGCAGAGGGGAACAAATTTTACTCCCTAACTTTATTCAATAATTTTGTTGCTCAAAAAAAAAATCTATCCATGAGCAGAAACAATGGCTAAATGGACTTCACCAGTCTAAAGATTGCCACATTCTGGTCTAGACAAGCCGAAACTCATATCTTAAAAATTTGGCTTGTATTTCATTTATAAGCCGACGAAATATAATCTTCCAGCCAAATTCATTGGCCTTAACGATTCAATCTTTGATCTTTGAACTAATATATCTCATTAACTACATCATCCTTTCAGGATGATTGTTATAAATCATTGATGTATAAATGATAAAGGTTATAAATGATTGAGGTATATAAATCCTTGGTTGCTTGAAATGATTAACTCTCCTGGTTGTTTTCTTGATGAGGTATCTCGTTATTAGCAAAACTGACTGAAAACTTTAATTCTATTCTTCCAATAATTTAATTATATTCTTTTAATAATTCTAATAATTTAATTATATTCTTTTATAATAAGTCTAATAATTTAATTATATTCTTCTAATAATTCTAATACTTTAATTATATTCTTCTAATAATTGAAATAATTTAATTCTATTCATCAAATAATTCAAATAATTCAATTCTTCTAATAATTTTAATAATAATTTATATCTATTCTAATAATTCTAATAATAATTTAAATCTATTCTTCTAATAATTAATAATTTAATTATATTCTTCTAATAATTTAAATAATTTAATTATACTCTTCTAATAATAATTTAAATCTATTCTTCTAATAATTCTAATAATTCTGCTTTCATATAATAATTCTAATAATAATTCTGCTTTCATATAATAATTCTAATAATAATTCTGCTTTTATATAATACATTTTAATAATAATTATTTGTTATTTCTATTATTTATTCTAATGAATTCAAATCCCAATAAAAACTAAATTGTAATAAAACTGTTATTATTAACCTCTTTCTAGGTTAATAAAGGAATAACAGACCAATGATAGAAATAACAGATGAAAGTAGAGAACACATTTCAAAGTAAAGCCTAAATGTGTCATAAAGTCTTTTATGTTCCCAAACACCATCTATAATCTTTTAGCAGTACAAACAAGCGATGTTTCGTCATCAAACTTTCATGTGCTGTTTCCCACTCTTCGGCTTTCGTTGTTATAGAACGTTGAACCTCAATTCAATGAAACCAGAGAAGAAAAAGAGACCAAATGCTCTTGATAAATTCTTCCGCCATTCTTCGAAACCCTATTACTTTTTATCCCAGCGCACTCACTCTGTTCCATTCCGACGAATCATAACCCCTCATGGACAACCTCGTATGCGAGCAAGTTGTGTAAAAAGAATTGCGCTGTCGGTCTTTCAAAGTCATCTGCCGTCGAGGCTTTCTTCCCTTTTTCCCCATGCGATTTGGCAACAACACAGAGAACCGAATGATTCCGAGTATTTGCCGACTTCGAGAACCGACAGGGGTATCCGGAAAGGGACTTTGTGGGCTGCCTCCACTTTGCGAGCCCCCATCTTCTGCGAAATACGCTTTTTGCCACGCTTCGGTGGGTTTTTTTCTGCCAATCTCTCTTCCTCCTCCTCTTCTCGGATTCCGGTTGTAAGAAAATGGTGAAACGATGTAGTCGAGATCCACTTTTATCTTTAGAGAGGGACGGGAATTGGTTGTGCTCGAAGAGAAGATGAGGGATTGAAAAGATTTATTTCTGGAATAAGAGTTGGGCAGAAAACTTTGGGGGAAACTAAAGTTCGATTTAATAGATTAGAAGATGGAGAGTTAAGAACCATTCGAATCCTAATTTTAATTTAATTAAAATTAGGATTCGGTAATTTTAATATATTTACTAGAAGCGTTTAATATTATATAAAACTGCGTAAGGTGGGAGAGTGGTAATTAATTTTTTAAATTTTAAAATAAAATTTATAATTCCTGGAAATTCAAGTTACCAATTGGCGGTTTTAAATTCGTTAAAAACTGACTCATGTTATTACATTATGTGAATTCCCACTCTACAAGAAGATTGTTTAGTCCTTGTGATCAGTTCCGTCGTACCATTGCTGTAATACAGCTAAAGAGATTAATTTCTAGTTTTATGTTCACGATTAATTCTTTAAAAAATTAATTTATAGTTTTATGTCGACCAATCGGTATAGCGATCAGGGCTTATGGGTCTAAATGTTCCTTGTTAAAATCCGGGTTAAGGCATGAAAATTGGTCAGTCTGTATGGTCTTGAGGAGTAGTGTGAACCCACTTCCCGTGATGCACCAGGTTAACACAAAGCGGTTCACAAATTCGCCGTGGTAGTGCCATAATGAACGATGTTCAATTAGCCAGGCATTAGAAAGAAAAATTTTTATGTCCAGGAAGACTAAATACATTTTTGCATGCTGCAAACTGCCATAACTGTTGATTCCAGAAGAAGGCAGTTGAGATTCCAATAGACAACCAGTTTTATGCACTCGTAGCTTATATGTAGTCATAAAACTAGAAGTTCATTTTATATTTTATATCGTATTTTCATCACGAGCACAATCATGAAAAATTCGGATGCAGAAATAATTAGTTCATTTCAATGTATTCAAGCACACATTTTTAAGTATATTTATTGCTGTTTTTTTCTTTCAAAAATAGTTTTTTTGACTTTAAAAAATTAACATTTTCACTGAAATTAATCGTTTTTTTTAGTTCAATAGGAAACGGTTTTAGTTGAATCTCGCTATTTCAACCATTAAAGCAATTTAAAACAATTTCGATAAGGGCAATTGTATTTTTTATGAGCAATGAAGGAGAAATAAGCAATGAAGGCTGTTCTCTTTATTTTTTGCTTCTTTCAACCAAATATTGAAAACCAGCTGTAAGGTCTCTTGAGATAAGAATACAAGGGGTTATAGATATCACTTATTGCTACTCAAATGCTTATTATCGTTGCATTGCTGAGTAATCGTAAATAATGATTCCACATTTAAATATATCCTTGATATGCTTCATTGTTCATGAATATTTACAACTCAAAAGACTCAGAATAGTAAGTCAATTAATAAATCTCGCAACTCAGAAATACATTTCAGTCGCAGTAATAATCTCACAAAAACTCAATGATGCAAAACTTAAAACTCAGTTAAATTCGCAGCTTAAAATTACATCTCAATTGATAATCATAAATGGAACTGAAAAATTAAACATATTTTACTGGTGTTGTCAAACATAAAAAATAACATATCTATTTAATAATTTGATTACACTATCACATGTGCGTTTTCACTAAGTTTCTGTATAAATATCGCTTATGTTTTCAACTATTTTTTCATCAATATTATCGCTTTACAATACTCGTTTCCTTGCATCTATGTCATGATTTAATATTTATTTATAGTGCTCGAACAACTTTTCATGAAAGCATTTGAATATTTTACTTAACTTGAACCATGATTGGGGATAAAAAGTGATATTCGTCATTCGAGTCTTACTTTTTACATATGGGATATTTCGTTGAAATTTACAAAAGAATTGAAATTAAAATTATTGCATTCCATGCATAAAAGTACTTTCCCTAAGTGATTTAACAACCTCGAAACCGCTTACGAAGTTTAACAAGAAAGCGAAGTTCCATTTGTACGTGACATGAAGTAACACTGCGAAACAACGAAATTGAGGAGAGATTTTCGAGCGACACTCTGGATGTTTGCTTTTGTACTGAAGAACCCTTGATGCTAGGGAAACACTTTTACAGCATCTGAAGTGCGTTATCGGCCTTGCTGGAAAAGCCGCTGGCCGGGATTTTGTGTGACGAAGTCCCGAAGGGTGTAATTTAATTCCCCGCTCTATTATGTTTGAGGCTTAAGTGATTCCAGCAGAGATTTTCGTGATTCAGAAACAGGCGTTCTACTTTGCATACGAATGCAGCTCTTCTAATGGCTTTCTTTTCTTCTTGAAGGGAGCATGTTTTTAAAATTCACATCACCTTTTTCAGAAAAATATACAGTAAAATCTAGATATATCGTCACCTGGAAACCTCGTCACTCTGAATAAGTCGTCAATTTTCTTCAATATCGTAGAGCTTTCATTGACGGAAATGCAATTAAACTCGTTTACTCTCGTGAATTCAAATGCTACCCCGCATAACTCATCACTGGATAGGTCTTTGAATAAGTAGGGTTTGTGTTTGTTGGCAAACGAAATGAAATCGAAAATAAGAACTCTGACCGATTCCTTATAAAATTTATTTGAAATCGTAAATGAAAATGGATGTACTATTTCTGACATAAATGACTGTATAGATATAGATAACAACCTTCCAGTATATTCCATACAGATATTCGTTTCAGTCAAAATAGACAAGTACTTGGTATTATACGTAATACGTGTGTAAAGTATTATTTTAAAGAATAATCAAATATAGCTAACAAAAAAAGTAAAGTTAATTTTTTATTAACGTAATATTTTAGTACTTGAATTAATTTATATTATTTTTATGAATACTGTAATAAATTAGAAATTTACACTATCGTTGCAGTATTGCATATTGAGTATATTCTGTGGTTACTCTCATGGTCCCTTGATTGACGACAAATCGAGATTTTATGCAACAATATAATAAAAGACAATACCTTTAAAACTGTCTTACTTCTTTTAAGAGGTCTCTGTTTTTAATGTTCTTGTTTGGCAACAACTCGTACTATCGAACGAAAAGGCAGCCGTTCAAGTCGTATTAAGACCGACTGTACTATAACTTCATCCCTTGTTCATTGGGATTGTACCTGTATATACTTTTTTGCATAATTGCACCTTGTATAATTTACAGTTCCTGGTGATATATCACCTGAAACTGTAAATTATGTTTTGGAAAACCTTTAAAAATTAATGCATGAAACAAGTTTGCTACAAAGAGATTTTTTAAACTGTATAATTCTTTCTCGGAGGTTGATATATTTTAATGATTTCAATCCAATACGTAATATGCTTCAATGAAGTGTTTTGTGTTTTCTCTTATTTAACTGTATTTGTATAGGTATTCTTTCTTTCATTTTTGAAGCATATAATTTTTGACCTCTAGGTGGATATTTTTGCAGAGAAACAATAATTGAATAAAACCACAGAACATTTTTCAGGTGAGTTTATGTATAGACAGAAGTTTCCTACCCCGTTTGTTTTCATACAGTATATCAGAATTTAATAATAAAAAGTTCTGATATTTGAAATCAGCCCTTCTATTGGAATCAGTTACACGAATGACTTTTTCACCTACCTTCGATGAACATAAGTCAAAGACCATCGTTTATCGATGATATTGATCCACGATAATAATTTCCCTTCGCTTCTTGAATCATTCACTATAAAACAAACAACAGCGCACCAAGTAAACAACTCGCAACAGCCATAATCGAAATATCCGAAATTCCCGCAATCTCATTACAAAAAGGAACGCTCCTCGTCCTAAATCTGGAACTCTTTAGGAAAAGAGACACCCGAATAGAACATTACTCGAGGTTACCGACGCAGCACGGAACTCCCTGCAGCACAGAGCGAACATTTTCCCAAGTCCTCCCGGAGTACGGCCTATTGGATAACAATTCCAGCGCAGCGGCTTCATCATTAGCTTTAAGGGAACAAAAGAAAGGGAATCAATAGGACTCACATTACCTTTCAAACTGGACTATTGGATTTCCGTCCAAAACACTATAGTAATAAGAGATTGTCTGCTTCCCAATTCCCCCTTATTTCGATGCCAGAACCCCCCAACAAACAACTCGATCAATTCCCGTCTGCAGAAAAATCCTCCGCCGGGTTGACGTGGCGGATATAAGTTCATTTCAAACCGCAGGATTTGATATGACATCTGGGGAGCTATTTGTTTCTGTGTGGGCTGGATAAAGAGCTCTCGGTGGTGTTTTGAGACATTAAAATGGATAGGGGTCGGTCAGTGGTCGGATAGAGTACCTGCTGCCCGGATGTGTCTTGAGAAATCTCCAAATTGACTTCATGGATCCATGGGTTTGCCCCATAGACGTGAAGTATAAGTAGACTGAGCATTGCTATCGAGAGGAGATTCAAAAAGTGCGACCAACATGTCCACTAGTAGTCGAGTGACTGCTCTGCGAAAAAGTGACTTGGTTGGCGGGTTTAGCATCTTATAGCCTCGTTTGGTGATATAAAATCTTATGACAAGGTAGATGTATGAATGCGCATTTCCACAAAGTGGAGTCTGAAATGGTGAAATCACCAAAGTCTACAATTGTTCGCGGACCAATCAGAAGATGAATCGATGGATGAGCGTTTTCTACTGTCCCGTGGATCAATCATATGATGAATTCTCGTTCCCCGCAGACAAAATAGTCTAAAGGTCACGTTACTACTAGTTTTGGTCATGTAATCTTAAGTCCATTAAAAGGTTACCATTACTCGTTCTGCTTTTATATTTCCTCTATGGTTTGCTCATTGCGTTAACAATCTGTAAGTTGTAGGCGGAGCAGGTTTGATTCCTGTAACTTACCCTGGGTATATTTCTCTTCTATGCCAGTAAAACTTTCCTTGTGCGTGTATGTTCATTACTTGACGAGATGTGTCGTTTTTGGCATAGTTTGGACAAATAAATATGACCCTTGAGCCATAAAACCCGACAAACCATCCACATTGATTTTTTAAGGTGGGAATATTTGTAAGTTTTTTAAAGGTAAACATGTAGTTGAATTAACACTGCGCTAGAGCAACACAACGGACTATTGGGACGGTCCGGGAACAATCATGAAGGGTAAGATTCGAGGATAATACCTCCTATAAAAACCACAAAGCTTAATGTTATAAAAGAAAATTCACCAAAGAACTAAGTCTTCTCTATTTGTACCAATGAACGAATCCGCATCAGAAAGTCTGTTTTCAATTTGTGAATTTATCAATTTAAAATACGAGAATATATCATTATATTTTAAATAAAAGACTTAATTACCGACCAAAAGGATTGACTAGTTTCTTTTTCAATTTTGCCAGTAACAACTTATACCACAAGACTTATCGAAAAGCACGGTATCTAAAGGTTTATTTAAAGAGAAAACGAGATTCAACCCTGCTAGAAGAGCTTTACACCAAGGAAAATATTTCTGAACATTCACTTCATCTTTCATTCTTCTCAATATGCTATTTTATCTATAGGAATATCTATTAAATTGTTCTGTAGACGAAGAAATTATTGTTCTTACTCTACACATATAGGGTTTTTAATGTTCATGGGGTCATATTTGTCTAAGCTGAGGAGAACACAAGACAGACACCACAAGCAATGGACAAACACACACAAAGAAAGTTTTAGTGACACAGAAGTGACAAATATTCCCAGGGAAAGTTACAGGAATCGAACATGCGCCACCAACGACTGGCAGGTTTCAAACACAGTGGGCGAACCCACTGTGAAATACCAACCCTTACTACTACACATATTGGAAAATAATGCGTAAATTACTTTTACTATCGCAAATACTTAAAGGAAAATAGTAAGAAATAAATGAAAATTGCAAAAATAGTTGAAGGGTAGGTAGGTAATTGCATTTACGTCGCACTGGACCAACACGACGGGCTATTGTCGACGGTCCGGGATCAATCCCGAAGAGAAAGATCGAGGACTACACCTCGTAATTTTGAACCATGGTCAGATGACGAGGCCCCATCTGAGCTGGCACTCCACTCTCCAAACTTCCACACCACGCCAACGTGAGGACATTTGAGGCCACGACAGATTTAAGTGTACCAGCCCCCTTTGTACACGACGGTCTTTGGTTGGATTCGAACTCGCAACCCTCCGGTTGCTTGTCCGTTACTCTTCGAACCAGTCAGGAAGAAAGAGAAGTATGCCATGATACACAAATTGCGATTTAGATTTGTAGATTCAATTAGTTTTGATTTTAAGCATATATTATTTTAAAATTATAATGGTTACGTTGACTACTTTGAACCCATCAGCAATCAAACTTGACCCCTTTTTCCCTGAAACGGAAGCACTCTCGTAATTTTCATTCCTTCCTATTTCCCTTCATCTACTAGCGATATCAAAAATACAGTCTAGTTATTCAGTTTCCAGTGAGAAACACAAGACGAATATGGCTCATTTCCCTACAACCAAAAACGCCATTGCTCAACACCGAAACATAACCCGACACGAAACGAGCAACTCTTTCGCAACATCCCATCCGTCACAAAGAAGAACAAGCGACAGAGCTGCCGATTCCACCCCTACAAGAAAACACACCGTCCCAATCTCGGTCTTACGCAAAACTCCCCCCCCCCTGCAATACTCGTCTGCAGGCATCCCAGGTACACCCCCCACCTTCTTTGTCTCTAGCCGAGAACCGCTGGAAGCCGCCATTACAACCCGGTAAGTCTCTCTCCAGACCCTTTTGTTCCTGTCTAGCGATCGTCTGACGGAGGGGAGGGGGAGGCCTCGAAAATCGATGAAATCCAGGCCAGTCACATCCCTGACCCTGAATCGTCCTTACCCTCTCGTCGGAATGGTGCATCACGGGTAAATGCGGCAGCATCTACCTTTTGATACCCCCGTTCGATCCTTCCTTCCCTGCGTTCTTTTTTGTGTTTTCGTTCCTCTGGAAGGCCCCAGGCAGATGTAGAGTCGGAGCGCAATCTTTCTGTGGCCGCTCGGGGAATAGGTTCGATGGAACGTCGGTTTGGTTTTTTTTTCTTTCTCGTCTGCCTCCTCCTCCTTTGTGGAGAGGGATGGGAATTTTATCTTCGTGCGTGACGACTTCTCTTTGATTGAAATATGTAACAGATTTTTATTTTAGTGTTAGATGATCAATGAGATGAGGTATAAGAATTAATAAAAACACTTTGTTTTATAAATTATTCCTCCTATCACAAAAATACGTTTGAGAGGGATTTTCAGATTAATCAAACAAACAAAAAGAAAGGCGATTATTTTACTTCCGTTACTCAAATGCTCTCGCATGACACAATTCGGGCTTGTCATAAAATGTTTATTGCCGTTTAACCATCCAATTGGTTGCCGTTTAACCTCCAATCCGAGGTATCGCGTCCAAAGATCTGATTAATTTTGTTAATTACGAGATATCTCGTCAAACAAAATCTGGTCTCTTTTGTTAATGACGATATACCTCGTCTTTATAAAACTGCCTGGGGAATAAAGACCCAAGTAAAAAAATTAATTATCCCTTGTCTAGAACTGGTAACGGTTTGGAACAGGTTTTGTATCAGAATAAACCACCAGGGAGGATTAATCTAATTGGTATTGACCTATCAACTATCGTACATCGATCCCGAAAATTAATTCTTTAGAATTTTTATTTTGTGGCAACGACGACGCAGTGACAAGACAAATGTCCTATGGATTTACCTAAGCACTCTTGCATATATATATAATATGCAAGAGTGCTTAGGAACATTATAAGGAAGACAAGTTCTACAGGGTTTCTCACATATATTATCTACGTTCTAGCTAAGCTAAATTGAGCTTTTCTAATTTTGCTTTGTTTTTTAGTTTCTTGTAATATTTACGCACCAAGTATGAGACTAACATCAGTTGGTGTTTTTAAATATCATTTAGAAGTGAAAAGACAGTTAGTTACATAGTAAACCAATTTCACTAGAAACGCTATTTGAGCTTGATTTAATGATGAATCTATTAAGATAGGATGAGAAGGGACAGTGGTTAGTAGAGAACTGGTTAATCTATGGTGACAAATTTTAATTCTATTATTTGTTTTTCTTTTATGTACTGAAACCGCATTCTTAAAACATGTCAAATGATGTAGCGTTCGGAATACGTACAGGAAACACGTTCCGCCTCAGAATTACTAGCAACACCTACACTTAGCTTGACAGAAAATGCCTCTAATAAGTGAACGTTTACTCTACTAATACGAAACAAATTCTATTCATAACTGTTTGTTGTTATGGACCAAGGTGACAGATCTGACCAGGCTGCGCCAAACAATGTTTTTCCGTTAGTAAAAGGACATTACAAATACAAGAAAATTTTTGCTGATACAGGAGAACGAAAAACACCCAGGGTATTCACAGGAATCGAATCTGTGCCTCGCTGTCTATTCTTGACGAAATTTTGAAATGTAAATTGAAATTCATTTGAAATTTGTATTTACTCCCTTACAATTGATATAAATTTTCTAAGCTACTCTAATTACTAAAAACCAAACAAGAACACAACATGTTATAACCGTTTTTTGAATCAGCAAAACCGTTTTTGACACAATTGGCAAAAATGAATTTTTATAGTTAAATCTCTTTTAATATCATTGAAACGGAAAAACTCCTTATGTGTTCCACTAAGTGATATTTTACTACATCAGAATTTTAAGAAGAGAATCACAGAGGGATATAGTTAAAAATACACTTCACAAACTAAATCTAACCTAAATTGGGACTTTAACTGTTAAATTATTTACTCAGAATGCTCTTTAGATTCCAGCGGGTCGTAAACGCTAGAAATCATCAAAAGAGGAGGTAAATAGTTTACAGCTTAATAAAACTGAGCGACGATAATTCCTGGCTTTCGAAGTTAATATAAAATAAATTTTATGTACACATTTCCTTTTGTTTATTTTCACACGCTTTTGGCTTATCCCTTAATTCCCGGTGGGTTTTACATCTTCTTTTCGGAAGCATTAAATTTACTTCTTTTTCCCCCTCTCTTGTGTTATTTATTACCTTTTACTTCTTCACCACTACCAACTCTCATCTTTTTTTGTTGTAGAACCTACCACTTTTCTCTTTTTCTCTATTTACCTTCCTTTTGTTGATTTCTGTACGCACGATCATCCTGGATATTTTTTGTTTATGCATCGTGTGTGTCGTTCTAAAATATTTTCCAGCCTACAAGTAGTTTTTGTTTGATATTCGCCTATTGTTTAAACAGTTGAAAATCTTATCACACTTCAGTTGAATACTGATTGGACTACTAGTATTTATGTCATCAGTGGCATTTTCTGTCAAGCCATAGATGGTGGTAGTGTTTCTGCGATGACACTTGTTTTCGGTAGGTAGGTAGTTAAATTGACGTCGCACTGAAGCATCACAACGGTCCATCCCAAAGAGAAAGATCTAAGGATAACGCCTCCTATATTTGAGCCATGGCCAGATGACGTGGTCACACTTGAGTTGGCACCCCACTCTCCAAACTTCCACTCCATACAAAGGTGAGGACATTCGAGGCCACGACAGATTTAACGTGCACCATCCCTAACGTACACGACGGTCTTCAGTTGGATAGAGTTTCGGACCCGTAACCCTCCAATTGAGAAATCGCAATCCTTTCAACCGGGCCACCGCTGACAGTTGTCTTCGGTATGTATTCTAAATATGATGTCAGTTTTCTTGTTTTTCAAACACGGTTTCGGGCACTTCTCCAAAACAAAAATTTCAAAGAATGAATTCCAAATTGATGCTATAAAAGGTGATTGTTCAACACCAATTAGATTACACGCCAAGTATTTCCAAAACGGCGATAAACTACATTTTAAGGTAATCCTGATATGCATCTTGCGAGATAATTTGGACACCAGAAGTAAAATCCGCATCCTCCGGTGGGTATTTTTTGCACTGATAAACATCATCTCATAATAAAGGATAAACTTTTCTTTAAAGTCCTTCAACTTTCAATATTAGCACCCACGTCCTAAGCTCGTTCATATAAAGTACAAGACGTATAAGCGGAAATACTACACTCATGCAATAAACCAACATAAAGCTTTTTCACAAATATGCAGACCATTGAGAACAGTATAAAACGTTCTGCGAAGCGTATATTAAAATCTAGATCAGTTTCTAAATTTAACTTTCAAAGTTCGTTTCTTTTTCAATTTTCTCGTTTGGCAACAACAGATTATTCTTATTTTGATTCAATTTTATTGTGGAAGATGGCATATATATTTTTAGTTTCTCGCCAGCTCTCTTCTCATCGACCTTCCAATGAAATAGACGGAGACTTCATGTTATTCTGCCGATCGCTTGGTTTGAAGATCTGTCACGTGGTTGTGGGAAAACGCAGGGACCCTAATGTGGGACGAATTATGGAATGGTTAAAAACGCTATCCAGGGCTTGATTAAAAACATTAGCCTGAGCTTCGATAGCCAATCAGCCCAAGAAATTCGTAAGCCCACGTGACTTAACCTTCTGAGATCTTACGCTCTGTCCATTTCATTAGAAGATCGATGTTTCTCACTAAGCCTTATGATATCTTACTACTGATAATTTGACAGACCTGATCTGTCTGGACTCAAACCTTAGTTTTGATATTTCATCTTATCTTAGTGTGGAAGTTTGGAGAGTGAAGTCCAAGCTCAGGTGTGACCTCGTCATCTGACCGTGGTTCAAAATTACGTGGTGTTGTCTTCGTATCTTTCCCATCGGGCTTGATCTCGGACCGTCGCCAATAGCCCGTTGCGTTGCTCCAGTGCGACGTTAATTAAAATACCTACCTACCTTCATTTTAAAATTGATTACTTCTGTTTATAAAGCTAATTTTACTGAGTCAGTGATTCTAAACAAAAAATAATATTTTAAAAATTCGGAGACTGGCAAAAATTATTATGTAACGTATTTATGATATAAATGTTTCCCGTTAAACTTTTCTCTGAGGGGCAATAATGAAATAGGGTCAGCATTCAGCGCTCTGTGGCAAAAAAGTGAAACTCGAGCTGTAACCAAACAGCCTCTATTAGAAGTTATTCGTCAATCCAGTTAGCCATGAATAAGACATTACGATCACTATAGGGAAAAAAGAGATTAGTAAAAATTAATTAAATTAGAAAAAGAGGAATAGAAAATTAATAAAAAGAGTCTTATTTATTGATTTAGCTGTTTTGCGATTTTGGAATTCTGAGATGAGGTAATAAGAGTCAAGATAAACATCATATTTTAATGCCATATTTATTTTTTCAGATACATACTTTGAATCCTGGAAAAGTTGAATTTATACATTTAATTGATTTTTTGAAATGTTTTCTGTTTTTATAGCTCATGAATCCTACGTCCTACCTAATAAATGGCGTAAGTTATAGCAAGGGCTGATTGGTAGGTTTGAATTTACTGATAATTAAAAATATGTGTTATATATATTTTATGCACTGTATTGCACGACAAAAGAAAAACTAAAAAAGAAGGTTGAAATTTCAATACAATAACATAACTTTATATTGAAAAAATGTATTGTGTAGTCATCGTAGCAGCAAAAAGTGGCACAGGGAAGTAATACAAATAAATATACTCAAAAAAGCACACATCTGCACAGAACAAAAAATTAACCCTCTGAGTTTTCCCTCTGAGATGTATTTCTGGATTTTCAATTTGATGTTTTTCGTTCAATAACTATAATTAAGGTAAGTGGTTTAATTAGTTTTAAAAACATTTTTAATCATTCTATGATAATTTTGGGAAACGCTTTTGGTTTTAAATGACATACAAGGCATTTATATGCATACTCTGAACTATTCTATGCATTCTAGGTAACATTGAACTCTAGAGACTTTTCTTTCTTACTGAAAATTAAATTCTACAAAAATGTAAAGTGTTAAATATGACATTTATTTACATTTGTGAAATTATATAATTAGCAATTGTGTGCCTTTATTAGAGTGTAGTAGTTGTTACAGGTTATGAATAGTAACTTCAATTTATTAACGAAAGCGGAAGTTACTGAACCAATTCAACGCGAGTAACGCCGGATATTTCTGCTAGTAATACATAAAAGGCAATACATGAAACAGAATACATCCTACAAAAGATATAAATCAAAAACGGGAATACGAAATCTTCACGCTTGAGGTAATACAGATTAGGCAAAACATGATCTAAAACATCTCACACTATACATTAGGCACTATACATTAGGCATACAAGAAAGTGGAAATTCGTAATTTTTTTTACAAAACATAAAATATATTCGTAGAAGATATTATAGGGAAAAACGCACAATAGATAGCATATTAACGTGTATACCCGACTGGCTACTAGGAGGATCTGAAATTAATCTTTATTGTACTTCGTCCCCCGGACTGTAATCTTTGCAACTTTGTTGTAATCAGTCTGGAAAACAACTGAAAGTTTCGTTTCTACGTAACCGAATACGACTGTTTATTTATTCAGGCCGATTTAATGCAGTATGGCTTTTCTTTCATCCTCGTTTGGTATGCTCGATTTCCTGGGTCCAACTTATTCATCTATTCCACTCTCTGGCTTACTTTTTATTCCTTATATTCTATCCATGTATAATCTCCCTACTTCCTCTGTTCCCTTCCGATGCTCTATCTCATTTTTCCCTCTTACTTTCCGTTCATTACTCTTCCTTTTTCTTGCTCTGTCCATCATTTTTTACGTTTCGTGCTCTTTTATCATAATGTCACTTTTCCTAGGAGAAAGTTGCGTGTAACGTCAGGTTCCTTTGAACGTCTACGAAGCCATGCTTCGTGGAACATTATCATGCACGTATGTGTACCCCCGTGATAATCTGCCATTAACTCCTTTGCTTATAAAGTCCATGTAGCTTTTGTAGAGCACAAGTAATTGGATTAAACCGGTAATACTATAACTTATAAATGCGTGAGTGTTCATTAAAAACATGGTTAAATGCAAACAGAAATCAGCAAAGTTTAAGAAGTGTACGTGTTATTAAGCATTCTTTTCCAATCTCATAACTGTACCTTAGAGGTAAACAGTCGTAACTCCAATTTTGTCAATTTCATCAAATTACGTTTGTGAATGTGTATCAACAAAACGCCAATGTCGAATTCAGCAGTTCTTACACTCAGAAATAAGCAGTATCGTACAAGTAATGGTGATTGCACGGGTTTACATTTTCAGCACCAATAATTCACGAACATAGCTTCTACTGCAATGGAAAAATATTTTTAAACGTCTTTCATTGGCTGAACTCAAATTGCCCATATATGAGGGGATCCACATCAATTTCTACTTTATATGCCACACTATTTCATGATACTTACGTTTTTCCACATGTATGCATTGTCTGAGAGGATTTACGTATAAAATTGGATGGTTGGCAACGCTGAGTGAAGGTTATGTGTATTCAACTTTTCCATTTAAATTGGTCCTAAATAATAGTGAGTGTGCGATTCCACCAAAATGGCCATAGGAATTATTGAATTTCGTACTGTCTTTTATTAGATGTTTTATAATGTTTTCGGGTATTTAAACAAATATTTTGACTAAGAATATTTATATCTTGACTATAAGTAGCATGTCTGTTTGTTTCTTTTACTTACTGAAAGATTTGTAGATGTAACATCAGTAGAACTTACGAATTCCGAAAGACACAAATTTGTTGGTTTAATTTTAAATGCACTCCTTTTTAAGACCAAAAGCAAGCAAGTAAATTGTCAAGCAGTTAATTATGCATTATAATCTTAAGCTAATAGAAACTTATTAACACATCGCCAGTACACAATTTAAACACACTAAGCCGAAGAACATAGTTCTTAAAAAACGAAGGGGAAAATTCTACTCACTATGTGGTTTCGCACGAAGAAATCTAAGCTTCATATAAAGAAAAATAACTTAGTGAACTTCACAAATTTAAGATCATCCTATTCTGGTCTAGAAAACCTAAAAACCTCATATCTTAAAACTTTTGACTTATTGTGTTTCACTTTTAAACTGACGATGTATAAAATTGTGTCATATGCGTTTAGCACGTCTGCGATAACAAAAAAAATGTTAAAATACGCTTCAACGCAAGTAGTAGCAGAATTTTTGTTGAATTCCTCCAATGGCTGCAATTTTTTTATTTAACTATATTTTAATGCCTTTATATTCGTTGTTCTTAAAATTATTCAAAGTTTGTTAATTTTAGAATATTAATGTTTTAGTGAACTTTTTTATTATCATTTTTAATTCATTATTACTTGGATTATTCAAAGTTTGTTAATTTTGGAATGTTATATTTCTAATGAACTATATTTTAATAGTTTTTTATTCGTTGTTTGAATTATTCAAAGTTCGTTAATTTTAGAATGTTAGTTTCCTAATGAACTCCGAGATATTTTAATACTGCTGCATTCATTGCTACTTAAATTATTCAGTTTGTTAATTTTAGAAGTGTCCTCAAGTTTTAAAAAGAACATTTCGAATGCGATGCTTGGAATTGAGGTCACCCTGATTGCAATTTCGTGACGGCCATTTTGGAAAACAGCTTCCTGTTTAGATTGAAACAACCCCTAGGTGCCTTTCCGCATAGCTGACTTAACATAATATGGCATTGGAACGGCGTCGAATATGGGATTGAGATGGGGGAGAGAGGAAGCTATTTATATATTTCCTTCATGACTAAAGGGGGGGGGGGGCAAAGTCTCCGTGATGTTACCATAGCGACGGTCCCTCACGATCAGAATTCAGGGAATGATTTACAATTTAATTAGACGGGGGATTCCTTTATTTCGCCCTTCTTTAAAATTTCCCTTGGCAATCAAGATATTTTTCACCTTCCGGAAAAATAATCATGAACTTTTATTCCGGTTAATTTACTAGACAGAGGCAGAGGTACCCAGGGGGGAAATAGCGTTCCAAAAATTAATTAAGTTTTGGGCCCTGCTAGGAAGAAATGGCGGCATTTTTATAATGGACCTGCGTAATCTTTCTAATAGGATTTATATTTCCTTTCAATTTTAATGTAATTCGGGTTGGCATATCTATACAAAGAACGCACCTTGTTTACGTCTGGGTAGGGAGAAGAAGTATTTCGATTTTTGTTGCCGTAATTGTTTCATATATAATCATAATCAGATTTTGAAATTAATCGATAATGACTTGGTCTGGAGTAATTTTTAATCAGAGATGGGAGTTTTGGAATATTGAGTTTCCCACCTATACAGCACTGTAATTTACTGAACAAAATGTCTTAATTCGATTTTAGCTGGTTTTTGAAAGCCCCCCATAAGGTGATTATAAAATAATTTTGTTATACATATGCTTTGGTACCTGAGAGCATTCTTTCGCTTTCCTGAAAGTTTATTGAATTAAAAAATGACTTCAGAAAAGGAATATAAATTAGAAATAATAAAAACTTATTTTAATGCGGTTTGAACAACAAGCAATAAATTTATAACATTGAATTTGATTTTAAAAATTCAACTGGAATCCTTAGTTCCTCCTCAGTAATCTGTGCAAGGTTAGCCCTCTTGGTGGTTATCTCTACGAGGTGTTTCGACATTAGCAAAGACCTAGAAAGCGAAGACCTAAACCTAGTTTAAATGGGTGGCTTGCTTGTAATAATACACGCCCTCTTGAATATACTATACCGTAAAGTGATCGAAAGTATCTAGGGTTCTATTTGACAAGACGAACGTTGACTTTGGGAACGTTACGAATATGGAAGGGCCCGTCAGCCCGGAGGACCCAAATATGATGTGAGGTACACATGCTGCAGAATCGGGACAGAGATGTTATTGTAGCTCCACTTGACGTCGAAAACATAGGAAGTTTTCCAGCCCTACTCAGCAGCCGACACCTCTGCAGTGGTTGAGTGGTTATAGCGAGTGCTATAATCAGGAGTAGGTTGGAGAGCGGTAGACTGAAGTGCTAGGCTATGAGTTCGATAATCATAATGGTTGTTTGGCGTTAATTCTGTCTTTAAGTCGACACAAATATTCAATTCACTTTTTCCCAAGACTTTCATTATGGAAGTCGGATCACTGTACTTCGAAAACGATTTACCCAGTTCGAACAAAAAAATCTCCACTTTAACCAACTTGGTAACACCAGCCGCAAGAGCTTTACAATGTCATTTGATCACTTGACAAGCGATTAATCCATTTAGAACAAAAGTTATCCAGTTTAACCATCTTGACGATACCAACCCCATTCAGATTCGAGCCAATTTGCTCCAAAATTTCTATAATGGTATTTGGACCCCTGTACTTCACATACGATTACAGGGTTGAACCAACTTTGTGACACCAACCCTATTCTGATAATGCCAAATTGTGGATATTGAAACTGGAGCATAGGGTTAAGTTGAGAGCGCTGACCACGCCATTCTGACTTGTTAAGGATTCAAAATGTACTGCTGGATTCGCTTGGTTTCAACTTCTTATCGGTCATAGCCACTTACAAATATACTTATACCGAATTGGAGTAGCGAAATCAACTATCGGTCCTTTTTGCAAACTGGACGAAATGGCTAGAGTCACCCCATGTCCTGCCTTAACATTCTTTATAGTACAGCTTCAAATACTGTAGACAATGTTTAAAAGGGTATTTTAACACTCCATACCTTTATTGTACTGCTCCTCGACTGAAGGCAAAGAGGCTAGAAATGGGAGTAGGATAAAAATCTTGTTTCGTCTTGCGCCACTAAAATGTTTTTGCTTTGTAAGAAGTCAACATTTATTTTTTCACTGCGTTTTCCTACATAATTTGTCAAAGCACCAACTAATAATAAATCTATATCGATCAAAGAGGAAATATAAAAGTAAAGCTAGCAATGGTAACCTTTTTATGTGCTCAGGATCATGTGACCAAAGCTAGTAGACTTCCATCTGCTGGACGGAACCTAACATTCATCATCTGATTGGTTCACGGGACGGGAGAAGATGCCTATCCATTGATCCATCATCTGATTGGTCCACTGATTGATCATTTGATAGTAGAAGACTGGCGATTTCACCATATTTGTCACCACTCTATAGAAATTCGCATTCACGCATCTATCTTGTCATAAGATATATTACCAAACGAGGCGATAAGATGCCAACTCAGCAAAACCGAGTTAATTTTTCACAAATGAATGACTTGAGTACATGGTGGTCACACGTTTTGAAGCTCCTCTCAATAGCAACGCGCAGTCTACTTATATTTCACCTCTACGATCTCGATGGCTTGGTGGTTCGATTCCTCCCTGTATGTATTTCTCACTCCTGTGTCACTAAAATTTTCCTTGTGTATGTCCGTTTACAAGTTGTTTGGCACAGGTTATCCAACTATGGCCTTAGCGCTATAAAATCCAACCAACCGATAGCCTGGTACGGCCTTCAGTCCATAACTTGTAAGCCCCTGCTGTAGAAAGAATTGCATTTTGTTTAGTGGCCTCCAGATTGCCAAGTGCAGCCTTGCGCAAAATTATTCGCACATCCTACATAATTTAACACGGAAATTACCCAATAATGAGACAGATTTGTTTTCCCCTTTAAAAGCCTGGGGCACGTGTCCCTCCAAGGCACGCCCTTGACCTAATGCCCATGTCCAGAAAACGCGATGGGTTCAGCCAGGCGAAAGAGACTGAGCTACAGAGATTAATAACCCTCATCCTATCTCTTCACACCACCTACACCAAAGCGCTCATTCCATAAATATAAAACCTGGCACGTGTTTATCAACGCACGCCAGATGACCTTCATCTCGACCCCCACCCCCCAACAGCACAATCCTCCCCCACTTTAGCGGAAAAATAGCCATTTCCAAAACAGTCACGCCCAAGCGCAATGATTGTCCTATCCCTGGCACTCTTCGCTCTGCATTAAATTGGATCACGTATAAAAGCTGGGGGTACTCGGGATATTTTCGGCGAAAGGGTCCAAGGGTGTGTCTTTGCCCGCAAAACTCTCTCCAATCGATTCAGCACACCCTTTGGAATGCACAGGTATTTACACTCTTCATATTTTTAGTCCGGCTTAATATTAGATTCAGCAGCGTACGGGAGGAGGTTTCGTTCTGTGTGCGGCGCTTCTGGTGGTGTCGTGCAGTCGGTGGTCTTTGCGGACGTGTTGTCCGGTTTATTTCGGATCTAGTGTGTGCTGAGGGTTTCTTGGCACGAGACGGGTTGGCCGAAAACAGTCACTGGGCGGTGCTGGGAATTAAGGGAGTTATAGATAGGTCAGGTTGTGTTTGTTCTGGTGTGTGTGGGGTGATGGACGAAGTGGAGGAAAGGGTGTCGTTAGGGTGGTTAACGATGAAACTGCATCTAAGTAGTGTAACGTCGTGTAGTGATTGGTTAGTTGCTTTTGGGTTTTATGGCGCAAGGGCCAAGATACGCCAAACAAAACACAAACTCTAGTAAAAAATGTGGAAGGATAAAAAAGAGGGATTTGAAAATAGAACAATGGGATAAAAGTAGGTAAATAGGAAGGTAGGTAATTTGAATTAACGTCGCACTGGAGTAGCACAACGAGCTATTGGCCACTGTTCGGAATCAATCCAAAGGGAAAGATCCTATGATATCTCGTCGTTTTGAACCACGGTCAGACTTCAATGAGACGAGGGGTCAGGGAAGAAGGACGGTTCCCGAAAAAGGGGATTGATGAACCCCTCTTAACTCCATCTGGTCGGAAACTCTCCAGACACTGAACTGGACTGGACATATCACTTACGGATCACCCACCGCTTAGCTGCTTATCTCCTCTTAAAATGAGTATCGTATCATGAAATCACTTGCAGAAATTTAAAATTTATGATTAATGGGGCTGTATAACGTAGATTTATAAGCTGTTTCAAAAGTTAAAGCTCAGCTTCGAATCGGTGGGACAGTTATTCAAGTGGTTACCCTCCTGAGTACTGAAAGCGACCAAAATTGCTTAACTTTTGGTGATAAATTTGGGACTGGGTGACTATTTCCTGCTCAGCTGCTAGACTTGCTTGAAGCAATTTAAATCAAAGGTATGATTTAAAGGGAGGGAAATCAAAAGATCAGCTATTAATTTTATAATTGGTAACTAATGAAAGTTTCGATTTAGTTATGGGTAAACCCTTCAGACACTTCCGCTCTGTAGGATGCACCGACATAAAATGAATTCATGTCGACATTCAGTTCATGTTCAAAGGGGAACTTCAGACCCCCTAAGAAGAGGACCTATGAGACGCTACAGTAGTAAATAATTATGTTGTTGAGTTAGCTTACATGTGATAGAAAGGAAGTTGAATTAACGTCGCAATGGAACAACACAGAGGACAATTGGAGACGGTCCGGGATCAATCCCGAAGGGCACGAACCGAGGACCACACCTCGAAAATTTTAACCACGGTCAGATGACGAGGTCACACCTGAGCTGGCACCATACTCTCCAATCTCTAAACTTCCACATCATGCCAACGCGAGGACGTTTCAGGAAACGACAAATTTAACGTGCACCAGCCCCCACGTACACGACGGTCTTTGATAGGATCGAGTTTCAAACTCACAATCCTCCGGTTGCTAATCCGCTGCTCTTCCAACCGGCCTACCATGGCCACAGCGTACAAGTGACGCAACTCTTAAAGAAACTTTCTTTTTAATAAGAGCATGTTCAAGAAATATTGACGATTATAAATAGATACAATAATTACCGGAAGATTAAAAAATTAAGGCATCAGATTTATTTTTCTATCCTTTTCCTCTACTGCTCATATACTTCAGATGAATTACATTGGCTTCTAAGTACTCAATAAATATTGTTTCCTTTTCAGTGGCAGAAAGAAATGCCAAATACGCAATGCAAAGGTTAGTAACAAAAATGTACACAAGCAATACACATAAAATTGATAAGAAAAGGTAAGACAAGAAAGAGAAATATTTATCTGCCCATCCGTTCTCTAACTTCTCAGTATAGGATGTAGAGGTCCCGAATGGAGAACGCAGTACAAATTTGCAGATGCAGATGCATTCAAGAACGTAAGAACAAACTTTGAGAGGGAAGAATATTTCATAAATATGGAGCTTAGGTTTGTCGCTCGTCTATCGTTTTTTGCTACACGAGGACTAATTATGCCGGGATCTACAGAACGTATCGAGGAAATAGTTCATACATATGTATTGCAAAAGGAAATTGAAGAAGCTAAAAAAGCAAACCTGACATGATTTGCCAGGGTGGAACTCGAAAACATATCACCATGTATAAAAGAACGATAAAGCATGTTCAAGAACCATTGAAGGTTATAAATAGGTACAATAATTGCCGGAAGAGTGAAGACATTAGATCTCTTTTTCTGTGCTCATATGCGCTTCAGATGCATTACATTGGCTTTTATTATTTAAGAATATCAGAACAAACATTAATACGGAAGTATACTTCGTATATTTCCGTCTTAATGTTTGTTCCGTATAATGTAGAGACTTAATGTGTGTTCTGTATAATGTATAGACTTGGTTTGTCGTTCTACTGTCATTTTTGCTACACGAGTGCTAATTAGACCCGGACCTGCAGAACGTATAGAGGAAATACTCCATATTTATGTATTGCGAAAGGAAATTGAAGAAGCAAAAAAGCAAATTTGACATGATTTGACACGATGGAACTCGAAAACGTATAATCATGTATAAAAAAACGGTAGATTTGTTTGTTGAATTATTACTTGAATGATTGTTGAAAGAAGTTACTCATAAAAGAACTGTGTACTACCTTTTGTTTTTAAATCTTATTCTTACCCCAATGTAAGGCATTATTACTTCACAAGGGGTACATGTGAAAATTTATCTTCCAAAAATGCATACATATACCTTATTACAATCAATATTGTAATCACAATGGGGATCCTCCCACTGATTCCCTTAAACAATCAGAAAACATGAACTCCCACCAATCAGATGAAATGAAGAAAATAATGTCAATATTTTTCCCATTTGAACATCTAGATAATCATAAACGTAATTGGTTTTCAGTTCCCATAAGTTTCTTTTAAACGCATAGGAAACAGGAGCAATAAATGAGACTTATAAACATTGATCTCCATCTGTAATTCAATGGCAACACAAGTTCACATTCATGAAAAAGTCCACCAAATTAAATCTGTAGTCTTTATTATAAGTTTTCCAAATTAATCACCCACTGAATAACTGCCGGGTAAATATACGTTATTTAAAATCAGAGATGATATTATATTTAGTTGCTTTGTGACGATAGAAGTTGCTTTTAAGACTAACCGTACATAGAAGCCGCTACAATATCGATTCCGAATAGAGATTTAGTTGAGTCTCATGACTCCGTATATAGATTCAGTTGAACCTGTCAAATCATTGTGATAGTGCCAAAAGCATTGGTTTGTAAATGTATGCGTTTAGACATCACGAAGATGTTGCTCCATGCTTCATACATGCAAACATTCTCTCAATGCTGTTATATGGTTTATCGGATTAATTCAGGATTGAGTAGTGTCTAAGCGATTCACGCCGTTACGGTCTATTTGAATACATTAGAATGGAAAATAGAACGGGTTTAACCCTCTTGGAGGATGTCTCGACGAGGCATCTCGTCTTGCAAAACAGACCAGTTCTTGATGAACGAGATATCTCGCCATTATAAAACTTACCATATCTTGATCGCGTCATAATAAAAAAATCGACAATATCTTGATTGCGAGATATCTCATCATTAGCGAAATTGGTTAAATTTTGAGGAACGAGATATCTCGTTGAAACCACTTGGAGGGTTAAACTGTTCATATAGTTTTCACGGCTTAGAAACAAATCGAAACTCAGTTTTTTGCTGATCTTTAAGCAGATCATAATAGCAGTCATTAATCAGCAAAATAAAATAAACGTAAAATATATTAAGTAAAATAACATTATTTTTATTTATACTGTATGCCTGATTGGTAGGAAAATAAAACTACTGGAAGAAAATCTGAAAATCACCAAACTTCTGATAGTAAATGTACACACATATTCGAAAATAAATTATGATTCTGAACTCGTCTCAAATAAGGTCACCTGATCTCAATCCAGTAGAGTATACTTGGGATGCTCTCGGACGTCACATTGTTGCCTACACAACAACACCAAGGACCGACAAAAAGCAAAGACAGCCTATAGTGCGCAAATGGGACTCTGTACCCCAAGATCTCTTGGACATCCTTGTGGAAAGTATATCTGCACGTTGAGAGACCTGCCATTAGAGTCAGGGCACACTCAATTTTAAGGTTGCTCTTAACAGAGCAAATAAATGTTTTTTTCGCAATAACTGATACCGACAATGTGTTCACCTAAGAATTTTTAGGGCCGTGGTAGCCCGGTTGGAAGAGTAGCGAATTAGCAACCGGAGGGTTGCGAGTTCGAATCCAACCAAAGACTGTCGTGTATAAAGGGGGCTGGTGCACGTTAAATCTGTCATGGACTCAAATGTTTTCACGTTGGCGTGGCGTGGAAGTTTGGAGAGTGGGGTGCCAGCTCAGGTGGGACCTCGTCATCTGACCATTGTTCAAAATTACGTGGTGTTGTCCTCGGATCTTTCCCTTCGGATGTGATACCGGACCGTCGCCAATAGCCCGTTGTGTTGCTCCAGTGCGACGTTAATTAAAATAACTACCTAAGAATTTTGTTTCAGTTCTTTTAGTTTCCAGTATTAAAATGAGACATGCGAGTAATCTGCTATTCCATATAGCTTGTGGAATAGCATCTGCTATTTGAAGTACTTCGGTACAGGTACATCTTGGACAGGTACACAAGATTTCATCTCGGATTGCATTATCCTAAATTTTGGACAGAATTATTTGGCCTCATCGATTTTATGCAAAAACTTTTTATGCTTTTTCATTTCTTACCTATAAAATGTAGCCATGGTTCGTAATCTAAGTAAGATATTACAGAAAACGTGTATGAAATAATCTAAAATCTATAGCTAATAATATGAATAGCAGAAAAATAGAAAGTAATGCAGTTTTAAATATCATTTTTGTGTGTTATTACAAAAATTATTATGCATGAATTTCGTTAGAAAAACACAGCATTTAAGCTCTACTTTCTTTATTTACTAAGTATATTATAAGTATTTCTATAGGAAAAGTATTTAGGCTACTTAATTATTTGGCCTAAATCAAGTGTTTGTACTTTTAATGCGTTTTTAATGTATTTCTAACCTTAAATAATTTTCGTTTTGGCTTAATTTTTTTCTGGTTTTGTTATACTTATTTAACATTGAGAATACGAAGGAATACATAATTTCTATAGTTAAAATATTATTACAGAACAGACAATGTGTGTATACATGAAAAAAGTAGCTCGGAAAACATCATCGATTAAAATATGTCCAAGAACATCCAAATTTGATCGATAGTTTAAACTGTATTTAAAGCTACTATCACCGCACTTTGAAAGTGAATTAAAATAATAATCATTATTCATAACACGAACCGTGCTTGCCAATTTATTAGTATATATGTGCATATTTAATATTTCAAATTGAAAAAGCACCTGAATTATCAACGAAATTTTAAAATACACAAACTTTAAACACGTTATTAATAAAGCAGGCCTAGAAACGGAATAATACTGTTTCCAATTTCATGCATGGCGTAATCCTTGGGGGAATTTTGCCAGGCGAAAACAAATTAGAAGAATTCATTAATATTCTGAAAATACAGGGAAACTACGAAAGCAACCTCAACTTCATGCAGAAAATGAATAATTCTTCTCGACATTGAAGGCAGCTTCCCATTATGGAGATTATGTTGCACAAATTGCAAGCAAAAAAATTCGTTAGTATAATGATCGTCCTTTAATTACCGAGATTCAAGAACCAGTATGAAAGGAAAAAATAGAATTCCATGCAGCGTAAACATTTTCAAAACTTTATATTCCGCGTTTCGCGCGTGTTTCTTTTTAGAATTAAGCTTTCGAGAAATTTAGAATAACATGTAATAAATCTTAGATGTTAGTATGTTATTTTTAAGGCAAAATGTCAAGTGTGTTACACTAATTGTTCTAACTTGTTATTTTTTATAAAATTAATCTACACTTAATCCTATCTTTTCCAACTCTTTGTAGGAGTGTCTTCTCAATTTAAATGCTAATAGTTGGTTTCCGTGTTTGTATGATATGATTTTGGACTTGAGCCCGAATTAATTTTATGTTATTTAAATTTATCAAATATTAACATTGGAATTTACAAAAATGTGTATCATTTCTCTTATAAAAATAATCAAAATTCCATTCTTTAGAACAAGCTGTATCATTGTAGAATCTGTTGTGAGTTAAATACCAAAATATATTTTACCAAACAATGTTTATTCAAAAGTAAAAATTCTTATTTATACATTCAGATGAGAAAATTAATCATTTACGAGTACAAATTTCATATATGTTTTGCAAACGAATTTTATTAAAATATTTTGATTAATGTATTTATTTTTACTGATATTCTTTTGCCTTGTGGCAACAAAAAAGAGAGAAAAACAGAATCCATAAATATTCCACAAAAATGTAGGTACGAAAAGATTCTTGAAATTGTTAATGAGATATTAATAATGTTTAAATAAAAATTACCATTTATTACGCTTTCTTGTTATTTCATTTCTAAAGAGAACGTATGCACGCAAAGACCCAACAAATCTTTAAAATCACAAAAGTAACACATTGAAATTACATGTACATGCGTTTAAATTGTAACATTTTTTGTTATGTGAACAATACAGGGGTTTTACACTGAAGTGTTGTTAAAGGGTTTTCCCACTTAATCTCATTGAAGTCCAACAAATAGCTAACTTTTATGATGCCACTAAGAAATTATTATTTTTTAAATATATTTAAGAAATAAACAGTATGTTTATGCTGAGACCAATGTATTTTCTCGTAAGCAAAAACTGTAATAGTTGATATATAATCAGTCTGGAAATTGTGCTTGCGACAATTTTTTGTGAGAAACTTTGCATTCAAAACGTTGAATTCATATCAATCCTCTGAGCATCACGCGTTTTTCAAGTACTGTAATATTTATTGATTTTTTCCCCACAATACACAGGATGACTAAATGTTTACACATCTATTGCTTTAAAGAATCCTTAGATTAAATTCTATGAGAGGGATTTTCAGTGCAAACAAACAAACCAGACAGACTGCGAAGATTTTACTTCCGATGTCGAAATGCTCTGTCACGATACATATCGGGGTTACCTTAACATGTAGTTTATCACCGTGTTGGCAACGTTTGGGCTTAATCTAATCGACGTTGACTAATTAACTATCATATATTTATTTTGTCCAGATCCTCAACTCTTCGACTCACCAAATGGTGTGAGCCATTTTTATGACGAGGCGGGGAAAAACTTCGTCAACACCAAGGGGTCCATCAAAAAATCCAGCCCGCCAAATATGGAAAGCACCCCCCTTTGTAGGCACGTGCGGCATTTATTTGAAATTTAGAAATAAAACAAATTTTACATTTTGGCATATAATAATAAAACTGTTGGCCAGAAGATCAAAATGACAATATAAATACAGACGCAATTAAAGAACAGAATTTTGATACGTTAACATGACAATAAATAGGACGAACGAGACATATACAAAAGAACAGAATTTTGATACACATAAACAAAACTTAAAGGAATAGAATTTTTATATACATTGACGAGAACATAATTTTGATTTATATTATCGAAGCAATATATAATACAAATGAGATACATAAACATTACATCCAACTTTCAACATATAGCGTTGGAAAAAGAAAGTTCTATTAAGATTTACAGCATTTTTTAAAATAAATATTTAAGAGTAGTTTAGGTGAATTAGTAACGGAAGATTGAACTGCTGGTGAAGTGGGCGAGGGAGCACCAAATAATATATTATCCAAATAATATATTATCCAAATAATATATATTTATTATTAGGAATTTTTTAAGATGCAGAACGGGTACATGAGTGTGACCCCCTCATATGGTTAAAAATAATCTCCAGGCTTAAGAATATTTATAGGTATACAGAGGCTGTTCGGACATTTTTTTGAACGATTTTAATGGACTGAAGCTCAATTTTTTATATGAAATTTTGTGTTTTAAATATTCCATTTGATAGCCTTTATTGTTAACTATCTTTCTACACCTTAATTTCCATGATAATAATGACTTTTGTAGTATCGACAGTGGTATTTTGTCCCATTCTTGTTTCACAGTTTTCCTGTCCTTGAATGGTTTTAGGTCGACGTTTCGATAATGCTCTTTTTAAAAGTCCAAAAGCACAAAAGTCCATGGGTGAAACATCTGGAGATTTAGCTGGAATATCAGTAAGTTTCTTGTTCCATTTTTTCCAAGAATTTAATAGTCGATTTAGATGTGTGGCTGCTTGCTTTACCCTGATGCAGTTCTACTGATTGTTGGCACTGTGGGTAAAGATATGGTATTTCTTTTTTGAATATTGGGGATAAAATATGGTCTTGATAATATGTGGGAGTTGATTTTTACATTTTCCCCGCTCAAACCGGCAACAATTATAAATCTCTTAGAGAAAGTTCTCACGTTCACTTTGCTATAGTCCTTTGACTTGGCGGATTCTCTTTTAAAATTAAAGATCTTGCCTTACAAATATTCTCAGAAATTTTTTCTTTTTTGGATACTTTTTTGGAAGTATTTTTCCACTTTTACCTTTTTTTCGTTTCTCATTAATAATATTACTTATCGTACCTTTAGATATCGAAAAACCACGACTTTTACAGTATTTTTGAGTAATTGAATAAGCATAATTTTTTTTCGAAAGACAGGAAACATAGCCTTCCATCCATTGCTTATTTAAAAATGCCATTTTGAGAGTAAACAAAACTCTGAGTTAGCAGACGATAAGTTATACTTTAACTATTTAACTGCTGTGAAAATAAAATTCTTTCGTAGGCATACAATTTTTTTACAGCTCATCAAAATCATTCAAAAAATGTCTGAACAGCCTCTGTATTAATATTAAGCGTCCTTTTCTAACAAAACATTGCAAAAGTCCCTCCCATTATTGAAATTAAACACCAGAAAAATAAATTAGAAATAATGTAGAGTAAAACAGGAGCGCTCGTAACTGAGATAGGTATTCCAAAATGCAGCTGTCAGCGGTAGCCCAGTTGGTAGAGTTGCGGATTAACAACCCGAGGGTTGTGAGTTCGAAACTTGATCCAATCAAAGACAGTCGTGTACGTGGGATATGGAGCATGTTCAATCTATCGAGGCCTCAAATGCCCTCACGCTGGCGTGGCGTGGAAATTTGGAGAGTGGGGTGCCAGCTCAGGCGTTGACTTCGTCGTCTGAACCGTGATTCAAAATGATGAGTTATTGACGACGTTGCTCCAGTCCAACGAATTCAACTACCTATAAAATACATCTATTTCCCTTAGCTTTTTTTATTAAAATTCACGAAGCATGAACTTTCGAGTGATTAAGAGGTTTATCGTCCAACAGAACGAGCCACCGAAAGCTTTGTTATACGTCTGTCTCATGTGCGAAAAAAAACTCGTTACCCTGAATAAATAAGGTCCGTTCCTTTTGTTACAGAGCGCATTATTACCCAAAGTAGAAAAACGCATGGCCACCGACAAAGGAAAGGCGACGAAAAAAGAGCTCATAACATAATGTATCCGACCAAAATCACAATCGATTCATCTGCCCACTCATATCTTATTTATGGCTGAAAAAGGTAGGAAGGATAACGAGTTCGTTTGTTATTGCTCGTATTATATTTAGGTACAAAGCTTCAGATATTTCTCTTTTGACAGTCATGCTATTCTCATTAATTATTTACTAGATTCTTCGTTTATTACAGTTTTACAAAAGACCAAACTGGAGCGGGTACTGGATGATTACCGATTTTATTTTTCTTTGAAACTTAAGATCACGCGAGTTCACCTTTTTACATTTATTGATTTGAATACTGTTTATATTTTTCTTCTTTTCTTTAATTGCTACAAGAATTTTAAGATGAATAACAATCATGATGTGAATGACATGTTAAATATAAATTTACCAGTAGCAAAGCATTTTGGTTCGTATCATAAACAGGTTTAAAGTTTTTATGTAAATGAGACATAATCTTAAGATACTCATAGAAATACATATTACGCACGATATTCATAGATGTACATATTAGAAATCATATTAATAGACGTATATATTAGGTACTGTATTCATAGACGCACACAATGCATGCTATATTAATATATGTACATATTACGCATTGTATTCATAGCTGTACATATTACGTACTATATTCATAGACGTACACATTAAGTGCTATACCTACACATCACATATCTACACATCATAAACCTACACATCACATACCTACACATCACATACTTTATTCATATGCTTACATATTAAGTACTATGTTCCTAAATGTACATATTACGCAAGTATTCATAGACGTATATATTACGTACCATGTTTATAGATGTACATACTAAGTACTATATTCACAGATGTACATAATAGGAAATATGCTCATAGATAGGTAAATATTCATATACCTACTCGTTACATGCTATATTCATATAAGTACATTTTACGTACTATGTTCATAGATGTACATATTACGTACTATGTTCATAGATATACATATTACGTACGATATTCAGAGACATATATTACATACTACATATTCATAGATGTACTTATTAAGTATTATATTCATTTCATATTAATATATTTATAGGTGTACTTATTAAGTGCTATATTTATTTCATATTTTATAATATATTCATAGATGTATATGTTACTTTCGATATACGATATTCATAGACATACAACCAGATGGTGAATAACGCTTTTCAGAACTGATAATTACATCAATATCGTGGTTGAGGTTTTGCTGCATACTGGTGGGGGTGTTTAAAATCCATATATTTGACAGTCAATAATCCTCTGAAGATAAAATACAGAATAACAAGACGGTGCATATGATTTTGGAGAAACTGTCTGGTCAACATTTTCGTGTAAAATAGGAAATTAAAGCAGCCCAATTCATCATACTGATATCTGTCAGGAGATCGGACCTGCAGTCTGTTAATTATCAACGAAAGGTGCATATCCATTAAACTGAGTGACTAGATATTTAGCATTAAACACTATCTCATTCTGGTACCCATGGTATCTTGACAATGCACAGTTTAATATTTTAAGAGAAAACTGAAAATTTTCTAATATTCTGTAAAAGCTTTGATGCTATTTCTCTCAGATGCTCACTTTAAGGTGGCAAAGATCAACCTATTCAAAAGTACTAGATCATATCAGACATCCAAATAGTATCCCTCTTTCAGTTGCGTTACTTCTGACAATATTACAAATTTCCTAGATCGAGCATTAAAAATTATTAAGTAATTTCTCATTTAAGCTACCTTTCTATCAATTAATGTACAGGGTGGTCATAAAGTAACTTCCCATGTATACGATCCCCTAGCGACATTAGTATCTTATTGCCCACTCATAGTTCTTAACGCCTTTTATTTCCCCTAGGGCTAGTGTTACCCCAAGGTTCCTTCAGGCCGACTTTGGGAAGCTGAGTTATGACAATTTGGATAATTTTAATCCCAGTGCACTGTCACTACTTCAGTTCAAACGCTTTTCTGTTCGCTTCTGTTCTTGTCATCGTTTTGTTTTTACTCATTTGTTTCATAACTCACGACGTACGTTTTGCATTATTTACCCATATCCAGGTCAGTACACTGCAAAGTAGCAGCTGAAAACCTTACTGTTCCTTAAGTTTTGTACACCAGTGTTATATAAATCGAAAAGAGGAACTCAATATTATGTCTTAATCTACTAAGAACTGAGCTAGCCGGTAGGTAGGTATTTTAATTAACGCCACACTGAAACAACACAACGGGCTATTGGCGACTGTCAGGGATCAATCCCACAAGGAAAGATACGATCCATCAATTTTGAACCACGGTCAGATGACGAGGTAACACCTGATCGCACCCCACTCTCCAAACTTCCACACCACGCCAACGTGTGGACATTTGAGGCCACGACATATTTAACGTGCACCAGCCCCCTTTCTACACGACGGTCTTTGGTTGGATTCGAACTCGCAACCCTCCGATAGCTAATCCGTTGCTCTTCCAACCGGGCTACCGCGGCCCTCTGAGCTAGCAGGATCAGCTTAAATAAACATATTTATTCATGGCCTTGAACACAGCAATACAGACGGAACATGAACATAAGCGCAACGGAATCGTTACTCTACAAGTATATATATGCACCATAAAGTGACGTCATCTCGACGACATGATGTAAATGTACAAACCACAACACGAAGGTTCAATACATCACACTCGATAACGATCCCTTGATGTGAAAATGTGTTCATAACTAAGACAATTCAACTGAGGAATAAGCTGTGCTGAATCACGGGCAGTTGCTATCCAACCTAACATTGCGTAACTTTGAAAGGAGATCTAAGGTAAAATCTATTGTCTTCTCACAATACTTCTGCAAGCTGGACCTAAAACAACCATTCCCGGCACTTCCTTTTCTACTTGGGCATTCCCCTCTAAAAGGCCGTTGAAGTATATATCTTTTAGGGCCTCCCTTTGTGGTTGGGGCGCAAATGCCCTCTTTATCTTTTTCCTCTCTCTCTGGGGTGCAAAGACTTAAAGGCTTGCCACGATTCCTGTTCCCTTTTACTCTTCATTGAGTGCAGTTGATACTGACCCCAGGAGATAGGGGCCTCACCTCCCTCCACACGAGATAAAAAGGGGAAGGATGTCCCGAAGAGATAACTCCCCCTCGCCATCAGGGTGGTTACAGGGAACAGAACTGAGAACGATTTGGAGCCTCCATCAATGCTGTGCTTCACGTCCAATTGTACCGAGGCACATCATTGCGTGAAATAGAAACAAACTAACCGAAAAATTGTTCTTTGAGTCCTCCAGACTGCATATCCAATCCAACGACTTAGAAAGGATCAGGTAGTGATTGGCTCCTTGGTAACCATAAGATTCGTTTCCTGTTAACCGATTGGCATGGTGTGGGAGTTAGGAGAATGAGGTGCCAGCAGAGGTGTTGATCTCGTCATCTGACTGTGGTTCGAAATTACGAGGCTTTGTCTTTGGATCTTTCCCATTGGAATTGATTTCAGACTGCTGCCGATAGCCTGCTGTGTTGCTCCAGTGCGATGTAAATTGACTACCTACCTGTTAACCGTAATATGGTTTTTTTATTTTAACCATAGACGTGAAATATAAGTAGAATATCGCTATTGAAATAAGCTTCAAAAAGCGTAACCAACATGTCGACTAGTAGTCACGTGATTTCTCTGTAAAAAATTAACTCGGTTGGCCGATTTGGGATCTTATCGCCTTGTTTGGTGATATAACATTTTATGACAGGGTACATGTGTGATTGCGCATTTCTATATAGTGGTGATAAAAATGGTGAAATCGCCAGCTTACTCTTACTTCACGCGAACCAACCAGATGATGAATGTTCCATTCCACCAAGCAGACAGAAGTAGTCTAAGGGGCATTTTACTGCTAGTTTTGGTCTCAGTGGAGACAAAAATGGTGAAATCATCAAAGTCTATTCCTCGTCACGCGGACCAATCAGATGTTGAATGCTCATTTCTACTCAGCAGATGAAAGTAATCTAAGGGTCACTTTACTATTAGTTTTCGTCTCATGATTCTGGGTACATAAAATAGTTACCATTGCTCACTCTACTTTTATATTTCCTCTATGATTCTAACAGCTTTGAGTTGTAGGCGGTACAGGTTTAATTCCTCCCTGGGTGTATTTCTCTCTTCTGTGTCAGTAAAAACTTTCCTTGTGTGTGTCCATTACTTGACATCTGTTCTCGTGTTTGGCACAGCTTGGCCAAAATATGGCCCGTGCGCCATGAAACTCAAACAATCTATAACAGAACCTCGCAAATTAAATTAGCAACAAGAAACATTTCCTTATAAAGTTAAAATATTTTATTCCAGCTGTGAGGATATATTTTTTGTATTGAAATATCCTGGGCTGTTAACAGTTTTTGAAGGGCAGTATGCTAAAAAAATAATTTTTTAAATTTTATGGGTGAAGACCTATCACTTTATAGAAGCGATTTTCAACCTTTGTGACGTAATATTTGCACTAGTGTGCCTAACGGACGGTGAAGTGATTTAACTCTTTGAGGAGTTAACACCAAGTAAAATTATACCTATGTTTTGTGAGATCTGCAAAAAATATAATATATTTGTGGTGTGCCTCAGAATTTTAGAAATCAGTTTATTCAGTTTATTTGTACGATGGGATGAAAAGGTATAAAATTTCTGTCTTACAGTAAATGTATTTTGAGCATAAAAATGTGGTATTTTTTTGGTGGAGTCTTGATGGAGAGTTTTATCTTAAGTTTCACTGCCCATTTAAATCTTTCCACATACCAGAATATAAAATAAGAATATATAGATATACCTCAGAACTTTTAACATACTTAGAATATTTATATACCTGACCTTTAAGTATTTCAAGGAGATAGGGCTTTTAAGTCTGTTGGGAACGGAGTAAGTTTTGTAGACTTATGGTGTGGTTTAAAAAATATACAGAGTGATTCAAAATAAACAGGTTTTAGACCTCTCTGTAGGAAAAACTACTGGGCAAATCGCAACCAAATTTTACACACTTACTTTCCTGAGTATGTATGGTTTCGATTTCTGAAGAAATAAAAGTAGTTCAGATTTCGGCCGCTAATGTTAGATTTGACGCTACGGTCCAGGTAATTCGCATATTACCGAACTCATCTAACAAGTATATTCAAGTAAAGAGTTAACGAGCAATAACTTTATTACAATCACTGCGGAAATTAAATTGATAAGAAATGTCTGCAAATTCTGAATTCATATCATAATCATTCTTCATTCATTCATGTTTTGATGTATTTTTCACTGACATAAAAATTCGAGAAGTGGTTGTTTAACATACATTTCAGTTCCATCCATTGTTGTCTTCAGACTCGTTAAAATAAGGAACAATAATAAACATATTCTGCAGTCGTAAATTTGTATTTTATCAAACAAAAAAGCATCCATGATGAAACTATTCAAAGCTATTCTCGATTAAATAAACACCTCCCTCTAGTTACAATTACAATCTTTCATCTGAAATGGATCGTTAAACGCTATTAAAAGTTATTAATTCAAAACAACGAACAAGGTATTTACCCTGAATCGCATCACGCAAGAAAAATAGAAACGAATTCTAAACAACAGAACAAGGAAAACATTTATTTTACGTCATTCAGGTAGCTTGATACACCTGCTATAAATAAACAAAATATAATATTTCAAAATTGGCAATGAAAGCTGTTTGCCGGCAAGTAAGGTCAACAGTGACTACGACAGTTTCTTTTAAAATGAGATTTAAAAAGTAAGAAAAAGATGGCGCTTTATATTCAGCCAAAACGCTTCACTGAAACTGAAAAATTGAAACCCGTCAGAAGGGAGTGCTGAGTTGTTTTATAAAGCACAAATCAATAAACCATTGTGGCAGGTATGAACAGTGGATGGAATATCAACAGCTGCCGAGCGATACGGGTGTATTTTCATTGCGTTTCGTATTCTTAAATAATAATTAGGTTATAGATGTAGAGTTTGTTGGATTCAGAACAATGACTGAAGAATATATATGCTTAGTTTTATTGAAAGATAGAGATTTCGAAATGTTTCAATTAAGAAGATTTTGGCTGAGAGGATATGAGGCTATCCCAGCAAGAGTGATCTATCCCACCAACATACCCAATTAAGATAAATGCGATTTTTAAATATTTTTTATTTATCTACAATATGGTTTGAAAGGGTTAAAATATGTATTGCAAACGCATTAAATGTTAAAAGAGTGCACTGTAGGTGCCAAAATAATTATTTTGGCATTTTCGAGTTTTTGTGGGTTAGGTCACTCTTGCTCTGATAGCCTCATATATCAATGGAAGTCAATGACACGAAGTTATTAAAGAAGAAAGGATTCAACCAAAGACTAGAAAAGAATGCTGGTTATGCTAGTCGTTTCCTCATTGGATTTTGTTTTAGAGATGAATTCTATCAAGCGTGGTTACAAAGCGGTAATGCTTATCTTTTTGACACAATGAGAATTAATATTTAGAATTCATAAAACACTTCATAAAATGCATTGGGCCCCCAAACCATTTCTGCAGATTGTTACGTTAGATCATCGATTTTCAACCTGGTTCTTTAATACAATGGCATTAGTGCACCTTACGGATAGTGAAATGGCTTAAATTATGTAAGATTTATTTCATTTCAACTGTTTAATTTTGCACTTTTAACAAGTGTGTTCAAAAATAATTTCAAGTAATATCCGCTTAAATAATTTTGAATATTATTTTTTTTATTACGATGTGTAAGTAAATTATTTCAAAAAGATTTTTTAAAAGCTACTTTGGACCCCCCAAAAAGAGTGATCAATAGTTTTTGTAACTTAAGACCGTTAAGTAACAATTATACCTATTTTTTTGTCTAATCGGTAAAAAATATATCTTTTTTGGGGTGTCTCATAACTTTAGTAATTAGCTTATGTGCGCAGTGAGACGAAAAAAAAGTTGAAAATTGCTGCCTTGTAGTAATTACGCATAAAAAAATGTAGGTTTCTTAGTATTTTAAGGTGGACTCTGCTTATGTCTCATCCTCCATTGAGTTTTTCACATAATAGAAACAATGCGATATATGAACATCGTCGGGAACACAAGCGAAATAACGGGATTCTCGTAACAGCACTAGGAAATGCTGTGGTTTAGAGCTTAGTGAGTTTTGCTACAACGATGGTTTTAAGAAGGAGAAAACACTTTTACAGATTTATCCAACGAAGATTCTTCGTTGTGTGCTTGTCTCTCCGTACTTATCCTACTCAGATTTTGTAATGACTATTAAGATTTACTTCAGTTGTACTTACATAAAAAGTACAGTAGACTTATTTTCAAATGTTACCTAAATTTCAATTTCATTTTGGATTACTCAAACTATCATTTCTCACATTATTATTTATACTTTTCTATGCTCTTAGCTATTATGTACTGTATAGTATAGCTTCATTTTGGGGGGCATTAATATTTTTGAATTCCGAATTAGGTGTTTGTTCAATTTTTCTTTATTTAAAACTGCATAACTTAGGGAACGGCAGATGCATATATGCAGGTCTTCAGCCTTTTACTGGTTATCCTGTCGCAGGAACGAAACCCCGTGAATTGCTCATTAACGAGTGGATCGAGATAAATTTGGTCTGAACTACTTTTTTATTTATCTTGAATTGTTTGTTAAATCATACATATCTTAATATTATTTAAAAGCTTTTCTAAATTTAAATTAATTTCTGTCATTTTGTTTATTACATATCAAGATTCAACATGAATTTTGGCAAAATTTCTTTTTTAATTGAACTTGAATTCTTCGTTCACTTTTGAAAGATACATTACAAAATTCAACCGAATTACTTTTGACCGAATTACTTTTTTTATTCATCTTTAATGCTTTAACTTTTAACAAGATATATTACAAGATTCAACACGGATTTTTGTTGCAATTCTTTTTGTCTTGAATTCTTTGTTTTCAATCATACATCTTAATTTTATTCGAAAGCTTTTCTTAATTTAAATTGATTTCTGTCATTTTCTCATTTTTGTAATCATTTTTAACTTTGTGCATGAATTTGGATCATGGATCATTCGAAGTCTTTTTGGTGTAGAAGAAGCTGTCGCTGACAACAATTCCATCCTCTTTAATTTCTTTTAATAAATCTAATTAAAAAATCATTCTTTGCTTTAATTTTTTTATAGAATTATAAATTTAACCTAAACTTTTGAAATTGCAATACTAAAACACTAATTCCTCATAGCTAGGTGTAAAAAAGCGAAACCCCATTTAATTTTTCACCGACGCTTTTTGGGGCACTTTCAAACCCCCCGTGTTTGTGTGACAGTCTTGAATCATAATATCCACTCTCCTTGCCCTGAAGGACAATAATTCACCAAAGTCCAAAGGGTCACAATAACTGTCAATACTGCAAAGAGTTGACGTTTACTGATTACTCTAGCTCCAAAGGAGTCATTTCTCACTCGTGCCAGGGACTGTCACTTTTCACAAAGAATAATAACTTCCACTGTTTTTGAGACAGTTCTCCCATTCAAAGAAACGTTATTAATAGAAATTAATCCTGAACCGTGAGTGAAGTGACTGAGCTCTATAAAAAACAAGAAATGTCCATTTCCGTGGCTTCCCATTGTTTTGTAGTTTCAGTGGCTTCATAAAGACAGATTTCTGGAAGTGGATGATGCAACAAAACCTTGGAAGAATCGAAACCGGTCTTGTAAAGACTGCGCAGTGGTAGTGGCGTAGTTAAGGGAGAGGGGCTATATCAAATACTTTCTATGCTGATTTTCCTATTTTTCAATTTAGAATAGAGGCAAGAATTTTGGCATACTAATCGAAATTCATTAGTCATCACCTATATTTTTCATGGGAATGTAAATCCGTTTCAGCAAACGTCATGATCCGGTAAACAAAAATTATATTATCGGTAACTAAAGTACAATTACTTGTAATCAATAATTAATGACGTGAACAACAATCAGTTCAAGGTACATAGATAGTTGAATTAACGTCGCACTGGAGCAACACAACGGGCTATTGCCAACTGTCCGGGATCAGTCCCGAGGAAAAAGATCTGAGGACAACACCTTGTAATTTTAAACCACTGTTAGATGACGAGATCAACTCTTGTGTGTGTGTGTGTGTGTGAGCTGGCACCCCACTCTCTTAACTTCCACACCTCACCAACGTACGGATATTTGAGATTTAACGTGCACAAACCCCCACATACAGGACAATGTTTGAATAGATCAAGTTTCGAACTCGAACTATCCGGTTGCTAATCTGCGACTCTACCAACTGGCCTACCAGGACCCGATAAACTAATGAAAATTAATATGTTACTAATTAAGAAACTTTATCTGTATTATTTTAATATATTACCTATTTTATATTTTTAATATATAATTTTTGTTTCGGACGAAGGGCTGCATCAGTGCCATTCGCCCCAGTCTCAAAAATGTCTAGCTACACCTCTAGCAGTGGTCACCCTAAAACTCTTAGATATCGCAAAAAAATGAATTTTCAGCCTGTTCCAAGTGTATAAGGTTTTTATCCTAAGCCAGACCTCGGCCATTTCTCCAGTCTCTGTCAGCCGAATATAGTCTAGAAACAGAAATAAAATATGTAACTATCAGCAGTATTATTCACTGCAACGTCAGTAAGATCAGGGCAACTATTGAGGTAGGCTCCTGTCATGTTTAAAGAGACACAGAGGGAAAATTGAAGAGTTTCACAAGCCGTTTCGGTAAAGATGATTTTGAAGGTAGTTGTTTTCCTGTGAGAACTCGAAAACAAGCGAGTCCTTTAGCTCTCGGAAGATCCTGTGCAATTGAGCCCTTACCAAAGAGTTGCAATCTTTCTCTTTAGCTATACCTTCGTAATTATCGAGTCGTGAATTGTATGGTATTCAATGGGAGAATATGGTTGGGCCTTGTTGAACAAGATCTCGGAGAATTTTTTTAAACGTTCAAAAATATACGAATAAGAAACAATTTTCCAAATATGATAAATTTAGTTCTGAAAAAAATTGAGAAACGAAAATATATTGGGATGTTGCAATAGAAATTTAACTACACGAATTCAAATAATCTGAATTATTTTGTACATTTAATTGAATGCTTTGATTGACTATGTTACAGCAGGCGTTTTAACTCTCATTTTGGTATGGTTTGGTTTCTCACTAACCATGAGATTGTATGGACAGGTTACAAATTTCTTATCAGGATATAACTGTCAGGTGAGGTTTCACCTAGAAAGTAATATCAAAGTTTTCATACTAAAAATCTTACTATATAGAATTAATAAACAAAAACGGGCATTGAAATGATAGGTTTAGTAAGCGTTCCTCGTCACATTTTTCTTAATTTGTTTACAAAAGTCGATACGTGCATTAGAACTAAAGTCGAATTCAAAATATAGCGAGACAATACCAGTTTATTTCTAAAAAAGCCGTGATTTTATAACCCATCTAGGTAAGCATCAGTTAATACCCAAAATTCAATCCTTATTAATGTCAGTAGGACATTCGATTTGGAATTGCGATGGAGACAATCCATACTTGTTATCCCTAAAAAACCTGGTTGTGCATCTATACCAATGGCTCAAAGCTTAGTGTGAATAGCAGAACTGGAGCTGGTATTTATTGCAAATTGTTTTTCATTTATATCCATCTACGAACACTCAATACTGATTTTGATGGTGAAGTGGAGGTGATTATAGTTTCTTTGCGGCCTTTAACCCTCTTGGTGGTTGTTTCGAAGAGGTGTCTCGTCATGAGTGAAACAGATCAGATCTTGATGGCCGAGATATCTCGTCATTAGAAGAAAATGGGCAGATCCTGATTTCGCCATCATAAAAAATTGGCAATATCTTGATGACGTGGTATTTCGTCATTAGCAAAATTAGTCAGATCTTGATGGAGAGATATCTCGCCGAAACCACTTGGAGAGTTAAGGAGCTGCCCTGCTGCTTATACTCAAGCAGTAATTCTATCGTACTCTCAAGTGGCCATTCAGGCAATTACAGCAAATTCCCTGATTGCAGAGCTGTCGGAGAATGCAGATCCATTTTGCATGAAATGTCCAAATGTCAGAAGCAAATTGCAATTTAATGATTATGCCCATTGTGGCATTCCACGAAATGAGATTGCTGACGCACTGGCTAAAAGATATATCCTAGACTTTTCTCAGCACTTCTTATAAATCAGTAGTCTCTATTATTATCCTTTAAGGGTAATAATAGAGCTAAAAGAAGGTTAAAGCTAAGGATATCCATAAAATTGGACTTGGGGAAATAGTCCAGAACAAATCACGGAGAAAGAATATCATTCAACTTCCTGATCGTCCAAGAGAAAGGGCTGTGGCTTCTTTTAGATTGGCGACGGAACATACTGCCTAGCCGTCCATCTAAATAGATTTGGAATTTAGAACAGCTCTCATGTCCCCTCAGCACCAGCAGTGAACTGACGCGTGCTGACATCCTCCTCGCCTGTTCGGCTTTGACTGGAAATATTTTCTAGGGTTATTGGTAGGTTAGAGACTTTTTGTCCTCATAGTTCGTTTATAATTGCTTTTATCTGTACAGTTTTATTCTGATGGTTTAATGTTCTTGTTTACTGTGTTCTGTATTTTTGTGCTTTCAATTGTGTATTGAGGCTAAGGATGTCTGTATGTAGCCCCGTTGTATTGCAAATTTAAAAAGAAACTACCAGGAAGCAAGTATAGTAAGCTTTGGTTGGGTTTTGTGGCACAAGGGCCATATTTGGGCTAGCTGCGCCAGACACAAGACAGATAAAACCACGAAATGGAAGCACGCAAGGAAAGTTTTACTTACACAGAAGAAAAATACACCTAAAGTAAGAAACTTCCGTTAGGATTTGGTTGGTTGGATTAGGTGTTATGGCGCAAGGGTTATATTTGGCCAATCTCCTCCAAACATAAGACAGACAACATCAAGTTGTGCCAAAGATGTGTCTATATCGCCTGCTGAATTGGAAATTAAAAAATATAGTTCAGTAAGTTGTTTTAAGGGTAGCAGAATGTCCATTGATAAACGTTCATCCTCTTTACTCGAAGCGAACTAACAGTAGAGATATCAGAAAAGTAAACACCAAATTTATTTCGAGGAGGAGTCTTTCTCTTTAAGGATATTTTCCACAGTTTTGTGAATCAAGTGTGTTTCATAACGTCCGTCAAATGTGTATATGTGACTTAGATTCTCATTGGCCCACTAAAGTTGTTTTGTTTTAATTTCAACAAACCAAACGGTATTAGATATTACATTTCAAATAAGGCCCTTACTTACAACTTACGATATCGTTAGTTTCGAGGTATGTACATGTCTGAAAGACTAAGACCCACGAACAAGAAGCTGCTATTGACCATTTCAGATTGGAGGTAATTTTTTGTTTATATCTATTGTAAGATCCCATTGTACAAAGTTATGTGTACAATGGTTTTTGTAATTGTAAGTCATTATATGCGTTCATGTTAAAACTAAAGACGAATAAGAAATATAGTAAGTCTGATGGTCTATTTCTAGAAATTATGTTTTTATAACCCATCTGAGTAAGTATAAGCTAATATCAAAAGTATTATCTTTATTCGTTAATGTTATCTACATAAGGTTGTTGAAAGAGTACGAGATTGTCCTCTGATAAGCGTTCATCCTTTTTATTTCAAGTGCATTACCGTTGGAAAAAGAGAAAAAGTATAGACCAAATAGATTTCTAAGTAGGATTAACCTTTTTAAAAATATTTTTCACAGATCTCTGAATTAGTCCTTTCAAAAAGTATCCTCAATTACCATTTAGCGTCATCCAAAAAATTTATTTATCATTAATCTAATTTCCACTTATCCGTTTAAAATCCATCTAAACTTATTGTAAATAATTCTTTAATAATTGAGGACCAATACTGAACATAGGTGAAAGTCCCAAAAAATATTTTAGTACAACTGAATTCAGAGTTATCCATCTCCATTTGGAATTTGGAGTTATCCATCATCGTCACTTTCGAACTGGGACTACCTGTCGACCTTCTGCGAACAAAGAGAATGAATTTTCTCTGTTGCTTTCAATGTTTAGCACCATATGGAGCATGGCTTATATATTGGACCTTCCAAAAATGAATTTGAGATATTTTGGTACGTTCAACTTTGATGGATGATTGATTCTCTTGCTGTTTGGCATTTCGAATTGTGGCTATCGGATGGCCTTTTTCAATGAACAAAGCATTTTTCTGGCACACTCAACATTTACCACTATATGCTGAAGGCATACTTCAGCTTATGGTGGTAAAGGCTGAAGATGACAGAAAAGCGCATATAGTGACGATGACACTGTACGTGTATCGTCGGCTTACAAGTGAAAAAGGAAACTCAAAATTTCCAAATAGGTGTTTCTGTCATTTTTTATGAGAATGTGGTGATCTTTAGATTGGTAGTCTATTACGTCATGAAGGTTAGGTTTCTTCTTGAGAAATACACTTAGTGAGTAGAATTTTTTCCCCCTTCGTTTTCTCGAAACTGTATTTTCGACTTTGTGTGTTTCACTTGTAGGGCGACAATATCCTTTCCACCAAACAATAGTTTTTTAAATATTTCGTTTAAGTATAAGGTAGACCTACTTGTAGGTGCATCCTGGATAATGCTAAATTTGCAAAAGTTTTTTTCTTCCTATATGAACAATGAATCTGTTCAAAGCTATTGGTTGTTCGGGGTTTTTTATGGGTCAAGGGCCATATTTGACCATGCTGCGCCAGACACAAGACATGCAATATCAAGTAACAGACAAACATACTCAATGAAATTTTTTTACTGTCACAGAAGAGAGAAAGAAGAGACGCCGTGGCTCAGTGGGCATACCCACTGAGCCACTGCGGCTCCTTCAAAGCTATCCAATTGCCTACATGAACAATATAGTCTGGCGTTTTCTCATTTTCTACCATAGGACTCAATTTTCCTCATGTCGCACAATTCAAAATCCCTTAGTCCTATTTTAAAACTAAATTTTGCTATTAATTTAATATGCTGAAGCGAAAAACCACAAAAACCTTAATTCGGAAACGTTCACCTGTATGCACCCCCTCCGGAAGAGGCGCCATCTGGCCCAAACCGAAAATTGAAACCAAACGCCAAAACCGACACAGAACAACCACCTCCCAACAGAAAGCGACGTCACCCCAACAGAGCTTATCCCCCTCCACATCTCTCACTACCACGATACAGAGAGGTGTCGAAAACGGACATCCTCCTCGCCCATTCCATCCAATAAAAGTGGCCGGAGAATGTGCTGCCTCTGGGCCCTCCTTAATATAATGTCGTCGCAACATGTCCGGGAGCGGAAAAACCATTTATCTGCGTAATAAGCATCAGCTGCTGTCCCCTCAGACGCACTCCAAGCGATCGCTCATTTCTCGGGACAGACAGTCCTTCCACCCCCTTGTCATTGACAACACGATCACAGCACTCCATCACTCCGAAGACCCCCTATCCGACCGACATATAGATCGGTTTTCAAGCATCTCTACCCCCACTGGGGGGTTGGACCGTTTTGGAGACAAACGGAGTGTGGACTGATTATAATTGAAGATCCTACCAGGAGAGAGGAATCAGGTGTATCTCCAACATTGTTTTTAATTGGAACGATTCAGGTATCCTCCAATGGGGGTGGCTGGGGTTCTTCCCCCGGATGAGCTGAATCACGTGTGACTGTTTGGGAACTGTTGAATTTGAACTTGATGGATAAGCCCCGTAGAATTTGATATTGGGTGTCTCCAGTTTCATGTCTCTGGAAGGGAAGCTGTTTGCTATTCCACACATGTTGCTAACTGTTGGATACTGGGTGTAGGGAATACGGAATTTTATTGTTTTTCACCTCTCAAGTGCCCAAGTACTATCTGTTCTGTACAATATTTGAGTGAGCTGGCTAGAATTGAAGATTCTAGGAGGAGGAATCAAGTGTATCTTCTGAAACATTGAATTTAATTGCAATAGTTCAGGTTATCGTCGAGTGTTGGTGGGTGCGTTTGCTGGGCTCTTTCCCTTTACGAGTTGAGCAACGTGTGATGCTTGGGAATCGCTGATTCATCCATCGACCTCATGGACGAACCTCGAGGAATTTGATATCGCGTCTCCCGTTGCAGATTGTCTCTGAAGGGGGAAGCTGTTTGCTGTTCCATCTACATTGTTAAACGTTGGCATCTGATACTTGGCGTGATAAATTTGGAATTTAATTGTTTTCTCCCCCCTCAAATGTCAAAGTACTATCAGTTCTGTAAAATATCGTGATGGAGTGAGGGCTGGATAGAATTGAAGATTCTACGAATAACAATCAAGTGTATCTTCCGTGATGTTGAATTTAATTACAATAGCTCAGGCTCGTGCACCAGCTCCCGTGTACAGGTGTCTTTGACTGGACCTAGTTCCGAACACACAACCTCCGGTTGCTAATCCGTTGCTCTTCCAACTGGGCTACCATGGCCCATTTTCTACATAGGATACTTGAAGAAATGCATTCAAGGTATTTGCATTTCACACTTAATGAAAAATTAAAAATACATGGTGTTTCGAAAATATGTAGTCAATTTGTAAAGGGTGGTAGAGGGGCCCAAAATAAACATTTTTGTCAAAGAATATGTGTCCGGAAATGCCGCATTTAAGTGGTAGTGGGCGCTGTTTATGTCAGTCGATAACATTGTTTCTGTGGTGTAAGGCGTCATTCCCCACTCGAATTTTCAATGGCAAGCTCCGATTTCATATAGCAAAGCAGAAACGATGTTACACTGAAAGACGTTATCGACTGATCTAAAAAACGCGCTCTACCCCCTAAACGTTTCAGTTCCGGACGCATATTCTGTGACGGAAAATGTTTATTTCGGGCCCCTCTACCACCCTTTACAATTTGGCCAGATATTTTCGAAACACCCCGCATATTTGTCATAAATTTTATTCCTTGATCATAACTATAAACTACCTCTTTTCACATTTTCCCCCTCCCCTTCCCACCCAAAGAGGCCACCCAAGCCTTAGAGGCGAGTCGGGAAGTGGTGGGTTTTGAAGCAACATTTGCCAAAATCAAAATAAGATATACACCACAGTAACCCCTATTCAAAATAAATGAGCCATGTTCCTACATATAATGACCGCCATCACCTGTAGGTAGGTATTTAATTAACGTCGCACTGGAGCAACACAACGAACTATTTGCGATGGTCCTGGATCAACCCCCCGAAGGGAATGATTTGAGGACAACACCACGTAATTTTGAACCACGGTCACATGACGAGGTCACACCTGAGCTGGCACCCCATTCTCCAAACTTCCACACCACGCCAAAGTGGGGACGTTTGAGGCACCGACAAATTTAACCTGCACCAGCCCCCTTTGTATACGACGGTCTTTGGTTGGATTAGAACTCGCAATCCTCCGACCCAGATTTTGGTGTGGGAGCAGTTCACGTAATAGACAGACAGTACCTACAAGTGGTTTCGACGAGGTATCTCGCCATGACAAGGTCTAACCAATTTTGCTAATGACGAGATATCTCGTCATCAATAACGCCAATTCAATTCCGAATGATGAAGATATTGCCGTTTTATGATGATGACGAGGTCAAGATCACATCAGTTTCTAATGACGAGATATCTCGTCCATTAAGATCTGACCAGTTTTGCTAATGAGGAGATACCTCGTCTAGGCAACCGCAAGGAGGGTTTAAAAAAAACGCCCTGTTTTAGTCTGGATTAAGATTACTTCCCCTGGACAATTAATCATATTTTCTTTTGTTTGCCTTTTTTGAAATAGAAACTGCGCTTCTCTTTAACCAAGCGTTCCATAAAAACAGAGTAAACACGGCATTAAATCTTGGTGGTAAAAACACTTAATAGGGTAAGACTAAAAATTTACATTTCAGCGAGCTCAAACTCACAAGCAGTAGAATTTTTTTATAAATAATATAAAGTTATATGTGCTTTACATTATCCTATGCAAACACCACACTTTTCCTTCCTTACAATAAATTCCCCTAAGCACTCACGAATATTTAAAAAAAAAGCCACAACGCAGCTTCACGAAGTTTTGGACAACCAAAGAAACATTTTTACAACATCCCTATTATCAAATTACCGCTTGTTAAGCCCAGTTCGAAAGTTCCAGAGAAAAAACCTCCCTTTTCGAACATTCGAAGCACTCACCGTTCCGTTAATCAACTCCTCACCACACACTCACGCGAAAAAAAATTCCGTTGCCATTCGCCTAAACGGAATTATCGCTACAAATTCCTAAAAGAGGAAACGCATTTCGGAAAATTCCAAAATTAACAGCAAACGATGCCGATAGGGAATTTCGAAGGCTGAAAAAAATAATAATCGATATTCCACTCTCTAAGTTAAAAGCGCGAGCTCTTCGAAAATATTCCGCCATTTATAAGCCCAACATCGTAACGAAGCGCATTAGCGAAAATGATTTCTTTTTTGGCAACAGTGTGTGAAGGTTTCATTAAGGTAATGGCAATTTTAATGAACAAGGCACAGAAATAGGGCGATATTAATAACGCGGTATAAACAATAAGCATAAAATGTTGCTGCCTGTATAAAATCAGTAAAACTTGGGGGAAGTTAATGTCCAGCGCAGTTGCATTAGATAGGTTTCTTCCTCTCTTTTTTTTTCATTTATCGTTTGCTTCTTCCCCCCTCTTGTCTGGCGCAGATGGTGTAACGGAAGATTTATATTTTTGCAGCCGCAATATTTACTCTTCGAAAGCCAATTTGCTATCCGCTCGTGTGTGTAATGCGGTGGTTCTGCAAAGGCAATCTGGGTACCTTTTTCTCCAGTAAATTACCCTAAACGACGGCTTTACATGCACTCTTTCCATGTCTAATTTACTTTATCTTAGCTCCCGATTATTTGATTTGAGCTGACGATGGTGTATAAATAAAATTAAGCATTGAAATGTGCCAGGTTAGTTTTAATATGTCTAATATAAAAACGTTTTTTCACGTACAGTTACATCTACGGATTGCATGGAGCAAAAATAAGTCCCAATTGAAATCGTTATATCCTAAAACAAATACGTGCCAAACAGTTATCGAGTTAATTTATTCGTAATCAGCAAGAACTCCAGCTCGCATACTGCACAATAGGTAGATAGTTGAATTAACGTCGCACTGGAGCAACACAATGTGCTATTGGTGACAGTCCGGAATCAATCCCGCAGGGAAAGATCCTAGGACAATACCTCGTAATTTTGAGCCATGGTCAATGACGGAGGTCAACACCTGTCACTCTACTTTCCAAACTTTCACACCACGCCAACGTGAGGACATTTGAGGCCACGGCAGATTTAATGTGTCCTACGTACACGACGTTCTTTAATTGGATCGAATTTCGAACTCGCAACCCTCCGATTGCAAATCCGGTACTCTTCCAATCGGTTACAGTGGCCTTTACTGCATAATACAATGCACGCGACGTATCCCAAACTTCCCATGGGAGAATGTGGACATTTATGAGTTTCCCACTCCGGCGTTTTATTCAGTCTATCTCGGTAACCTTGATCACAATACGGTTTTGCGAGGTATTGTTTTTTAAAGCTCCCGACAGGGTCTGTTCAAATATGCGAAGAATAGTTCGCAGTGGTTTGAACTGAAAATTTTTAAAAGTCGTAGTACTGCACTCCAAACTGATGACTCAATCAGAACAGAGCCTATATGTTTTTTGACGTGAATACGTCTTTAAAAACGGAACAATAGTGTGGGCATGCATGAAAAGTCGAGAGTTACAAAAAAGCGTTACAACTGTTTTGTCTCATGATTTCAGAACTAGAATAAACATCCAGAAGATAAATATTGTATCGTATAGACAAAGGATGTCCGTACGTGATATGATCTTCGGACCGAGTGCACAGACACACTGAGAGCGGGGAGGGGGTCCGAAATATGTCAAAATTCTACTGCGCTGTGCGAGCTTTAGGCTAGTGTAACTTTGGATAGCGTTATGTGAGGACTGCCTAATTGAGTCATTCGAAAGCTATCGAATTAAGCTACAATTAATGTTGGACAACAACAATCTCTCAATAACAATTAATACCAAACTGCACTTTAATCGTTCAAACCGTATAAATTAGTTTTTGAATATTCACAATAAACAATCCTTCAAACCGCCTATGTCTACTTCATTCAATCCACAATCTAACATAGGGTACGAGTATTCACTTCAAAACTACGGTTTATGTCCGCGACACAACCCACCAATATTTATCCTATGCCAGAAGTCGTCATCTGACCGTGGTTCAAAATTACGTGGTGTTGTCCTCGGATCTTTCCCTTTGGGATTGATCCCGGACCGTCACCAATAGCCCATTGTGTTGCTCCAGTGTGACGTTAATTGAAATTCCCCCCCCCTATGCCAGAAGGGGGCCGTCGTGGCTCAGTGGGTATGTCCACTGCGTTAGCAACCTTAGAGTTGTAGGTGGTGCAGGTTCGATTCCTGTCAGATGCATTCCTTCCTGGGTGTATTTCTCTCTTCTGTGTCAGTAAAACTTTCATTGTGCGTGTGTCTATTGATGTTGTATGTCTTGTGTCTGGCGCAGCATGGCAAAATATAGCCCTTGCGCCACGGAACCCTCAAACTAACCAACCTATGCCAGAAGACGGAAGGTTGTTCATTCTTCCTTCATATCATCAAGCAGAAGCATGAGTATCCAGCCCATTTCTTACTGAGAGGGTGGTCTCAGCAATAGCAGATAACTTCTCAGTCTTTTACCTGATCGGCTTTCATAATTCCATCAGAATCGCAGAGAGAATGCAGTGTCTTTTATTTGATTTTATTTACATGTGCTTGCAAATATCCGTGACCCGTCATCAATCTAAAATTTGCTATAAAAACTCTTCTCAGGATCTTGGTTGGATTCTGATCCACCAGCTGTTGCTCGCAAGATTTTCCAACAGCTTTTGTTTGATGTTCGCTCTAAATATGAAAACGTATAAAAACGTACCATCAACGAAAGCTTATATCAGTAAAATAAAGTTTATAAAATACGAAATCTGATATTTTAATGGACACGGTTGGCATTTTACGATGTCGGAAAATAGATGTAGGTTATGCGATGCCTCTTGAAAATGGAGAATTAAATGAAATTATTTACTATCCGTTATCTAAATAAAACGGATGCATTACAAATAGAAAATCTTCGTGCGAAAAAGTCTAAAAAGAATGGATATCGAATAGATTGTTTGCTTTTATGGATGAATATGATGCATCTGATTTTATGCTGTATGAGAAAAAATAACGATGTAAGGTCTTGTTATGGCTGTATTATAAAATAATCTTCGTGTGAAAATAGTAAATGTTTCAATTTCTGCTTTTAGTACTTAATTTACTCGTGTTTGACTTACTATTTCTATGTAGATGTGTTTCATTATTACTATTTTGAAAATCTTGAACAAATAAACATTATAACTGAGTTATTCAAACTTTGGGAATGAAACACATTGTTTAAAACAATTCCCTTGGTTTAACAAGGTAAGTTGTATTTAGTACAAAACTTGTGTCTGAAATAAAGTAAATAAATAACAAATGCAACGTGTATATACTTACAATTAATTTTTTTATAATTCTTAACTACTGCACAAATTTTATAACCAAACAAATGCAAATAAAAAAATTTTAAACTTGAGGATATAATGTATTAATGACAAAATGGTTGTATAGAATAGCGAAGTATGCTATTTCGATTATTTGAGGATATTGTTGATTATTAATTTAGTTACGAATTCCTCCCGTCATTTCAATACTTTTCTGCTTTTATTTATAAAATCACTTAAAAATTTTCTAGTTATTTGAAAATTTGAGAAAAAATAAATAAACAAATGTCCAAGAATTTAGGATAATACTTAATTCGTATCAAACAAAGTCGCTCGTACAAATCCAATAGAGCATGCTTGGGATGCTCTCGAACGTCGCATTGAAGCCTACATACCATCACCAAGAAACGCACAAGAGCAATGACGTGCTCTAGTGCGAGAATGGGACTCTACCACATGAACTGTTGGACAGTTTTGTGGAAGTATGTCTGTACTTTTTGAAGCCTACATTAGGATCAGAAGCCAGCACAATCCTCATGAAGTTGCTTTTAATATGTGAAAGAAAAATTTTTCGCAACAACTAAAAAATATAATGTGAATGAAACACATTGTTTAAAACAATTCCCTTCACCTGAACATTTTGTTTTCATTTGTTTTGGTTCCCAGTAGCGCCACGAGGCATGTGGGTGTTCTTATTTTTTCCCACATAGATTGTCGAATATTCATTTGTCATTTGAGGTACTTCGGTGCAGGTATTTGGCACGGGATTTCATCTCGGATTACATTATTCTAAATTTTTGAACATGCTTTTGTATCGAGCATTACTTTCACCTTACTCATTACGTTGTTAGAAGTCACTGGAATTAAACATTAAAGCATGCCAAAACCTTTACAGGATGATTAAATAGAAGTAACAGGTATAAATAGAAGTATAGGTATTAAATAGAAGTAACAACTATACATCGTAGAAACGTTTCCAATTTATAAGTGTTCAAATCTTGTTCAGATGTCGGATGTAACAGTTATTTTACTAAGGAGTTGTGTAATTGGGAAATACGAAATTTGACATTTTATAGTGGCTTCCAACGAATTCTTGCAATTAAAAAACAAGTCCAACATATGAGTCTAAAAATTCTGTTTTTTTTTCGCGCAACTCGCTGTGAAAAATGGTAATAATTATCTTTAAAATTTTTACTATCTGAGGAGTACACACGAATATATTCGTTCTGTAACCTGTAGTCTTCCCTGCATAACTTGTAACCAATTTTGACAGCTTGACCAACAGAATCTTTCCCGGTATTCTCTCAACCAATAGACTTGGTTATTTACTTATTGCGTGTGTTGGAGAATTAAAGAAATACTACACTACTCGGAAATCGTGTGACAACTTAGAAGGTTAAGGGGTCCCGAAAGATCAAGAAATATCTTAAATTGTGACATACGATTATTCAAGAGAAGGGTTATGAGAAGATTTATGCTCAAACCTATTTCATTTAATGGTAAACAATATGCTATCAAAAACATCTTTAACCCTCTGAGGTGTTCACACGTATAATTTCACTTTGCAACCCGCAGTCTTTCCTGCAGGACTTCTAAACAGTTTTGATTTTCTTGACCAATAGAATCTTTCCAAAAGATTCTATTCTAAGGAAAGGATCAACAGAAGCTTTCCAAAGGATTCTATTGTAAGGAAAGAAGCAATAGTCTTTCCAGAAGACTACTCTAAGTTAATGATTAATAGAATCTTTCCAAAAGATTCTATTCTAAGGAAAGGATCAACAGAACCTTTCCAAAGGATTATATTGTAAGGAAAGAAGCAATAGTCTTTCCAGAAGACTACTCTAAGTTAATGATTAATAGAATCTTTTCAAAAAAATTTATTCCAAGGAAAGGACCAATGATATCTTTCCAAAGGATTTTATTCTAATTAAAGGACCAATGGTATCTTTTCACAAAGGATTCTTTCCTAATTACAGGACTGATAGAATCTGTCCAAATAATTTTATTGGAAGGAAAGACACAGCAAAATCTTTCCAAAAGCCTCTTTTCTAAGGAAATGGCCAACAGATTCTTTCCAAATGATTTTATTGTAAGGAAAGTACCAATGGTATCTTTTCAAAGGATTCTTTCCTAATTAAAGAACAAATAGAATCTGTCCAAATAATTTTATTCCAAGGAAAGACACAATAAAATTTTTCCAAAAGCCTCTATTCTCAGGAAATGACCAACAGATTCTTTCCAACAATATATATTGTGATTATCTGTCGAATTGCCTTTTGCAGATTAATTTTGTAAACCATAGATAAGTCAAAAATTCGCGATATTTTCAAATATGTGTTCCGTCGGGGAACTAATGCACAGCACAGACAACTCGAAGTGTCAACGAAGTATTTGGAAAGGATATGGCTAATGAACGCACAGTACGTCGATGGTTTGAGAAGTTCCGATCTGGCGATTTTGATCTTCAATATAAACCACGTGGGCGCCCTGAGAGCAAGGAGGAGAATGATGAGCTGAAAGCTGCAGTGGAAGCGGATACATCTCAAGCTACACTTGAATTAGCAGTAAGGTTTGACGTTACTATTCCAACAATATTAAACCATTTGAAACAAATCGGTACGGTTAAGAAGCTGGATAGATGGGTTCCTCATGAATTAAACGAGCGTCAGAAAAGAAATCGTTTCGAAGCTTGCCTTTCTTTGCTGCCGCGACATAAAGGCGAACCATTTTTACATCGTATTGTTACGTGTGAGGAAAAATGGATTCTTTTCGACAATCGTAAGCATTCGCCTCAATTGTTGGATAAAGATGAAGTGCCAAAACACACTTCGAAACCGAATATTCATCAAAAATAAGGCTAATGGTGCGCGTTTGGTGGTCCAGCGCTGGTGTTTTCCACTACAGTTTCATGAGACCTGGTCAATCGATTACGGCGGATGTCTACTGTATCAATTAGACGAAATGATAAGGGAGCTTGGGATTAAGCAGCCGAGATTGGTGAATAGAGACAAGCCAATCCTCTTGCAGGAAAATGCTCAACCACATGTCACACAAATAACGTTGCACAAACTACAGGAGCTGGACTTGGAAACATTCTGTCACCCACTGCATTCCCCAGACCTTGCACCAACTGACTACCATTTCTTTCAGGCATTGGACCACTTCTTGCAAGGAAAAATATTTAATTACCAACAAGCTATAGGAAATACCTTTCGCGATTTTATCACCACTCGCTCTCCAGGCTTCTTCGCTGCCAGCATTAACAAGCTACCGTTAAGATGGCAAAACTGTATCGACAGTTTAGGCACATACTTTGATTAATTATACTGCTTCTTGCTTGAGATATTATGAACCAAACTTTCAGTTCGAAATCGGACATTTCATACTTAATGGCCTAATATATATATACTTTTTCAAATAATTATTTACTAATTAAAGGACAAATAGAATCTGTCCAAAGAATTCTATTCCAAAGGCAAGGATAAATGTAATATTTCCAACGTTGAAATAATCTATGGATTATTTGAGTCATCAAGTGTGTGGTGGGTTAAAACATTACTACACTACCGGCAAATCTCGTGACTCTCGGACGGTTAAAAATTCCATTTAACAGATAAGCACGATCATGGATAACACGTCGGAGAATTCTGTATTTTTCACAGCTGCGGCTGGTTTTATTGTTCATGAACGACTAAGAAACTCATATTCCTCCTTTTATAATATTTTTTTTCTTAAAGGGGAGAGAACATCGTTATTTCATCCACCCAACTTGATTTACATATTTAGAACCCCTTCCAGCAAATATATCTCGAAACAGTTTTCTTTGAGCCCGAATAAAAATCAAGCGCTACCCCCTTCTTGATATATGTAAATTGTTATGCAAAGTTTGCAAAACTTTTGAAACGTTGCTGATTCAAATTTTTTTAAATCAATATTATTCAAACCCCTCCCTCTAGCGGTTTCATACTTCTTGCATGATTATTACCATATAAATGAGAGTCAAACCGAACGTGCGGCAACTTTTAAATCTCAGAGAAAGGGAGGATTACAAAGGAGATTTCTTGAGAAAGCTGACGGTTCAGATTTCCGCCTGAGTAAACTGTAAACCTGAATTAAGAAATTTACGACGTTTCTCGGCAGATTTGGCAGTCAGATTGAGAATCTCCGAAATAATAATGTGTGTGTCATGATTATATTTGAAGAGATTTCTAAAGAGGTTTAAAATCCAAAATGGGTAACAATTTGTCCAATTATTTTTCGGCCTTATTTGAGAATTCTGCTGATGGCCTCATCTAGAAACGTCGAATTCATTCTTTTTGTAAGGAATAAAGAAGCACATATATTAAAGAATACTATTACAGCTGAGCAGGTGATTTGTATCAATTTAATTAAGCTTCTACTTTGCTATATGTAGTGAAAAATAGCGCCACACATTTTGTGACAGCAGTAAAATATACGAATGTGCTCTTTCAGGAACAATAAATAAAAATCGAAATCGAAATCTCATTGCTTTCACGTAGACTTTTAAAGTGTTTAGAGAAATAAATGCTTTATAATACCTGTATTTTGTTTGTATTTATTTAAGATTCCACCTAAAATTTTAATATCACACACAGAAATAGAATATTCAGAAAGAAAATTGGGGTAAAAAGCTAGAAGGGGAAAATAAAATAAATTTCAAACAAATGAAACATTCAATGTTTCTTACGAAAACGTAAAATAATTTTTCTATAAAATTACCGTAATGTGTGTTTTCTTGTAAGGGAATAATGCTCTTAGTAGTAGAATAGAATAAGAAATAGTTCAGTAGAATAAGAAAACATCTCCACCATGACAGAAGAATGTATCAATAAATATCAAAAGTAAATGAAGAATGTATTCTTAATTGTATTAAGAACATATTAATTAATTATTCTGTAAATCCTGACAATTTCTAATTCAGCAAGGGTGTGAACGAATTCATCAAAAATATTTAGCTTGTTTCTATATTCGTTTTTTTTTTTCCTAATGGCGGCACCACAAGGCGCTATTGGTGTGTTGAAGCAAACGATGGGCAATATAGGTTATTCCTAACCGGGACAATTACAAACCAGGATACGAACCCATACCCTCTATACTGTAGATAAATGCTATGAACCCATATATAAGTTATGCGGCCTTGTATTTACAGTATAAAGCTTTGTATAAAAAAGTTTTTAGCCGCATAAAAAAATCATTAAATTAACATCACATTCCAGTTTCTTAAGAGCATAATTTTTTATGTAATAGTGTTTACTAGCCTAATAAAATAATTTGATAAAAAATATCTTTTGGTACTGGTTTGTTATATCAGTTATTTGCAGGTAAGGTCAATAATTCGAAGTAATTTAAAATTAAAATTATTCTGCGAGAAATCCATCTAAAATTATTAATGCAAGCTAGCATTAGTCTCATGAATGAATCAAGTATGTTTCAAGCCCTGAACTGAACGATTGCTCCTCATAAACGAGATATGTTTATCTCTTAAATTGTTTAATCTTAAAATTTGGATAATAAAATTTGGATTCAAAGCAAAATATTTGAAAATATGCCACAATAACAGAACACAGTTCTCAAAATATTAGAAAGATATTAGCTTGCTAATTGGTTAGAGTGAAAACCCTTCCTGTGAAACACAGAATCATTTTAACTCGATTCTAAATATCATACGAAACGACTACAAGTGTGGAATTAAAAAGTTGCACCTTAAAAACAAGATATTTTTTACATACAAATCGTTTAATATTTTAATCTCAACAATTTTCACGTAAAAAATTTTTCAAAAATACCTCAATAACAGAACACAATTCTCAAAATGTTAGAAATATATTCGCTTTTTCATTGAATATAATTAAAAGTGTTTCTTTCCGAAAAGTGAAACGCAGAATCATTCTAATTCGATTCTAAATCATTCGAAACGATTACACCCTTGGGACTAAAAAGTTGCACTTTAAAAACAAGATACTTTTACTTCCACAATCGTTTCATCTTTAAATCTAGACAATTTTTGCGTAAAAATATTCGTAAATATGACTTAATAACAGACCGCAATTCTCAAAACGCGCCTTCGAAAGATATCGCTTGCTCATTGATTAGAATGAAAAACCTTCCTTTCCAAAAAAGCGAAGCGCAAAATCGTTTTAACTCGTCTAAATCACACAAAAGATGTTACATGAATGGAACTAAAAAGTAGCACCTTAAAATCAAGATATTCTTACATCCACAAATCTAAACTATGTTCACGTAACAAATTTGAAAATATGCCTCAATAACAGAGCACAGTTCTCAAAACGTACTAAAAGTATTCGCTTGCCCATTGATTAGAAGTGAAAGTCTTCCTTTCCGAAAACTGAAACACAAAATCATTTTAACTCGTTTCCAAATCACCCGAAACGACTACAACCCGAAAAAAGGAAACACCGGAAATCGGGAGAGAGTTACCTTTACAAACGGAACGCCCCGAACACGACCCAGTCCCGAATAATAAACAGGAACAGGACGGAAAAACCTCGTTCCCGAACCAAAAGAACCGGGAATATTGCGCCCGAATTTCCACCGCTTCCCTCGATCATTGTTTACACATGAAATCCCTCCCAGTATTTACCCCAGAACTTTTCGTAGAAGTCGTAATCCTCAATCCATCTCCCCTAATCTACGAGCGACATGTCGAAAACCTCTTCCATTATAAATCGGCCTATTTTCCTCTCTTCACTTCTTCTGTCTTTTCCTCTTCTTCCACCGAGATTTTTACTTTGTTTATTGCTATACTTCTTGCTCTGCCGTGTGGGCCTTTACACGCAGCCGGATATCAATCACGCGTTGACGGCGAACTCTAGTTGAATTGAAGTGAAGGGATGCTGTCAAAAAGTCAGTCTTTTTCTTTAACTTTTTTATCCTTTTCCCTGTTTATTTTTTCCCTTCGATGAGTTGCCTGAAATCGCTTGCTGTGTGAAAGGGTAGAACGGGGGAAAACTCTTATAAAGGCGGTGACGTTATTTTTCCTTAGCCTAAGGTGTTTGGACGTCTATTTTTATTTTCGTTTTTTATGTGTTGGGTCGGTCTTCGAAGATCGGGGGAGCATTTTTGAAACCCAAAATGCATGCCGAATTCGATGTCAGACTCGTGTTGCTCTCAAGAGACTAATGGTTGGTTTCTTTTTATAGGAAAAATGGCAGAGTATGTAAATTGAGCTTTGCTTTGCAGGGTATGCACCGTTTTCAAATATTAAAGATTATTATCTTCAAAAATATTAATGATCGGCAATTATAAGTAAGTTAATCGATATTTTCAATTCAATTGCTTCATATTGAGCACTAAACAATAAAATTCATGATGAATTAAAAAAACATTCCTTTGTTTTCAAGAGAAAATAAAACATGCATCATTCTAATGATCCATATAATTCACTTCTAATTAAACTGGGAGGCGCGGTAGCTCAGTTGGTAGAGTCGCGGATTAGTAACCGAAGGGTTGCTGTTTAAATAGCAATATTTAATACTCTCATTATTATATTTTTAATTGTTGATTTCAAAATTGTGTTTGATGCAAAGAATTTGTTGACAGCAATATTGTTTAGCAGCAACTTCGGCTTATTATGTGACTGACGTTTCAGAATTCAACTTCATCTGCTCGCAGAATGTATTTAAAAGCTAAATGTCCTACAGTAAAAACTCCAATGCACGTAATAAACTTTTAAATCTGATTTTATCGTGTATGAGAAATGTGTACTTAAAGTGCTTTCTATTTTGCACATCGATATTACTGAATCATCAACGTTACATTTACTCCCCATTATACTATTTTCCTTACAACTAATTTCAAAATTACGTGGTGGTGTCCTCGGATCTTTCCTTTCGGGAGTTGATTCCGGACCGTCGCCAATAGCCCATTCTGTTGCTCAAATGCGACGTTAATAAAATAATTCAAATAATTCAAATACCTACTTACCTTACAACTTTCTCATTTTTCAATTCGTAATGTCCCATGTGAGAGGGATTTTCAGTGTACCAAACGAAAGACGGGATTTTATTTCCTGTTACCCAAATGCTTTAGCATGATACATATCGTGGTTACCTTAAAATATATTTTATCAGAATTTGGCACCATATCACATGGTGATTAAATAATCACATCTATTGGTTTAAGGAATCTTAGAAACAGATTCTTTGAGAGGAATTTTCAGTATGTAAACAAACAAAATCATACGGTCCGCTAGGATTTTACATCCGCTGTCGGAATGCTCTTTCGTGGTACATCTAGGGGTTACCTTAATATATAGTTTATCGCCGTTTGGGCAACGTTTGGCGTTTAGTATAATTGGCGTTGAGACTAATGTCTATATCTATTAGGAATTCATTCTTTGGAATTTCTGTTCGCGATGCGTTGAAATCGTATTCGAAAAGCAAGCCAAGTATAGACACCGCCGGAATACGTACAGAAAGCACGTTCCACCTCAAAAACACTACCCCCTATATTTGGCTTAACAGAAAATGCCTCTCATAGGGGCCTCAAAATCAAATGAAACTAGTGCCTCAACATGATTCGCAAGTTTCACTCATCATAAATTTACAACATTAACAAAACATTTGATCAATGGAACATAAGGAATGAAATAATATTCTAACTCAACAATAAACCATGCAGCAAACGTGTATGTATTTTACTTAAAGTTCCAGTTTTACCTAAAAGCTACATAGCTTAGCTTAACCGAAAAAAACACATAGTTTAGCGTTTAAAAATGTATTATAAATGCTTATAACACCGATTAAATGTTAAAAATATCAGTTTTTCTATGAGCAGCCCAAAGTTTAGCCTGTTTGAGTTTAAAGAATATCGACAACTGTCTCCTAGAAAGTTTAGAAGAGTTTGCTTCCAATAGAGTAAAATTGTTTTCTACTTAGTGAGTTGCCCTACTGACTACTTTAGATACCCAAAGCTTGATTGACAGCATTCGATGCAGAAGATCCCAAGGGAAATCTGGGAAACAGGATAGGAGAATAAAAACAAAATAGTTTTCACGCATTGTTATTTATTCGGAAATGGCAGCAGTTTCAGCTGGGTTGATTATCTTTCTGCTTTGAAATTTATCATCCTGTGTATTCTAAATCGACTAGCTAAATATTCTGCAGTTGTTCTTCACAAAATTGGTACTAGATGAAAAGCTCAAGTTCTTTCTTTTTGAGATAGATGGAAATATAATTTCAATTTATTCTGCATATTTTATTACTCGATATAACTACATGGAAGAATATTTTCACGATCAGTTTTAGACGTGCTTCCATCTACATATAGACGTTATCTGATTAACTCAATACACCTTTAAATTTTGTTTTAATATTTACTTTTTCATACTTCAAAGTGTTTATATTGTTTTCATGTCGCTTACTTAAATGTTTTAAATGTTAGTCTGATTGTTGATCGAAGTTCGAAGCTTTATTTAATTGGGGGAGGCAATACTTTTAAAAGTTCAAGTTTTAGTCAAAAGAGGTAGAAAGTTCAAAGTTCTGTAAGAATTTATCTTTCGGTGGGGATTCTTGTTAAATTTAGAACTTTTATAGTATGGATATTATATTTAAAAAAGAAATCATTTAAAAAATCCTTATCATTTAAACTTTTATGTTTATGAATAAAAATATAAGAATCAGTTTAGGCCAAGTGTTGTTTTGCGGTTCTCAAGCTATTTAAGCTATTTCAAAAATCAGTTACTCTACAATAACGAAACTTTGCACGCTTATTATAGGACTAAATCCCTAAAAAATGATAATGTTTGCTATAATATTCTGATGTGTATGTGATTAATGAGGTAAGATTTAAACATTTCTAAACCCATAAATCAAACGATTGGGAACTGATCAGTATAATCATAGATTATTTTATAGGTAATGGAGGAGGTTATAAGTGTGAAAAGTTTTATTATTGCAGGGTAATTAATTTTTGTAATAACTTGCTGACCGCAAAACAACACTTGGCTGAAACTTTTTATATTTTTGTTCAGAAATATAAATGTTTAAAAGATAGAAGCTTAACCCCTCCAAGTGATTTGACGACGTATCTCTTCCAAGATCTAGTCATTTTTGCCAATGACACGATACCTCCTTAAGACAAAACTGCCCTTTTGTTCAAAGGAGACGAAGTTCAGAGTAGGAAAAACAAATCGTTCCTTGCCCAGAACTGGAGATAGTTCGTTACAGTTTCGCACACCAGAGGGTGGTCACTAAAGGGCAGTTTTTGACGCGAAGATGAACTAAAGAGGATTTAAGTATAAGTTTCCTTTTCAAATATAACGTGCATACTCTAAAAATCCTAAATTTAAAGAGAATACCGAAAAATAAATTTTTACAGAACTTTGAAAATTCTACCTCTTTCCACCGCTTGAACATTTAAAAGTACTGCCTCCCCCTTAAAACTAACGCTCCAAGTGGTTTCGAAAAGATATCTCATCCATTAAGATCTGGCCAATTCTGTTAATGACGAGATGGCTAGAAGAGACATCACCAGTACGATTAAAAAACTCGGTACCAATTCGGCTCGGATAACATGGTAAGTAGGTAGCTAATTAACATCATACTGGAGCAACACAACGGGACACATTGGTGACGGTCCGGGATCAATCCCGATGTGAAAGATCCAAGGACAACACTTCGTAATTTTGAACCACGGTCAGATGACGAGACCAACACCTGAACTGGCACCCCACTCTCCAAATTTCCACACCACTCCAACGAGAGGACATTTAAGGCCATGACAGATTTAACATCCACGGTCTTTGGCTGGACCGAGCTTCGAGCTCGCAACCCTCCGGCTGCTAATCCGTTGCTCTTCCAACTGGGCTACCGTGGCACGGAAAACATGGACAACCGGTTAATCGGAGCTCGGGAAATCAATGTTCTACTATATATTAAAACTCAGAAAACAGGCATTTCAAAATTACCTCCTCTTTTTGAAACATATCTATAAAGTCTGACGGAACCCAGATCTTTGCCATTTTGTGAAGATGGTCGCTGTCTGGGGAAGTTCACTCCTCCATTGCAAAATCAGAGCGTGCGGATTTTCCAAAAACACATTCCACAACACCCACTTCGATGTCGCAGTACATCTTGGGTCCCGCCCTATCCACTTCAGCCCCAATTTTCCTCCTCTCCATCATGAAAGGGCGCTTAATTATTTCGAGATGGCGTCACGATGATGTATGGACGCGCCCCGTGAAATATGCCTCCGCGATCAACACCTCTGCCCGACCAGGAATTCTACTCCTGGATATTATTTGTCCAAATAGTTCTTCCTCAAAATAATTTTAAATATTCCGTACAAGTCCCACGCTTAATTTATGGGAAATAAATATTCATGAAGAGAGAGTTCTCCCGCTGACACGCCATGATTGATCTCGCGGTTATTATTAATTTTAGCACTTGCTCCTTTGCAGATGAAACAAACTTGCCTTGTCAGGAATGTCGGAAATTCCCCTCCGCTTTTTTCAGATGGCTGCCGTAAGCTGCAACATTTTGTAATTAAAAGGAAGCTGCGTTGGCATATTTCCGGGTTTTTTTCTCTTTGGATGGGAGAGGTGGAATTTTCACAACACGCCCCCACTGTAAATGCATTAAGTTTTAGAGGAACATTTCGCGAAATTCGGAAGAGCATGAAATGGTTGCTACCATCTGGAAAAGAATTCTCTAGTTGATATTCCAATTCGAATGCGTCGGAAGACAGTTTTTTATATAGCGTGGTTCGTGTACCTTGATAACATACGACACACGATCCAAATACACATCGACTGGGTCAAAGCATATACTGGCATCGTTGGTAGGTATTTAATTAACATCACACTGGAGCAACACATCGGGCTATTGGCGACGGTCCAGGATCAAACGCGAAGGGAAAGATCCGAGGACACCACCATGTAATTTTGAACCACCTGGCATCACTGGAAATGAAGTAGCTGACCAAACAGCCAAATTAGCAACGAAAGGCACGGTGATCTCAAAAACACATATCAAATGAACAAAGATGGTAATGGTAATTAATTAACGTTGCAATGGAGCAACGCAAAGGGGTATTGGCGACGGTCCGGGATCAATCCCCAAGGGAAAGCACCGAGGACAACAGCACGTAAGTTTGTACCGCGGTCAGATGACGAGGTTAACACCTGAGCTGGCACCCCACTCTCTAAACTTCCACACCACGCCAAAGTGAGGACATTTGAGGCCACGACAGATTTAACGTGCACCAGCTTCCATGTACCCGACAGTCTTTACTTGGATTCGAACTCGCAACCCTCTGATTGGTAATCCGCTACTCTTCCGACCGGGCTACCTCAAATGAGCAAAGATCCACCTCATTAAAACCTTTAATTAGCAAATTTCCAAAGAATGGCAAACAGAATGGGAAAATTCAGGTAAAGGAAGACAAGTTTTCCAATTCTTTAAAAAACGAGTAAGAGTATTAAAAATTACCACCAGAGATTAACCCAGTTCTACACCAACCCCATGGGATATTCCCATCTTTCTTAATATATTTATATCAAGCCCTAATTTCGTTTGCGGTGAAATTGGCTCTGGTATTCATTCTATAACTCACTGTCCCCTCTGTTCTAAATTGCATCTAAAAACACAGTGATGCTAATCACCAACGCTTTCTGTGCAAATATTACAAAATCAAGAATGTTCACCAAATATTAAAAACCTTAAATTATTTTAACTTAACAATAGGTAAGGTAAAATAGGTTTAGGTAAATTATTTTACCTAAACAATTTTGCTTATCACTCTTAAGCTTTGACCGTATAATATTGTATCATACGTGTAATACATTACTATTAAATTTACTTGCTATGAAAGAATCTTCAACTCCCATTATAGGACAACCACAGAGATGCACAATAAAGCCAGTTTCATTCACATTTTAACAAATAATCATGAAAAAATTCACTGAGCTTCTTTAATTCAAATAATAATTGTTATCCATTCGAACTAAATCAATCTCAAATTCATACTGATTTTGTAAACATACAAGACTTAGTAGACTAGAAAATAAATTTTTCATTGTACATTTATTTTAACATTTTATAATACTTTATAATGCAATACATTTTTGCATTTTTGTGTTGTGTGATAGGTAGATAGTTGAATTTACGTCGCACTGGAGCAAACAAAATTTGCTCTTGCGACGGTCCGGAATCATTCCCGAAGGAAAAGATCCGAAGACACCTCGAAATTTTTAACCATGTTCAGATTTATTTTGTAAGAATTTTATCCCTAGAACATATATGCCGGTTATCTGCTCAATTGGTAAGATTCCATTTTAATTAATTTAGCTAACATGCCTTACAAAAAATTCAGCTAATCCTTTTAACATATTCCAGTGACTGTAAGGCATATGAATTTCGTTAGATAAGAAGTAAACACACGCTATAGAGAAACTTAATTCGAAGTTAACACTACTTGCATACATAATATAAGGAGAAGATGCTTGTGCATCCTCGTATTATAAGAAGCATATAACCGTTCCACGAAAAAACTGTCTGCGTCTTAAAATCCGAAATCTAATTATAATGTAAAATAAAATAAAACCGAGGTCTTTTTATTAGAGCACCAAGGAATTTTTAACTATTTTAACGTGAGATATGCTACTTTAAAATTCTGTTGTAAGCATTTGTGGGATTTTATGAATATTTATGGGAATGCATTATGATTATTTTTGCTATCAGTTGCGAACTCAAGTGAGATAGCTTCCAAGCCCGAGTAGATATTCATCTCTACAAATTTGTATTTATTTACAAAATTATATACCAGTCTACGCTTTGGGTGTTAGAAGATTTATTTCCTAGATGTTCCATATATTCAAAAATAAATTTTTTAGTTGGTAACTCAACTGAATTTCTGAAAACAGTTTTTGGTGGTTATACTCTTCTTTCTGATCCATGTAACTAGAAAGCTACGTAATTGGTAATTTATATTGATTATGTTTCACATTTTATTTTTTGCTATCTTCAGAATTCAGTATACGACGCCATAAATCTAATATATCCTTTCACCTCGAAAAAAAGAGAAAAGATAAGATGTAACAAAAATCTTTTGCTGCATAAAAACTTACTTCAGATGATTGATTATCTCGAAACATGATAATTAATCAATGGTTAATTGGCATGTTTTGCACTTATTTTTCGGTGGGTATGTTCAATCATTCTCCTAATTCTTTACTAACTAAACTTAAAAACCAATTAAATGTGCATCGTTCATTAAAAAGATATGCATTAATGTTATAGAATAATATTTAATGAGTACGTTTATGAATAAATGTAAAATTAAAACACGCACTTGTCCATATCATATTTATGCATAATTAAATGTATAGAGCATGTAACAATATACATGCAATAATTTCTCTCTCTCGAAAATATCAACGAAAATAGGTTTTAGCGCCAAAAAATACCAAATCTCTTTGGACCAAAGAATGAGATGAAATTGAAGTAAACGTTCAGAATTTAATTGTGGTAACATAACTGACTTTTTACTATAAATTTTATTGGAAATAAAAATTAACACAAGTAAAAGTAAGCGAAATACAGCTATATATTTTTGGATAACTTTATTTCATTTACAGGGATGAAATCTGTTTATGGAAATATGGGATGCTATAAATGGATTGAAATATGAAATGTAAGTAACGGAACTTTTCCATCAATGTACATAAACAATTAGGAGACTTAAGCATAGATGCGGGTCTGAAAGTACATAATAATAATGCAACAAAGATAACATTTTGCATTTACTATTGCATTCAAGAAGCAAGAAAAGGGTAAAAGTCAAAAGGTAGTTTGGCGGTGTACCCAGCCATCGCCAAAACGCTGACTGAAATTTTAGTCGCCAAACGTCTGTTTGTATAATCCTACGACGGGTTACTATATTCAAAAATCATCACCATTATTGGTGATGGTCCCGTATTCTTAAATCTTACCGGAAAAATAAAGTTATAAACTTTAGGAAAATTTGTCTAATAAAAGAAAGTTGGTAGATAGATAGTTGAATTTACGTCACACAGGAACAGTACAACGGGCCATTGGGATCAATCCCTAAGGGAAGGATCCGAGGACAACACCTCGTAATTTTTAATCACGGTCAGATGACGAGGTCAACACCTGAGATGGCACCCCACTCTCCGTACTTCCACACCACGCCAACGTGAGGACATTTGAGGCCACGGCAGATTTAAAGTGTACCTGTCCCCACGTACACGACGGTCGTTGGTTGGATCGAATTTCGAACTCACGGTCCTCCGGTTCCTAATGCGAGACTCCACCAACTGGACTACCTCGGCCCTTCTACGAAAAGGCGGAAACCAGTAAAGAACACTGAGATATTTGTAAGATAAGACTAAAAATGAAGACAATTGTTCGTCCTAGTATTAATATATGAAGATGGCCCAAAAAAAATAGAAAGATCGTAAGCCAAACTCTTAACAGAAGAGAGTCGGATTTAAAATTCATGAACTAAAGCGTAGCAGTTGTTCACCTCTCTCTAAAAATCACTTTGTACTTTTCTTTCACAACATCATTTCACCTACCTACTTACCCTCATACATCAATAATTAAGATTACTCCGTCAATCCTTTATTTACCTCGAGCGTCACTTTAATGAAGACCTCTGTCTGTCGCTCGTCTGTTCAATAATGCACGGCTTCTATTCCATTCGGAATGAACTAAACTAACATCCCCTTCCTTTATAATTAATTTTACATCGATTATTTAAGAGATTATTTACTCGAAAACGATTATGTTGTTCTGCCAGAAATATTTCATATTCGCGATGAACGGAGGGGGTGCTGTATAGCTTTCGGCGCTGGAGTCGTTTTCTTGTTTTACTCCATTTTGCGGAACTGAGTCACTCTTGAGAAGGAACAGCTGCATTGATGTATGTATCAGAGTTTTCTTTTGGGTGACGTTGTTAATGAAAGCTCCCAGCGGAATCTGAGTAGGCTGAAAAATAATGCCTAGTGCATAGATTATGGAAAAAAATTAAGATAGATAAGTTCATAATTACTTGTGCTGTTTTTTTCTGTGGGTTATAGAAAATTATTGAGTAAGATTTTAGTTTAAATATCTCGATTATTTCTAATGCTACTTTTTAAAGGTCTAACGCGGTTTTTTTTAACCTTCCTAGTGGTTGTCTCGATAAGGTATCTCGTCATTAGCGAAACTGAATAGATCTTTATGGACGAGATATCTCGTCATTAGAAGAAAACTGACCACATCTTGATCTCGTCATCATAAAAAAATCGTCAATGTCTTTTGATGACGAGGTATACCGTCATTAACAAAATTGGTCAGACATTGATGAACGAGATATCTCGTCGAAACCACTTGGAGAGTTATACAAATGAGATCGCGGTGCATCTGAGAAGTGCTCGATACTATCTTTTATAGCTATACACGCATAAATTATTCATTAAACAAGTGTATATTATATTTTAAGACATACTAAAAACAAATAACTAAAAACGTATTATTTAATTTTATAAATGATATGTTTTTAGTTATTCTTTTCATTGAGTAACATTAAAAAATATCTTTAAAAAGTCAGTGTGTTCTTATCAGGTAATGGTGGTAAATTAATTAACGTCGTACTGGAGCATTACAACGGGCTACTGTCCGGAAGGGAAAGATCCTAGGACAACAAGACGTAATTTTTTAACCCTGGTCAGATGACAAAGTTACACCTGACCCACCCCACTTTCCAAACTTCCCCACCATGCCAACGTGAGGACATTTGAGACTACGACAGATTTAACATGCACCAGCCCCCTTCGTACACGATGTTCTTTGGTTGGAATCGAACACGCAACCCTCCAGTTGCTAATCCGTTACTCTTCCAACCGGGCTACCGCGGTCCGTTCTTATCAGGACCAGTGCGACTTATAGAGGGTTAAGGACCTCGATGTCTACTTTCCTTGCTTTCACTGATTTGTTGTGTGTACTAGGTTCAATCATGTTAACTTTAAAAAAATACATTAATGTATAACATATTCTTAAATTACAATTTAGAGTGTGAATATTTATTTCTAACCGACGGGATTGCTTAAATTATGTTTATTTTTTGTTAATAACTCTTCAGAATTTTTTTATAAAAAGAGAAGTAAATAGAATTTCTAGCGTACAATTACATGTGCATTTACAAGTATTTATAGCTAGGAAACAATTTTTCATATTAAAAGTGTTGAAATATCGCAATAAAAATTAGAAGTTTTGCAATTTTTATTTAAAATTCATTTTTTCAAAATGTATTTACTTAATGTTATTTGAAGTTTAAAGATAAACTTTGAGGAAAGATAATATATTTGTTGCAGTACATTTTTATGTAACTAAAAAAACTAAGTTATTATAATATCATTTATAATTATAATATCTCTCTCTCCCCTTCATTTATAATTATAATATCATTTATAATTATAATATCTCTCTCTCCTCATTTATAATTATAATATCATTTATAATTATATCGTCAGTTAATTTAAATACAAGTCTCAATCTTCAAACGTAGTTTAACGTATTCTCTTACATTACTGTACAAATTATTTTAATTCATAACTCCTCAATATAATATTTTGAAATTATGACTTACTATTTCTAGATAGGTGTAACTAAAATATTTCCATAAATGTTTTAATATACATCAAAGTATGAGAGACATTTTTGTCAAGTTAAATACAAGTGTTTCCGTTGCATACGTCAGCACTTCGCCAATAAAAGTTCCAAAGAATAAATTCCGAATTGCTGGATGATATTTGATTGGATCAACACCAATTAGATTAAATACCAAATGTTGCCAAAATGGTGATAAACTGCTTTTCAAGGTAACACTGATATGCATTATGCGAGAGAATTTAGATAGTAAGATCGTAGACCGTCATTTTTGTTTATTTGCACTGAAAATTTCTCTAATATTGTGACCATGTTACTCAATAAATGCAAACAAAGAATTTTCGAATATTGATATAATATTACTATAGCAACATTCCTTGCCCAGAGCTGTGAAAGTCGCTTATTTTCGACTTCAACCTATAAAGACACATAGTATAGGAGTAGTTTGATCAGCTATCTGTACCCTTTTTAAACTGGATGAAATGGCTGGAGACTCTCTCAAGGATTCCTAACAATAGAATTGCAAATACTGTTGATACTGTTTTTAAGCCATCCTTTTTCACTTCAGAACTTTATCGAGCTGTCCGTCGATTGATGGAACGGCGTAGAAAAAAAATAATGATAATAAATAAATAAATAAATTATTAAAAATTGTTGATGGGCTCCGAATTTGTTCGTGTTAATTCATCTGGTGGTTGTTGTCTCGACGAGGTATCTAGCAAATCGTTTTGAACTTCCGAAATCTATTGGGCTTCTCGTCAATTGATGTACGGGCGTAAATAGAAATAAATGAATATAAACATATTTGAAATTGTTAGCAGACTCTTGAAAACATCGTGGAATCATAGGAAAACGAAATCAATCTGAACAAATACTGCAACAAGCTAGACATGCTTCAATAATATTCCAACTTTAAAGACATTCCCCCAAACCAGCACTTTCGGTTTCAATTTCTTTTCGTCGGCAGTATTTTTCTTCCCACAGGAGAATGGACCTGGTATTGACTCGTCCTATTTCCGGTGGCATCGTAACCTGAAAGGCGAAATGTTCCATCGATTTGAAATAAAAAGAGGTGGGGAGAGAAGACAGTGTCGCGATCAATAGTTCGAAGTCATTGAACTGGAAAGGGGAGGAGTTGGTCACCTGAATTCCACCGCCTACGTTCGACCGAGCTAGTATTAAAAGAGAACGGTACTGTCCATTTATCAGGTTCTGATGAAGAAAAATCGGCTGGGCCAGCAAAAATGTAGGAAATCGTTTTCTTTAGCTACCAAAGTATCGACAACAGAAATCGATTGTTAATGTAAATCTCACGTCAACTTTCTTCCACATTTACGGTTGAGTATATTTGAAGTTATTGTGACCAAATCCTCAAAACAGCATCCAGAGAAGCATTGAAAAGAAATTAATCCTTAACGTTTCAAGAATATAGCCGCGGTAGTCCAGTTGGCAGAGTCACAAATTAGCAACCGAAGAGTTGCGAGTTCGAGACTAGATCCAACCAAAGACAGTCATGTAGGTGAGGGCAGGTTAAATTTGTCATGGTCTCAAATGTCTTCACGTTGGCGTAGTGGGGAAGCTCATTTGCCAGTGGGGTGACAAACTCAGGTGTTAACCTCGTCATCTGACAGTGGTTCAAAATTACGAGGTGTTTTCTTCTAAATTTCCCCTTCGGGGTTGATCCCGCACAATCGCCGATAGACCGTTGTGTTGCTTCAGAGCGTTCTAAATAATCTTACCTACCATCATCCAGCCTACCTACTCCTAGAATATAATATGCATAGAAAGCAAGATGGCGCTTGGTAGCCTTACTACCTGTTAGAGTGGAGAGACTGGTTGGGTTTTTATGGAGCACGGCCTAGTAAGTTGGCCACGCTGGACGTTGCTTGGCCACACACTAGTTGGCCAAGCAACGTCCAACGACGTCAAGTAAATGGACATCAACACACAAAGAAAGTTTTACTGACAGAAGAGAGAGAGATACACCCTGGGAGGAATTGGAGTAATAAGTATTAAAAATATCTATGAAAATCTTAAACAAATCGACTAAATTAGAAATTTTACTAAACGATACCTTCAAATGACGTAAACAAAAGTTTACTAAGCGTTGAAGTATAGTCATTTAAATAAAAAATGCAATTTATAATGAGGTAAAATCTAAATATCAAAACATGTGATCGTCTAACCCCGGTACACTGCTGAATGTGCTTTTGGGTTAGATTTAGCAGCTCAATTGATGCGGTCATCAAAGACTGCATCAATCTAGTCGACTAATATCGTGGATAAATCTGGAGCTCCATCCCAATAGACTGAATTGAGCACCTTACGAAACTGCCGTTTTCCGTAACCAAGTTTTGATTAAAATCTGCTAGGATCGTCTTGTGCTTTTCACACTCTTGACCCGTGCTTTGTTCAACAGCGCTCAATATTTAGTTTTCTTCAGTGGTCGAGTATGGATTGGCATACACACGGCAAATCGGAGACTTTTTTTAAGATATGCCACAGCAACACCCTTTCTTCGGATAAGCCTTGTACGGTGTATTAAACCATCGAAATCCCTGAGCCAAATCCGAAGATTTATAGGAATGGAATGTTCCAGCTTGATGGTAGGTTTGTAAGTGTCTATTATTTTATTGCTGATATGTTCATCTTGTCAGAGATGGTTCATGGACGTGTTCATCTAGGAAAGGAAATCGTGTTCATGGTCTAGAAAGTTAATTATTAGTTATTTGATTCTTTTAGAGAATGTCTCTGGTTGTTTCCACTGATTGGCACCAAATTTATCTTTTTCGATATTGGCGATTTCATGTGGAATTTTTTGAATTGACATTGAAGCAGGTAGTGTCATCTTGCACGGCAACATATTTTGCAAACTAGAATAGGGTTCATCTTACTATTCAACAATTGATGTTCGTTTGGTTCAAAACAGGAGATACATTACCGGGTTTTTGTCGAAAGCACTACTAGTAGAAAACTAATTCACCGAGCTGGTGGGTTTGAGCCTCGTTGCTCCCTTACGAGTTGGTTCACTTCCTCCGATATTCTTCCTTGAGACTACTTGGTTCATTAGAAGTTTCCTCTTGCGATAAACAAACATGGACCAACACGGACTTGAAAGTCATTCGCATTTTCATGGATTTCTTATTTGCAGCAATGTTCGTCAATCACGAGGCTGTTTTCGGAAATGATTACCACAGATTCCTTTTAGAACGATTTTATTTCTCTCTTTGTTTTTATGATGATTTTAATTTATATTGCTGTCAAACGTTGCATTTTTGCCCTTCGCTTGAGTGGAATAACTCCAGTTCGTTAAGTAACGGCAAAAGGTAGTTTGTTTCACCTTTAGAAAATCCCATTAGAATATGAAAAATGTGTAAACCTCAGCAATGTAAAAAGCTCCACTTCATTTTGTTACTATAACCTATTTAATTTTGACTAAAAAATTGAAAAAATTGACTAAAACATTGCTTATGGCTATCAGTAGTAGTTTTATTAGCATAAAGTAATTCTGACAGCCATAACATTGTTAATTCATGTTTGGGAGATTTTTAGCATTGTTTCATACTTGGGAGAACATTTCTTCTCTTATTGCACGCTCAATGGCGATCATGAAATAAAGTTGAATGTTCTACCACATTTGACATGCTACTGAATCATAGCGCATATTCGATTGGCTATGCTTTGCCTACAGAAATGTTGCCATTTTCGAGATGCAGAAAATCAACAAATTAAATCGTTTTTATTCGCTTAATGATTGTAAATGTATGTTAATGCAAATATTTATGAAAAATATATATATATATAAAGAAATAAAACACCTGCATATTATCAAGAACATATAGATGATCCAACAAGTAAATAAATAAAATTCCTTTCTGAAAATTGTCTTGAAAAATCAGTCTAGAAGATTAGCAATTCCTCTGCTACTCAACAGTGTAAAAACTGAACAGTTGAGTCTCAAATTAAATTCTAAGATGAAATTTAATGTCAAACGAGATGCTACAAAATAAATTTATTTGATAAATGGTTATGAAATATAAGTTACATATACAAAATTGAAATAATTAATAATTTTGCATTTAAAAGTAAGGCAGGATGACCCACAAATTCATGATTAAACAGTCGAAAATTGACGTTAGTTGAAAACAGAAAGCACTGAATCCAGTCGCGAAGTTACTAAGTTATTCTATAGATCCAATGAAATCTTGAAGTTAAGCAGCATAAATAAATAAAATTATATTCATTCGTACCACAAAAACCTATTTACGCCAAAAATGATTTACACTAAATTCTAAAAAATCTAAAGAAAAAACTTAAAAATAAGTTTTACGATCTATTTTTAAACAAACATTGAAACGAAAACACGGTCCATAATTTATAATTGAAGCAAAGAGAATAAACTAAAAAGCTTCGTGTGTCACGATTGCTGTTGCCACCGAAAGAGTGAAAAGATGATAAGCAAATTTTTCATTCCTAACCACAACGTTAGAAATTATTAAAACTCTATAAAATAGAAATGTAAACAATTCTACTCATCAAAATATTCCTCTCCACTTTCTAACATGTAGCTTATTTTCAATGGCGTTCCCAAATGATATGCTTTACTTTCAAATATTTATCTTTGGAATTCAATTTCCTTTATAATTTTACGCCTCCGAAAAATTCACTTTCTCTTTATCCTTGTTTATGAAACGTAATATTATTTTCCTAAGTTTGATTTTTTCTTCTTTTCTCGTCCGAAGAATTTCTTTTCGAATTGCATTGTATTCTTTTGTCTAGTTCCTTTTTCTCTTACAACAGCCTTCACTTAATTTTTTTTCTGTTGTGGAATATATTACTTTTTTTCATGCAAGTCTCAATGATTTTAATCTCTGTTTCGTTCAAATTCCTTTCTTACTTTTCCTTTCATTTCAGGTTTCTTTCCCCTTACGGTTCTTTGGATAGTGATGAAATAGTTTCGCTGTTTTATTTTTTTATGCACAGAACCATTTCAACTTACAAAGAACAACATAAAATATGATTGATCCTTGCTACAAAAACCGCGTTTTGGTTGGACGTGCTTAGACTTTTTATGTCAAACGCTCAGCTCAAAACTGGATGCTAAAAGTATCGGGTAGGCTATGTCGGTTTAAAATCACTGTTTTACCCGAATACGTCTCGTTAGCGTATGGTATTTATTTGGGTGAAGTAAATGAAAGACAAATTCAGTAGTCAATTCAGAGTTTATCGAAAGCTGACATTCCGCATAGATTGCGATCGATGTTTTTCTACTTGGCTTTTCGACGAGTATATGACGACATTGTGAATTTTTTTTTAATTCTTCAACTACGATCTAAAGTTTCACAACCAACACTGCATGAGATTTCATTTTTATTGTTTTAAATTGACAGATCTCAACGTTAGCTTTCTTTTGAGACCAATTTCGACGTCGTAATACTTTGGAGTCCCGAGTTACAAGGATTTGAAGTTGGCAGCGAAAAGTCCCCAAAACGTGACTCCCTTTCTACTCGCTTATGGTGACGAGTGAACTCAAAATCACTAGCAAGTCTTTGTTTCCTCAGCTATCAAATGACTCTAGATAAGTTTGGTTGATAATATAGAAATTATTAGACCAAATTCGATGCCTTTTTTGTAATGCTCAACTTTCCGTATTGGCCAAATAGTACTGGTCTGATTTTAAAGACGTATCCACGTCAAAATGTGTCGTCTAAAATATCTTAAACAAACACTTATTCACTTGATAATATGGACACTCTCCCTACAGCAATGTATTGTATTGTTTAATTAAAAAGTGATTGCAAATAGTTGACTAGAAATTTAAGGATGCTGCTAACGAAAACAAAGCCTAATATAGACAAATTGGTAGCTCATCGGGTCCATCCTTCTCATTGGTGTTCATTTTTAATTTTACTGATTTGATTGATGTTCCAATAATAGTAAGAAATTTAGTGTGTGAATGTGCAATTTATTTTTTGTTATTTTATTTTAATAAATAGCTTAGTTTCAAGATGTTTCGTTTCCAAACGGAGGTTTTGAAATTCTAAAATTTCACACGCAGCTACACAAATATTTTGAAGAAACTCAAAACTTATGAGCACAGCTACACTTGCAATTAGTTAAAATAGAGCTTTACAGAAGGGGGCCGAAAAAATTGTCTTTGGAAAGGGGGCTGTTGAGCCAAAAAGGTTTAGGTTCAAAATGGCAGCACAAGGGAGCTATTGATTTCGTAAACTCTTTTAAATGCGTTCCGAAAACATTAACCAGGACAAGAAAAAACGTATATTTTTTCTTGCTCTGTTCGAGAACTTTTTTTCCGATTGGACAGTGATCGAAAAGCGGGAAAGGACACCGAAAGGGAGACTAATTAGCGAGACTTGCGTGAACGGGGGCCTCGCGTGACGTAGTCACGTGTGAGTTCGCTAACTTGTGTCACCTCGGACGCCTCACGTCATGTGGTCGACGAGGAAAGCTGAATGCTAATCTTTCCGTCTCTGTCCGAAACTGTTATGGAGGAAATTCAACACTCGGGGAAGACAATGCACGCAATTAATCCAACTCGTGGAGACATTATTCATGTATATTGGGAGCCTCATTAGGAATGCTAACTTTTGTATTTTCTCTTTCAACTGTTTACTTAAAATGCAGTTTTTATATATAATTTATGATTATCTTTTTTAGCGCAAGCCAGGATTTTGTTTGCTAAATTATAGGTAGGTATTTTAATTAGCGTCGCACTGGAGCAACAAAACGGGGCTATTGGCGACGGTCCGGGATCAAACCCGGAGAGATCCGAGGACAACACCACGTAATTTTTAACCATGGTAAGATGACGAGGTCACACCTGAGCTGGCACCCCACTCTCCAAACTTCCACACCACGCCAACGTGAGGACATTAGAAGCCACGACAGATTTAAAGAGTACCAGCTCCCTTTGCACACGACGGTCTTTGGTTGGATTCGAACTCACAACCCCCCGGTTGCTCTAGTCCGTTATTCTTCCAACCGGGCTACCCGCTGCCCCGTTAAATTATAGGATTTGGGGAAATAGTGAGATATCTTTTGCTTAGAGAGAGAAGAGGGGCATGCTTGAAAAATTCTGTCCTTAATTCGCACTTATAAAATAATTTAGAACATTTCTGTGCTTCGTAAATAAAAATTGATCTCAGTTTACGTTATTTTGTTTTCAGTATTTGTAGCGATGGTATCAACTGTTTCAAATATTGTATGCCAGTGTACCCGTATATATGTTAGGAAAGACCGAAATTAGAGAGTGTCAATATTCTCCGGTGAATGTCGACACATACCAAATACGTCGGTGAAAGACCGAATATTTAGTTATATTCCTATACATTCGGACCATCGCCGGTGTATGTCAACAAGCACAGATAAGCTCTTGTGGAGTCGAAACGAGAAGCCGAGAAGGCAGAATCCACAGCCAGAGAGGCCTCTCCGCCTTAAGTTTAAGTTATTGCAATAAATAAGATTGTATAACGTTAATCACATAATTTATGTATAAGTTTATTATTGGTATTATTTTCTTTTCTCATATAGAATGTACTGTTCGTTTTAGGTTCAACAGTTTATTTACATGTGCTGTTACTTAAGCTTTCTCCTATTTTGACATACTATATCCTAATATGTTTTAATAATAAAGTATGATTTTAAAAGTTGCATTTTTGTCTTAACGTAACAAAAAAATTTTTATTCAACATTCACCATCAGTGCATGCTGAATGTCGACATTTTCCGGTGTAAGTAAGAAATAATGAGATTTAGCAAATATTTCGGACATACACCAAGGCCTATGTGAATGTGCTGAGATTCACCGGAGAATATCGACATTTGCCAGATATCGGTCTTTCACAGTAACATATACATTTTGATCAAATACGCATTTTGATAACTCCTTTGTCAATAACAAAATACATTTAATCAAAAAAGCAGTATCTTTTAATGTAGAGGAGCTGATAGTTATGTCATTTTCCATTACAGCTACTGGACAGAACCGTGATCAAGATTCTCCCAAACCATGGACATATCATAAACCTCATACTTCATAAAGAAACCCTTTCAGCTGTAAGGAGAGCATCATTAAACAGTTATACAAATGGAATCAGGCTCCTCATCCAGCCAAATGTGATAAAAACTCTTAAATTTAATTTTGAATAGATAACATTCGTAGCAAGTAACATATAAATGTTTCCTCGAACGGGTCAAGTCAAAAATGATAGTGGGCTTCATCAACGGGTGGTTGAAAGCCAACTTACGAGAAACGACCTTTGATCACTATTATATGAACGAAATGCTGAAGGCCACGCATTGGTGCACCCAGAATATCAATCTGGAGGGCGATACAATTTTATTGTCAGCTCTTTATTTAGGGAATGGTTTTAAAATTTAAAAATTTCTTTGAAATATAGACTAGTTTTAGAATGTGTTACCTCGAGCTGGTTTTAAAGTGTCTATTCAAAGACGAATGGAAACTGTTTCGAAGGGAAAATGTGCCAACATTTCACTGACATTAAAATTTTCAGTCATTTTATCGAACTCCAGTAAATGAGAACTGTAGCACTTTTGTAAGTAGGCTTTCCTTGGGTAAAACTGAATAATTTACAAGTATGCTTCTGTACTAAAATCCCAAGATTGAAATTGATGCCAAACAATATTGTTAAATGTTAATAAATAAATGTTGTCGAAGCTAGATATGGTAGGTAGGTATTTTAATTAACGTCGCACTGAAGCAACACAATGGGCTATTGGCGACGGTCCGGGATCAATCCCAGAGGGAAAGGACCGAAGACAACACCACGTAATTTTGTACCATGGTCAGATGAAGAGGCAGCATCTCAGTTGACACCCCACTCTCCAAACTTCCACACCACGACAACGTGAGGACATCTGAGGCCACGACAGATTTAACATTTACCATCCCCCTTTGTACATGACGGTCTTTGGTTGGATTCGAACTTGCAACACTCTGGTTGCTAATACGATACTCTTCCAACCTGTCTACCGCTGCCCAAATGTTGTCGAAGCAAACATCGATGGAGAGAATAGTAACCATGGTTGCGGTAAGGAAAAATCTCATTTCACAGATCTTAAAGGCATTTTAAAGTATAGACATGAATAAAAAGAACGATTTCAAACCAAGTAGCCCATCTGAGTTCAACTGATAAACGCCTAAGTGACTAAACGATAGCAAAATGGCTCGGTTCGAAATCTTCAACGCGAAAAATTTCTTGCAATGCTCGGGGTTTTTTTTGTAATACACAGCCTAAACTTCAAAGATCCTTTCTTCTTATTCTCGGATCTCTGACTGGGAGAAAGAAGAAGGCTCTTTGCGGACGGATTTTTTCTCGCTTTAAATTCCAACTGGCTACAGCATTAACATAACTTTTTATACAAACACAACACAGCGCATCGTTTAAACGAGAGATAAGAAAAAACTACCATAGATTTTAGCGATGTGGATGGAAAAAACAGGCCAGGAAATGCCGGAAAATAGGATTTTTCTACGTGCGCTGAAAGATGAACTTTTTTCTCTCCGAATCATGGAGTAGGGTGGGGTCGGGAACTGCAACTGTTTATTTATATGCGCTTGTGAGTAGACGATAAGATTCGTAGAAACGTAAAAAAAAAACAGGAAATAAAACCTCCAAGCACCATGCTACATTCTTAGACTTTCTGAAAAATGTATGGTTGTATTCAATAAAACTTTGGGAATGAAAAATAAGTATAAATGCGGAGCTCCTTCCCTCCTCTGCTCAGTATCAGATAATGCAAAAATCAATAGCAAAATAAAATTCATCTTTTGCTTCCTCCTTGTAAGGATGTGGGCCCTCAGGCATGAAGGTTCGCTGGAGAGGAGAAAAAGGAGCTTATTCCGTGTTCCAGGAGATCTGTCCTAGGGATGTGGAACTCAAACCTTGTTAGAGATGGGACTGTTTTTTCAGCGTTCGTTATCGGTAGTTTAAATACGGGGATGGGTTCTGGAATGAAAGATGTTTGGTATCTTTAAGAGCTATTTATCCTTTTACGGATGGGCGTTTTCGAAAGTGTGTCTTCACTCGTGGACTCGTTCGTGTAAAAGGTACTTAAAACCCGATTTTATTTTATTTTAAAATGTGTTTGAGTAGTAACAAATCTAGTATCTTAACCTCCCAGCGTCAATCCTTCCAGCGTTTCCAAATAGTGTAGTATTGCTTATATCCCCACAATACACTCGGGCAGCGGTAGCCCGGTGGGAAGAATAACGAATTAGCGACAGGAAGGTTGCGAGTTCGAATTCAACCAAAGACCGTCGTGCAAAAAGGGGCTGGTACACGTTGAATCCACCATGACCTCAAATGTCCTCACGTTGTCGTGGTGTGGAAGCTTGGAGAATGGGGTGCCAGCTCAGGTGTTGCCTCGTCATCTGACCGTGACTCAGAATTACGTGGTGTTCTCCTCGGACCCTTTGGGTTTGATCGCGGGCCAATAGCACGTTAGGATTTACCCGTTAGGCCCGAATAGCGGGCCAATAGCCGGGCCTTAACCAATAGCCCCTTGTGTTGCTCCAGTGTGACGTTAATTAAAATACCTACCCACAACACACTCTGACTAAATAACAGCCGGTTGAAAGAATCCTAGGAAAAATTCTTCGACTGTCAAAACTGATTAAAAGTCATACAGAGAAGACGTCGAACTAATATATGAATGCGAACCCCTTAGATGGTTGTTGTGTCCGTTTTCTGAGTCAGATGTAACCGTGTGCATTTTGCACAGCTTTGGCAATGTCGATTATTTTCCTAGGAAAGATTCCAGTGGTCAAGACTGTCCAAAACTATTTAAAAGTCATACACGAAAGACTGCAAGTTTCAGAACTGATATGTGCGTGTAAACCCCTTAGATGGTTGTTGTTATCGTGTCCATTTTCTGAGTCAGATGTCGCTGTGTGCAGTTTGCACAGATTTTGCGATGTCAATTATATTCTCGCTGTAAATCTGTTCTTCAGGATTGTTATCGATTGTTTGAAGAGCAGGTACTATTGCAGGGCAGGTGAATATATGATTAGGTGTGATATCAACCCACAGACAGTTGTTACAATGCCTATCCGTTCTGGTTCCATCACTGTAAATTTTCATGCCTTTAAAATTTCCTGTTCTCAGTCTAGATATTGCGGTGGTGGTTTTTCTATCGGTGTTAATTTCACAAATTTATTGTTTTACAGTTAGTCTGCATTTGAAAATGGTTAAAATAACTACTCTGAATTCTGTATTTTGTATTTTTATCCGTCTCAGTGTGAAGTATGATTTAATCCACACTACGATCTGGAGTTTTTCTGTGTAGTAACTAGCCGTTTTACCTCCTTGACTAAGTAAGCTTCCCAGGATTTTCACAACCAATGATTAACTACTTAGCTGTAAAATGCTGTGTAAGAAATTTGTAGTATCTTCTGGGAAAATTCTGAGCACTCATAGTTTAATCAACTCCCAACTACCCAGTAGTTAGCTTTTATTAGTATAATTGTCGTCATTGGGCATTTTTTGCATCCGTGTCCCTCTGTAGCATTAGCAGGATTCCACAGTTGCAAAGATCGCATCAACTGCAGAACAAATTTTCTTTTGACACTTGTTGAGTAGATACTACCTGTTTTTCAACCATGACAGTAGCAAAACAAAGAAAAGGTTACTACAAAAGAAACTAATACCAGCCACGAGTTATGCAATGCAAACTCCTTGATAAGCAATCTGATGTATTGGTGCTTCAATGTGTATCGGCTCATTGTGACGTACCTGGAAATGAGAGAGCGGAATATCTCGCCACGAAGGGAACCAAGATCACCCAAATGCCGTTAAACTTTCTATCTTTTCTCACTTTGAAACATTGGATAGAGTTGTTCGAACATCGCCTAAAAGAAAGACTTGTCAATGCTGCCAAGGATAAATCTTGGGAATGTCTTCTTTCCTCTAGTGACATCGTCCCAGACTCTCCAAGGAAGGGCTTCAGTTGATGAGTTTCGTTTCCTGATGGGGCATGACTGTCTGCGTGACACTTATTTTATTGTAATATTGTTAACTATCCTGACTGGCATAGACCACCTATGACGGCTCAACACTTAGACAATGCACTGAACTTAATAATTTTAGTAAAAGTGTACAGAAGCTTTGGGAAGCCAGATGGCAAATGACGTTAAAGTCAAGAGTGCCTGGCATTTGTTTCATTCATACCAGCCTAAATTCCAAAGATCCTCTCATAAGCTGTGAACTGATACACTTCTTAGATGCAGAACAAATAATTACTCTCTTTATGTTTAAAGAAATTTTCTGAATAGTTTCGTATTTCTGGATACCATCACTTCTGATTGCTTGGGACATAATATGCCAACTTACATATGTGGGGAAACACTCAGTCTATCTTTAGATTTATCTCCTTTTACAGAAATCAAAAGAAATTCAATGACTTTACAAAATGAACATGTATATTCTGCTGTAATCAAAATATGAATATCAATCAGGTTCGTCTATGATAAATTGATCTTTTTTATTCGGCACATTTTCAGCTTATTGCTTTGTCTTAAGCCTTACCGGATATGGTTATCGCTATAGATATCAGAGTCTATTACACAAAGCAATCAAATAGTAGAGTGTATATATATATATATACAATGGTACAATCCATCAGAACAGTACATTACAACGGCATTCTGAAACACCACTCTGAAATTGTTTTACAAAATCGAACAACTCATTACGAATTTCCAAAAGCTTTCCTTTCTTTAGCCGTAATGTTAAATCTTGTTCTTATTCTACAATTAATCTTGTAACCGCATTGTGACTTTAATGGCAATGAAGTGGCAGTTAGTTTAGCTAAACTGTCATCTAAAATTAGACCAGTTCCTTTACCAAGGATCCCTCTCTCAAAATGCTTAAATGTAACAATAAAAAGAGCCAAATGGTGCGAATCCTGGAATTACACTAGTGTACATCGGCACCTTTTTCAACAGGAGCCGAATGATTTTATATGTTTCATAAAGTTCCCTAGAAAAATTTCTTCTTTGTTACCAAAGCTGGAAAAAGCCGTATTGTCACTCAGATCAACTTACAAATTCCACTTTGCTGGTCAAGTTAAATGTCTTGCTTTCCAGAACAGAAAGACCACTTGTTCTGTAGAGAGAACCGATTTAGAAAAAATTTGCCTAGATTGTGTGACTTAGAATCTATTGTGTTTTATCCTTTTTATGCACATTGTGCTTCATATTTATGGAAGACATAATGTCGGTACCAATGCACCGAACACACATGTCCCAAGATGTAACGTAATAAAATCTATTTAAGCAGCAGTGCTGCCATCTATTGAGAAATCAAAGTACCTTAGAATTCGCCCCTTTTCCGTTTACCCTCCTGATGGTTGTCTCGATTAGGTATCTCGTCTCCTTTGCAAAACTGATCAGATCTTGATATCATCCTAAAAAACATGTAATATCTGGATGACGAGATATCTTGTCATAAGCAAAATTGGTCAGATCGTGATGGACGAGATATCTCGTCATAACCACTTGGAGGGTTAAGAATGGGGGCCTCAGAAACTTATAATACCAATATAAATTATATAAATTACAACTGAAAGCTGTTACGAATGATTTTCAAAAACAAGAAGAATTTCTGGACACAATTTTCAAAAGAAAATCTTCCAAATGCTCCATGTTTATGAAAACATTTTGAGAGGAATTTAAACTTACAGTGGTTGATCAAATTAGTAGAGCCGCAATGCAAAAAATGGCATTTATGATTTGGGGGGTAATGGTTGCTATATGTCCGGTTGTGAAACCAACAGTGTTCCAACTATTTATTTAAAAAATTTTGACGTGTGTCACAAATATAAAATAATTCAATTTAACCGGGTTTTCTTTTTAATAACTGGGTTGAAATGTAAAAATGCTCATTTATAAAGATCATTGTAATATGATTCCAACTGTATGCAAGACCTGTCAATAAATAGACCCACCCTCAGTGGGAGTAGTTCAATTAGTCACACTGGAACAACACAACGAGCTATTGACAATGGTCCGGGATCAATCCCGTAGGAAAAAATCCGAGAATACCTCGTAATTTTGAACCACGGTCAGATGACGTGGTCAACACCTGAGATGGAACCCCACTCCCCAAGCTTCCACACCACGCCAACGTGAGGACATTTGAGGCCACGATAAATTTAACGTGCACCAGCCCCCACCTACACGACGATCTTTTTAAGGCACCTTCAGGAACAATCACTCGAAACCAATGCAAATGACACAAACAAACCAAGCATTCTAAGATGCGGGAAGATTTTCGTACATATATTTTCAGGGTAAAATTAAAGTTATATAAAAATTATATTATGATGGTGTGTGTGCAATGCCGAATTTAACATTTACTCTGAAGTTTTATATAAAACTTCGAAAGGTTTTCACACTTGGTCCTTGACTGGTCTGGTTTTGCGGGCAGATGGTTGGCTGCTTTGGGTTTTATGGGCAAGATCTAAAAATGGATAAGTTGCTCCAAACACAAAAAGCAAAATAAAATTCAATAAACATAGATTTAAAAATATCACATTAACAACCAGACCCACATTTAAAAGCATTACAAAATGCTTAAATAAACAATATGAAAACAAACAAAACACTTCAAAGTATGAAAAAAGTAATTATATTATCATCTCATCATCAATATGAAAAAGCAAAATGTAGTTTAAAATGCATTAATTTGAAATTATGCAGTTTGCGTGTGTGGAAATATTACGAAATAGAAAACAGTTTAGAACTTTTTCAAAAGTTTAAAAAGAACGTAACTCACGTCCAGATTTATTGTAAAATTATCACATTCTGTGACACAAACCCGAGTATAAATTATTCTTAATCCTTGCTTTACGAATGTTTCAGTAGCAGTAATTAGCAACATGAAGCACGCGGTAAATGTTTCCTGCATTTCGTATACTCTGTTTCGTGTTACAACGCCATATTGTCCGAGTTTCCGATTTCCCGTGGTACCTTGATTACCTGGGATAATCAAGATTCTACTGTAAGTGGCAGTCATAGAACCAGTTCCTCACTATACTTCAGCTAGATGTCAAAAAGTACGAATTCTAATTTGAATATTTCCCGGAAACGAAAAAAGATTGCTAGGAAAGCGGGCACATCGATCGACACACAAGTACAGAAAGAAAGATATGAAGTGTTTTTGACATTCCTCTACTGTTTGCAAATAACCTACAATGCATGACATCGGCGCTACACATTCGAATCCACGGCGCCTTCTTGACAAGAAACACTCTATTTGAGTTTCAGAGAGGTCTTAGATTGGAGATCCACACCCTCATACCTTTGTGACATATCACACTCCCACTCAAAAATGACAACTCGAAATATACCAATATTCCCAGAAGAAAACGCAACTCTTTCTGGTTTTCGATTTTCACGGGTTTCTTCCATCTAATAGATAGACGAAAATCAGTTCTTTTCAGTATTGGAAAAGAAAATAAATTCGTGTGATATTATGTAACGAAATTCTATAAAAATATCGATAGCTCAAATCTAAAACTTTTACACCAGGAGTTTGGATTTAATTTTCCAAAACAAAATGACAAGTTATGAGTTCCCTCCTGTAAGAGCGATGAGATGTGTTGAACACAGTTATATGTTATGTATGCCTATTAGCAAAACAAAACAATAAATTTCTCGTATTGAAAAAAAGTTTTCATTTCCCCCTCCTCCCAGTAGTCCAGTAACAATCATTTTTATGTACCATGAAAAGTTATTAGTGTAACTATCCAAAATGATAGACAACGATTTTTAGATAACGAGAGTAAAATCCGTATCGAATCTGCAATTGTTTTAGAACTGAAACTGAGAGATGTCGAACCCCAAATTATGTAATGCAACAATACTCTCGAAGTTTAGTCTGAAATTTTGAAATGCTATATATACATATATTTATTTATTATAATTATATATAATTATACATAATTTGTTAATAGCTTATTTTGGAAACTTTCCTGTTGACTATCAATTTTATTAATTCTTTAAAAACTGGATTTGAACACTTTCTTTTCGATTTCCGATTCCGATGTCTCGAGTCGGAATTCCGAGTCGGGGTTCCGTGTCGGAATTGCGGTTCCAATTTCTCATCTGTTGATTTTTCGGCGTTATGAATGGCATTTGTTGGCGGTCCTCATGTAGTTTGCGGCAGGTTGTTATCGATCTTAGGTCAATCAATGTGGGTAAGTTTGTTTTCTCCTTTTTAATTTTGTATTATACTTATCTTTGGTATGTGTCCTTGGTTGTCCCTGGTTTTGTTTTTCTAATTTTTGTTTTTCTAATTTATATTTTCTAATTTTGCCTTTCTTCTTATGGTGTTTCGAGGGGTGTGGGGGCTACTTTCGGTGTACTGCCGCTCACACGCAGAAAACACCATATTGTGTTGACTGGGTGAGGCTCCTCCCTGATGACGCCCTCATCCACCAACACTTCATCATTTTTTTTTCGAAATTTTCTTAAATTTCCCAATTTTAAAATTTTTGTTTCCACCAACACTTTTCATCCACCAACACTTCATCATTTTTTTTTCGAAATTTTCTTAAATTTCCCAATTTTAAAATTTTTGTTTTTCTCTTTGTTTTAGTTTGTAATTTTGAATTATATATATATATATATATATATATATATATATATATATATATATATGTAGCACCTTAGAGATATTCTGCAGGTGTTAAAGTAAAAAATAAACTTCGAGATCCTAAATGGCACTTATACTTTTGTGCTTTTGTGTGAAAAAAGCGATTCGCCAAATTAAAAACGCTCTAATTCTTTCAATCCATATTGAATTGATTCTACCCGAGAACAGACTAATTTTGTCAGAAATAATTTTACTTCATTTGTAAGTAAACTCTTTTTAACTTCCTAGAAACATTGTCAATACTTTTTAAATTCGAACAGGATTCAACTTCGAGATGGTCATAGAAAATGCTGGTATTTTTGACATATTTTGATATATAAACATTTGTAATTCATTTTAAATGTTTAACTATGATACTGTTTTTCTGTCAAGCTAAATGTATATGTCGGTAGTGATTTTGAGATGCAACGTACTTCCTGTACGTATTCTGGACGTGACTCACTTGACGTGACATTTTCGAATAGGATTTTCACGCCAACAAAATTCCAAAGAATGAATTCCATATTTATATATGATAGTTGATTGTTCAATACCAATTAAATTGAAAGTCGAACATTGCCAAAACGGCGATATGCCATACTTTAAAGTAACCCCGATATGTATCACGCGAGAGCATTTGGGTAGCGGAAGTAGAACCTTCGCTTTCCGTTCGTTTGTTCACGCTGAAAATCCTTACTTTTGTTACTACAAAATATACTTCGAACCAGATATGAGTTCGTGACCTAAATTGAACAGGATTGGAACACGAACTAGGTCTTCGGCAATCCTTTATTCAATTTAAGGACGCGCCCCGGCTGGAGAGGAGCGGGAGCAAAGCAATCCCCATCAGCAGTAAAAGTCCTCTTCCTGCTCTAAGTGCTACATCAGCAGCTAGGTGCGCCGACTATAAAGGTAGCCGTTGCTCTCGGTGTTCCCTGCCGTTACCATGGCGACAGCACACGCCATTGATTCCGTCCAGAGTTTCTCCGAGTTCGACGACCCGGCAGTTCTTAATGCCGATTTTTGGCACTGAGCCCGGGACCCCAACTTTTTTTCCCTAAATGCTGGGGTTTTCGGGGGGACGACCCATCGCGACTCGGACTGTGGGGAGAAATCGTTTGCCTCGATAGCATAGAGAACGACGTATTTATGGTACAGGCCCGTTCGAATTGCTTAGAACAGGGATGCACAGACTTGTTAAGACCAAGGACCGCATAGATTTGCTGTGATCAATGAGAAGGCCGCCAAAAAAGCATAAAAATTATCGATCATATATTATTTATTTTATTTATTTTTATGTTTATTATTTATTTTTATGTTTATTATTTATTTTTATGTTTATTGGTATTTATTATTTATTTTTATGTTTATTATTTATTTTATGTCTACTGATATTTATTTTTTATGTTTATTGTTTATTTTTATGTCTATTGATGTTTATTATTTATGTTATTTATGTTTATTGATGTTTCTTTATATTTTATACTGTTGCAAAAGAAAGATAATAGAAAATAAAGAAAGAATTTAATTTGATGCGTGACATAATTTTTTAATTTATATTTTAGCATTCAATAATGGTTTTAATATTTGGCTTGATTTTTGCAGCAGCCAAGTTCAAAATTGATTCTAAAATGTCATTAGTCAAGCGGTTCCAATTTGTCGTTTTGTTAATATTCATGACTGAAAACGCTAGTTCGCAGATATTTCACCCGAAGAGGTTTGCGCATTTTATAATGCATTATATACCAACGAAGTATTAAACTACCTATCCTGTGACTTGTTAAAGTTAAAATAACACGTATGAGGCGAGTCACCAGCAAATCAACGGTGGACCGCATGAGGCCCGTAGTCTGTGGCATCCCTGGTGTAGAAGATTCCGCGGTTTTTGTTTTAGAGCGGTTTCAAGAGGTCTTGAGTTAACCCTGAAACAATCGCGCCTTAAGCTAGCGTAGTTCCGTTCTAACTTTGGAAGTCGCGAGGAGGGAAAGAGCGAAACGAGGAACAGCCGTCGGGAGATATGAAGCTTTAAATATAAGCCACGAATGTTTATTTTTCTTGCATACTTCGTAACTTATGTTCCGTTTCCAACGCGAGTTAAGAGCTCTTTCGTATTCAGTTAAGCAGTCATTGCTGACTTAGGAGTCAAGCTTAATTAAATGAGTATAAGTTAACTTCAAATCGCAATTTCGCGGTACCTTATTAGGTAACCAGGTGCCCTCGAGCCAGTCCTTTCGAGAGACATCGGTTTGATGGGTGCTTTCCTTGGTATATTAAAGGTAGGTATTTTATTTAACGTCGCACTGGAGCAACACAAAGGGCTATTTTCGACGGTCCGGGATCGAACTTGAAGGGAAAGATTGAGGTACTTTATTAAAAACAAAAAATTATGAAAAGCATTCGGTACTTTTACCAACCCTCCAAGTGATTTCCATCAAGATCTGACCAATTTTGCTAATGAAGAATTTTGCTAATCAAGAATGCCGATTGAATTCCGAATGATGAATTATCCTAGCTGTTTTTGATGATGAGATCAAGATCAGGTCGGTTTTTTAATGACGAGATATCTCGTCCATCAAGATGTGGTTAGTCTTGCTAATGACTGGATGCCTCGTCGAGACAACCACCAGGTTTTGGTTGAAAAGTCAAAAAGCAATATGAAATGGGATTTCTGAAGAAAACCACCACTTTGGTATTGGAATCCCTTTGTAGAGGGAGATTACCCACTGAAATTAATTTTCCTCAATAAAACTTTCCGAGTAACTAAACTCATGATGAATGAGAAAAGCATATTGTTTATATACGAGGATTAAAAAAATGCTGCCATTTCATAGCTATGGTATTTCAGCCAAAAATCGTGTATTTTATCAGGTTTCATGATGTGTCCCGAATTCCAGAAGTATCCCATTTTGGTTTCGAAATTCATCGGGATAAAATTTTGAAAACTGACGTATTAAGTTTAAATTAAATGTTACACTTTTATAAAATTAAAAATTGGAATTTTGAAGTGGAATAGAATAAGATATATGAGGGGTGGCCTGGATTTTGGGTTAATGGCGTAAGGTCCAAAAAAGGCCGAGAAACAAAAGTAATATTTAAAAGTAATGACAAAAAAATACATCATCGGCTGAGCAAAAACTTATTAACTTATAATTTTTCTGAGATACTAAATGCTTATTTTTATAATGAGAAATGCGTAGTTATATAGAAATCTGTTTAAAAGATATGTAACGCTATCAAAATACTTATAATTTTTATTTTTCGACCTACAAAAACTTAGTTTTTAAACAACTGTACAGTAAAAAAATTGTCAGTTAATGAGTTTCTGCTCTAAGCTGACTATATATGAGTAAGTAAAGAAATTACTTATCCTATACACATTATATTTGTTCTTAAAATGCAAATAACTTAGGACTTCCAATTTATTGAATAAAATTCATCATTGAAATTAAGTAATAAAACTTTCAAAAGGTAGATAGGTCTTACTGCTGAGTGTTCTGTAGTGCTTTAGAAAGAAATATAGATACAGGGTTCGCGATCAAAGCCTCCAATTTCCTTGAATTTTTGCTTTAATTAACTTTAAAGGATTTCCGAGTAAGCATCTGTACCTTTCCACAATTATAAAGAAAACAATGTTACCTAATTCGTATAGTAAAGGGCCGTGGTAGCCCGGTTGGAAGAAGGGTTGAGAGTTCGAATCCGACAGTAGACTGTCGTGTACAAAGGGGACTAATGCACGTTAAATCTGTCGTGGCCTCAAATGTCCTCGTGTTGGCGTGGAGTGGAAGTTTGGAGAGTGGAGTGCCAGTTCAGGTGTGACCTCGTCATCTGACCGTAGTTCAAAATTACGTGGTATTGTCCTCGATCTTCCCATTCGGGTTTGATCCCGAACCGTCGCCAATATCCCGTTGTATTGCTCCAGTGCGACGTTAATGAACTACTTACGTAAAGTAAAATCAACATTTAGTTCTATATAAATTATTAAAACCTTTTTCATTTCAATACAAACACACGATTAAGAATTGCAAAATTGTACTTTTTTAGTTTTAATGTGTGTGAAAAACTTCATGTGTTTTTAACATAGAATAGTATCGCATTTATATTATGACGAAAGACTAAAATTGCTTTTTGTTTTAATGGATTCAATAGCCCGTTCTGTTGCTCAAATGCAATGTTAATTAAAATACCTACCAACCTAACGGTAATGGATTCCATTTGTGTCGAACGAAAACATGCAAATATGAGAGGGATTTTAAGTGCAAACAGACAAACCAGACGGTCTGAGAATATTTTACTTCAGCTGTCCAAATACTCTCTCGTGATATGCATCTGAGTTACCTTAAAATGTAGATAATCACGGTTTTGGCAATGTTTGACGTTTATTCTATATGGTGTTGATCAATCAATGCGGAATTTGTTCTTTGGAATTTTTATTGGCCAAGTGCAGAAATCGCTTTCAAAAAACAAGCCAACAGACATCACGTCCAGAATAAGTTTAGGAAACACGCCACAGAAACACGGCGGCTATATACGGCAATCATTTCTAGTATATTTACCTTAACAGGAAAAGCCTCTCATAAGAATCGGTGTAAACACAAAACATGTCAGAAACGGATAATCATAGTTTACAGCTAATACACAAGCCTCCAATATCTACGACAACGAGCAACATCGAGATCGAGAAGACGGACATTTGGGTACTCAATTCTATACATATAAAGCAGAGTTGGCATCTGTCTGTCTGTTCTCTATACAAATCTACACCGTTTGACCAATCTGCACCAAATTTGGTACACTTATTCTTTGGAACCCTGCTGGTAACGCAGGCTACATATTAACCCCCGTTCTATTTGTCTTGGGTGTGCAAAGGGGTGTAACGTCCCGTCATCCTGGACAGAGCACTTGCTAGGGGGCGCTCTCTCCCTGTCTGGCTGTGCAAATGACGTCAGAGTTAACATCTACAGGAGTCGCCTCTCAGAATCAGAATCATTCATCTTCAGAATCTTAGAGTATGGTGCAATCGTGCGGTTGCGCTGAAAATCGCTCAGTATCATATCGTTAATGTATTCCGTCTGAAAAGTCTCAAACCACAACTTTATCATTTGAATGCAAATTTTTATGATAATATAAAATTATTTTTATAGAAAGTGGTCTTTTTTTATCGTCGATATGGTACAGGGGGCTAAAGACAATTCGAAATCCTCATAGGAATAACATTGCGTTTTTATACGATCACTTTCAGACCAATTCACGCTAAATTTGGTACATTCATCCCGTAGAATTCTGTGGGACCCATAGGCTATATATTAACCCCATTCGATTTGTCCTTGGTCTGTAGGGGGCTAAAAATAATTCGAAATCTTCATAGGAATAATATTGAGTACATTACGATGAATTACAAACAATTCAACCCGAGCAACGCCGGGTAATTCAGCTAGTCCCATATAAAAATAGCGATAGTTTCTCTTTGGAATAAAGTTCGAGGACAAGATAAGATTTATTTTCTGCAGCACTTGAAATCAATAAAAGCTACAGCTCTCCTAATGTGACCCCATTCGCTGTATGATTTATGGAAGCTTCGAATGAAAGCAACGACAAAACAGCCCTGGGAATGCAGGGAAGCACTCACGAAGACAATGCACCAACGTCATCATGTGAGCAATACATCTTCTGACGGAGTAGTCATCGGAGGAAATAAAACGGAAGATTGTATAATCTCATCTTTACATATCAATGCATCAATGGCGGTATAACAACGCGACGTAACAGCCAAAGTAATGAATCTAAATCTTCTCTTTCTAATTACTCTAGCGTCTTTTGATGGAAGGAAAGCAAGCGTCCATGTTTATAATCAACATAAAACTTGAAATAGATGTGGGACAGTGTCTCCATATGAGGTCAAAGGTAGGTAAATAGGTAGGTAGTTGAATTAACGTCATACTGGAGCAACACAATGGGCTACTGATGACTGTCCGGGATCAGTACCGAAAGGAAATATCCGAGGACAACACATCATAATTTTGAATCAAGGTCAAGTGACGAGGGTACATCTGAGTTGGCACCCCGCTCTCAGAAGATATACTTGTATTAAGATGTAACCCAATCTGGATCTGACCGCAAACTTATTATAAATAGTGCTCTGGACTTAATATGAGCAGTTACTGCTGATGTTCAGTTCACTGAGCTCGATACATCAGAATTACCCATACCATAGAGACTAATTCTCCCTTGTAACTAATTTTTTTGGATCTTCCCGGCTCCTGCATTGATCTTCTACTTCTTTCGTATGTTTCATTAACAATGAATATCACGAAATTTAAATTATGTATCAATATTATTGACAAATAAATTTGATAATATAAACTGCTATTGTTATCGACAGTTTAGACTTACTTAAAGGGACTCATCCATAATCATATCGAAAAGTTACCCATACTAATCGATAGGAAGTTTACATATACTAATCAATAGCGGAATATCCGTTTCCGGATTTTAAACAGGAACAAATTTGGTTCAATATTTTTAGCGATATAAGAAACAAATTGATGTGCCAAACCTTAATAAGATCTCAGGCTTTGCTTTAAGCATCACAGACTCAAATGTCAGTATCGAAAGAGGTCTTTCACTGATGGTCAATAAATGTGATAAAAAAATCATAGCTGCTTGTAATAAATTTAGTTTACTGTAGCAATAGCAACAGACTATAATTGCAAAGAATTTTAGAAATATGTCCAATAAGATAAAAATAATGCTTAGTTCTGCAGCATCAGTGGATGAATCCACATAGGTCGGGGCTACGAAACATGCAAATTTGTACATTTTCATTCTATATTGTGATCTGTATGTTATACACAATGTAAATTAACTGTTTTGCGTGATATTATCCATTTCATCTACACATTTGTTGGAGAGTTGCGACTAAATTTCCCTTAACCCTCCAAGCGTTTCGACGAAATATCTCGTCCAAGAAATGGTCAAAGTTGTTAAGGACAAGATACCTCGTCGTAGAAAAAGTGTCCTGTTACTCCAAGAGGGATGAAGATCCAAGTACGAAAAATAAACTCTCCCTTAGCCAGAACTGGGGACAATTTGAAACAGGTTTTCGCAAGAGACTGGCCACCACGGGACAGTTTTCGACACGAATGCAAACCACGAGACTTAAATTCATGACCCAAATGTTGATCACTCTACCCTACTATAACAGATCAACTTACTGTAGTGAGAATATGTACCAGTTCGGGAGTAGCTGTGTTAAAAACACATTTCCCTTTTATAGACCAATGTAACATATTTTTCTCCTTATTCACGTTTTCGTTATTGCACTATTTCGTAAAACAGGACTCAGCTACTTTACTTCATATTACAGAGCCGCCCAATGTTTTCACAAAGATAATGTTAATGCCACAGGGAGACCCCTGTATCTAACCTCGAAAGGATTTGCCGGTTGAATGAATGCTCCTGGGAGAAACTTTAGAGGGGAAATAATCCGCAACGAGGATGGGGAACTTTAGGGGGAGGAAGTGAGAATTTAGAATAAAATAAATCTACAAAGGCAACAATATGTATGTACACTGGCGTACTGCAAAACTTGAGGAACAACATTATTTTTAAAGGTTGCAATCTCAAAATTAAACGAAACAGCCTGAGGCGATTTGCCCAACCGAGAATATTCAGTAGAAAGCTGGTGTATATTCAAATTTCGTGATGTCAGAGTCTGTGGCAGAGGATTGGATTCTTCTATTGCATATGCGATACAAAGCCTGTATCAATATTGGAGATGATCAGTCTAGTAAGGACTGCATACGCTCTTTATGTTCGCTGTCACAATTCTATCTCATGGAACACAGTGCAGTATCACCACTTCAGTTCAAAGACGTTTTTACTGTTCGCTTCTGTTCTTGTTGTCCTTTTGTTTTTACTTATCGGTTCGCTAACCTTTTGTATCACTTTCCCACATCCGGGTCACTTTACTGCAAATTAGCAGCTGAAAACATTACTGATCCTTAAGTTTTGCAAACCAGTGTGTATAGGTAGGTAGTTAATTAACGTCTCACTGGAGCAACGAGCTATTGGTGACAGTCCGCGATCAATCCCAAAGGGAAAGATCCGAGGATAATACCTCATGATTTTGAATATGATCAGATAACGAGGTCAACACTTGAGCTGGCACCCCACTCTCCAAACTCCCACACCACGCCAACGTGAGGAGGACATTCGAGTCCATGACAGATGTAACGCGCGCCAACCCCAGATACACGATGATCTTTAGTAGGACCTGGTTTCGAACTCACAACCCTCCGGTTGCTAATCCGTTACTCTTCCAATTGGGCTATCATGACCCAGTGTGTATACGAAACATTGATTAAATAATGTCTCAAAATGTTCAGTGTGGTAAAACAGACTCAACGTAAGATTCTAGTAGATAAGGTGATGCTGTTGTCATGAGTGACCCAGGAGTTCAACGACACTTATTTTGACGAGGATTTAGGGAGAAAGATTATGTGTATATGGTTGCTTGTATTAGGTTTCATGGCGAAAGGGCCATATTTAGTACAGCTGTGCCAAACAACGTCAAGTAAATGGACATGCATACACAAGGAAGCTTTATTGACACGAAAAAGAGAGATACACCCAGGGAGGAGATGTGTATGTATGAGAATAATTGGGATACATACGGATAAATGATAGAAGATATTATTAAACAGCTGTCGGGTATGATAATTGGTTTAAGGTAAGTCTATGTTTTCTTACCTAAACTGAAACAAATTGAAGACATTCGATGGGGATATTTGGCTCGCATATCCTAGGAGATTTGGTGTTTGACTATTAAAACTTATTTTTCATCAAATTGGCAAGTATTTATGCTAAGTAACAAGTGCGGCGAAAGTGAAGTAAGAACAACAGGTCGCAGAAATAAATCAAAACAATAATTATATAGGATTGTTGACAACAGAGTGGTGAAGCAAATTATCCCAACCCAACGAGTTACAACAAAATCCAGTATTTCAAAAGTGAAGGCTATTAAAAGGTGAATACTTGACACAAGTAGAACTTTCAATCTCTAATGTCCTTGAAGAATAAATAAACTATTCGATTTCATTCGTGAGCGAGAACGAATGTGGAAAATGTGAAGAAACAGAACAATGATTTTTGTTCCCTCTATTTAAAACAAATCCTGTTTGATTACAAACAGAATAGTATCAATTTATGTTTTACTTTTATGACTATCTTATGCAGCCGATTTTTTACACGCAATATTCTTTTACATTAAATTTTCACACAACTTGCTTCAATATTAATCAGAATTTTTTATTTCAAAATAATTTTCATTCATTGTGTGTTTTATTCCTTGGTACATTTTCACGCTTTTCATGAAAAAGTTTTTCATATTGTGTATTGTGCTTTGACTTCTGCTGTTTTTTGTATATTTTTCAACTGTCATGTAAGTTGATTTTATCTGTATGCCAGTATGAATAAATAAATAAACGACGCTGCCACGGGGATGTTTACTTATGTGCTATTTACATGTCTAAATATAAATGGCGTTTTCGAAACTGAAATTCAATAATGACATACGATATCGAAGTAAATTGTGTATAAAAAAACGAAGCACGTTTATCACCCTCATGAGAATTCGAAACACAATTTTTTTCTTCCAAGCAAGCACTTGACATGCTTTTCTTTTCGAGGTCATTTTCCCCCTGACGAAAATATCACGCGAGGCGCTTACTTTCCGAAAGTTCACCCCCTCCAGTCTATTTTCACAGAGAAGGCGCGGGAGAAAAAAACCTCCTCCAGTCACTCACGCATCGATCCGAGAAGCTCTCCGAATCGCTGCCCTCCCCTTTTTGGCGACCAAAATTGCTAGATTAAACAAATGGTATGAACTTATATCGGAGCGTCCAGACTGTCAATTTGATTTCCAAGAAATGAAACATGGCAGGTGGGTAGGTAGTTAAATTGACGTCACACTGAAGCAACACAGCGGGCTATTGGCGAGGGTCGGGGATCAATCCTGAAGGAAAATATCCTACCCACCCCCTTTTTTGGCGACCAAACTGCTAGATTAAACAAATGGCATAAACTTATTTCGAAGCCTCGACAGACAATTTGATTTCCAAGAAATGAAATCTGGCATGTGGGTAGGTAGTTAAATTGACGTCACACTGAAGCAACACAACGGGCTATTGGCGACTGTCCGGGATCAAACCCGAAGGTAAAGATCCGAAGCATAGATTGAGAGGAGCTTCAAAAGTGAGGCCAACATGTCAACTAGTATTCACTTGTCTGTTCAGTTAAAAATTGACTGGTTTGGCCGATTTGGTACCGCTCGTTTGGCGATTTTACATTGTATGACAGGGTAGGTGTGTGAATGCACATTTCTATAGAGTGGCAACAAAAGTGATGAAATCGCCAGTCCGCTGCTATCAGATAATCAATGGACCAATCAGATGGTGAATCAATGGATGGGCGTCTTTTACCATTCAGTGGACGAATCAGATGATGAATGTTCGGTTCCACCCAGCAGACGAAGTAGTCTGAGGGTCAGGTTACTACCAGTCTTGGTCACATGATCATGGGCATATACAAAGGTTACCATTGCTCACTCTGGTTTTACACTTACTCTATGATCCGAAGCGCCCATTTTGAGAAACAATTCACTTGCGCAACCACGGTTTTATCTACGAAAGGAGCCAAAATTAAAATACGGTTTTTATTCGAATTGAGATTGATGGAGTTTATTAAATAATATAGATTCTCTAACAGGGGTTGCGTACAAACCTTTTTACATGAATTATTTGTCGCAAGACGAAGGATATGAAAATGCAAGTCACGGGATATATGTATGTATTGTTCAAAAATGTCTGTCTAAAAATTTAATGTTTTAGATATTAAAGGCATAAAAATTTCCAATGTATCAAATAAAATATAATTCCATTTCTATCATAAAATTTAAAAATGAATTTTCTTCGATTCCATTTAGAATAAGAATTAAATTCTTAATTGAGACAAATTTACACCCTTCAAAATGAATTAAACAACAATTTTAGACCGGGATCAATACTGAAGAGAAAGATCCTACGACAATACAAAGTAATTTTGAACCACTGTCAAATGACAAGCTCAATACCTGAGCTGGCACCCCACTCTCCAAACCTCCACACCACGCCAACGTGAGGACATTCGAGGCCGCGACAATTCTAACGTGCACCAGCCCCCGTGTATCCGACGGTCTTTGGTTGGACCGAGTTTAGAAATCGCAACCCTCCGGTTGTTAAACCGTTGCTCCACCAACCGGGCCACCGTTTTATTGGTGAACAAACATTTCCGTTTGAAAAATTGCCAGCAATGCCGAAAATTTGAAAATTGAGTTAGTAGTCTACGTATTGCATTAAGATGATTTCGATGGGGTTGAAATGCAAGTGGTAGAAGACTTATTGTAGCAATGATTTTATTTCCATCATCCAGAGTTACAGCCATTTCAAAACCCCATTTAAGTAATAAGGCGAATCTCAATCCATTTAAAATCGGAAGTAATTATAAACGAGCCGGAAAAATGCTTTCCCTTTTTATCACTCTTTATCGCACACGACCTCACAAAAGTTAAAAACTAACGCACCACCACAACCCGAGGAACATTCGAGTGCAACCCGAACGAACCGAGTCAATAAAACTCGCCCATTAAATTGAGTCCACGCACTCCTCATGACTCATATCTGCCCGCCTGCCCTGATTACCCTTTTCGAATGAGCCATCAGTGGTAGAGCCGGATCGTTACAGGACGGGCAGTAACGACATCAGTTTGTTACTAAACGAACGAGAATTATATTCAGACCAAAATGGCTCTAGGAACAACAATGAATTTGCGGAGGAACATACAATTCCACAAACGATGTGTGTGATTGGGGGTTGTTTTTGTTGTCAGGTCTCCAGCTTGTACTTTTTTTATCGAATGTAATGGTCGTGAAATGTTCATTTGGAAGTAGAATTGTGAAATCATTGTTGCAAATAGAGAAAATAGGAGAAAAGTAATGGAAGGATATAATGTGCCATAAAGCGGGGAATAAACAATGAAATATGAATATGATATGCAACGCTCGTTGTTGGGAATAACAGTTAAAATTTACTCGCTTGGGTGGATGTTATTTATTTTATTCCACCAGTATAGTTGCATTTGTAATTGTCTTCGAATATTTGTTTGTACCATCATCAAAAAATATTGTTTTTTCTACGCGTCATTTTGAACAAAATGATTATGCGTGTTGTTTTTATTGGAAAACGGGTTCGAACTTTTTTATTGGAAACAGAAAATGTTTGTTCGTGTTTCTGTTTATTGAATATTTGTGTGATTTAACGTAAACGTTAGCGTTGAGGGAATACTTGTACATGCTTGTAATAGTTCGAATCAAATTTGTAGGAGCATAACAACGTATTTCATTTTACAGAAAAAATTAGCAGTTAAAGTAAATTTTCGGAGAAAATAAAACATATTGATTCATTCAATCGTTGTTAAACTCGATTTCCACTTTTCTTTCTTAAACTAACACCATCACACACACACCCGTGCTAGTGTAGTGAGACATTATCGGTTTAAATAAGTGTGGTTGGGTATGAATGGAGCCTGCCATCGAGGTGGCATGTCTATCCGGAATGTTAGAGCATATTACATCTGCATTATTACAGTAATAACATCTATACCATCATACTGTATTACACTATATATACAACGTGCAAAAAAGTCGATCTCTTGGGATAATTAAGTCCTGGTGAGTCTCAATCTCATCATGACAATAATATTGACAATCGAGCATTTGTAACAAGTAATCTTCTTGATCTCATATGTAAACTGCAAATCTTGCTCTCTCTTGTTTCTTGCGAGATTTCTCGGGTATAGCCCAGTTATAATTCCAACATTTGCAACCATATCATGAGCTAGGTAGGTAGTTAAATTTACATCACACTGGAGCAACATAATGAGCTATTGGCGACGAACCGTGATCGTTCCAGAAAGGAAAGATTCGAGGATAACGCCTCGTAATTGTGAACCACGGTCGGATGACGAGGTCAACAATTGAACTGGCACCCCTCTCCAAACTTCCAAACCACGCCAATGTGGGGATATTTGAGGCTACGACAGATTTATCAAGCACTAGCCTAAACGTAGATGACGGTCTTTGGTTGGATCGAATTTTTAGTTCAAAACCTTCCGGTTCCTAATCCGCGACTATCAACTTGGCTACCGCAGTACCCATATCAGAGGGATTTTCAGTGTAAGCAAACAAACCAGATGGTGTGCGACGATTTTACTTCGACTCTACAAATGCTCTGGCATGATACATATTGGTAGGTAGGTATTTTAATTAACGTCGCACTAGAGCAACACAATGGGCTATTGGCGACGGTTCGGGATCAAACCAGAAGGCAAAAATCTGAGAACACCACTACTTAATTTTGAATCACGGTCAGATGACGAGTGATACATATCGGTATTACCTTAAAATGTAGTTTATCTTCGTTTTGCCAACGTTTGGTGTTTGGTCTAATTGGTGTTGACTAATCAACTATCATACATAGTTTCGGAGCTTTTACTGTCAAGCTTATTGTAGATGGCAGTATTGTTTCTGCGGCAATGTGTTTCCTGTAAGTATTCTGAAAGTGACGTGAGTTTACTTGTTTTTCGAATGATTCCAACAATTCACAAATAAAAATTCCAAACAATGCATTCCGAATTAATTTATGATAGTTGATTTTTCAAAACCAAATCGATTAAATTTGAAACTTAGCCAAAACAGCGATAAACTATATGTTAAGGTAATCCCTATATTTGTCATGCGAGAGCATTCAACTGTCAGGAAAAAATCTGTCTTCCATCTGATTTGTTTACACTGAAAATCCCTCTAATTGGTAAAAGAGATTAGCATATTTCAAAAGCCGAACTTTAAACTAAAGTTTCACTCATTTAATTAAAAGAATAATACGTTTGAATTCGATCTGCTTGCTCACCTCGAAATATGTAAAATGACCAATTTTGGAAAACGGTATGATCCGATAAATAATCAACGCTGAAATAAAAATCTATATTTATTTAGTATGTACCCACTAATATAAATGAAACAAATATCAGACACTTGACTTTACGTCATTTGCCATCTGGCTTCCCAATATACTTCTGTACTCTATTACTAAAAATTATTAAGTGCAGTGCATTGTCTAAGTGTTGAGCCGCCATAGTCAGAATAGTCAACAATATTACAATAAAATAACTGTCACGCAGACAGTCATGCCCAGTCAGGAAACGAAACTCAGCAACTGAACCTACTAATGGTAGGTAGGATAATTAATAAACGTCGCACTGGAGCAACACAAAAGGGCTATTGGCGACAGTCCTGGAATGATTCCAAAGGGAAATGTTCAAAGACAACACCTCGTAATTTTGAAGCAAGGTTCAGATAGCGAAAATCTTTAACAGAACATTTAAATTAACCTTTCCAAAAAATCGTTCGAATGAACTTTGAGTCTTGTTTTCTGATAAATTATTACATGTTTATGGCGAAACTTATTGACGGAACTTTGAATTTACGCAATAGTTTTCTGGAAGACTGCATAACTCAAATAGTAGTACCACCCATAGGCAAATAAAAAGAATATAATACATATAATAAAGAGAAAGAAAATAAGAAAGAAAACTGTTATGTGACATAAACTGATATCTCAATTTAAGTTGATTAGATAAATTTTAAACCATCCTTTTTGCCTATTTTTAACTTATGAAATACATGATACCGTTCTCGTAAAATTATCTAAGCAAATATGAGGGATTGAGGAACCTCGTAATTTTGAACCACGGTCAGATGACGAGGTCAACACTCTTAAGCTGGCACCCCACTATCCAAACTTCCATACCACACCAACGCGAGGACATTTGATACCACGACAGATTTAACGTGCACAAGTCACCGTATATACGACGGTCTTCCATTAGACTGAGAAGTAAACCCTAATATAACTGACTCAAATTGAAAAATTGTTTTGGTCGTTTTCTGCTGGATAGAACTAACTGAACTTTTTTTACGAAGGGAGCTCAAGCCTATCGATTCTGTGAGTGTCAAAATAAGCGCTTCATCCTTTCCACCGATTAGCCTCAAGCAAGAGGGCCACCCATAAATAATCGTCGCCTTTTAAAAACCAACAATGGAAGTCCTCTGAGCTGTTCTCTCGCGTGAGAAATTGACACTTCCGAAACTTTGCATCGTAGAGCACTCAAGAACGAGCTGTCGATGCAGTCTTCTAAGAATGTTCGAAAAGAATGAAAAGGCAATTTCCTTTCCTTACAAAAAAACGTCTTGTTATTTTTCCCCTCTCCTGGCTTTGGTATATTCCGATCTTGTTAACACCTATTCTTGCTGAATCTCCCATCGATGCTTTAAGCGATGTTTACGATATTTTCGTGATGTGGCGCTGCGAGCGTTGTGTGTTATGGAAGATTGTTTTGGCACTTTCGTTAACAGAGTAATGCATCTTCACGGGAATCCATTTATTGAACAACAATCATGCTCAGAAAAGAAGCAATTTATTATATTCTCATAAAAAAAGTGACTTAATTAACCCTCCTGGTGGTTGTCTCGACAAGTACACTGCTGGCCACCCAAATTGCAACACCAAGAAAGACAAGAGATAACCCAACAAAATTTATTTTGTAGATAACATGTTGACCAAGTATCAAATGATTAAATTTATAGACTTCTGTGAAGTGTGGTTCCTGCCAAAATCAGTAGCCAGAGTAGCCGCCATTGTTGGAGATCACCGCTGCCACACGCCTCGGCATTGATTCAAAGAGACTTTGGATGTGTTCTTGGGGTACAGCAGACCAAGCAGCTTCCACACGTTGCCAAAGTTGATCTGGTGTGGCAGCTGGGGATGTATTCTGGGTCAATCGTTGAGCAACCATGGACCACATGTTTTCTATCGGCGAAAGATCCGGAGAGCGAGCTGGCCAGGGAAGCAATTCAATCTGGCGATTGACGAAGAACCCTTGGACAATGCGTGCCACGTGTGGTCGCGCATTATCCTGTTGAAATATGGCTGTGGGCAAGCCCTGAAGGTAAGGAAGGACAACTGGCTCCAACACCTCGGAGATGTAGCGCTGTCTGTTTAAAGTACCGGCAATGTGTACTAGAGGAGTGCGAGAGTGATATCCAATACCGCCCCATACCATAATACCCGATGCAGGACCAGTGTGGCGGTGCATAACGCAGCTGTTCAGCATCCTCTCTCCACGGTGTCTCCAGACTCGAATCCGACCATCGTGGTGTTGCAGACAGAAGCGTGACTCGTCAGTAAAGACAATTTCATTCCATTCTGCCGTCCACATCCTTCTTTCATCGCACCATTGGCGGCGGAAACGTCTGTGGTTCTGCGTCAAGGGTAGACGAAGCAATGGACGTCTTGCGGACAGACCACTCTGCTGTAAACGGCGTCGAATGGTACGCGCAGACACTGGATGATGCGGTACAGACTGAATGTGCTGTGCTATGGTTCGTGATGTGGCTGAGCGATCCGTCACTGCCATACGCACAATATGCCTGTCATCACATGAAGTGGTGCACTGAGGTGGATGCGATCAAACACGTCGGTCCGTCGTACCCTCCTGCATCCAACGATCACATATCCGCATTACAGTTGTTTGGTTTCGTCCAACACGACTACCGATTTCCCTGAAAGATAATCCACAATCTCGGTAGGCCACTATCCTTCCTCTGTCGAACTCGGATACTTGATCAAAAGATGATCGCTGTTTTCTACGAGGCATAATTGATCGTTTTTTTGAAAAAACCACAAGAAAAACACAATTGCCGTACTTGAAATCGTCGAAATCTCCAAGTCTTAAATAGCGCTTTGAAGTGGCGCCACAGGCGCTCGTGATGTGCGTCTGCGCTGAAATTCTAATCATTTGCATATCTCACCTCCGCTAATGCATGTTGTAAATTTCATATTATTTGCATGCTTCCTTCAGGGTGTTGCATTTACGGTGGCCAGCAGTGTATTTCGTCCCTAGCAAAACTGACCACGTATTGAAGGACGAGATATCTCGTCATTCCTAAGAAAACTGACCAGATCTCGTCATCATAAAAAACGACAATATCCTGATGACGATATAACTCGTCATTAGTAAAATTAGTCAGATCTTGATGGACGAGATATCTCGTCGAATCCACTTGGAGGGTTAATATAAAAACAGTCTGAATTTTGAAGGGAAATTTTTTGAAGCATTAGAATAAAGTATCAACGATTCATAAAGATAAGGCGAAGTCGGGTACATGCAATACGGAACAACACGTGATATGGAACACCCCAATATCTCGACACGTAATTATCAAGATCTGTTTGAATAAAATGCTTCTGTGTTAGAAGAAGGCACCCATAATCTGTTTCAAGCTCAGGCAAGATTTCGGGTTTTTTTAATAGAAGCACTTTTATTTTTCGAGGTGCTGAAAATATTTCAAAGGCTTATTCAAGGAGCCATTTATTTAAGAGAAAATAAATTTTAAAATATTTTTACTATGCTATTTGTTATAAAATACGTTTGTTTGTGAATGTTTAATACTAATTTTCTATTACATACAATTTTTCCTTCGAAAGACATGTATACATAACATGAAACACATTGACAGACGAGGTATGTTGAAAAGATAATGAGACGAAAGTGTTGGCTGCTAAGATTTAAAAATGAAGAACCAAAATGGCAGACACACCTACCTACAGTACCTGAGAATTTAGATGCAAAGCTGGTAATTGTAGCGTTAACCCTCCTGGTGGTTGCCTTGACGAGGTATCTCGTCATTATCAAAACTGACCAGATCTTTTTGGACCAGATATCTCATCATTAGAAGAAACACGATCGCGATCATTAGAAGAAAACTGGCCAGATCTTTATCTTGTCATTATAAAAAAGTCAGCAATATCTTGATGATGAGTTATGTCGTCATTAGCAAAATTTGTCAGACTTTGATAGACAAGCTATCTTGTCGAAATCACTTGGCGGTGTGTTTGTTTTGAGGAAAGATTTATTGTGAAAATGTATTGAAAATATTCTAAACCTTTTCCAATGTGTAAAAGAAGTTTAATATTATTGAAGGCAAATGTATAACATAAAAAATTTTTTACTTCTTTGAACTTAAGCACTAGCTAAATGTACACTCCATATTAAAAGTTAGTGTTTGTAACAAATTCTTTTGATGTTCCATATAAGGTGTTCCACATTTTAATGTAACACAAAGCAACTTTAACTATACAAGTCTGTAAAACGTATGATAGAAAGTAATTTTGTCAAAACATCGAATATATAATGCAATTTTAGAAGCAAACATGATAAACTTTTACTGTTTATTCACCTTCCTGTTATCTAGGTACTGTCTCGATTGAATAAAGGCTTAAGGTAAGCGATGCGTAGAATTGATAAAAATAATGGCTAGAGGAAAGTTTCGAACCAAACCAGGAGTGACTCAGAGGGATATAATCCCAAGTTGGCGAATCATTTTGTAATTACTTCATTCCCCATATGGCGTACTATTCCTTTTTCCCATTAGCTTTTCAAAAAGCAAGGCCCACCTTTCCATTTACTCTTCCCTTTCAACTCCCTTCCAAAGAGCAGGAGGAAAACAACTAAGCACGTGCGCAATTCAGGACTCGTACACCTCCGCTCCCGAACGGAACCGACCAATCAGCGACCGAGTCTCCTGGACCGTGAAACGTCATTTCAAGTGCGGGCTGAGGAGTTCGCATCCTTCTCTAATAAAGTTGAGCGAGAAAAGAAGATATAAAAGAGGGATGACGGGGGAAAAAGGGAAAAAATTCGAACATCTAATTGATTTTTCTACATCCATTTTTGCTCTCAGCTCCAGTCCCGAACTGTTATTTTTCGGTTTTAATGATTTTTATTTCCAGAAAGGGGAAGAGTATTTTTTTTTTCTTTTTCATCTACTCGCGATGCAGAAATCCGACGCTGATTCGAAAATTGTGGGTTTGTTTTTATTTCCTCGCGCATGAATTGACTCCTTCTTTCCCCGATTTTTTTCATTCGTTATTGAAATACTTGCAGTTTTTGTCGCTTTTGTTTTCTTTTCCTCTAATTCTGGACATGGGGTATGAAATCTCTGCAATGATTTCTAAGGAATTTCCTGCTGGATGCCTCATTAAACGAATATCGTAGCAAAAAAAGGACGTTATAAAAAAGACCACTCTCCGTGTTCTATTTTCGTCCCGCTTTATTTGTACACGTGTATTTATTGATTTCTTACTCTTTACATGCCGTACATTTCATTTTCCTTTCGAAATGCATTCAATAAATGAAATTAAAAGAAAAAAACAGTGAAGCAAGTCATATCAATTTTCATAAGACGATGCATTGTTTTTGAAGTAAGACATTCCTGTTTTTCTGCAGATACTTTAGGATTTCTTTGTACACAATGTACTAATTTGAAAATGGCATGGGATTTTATATACGAAAGCTGCATTCTTCATTGTTAGCTTAGAATATTATTTTCCTTTTTTTTTCTTTTTCCCCCTTTAAAATTTGTTTCGTCTGAATAAACTGAACGTTTAATTTTTTTCTTGGAAGCTACGCCCCTGTTCGTTTTAGATCGCCAACTAGCTCGCCAAAATTGCAACGCAATTCTATTTGGCTCGAAACATACTCGCTTGCTTGGTAGAAGATGGTTTGGTTGATTTTGGGGTTTTATGGCCCAAAGGGCCATATTTCACCATGCTGCGCCAGACACGAGACATACAATATCAAGTAATAGACACACACAATGAAAGTTTGACTGACACAGAAGGGAGAAATACACACAGGGAAGAATGCACCTAACAGAAATCGAACCTGCGCAGCCTACAACTCGAAGGTTGCTAGCTCAGTGGGCATACCCACTGAGCTAGCAAATAAATTTAAATAAGTGTAGAAAGGAATTTATTAATTATGCAACGGGACTTCTTTAAAGACACAATCGAAGACTTTTGAGTTTTTAGATAATCTGGCCATTTATTCAGAAACATCGCTTATTATTCGAGCCTGCGGAGCAAAGAGACATAGCAGGATTAGATTCATCCTGCTTAAATTCCTGCATTCTGGTGCCTCCATTAAATCTATCTATTAGGAGGTAGGTAGTTGAATTTCGTCTCACTGGAGCACAACGCAAAGGGCTATTTCTATAAGAAGGATTTTCAGTGTATGGAACCGGACAGAAAATGAAGATTTTACATCCACTCTCCTATGCTAAAGTATAATAAGGGGTATAGTAGTTTCTATATTCTCATTTTGCAATGCAAACTACTTTAATTCAACCATTCTTGGACATCCGAATTAAATGACTGATGTACTCTCATTTACTTCTCAATTCCAATCTCAAACTCGATAACCTTGACATCTCCTTTCTGAGGAGCACCAAAGTATCGCCGTGGTTTTAGCCACTAACAGTCCCAATTAAATAGATTATCTGCAGCTTCCAGAAGCTGAAACTTCTCGACACCTTAGCTCCAAGAATGTGTGTTCTAAACTCAGTCCATGATTCCTGAATATTTATGGCTACACTCAGAACTTACATTAGGTAGTATTATACCGAAGGGAACGTTTCAATTATCAAAATCTCCCCACCCAGCAGTAAAATCTCCAAATTTCCCTTTTAGCACTCCCTCGACTTTTATGGTATGTGTCAGAGAGAGTTTAAGAGCATGGTTGCCTGAATAGGACTTTCTTCTGTCCTTTCCTTTAACTTCATGTTGCTGGGGCACATTTAATCTGTGATGGCCAAATAGTGTCGAATTTGGTATTTGGTACAATGTTTCATTTCTTGCATTTAGTTCCTATGAAATTCTGGGCCTCAGTGGCCCGGTTCTATTTCATGAAGCATTTGGAATGAAGAATGAGGCATTTAACATGAAGCATGGAGCATTTAATATGAAGTATGGAACATTTAGTTTCATGTAATTCTGTTATCTCTTGGTGGCAAGGGAACTATTACAGGGAGGGGCTATGGAGGCTAAATTTATGTCTTCTTAGCCCTCTGATGGTTGTCTCAACTAGATATATCGTCATTAGCAAAACTGATTAGATCGTAATGGATGAGATACCTCGTCATTAGAAGAAAACTGACCAGATCTTGATCTGATCACCATAAAAAAAATCGGCAATATCCTGATGACGAGACATCTCGTCATTAGCAAAATTGGTTGGATCTTGATGGACGAGATATCTCGTCGAAACCACTGGTGGGGGTTAAAATAATTCTTTTAGGTGGTACTGGTTCAAATCAAATCATCGTAGGAGAGTCCGATTGCAAACTTTTCTAAGTAATAAAAATATCAGAGTAAAGAAATTGTAAATAGGTGGAAATTCGCCATTTAGAATAACAAATAAGAATGAAAAGAATTAACTTTTATAATGCTGACTCTATAACTAGTTACTTTTTCTCTCCATTCTCCTATTTGCATTGTAAATATTGCACAGTAATTGTTTATTTATCAAACATAGTGGCGAAATAGAGCAGATTTATTTTTCAGATTGTCATCAGAAATCGAAGAAAATCATAGGAAAGGATCATAGAAAATTATAGATCATAAAATCATCATAGAAAAGGACAAATATTCAAAATACGACTTCCCAAAAGCACATTGATAAACGGTAATATTAGTTACGTGGCTTCTCTCAACATCGACCTTCTAATGAAATAGACGGCGTATGTGCGCTCAGCTTCAAGTTATTTCTTCCGGTCGCTCGGTTTGAAGATCTGTCACGTGGTTGAGGGAAAAGCACGAATCCTAACATGGAAGAAATAATCGATTGGTTAAAGTGATTTTCTAGAGTGATTGAAAACACTAGTTTGCTCTTTGATAGGCAATCGGCCCAAATCAATTCGTAGGCCTACGGGATTTGCTCTTCTGAGATCTTACGTCAGTTACGATCGTGTGGGCGGAATCATTATTTGTGTTGTGGGGTAAAAGCAATACTACACTAGTCGGAAATCTCGTGATGCTCAGAGGGTTGAATTAGGGGTCAAATTTGTGAAAATATTTTCGTATTGCAACGTAAATATCCAATAGCAACAGAAAACTAACATTAAATCTATCTTAAACTGTTTGAATATTTTGTAATAATGAATAGAAAATTACTTAAAACAGCACAATTGGGATCACTGTTACAAATTCCTGTCTCTTCTGCTCACTTTACCCTAGTCTCGTAGAAAAGAAAGGGAAAATTTTAAAGATCTAGATCATGTCTGGTCAACCCAAATCCACGGGAACAATGCGTCCAAGCGTGTTATAATATTTTTTGAAACCATTAAAATCATATTTCTAGCCACAATAGAAATAAAAAGTAAATAGAAATAAGAATGATATAAAGAGAAATGTAATAAGAAACACTATACCAAATCACCTACTCGGATAATTCCTATTCCTCTTAAAATACACGTAAATCAAAGACAAACAATTTTGTTTTTGACGTTATGCATATTGCTATCTTGATACATCAAAAAAGAATATTAGCTTAAAATAATAATTATGTTTGGAAGTAACGGTTTTGAATACCACCGATGTTTTGAAAAGCACTGCACAAAAATGCTGCTTTATAATTGAAAGAAGAATTTGCAGATGTTTCAGAAGGCATTTCCTCCTTTTCTGTTACAAATTTGCGTTGAATAGTTCTGAGTTAGTCAATAATTTTTTGCTTTATACTTCAATGAACTAAAAACAAATTTTTCAAAAAGATAATTCAGCGACCATTGAATTAACGATCGCAAAGAGAAGGAAACATCACAGAATCAACCAAGAAATAAAATGAGTGGATAAAACAAATTTTACATGCGGTTAAATGGTAGGTAGCCTGGCCGAGTCAGGCATGATCACGACACACAACAACAAAAAAACAGCGACACCGCAAACGGGGAGAGAAAGGATTCCGAAAATACCACAGAATGTCACGATCCTGTGTTCCACCCCATCCGGACAATGACAGCGATTCCTGGATGATCCCTTCTCTCCTCGATCATTGGACATCATTGCGCTGATGTCGAGGTCTGCCATTCTATCAGGAATCCTTCATCTTCCGCCCACGATCCAGAAATTAGCCGGATGGCCAGCGATCTGCTGACCTTTCCCTTTCTGCTTCCCCCCTCCCTCCATATCAAAGTCTTGCAGGAGTTGGGGAAGGAAACACTAAAAGCATACGCCCGAGGGGCTGAGTGGCCATCAGTGGGATGGTGCAGTGACAAGAACCTTCTCCTTCAGAACGATACTCATACCGCCGCTGTCAATCTTGGTGTAATACCTGGAGAGGACATTTCTCCAGTTTCTCAAACAGTGCAGGATAGGTTTCGGTGGGAGATCAGGATGAATAAGCTCGGAAGTGAGATCGAAGGAGATAAATAAGTTGAAGGGTACGCGGTGTCAGTACCGGGCAGAACGCTCGTTAGGGGTAGTGGCTGGAATTAAAATTGGCATTGGGGTAGTACTTGCTATCAAATAATTTTGCGTGCATATCAATTTAACTCCCTCACGCATAATTCCACCTTTCAACCTGCAGTCTTCCCTGTAGGACTTCTAAGCAATTTTTTACCTTCTTGACCAATTGAATCTTTCCAAGCGATTCTATTTTAAGGAATGAGCAATATAATCTTTCCAAAGGATTCTATTCTAAAGAAGGGGCCAGTAGAATATTTCCAAAGGAGTCTATTCTACCACCGCTGTCAACCTTAGTGTAATACCTGGAGAGGACATTTCTCCTGTTTCTCAAAAGTATGGGGGTAGGTTTCGGTTGGAGGTTAGGATGAATAAGGTCGGAAGTGAGATCGGGGAGATAAATAAGTTGAAGGGTACGTGGTGTCAGTACGGGGCAGCGAGCTCGTTAGGGGTAGTGGCTGGAATTGAAAGTGGCATTTGGGGTAGTACTTGCTATCAAAGATTTGTGTGCGTATCAATTTAACCATCCTGGTGATTGGTTGTCTCGAATAGGTATCTCGTCATTAGCAAAACGGATCAGATCCTGTGGTGGACGAAATATCTCTTCATTAGAGGAAAACTGACGGAATCCTGATCTCGCCGTCATAAAAATTAGGCAATATCTTCATGACGATATATCTTGTCATCAGCTAAATTGGTCAGATCTTGATGGATGAGATATCTCGTCGAAACCATTTGAAGAGTCAACTCGCTTTAAAGGGTTCACATGCATAATTACACCTTCCTACCTGCAGCGTTCCCTGCATGACTTCTAACAATTTTTTACTTTCTTGATTAATGGAATCTTTCCAAACGAATCTATTCTAAGGAAATGAACAGTATAATCTTTTCAAAGGATTCTATTTTAAAGAAGGGCCAGTAAAATCTTTCCTAGGGATTCTATTCTAAGGAAAGGACCAGAGTCTTTCTAAAAGTTGAAAGAATCCATGGATTCTCAACCCGTCGATGTGATTATTTAGTTATAATGTGTGTGTTGTGGGGCAATACTACACTATTTGGAAATTTACACTACTCGGCTCAGAGGATTTAGAGGACTCTTTTGAATAACACGCTAGGAATAAACTATTTCCATATGAATTACATTAAATATATTACTTCATGTGTTTTTTTTTTATTTATAACGCAGCAGGCCATTACAGAAACATATATACCCTTCATCCAAAAGTACACACAAATAAAAAAATTAAAACATAAAATACGTCAAGTGTAAAGTACAACAAACAAAAATACGGAATACTATGGGGCGCAACATCCAAATGGTCACTTACCTGCTAGTAACTTCCACTGAGAGTTGTTTCTGTTAGATCTGCACATGTTATTAAGTGTGCTTGCTTGCATGCATTAGTGTAACATCCGTACAAGGAGGTCACAAGTGCTATTAGCAATATCAAGTTTATGTAGATGGGAAGAAAGGAAATCACGGCACGTCTTGTACTTGCTGTTCACTGATAAGCAACTTAGGGTTACCAAGGATGCACCACAAAGAGGGAAGTCTATCATTGCACACCTTGCGATTCATGTAAAATTTTGAATCATTCCTTAATCAACACATTCTTGCAAGAGGGCCCATGTGACTTGACGACAAAAAGGACAAGGTCTTGAACTCTTGTAGCCTTACCCTTCTGTACGGCCCTGTTGAGAATTCAAATAAATACTTAATTTGTGTATTTGCTTTAGTCGCGTCCACCGCAGAGTGGCGCTGTCTCTGCTGTGTTCTGTATTGAATTTCAAGTAGAACTTAGTATGGTCATTGAACGGCTTACAGGAAACTTGTTGAGAATATTCAAAACCTTTGGTCATACAGTAATTTAATTAACTGAATTTTAACAAAAATTATTATGATAATATCGATGTTTATGAATAAATTGTACATATATTTCTACGCGCGAAAATGAATCTAAAAATAGAATATTTCTCATTCACTGATTTCGCGCTACAGGCCCTGAATAATAGTGAATTCGAGTCATCTCTATGAGAGGGATTTTCAGTGTTCACAAAGAATCAGACGGAAAGATAATGTTTTACTTCTGCTACACAAATTCTCTCGTATCATTCATATCAGGGTTATCTTAAAATGTGGATTATCGCCGTTTTGGTGATGTTTGGCATTTAATCTAATTGGCGATGGTCAATCAAATATTATGTATCAATTCGGAATTTATTCCTTGGAATTTTTATTGTAGAAGTGCTGAAATCGTATTCGGAAAACGAGCCAAGTGACGTCACATTCAGAATACGTACAGGAAACACGTTCCACCGCAGAAGCACTACCGCCACCTATATTTCGCTTTAATAAAAAACCTGTAGTTATAAATGCGTGAATGACTTTTGAGAAAACCTAGGAATGTCATTAACAAGGCTCTAATTTTCTTACACAATACCCGTATAGATAGAAATTTCGTTTGCAATCTCCTGCTTCTGGATAAAAGCAGTTTTTGTCATTTTGGGTATTCTTTATTTGTATAGGCCGTATTTGACATTTTTAAGGCACTTTTATCATCGGTTTTTGAGTTTTTAGTGTTCTATAGTTTTGTCCTGTGTTTTACTCAAATCTTTTTGAAACATTCTCAAATCAAATTGTTTTACTACAAAGATTTTTAACAATACTATGGCCAAAATCTGAAAACTTACTACAATAGCTAGACACAATGGAACACGTTTTAAATACACTTCTGATAACCTTTGGTGGTCTAATTAGCTCTCGTGTCACCAAAAAGACCGTTGAATAGCAAACCAAACTTAAAACACGTTTTAAGACTTGTAATTTGACCATTACATGCGTAACTATTCGTTCGAAATTATTTGAAAAGATAAATCACACACATGTTCTTCACTTTTCTTTAGTTTTATATGATTTACATTGGATAAAATATATTCGAAATTCTTTCGAATTATGCGTTTCAGATTTTAAGATATCCTCAAATATTCCTATCCATTCCTTTTCCGAATCCATTCGAAAAATCCTGAATTTTTTTTACCGTCACAACTTGAAGGAAAACATATTTTTCTTGTCGAGTGTCAACACGGAAAACTTTAAATAAAAAAAGAAGTTAAACGCTTTAAAAGCTGCAGACGAATTCGAAATCAATAAGTTCAAAATGGCAACGCTGCATTCTACATCAACTTTGGCTGCCGTCCAGAAGGGACGTGTGCAGAATGTGACTTTGCTGCTAAGTTGTAGCGTCTGGCAGCAGCTGGTGATTTGTTATTCCAGTTACTGCTTCTTCCCCATACACACGGTGAAGATTATTTTTTAATCTCACCCCCACTCCACTTTTCAATAAACGAATGCAAAATTCGAAGTTTTTTGTGTGTGTGCAATATGCAGCTAGAACGAGGGCAGACAAACACCTTAAAATTAGTTTTAAATAATGATTCTGATTCAGACATGGTGGAATATTAGATGGGTTCGTAACAAGCTGTTACGAGTTCTTGTTTCGACCAAAATGATTATTCATGCGGGGCTTTTTTCTCGTTTTTTGGTGGCATAAGTTTGTACGAGAGATTTCTATGTTCATTACTTGGAAGAGATAATGTATGTTTTTATTAGTTTTCTTCAGGCAACTATTTGCTATTTTTTGTTTATTATATATTTTTGTATATATGGGTTGTTGGTGGTTGGGTTTTTTCGCTATATATCTGGGCTGGTTGGTAATTGAATTTACGTCGCACTGGAGTTTCCGGGTTATTGCTATATATAGGAGATCGGGGAATGGGCATATGTAGCTAGGCATGATTAGTGAAAAATAAAAAAAAAGACCTCGCGTTTTTTTGCATCAAACTTTATTTCAGAGGTGCAGTTGAACGAGAGGCATTTTCTGTCAAGCTAAATGTATGGAGCAGTAGTGTTTTTTGAGGTTGGTAGGTAGCACTGAAGCAGCAAAACGGGATATTGGCGACGGTCCGGAATCAACTACTAAAGGAAAGATCCGAGGAACACCTCGTAATTTTGAGCCAACATCAGATGATGAGGTCGATACCTAAGATGGCACCCCACTTCTTCACCACACCACCGTGAGGACATTTGAGACAACAGATTTAACGAGCAGCAGCTCCACTATACGACGGTCTTTGGTTGGATCGAGTTTCAAACTCAACCCTCCGGTTGCTAATCCCTCGCTCTTCCAACCGGGCAAGAGGCCCCGATGTTTCTGAGGCGATACGTGTTTCCTGCGCTTACTCTGAACAAGACATCACTTGGCTTGTTTCAATCTGATTTCTTTAGACTGAAAATCCCTCCAATAGCGGCAAACCAAACAAGATAAGGCATAGATCATAGTCCCAGAGATTGGATTTCTGGTATTACAATAGCTGACAGAATTTAAAAGGTTAAGTTGTGTTATATGAGGCAAAAGCATATGACCAAGTTGCGCCAAACACCACCAAGCAAATGTACATACGCATACAAGGGAAGTTTTACTTGACACTGAAGAGAGAAATACACCCGTGGAGGAATCGAGCCTACTTCGCCTACTCTCGCAAGTTGCTAGCGCACTGGGTAAACCCACTAAGCCACGGCGACCCTTTCAAAAAGTCAAGAACTACCGTTGTACCACACAAAAACTGAAGATTTCCTTTAGAAACTCTTTCCATTCTCTACTAATGAAGTATTCCTAACGGTCCAATAAATATAACAAGAAAAATAAAACTTAACCCTCCTCCAGCATTCATTCGACAAAACCTAATCTTCCTTCCTTCAGGTAAAAATACAGATTTTTACGGCTTTTCTTGTCCTTCCCTCTCATTTAATGGGAAGCCCTCCCCTCACGCGATGCATCATTCCAGATCTCATCCCATTCCCCCAAATAATCCCGGGTGTCTGGTAGGTGGTATGTCATCAGAAATCGGCTTTGCACTCCCCCACTGCAGGTACTTAATGGAAGACTTCCAAAGAGCTAAGACCTCATATTAGTGTTAAGAACATAAAAGTCGCCGGTAATATTTCTCGGACATCACGCCAAAGTTTAATCAATTCTCCCGGCTGAGAGATCATTACATAGTAATTGCGAGAGTTTCGGGATACTTTGAATCCGACGAACAAATTGGCTCCCTGGGTTGTTTAGGATTAAAAAGCTTTGATTGGGGATTCCATTTCAAATTCGATTTCGCTGTCACATCTTGTCGAGAAGCTCTGAAGTGTAGCATAGGTTTGTTTAAATAATCTGTGTCGCAGAATTGGATGCTGGGAGGATTACGCGAACATTCCAAATTTGTTAATCCATCAATGGAATAATTTTAAATTAGCATAAAATGGCGTAAGACACGTCATATTCAAATGAAGGTATTCGTTACGTTTCAGTGAATTGGACTGATTTATTATTAGAGGCATTTTCTGTCAAGGTTATGTAGGTGGAACTAGTGTTTCTGCTGCAATACGTGTTATCTGTACGCATTCTGAACATGGCGTCGATTGACTATTTTTTATGATTTCATCACTTCGCCAATAAAAATTCCAAAGAATAAATTCCGAATTGATTTTTGATACTAGATTGGTCAACGCCAATTAGATTAAACGCTCAACGTTGCCAAAACGTGACAAACTACATCAAAAGGTAACTCCATATGGCTCATACAAGAGCATTTAGGTAACAGAAAATAAAATTAGCATCTTCCATCTGGTTTGTTTGTTTGTTTACATTGAAAATCCCTCTCTCATACAATCTTCTATTGTTTTATAATCCACCAGTTTCATCAATTGTTCTCGTTTGGCCAGAATCCTTGATAAATTATAATTTCATTAATTCTTTCGTTTAATATGGTCTTGAAACTTTATCTGTTTTGTTGTTCGCATTATATACATTAAAAGAGGTTTATGATAAAATAAGTTTATTAGAAAAGCTTCAAAGATTCCATTGTTACAGCGATCTTCACTCTGTTCCATACAGAGTCAAGAAAAAGGTATGCGTTTCCAGCATTTAAAATATAGTCCTGATATTCCTTTCTCTCTCTTTCCTTCTTTCGTAATCAGTAATGTTAACTAATCTAGCTAAAATAGAACAGAGATGGTCTTCGTGATCCCTTCTGCAATATGATAATTTTGCTTTTAGACAGCAGATATCTTCGAAATTTAAGCTAACAATTTGAAGTATCATGACATGAGGCGGGAATGACCAGAAATACGCTACTAACCCAGCATAAGTTAAGTTAAAAGCACATTTCTGTTAGATTTCCTGAGCATTAAGTTTCCTCATTTTTGTCTTGTATTCTTAAGTCATTGCTTTCTAATTAGTTTAAGTAGAAAGTAATAGCCCAATTCCCCTAAGCGATTTTAAGATTTAATTCTACTATTCCAATATTTCTCTTCATACTTGAACTTGAACACATGCTTCAATATATCCCTTCAAGAGTGAACTAGATTCGGAAATGATTGGTAGGTAAGTAGTAAGTGGTGGTTCAATTTACACACAACGGACTATTGGCGACGGTCCGAGGTCAATCCCGAATTGAACGATCCGGGGACTACTCGTAATTTTGAACTTCGGTCAGATAACGAGGTCAATACCTGAGTTGGCATCCCACTCTTATATTTCCACACCACGTCAAGATGAAAAAGTTGATTAGTTTAAGTAGAAAATAATAGCCCAATTCCCCTAAGCGATTTTAAGAAAGATTTAATTCTACTATTCCAATATTTCTCAATATTTCCAATATTGTTGGCAGGAATGGCAAACAAGTCGATGGCGAAGCGATTTTTGGTCAATCACAGCCGACAGGAGACGATTTCAGCACATAGACGCAACTTAGTCGTGACTCAGAAACAAACGGTCGTGGCTCCTTTAGTATCATAGTGGACGTTGACAATTCGCCTTCCGCGCCAGCCCTCGAGAGTGGGAGAGCGGCGTCCTACGTCACCGCTACGTCATCCGCTCGCTATGCAACACGCCATCTAGCGGGCTTCTCGGCGCGCCCTCTTTTAATCCTCTGCGTATCAATGCATAAATTGGCATTCCTGTATTCCTTGTTTAGTATTTAGTATTCACCATAGTGATAACATTGTATTTAGCGTTTCTAGAAAAAGTGTCAATTTTTCTTAATACTACTGCTGTGCAAAAATGTAAGTACCTTCCTTCTATGGTACTGGTATAGTTTTAAATTAAAATTGTCTACTTGTATACTTCTTTTGTATTTTAGTACCCATTAAAATGAGTAGTAAACCAAAAAATCGAAGACATCATTTTCATGAAGAATGAGAACTTTATTACTTTTTTACAGTGATGAATGATAAATGTTGTTGCTTAATATGCAATGCCTCCGTAGGCGTTACTAAAAAGGGTAATCTGGAGAGGCATTTTCTAACTTTACATAACAAATATCAAACAAATTATCCACAAAATAGTGACGAGAAAAAATAAAATTAGGGATCTTAAGGCTCAATTAAGAGCTCAACAAAATGTTTTTAAAAAGTCCATGTTGAAATCACGTACAGTGACTATTGCATCATTCAAAGTAAGCCATATTTTAGCAAAAAAATGTAAATCATTTTCTGACAGGGAATTTATAAAAGAAACTTTCTTGGAAATGTCAGATTCACTTTTTAGTGATTTTAAGAACAAGATTGAAATTATTGCTGCAATTAAATATCTATAATTGTCTCGAAATACTGTGATGCGGCGGATTGAGAAAATGAGTGAAAATATAAGAGAACAGTTATATAACGACATTAATAGATGTTCGTGTTTTTCCCTTCAATTTGATGAATTGACAGATATACGTGACACATCACAATTCCTTATTTTTATTTGTATGGTTTTAAAGATTATACATCTAAAGAATTGTTTCTTTGAAAGAAAGGACTAGGGGTGTAGATATATTCAACTCTTTTAAAAACTTCTTCACTAATTTGAAACTATCACTTTTTAATTTAGTTTCAATTACAACAGATGGAGCAGGAGCAATGATAGGCCGCATAAATGGATTTTTAACTCTATGCCAAAATAATGACGAATTCCCAAGTTTTTTGAGCTACCATTGCATAATTCACCAACAAGTGTTTTCCAGCAAAAGATTAAATACAAAAAAATAATGTATATAGCGTTCAAAATTGTTAATTCGATTCGTGGAAGTTCTTTCAAATGGCGTCTCTTCAAATTTCAACTTGATGAAGGACAGCCAGATTTATAATTACATACCGATGTAAGGTGGCTAAGTAGAAGTAAATTTCTACAACGATTTCGTGATTTATTAACTGAGATTTTAAAAAAATTCTCGAAGAGGGGGGGGCAGGCACAGGATCAAGAATGTTCAAATTTAAATGATGAAACTTGGCTCAGTGATTTGGCGTTTCTTACAGATTTTACATCGAGATTAACTTATTTAAATTTAGAATTGCAAGGAAAACAAGATGATAATTGAAATGATCAGTAGCATTAATGCAAATTTATTATGCTAATAGAAGATCAACAATACAATTTGAATCACTTTCCAAATACGTCCGATCACCTACAAAAACATCAAATTTGTAATGATAACATTGAAAAATACGTTGCAGAAATTAAAAAGGTGATTGAAGACTTTGAGGTCATATTTATGATTCTGAAAAAGTTTGTTATTGTGCGGTATATGTCTTTTCCCTTTAAAAAGGATTTAAATGTAAACCATATTGCCGCAAAAATTTCTGATATATTTAATATTGAAAAAAAAACGCGTTAGAAAAAATGAAATTATAACTCTACAAACTGATCTAACCTTACAAGCCAGAGAACTTGATTTTTGGAAATACGTCAATCGAAAAAAGTATCCCAATATCACCAAATGTAGCGAATATATCTACTTTTGTTTTGGATCTACATACTTATGTGAATCGGCTTTTTCATATTTAAAGCTCACGAAGACTAAACACCGTTCCTCACTTACTGATTCCCATACTGAAGAGTCATTATCATTACCTTTGTATGGATACACACCAAATTATGAACACCTGGTTGGAGACATGCAGACGCAGATTTCCCATTAATTATAAGATAATAAAATAAAATTTAATCTGTATTTCTTCTGTGGCTACTTTTCAATTAATAAATATTATTAATAAAATATCATGTTGGTTCAATACCCTCTCCCCATTGTCACTTATTAGTACACAAGACACAAACTTAAATGCGTTAAATGTCAAGATTTTAGTAGGTAGAGATCGCCAACACATTTTTAAGAAAAAAAGTCAATTATATATATACAGGCCACCGCTGGTATAAGAATACTTATCAAAATTATAAAATAATTCATCTTAGTCTGCTAAAACGCGCAGAAAAATAAATATTTGTGTTCGCTAAATTTCGCCCGTATGATTACAGATAAATGATGAAATATACTACGCGACCCTGAACTCGTATGAAACATCTCGCATTCAACCCGAATAACTTAACCCCTAGCAGCACCAGTTGACGATCCCACGGAATACAGCATTTGCATTATAAAAGCCAATGAAATACAAACACTTCAAAAAACAACAGCATCCTCGCTTGCTTATGAAAGTAATGAATCCAATATCCCATCAAGGCAAAAGGGTTGGGTCTGGGAACACATCATCTTAGCTAAACAGATAACTTAAGACGGCCACATCCTTGTTTATGACCCAGGGATAGCTCTTTTTGCTACCAGAAACGCATTAATTTAGTCCCGCATCCTGTAAAGATGGAAGAAAAAGTGCAGCAACTAGCAACCACTTCCATGTCATCAGTGTCCATCAAACCCCAACATAACTGGCCAGATCACTTGCGGAATATTAAACTCGGTTTCATTTATCGTTTGACATGGGGTAGGGCAGAGGGTGGAGATCGGTGTCCTGATGACAGATCATCGCAATTTTAGCCTTGCGAGGGGGTGGCGAGAAATCGAATGGCTGTCTGTCACTGAGGGCCCGGCGCAGGCCTGAGACACTCGGTCTGTTGGCATAATAAAAGAACCGGACACGTGTTTAATATATATTGGGGTGTGGTTTTTATGGTGAATAAAAACTATACTGAATATTTGTAGTTTTATTTCGGCCTAAATGAAAAGAAATTTAAGATTCGAGAAGAATGGAATTTAAATTAATTTACCAATAGAATATGATTTTTTTGTAAAAATAAATACCACACACACCAATTGCGAATGAAATGATGAATGGCATTTTGTGAAAAAACTTATGATCGAATTGGACTAATTTTTGTCTTGTGCAATGAATTAAAATCGACAGATTAATTTCAATGGCAATGTGTGGGCAGGTAGTGCTTATTCATGCATGTGTCAAGTTCTTTTGGTATTCCCACTCATTTAAGTACTGAGAATATTTTAATTAAAATGTTTACTTAAAACAAGTTTGCGAGAGTCGATTTACCATAATTGGCGAATTGCCCTGCTAGAGTTTTATTTTCCAGTACCAGTTTATGGATGTATAACTTTCAAGCATTCTTTGGCGAGAGTAGTCTCAGTGTTGGTCTCTAGGTGATCTAGGTGGTAGTCGACAGTGAAGTTGAAGGGTGGAGACAAGCCTTCCTTATCATGTATACAGATTCGAAATTAAGAGAAATTCCGAGTCTGTGTTAGGTGGAGTCATTACGAGTTCGCGTGTGTTTTCTCGAAAGAATTTCACTTGGTTAAACCATCCACTGATAGTCAATCTGGATAATTAATATAATCAATAATAAACAATCTCTATGGCGAATACGTGAGTGTGTCCTGGTGCCTCTGTTATGACAGACGGAGTGGATTGATTTGATCCCCTTCTCATGTTTTGTTTACTGCATTTAAATACCAGTATTTAACCCTCCAAACGGTACGCCTGAATACGCTCGGAAAATTCAGTTCGAATACAACCCCCCAAAATTCCCACTCGGCAAAGCGGCAGACCCGAAATATTCGGACATATATGGACCCCCAGACATCTCGTTCCTCGAAATATTTTGGGTATGCCGAATCTCACCGAACTATACTCGGGCATGCCGCAAGGAGGATTTAAAGGGTATCTTTGTTTCTTTTCTGCATGTTCCATGCACTTTGTATTGAAATTGTATTTCTTTTGTTTTCTTTTTTGATAAATGCATCCTGGCCTCTCCTTGACAGGCCTTAAGACTTTTGTTGGCAGACCTGGGGCGTGGGTCATAAGACAAAAGCCTTCCTTGTAGATTTCCGGGAAGGCTTTTTTCCTTATGTCTGCTCACATCTATATATCGTCTTAAAGAAACCAGGAAACTTCATACAATAAATCCGACTTCGGCACATGCGAGATTCAAACTCGAAGCCAAGCGCTTCAGTCTACCAGTTTAAATCTGTCGTGGCCTCAAATGTCCTCACGTTGGCACGATGTAGAAGTCTGGAGAGTGGAATGTCAGCTCAAGTGCTTACCTCGCCATCTGACCATGATTCAAAAATACGAGGTGTTGTCCTCGGATCTTTCTCTTCGGTATCGATCCCGGACCTTCGCCAATAACCTGCTGTGTTGCTCCAGTGCGACGTTAATTCAACTACCTTCCCCTCTTTGTCTATGTTCCTTACTTGACATTGTCTGTCTTGTGTTTGACTCAGCTTGGCCAAATAGGGCCATAAAAACTCAACCAACCAAAAGAACCATCTGAGAAAAAAGTTTAATCGACCTAAATACAAGTTTCATTAATCAAAGAAATCGGAATAGGTAACCGGGAAATAGGAGGACACCCCCAAAACTACGTTCTGAGTGGTTAGGCCAGAAACTATAACTGATAATACGAATCAGACCACAAAAAGCACTCGAAATCCTACATCGAAACTTCGCACCATCAACAATCCTACAGCACAACATTGAAAAACCCTTCACCAAGCGAAGACGGATGGCAGATTGCAAATCCTCAAAGCAAGCGAAACAGAGGGCATTTTCCAAAAACAGGCAATTTTCCACAGGATCGATGCCTCCGAATCACAGCAATCGCGCACGGGGGATGATAAACAAAAACCAATCAAATCCCCCTCTCTGTCCTTCAATCATTATTCATTTCGGGTGGTCATTGCAGGGGCATGATGGGGATCCATTATCGATGCGCCGCAGGGATTATTAGTCCGAATCAAATAACCGATAGATCCCCATTCCTGCTCGTCTCCCGAGGGACGCGTATCAGACGTTGCCTAATGCATCGAAAAGATCAATGGCTCCAACCCTTCCCTCGTAGCAGACGAATGGCTCTGCCAGGGGTCTCTCGTGGAAGAAGATGCGATTGAACGTGCTCGCGGGATTATCTGGAAGAGGGCCTAATGTCGCATGTCGTTTCCTTCGCAGTGAGGCCGCGTGTTTTTGTGCGGGTGAGATAGCGCTAACGGGTTACAGTCGGTGGTTGGTGTCGAATGGGGAATGTGGAGGACCTGAACATTGGGAATGGGCTTAGTCTTCGTCATAGGGACAGGATCATCGACCTTAAAATGCGCCCGCAGCTTCATGGTATTTCTTCCAGTTGCTCAGTTTGAAGATCTGTTGTGGGTAAAAGCAAGAATCCTAAATTAATGATTGGTTAACCCTCCAAGTTGTTTCGACGAGATATCTCGTTCATCAAGATCTAACCGATTTTGCATATGACGTGATACCTCGTCATCGAGATATCGCTGATTTGTTGATGACGGGATCCAGATCTGGTCAATTTTTCCTTATGATGAGTGCTTGATGGAAGAGATATCTCGTCTATCAAGATCTGACCAGTTTTGCTAATGAGGAGGTACCTCGTCGAGACTACCACCAGGAGGGTTAAGGTGATTATCCACCGTGATCAAAAACACTAGTCTGCGATTCGACAGCCAATCGGCGAAGGCGATTCTTAAGTCCACGTGACTAACCCTTCAGAGATCTAACGACAGCGACTCCACCCATATGGTCCATCTATTTCATAAGAAGGTCAATGGACAAGACCGATCCTGAGGTATGAGCTGCCCATGTGCAAACCTCAGTACCCTCTTCTCAAAAACACTTGATTTCCTAAATGAATGCTCTTCATCATCGTGTGCGTTCGTCGTGACTCAGTGGATTTGCCCATAGCGCTACTATCCTGCGAGTTGTTGGTCATTTGGGAGAGTAACTCATTAACAACCGGAGGGTTGCTAGTTCGAAACTCGGTCGAACCAAAGACCGTACACGAGGCTTGTGCGCGTAAAATTTGTCATGACCTCAAATGTCCTCACGATGGCGTCGCGTGGAAGTTTGGAGATGGGGTGCCAGCTCAGGTGCTGTCTTCGCCATCTGACCGTGGTACAAAATTACCTCAGATGATTATCCTACCCTTGGGGATTGATCCTGGCCCGTCGCCAATAGCCCATTGTGTCGCTCCAGTGCGACGTTAATTAACTACTTAACCTCATCTGCTAGTTGTAAGTAGGTAGTTGAATTAATCCACCAAGTGGTTTCGACGAGATGTCTCGTCCATCAAGATCAGGTCAGTTTTGGTAATGGCGAGATGCCATGTCGAGACAACCACCAGGAGAGTCTTCCTTCGGTATCAGTAAACCTCCTTGTTATGTGTATGTCCGTCACTTGACGATGTTTGTCTCGTGCTTGGCGAAGCTTGTCCAAATATGGCCCGTGAATCATAAAACCCAACTAACCATCATCAAGCTCGCATTCAGAAAATATTTACGAAGATCCAGTCTTTTTCTCGTGGTTCACTATTGTTCAATAAAAACGTTTAATGATTTTTTCGACTCAGTATTGACGAATTCAAACTTATATTTCATCTGTAATGTACGAAACTGCTATTTTGTCTGATATAATGATGTTGTGTAATATGTTTTTGACCGCTGAGAAAGGAAACGCCAAAAATAAGCCGAAACACGAAAGCTGGGTGGACACTGAGTTGAAAAAAATATTGCCTGTCACTATTTTTCTGACTAAGTGAAAGTACACAATCAGGAATGGTCCTGCATATGCAATTGGAGAAACTGATGAAATGACTTTGAGGTAGGTAGTTAACCAACGTCGCACTGGAGCAATATAACGGACTATTGGCGACGGTCCGGGATCAATCCTGAAGGGAAAGGCCGTAATTTTGAATCACGATAATTTTCTGATGACGAGAACAACGACGATTTGAAGTCAGAAGACAGAAAAACTTTCGAAACGGCAAGCAGAGCATGGGAATGCACAATCAGCAAATTTTGGGGTTGGTTCACAAGCTACTGAGAGATAGGTATTAATTAACGTCGCACTAGAGCAACACAACGGGCTATTGACGACGGTCCGGGATCAATCCCGAAGGGAAAGACCCAAGGACAACGCCTCGTAACTTTGCACCACGGTCAGATAACGAGACCAACACCTGAGTTGGCAGCCCACTCTCCAAACTTCCACACCACGCCAACGTGAGGACATTTGAGGCCACAACAGATTTAACGCGCTCCTGCCCCCATGAGAGATGACTTTGATAATATGCTCAGGTTGAGACTCAGGGATGTATTCATAGGGGGAGGACTCGGGATTACGTCAACCCCCGAGTGAATATCATAATCCATTTAACTCTTTTGAGAATGTTTTAATAAGTGAATAAAAACTGTCACAGTGAAAATAATGACTATAATTTTCAGGTTATTTTTATCGAATCCTCATCAATCCGCTGAGCGTAAATGCATGTATTATTCCACCATGCAGCCTGTAGTTCCCCTGCATGACTTCTAACCAATTTCAGACTTCTTGACCAACAGAATGCTTTCTAAGATTTTTCAAACCAATAGATGTGACTATTTAGTTATTATGGGTGCGTAGGGTAGAAGCATTGTACAATGCTCGGAAATCTCGTGACTCAGATGATTTTAACCACTTAACGCATTTACCCGTGTTTGACACGGGCGAAAGTTACCGGCAAATTTGCACATGCCCGTGTCTTACGCGGGCGCTCTGATATCTCGCGTTATTTTATTTCTAATGCTCGTCTGAGATCCGTTCTAGTAAAAATAGATAGGCTAGATTAAACTTATACCATAGATGGCATAAACTTATTTATCGTAGATGATTTACCACTTACTTATAGATGGATATTAAACTTATTTACCGTAGATGGCACCACTATGCACCATTTTTCTTGTGTAAACCAAGTGGTGCATTATGATGATTAGCTATAAGTTTGTTAGGGGGGGGGAATTTCAATTAACGTCACACTGGAGCAACACAATGGGCTATTGGTGACGGTCCGGGATCAATCCCAAAGGGAAAGATCCGAGGACAACACCACGTAATTTTGAACCACGGTCAGATGACGAATAAGTTTGTTAGGAATTCTTTGTTATAAAACAATTGTTTGGTATGGAAAAGGTAATATATCCATTTTTATTACGTTAAATATCATAAAAGTAAACAGTTAACCATAAATTAATTTTTACTAAATGCTTTTATAACTTGTTTAGAAAAAGTTGTCTGATAATGAGCGAACTGTGACGATTTTGAATATGCCAATTTGTCAGAAAGTTTCAACGATGAAAGTGATGATCTCTTGAGTGATGGAAGTGAATCTGAAGTTAATATTTTATTATTATTAATATTTTGAAATTCAAAATAAACATGTAATCAAATCGTTTACACTTTGTTTGTATAATAATTTTTTTTATAACTTTTACCCCACCCCCCGCAACTGAAATTGCAAAAAATAACTTACACTATACCTGTATATATATTCATTTTCTGTCAAAAAAAAACTCGATCATTTTTTACCAGTTTTTCTGAAAAAAAAACTCGTGCTTTAAGTGGTTAAAACGTTGTGACAAAGTGGAGAAATGCTGAATGAAAAACAGCTATAATATATGTAGAAAATAAACTTAAGGATACAGCGATACAGGTTATCCGAGCATATCGGTCGCACCTTCTAAAGTATTCATCCTTAGAATTCGTACACCAAAGTTTTCATCCTAAGAATTCGAGCAAAAAAGTTTGTATCCAAAATATTCGTCATAAGTTGGCTGATTCTTTCTATCGATTAATCGATTTTTGTATATGTATTCGAATACTTTTTCGTTACAAATATCAAGTATTCGATTCTTCAAAGTACTCGATTCTGCCTAGCTATCTGCAATCCTCTGGCCCTCAATGTTCAGGCCATACACTGTTATTTTTAACCTCTCCCCCACCCAAAAAAAAATAGTGATTGATGGGAGCATCACGTGATGGCCGGCCGAAAGTCTGGTGTCAAATTTTTTCAAATCACCGGATATTCCAGAAATATGACCTATCCAGCGTTGGCTGTAGAGTCCGTTGCAACGCATATACTATGCCGATTTTAGAAGGAAGAGGCTTCATTTATAGCTAATTTCGCAATTAAATTTTTTTTTAATATTTATTCAGGGGGGGGGAATTTCAATTAACGTCACACTGGAGCAACACAATGGGCTATTGGTGACGGTCCGGGATCAATCCCAAAGGGAAAGATCCGAGGACAACACCACGTAATTTTGAACCACGGTCAGATGACGAATTTATTCAGGGTAACGAACACGCAGGTTTCAGATCGACCTTCTAATGAAATAGTCGGAGCATGTTAGCGGAGTCGCTGTCGTAAGTTCTCAGAATTGTAGTTCACATGGGCTTAGAAATCTACTTGGGCCGATTGGCTATCGAAGCGCGAACTGGAGTTTTCAATCACGCGCGAGAATTAGCTCTACATTGTACACGGCTGTCATTGGTTCGAATCCAACCAAAGACCATCGTGTACAAAGTGATGTTGGTTCACGTTAAATCTGACGTGGCCTCAAATGTCCTTCCGTTGGCGTGGTGTGGAAGTTTGGAGAGTGGGGTGACAGCTCAGGTGTGACATCGTCATCTGACCATGGTTCAAAATATTACGTGATGTTGCACTCGGATCTTTCTCTTCGGGTTGGATCCCGGACCGCCACCAATAGCCCGTTGAGTTGCTCCAGTGGGACGTTAATTAAAATACCTACTCACCTCAGGATCCGTGATTTCTTCCAATATCACGTGACCTTCAGCCGGAGATCTTCAAACAGAGCAATCGGGAGAAATAACACGAAGCTGCGAGCACGTGCTCCTTCTATTTCATTAGAAGGTCAATCGGCTTTATGGTTTTTATCGAAAATCCACGGATCTCAGTTGCGGGTAACCTACTACTGAAGACTGTTTTTCTGTCAGCTAAATGTAGGTGACGGTAGTGCTTCTGCTACGATACGTGTTTCTTGTACGCATTCCGAAAGTGACATCATTTGACTTGTTTTTCGAACAAGATTTCAGAACGTCGCCCAAATCCCAAAGAATTAATTGCGAATTGATATGTGATAGCTGATTGGTCAACTGCAATGAGATTAAACGTCAAATGTCGTCAAAAGGGCGATAAACTTCATTTTAAGGTAACCCCACTATGTATCATGAGAGCATTTGGGTAGCTGAAGTACTTTCCGTCTGGTTTGGTTTTGCGTTCAGGTGTTGATACGTCATCTGACCGTGGCTCAAAATTACGTGGTGTTGTCCTCGGATCTTTTCCTTTGGGATTGATCCCGGACCGTCGTCAATAGCCCGTTGTTGGTTCGTTGGTATTGGGGTTTTATGGCGCAAGGGCCATATTTGGCTATGCTACGCCAGACATAAGACATAACTATATCAAAATAGCCCGTTGTGTTGCTCTAGTACGACGTTATTTAATTACCATTACCATTGTTTTTTCTGAAAATCCCTCTCTTTTGCCGGAGCGAAAAAACAGAAAAAGGGGAAAAATTCAAGAAATAGGCAATCAGATTTATAGATTTAATCTGAATTTATCTTGCTGAGACAAATAGATGAGATCTATTTTGTTTATTTTTGAGAATAACCGCAATATTTCATTTTTGAGAATAACCGTAATATTTCATTTTTATGTACTCCTGCCATAACTAGGGTTGAATTGAAACGCATCTATTTGATTTTAGTCGGCCTTCTGAGTGATTGCAAATACTTATATCTGAACTGGAGGCAATAACCCCCAAATGACGGCAATTGCCGAGATTGACGTCGTTTGAATTCAGACCTGATATTACGTTTATTTTTCAAATGGAATTCATTTGAACAAGCTGTGTTCCTGTTTGCTATTTTTGAGTGTATAAAATACTTTGCACGAATTCGGTGAATCCATTTCTGGACGTGGGTCTGTCAAAAATGATCTCTATTGATCAATGCAAATCGGTATATTGACATTTAATTATAACTTCTGACCTATAACTTTTCATGTAATTACAACGGTTAATGTTATAGCTTGTCTTTTGTAATTATAATTGATTGGACATGATTGTGCCATGATTCAGTGTTCTATATAAAACAATTTCAATTATTTTTCGAGTATTGAATCATGGTATATAACATGGACACGGCACATTTACACGTTATAATATAATACTAGGTACATGCAATTCATTAACACAATTATAAGATTACGTTTTATAAAAAGAGAAAACTTTTCACCAAATTTAATCGCTTTGGGTAAAGGAATAAAGTAAAGTTTCTAGGAAAGATTGAAAGAATATAAACTAAAGTTATTAGTAATTACCAGAAAAAATACTCTGTGTGTAAAATCTTCAAACTGAATCTTCGTATGAATAATGGAATATGAATAATGCTTTTCAGAATTTCGAATTTAAACTCCACTACTTTAAGGAAATGGAATTGATTTTTTTTTAATGTTTCCTATTTGTAAATTTTTTTAAATAGAATTGTTAAATAACAAGAAAATGTCATTATCCTGATATTCTTAGGTAATGCATTTTTAATTGTCCCTAAAATTATTTTAATTTTATATTATCAATAAAGGCTATACAAACTGAAAGTATTTTTGCAAAAGTTTTTGTTGCAGCGTTTCTATTGAAAAATATAGGCTTTGTCATTGTAAATACAAAGTACATGGTCTTATAATTTTAATTTGCCTATTTAAAAGGGCTAAAATCCTTATAAACCTTTTGAAGAAACGCTTGTTTCATTTGTTGCTTTTTTAGAAAATCTTGAAATGCACGAATGGCATTTTAAATTCGAGACAGCAGAGGAAAGGAAATCAATAGAAGAAAAAATTTATTTGCTAACAAACATCAAAACGAAAACAAGTTCTTCGTTTCACTATTACAAACCTAGGGACTCCTGGCGCCATCTATCCTATATTTGAAACATGAGGTAGGAGAAAGCTCTTGTGGCAGATTATCAATTTTTTATTGAGCTCTTAAGCCTAAGTGTAACGAGGGTAAATCATTCTAGTATTATAGTAATTAAAGTATCTAGCAGTCATATTACATTTTCATTTCGAACAACTTGCATGTTGTTAGCCAAACAGTTTAATATTTTTCAAGTTTTAAAAATGATACCCCAACTTTTATTATAATTAATTTTAATCTAAGGGGTTTACGCGCAAGATGAAATAAATTTAGAGGTGTAATCAGTAAATACCTTTTTTATTCGAAATGAAAAATGCTAATTCACTATGAAACGAATTATTCATTACAAGCCAATCACTCTAAATAAACATCACCAAATAACCAATCACTATAATCAATAAAAATGCGTGCATATATTCTTTAGAATTTTTGAATTTTCATTTCACATTAATCATTTCCAGATTCTGTTAATTCTATTAAGGCAACTAAAAACTTAGTCTAAACAAGAGTATAACCTACGAATCTATATATATTTCTAATTTACATGTACTGATTTTGGTTTGTCGCTCTACGGACATTTCTTGCTACGTGGCCTAATTAGACCAAATCTACTTCAAGGGGATTCCGAACCACCAGGAGCGCACCCACGGAGAGGATTACGGTGACTTAATCCCCTCACAGACACTGAAAAAAGTAAAAACATCTTTATTCGTTTCATTGATTAGTTCTTTAAAAAATCGTATATGAAGAGCTTTTTCTACTGGCTTCATTCTCCAAGAATTTCTCCATTGCTTTTTAATCCTATTTACAAAAGTGCTGGATTTTGAAAATGTTTTATTTCATTATTAAGAGAGTTGGGCAACCTTTTTCTTCAGTACAGCTTCTAACCGTCTTTGAGTAAAGTCTCACTCTAAAAATCTGTCTTGAGTAAGTCTAAGTCTTGTTTAGTAGCACGCTCTAAAACTATTCTACATTTAAAAAGGGTAACCTGACCTCCAACAGTCCTTCCTCGGGCTTATTAAAAAGTATTCCTTTTTAATTAATTGATCTGTTCTTTTAAAAATTATATGTCAAGATATTTCTGACATTTTATTTATCTTAGCCTCAGTCAACAAATCGCACTTCGGCTGCAATACCGCCGTAACTAAACAAAAATGAATACCCAATTTTATGTGTGGGTAGCCCGGTTGGAAGAGTAACGGATTAGCAACTGTAGGGTTGTGAGTTCGAATCCAACCAAAGACCGTCGTGCGCAAAGGGGGCTGGTGCACTTTAAATCCGTCGTGATCTCAAATGTCCTCATGTTGGCGTGGTGTGGTAATTCAGAGTGTGGGGTGCCAGCTCAGGTGTGTCTTCGTCATCTTACCATGGTTAAAAATTACGTGGTGTTGTCCTCGGATCTTTCCCTTCGGGTTTGATCCCCGACCGTCACTAATAACCCGTGCGTTGCTCCAGTGCGACGTTAATTAAATACATACCTACCTTTATGTGTGGAAAGACTCCAAATACATGCTTCTGAATGTTGCAAATCTACCCTCTACTGGAACCTCAACTGTCTTGTGTAGGAATATATAGCTGTGGAAGCTTCACAGTATGCAGAAATAAATATTTAGTCTTTCTATACATTAAAACTAGAAATTTGTTTTTGTTAGTTATGATGTCATTGCAACCGGGCTGAGAAATATTGATTCTTTCTTTTTAATCCCTCGATTTGTTTTACAATTGTTAAGTAAATAACAGCTCTATTCTGTTCTTGGGTAGTCACTCTAAAACTAAACTCTAGTAGAACTCTTATGCCTATCTGATTCAAAGCAATAAATTTTAATTTAAAAAATCATGACTCTTAGATTGGACTTGCTTGGTTGGATTATTTTGTTACTTCTAATTACTACGTTACTAAAATATAAATCTTATGATAAGCTTATTATAATAAGCTTATCACAAGCTATTATAGCCTCCTCTGATTTAATTTCCCAATGGTGCCTCTGAATCCGAGCACTTCAAAATGTAAAAGACAAGAGGAGTAACCATTATTGTATAAAATTTTATTAGATGTTCAAAAGAATCCCATTTCTTCTTATGCATATTGTTTAACGCCTAAATTCGCGTTATTGTTCAATTCTGCCAAAAGAGGCATTTGTTTTCTTCTAAAGGTAAACAGGGTAGTTCCTGAGGATTCTGAGGAAAATTTTGGATTTTCTCAGATATAATTAGCATGTTTTTGATAGCTTTATAATTCGAAAATCATTTCGGGAAAGGTTCGAGCTCTGTACGTTCTCCACTCCAAAACATCCTTGGTGAATGCTTTTTGAGTATGTATAATGCATGCTAATGTAAAATAAGAAGAAAAAGTGCAGATCTAAAAGTTTCTTCTATTAAAAAAGATGCCACAAATCCCGTATAAAATTAATAATATCTGAAAATTTATTGCCCGACATGTTTATTTAATGTTGGAGCATACTACCCTGCCACAATACTTTCTGATTATATGCAAGTATACACTCAGCACTCCAATGGGAAACGGCCTTGAAGATAGGTATAAAATTTTAGGCAACTTAAAACCCCGTAGAGTGCAACTCCTGCGAGAAGGTAGTTGATCTTAGGTCAGTAGATTTTTTAAAAAGTGGGAAAGCGTTATAGACTGCCATATGCAAAAGCGATGAGTAACGATTTCCGTGGCTGGTTCCCCCTACAATTCTTTATCATTGCTATCTCTTTCAGCACTGAATGATAAACTTAGAACCCCAAAATCCATGCCAATGACGCTAATTCTGGAAGTGATTTGTTGATCGTTGCCACGTCCCCTAATTCAATTAGTGGACTCATTTAAAACCACGTGACTCTGCTGCCAATTCTTGGTAGCCAGAAAACTTGGTATACCAAGTTTTCGAGCAGGACACAAACAAACCAAGCTAACATCAATTTTCAAAAACTTATTTGAAACAACGAAGGTAGAATGAAATCATCGACCTTCTAATGAAATAGACAGCGCATGCGGGCGGAGTTGCTTGCTGTCTTAAGATCTCTGAAGAGTAAGCCGCGTGAGCTTAGGAATAGACTCGGGCCGATTGGCTATCGAAGCGTAGACTAATATTTTTAATCCCCCTGGATAATCACTTTTTAACCAATCAATAACTTGTCCCACATTAGGATTCATGCTTTTTACCACAGCCACGTGACAGATCTTCAAACCAAGTGACAGGGAGAAATCATCGACCTTCTAATGAAATAGAAGGAGCATATGTGTACAGCTCCATACTATTTCTTCCGGTCACGTGGTTATGGGAAAAGCATGAATCCTAATGTGGGACAAATTGTTGATTGGTTGATGTTTTGATCCAGGGTGGTTGAAAGCACTAATCTGTGCTTCGATGACCAATCGGTCTAAGTCTATTGGTAAGCCCACGTGACTTACCTTCTGAGATCTTAGGACAGCGACTACGTCCACATGCTCTATCTGTTTCATTAGAAGGTCGATAGACGAAATAGCATGAAGTTGCGCACATATCCGTCTATTTCATTAGAAGCTCGATGAATGAAAGCAATGCGCGTCTTTTGAGAGCGACTGCAATTTCAAAATTGCCACTTTAGCGATGCCATTTCTGAAACGACTAATGATAATACCTTCTCAAAAGTTCCCTGACTCACACCGGCACAATATCATAACACACGGTCCTAACAAAGCACTTCTTCCGGAATCAATACCCATCGCACAAAAAACAGCCGATTGCATCTCAGATACACGCACGCACGACTCATTCTGATATCTCTGGACACGCACGAGGCCAGAGGGCCCCCGGAAAGCTCGTCCGCAAATTAGATCGACAGAAAGTTAGAAACCGACTTTTCCACAACGGCTCATCGATTTCGGTTTGTGGAATTCTCTTTTATATATTATTGCGGGAGGGTTACTTTTGCGCTTTTTCTTCTGGTGGTCTGGTAGCAATGACCGATTCTTTTCTTGTGGCTTCTGGGTTTTTTTCCTCTGGAAAATGAGGTGAGTTGTTGAGAGCCGCGCCCTTCTTTTCTTGAGATGTTGACAGAAGCTGAGCAAAAAAGTAGCCGCCGAAGTAATAAAAGTGACCCTTACGACATCTGCTTACACTTGTTTTTCTCGAGGTTTGTACACAAGGAATATAAGTGGTCAGGCTCGAGGATTAGAGTGCAGGCGTGTTCTGGGCATTTAAAATACGCTGTGCGTGCATAAGTAGTTTTAAGTTCTTTTGAGCGAAACGTACCATTCTTCAAAGATGTCAGTGCTGAAGGCTAAATCGATCCCTGCGATTTTATTTTATCAGTAATACGGAAGTAAACGCTCTGGGGAAGTTAAGCAGATTAAATTTGCATCAGTTGGGCATTGGAAAAGAGGGACAGCTTACTGGGGTTTGCGCGTAGATGCCTAACATCTCAGGAACAGCCCTGTGTATACGAAATATTTATATTTATTACGAAATATATATTTCGATATTTTAATGAATTAGTAAAGGATCAAAGTGTAATTTGAATTTTTAAATTTAAAAGTAAATTTTACTGCAATAAGATGCAGGTTTCTGTAGGAAAGAATAAAATAAACAGCAAAATATAAAATAAAAGAGGAAGACACAGAAGGGACAGTGTATATATTTTTTTATTTCCAACGTAGCAGGCCATTAGACACAAATCCTTCAACCAAAAGCACACACAAATAAAACAAGAATTAAAACAAAATACATTCAAGGGTAAAATACAGAAATAAATAACAAAATTTGTGCCGAGGACCAAACCGTAGTTTTAACTTGAATATTCGGGCCTGATGTTAGATTGTGGAATGAAGCAGACAAGAAATTTGAACGATTGTTTATTGGGAATATTCAACAATTAATTTAGTTTCAACGATTAAAGTGTAATTTGATATTAATACAGAGGGACAATTTTTTGATTAAAGGCCTGTGATTGTAGCTTAGTTCGGTAGCTTTCACTTACGCAGCTCTCAACGCAATCCAAAGTTACACTGGCCCAAAGCTCGCTCAGCACCGTAGAATTTCAACCTATTGTGGACCCCCCTCCCCACGCTCAGTTCGCGCACTCGGTCCGAAGGTCATATCAGGTAGGACATCCTTTATCTACATGACGCTATATTTATCTTCTGAATGTTTCTTCTAGTTCTGAAATCATAAGACAAAACAGTTGTAACGCTTTTTGAAACGCTGGACTAGTCATGCATGCACCTACTACTGTCCCAATTGAAAACACGTATTCACGTCAAATATGCAAAAAGCAATGAAAGCTACCCGAAAGACAAAAGGTCCAGTAACGTCCGCAGAGTTGTTTCGGATAAAGCTGTACAGGTCAATAAATGTGCTGCATCCATTAGTGCACCATCCGTACAGAGAGCACAAGAAGCTATTAGCAATGCCAAGATTATGTAGGTGGAAAGCAAGGCAATCATGACTTGTGGCAAATCCCAATTTGCCACTGCCACATTTCTTGGTTGGCTGAGGTTTTTTGGCGTGTATGGCGCAAGGTTCATATGTGGCCATACTGCGCCAGACACAAGACATACAAAATCAAGTAATAGACACACACACAATGAAAGTTTTATTGACACAGAAGAACGAAATACACCCATGGAGGAATCGAACCTGCGCCGCCTAGAGCTCAGGTTGCTAGCGGAGTGAGCATTCCCACTGAGCCACGACGGTCCCACAATATTTCTTAGGTAGATAGTTAATTACGTCGCACTGGAGCAACACAGCGGGCTATTGGCGACGGTCCGGGATCAATCCCGGGGGGGGGGGAAGATCCAAGGACAATGCCTTGTAATTTTGAACCACGGTCAGATGACGAAGTCAACACCTGAGCTGGCACCCCACTCTCCAAACTTCCACACCACACCACGCCAACATGAGAACATTTGAGGCCACGGTGGATTCAACGTGTACCAGCCCCCCTTTTGCACAACGGTCTTTGGTTGGATTCGAACTCGCAACCCTCCGGTTGCTAATCCATTGTTCGTCCAACAGGGCTACCTACCGTGGGCCCATAATATTTATTGGATAATCAGGGAGGGAAAGGGGGGGTATTTCAATTAACGTCACACTGGAGCAACACAATGGGCTATTGGTGACGGTCCGGGATCAATCCCAAAGGGAAAGAGAGAGAGAGAGAGAGAGATCGAGGACAACCCCACGTAATTCTGAACCACGACTCTCCGAAAGAGAGACGGGGTTGGGGAAGCCTCGCAACATTCTGAAAACTGAAATTCGCCATCCATCTCGGTTCTTCTCACTGCGGCAAATGTGGATGACAGCGGTCAAATGACGCAGCTAGCCATTTTTCTTTTGGGATGAATTGTTGAAGCTGCGGTCGGTAACTTTGTGCTGTGGGGAGAACTTCAAGTATGACTCACTGAAAGAAACGCCGTTGTCGAAATGTTCTACGACGTTCCAGAGTGGTTATGCTTTGCAAGTTACTCGATTAAGGAAATTCCACTTGCGCCATTCCTAATTATTCCCAGGGGCTGAATTTTAAATAATGAAAGCGTGTGTGACTAGGAAATGAAACGCCGAGCACCCAGAGATGTAACTAGAGGGGGCAGACGGGGCATCTGCCCCGGGCGCCGGATTGGGGGGGGGGGGCTAAATTGGCCGAGTATTTTTTTTACTATAGATATTTACGTATGATAAAAATGAAGAGGAAAATTTATTAGTAGACTACAAAAACCAAAAACTATAAACGGAGCTAAATGCAGAATGTGCGAAGAAATAGAAGGAAGGCTTAACCTAGATCTTTTTAAAGAAGTACGGTGGAAGAAGCGGATGTTTGATGAGAAGGGCGAAGTTGAAAGCCCAGAAGAAAAAAAGTTCAGATTATTGATTATACAAATAATAGATCGGATTCTGAATGAACTGAGGCAAAGGTTTCAAGTCATTCAAAACATGAATAGTTTATTTGGTTTCCTCAATGGAGCTCGGTTTGAAGCAATGAATGGAGAAGAATTGAAGAACCAGGCACTTGAGTTAGCTACCACATATAAAGAAGACTTAGACAGGGACTAGCTGGCGATAGAAGTGGAGAGTTTTAAGTATCATGCCTTGGATTTAAGCCCTAATATGAAAACGGCTACACCGTCAGGTCTTCTGACGTTAATATACAAAGCCAAATATACGTTAATATACGTTGCCAAAGTTGATCTGGTGTGGCAGCTGGGGATGTATTCTGGGTCAATCGTTGAGCAACCATGGACCACATGTTTTCTATCGGCGAAAGATCCGGAGAGCGAGCTGGCCAGGGAAGCAATTCAATCTGGCGATTGACGAAGAACCCTTGGACAATGCGTGCCACGTGTGGTCGCGCATTATCCTGTTGAAATATGGCTGTGGGCAAGCCCTGAAGGTAAGGAAGGACAACTGGCTCCAACACCTCGGAGATGTAGCGCTGGCTGTTTAAAGTACCGGCAATGCGTACTAGAGGAGTGCGAGAGTGATATCCAATACCGCCCCATACCATAATACCCGGTGCAGGACCAGTGTGGCGGTGCATAACGCAGCTGTTCAGCATCCTCTCTCCACGGTGTCTCCAGACTCGAATCCGACCATCGTGGTGTTGCAGACAGAAGCGTGACTCGTCAGTAAAGACAATTTCATTCCATTCTGCCGTCCACATCCTTCTTTCATCGCACCATTGGCGGCGGAAACGTCTGTGGTTCTGCGTCAAGGGTAGACGAAGCAATGGACGTCTTGCGGACAGACCACTCTGCTGTAAACGGCGTCGAATGGTACGCGCAGACACTGGATGATGCGGTACAGACTGAATGTGCTGTGCTATGGTTCGTGATGTGGCTGAGCGATCCGTCACTGCCATACGCACAATATGCCTGTCATCACGTGAAGTGGTGCACTGAGGTGGATGCGATCGAACACGTCGGTCCGTCGTACCCTCCTGCATCCAACGATCACATATCCGCATTACAGTTGTTTGGTTTCGTCCAACACGACTACCGATTTCCCTGAAAGATAATCCACAATCTCGGTAGGCCACTATCCTTCCTCTGTCGAACTCGGATACTTGATCAAAAGATGATCGCTGTTTTCTACGAGGCATAATTGATCGTTTTTTTGAAAAAACCACAAGAAAAACACAATTGCCGTACTTGAAATCGTCGAAATCTCCAAGCCTTAAATAGCGCTTTGAAGTGGCGCCACAGGCGCGCGTGATGTGCGTCTGCGCTGAAATTCTAATCATTTGCATATCTCACCTCCGCTAATGCATGTTGTAAATTTCATATTATTTGCATGCTTCCTTCAGGGTGTTGCATTTACGGTGGCCAGCAGTGTATTTTCGTAGCCAAACAATTATCGAATACACCTCTGTGGTAGGTAATTAACTACCGTCGCACTGGAGCACCACACGGGCTATTATATACCTCTGGGACTGAGTGGATAAAAGGAAACAGTTTAGATAGAGGCATACCTTCTGTGATTTTTGTGATGTGGCATTTGGATATGAGAGGCCATGAGGCATTTTCTTCTGTCAAACAAAATGTAGAAGGCGGTAGTTTCTCCGGCGAAACGGGTGTCCTGCACGTATTCCGAACGTGACATCGCTTGGCTAGTTTTTCGAATACGATTTTAGCACGTCGTCAAAAAAATTCAAAAGAATGAATTCCGAATTGATGTATGATACTTGATTTGTTAACGCTAATTAGATTTTTTGGTGCCAAAAATCGCCAAAACAACGATAAGCTATATGTTAAGGTAACTCCGTTATGTAGGTATGGTAGGTAGGTATTTTAATTAACGTCACACTGGAACAACCGAACGGGCAATTGGTGACAGTCCAGTGTCAATCCCAAAGGGAAAGATCCGAGGAGAACGCCACGTAATTTTGAGCCACGGTCAGATGACGAGGTCACACCTGAGCTGGCACCCCACTCTCCAAACTTTCACACCACGCCAACGTGAGGACATTTGAGGCCACGACAGATTTAACGTGCACCAGCCCCTTTGTATACGACGGTGTTTGGTTGGATTAGAACTCGCAATCCTCCGGTTGCTAATCCGTTACTCCTCCAACCGCGGCACTCCTCTGGCGTAAGGCATACACCAAGAAACAGACATGCACACAATGATAGTTTTTACTGACAGAAGTGAGAAATACACCCAGAGGAATTGAACATGCGCGGCCTACAACTCGAAGCCACGTCGGCCTCAAATATGAGAGGAATTTTCTGAAACAAACATGATGAAAAACGTAGATTTAACGTCCGCTAACAAAATCCTCTCGCACTATGCATATCGAGGGTTTCTTGAAAGGTATCTGTCGCCGTTTTGGCGACTTTTGTCGTTAATCTAATTGGCATTGACCGATCAACTGCCATATATCAATTTGGAATTCATTCAGATTTTAAAAGGACGAGCTGAAATAGTATCCGAAAAACAATCTCAAGTGACGTCATGTTCGGAATACGTTCCGTCGCAAAAACACTACCGCCCCCCCCCCCATCTAGCTTGACAGAAAAAGCCTCTCATGTGTCAATTATACAATTCCATAAAAATGCAAATTTCTTCTTCCAAAAACTGGAAGACGAAAAATTATTCAGCAGAAAGACATCCTCGTTTTTGTAGGCAGCATTCGCGCACAATTAATCAGTGTCGCTTTCAACAAGGCAATAAAACTTAATACGAAGAATGTCCTTATCTTCAAACAGAGCGGGCGCTTTGGAACATTTTTCGTCACCTTGTCTTTCGAAGTGATAGCGTAGCATTTGTTTCCTGAAAGTGGAAGGGATATTTCTAAACAAAATGAGGAGATAGAGAATGCAATTGCTTTTCATCACTCACTGCACTGAAAACCGTTACCAACGATTAATAGCGGCGATAAGATATACGAAGCAGGCGCAAAACCTTATCTCCAACAAGCGTCAAATGACCGAGTAAAGGGAGCGTTTTCGACAGCGTCCCTCCCTGGCCTCGTCACCGATACATATCTTAGTTTATTTTTCATTTAATTAAATTTCCGAGAAGTTGATTTGTTTGGCGAAGCGTGGCCAAATATGGCCATCACATTACCGAGAAGTTGGACAGGATTTATCACTTTCGGAGCAACCGCTGCAAAGCAACTCATGTCCACATCATAAAGAGAATAAAAGTTTTTAAATAAAGAATATTATATGAGGGAGGGAGAATTTTAAGCTAAAAATAGAGATCTAGGGGGTGTAATAAACATAAAAACCAGCTAGTACAAAACCAAAAGGCACTCGCCAAATCTCAAGGTAGTCGGGTATTTTTTTAATTAACGTCACACTAGAGCAACACAGTGGGCTATTGGTGACGGTCCAGGATCAATCCCAAAGGGAAAGATCGAGGACAACACCACGTGCGTAATTTTGAACCACGGTCAGATGGCGAGGCAACACTCACTGTTGTCAGGCCACCTTCCGATCTGCTGACCGCTTTGGTTGTCAGTTGTGGCTCGGGGACGTATCCCTGTACTGCTGTTTACTCTTAATAAAGAGCATTAATAATAAAAGGTGAGATTGGTTGGTTGTGGGGTTTTATGGCGCAAGGGCCATATTTTGCCATGCTGCGCCAGACACGGCATATAATATCAAGTAATAGACATAATGAAAGCTTTACTGACACAAAAGAAAGAAATACACCCAGGGAAGAATACACCTGGAATCGAACCTGCGCCGCCTACAACTCGAAGGTTGCTAGCGCAGTGGGCATACCCACTGAGCCACGACGGCCCCAAAAGGAGGTGAGAGTAAAAATTTTAAGAAAAATTTAGAAGTTAAAGTGGAATTGACTTGCAAGTATTGATATAATTAGAGATCCTATCGTGTCCATTATCCTATTTATTGGTGATCAGAGTCAGGTGTTATTTAATGGAGGAATTGAAGCCATAAGTCACAGGGTTCATACGAAACACTCCACACTAACGTTCAGTTTGATGTGGAAAGGTGCTAAACTATACAGAGAGAAAGGTGCGAGCCTATACAGAAGAGCTCGTGGTCTTTTCTGCGAGAACTGAGAAATGAAAAGTTGTCAACAATCAGCATCATATTCAGGGCCTCCACATAGGGAAGGGTCGATGGTACCACGGTGCCGAGTTGGTTGAATTGGTTTTTAAGTTTTGTGGCGCAAGAGCTATATTTGGTAAAACTGCGCCAAACATAAGACGTCAAGTAAATGGACGTACACACAAGGAAATCTTTACGGATACAGAAGAGAGAAATACACCTAGGGAGGAACCGAACCTGTACCGCCTACAACTCGGAGGTTGCTAGCGCAGAGGACAAACCTACTGAGCCACCAGGGGTGCTGGTTAGGTAGGTATTTAATTAACGTCGCACTGGAGCAACATAACGGGCTATTGGCGACGGTCCGGGATCAACCCCGAAGGGAAAGACCCGAGGACAACGCAACGTAATTTTGAAATACGGTCAGATGACGAGGTCAACACTTGAGCTGGCACCCCTCTCCAAACTTGCTCACCAAGCCAACGTGAGGACATTTGAGGCCACGACAGATTTAATGTGCACCAGCTCCCACGTACCCGATAGTCTTTGGTTGGTCCTAGTTTTGAACTCGCAACCCTCAGATTTCTAATCAGCGACTCTTTCAACTGGGCTATCGCAGCCCCTTAAAAATAAAGATAAATGTAATTTTGCAATTTTATGTGGTCCCTCCAGTAATATTTAAATTTTTAGTTCCCAAACGCATTATTTTGAGGCATTTCCTGTCAAGAGAGAACTAAATGCACGTATCGGTAGCGTTTCTACGGTGGATCGTTTCTTGTACGTAAAGCCACTTGGCTTGTTTTTCTAATACAATTTCAACTCCACCAATAAAATTTCCAAAGAAACTCCGGATTGACAGTTGATTGATCAACATTAATTGGGAAAAAGTAGTTGTAATACGAGGAAGTTAGACATCACAGCGATACACCAGCAGACCTGTAACCTGTACCGCCTTTCATGTCCAAGGAGTTATTTACTAGCATATGTGGCATACCTCTCCCACGAGTACCTCCGTGGTGTTGAAACCCTTCTAAGATTCCCAGATCGGTCTCCCTTAAGCACCTCTGGGATATGTAGTGTCAATTGCACTATTCGCGAAATATACGGGATTTGGAGGCAGTTGTAGAATGCTTGGCATAATTTGCCTAAGGATAGCATAAGGACTCCAATTAATCGTGCCACGCCTATATCGGCATGTAGGGAGCTTTAGAATTTATTAATTTATGAACATTCTTGATGTGATTCTACAAGTCCTCTAGATCTGATAATTGTGATCATTTCTCTCTTCATGTGCATCACACATGCACATAAGTTTCATTCCGATCGAACACTGGCTTCGGAGTGTTTAGATTGTTTGGCAGTGTATTTTCAAAGGTGCTGTCATAATCCACATGATTAAGCATTGATAGTAGGTATTTAATTACCGTCGCACTGGAGCAACACAACGGGTTATTTGCGATGGTCCGGGATCAAACCCGAAAGGAAAGATCCGAGGACAACACCACGTAATTTTGAACCACGGTCAGATGACGAGGTCATACCTGAGTTGGCACCCCATTCTCCAAACTTCTACACCACGCCAACGTGGACACTTGGGACCACGACAGATTTAACGGCACCAGCCCCCTTTGTACACGCGGTGTTTGGTTGGAATCGAACTCGCAACCCTCCGGTTGCTAGTCCGTTAATCTTCCAACCGGGCTACAGCGCCCCTGATTGGGAAAACCAAAACATTCATGTCGAAACTTTAAGATGAATAGCGGATCATCCACAATTAGTTACTTAGTTAAATGAAGCAGCAAAAAAAAATAGTTCTCGAATTCTGAGCACTTACTAGCAACTGGAAGCATTAGGTATTAAAATCACGTTTCTCAGTCTGAATCATCCTATCCATAAAAATGTTTTAATGAGATCGGTTTCTTCTGAAACCGAGAAGCCTACCTACTCCCCATATCCTTTTCCAAAGGTTCTTCATCACGAGCTGTCAGACTATTTCTGATACATGTAATTGCCAATGGTTGACTTTCGATCATACCTGTAAAATTCCGAAAATACGAAGTCTGATTAAAAAGTATCCAACCACAAAAACTACTTTACACATTTAGCTCAAGTCTACTCAAAATTGAGCCTTTATAAGTTAGCACATATCTTAGTCATTTTACTACTAGAAGTATTTTTTAGTTTAGTTTTTTAACTCTCCATCATTAGATGTTTCATCACTTTCTTCTATGGTTTGAAATCATGCCCTTTGAGTGTCATCTTTGTCGGGACGAACAGTTGCTAGGTGATCCTAGTCTAATATACCTTAGAGATGAATATTCACTTTTCTCTTTTTGGATTGTCTGAATATCAATTCGATTGCATTAAATAGTTGTAGGCAAGCTTTTTGGTTGCATACATAGATGAACGCTTGTTAGAAAACATTGACATTTATTAGAAAAACTAAAGACGATACAAAATTATACAAAGAACATCAATCGACTCTTTTTCACTGTCTCCCATTCCCCATAATTCCTAATTCATTTTTTATTACATTCCATATCATGGTTAGTTTTCATGCACATAATTAAAATTACATTCACATCAGTTTGCTCATGCATAATTAAAAATATATTTACTAATATTAGTTTGCACATGCTTAATAAATGTAACGTTTACAAATATGAAAGTAGCAGTTGCAGGATAATAAATATTAATAATTATTTATTATTTTAATTTAATTATTATTTTATAAAAATAAAAATTAAATTCTCATATCGCTTGCTCAACCTTTAGCCTGAGGTGACCAATAGGTACATGGAGCCATGTCTTAGTAGGAAGACTGCCAAACCTATGTGTAGTAGTATTGGGCCAAAATATTTTGGAAGATAAGCAATGCATATGCCTATGAATTGCGGTGAGGAACCTTCCAATCGTGCCTCTGTGAGTTGAGGTCCCCTTCATCCAATTTCTCATAGACAATAGAAAACAGTCAGGTAATATTCCTAATTGACCTGAATTTAGGTGGAAGGAACCTATTAGTGAAGTATGCCCTGGTTTTTAAAGATTACTAATAAGGTCTTCATATTGCCATCTTTGGTCACGAAGACTGGCATTTTCCAGTGAGACGACTTCATTTTCTGAGGGTGTAACAGATTTGTGATCTGACTCATCTCCAATGATTTTTTTTCATGCACTGCACGATGAAGGGAAAAAATCACACAAGTGCAATAGGTTGCAAGTCCTGTCTTTAGGCTGCAGTTGGTTGAAGCAATAAAAAATAAGGTTGGATGCTTTTCGATCAAACCTTGTAAAGCATTTTTCTTCAAGTGCCATGGAGTCTCAATTTTGTAAAATCAGGTATCCTAGTACACAATGCCTTAAAGGAAATGAGAAATTTTTTTTTTATGTTAGCATTAACCAGCAAAATACAATTCATATACAAATGTTAAATAAAAATAATTAATCAACATACAAAAATATCCATTCGAAAATTTAGCAAAATTTTCTTTTTTCAGAAGTATATTTTAACTAATTTTGAAATTAATATGACTGATAATGGACATTTAACTGCTAACTGATTTTATTCATTTTAATTATTGCTTCTCTTTGTTTAAAATATAACATCAATTATACTGTAAAATCCAAAATAAAGTCACTTAATGCACTTTAAATCCAAGATTTTGTTCTGAAAAACATAAATTATCCTGACAGTTGTCAATGAATTGAATTAATAAAAGACTACTTAAAAGTATGTTATATAACAGCATATATGAAATGTCTCAAAAAATCTACAAAAAAAGACACAACAAAAATTTTAATAAATGATATTTGTACTTTATTAACTTGGACCTTTTACATTGTATGGTACTATTTACAGTGTGGCTGATAACTGACATGAAGATGCTTGATCATTTCAATACTGATGTCTTGTCTGAGAATCAATGCATGAAAAAATATAAATGAAGATGTAACAGCACCTATTAAAATAAGAATCAGAACGAAAGGTTATAGCAATCAGGTTTATAAATTAATCAAAATACATGTTTAAACTAAGATTGAAACCATTGAGATATTTTACATGATGGAAAGCATTATCTTGAAAATGAGTGTGAATGTGAGACCGAAAACAATTACATGTCCCAAAACTTACCCAAAATTAGTTTTTGATGACTTAGAAAGAATATTTCTAAATTTCTATATAAACTGAAGGATATACATTAAAATGATACAATTAAAGCAAACTTGGTATGCATTTTATGAGGTAACATTTGATTCAGCAGTAGCAAGATATTTTTGGTTTGTTACAAACGTTTCAGGTTCATTAAACTTTTCAGCAGTAACAAATTCTTTTTGGTGTTAAATGTAGAAGTGATGAAAAACTCTTGAGTACTTTGATTAGCACCATGACAAAGTTTCAAGATTTTGCTAATGCCAATTACAGATAGGAAACGTTTAAACTATTCTGGCTTTAAGCTTTATCAGTGTCAAACTTTTCCTTGCATGAGTTTAATAACATTTATTTGAATATCTTATTTAGTGTTTTTCTCTTTGTGTGTATTTTTTTTAAATGATTATTATTAGCAGACTAGACCATAGCATCAGTGCTATTTCTTAAATGTTCATATTTGCTGATGCCAGTGTTACACAAATGTCATCTTATTTAAATCCATAAACAATGAATATATGCATTGATATATGCATTTCATACCTACAAATGAAATAAAAAATTAATCAAATATATAAAGCAGCACTCTTGTATTTCTTATTCTATCTTCCAATAAAATGCATGGCAAAAACAGCACATCTCAGTCATATCAACAATTAGCTTTTGATGTGCACTTCAATTATATCCCATTCACCAATGCGATTCGGTACTTTTAAGATCTAAACCTATTTTCACATTCATTCACATTTTCTTTTCTACACTAATTTTAATCTTCCAGATTTCTCATTGCCTTCTGACATCAGAATGCTGGCATTAGAGCACATATCCCTTCCATGCAATTTTAGCATCATGTAGCTTCATATCTCAAATTAAGCTTTTTAAACCAATCGGTAAAATTGGCAAATGAATTCTGTAGTACTTGATTTCATATTGCTTTAGAACAACCAGTTTTTATATTAGGCAGCTCTACTTCAAATCAAGCATCCTGTTGTGGTTGAATTTCATTGAAGTTCGGTAGTCATGAATAGAATAAATACATTATGAAAAAAAGAAAACTTTAATATACATACACAGTGGGAAAAGTAATTAAGAACCCTTTAACAATCTAAAAGGCAAACATTGAAGTTAACAGAGGTTGAAACTCAAATTCAAACTGATGGAAAAGCATGTCCAGCATAACACATCTCGCATGTTGTGTTCCATGACATCCCAACTATGCCTATGTTTTGTTTATAATTTCAATTTTAAATCGTTTATATCTGTTGCCATTTGTCAACAACCAAATACTGCCGATTTCTGTGCCAATAGATGTTAATACATAATCTAAAATAAATGTGCATAAAGATTATAATTGCATTAATTTCTAATATTTCAGTCAAATATCGTGATTTCATTAGTCTGTATAATTTAAAGCAATTATAAGATAAAATGTAGATTTCAGGCAAGCAAATATTTTTCAATTCGTTTAGATGAACAGACTGAATGGAGTAGAATGAAAACATCTTCAAAAATTTCCTGCCAAGCAAACTAAATTGCTGGACATAAATGATATCAGATCACTAGTAAGGAGAGAACACTAAATACTATCCAAAATATATTTAGACAATGTGGATACAAAATTTTAATTATAGTAAATGATCAATTGAAAACCATTCTGAAAGATAAGAATTCAGAAGGCTGGAATATGAGCAAATCAGCAACACAAATCCTGCTTAAAAATTTTTTCATTTCCCATTTTAGTTTTACAACGTAGATAAATGCAAATAGTGAAATCATTTATCAAAATAGCAGATATTAGTTTTTAAATTTTTAGTTACATTTGCAATACAGTTAGTTGATACCTATAAATTTGAGCACATTGTGAATAAAAACCTTAAAGTAATTGCATTATTTGCAAAGTTAAATTGTATGCTATAGATTTTAAGATTTCTGAACAAATAAACAATTGTCCTGATTGGTCTAATTACAATTGATGGTCTAATTTACACATGACTGATTTCAGAAGTAAATCCAAACTATGTTATTTGTATTCTGAATTTCCATCAATTGGCTTTTAAAATATACAATGTGTGATGAATTCCCTAGTTCCTACAATAAAAATACTATAAATCTGATTTGAGGTGAATATAATAATTTTGTTGTCTTGGTTTCATCATTACTGACCACTATTTATTTTTTAGGGGGCATTAAAAAGAAAATATAATTCATTCGTGAGCATAGCCTTTAAAACTTTTGATGCATACTAAAAATTTTATTATTCTTAATCCTTAAATTATTTTAATAAATAGTAAAGAGCAAAAATTCCAGCACTACTTAAATAATCTTAAAATGGGGATCTACATTTACTAGAACAGTAACTTTCTAGAATTTCTATGCTTGTCTTTATCTCAAATTTTCATGTTTCACTTATTCTATTTCCCAATAAACATTGGGAGATAACTTATCAATGTGTAAATTAACGAAAACTTTTTGTCTGTTCATCAAGCACTAATTTCCAATATTTAATTGCTGAATCTCTTTACATTTCACATTCTAATGCGGCTCTGATGATACAGGCAGTCGACCATGGATCAGTCGATTTTTGAATAGGTATGAAAGGTTTAGGAGAATTCTGCCATATCAAAAGCATGAATGGCGATTGCCAAGAATGTTTCCTTTCTGCCAACTCATCAACTTTCAGCTGCAAAGAATAACCTCAGAACCAGAATCCACACGAAAAGGCAGCAGATGTGGAAGAGCTTTGTTTACGTTCCAGCCGATCACCTTATTTAAAGAATGGACTCATCCAAAACCATGATTGACTGCCTGCTCGCAGGAGCCAGACTATAGTCATATTTAACAAAAGAAATAACCTATATTCAGAGTATATCACATTAAAATGTCAGATTTTGTTGATATTAATCAAGATTATTGGTAGTGACAAAAATAAAGTCCTTGCAACTAATAATGTTCCAAAAGTGAAAGCATTATCCTAAATCTTATAGCAGAATAGTATAAGGTGGCAATCAGATTATGGAAACGAAATGTGGTGACCTTTCATTACTTGAACCTTAAAATTTAAGCTTCCTTCTAAGATGCTAAGGAAGTAAAGCCTTTTTCATTGCATAGGTTCAAGTATTTTAAGTTAGTTTTAAAGACAGAGGATGTGGTGAAAATGTTGTTAAATGTAAATTAAGCTACATACAGATCAGATTATGGAAAAATATGTTTGGGGACTTGAGAATTCTCAAAAAGTCTTGACTTTTTCCAAGAAAAGTGTGCTTTAAAACATGTAGTTTTTCAATTAAAAGGAAAATCAACATACCCATGTTTACGTCATAAAATTAATCATAACACAAATTAATTTATTAAAAATAAAATGTCATAAAATATAAATTAGATAAGTATAGAGAAGTTTAGTAAAATCATTACTTTAAGGGCAAACATTTCAAATTATCCTAACATTGACAAATTTAATCTGTGACCACTTACATGCAGTATTAGCTTTAACTGTTATTTTAACACTCTTTACAATATGGGCACACCTCTTCTCTCAGATATGTCAAGATTTACATATTGACACACTGTAGCATACTTCTAACTTAATATAAAGTAATCATAAAGACAAACTTGCTTAATATGAATTACTGATAATACAAAGTAAATTCGAATCCCCGTCAAAATCCATATTCAAATAAGGTTAACTCATTCGTTTAAAAAGAATTTGTGTTACACTAATATCTGGTTAAGACGAATAAATTTTCAAAACTTAAGAGCAACTGGATTCTTTTCAATCAAGTATCCTCTTCATCAAGTTTTCTCCATGCTACAAATTCATTCCCATTCCTCCTATTATTCAGTTAGGGGAAAATTGTAAACTCGTCTTTCCACATTTGCAGACTGTAATGAATAGCCCCTGACAGTTGGAAGGACTGCTACAAAGTCTACCTTGTCCTAATTCAATAGTGACCTCCAGGTAACTGTACAGGAGCACCCTAGGGACAGTGCAGGAGACCTTTTGTCAAACAGACAATAAACACTCATTTTGCCAATACCATCTCTTTGCCCCATTTAGACTTCTAGCTCTTAGCGAGTTGTAGCATTTTCTGTTTCTGGCTTGAAACTTACTCTCGCAATGTCTAAAACATGAAATCTTTAATGTTGGAACGAAAACAAGAGGTATCAAATGAAGTGTATGACGGATTGAAAAAGAAGTCAGATTTAGCTGATAGCTTTGGAATTCCTAGAAGTACGCTATCTAAGAGTTTTAAAAATCGAAATAGAATTGAAATGGCATTTGGAATGAGCAAGTTTGAACCAAAAAGAAAGCAAATGAGAACTGCAAAGAACGATGATGTGGATATATCTCTGATGAGATTGATTAGAGAAGTTTGGAGTCGAAACATGACCTTAACAGGAGCAATTTTGCAAGAAAAGGCCTGATTTTTTTCACTCATGCATAGGGCGTTGAAGACTTAAAAAATTCAAGGACAGGAATAGAATCATTTGTTAGAAAGTCTCTGGAGAGGAAGATAGTGTTAGTACAATGCAACAGAAAATTCTTAAAGGATCAATTGTCTAGTGTATTTTAAAGTAATTCAAACAGTGCAACATTTACAATGCTGATGAAACCAGACTCCTTTGAAAAGCACTTCCAGATTGTACCCTACAAATTGATGGACAGACATGTTCTGGTGGAAAATGTAGCGAGGGAAGTGTCTCTAATGGTAGCCTGCAACATGGATGGTTTGGTTAGGGTTTTATGGGCCATACCTGGCCATGCAACATGGATGGAACAGATAAATTACCTCTGCTTGTAAGTGGCAAATCAAAAAGTCATATTTTTAAGCATCAAAACTCTTCCTGTGTCATGATTTAAATAAAAAGACTTGGATGACATCTGAAATTTTCAAAGTGGTTTAAAGACTTGGACAAAAAATTCATCATGAAAAAAGAAAATTATGCTTGATCATTAATAACTGAACTTCTCACTGTGAAGGATCTGGACTAAGAGTCATGAAATTACTTTTTTTATCTCCAAATACCACTTTTGAGTTACAACCATGTGACCAAGGAATCGTCCAATGTTTGGAGCTCCATTACAGAAAAGAGATGGTACAGCAAATCACAGACTGTTTTGATAAAGAAATTCCATTTGATATTAATCTATTGGAAGCATTGAAAATCATAAGTGCGTGGAGAGCTGTTAGCCAAGCAACAATTTAAAATTGTTTCTGTCATGTTGGCTTTGTTATTTCAGATTTCAGAGAGTAACAAGTGGAATTCCTATGATCAAATGAAATCCATGGATTTGTAGAGGATGCTAGAAATTTGGGAGTTTCCCTCCCAATACATCGCTTGATGATTACATCATGATGCACAAGGAAGTTTTAACAGCAGAAACATTAAGTGACTTCGAAATTATAGAAGATTTAACTGTGGAAGAGTGAAGAAAGAATAAATGAAGATTCTGATAAAGACGAAGGAATAAGCGTGCCTTCTTTAAAAGAAGCTATTGTTGGCTTGAATATTGTTCACTGCATTTTGTTAGGCAGAGAAAATTCATCTGCTCAATTAAACAGAATTAACCACATCAAAGATATTCTTACAGAATGTCACAAGAAAATTGACAAGACTATTTTAAGACAAAAATGGCATAATCAGGAAATATCTGTATAATCAAGAATCATCTGTATGAACTTTGTGATGAAGAACACCATCTATCTGTGAACCAAGAATTGTACGTTGAAATAATGCTTTTTTCTGAATTCGGATAACATGAAGTACGGTATTTGACTGTAGTACTCAATTCAGCAAGCAGCTGCAAGTTCTAGAACTCACTTTTACCATGCAGTAAAAATTATTTGAATAAAAAATATACCAAAACTCCACACTTGATAATTGCATACATAAGTGTGATGGGAAACCCCCCAAAATTGGTTCAGTTAAGTATGGATAACTAAAAAAAACAAGGTCCAATTACACAAATGTGCATTTTATACCAATTGCAGTTAAGTAATCTTTTTAAAAAAAATGGCAGAAGAAATTTCAAGATCAAATTTGTATGTATGAGGAAAGGTATTGTTGATTGTTCTTTTTACAGCAACGAAAAAACAGAAAAATGGCCCCTAAACAGTTAAATAACTTGAATTGTTACAAAAATATTCAATGCAAAAACGAACTTTTTTTCATTTATATAAGTGGTGTTGAGATAGATAAATATATATAGTCACAATAAGTTGTGGTATTTACAATCCGTGTCAAGGTAAAAGAGGTTAAGTCTGAATTTTGATGGGTTCAAAGGAGTCAAGTGCATTATTAATTTAAGGAATATAATATGCTAAAGATCAAAACTAAATTAATCCACTAATCTAAATTACAATTATTTGTATTATGACATGCTTCTTTTCTTCCTGAATATTTTTAAGGAAGTGAAATATTCAACTTAAGATTCTGAGAAGTAACCATTCACTTAACCCCTTTTGACCTGACATGGAAGATATATAAATACATAGGAGTTTATACTCATACATGTAATCAATTAAATTAATTAATTAAGCTGCATGAACCCATAGTTGATTAAAAGAACTTGTTAAAAACAACATAATCCTCACACATTTCTCATTCATACCTCTGTAAGTTTCATAATCAGTGTCAGGTGTATTCTATCAGAACACAAATGTAGTTATTAATAAAAATAAAAGCATTATAGAGTGAGTTGCAATATTTTTAAATATTACACAAAAATGTTTATAAAAAGGAATAATTTTAATTAGGAACTATGGCAAAAATAATGACAGAAGTAAAAAATAAAATGTCACATATACAAATGCAACAGGTCTCAATTCTGATAGACAGCTCGCAGTAATAAAAAGTTAATGGTATTGAGAACTAAAAATGGTCTAATATAGAATCAAATTTAAATATTACCTGATGATGGGATTCCATAATGCATGAATTCAAATGATACAACTCACTCATTCAAGGCTTCTTTTAATCGTTCTCTGGCTTCTAAAACTCTTTTTTCTTGCATTTCAATATCTTCATCAGTGACATGTAAGCCCTAGAATAAAACGATACAGAAATATAGAATTACTTCTTTTTTAACCAACACTCAAGAAACATACAAAAATCAGTCATAGATGTGGCAGTAGTGGTGTAGGCAGTTGTTGAGTGATTCCATTGGAGTGTGTAATGTTGGAAATTCACAAGCAGATATGTAGAAAATTCAAGGAAACCTTTTATTAAATCCTTCAGTAAAGTTGGCAAGTTGTAACATAGTGACATCATAGTGTGGGCAAGAGTTCTGTGTTTTGTGTAGAATGGCTGAGTTTCTTATTCTAGGGGCTCATGAAAAACGAAAAGTTAAAAATTAATCTGCTAGGGGGCTAAGGAATTTATAGGAAAATTATTGGATTAGGGGACCTATTAATTAAGATCTATAAGCAGAAAAGGTGGAATTTCTATAAAGTCACATGTGCATATTAAATGTTGTAGTGACCAATCTGACAGGGAGAAACAAACAACTTGATTCAGCTGGTTTGCTTGAAGCCATGGTTATAGCCCGGCTTTGGCAAGACCTGCGTTTTTAAATGAATCTATTGTTTAAATAAGGATATAGGTTGCAACATAAACAAAATGCTTCCAAAAGTGAAAACGAGTTGGGCTGAAAAACCTACAACTGATAATCATTCATGCTTTTGATATGGCAGTCCTTCTAACAAACTATGCAAAAGTCAATTAACCTAAGGTCAATGCCTTCTTGTGAGAGCCACACTATAGCGAGATGGGAAAAGTACAAAAGCTGAAAGTAGTAAGACAAGATGTATTGGGGGTCATGATGTGGTGGTAGCAATGAAACAAACAAGTGGGTGAAAAGAAAATATAGAGGGAGTTTTTCTGGAACATTAAGAAACTTATCTGGCGTGAAAATTATATTTTAGGGGTAATTTTAGTACAATTTCATACATGTATTATTTATATATATTTATCTGTTAGACTAAAAATGAAAGTTTACTTCATATTTTAGACACAATAAAAACACATTAGACCAGCATTTCTCAAACTTTCAATGTCCTAATTATATCAAGTACCATCAATACTTAAAATTTTAAGTGTATTTATCAAGGGAAAATATTTCATATAATACTGAACATTGCTGCAAACAATTATTCATATGCTTCGAAAATTATACTTAAGTATAGAAATTTATTATATTTATTAGCTGAAGTTTTACATAAAATAAGCCATGAGAATTAAAGTAGGCAGTGAAACTAACTCAGCATGATAGTAAATTTTGTCACATACAGTTGGAATAAACCTTTATGTACCACAGTAGTATACATACTACTGGTTAAAAACTGTTCATCAGATCTAAAAAATTTATTTTAAAACATTTCAAAAGCACACTTTTATACAAAAAGTATAAAATAAATATTTCTTCAGTACACCAAAATATTTCATATTGACAAGGACAACTAAAAATACATATAGAAACAATGCACATAACTAAAAATAAAAGCATGGATATCCGTTTATTTTAATTAAATTTTATTATTTGGGAAAATCCTTGTAGAATATTAGTTGTCATTACTGTGACAAAGATTCCATTCACAGTTAATTTCAAAACTTCTTAGATTATTGTAAGCCAACGATGATCAAAAATTAGCATGTTGGTTCAGGGAAGGAGTGAAAAGTGCCCACATGCTTTTATTTTTAGTCATGCATGTATGAATATTTTTAGGCACTAAAGAAAATTTGTATTTTCTACTCAACAGTCCATTTTGAAGAGGAAGTGTGGTTTAAAAATTTTTTTAATGTTCTTTTTATGTGTATTGTCATCAGGAATAATTAAAGTATTTAAAGTTTCAAGTTAATTGAATATCAAGAATCAGATTAAAAACAATCACAAGATTTGAATGTGACAAAAGCCTATAAAAAATTAAACTTTCAAGTAAAATAAAAAAACAATCAGTGTTTTGGTAACAAAGCAAGCTCAAACAATTGCAGAGCACTTACATTTTTTTTCATTTGTAGCTATCTATTTCAAAAGAAAGTTCCACCTCCTTCATATATGGCTTTTCTTAATTTTGCTCTTTGAAAAACTAAGTTGCAACACACTTAAGTATGTTCAATTGTTAAATTACTTCACATTTCAATAGATATAAATGTAACCACTCTTTAAATTCATAACGATATGTTAAAAAGTATAATCATATAATACTACGTGCACATTAAAAATGCCAACTTTTGAACAAAAACCGAGGCTGAACAATCTACTGATTCAATAATTCTCATAACATGTTACGGGTAAAGAGTAACCACTACAGTGGCCAAGCGGTTAGTCATTTGGAGTTGCAGATAAAAGTGCTTTGTTGTGAATTCAACCTCCCATGAGCTGACATCAGGCTAGTTACTTAGTTTTCTTGTTTCTTAATTACTTTAAGAAACAAGAAAACTAAGTAACTAGACCAGTATATAAACGCAGACCAGATAACCCCAAGTAAGGCATGATAAATTGAATACAGTAGTTCTCCAGACTTAACCAATCCAATAACACTACTTAATTTGGTTGATGGGAGATTAATCTTGAGAAGAGGATGGACTAAAATTAAGAGTGGTAACTACTTTTAATTTTTGACATACATTTCATATTGAAATAATCTTTATGGATCCTTAAATAGGGCATCTAAAAGTTCTTCCATAATAGTTTATTTTGAAATTAGTGCTGACTACCACAAATTTTAATTCCCTTTTAAAATTTTTAAAACTAACTCTTCCAATCTGCTCAAGTCCCTTGAACATTCAGTTTCCCAGGACCCACTTTAAAAATTTTTTCATTACCTTTTCTCTTTTTGATTTACACCCTCCATCACAATCTATTTCCAATATTTTCCATGTTCAACATCAAATGCCAAATTCCATTTTTAATAAATTGAAAAGGATGAATAATTTGAAATAATCAAATGAATAATTAATTTTATTTTGCAAATAAGTTGAAAATTGTTGCTAATTGCATTTATACACTGAAATAATTTATGACATGCAGATTATGTATGTCATCAAAATCTATCTCTATTTCCAAAACATGCACTTCAAAGAACATAAAATCAAAGCGTTGATTTCTTTTCCAACCTTTATTTGGTATAAGAAACAAAATATGTGGAATGTAAAAATTCTTCCCTCTTCCAATCATGAGTATAGTCTCTTAGATTTTTATTTCTCATTTCTTTGCTGATGATGCTGCCTATTTCTACACTATTTCTTATTTTATCACTAATGTATATCACACTATAATTACCACATAGAATCTTTTCATCCATTATTAGCACAACTGAAAATATGTGAATGGGGTTTACATATATTATATATATAATTTAATTTGAATTTTAGTAAAACACTAGAATTGTAAGGATATTCTCCAATTTGGAGAATATTCAAGAACTTTCCATTTAAAATCTCATTTTTCACAAAATTGCAATTTAATAATTGCAGAAATGGACATGAAACTTATTTTATGCATCGTTCTCAATATATATAAGTGCTGTTTTTATAGAAATTATTTGTAATTGTTAATTTTTCATGTATTACTGATATGGTGAAGTCTAGAGATATGATAAGCAACACATACCTTCATATAGTTGTGCAGTACACACAGTAAACTTATTGGATGTGGAAATATATTAAAAACAACCTCCTTGATAAACTTCAAAATAACTACATATTGTCAAAGTAAATAATTCATACTTGGAGCAGAATTGTTCAGGAGAGCAAAGCACAAAAATAACTGAAATGTCCACTCCTTTTATTAATTTATAATGATAGCCTCAAAATCCTTTCAATCATTTCAAATCAAAAAGTGACTGATCAATGGCAATGGGAAAGAGTTGCAACTTCATTTTCAGAGGCACCCAGAAAGTCTGACTTGTCCTAAAAGGATGCCTGTTACCATTTAGCTGGGAAAATTGGAATGTTCGTAAGTCATTTTCTTGGGCAGCTAACCAGATTTAATGAGCAGCTTCTCTCTTGCTCAAGCAACAAGATCTTAATGGCCTGGTTTAGTATTTCCTAGGCCAGGAGAATAAGCAACAATGGCATTGATTAAAAATATATTGCATGACATTTTTTACGCCTTTAAAAGAAAGTTCTTAACTATTCTCCTAAAGATGATTACCAAGAAATTTACATCTCAATTCATAACAAATGTTTTGTGCAAATGAGTATAGCAAAAATGGTGAGTCTTTGACTTCAATGGAGTTCATTTGGTGTGCCATAAAATTTTGAAATAATCAGTCAGTAAAAGTAGTCATTGTTCTGACAGAGAATTGAGACAAGTCTGATATGAGAAATAAACACATTCGAAGTTCAGTGAATTAAAATTATTTACCAGGACTAAAGGCTGAGTTGGATTGATATAAACTCCAGGGCTTTTATCCAGAAGTGCTTTGGGTTTATTCTGCCCAGTAATTGGATGGCCATTTACATGTAAAGCTGTTGATATACTCCTCAGTATAGTTTCATCTCCTAGCTGTAAGCCCACAGCTGAAAATATAAATCAGATTAATTCACAAAATAAGATGATTTAAAAACATAAGATCTACTGCACTCTTATAAGGAATAGTTTATACCTTTAATTTTAGCTGGTAGTTCAAAAGTTTCTATAACTTTCCCATTTTTATCACAAGCATGTATGCCTTGCAGACGCTTTTCCCAAAATACCTTAAAGAAACAGAATAACCTTTAAAAGTAAATTCGCACATCAAGATTCAAAATTAACACCAATCTATTTTATTACTTCTTCAGAACTATTTTTGTTCATTAACAATTTAAAATTTCATTTGTTGTAGCTTTATACAATTTCCATGCAATTAATTTTTCAAATGTTGAATATTAAATGTAAAAAATTTCATCATTTCTCAAACATCAGAATGGAAATAATACTTTTTCTTCATCGTTTAAACCTTTTTTTTTGCTAGATTTTTATAAAATAAAGCAATAGATTGCACAAAAAAAGTTAGAAAAAGCAATGTCTGTGAGCGTACTGATTTTACCTATATCACTAAAAAAAAGGATTCACAAAATATATTTGTCACATTTCTTACAAACATTTTAAATACCCATTAGATACAAGGATGTTCAGTTCAATCCAAAACTAAAAATTCAAAGGCAAATTTTGGGGTTGACTTTTGCTTACAATGATTCAATGTTTTGATTTTCTATCCTCAATTCTATGTAAAAAGTCATTCTGCTGTAAGCAGAAAATTTCATAGAACTGACACTTCGAGGCAACTTTTTAAATGAAAGATAAACAATTCATTTAAAGAATACCTGCTTTGGTTTCTCTTGAGGACCATGAGACAGATCACTGTGAGCTTTAGATTCTTGATTATGCACTACTGTAACCGATTGCTTGAAAATAGATGCAGTCTGTCTGATGGGTAGCACAATTGAAGCACTTATCTTGTTCACTGTTTCTCCTTCTGACTTTTCCTCTTGTTCTTTCTTTCTTTTGGCAAGCAGCATAATAGATCATAGATATATCTCTAAAAGGAAATATTTAGCTATTACCTTCATGAATAATAATAAACATCTTTATTCCATTTGCTTAGTGTAAAATAAAGTTATTTCAAGAGCTATAGAAAGAAAGTTGAGACGGGCAATGATGGGCAATTCTGGTAACTTAAGCATTTATAGTTTATTTGGCAACTCTATTCTGCATCCACATACAACTAGTTTGGACCAATGTGGCTCAGTGGGTTTGCCCCCTGTGGAAGCAGTCTGAGTTGCAGGTTCAATTCCATCATGATTTTTTTTAATTCTTGTGATTATTTTTATTTATTGTTATAAATGATCGACAAGAAGGTGAGTGGTGAGACTCCAGCTAGACAGGCTGTCTTCCCTGATGGAACATTTGGCAGTACCTGCATTACATTATTTCATCAAGATAGTCAAAGGCTGGAGAATAGAACAATATGCAACAAGATTGCAAAGAGCAAGTTGCACTCTTGGGGCAGTTGCAAGAGCAATCTGCCCATCTTTTATATCACAGAATTTTTTCCTTCAAACTTTCATATCCGTTCTTTCATTATGCCACTAGTGATTTCACAAGAGGCTCTGTAGAAAGCTACTTAACTAACCTGAAGGCCTGTTGAATTTTCTCATTGGTCAAGAGAAACTTTGATAATGACTGCCATTAGAGGTGCAGTGACGTGGAATAGCTGTCACTGGGGAGACGACTTTTAAGTGCCAATACACTCGAATGAGGTGATTGGTTGTGAGCCTTCTGCATACATGATCTTTAGAGGCATCTGATATGAATAACTTAGTAAAACTCCCTAAGTATGAGTGAAAATTGGAAACTGCACTATATTCCAATCAGTGAATCGTTTGGAAGCATCTTCCACGTTTTCTCTCTCAAAAACTCTTATCATTAAAACTTTCAACAGAAAGCTGTACATTGCGACCTTGAAATCCAAATTTCAACATTAATAAGAAAAAAAGGATGGTCAGAAATATTAATTATTCAAATAAAAATGACTTTAAATAATAAAATTAATGCAACAAATGTAACAGAAAAGAACTTAAACTATTTTAGGCAATCATCAATATATTCTTAAACTTGGAACATAAACCTAAATAATTTCACATAAGGTGAAGTGGGGTAAGTGCAACCGTTTCCCCCCCCCCAATTTTTTAACTGTTACTGAGATAACTATGAGAAATACAGAAATAAAACTCAGCACATACCATTTGGGGATATTTAGCTACAAGACCTTGCAATTAGATTTTTTCTATCATCTACCATTCATTTTCTACAATTTTTTTTTAATGTCCGCTGGTTGCACTTGCCCCAGGTAACAGGGGGAGAGTGCAACCAGCTGCACATAAATAGAGCTGCACACAAATAATGGGGCAAGTGTTATACCTTGAATTTTACTGATTCTGCCAGATTTTGTTTTGTATTTTTATTTCAAACCGTTTGGGAGCTACGAACTTTTTCTTGAGTAAAAGCGTGGGCGATTGGAAAAATGAGCAAAATCTAAAAGGTAGGTTTTTGTTTTAAATGAAGAAATAAAAATACATATTGTACTTGCATGATTTGCACATGTTTTCCAAACTTTTTCATTTAGTTTTTGAAGTTTTTAGGGACAATTTTGTTATTTCCTAGTCTTTGAAGCACTACATGAAATTTGAATATTAAAGTTTTTCTTAAAAAGCTTGATTTTTTCTTATTAGGTTATTTAACTAAACACACTTCTAAATCAAAACTTAAAAACTTATACCTAGGCTAAAAAAACATTTACATGAGTCAGACTTTTTTTAGTCTTATTGAAGGTTGTACGAGGAGAAAGTGACTGGAAATGTCAAATCTCCTTGCCTGCCAATAGCTGGTTCAAGGGATTACTGTAATGTCATCATCACACAGGAGTGACACCCTTGTTTTCAGGCCAAGTAAAAGTTGAACCACCATGGTTGCACTTGCCTCAACTACCATGGTTGCATTTGCCCCACGTGCAAAAATGACGGGGCAAGTGTAACCACAGCTGCCAATTCTAAACCATTAGTTCAATGCCAAAATAAGGTGTATGGCTGAAAACTACACATTAAACTTGATAAGAATACAAAATTTTGATTTTCCAAGTAGCAGGACAAAAATATAAAAAAAATGCCAAACTTTCATAACCAAACTTTCCATTGAGTGCCAAAGTGTAAGCATTTTTTAAAAATTAAAAAAAAATCACTTTTAAGATAGAAATTGCCACTTTTTGGTGAACATCAAAAGAGAAGATTCCAAAATTGTATACTCAGTTGTTTTCTTACAGAAATATCAATGTTTTCAAAAAATAACTAGCCGTGGCCACACTTGCCCCATGGTTGCACTTATCCCACTTCACCCTAACAAAAATACAAATTACCAATTAAGATTTTAGACATTAATTATTTGAATTAGCATAATTTAATCACAATTCCTATAATTTACCCTGGGTATATTTCTCTCTTGTGCCAGCAAAACCTTCCTTGTACCATTACTTGACCATGATTTATAAATGGATCCTTGATATCAAATAACATGTTGGATCATATAGTTCTCAATCATTCATATAACTAGTTAACATGACATGCATCACTTGACTAATGTTATTTGACACATTTTCTTATTTTGAAATTAATTTTTGATCTTTTGTGATTCTGTATTTGATCCATTGGCTTTTGAAATTGCTTTGCATTAAACCTATCAGCAGACATGTTACCTTTTCTAACACGAATGGTCACACTATGATCAGGATACTGCTACTCAACCTTGTCAATGGTAACAGATGTTTCAAAGATAATTATGCTTATATGCAAATTAAATTAAATAATTATGCAAATAATGCTTTGCATTAAACCTATCAGCAGACATGTTACCTTTTCTAACACGAATGGTCACACTATGATCAGGATACTGCTACTCAACCTTGTCAATGGTAACAGATGTTTCAAAGATAATCCTGCTTCAAATAGTGAGAACTATAGAAACTAAACAGTGTAAAATGTTTTGAATTTTATGAATAAACTTTCGAATAGCCAAGCATCTGCAACTATCAAATTGAAATGAATAACTGCAACCATCAAATGTTGTATAATGCTTAAAATCACTTTATTTTATTGTATAATACCTGAAGCTGTGAACATGCTATGAAATAAATTTATACTCCAAGGTACAGTCAAGATCTAAAAGTGTGTGCCATTCAGAAAGGCCTGATATCAGTAACCGTAAATTGTAAGAAACTTGCATGAATGCAGCCAAATTTGTTCTCCAGTAAAAGATGTAATCAAAACAAGATTAGCTATGGTGTCATTCAAGGATAATCGTAAACAGTGAGTGTCAAAAGCAGGTGTCAAAGTGCGGGGAAGACCAATGTGTGACTGACAGGTAGGAGGATTTCCTTTCGTTTGAAAAATATTTCACTTAATTACAAAAAAATAATAAATTTTAAATGCATTGTTATTAGGTTCCACAATTAGGACACTATGAGCTATAGAATGGTTTCAAAAAGCAGGCTACAATTTTCCATGAAAATTTGTTTTCAATAAAGATTTTTGACCAAGAAATAAGTGACATTAATTTCAATAAATTATTTAGAAATGATCAATTTCAAAAAAATTGACAACATTAATTGAAATAGAAATATTCGCATCAGAGATCACCAAAGTACGGAACATCTAATTTACACTGAACACTTTCAAAAGGTGAAACTTACCAAAATCAAAACAAGTAAAAGATTACAAATTAAACACTTCCTCTTAACAAATCATCATAATTTTGTCGAAAATACACATTGTATCTTGTTTTTAATTTTTTTTCGTTCTAAACTTAGAATGAAAATAAAAAGTGAAAACAATCTACAATATACAGTCACAGTGAAACTAACATGTATATATTTCATGTTTTATGTCTAACATTCATATATTTCTGGTAAGTAGCTAGCCACGGTAGCCCGGTTGCAAACGTAACGATTAGCAACCGGAGGGTTGCGAATTCGATTCCAACCAAAGAAGGTCGTGTACAAAGGGGGCCGTGGTTCAAAATTACGTGGTGTTTCCAAAAATCTTTCCTTTGGGGATTGATCTCGTACCGTCACCAATAGTCCGCTCTGTTGCTCCAGTGGAACGTTAATTCAACTACCTACCCACCTAGGTGGTAGCAACTAAACGTGTTGTTCGAGATGAATCACGTAGGGGAAAGATTAGAGGACATCTCGTAATTTTTTCAGTCCCACAACAAGGGGTATTTGGGGGGTATTTCAATTAACGTCACACTGGAGCAACACAACGGGCTATTGGTGACGGTCCGGGATCAATCCCAAAGGGAAAGATCCGAGGACAACACCACGTAATTTTGAACCATGGTCAGATGACGAGGCAACACCTGAGCTGGCACCCCACTCTCCAAACTTCCACACCACGCCAACGTGAGGACATTTGAGGCCACGACAGATTTAACGTGCACCAGCCCCCTTTGTACACGACGGTGTTTGGCTGGATTCGAACTCGCAACCCTTCGGTTGCTAGTTCGTTACTCTTCCAACCGGGCCACCGCGGCCCCCCACAACAAGGTCCATGGCTGTTTCGTTCCAATTCGAAATAAACAAACCTCCCGATGATTTTACTTCCGGTCATCAAATTTCACTTGGTAGATAACTGTAGGTGGTTCAAATTCACGTCGCATTCGAGAAACACAAGGGTGACGGTCCGGGATCAATCCCGAAAGGAATGATCTGAGGGAAAACACTTCATAATTTTGAATCAGGGTCAGATGACTAGATCAAAAGTTGAACTGGCACCTCACTCTCCAAACTTCCACACCAGGCCAGCGTGAGAGCATTAGTAGCCACGACAAATTTTTCGAACACAAGCCCCACATACATAAAATTCTGAAATTAGATCTAGTTCCAAAGTTGCAACCCACTGTTTACCAATCTGCAAATCTACCATCTGGGCTGCCCCAATTCTGAGGGGAAAAGACATTGACATTGAGTTATTGAAATGAACTGAAAAAAAATCCGCCAAGGCAATTTAAAACTGACATGTAAAATCTGGCAACGCTAATTTGTTGTTTTGCTTTTCAGTACGTGATTTGAGATAGGACAAAAATTTAAAACATGGTATGAGATTACAATCTTTAATAATCCTAATAAAGTTTTTAATTTTGTATAAAATAGCGTCAAGTATTTGTATTTACTTAATATGAACTTTGTTTGTTTTTCCTTATTTGCGCCCCAACTCGAACAACGCTTCCTATTTAGTCCTAAATTTTAAGCGACATACCGCACACGCTCTGAATTCTACTGAAGTGACTTGTTATTTCTGTTTCATGCACAATTCTTATTAGTATGGTAAATATACCATAAATGGATAAATTCATTGATACTTGTGTATGTCGGAAGTATCGAAGTCTAATCTTTCTTTTCTTACAGGGTCGTGTTAGGACGAAGACAATTAAAAAAGCATCTCGTGTAATAATCGAGAAGTTTTATACTCGTCTAACACTCGATTTCCACACGAACAAGAGAATATGTGAGGAAATAGCAATTTTTCCCAGTAAGAGTCTTAGAAACAAAGTTGCTGGGTAAGCTACTTCCGTCCTCTTTATTTAGTTCAGTTATATTGTCTTTGGTATGCAGTATACAAATTTAATGGAGCAGGTAAACATTGTTTTCACGTTTAAAGCAATAGTCGACATTGATTTTAAGGCAGAAGAATCTGATCAAGGCATATATTGGATTTTCTACAAAAGCATGTTCTATGAAATCCGATTTTGCTTTCCGTTTGCTATTTTATATCTGGACTTTCCGGGGTGGCACTGAATTTTTATATTCCTATTTAGGTATGTTCTGGGCTGTTTGATGATTCTTTTAATTGGAACAATTATTTGTCCCAATTCAAATTATTGAAATAAGAAATATCTAAATCATGGTTTAAGTAGACATTATTATCTTTTCCTAAATTGTCTGACCGACGATAGCTGTAAGTCATTGTGTTGACATGGCCTAATTAGTAAGTCCACTGTGCTTGCAACTTGCAAGTGACTTGTTCGATTCCTCCCTGGGTGTCTTCTGTGTCGGTAGAGCTTTCCTTGTGTGTATGTTCATTTGCTTGATAAAATATGGCCCCTGCACCATAAAATTAAAAACCGACCTCCTTATTGACTGCCATTGCCACAATTTATATTGGAGCTGCGAAACCACATGTGATTGATGCTCATGCTCACTGTTCTAGCACCTGAGTAGTTGGCAGTGCTGGTTCAATTCCTGTAACTTACGCTGGATGTATTTCTTACGTACAGATGCAATACACAGCCTTTTGTGGCATAACCCTTTTTAATGTTATGGCACCCACACAAAGTATAGATTTAAGTTTAGTTACAAAGTATAGTTACATTTGTCCTTTTGAATTTTTTTTTAAGTATTATTTTCAGTTTGTGTGTTAAACACAGTGCTGTCGCTTCTGGCTGTTTTGTTACTTGATTTTAATCTCAATCATTTTTGTAAAAAGTTGAATGATTATGGTGGTAGAAAATGAGGGAGTTTAAGTTATATTGTTAAATTTTTTGGTAAAGATGTGGAATCCGTGGCTTGTTTGTTGCCAAATCAAAATGGCATCCAATACCAGTATGGCGCCATCGTGACGATTCAATGTTATAATCGCAAGTGAAAATAAGGAATGCATAAATAAATAATAAGTAAAGAAAAATTAAATTTACGGTCTAATTAAAAATCCTGTTCCTTCGGGTTGTATTTCCGAACAATTTCGCTGGATTTCCGTTCCCATATGTTGCCGCTGCCATATATACTTGGCAAGGTATCCTTCAAATTGTTCTTTAACCGTGCTCATTCCCTTAAAGGATCGTTTGACGGCACCTCACGTCCCCTCAATCGCGTTGGTATGGGCTCCTGTAGCCGGGTCCTTAAACGTGCTGACTATGGTTGACCGTCAGATGCTCGAATCGATAACCTTTGAAATCTTCATCCTCCGGGTTATCGATACCAGCATAAGACTTCCAACAATCAGACACTATGGTAGTTCCCGTCAAAATCCTTTCACGAATAATTTCAGACAACACAGCCTTACTCCTATCATTCACTACAACCATAAAACATTTGTCCGTACCCCTTTCAATTCCACCAAACACCCATTTACCCTCTACTTGTCTACCCCTATTATACTTTCTTTTACCAAACTTACTCTCATCAATTTCCTTTTCCTTCAATCTTACCATTAAATTTCAAGCAAGCATCCAAACACTTCTCTACAAAAATTATACCAATCAGTCATTGTATGGGTTGCCACATCCATTTCATTCATAGCACATTTAATTGGTGTTTTATTCACCCAGTACCACTTAATGAAAAGAATCTTACACATATGCAATTTACTATTATCAAACCATGTTCCCTTTCGCTTATGCCCATCCTTTCTACACAACCATTCGTACCTATCGCCCGCATCCTTTCTGTCTTTCAAAACCATTTCACCCCTACATTCTGAACATTTAACACTTTTCACAATCAAGCCAACTTTCTGGCACCATTCAATCACTTTCAAGCTCTCCGGTTTTGCTAAAGGTTCATCATCCAAAAAAAAACCACATTTATATGTCCAGTCAAACCATCCATTGCCATACCTAATCAAGGGTAAGTGAGCAACTAATAAATCTATAATATCATGAATGATAATTAATTTAATTTCTAATTAAAATTTTTAAAATATCAATAAAAATGTGCCACTTGAAAAATTGTATTCCGAATTTTGAAAATCCGGCGGCAAGCACGAAAACTAGATACACTGATAGAATCCTTACGTCCTCCGTTTAAGCGGTAAGCAATTAAATCATTCTTAAAAGCTAAGCAATCAGAGAACCCAAAAAAATCTAAACTTCAAACTGCTAACCAATCGTAGAACGCAATACATCGGAATTTCCTTAAAAGGAACGGACTTCCCTTCGAAAAAACCACCTCATAGGGATACCATAAAGGGCGATCAAAACCACAAGGTTACCATGTTTGGCGAAAGATCGCCAGTGCCCAGGATTCGACATCTCCACCAATTTTTTATTTTCTTGAGCATAAAGTTAATCTGGGCAATTTTTCTTCCACCGTTGCATTCTTTTTACTGCTAAGCTTAAAATTGGGTGTTTTCAAGCGTTCTTCCTTGGGGGAAAAAGTTTAGTGCAGTTGTATCCTCTTAGACGTTTTGTGTATGGCATAGCTTGGTCAAATATGACCCTAGCATCATAAAAACCCAGCGACGCTCTAGAATATGACGATCGATATTACAGGTGCAGTAAGCAAATGCCTGACCCTTATAAGCAATACTTAGGACAGTAAGCCAACTTGGAGAATAACTAATTGAAAGCAAACTTTTATCTTACTACTTATGCCCTTGCTGGTTTCGTGGAGGATTTCATAGGGTCTCGCATGAATCAAAAATGGGAAAACTACAATATTCTTCCAAAGGAGTCAAACAACTTGGTTCATCTGCTGTACAGAGTGTAGGATTCAGAAACTTACGTGCATACTGTCACCGAACAGCTGATATGGCTGAATCGATTGAAGAAAGATTTAAAGGGAATGAGTTCAAAATTGTCCTCATATTCAGCATCTCGTTCCAGAATGAACTGTGTCGTGTGGTGCTGCATCAAACCTGTGTTTTGTAAAAGGAAAGGATACAGTGCTTTTCCTTTTCTTGAAAAACAAAATCAACAGAGAAATAATCATTTGTTCAACAGTTAGCAAATAGTGTTTCATTGGAGCCAAGGAGATTAAGTGGAAGTACCAGATTCCTCGATAGTATTTGCCACTTAATTCATTTCCATGTAGAAGAATAACTACAGTTGAAATTGCTCTCTTCTGTATCCAGAAGAGCTAGTTTGCCAATTTTTGGCATCTCCCCGAGCAAGGTCTTAAAGGGAAGCAAGGCTTGTGTATCCTAAATTTATGTTGGGTATGGTAAAATTCAGTTTAAGATGTTTCATTTACTGGTGTCAGTTCTTATTGCAAATAAAATGCATTTCTAAAAGCACATCTCAGTCATGTTACCACGGTTAGATTATGGACATCTACTTAAATTTCAACCGATCTTGTTCAAAAGTAATTGGCATTTTTTATGCTAATGTTTATACCCTGTGTTGCCATTCTACAATAAACAAATAATGTGTCGATTTCTATGAAGTGAAATTTAGATAGATAAATTTATGTGATCAGTAATATACAATATTGTGACAATCAAAGTTATTTATTTCTCAATAAGTTTAAGTTAAGCTCAATTAAGATAAATTTTCATGCACTGTATCTTAATTGTGATTTAAATTGGTAGCCTTAAAGTCTTAACACCATATAAAAGTTTAATTAAAGTTAGTTTTCTGAAGTTTTCAACTGTAATATGCTCTTATATTACCTTTATCTGAATAGGGGGTTTAATATTCTTAACTTAATGCTATGCATTATTTAATGCGATAAAGTTTGTGTTAGTGATCTAATTGCTAGTGTGTAATGTACATCTGAATATTCAGGTTCATCACACATTTAATGAGACGTATTCAAAGAGGACCTGTCCGAGGTATCTCTATTAAACTACAAGAAGAAGAAAGAGAACGAAGGGATAATTACGTCCCAGAAGTTTCTGCTATTGACATGGATGTCATTGAAGTCGATCCTGACACAGACGAGATGTTGAAACAGATGGTAGGTTTTTCTCTAACCTTAAGTTAGTGTAATGTTTCATTGCGTAATTTGATCAATACAAATTTTTTACTTGATAGTGAATTGTTTCTGCAAGTGGTATCTGTAATTCAAATAATTATGCAGTTGAAGGCAATGAGAAAGAAAATGATTATCAAGCTGGTTATCTGTTCATTACACACATGTACATTTACCTTCTTGGCAATATTTTGAGTTTATAAATTCACACTGGTAACTTATAAAAGGAATTTCTCAACCTTATGAGTTTGTCATTGATATAGAAGTAATCTTTATTTATAATCAAGAACAGGTATCATTTCACATTAATCCCCAACATCTGACATAATTCAAGGTTTTGAGGGCTTGAAAATAGTTTTTATCTTTAATACCAAATATTCAGTTCAGTCTATCCAACGTACTTTCATGTACCGAATATGTATTAAAAAGACAACTAATCGATAGTACGAATCAGTCAACTGGCTTTAAAAATAAATAGGTTTAGTACTACTGTATTTGTTCCATTCTACATTTCTAGTTTTATTTGCTCTCAACAGATATGGATACTGTAAAAAGGAAAATCAATGAGTGTAATTTCAACTTGTCTACTCTACATTGAGTAAATTTGTATAGCCTTAAAAAATTATACAGAAAATTGGTTTGATTCTTTTTAATTTCTGATTTTAGACAGTTGTACTGTTTATTTAACTTGAAAGCAATTATCATTTGTAACAGCTCAATATTCGTGTTCATTTACTTATTTCTAAATGCAGTTTTTATTTCAACTTGTTTTATTATTGTGTATGTGTTCGAAAATCTTATTTTAATTTGACCTTTTTTGCAGGATGTTGGTAAAATACCTGGATTACAAGTCGCTATGCCATTTGCTTCAAATCAAAGAGTGTAGGGAATAAAAAAATTTGTATTGACATCAGTCTCTTGTCTTTTATTTAATTGCTTTGCTTTCTTTTTGTGATACTGTTTCTAAATTTTCACTTCAAAAATATCTGTCACAAATGTAAAAAATCTGAGAAGTGCATTAAATTGGTAATTTAGGTAAAGGGGAGACATTTAATCAGTAATTCATTGACCTCTGGCTTTGAATTACTGTGATTAATTAAGGTTTACTATTTGACATAATAAGTTGTAAAAGAATTTTAATAGATTCTCTCCTGAACAAAAATGGTGATTAGTGGTTGAAAATTTATAAAATTTTAATTGGTTCTGAATGGTTATTCCATGGAATGGAATTTCCATGATTAGTAGCAGTTTATATTTCACTAAAAATTTTTAAGATACTTTAGACTCAATCATGCTGAAAGCAGTAACATGGTGCAGTGCGAATGACTGATTTGTGCTTAGTAAACCTCCAGGTAGTAACTTATGGAGAAGTATTTCTAAAAAGTAATGAAACAAACCCAAGATTTTACTGGGAAATCCCTGGATGTTGATTGTTACACTATATATGAAATGCTGTGGGTTTTGTTGACAGGAATGCAAGTAAAAAAGTTTCCTTGTCAACTTGAAGTACAAGTCCATTGATGGTTTCTAACAAATTGTTTGTTAGGCAGATGGAATATGAATCTTGAAAGGGCACTAAAGCTAAAATCAAATTTTGGAAGGAACAAGTATATCTTACTGCCCTTCAAAGAAACTCGATATGCAAATATTTATACACCTTAATATACCTGGCTATCAATCCTAAATTTCATTGTTGGTTTATGTCACACGTGATTACTTGCAACCAACTCCGAATGTATACGCACTTTTTGTATTTTATGAAGCAAGTATTCTTTATATGAAATGTAATGATAAACAATTTGCTTTTCGTGTTTAACATGAGATGCTGTCGAGACAAGTATCAAAGCAGTCTCGGTATGAAAAAAAATTTGTACTCGTGCTTAGTTTTAGTATTATAAAAATGGTGTGTTTATACATTGAATATTGTCCCATTTCAAATTATCTGTTTTGAGCCATTTTAATGCAAAATGTCCAGGTGGCTGGATATATAAAATTTTGTATTCAAGTACTTACAACCTTGTATACTTTACGTAACTTAATGAGCTTCAGTGCATGTATCAAAAAACAATTCAACATATTTTTATTATTATGCGGAACTATTTAAAATACCCATCTACCATACTTGAATTTATTTTTTCTTTCCAAAATATAGGGCCATTGTAGCCCGGTTGGAAGATTAATGGATTGGCAATTGAAGGGTTGCGAGTTCAAAATTCGGTCCACCCAGACTCGTGTACATGGGGCTGGTGCATGTTAAATGTGTCATGTCCTCATATTGGCATGGTATGTAAGTTTGGAGAGGGGTGCCAGCTCAGGTGTTCTCAAATCTTCTTTGGGGGATTGATCCTGAACTGTTGCCAATAGCCTGTTGTGTTGCTCCAGTCCGACATTAATTAACTACCTACCTTTCCAAAATAAATTTATTCATGTTTACTAGAGCCTTGGTAGTAATGTATATTTCTTAACAGATAAATACAAGAACCATTATTTTGTAAAATCGTATTTTTTTATGTAAAGGGATTTTTATATTAATATTTTGCCTGAGCTTAAACTTGCTGGACATGCAAATCGCTAGTTACAGGATAGTTTATATTGAACATTAATATAAATGAGGGTTTGAAAGATTTAAAATTATTCTGGAGCCTACATGCTTTCATTCTATCGATACAAATTCATAACACTTAATTCTAATTTAAGAAATAGAGAAGCGTTTTAATAAGAGGGATAAAATTTGTTTCCAGTTAAAAACAATGGTTAAACTATTAAGTTAAAAAATATCCCTACAAAACAAGTAGCTGTGGTAAGATGTCTTCTATACCAGCGTTTCTCAAACTGCTCCGTGAAAAGGTAGGACATGTTTAAAATTAAAAATATCTTTTATGAAAAAATGGGACAAAAATATTTTAATATGACCTTTTGCGCTCTTGGTGTGTAAGGAAAAAATCGAGTATAAATCATTTATCACCAATCAGGTGAAACATTGACTATATAAAATGGTAGTCGGCATTCATTGTGTGTTTCTCGTCCGCCAGTCGACAAAACAAATTTACGTCAAAAGGCAACACGGAGCCAGAGGCTGGTCTCACTGTCTCTGCGTTTGCAGAAACAATTAGCTTCGACACCTTTCCAGAATTATCGGAAAATTATTTGCATATAAAACTGATGGATTACTCACTTCTCAAATCAGTTGCATTTTAGTCAACATTCAGTCGAAACTGACAGATTATAAAGTTCATTATCTGTAATTTATCATTTTTTTAAAAATCAATTTTCTGTAGTTTCTCAGATTTTTAGTTTTGATGACAAAATATCTGGAGGTTTCTACAAATACTAAATTAGTGATACGGGGAATAACGTCGATTTTCTTTCAATGGATCGCTGGCTGGAGAGGGGGTCCTTAAAAAGCATCAAAACTTGCCAGGCCAATTGGAATAGACGTGGAAGCATGAACATCTAAGAAGTATGTACTCGTTTTGGTTTTATTCGATGTTTGAGGGGACACAGCACCCCAATATATTAAGATATTTAGTTCTTTTTTTTAAAATTAACCATATTAAATTAAAAAATCGAGAAATAAACATTTTTTATTTGCACTTCAGTTTTATTAGTTCATTTTTTTATAATAAAGAAAAGAAATTAAGTAATCTTAAAAAAAAGTAAATTTATTTTGCAACTTTAAGTTTTAATGCCGAAAACAGTAATTTTTGTTTGTACGTGAAATTTCAGTTATATAATTTTAAATACCATAAATTGTAAAATAAGCAAAAATATTGAGAATTTGTTTATAATTCGTTGTTTTGCTTTTCTTAAGCATATGAAAACTATATGCCCTGTCCATTTTCGTACACTTAGTCCTGCAATCTGTTGACTCTGTCGTTCCTGTATCTAAATGGTCAAACTCATTACGATATTTTAAAATCTTGAAAAATTAGAATGCCTAAAAATAAAATTTTACTATTCACGTATAAGATTTTGGATTTTTTAAAGTTTTACAGTATTTTCTTTTAAAAACTCCTCAATGAATCTTTTTAGATGCGATATCTTATTTAAACTTTTTACTGAATTTATGCTGTCGTTATATACAGCTAATGTTCACATTACTTTCTAGTTGCAGTACGGAAGAAGATAGAGGTGTTACTGCTGCTGTACAAGCTGGTTTTTTGGATGAATCATTGACTGCAGATGCAACAGAACTTCTTGAACTATCAAACAGGTTGCATAGCTCTACTACCTCAGATACAAGTTCCACAATTAAAAAAACTTTAAAACGAAAGTATCATGATTCTTATTTGGATATTGGGTTCGCTGAGACCACCGATAATAAACCTCAGTGCATAATTTGTGGCAATCTTGCTGAACAGTTCAATATTTCGAGGAAAAATGTGTCGTCATTTTGAGGGGGTCCATCCAGAATGCAAGGATAAACCAACTGATTTTTTCAGAAGGAAGTGTATACCACATCATTCAAAAACTATCAACGAAAAGGCTTTGATGGCATCTTAGTTAGCGAATTGCTCAAGCTGGCGAAGCCCATACTGTTGCTGAAAACCTTATCAAGCCTTGTGTAAAAGACATCGAATGCATGTTTAACATAAGGGCTGCAAAAGTAATAGACACAATTCCTTTGTCAAATGACACAATCTCGCTACGAATCGGGGACATAGCAATGGATGAATCAACCAATGTTTCTGGTTTGGCAATTCTTATGGTATTTGTGCGCTATCCATATTTGGACTCTTTTCAAGAGGATTTACTTCTCTGCAAGCCATTACCCACTACCACAAGTGGCAACGAAATATTTAAATTATTATATGAATTTTTCGCAGAGAATAGCATCCTATGGGATAACTGTTAATGTGTGGCACAGATGGAGCGAAAACTATGACTGGTAAGGTGTCTGGTGCAATCGCAAAAATAAAAGAAAAAGCCAAGGGGTGCAGCTGGATGAAACTTAAAATAATAAATTTTATAAAATCACGACCTAAGAATACCAGGTTGTTCAAAATCTTATGTGATGACATGGGGAGTCTCTGCATACGCGTCTTTACTTCACAGAAATAAGGTGCAGTGATGGAAATGCTGCTCCAATTGCACCATAGCATATTGCCTGCTCCAAATCGCATTCGAGTAATAATAAAATTCACTCTTGAGGTCTTCCCCCCGCTATGTAAGAATTAGTTTCTTGCCTTCATCCCATGAAGCGAACTGAAGAAAAATCTTTAAGCTCTTTGAAGTTTTTAGCAGCATCTTTTCCATTTATTGTAAAACCAAGTGGAGGATCCGCTCTATCACATGAATGGATCAAATATCAATGTGACACTATTGATAGCTTTAATTTTCCAGAAGTTTCAACATGTAGTCGTATAGACCATTATTGGAGGAATATATTTAATATAAGAGAATCATCTAGCAAGTTTAAATTTGAGATTTTGCCTATTTTTGTCAAGTCTCTTAAGTTATCGCATGGAAACTGATGTAGAAAGAGGCTTCAGTGAGAACAATCACATGTTGGAAAATAGGAGTAATCTGACTATACAGTATAAATGGTATAAGGCAAATTAAGTCGCATTTTACTAATACAGGAAGCATAAAGAACTTTCAAGTTATTACGGCTTTGATTAAATCAGTTCTAAATTCCTAGAGGCGGTACCATGACAGATTGCTGTTAGCATCAGAACAAAAAAAGAGAAAAGTAGAAAATATTTGCCATAATGAGGAAGATTTAAAATTAAGTCGAAATAAATTGAATTGCAAAAGGAACTTTCTCAAGAACTATTAAATCACGATGAAAGCAAGATTTCACAAGGTATTGTAAAGAGATGAGTGCTGTTGAAAGCGGACAGATTCTTTTTAAAGAAGGTAAAGATAGAATGTCTAAAACGATTGCCTTAGAAGAAAATAGAAAGGCGCAGTTGGAATGTAACAAACATAAGAAAAGAAAATAATATTTTTTTGTTTAATAAAATGTTTATTAGTCATGTTAATGTCAAAATTATTTCTTACTTTGCACATAACTTTATGGAAATGGAAAACACTTGATAAGTTTTTAGGTATGTTTTTCTTCATTATATATATTTCATCAATTTTAGTAAGTATTTAACAGTTATGTTTATTGTTTATCATTCATACAGTCATATGTTTAAAAACCTGAATTTTATTAGTTTCATTATTAAAATATCTTCCACTGCTCCTTTGATGTGCTGCTCCAAAATGTTAATTTATCTGCTCCAAAATACTTTATAGCAATTACCATCACTGAAGGTGGCTCTCCCGTGGTAAAAGATATAAATGCACCTCTGAACTAAGGAATGAAGTCAGAATCTTCATGAGTAACAATGATTTTGCTTTGGGAGAGAAGATGTGTGATGATCGTTGGCTAATGAAATTGGCGTATTTGGCGGATATTTTTACAAAAGTTAAATGATTTATGTCTCTTCAAGGAAAAGCAGTAACCGTTTTTGATGCTACTGATAAAGTGGGAGGATTTAAAAAGAAACTGAAGTATTGGGTAGATTCACTCAAAAACGGAAGCCTGGATTGTTTTCTACTAACAAGGATTTGAAGAACTCAAATCAGACATTCCTGCGGATATCTTAAACGAGTTTGAAGTTCATCTCTTGCGTTTGATTGATACTTTGAACTCTTATTTTCCAAAAGGATTGCATGAAAACCTAAAAGAAAACGTTTGGGTTGTAACACCATACTCTATATCCAAAAAACCATCCTCTCTGACATCACAGGAATATGAATGCTTGCTTGATTTGACACCAGATACAGCGATAAGATCAAAATTTGAAACTGAGAAATCAATCTCAGATTTTTGGTGTACGCTAAAAGATGAATTTAGAATCCCATCAGATAAAGCGAAACAGGATTGTCCGCATGCGCCGCCTACTAAAACAAAATACAGATCACGTCTCAATGCAGAGCAAGATAGTCAGCCAGATATAATCTCATTGTGCAAATCAAAACAGCCTCATCCTTCTCATTAAATTTCTGTTTCACGAAACCAAGTAAAAATTTGTAATAATGCCAAATTAATAAAATAAATTGTGGATCTGCAATATTTGCCCTGAATTTATTTTCAAATGTTTTTTTCTCGTGTGTGTTTTCCGTCTAATGGGAAAGTAGTGCAGAAAAAAAATTAAATGGTGAAAAAAATCTAATGTCCTGCAAGCTTAAATGACGAAACTACCTTGTATCGCCAATGCTATTTTGTCATTCTATTTACTAAATACAGTATATAGCTGCAAGATAAAATTTAGTGCTCAGTGTTGAATTTCCAATTTCAAAGGTGCTCTGTGACTAAAAAAGTTTGAGAACCTCTGTTCTATACAAATACTGAAATTTAAGTTACCATTTTAGAGGACATGGGATACCAAAAAATATCTTGCAGGATACCAGATTAATATTTTTGTAAATGTTCAAGATTATATTTAAGTAAGTTTTCTTCAGGAGAGTTTAAGGTAGGAGTGAGGCACACAGTGCTCATTAGCATGCAGAAAACTAATATTAAAAAGTGCTGATTCCTTTACCCTGAATAGTAAATTCCCTCTTGAATGGACAATGATTCAAGCATGTTCAACCTTTATGGGGAAAAGTCCTTCAAAATTATGTGATTAATTACTTTCGGTGAGCAAAAAGAAATATTTGTTGGTTAGTTATCATTGTCATTCCAAACAGGAGGCAGTATTTGATGAATAAGCAAATAAAATTCAAAAACATCTACACTATGCCCCTTCGCATTTGATCCTGGATTGTCGCCAATAGCCTGTTGTGTTGCTCCAGTGTGATGTTAATTAAAATACTCACCCTTGGTTAAAAATATTATGAACCCCAAACATAAGGGATACATATTAGAAATACAGTAATCAAATATGCTATGATTAAATCGCACTTTCATGAAAACAAGGGATGCACTCAATAATTTTATGGTTGGGGCTCATTTGCCCAATATGAGCATAGGGTGCCTTACACCTGCTATAATTTCTCCAGGTTGGTGCTATTACATCCCAGTCAATACTATTATCTAGTGTCCTCAAAGTAGGGTGGCTAGTTATTTCCAGTTTTAAAAAGGATCATTCTTGGTGTTACTGAATAGAATTAATATTTGAATCAAATTTATAAAATAACATGCATTTCATTTTCAATATTGAACTTTATAGAAAAACTTAAAAGTTTGATTTAAATCATGAGTAATAAAAATTACTTGATTTAAATTGGCATAACCTAATAGAAAATATCTGAACTAGGACTTATGGAAAATTAAGAATTCTTTGTCATTGTGACAGGTCAAGATTGGCTATTTTATGAGTTAAGCCATTTTTAAGTAGATTGTGTTACCTGTTAAGTTTGTAGAAAATTGCTTTTTTGGAAAAAATTGTCAAATTGGAATTTTCAAGAAAAAATACATAAGTGTTTGCTTTAAAAAAATTAGCCATGAATATTGCATCAAATTAATTTGCCATCCTTACCTTGGTTCAATTCGGATAGGCCTTATCCCTTGCAAGATTGCCAAAGTCAAAAAGTACTGATACGAAAATTGAATGCGACTTCACCATATATTCATTTTTACGATTTTAGTAACTGCAATTAAATAGAAATGACTTGACTCAAACTCGACTTGTAGTCAGCTTAATGTAACCTTTCGTAGTTTCATTTTACAACAGGGGTGAAATGGACTAGGTGCATTGATGTAACGTATAGGATTTGCATCTAATTAAATTTAGCAATCGAAAAGCCAAATTGGTGTTAAAAATTTATTTTCCTGACAAAAAAATAATTGCACTTTTCTATGAAAGAAAAGTGGTTATTCTGGTCACCTTTTCAATCTTCTATTAACCAGTTGAACCTGAATGATTCTAGTTGTAAATATTTGCAAAACCCTTTGTCATTTCTACAAATCTTCCAGTTCATGATTAAAACAATCTTACTTTAAAATTCAGGTTCTGATGACCAAATATAATATACTTCCCTCGAAATAAAATCCTGGCTATGCAGATAGTGTGCAGTGCACACCTTATCCAAGACAAAAGGTCAAAATTTCAGATATTGCTATAATTGTCCAAAGTTGTTACTAGATTTGTAATGTTTAACATTTTCTCAAATATACAGGTAGAATGAATTCCAGATTACACGTTGCTCTTTGATAACAGCTTTATTTGTTAATCATCATGTTTATCCTACTAGCAGAAGACTTGCTGATTATAGAATCTACTGTAAATCTTAAGGGTTATTTGAAAACCATTAATACCATGCATTATTCAAACAGCACCTAATGAAAGCTGAATTTAAATATGTGCAAACCAATCAGGTTCAAGCTCTGTTCCCCTTCAAGTTGAAGTAACTTAACTCTGATTGTGCTTTGTCTACACATGTCGCTTTCTATTTGAATTCAGCTTAATAAATCAGGAATTATTTTTAGTTTCCAGAATCAAATTTAACCTCATAAACCTAAGGTCAAAGTTTGAAAGACGTTTTAGCCATTATTTGTCACATTGTTAGCGTACAATAACTGCTAGAATATGGTGCTTGCTCTACTTTATTAAGCATTATAAGTATGCAAGATAAATACTATTAGCTATCTGTTTAAAGTACAGGGGACCCCTTTTATTATTGCTAATCATACACCTATGAATTATTAACTTAATGAAACAAAATTCATTCTCATGGATAGTTTATAAATAAGAAGTGAATGAATGTTTGTTATACAAATTTTGTAGTCTAGGTAAATGTTTGTCTTCAGCTTATCTTGTTGGGGTTGGTAGAAACAAAACACAATGAAAATTGTTTCCTTATAAAATGTGACTAAATTAAGTAAGAAAGGTCACATGGTTGAAAAATACAAATGATTTAATGTGTACTTTACATAAAATAGAACTGAAAACCTTTAGATAATATTCATCCTAGTGTTAAAAACTAAAAATAATTAGCAGCTCAATTAAATGCATCTTTTAGCAATTTCAGATTTATGCTTAGTAAAAATTAATCACAAATACAAAAAGTGAAAATATATAAACTGATAAATAATGTTCTATTCATACAACAGAAAAGTACCATAGTTTAAAACCAGTTGGAACAAAATATTTCCCTCGTAAAATTTGCCATATTCACTGAATTGCCACAAAAACTAAAGCATTTATAAGTACATAAAATAAAAATTATATTTTTTCACATTGACAATAATTTGCACAAGTAAATGATAGACTACATTTCACCAAAAACAGTAAACTTTAGCCCCCATAACTACGAAGTAACTTTGAGAAATGTTATATTTTTTGGATACAAAACAGAAAAATAAATGCATACATTTATTATTTTTAAACATTTATATCTTAAGATCTGCAACCACTTATAAAGGAACTTGTTTCACTTGAAAAATCTTGGATTCTCAATCCTGTTCATATCTCTGTAAAGTTAATGCTTTTGATTCATAATTGTAATCAAAGCCAGTGGCACATGGTGATTCCAACCTTGCATGCTTTGTACAGCAACCTGAAAAACTGCTAAGGCTTCTTTTCAAATCATTATTGATTTCAGCGGGACATGTGGAAACATTAGTTGTTTTGATTACATTACTTTCCCTCACCCCATAAATGGCTAAAATCAGATTTATTAAGTCTGTATGAGATAAATATGTAGCTATATTTAATGTAGAACAAGAATACAATTTGATTATTTTTTCTTTACCGCCTTCAACATGAACAGAACAAACTTGTAACTCACTAAGTTTATTGTAGAGATTAGATCGGCTCAATATATTTGTTACAAAACCAACACCAAGTAAAGGATAAGTATTTTTGGCAAGTTGGCGAAATATGTGATCGACTATTCTCTTAATTTCTTCACTCTTTAAATTCCCTGCAGCTAACAGATCACCTTCAGAAACAAGATGGTCGTACAAGGATTTGTTAAGAATGATTACATCAGTTTTCATATGAAGAATTTCTGACACACATTCCTGATAATAATTTAGCAAATATTTATCAAACATGGTCAAAAGTTCTTTCAAAGTAGGTTCAATTAAGACAGTTTCTAAATTGACTTTCTTTGACATCTGTATCAAAGTACACTTAATTAAGTATTTAGCGCAGTCCAGATCACAAAGTGAGGTCCCTTCACATTGCTTCACGACACATTCTCTCATGAATAACAAAAGCGGTGTTTCATCAGTGCTGTTTTTTATAGTAAAATCAGCTCCATATTTCCAAAGTTCCTTAATGGCTTCAACCTTATTACCTTGCTTTAACACAGCTTTATGCAGTGGTGTATCTCCTATCAAATTTTGGGCATTGATATTAGCTCCATATTTAACAAGCAATCCTATTTCCTCCAGCCCATTATTGCGGAACTTCACAGCAAAATGCAGAGGAGTGTTAGACCCCCAGTTTTTAGCATTCACATTAGCACCGCGCCGTAACAGCAGTTTGATAACATCGGGTTCAACTGATCTATTCTGTACGGCATTGTGTAACAACGTATTGCGAAACCGATGTACTACATTGTATCGCAAGTGTCGCGTTGATCGAAACATTTCCAAATGGTTGTCTCGGTAGTTGAAAACGCTATGCAGTGGTGTGTCGCCGTGCCAATCTTTCGCATTGATGTCTGCTCCTCTTTCTAATAATTCCTTGATCACGTCCAGCTTATTTTGACTGTGGCGCACAGCGAAATGCAATGGGGTATCGTGAAAGCGATTTTCAGCGTTCACATCGGCGCCATCACATATGAGTTCATGAACTTCATCCAGTACGTTGTCGATATCTCTTCCCTCAAAGTACATGGCTGCGTTCACGTCAAATTCTCAAGTTTCAGCCAACTCAGGACAAAGCTCACCCTTTAGTTTTTTAGGTGATCGCCGAGGAAAACCACTCCTGTTTTAACCAGCTAGATACCACGTTTCTTTCACTAGTCAGAAACTAGGTACAGAAGAAAAATGATCTGGGTACAAAGTATTCCATGCTTAAACCTAATTAAACCAGAAAAGTTATTGTTTGAATATATTCAAAAATCCTTTGTCGAGTTTAATGGTGAGAATTTTTTCAACTAGCTTTCAAATCATTAGATATCTGCAATTGTCACATTCCAGTAAGCACCATGATAGGAATCACGAAAACAAGAGTGACAAGCACAAAATTTGAGTTTAGATGTACATCAGGACATGTCAGATTACAATGGAATTAAAAATATGAACATTTTAGGTTTCAGGAATCATTTCAGAATTCTTTCATCGTACATTTTACCCCATGGAAATTATCTTGAAATTTATGTCTAAAATTACTGTCTTATTATGTTATTAATTTTAAGTAAGACATGTAGTTTGAAGTTATTAAGACGCTAAATTAATGTATTCATCGATGGCAACTGGAACAGGTTTGTTTACAAACATCAGTTGATGGAAAGCTAGCACCTCTCGGAGAAAAGCCTGATTCTATAGCTAAGTCTCAAGGAAACCAACCAGCACCTCTTTTGGCATTAACTTCAAATAAATTCTTGGAAATAAATACCAGCAATTGTTTTATAAGAGGATCCTTGAGATCAAGCACACCAGGCGGAATTCTTGTGTACTCAAACACCTGCAAAAGTTGCATCATAAGGATTCAATATCAAAAACCTGTCATTTGATATATTTTAATTTTTTCGCATTATAAAAAGCGGGATTCTCCCAGATCAAGCATCAGTCGGAATATTTACAAACTCAACTCAATTCATGGATTTTCTATTTTTAAGAATTATTTCAATGTTTCTATAAATTTATTTTAGTTTGAAATTAAAGTAATGTTTCTGATAGTTTGGAAGTTTTGTGAATTTTTGTCACTGAAAAGTTCTGTTTGAGAATATTTAAGATTAGAAACAATTCCATAAAGTACTCATAAGGTTGTTGCCATAAGCTGAAATTTTCTCAACAGTAGTGAGCATTGTAAAACTGCTTCCAAATCACAAAATGTAGCCATTGCCGGTACAGCTGCAGTCTGCCGCGCGCGGTGGCAACGCGTTTTTTTTGGCGCACTTTTTATGTCGCCACGGAAATCTTCCAACATTGAATATATACTGCATACGTATGGATGAATTATGTAAATCTGAATTAAACAACATTTTGACTAGAAAAACACTGCAAATATTGATTAAATATTTGGACTTTTGGCGTAGTTATAATCGACTCATGCCGGTGAGGGTAACCCTAACTGAAAAAGTCATATCCCCGTTACATTTATCGCAAGAAACTTTAGATTTAATTAATCCCGATTCCTTTAAAAAGTTAAAAAAAGCTCTTTATCGCGACACAACTCATAAAAAAAATGATTAACTACTCCCTCATTCCCATAAGTTAGCCTAAAAACAGGTTAACCCGAACCAGGAGAAAATTCGTGAAAAAAATGGGTTACCATCACCCGGCATGAGTCGCTTATAACTACGCCAAGAGTCGTTGCCACCGCGCGCAGCAGAGACTGCAGCTGTACCGCCATTGCCAAACCATTGTAGATTTTGTGGAACTTTAGTCAATTCCTCACATCAACAGGGTTAAGCATTTATACGTAATACCAGGCTCAACTGTAGATATAAGAAGATTTAAGATTCAAACAGATATAATTATTTTTAGCAATATGAAGAGCATTTACTAATGTGAGCCTTTGTCATAATTTGAATTATTGGTACAACTTATATGTCTAAGTGCTGTAGATGGGCTGTGAGACATAAGACTCACCCATAAAATGTTATGTACAAAATGCATTCATATATTGATGGGTCTTCACCAGTAATTTATTTTCAAAACTTCTTTATCATAAGGACCTGTTGGGTTTTATCGATTGAAGACAGAGTTTTATACATTAAAAATAAATTTTATTACGTAGCCAAGTCTTATGGTTTAAAAACATACAAGAAGTCTGATCAGCTCATGATCCCATTCTCTCTTCACTTTTATACATTCAAAGATTTACATTCTTCAAATTTATGTGCCCCACACGGCACTATAATTGGAGGTTTGAGACCGATTCCAACATGCGGCCCCATCGGTTGTAAAACCTCAGCAGATGTATTACAATTCAATATATATATATATATAAATCTAACAAAATATTTTTCTAATAATATTTTTAAATTTATTTAACAATAAAGGCTTTGTTAAAAAGTCAGCCAAATTATTTTCCGATGAAATATAATTTACGTTAAATAGTTCATCTTTTATTAATTTACGAATAAATTTGTACTTGATATCAATATGTTTAGTTTTCTGATTTTCCTGACTATTTTTTGAAAAATAGATAGCAGATTGATTATCACAATATACTTGGGGTCTTATGTAATCACACAAACTTAATTCATTTATAATTCTACTAAACCAAATAACTTCTTTAGTGCAATCGGTTAGTGCAATAAATTCAGATTCCATTGAGCTAAGAGCTATGCACTTTTGTTTAGAAGATTTCCATGATATTGGGATGTTACCCAAATAAATTAAATAGCCACTGCTTGAATGTCTGTTTGTGAGACCACATCCCCAATTTGCATCAGAAAAAGCAATCAAATTTGAACTTTTTACATTGGAAAGATTAATTTTAAAATCCTTTGTAAGAAAAACATAGTTCATAATATCAACAACGTAAGACCAGTGTTTGTAAGTATAACCATTACAAAACTGAGACATTATATTAACGGCAAATGCAATATCTGGTCTGGATCTATCTGACAAAAACGATAAACATCCTATTAAGGAACGATAGGGAAATTTCCTCATTAAATCATTTTCAATTATTTCTTCCTCTTTAACCTTATCAGGTAAGTTACAACCAATTTTAAAAGGTAAATTCACAAAACTTTTAGGAAGATCTTTGAATTTTGACATTAATTTTTCAATGTAGGTAATTTGATGTAAATAAATCGAATTTTCAATTTCTTGAAAGTTTACACCTAACAAATATTTAGTTTTACCTAGGACTGTAAGATCCAATTTTTTGTCCAATAATTCGATTACTTCATTTATCAAATGTTCCTTTTTGAAAACAAAACCATATCATCTACATAAACAATTAAAATTACATCTTTAAATTTGTAGACACAATTACACCAATTTAACTGAGAAAATCCTAATTTAGTTAAAATACCGTCTAATTCCAAATTCCATTCTCTACCACTTTGATGCAGACCATATATAGCCTTTTCCAATAGACATACTTTGTTTTCGGATCCTTTCAGCACAAATCCTTTTGGCTGTTTCATGTATATAGTATCCTTAAGGTGTCCATATAAATATGCACTTTTCACGTCAACTTGACAGTGATACCAACCAAACATAGAAATCAATAGTACAAACAATAATTTAACAATAGAAAAATTCACAACTGGTGAAAAAATATCTTTAAAATCAATGCCGGGTTTTTGCTTAAAACCTTGAGCAACAAGACGTGCTTTATACCTTTTAGGTATATTGTTTTCGTCCATTTTTATGCTGTACACCCACTTACTTCCAATTATGGTTGTATTTGGGGGTGTGTCCACTAATTTCCATACTTGCCTATCCTTCATTATCTGAATTTCTTCATTCATGGCAGTATTCCATTTAATTTTATCCTTACTTGCTTGCGTTTCTTCATAACTTTTGGGGATTTCGACATTGTAACACTGATCATACATGTCGTACATCTGTTGGTCTAAAAAATTAGATTCATCACTAGAAGTAGATGGCACATTAGAAATATCCACATTAGGATGTTCAGTTTCTGGCTTAAAATTGAAATTTACAGGATCAAACCTAATCTTATTTTTAGTACAGTACTTTTTAATATCATTTAAAGATCTCATTCTCAAATTTTCAGGAGAATAATAGTATACATCTATCCTATTGCTTTTATTTCTAGGTTTTTCGATTCTACGCCAATTTGAAATGTTAAGACATTTTAAGTTCTCAGTTTTATCTAAATCTTTAGAATCTAAAACTTGAGTTTCACTTTCCGATTTTACTTTTATATTTTCATTTGATTGATAAATAGGAATATTAGAATTAAGATCGAAAGAAACGTACTCGAAGTTTTTACCAAATAGTACATCAACAGCTTTCTTACTTTCGTCGATATGAACATGGACTGTTTCAACTATTCTCTTCTCGTTTGGGATATATATTCTGTAACCTTTAGTTTTCAAACCATATCCTGTCAAAATACCAAGTTTTGCTCTGGGTTGTAATTTATTTCTCTGTATTTTAGGAATATGAACATATGCCAAAGAGCCAAAAATTCTAAAATGTTTTACTGATGGTTTGAAACCAGTCCATATTTCGTTAGGAGATATACCCTCAGTTAATTTGTGTTCGCATCTATTTTTAGTGTGAATAAATGCTAAAAGTGCTTCTGACCAAAATTGTGGTTGTAAACCACTGTCTTGAAGCATAGCTCTGACACAATCCATGGCTGTTCTATTGAACCTTTCTGCAACGCCATTTTGTTCAGGGGTATAAGTTGAAGTTCTTTCGATTTTTATTCCTAGATCATTTAAAAACTTTTTAAATTCTTTGTGACAAAATTCTAAACCATTGTCAGTTCGGACACATTTTAACTTAACATTTAGCTGTCTTTCAGCTTTAACCAAGTATTTTTTAAAGTAATCAAAAACTTCATTCTTATTTCGAATAATATAAACAGTTACTTTACGTGAAAAATCATCAATAATAGATAAAAAGTATTTGTTTCCACCTAGAGAGTTAACTGGAGCAGGACCCCACAAATCCATATGGATCCTTTCCAAAACATTTTTAGTTTTCCTTTCGTACATATAGTTTCTTTTTAAGGATATTCTAGTGGATTTAGCAATAGCACAAATCTTACAATTTTTATCTATATTTTTACAATTAAGTTTTTCAATTCCTTTTACACAATTAATTTTACTCATATTTTCAATTAAGGGCATGTTAACATGACAAAACCTACGGTGGGCTTTTTCTAGATCTAAACCAGTTACATATACATAATTTTTAATCTTGGGATAACCTTTTAAGATATACAATTTTCCAATTCTGGGAACAGTAAACAAATATTTATTATAACTATTATAAATAATCATTTTGTTATTTCCCCATTTAATTTGGTTTCCCACAAGATCAATACGAGCACCACTAATTAAATTTCTTCTCATATTAGGCGAGTATAACACATCTTTTAAAGTTATATCATAATTTCTGTTTCTATCTAAAACTGTAAATTGAATATCACCCATACCTAATACTTCCGAGGTGCTGTCCTTGTCTCCGACTAGGATCTTCTGTGGTGGTAGTTTTCTGAATGTCGTAAACATATCACGTTCTTTACAGAAGTGAGCAGTTGCAGCAGAATCAATGAGAAATTCCCTCGGTCTTTCATTTGGAAAATTTGAAACTGCATAGGCACGTTGAAGATCAGTTTTTGGATTGTCCTCCATATAAAATAATTCACCACCAGGTTTCTGCCGATTGCATTTCTTGAAGCACTTCGATTCGTAATGTCCCGACTTTTTGCAGTAGTTGCAGAATGGTCGCGGCCCCATACGACAAACTGTCGACTTTCTTGGGCTTGAAGGAATTAATTCAGGGTCCAGTACGCATCTGCTGTGATCAGGAGTAGACGCCCGTGTCTCCTTGTATCTAGATGACTTGTTTCTTGTAGCATAAGCATCGGCCACGATATTTAATTTTGTGTCTTCGTCTTTCCGCTTCAGCTCGATTCGGCTGGATTCTGTTATTAAATGTTTAGACAAATTGTCTAGCGTGAACTCGTTGTCATCCATCCTGTATAGCAATTGTACCAGATTATCGTATTCGTGAGGCAAATGTCTTATTAGTTGAAAGCAAACTAAAAGGTCTGGGATTTCGAATCCACCTTCTTTTATCTGTAACAGCTTCTCATGCACTCGTTTGCAGAAGAGTCCAATGGATTCGTCCTCCGGCTGGTAGCGGATTGAAAAGAACTCGTCCACAAGGCCTGCCAATCGTGCTCTAGATGCTGGTTCAAAGTTGGTCTTTAATATATCCCAGGCTTCCTTACCGTCCTCAGTAGATGAAATTAAGACTTGATATTTTCTGTCTATGCCCTGGTAGATAGTTGTGTATGTCCTCTGCTTCCTATAACGATAGTCTCTTTTTTCTTGTTCTGGAGCATCTTCCAATAATAGAGGTTCCGTTTTAGTGATAAATTCCCAGCAGTTCCGGTCCATTAGCAATATCTTCATGTCCGTCTTCCACGTGGCATAGTTGAAATCCGATAACTTCGGGAAGGAAAACATGGACATTTCTTGAATACCCATCATACTGGAAACCGGTAGTGGCAGAATTCAGGTTCAGCTTAAGGTCTGAGGCCCATAACCAATTGTTGGGTTTTATCGATTGAAGACAGAGTTTTATACATTAAAAATAAATTTTATTACGTAGCCAAGTCTTATGGTTTAAAAACATACAAGAAGTCTGATCAGCTCATGATCCCATTCTCTCTTCACTTTTATACATTCAAAGATTTACATTCTTCAAATTTATGTGCCCCACACGGCACTATAATTGGAGGTTTGAGACCGATTCCAACAGGACCTTCAAAGGATTCATTGTTTTAATTTTTTGTTCAGAGTTCTTCAAAAGGTGAAAGAATTCATTAAATTGTATTAATCTAATTGCACACAAAATTTCATTTTAGGGCAGTTCTGTAAAATTTATCAAATTTTCAATAAAGGAAATAGAAACATTATTTACAGTACTGCTTCCCAACCTTTTGAGATGTGAATCCTTTTGTTATTCATTCTAAACCCCCTTACATTACTTATTAATGATTTATATTCTCCATCCTCCTTTATTCATGAATAACTTTAGAGATCCCCAAAACTGAGTTATAAATGATTGGATACTTGTGACGTAAAGTCGGGTGGCTCTATGAAGTCACATGCATCTTAGATCAGAACCGCAAGACAAAACAAACATGGAGTGAGCAGGGCTATTTGAAGTCAAGGTTAGCAAGATGGGAGAAGTTCAATTCAGAAAGTGGGTGGACAAGATATATTGGGCCATGCGGCTTGCAGGTGGCTGAAGCGATATGAGACTACCTGGTGGAAAGGAGTAAAAAGGGAATGTTAAGGGTGTATGAAAATATTTTAGGAATTGTTTCAAACATATGTAATTGATATGCACATCCTTGAAATGATTGGGATGTCTTCTCTATTAATACTGTAGCGTCTTCACACTATGTGGTGGGAAATCGTATAAATGAGTACTAATGGTTGTACTGCTTTCTGGATTATTTAATAACAAAGAAATATCTCCAGTTACATGAAATATGTACAGTACAGAAAACAAATTTGCCCGCAACGGGACTTAAAGGCGGTACCCTTTCTGGGACCTCTGAGAGACACTCCCAACACCGTTGAAGTTCTAGCGTCGTCTGCCTTCATCCTCCCCGGACTCGGGTCGGCAAAAGGCGGTGGGGGACGTCCTCTCGTCCCCCATTGGTCAAAGTTCTCCTCCTGGTGGATTTTTCTTTTTTTTTCTCATGAGTTCCAGAATGTTCAGGCGCCGCCGAGACGAACTGTCCCCGAATTCCTTCAAAACCCTGGGAGCGTCGGCAGAGATGAAGGGGCTTCGGTTCCCATTCACCTTTTGTGCCCCGGCACCGAACCATGGCTACTGGGCTGATCGGCGCCTCCATAGTCTGAAAAGGGGAGAGGAACACCTCCGGGAAAAGGAGTGTAAGATGCTTCGTCACAATACCTTAGTTTTGATTACCACAAAACCCTGGCAAAGGTTAGTTAAACAAGTTCATAAATGGATATTCAAATTTTTTTCAGAATCCAGATGGGGCTAAAAAGTTTCGCAATATCTTATGTATATTTTTATGAACTCAATCAAATGGGGGCATTTGTACTTACTTGCCCCCTCCAATAATTTCTTGAAGGAGGGCACCATTGGCTAAGTTCCAGGTATGTAAGCAGAAAATAATGTAAGGGTTCCCTGTTTCAATAAAATTGCTGTAATGCTGGAAGAGCTTTGCATTTAATATTTTCTACTGATTTCAGTCACGTCTACTTGTATTTTACATGTGTGATTAATGAAACTTCAACTTACTGAGATTAAGCATGTATTTTGGATCATCTCTTAACACCAAAAATATTTCAAATGCTCAAGCCCTTAGAGATGCATTCAGGAAGGCCCAAAGTTCTGGCAATGATATTTTCAGTTGGAATGATAAAGTTAAAACATGTATGAGACGTCAAATTTTTAACTCCAAAGCCCTGAAACATCAACTGCTAACACGAGTTAGTAAAACCCTTAGGTCTAATTTATTATATTTAACATTACTATTTACAATAATTCTTAGGTTTGCAATAAATTGCAAATCTAAAGCTTTATATTCGATTTATATTACTAATTTATAACTTTGCAGCAACATTTAAAATACTCCCAATTACATTTTTTTTTCAGTTTTAGTATTCCTAAATTTAAGAGATATTAAACTTTTGTGTGGATAGAGAACCCAGGCTGCAAACAGGAAAACAGAAAGAACTTGTCCTGGAAACAAGTTGTAGTTCCAAAAGTATGATGCAAAAGGGATGGGGTAGCCCTTTAGATATTTAAGTGTGGTCTTTTGACTGAAACCAAATTTTACAAAATAAATTATTTTATTTTTAATACATTTTTCCTTTTATAATTTTATTTTTAAGATGTAAGTATTTCAACACCAACGAATTAAATAAGTTTCAACAAGAATTAAATAAGTTCAAATAATGCACTGGTTTCATGCCGAAAAATGCTTTCTTGCTTTTCTACTTTTTGCTGCAAATCTACATTCTCCTACCTAACTCAAATCAAGATGCCCTTAAGGTTACAAATGACAGATACACATTTTAGATGATCAAACGAAATTGCAGACCTCCATGGAAATATTCAAATGCTTTTCAACGAAAAGCAGACACAAGTCATTAAGATTAGTTTACTTTAAAATTAATAAAGCTTTAATTCTTAAGTACATAGTTGGAGATTTTTTTACAAAATAATATACATTTTAAGTGTATCTAATTACAATTTCTTGAGTGTGGTCTTATTTAATTATAACTAAATCAATGCAGGCTTTCAACATGAAAAGGTTCCCAACCCTGATCAAACCCTATTTTTCTAGAATGGTCGGTTGTAAGACAAATTTGTAGAGATGTAATTTTTATTAGTCATTTTAAATGCAGCTTTCCTATCAGCCTGATATTTATTTCCTTTTTATCCATCCCTTAAAAGCACATGTTTTAAATCAAATATTCAAAGCATATGATGTAAAGTCATTTATTTTATTCAAAGCATCTATTCAATGTACATTATACAAAAGTCAATAAATATGCCAAAATCATTTAATCTAGAGCACCTCTGAAAACCTGATTCATACTTCAACAAAATTAACATGCATGAACAGAAAGGAAACAATTTCTAAAATCAAACTGTTCCGAAGGCATTTCAGAGTTAAAATTTCACTTAGACAAAAATCTTGACTATTCTGAGAAACAATGACTAGTTTTAGCTTTCAGTCCCTTTTTCACATGTGAGTACAGTGCTTCAAACAACAATCAGATGAGTAATTGTAAAAGCATGTGATGAACTTTGTATTTATTCCTTTAACAATATGCGACAAGTCTAACAATTCATATTCAGTCCTACTCCTTTTACCACAAATTGCTATAATAAAATTCAGCAAATCTCTGTCAGGTAAGTAAGCAGCTATTTCTAAGGTAGAACATGAATGTAATCTTATTACTTTAACTTCATTAGTTTTTGAATATGTGATATGAAATTTTAACACTTCTAACTTACTCAATAATGTTGATCTGTCCATTGCATCCAATAATGCATAACTGTATAAAGGGTAAGAACAATTACAAAGTCGATCAAAAAGTTGTTCATCAATACTTTGAATGTATTGACTATCAAAACAGATTTCCTCGATTGTCTTGTCTCCAGTAACATAGTCCTTCACAGAAAGTTTGTTTGTAATCATGTCCTTCTCCATCCGTGTCAACTCCGATAAGCACTCATGGAAATGATTGAATACATTTCTATCGAAAACGGTAAAGTGATCTCCAAAAGTTTTAATTGTGTCCGTTTCAAAATTTATTTTCTGTGACATTTGGAATAAAGTATGCATAATCAAATATTTAACACAGTCCAAATCGCACAGTGATATTCTGTTGATCTGATGAGTGACTCTTTTATGCAAAAAAAATGTCATTGGGGTTTCATGTTCAGAATTCTCTTTAGTAAAATCTGCTCCATTTTTTCTCAGTTCCTCAAGTAAGTCTTCATTAAAATCATTTCTTAAAACCGCTTTATGTAATGGTGTCTCCCCATTATAATTTTGAGCATTAATGCTAGCTCCATATTTCACAAGTAAGCGTACTCCATACTTCAACCCACCATCAGAGAATTGGATGCAATGCAAAGGAGTACTCGAACTTCTATTTTTAGCATCAGCAAGAGCTCCATGTTCTAAAAGAACTGTTATACATTCTGATGAAACTTCATCCAGCAATGTCTCGTGTAGTTGCAATGTACTGTTCTTATTATCACTACTTAGAATAGATTTCTCTTTGCTTTTAGGTGCATTTGGAGGATTGGAGGAAAGTGGAGGATTGACTATAATGTGTAGTGGCGTGTTACCATGTATATTGGTTGCATTAATGTCAGCCTCATACATCAATAACTTTTTTATGCAATCTAACTGATCTTTACAGCAGTATGCAGCAAAATGTAAAGGCGAGTCTCCATAACTATTTCTAGCATTAACCTTTACACCTTGTGCTAAAAGACGTCTCAGTTTAATGTCCATCGAGATGTCTTCTTGAATGAAGTAGCATAAGAATGATACAGATTTCAATTCTAACTTCAAAATTACATAAGAAAAGTAATGTTCGATGAGTATGAGGAAACAGTCTTCGGAAGAGACTTATAAGTTTATTTCAAGTAGTAATTTATTTACCTGCATCATCCGGTTGGATTTTTACACAACTTAATATTCGTTGCTTTTCAAAAATCATTTCCTATCCAAACTACTGTTTTTATCTGTTCAAACCCAAGTAACCAGCTAGCAAACATACGAAAACATGTGGTTCCATGCCGCCACTGACACAACAGCCAATACAATGCGCATTATTAATCGAAAGGGTTAAATTTTGCTATTACTACCTACACTGATTGGCTTAGTTCTCCTTAACGCCGCAGTACAGACCAATCACAACAAAGACTTCGCTTACGATTTCGTGCACTTCTGTCCGGATCCTCGCTCTGATTTGTCAACAGGATATCACCACTTAGGGGGCGTGGCCTAACTTCAAATTTGATTTGATTTGGGTTTATTAATTTTCGGCCTTTTTGCATCTTTGTGAGGTGTGGAGAGGGGGGGGGGTATTTCAATTAACGTCACACTGGAGCAACACAATGGGCTATTGGTGACGGTCCGGGATCAATCCCAAAGGGAAAGATCCGAGGACAACACCACGTAATTTTGAACCACGGTCAGATGACGAGGCAACACCTGAGCTGGCACCCCACTCTCCAAACTTCCACACCACGCCAACGTGAGGACATTTGAGGCCACGACAGATTTAACGTGCACCAGCCCCCTTTGTACACGACGGTGTTTGGCTGGATTCGAACTCGCAACCCTTCGGTTGCAAGTCCGTTACTCTTCCAACCGGGCCACCGCGGCCCTTATGTAGGTAGGTATTTCAATTAATGTCACACTGAAGCAACACAACGGGCTCACTCGTTCATAGAAACAAATCGTTTGCGAGAGGAAAGAGAAGTTATGGCGCCTGCCTTTTACCGTAATTTATATTTTACCATAATTTATAGCTTATATTTTCTTCGTATATTTTTGGAATTCGTATTTGCAACGCGCTGAACAGAGTAAATAGATCTTTTACTCGGTGGCGCTGAAATCGTATTCCTAAAACAAGTCAAGTGATGTCACATTCGGAATACAAACTAGAAGTACATTCCGCAGTAGAAGCACTATTGCCACCTATATTTAGCTTGACAAAAATAGCCTAAAAACTCATTGTACTTGCATCAAGTGAATAATTTTTTCTGATCTCTTGCAAACTTATTGGCGCAGCTTGTCCGCTTTTGGACCTTGTGTTATAAAACCACAACATCCAATCCCTGCAAACTTATTATACAGCTTTCATTTTTGTACAATCGTTGTTTTGCTCCAATGCGACGTAAATTTAACTACCGACCTACCTGTTTTGACAATGGAGATTCAACTTTTGAAACTTACGAAAACGTACAACCCATTAGTCATAGAAAACTTTTAATGTTTCCCAAGTTCCTTCTTGCCCTTAGATTCTGGTACCATGGTATAGTCAGGCTCCATTGACTGGACATTTGAGTTATGTGGTTTGAATGAGTCTACCAGTTAATTATGGGGCAGGTTGAAACGTTCCCGCAATTGGCGCTTTTAGAGTGATTCCTTTCTCCAATTTAACGTTCGGTGTCGGAACCGAAAAGTTGGGAACATCATGGCGACTTCCATTGCTATGGTGGTAGGCATGATTTTGCGTATCGTAGCTTTTACTAGTACTAAGCTCAACCATCTGTGTAACTGGACTTCAACAAGGTCATCTGCCTTCTCACCAGTCATCTTTTCTGTGTGGATGAGCCAAGTCAACCACAGGGCTCTGAAGCCGCTACACATACTATATGAAGTACAGTGAAACAAGCTACCCTGATGAGCTCTCTGTTTAATCAAATATGAAGCACCAGACACGCCGAAGATGCTTAAATTACGAACAAATATCAAGGGAAGGGGTGTATTCGGAGAGAGAGCCCAAGGGACGAATTCTTTCCGAAATGATTTTGGAATTAAAAGGCCACATGCTACAGCTAGATATATCAAAGAAAATTGAAGTTTCGTTAATCACAGTAAAAATACATCTGAATACGCGGATAGTCTGAAAAGAGACGGGGAAAAAGAAATACAAAAAAAAATCCATGTCATTAAACATTACGGCACTTAAGAAACCGGGAAAGACTGGATCCGTAATTAATTTTGTGCTGCGTGTTTGATAAGTTCTCAAAAAATCAAAAGGATTCCAAGACAGTGCGGCCTGTTGAGGTTTGCAGGAGGGCAGCTCATACCTCAGGAACGGGCGGCCCTGCGAACAAAGTTATAATTTCGGTGGTGCTTAAACTGTAAATTTTCTCATTGTAACTCTACTTCATTAATTTTAAAACATTAGTCTACCTGCTTTATTATGCAGATAAGAAAACGAATTAAAGAAACATCCAAAGCACCGACCATGATGCAAAGATTTGCATTAAACGGGAGGTTTACTTGGAAAAGGCGTGCCTACAGAATGGGTTTGAGCATCTCCTTATTTCTGAATACAGATCAACCTTGATGTCACTTTTACTTGCCACTGCTTGATGGTTGGTTGGTTTTAGAGGTTTTATGGCGCAAGGGCCATATTTGGCTGTCACTGCTTGAAGTAACTATTTAAAATGAAATTTTTATTGATAAATGTAACAAAAAGCTAGTGAAACCAATGCCGTTTGAAAATATGTTCAAATATTAATTTGGACTAACAATTTATATTTATATGTGGGTCTTTCCGAAATAAAACTATGGCTACTTTATTGCCAGGTGGTAGAAACACGTAAAAAATACATTTTAAACATCTTCATTCGGGTTTTCCATGAAATGTGAGCTACATTTGAATATTTTAAATGTTTAATTATAATCATTGTGATTGCATTTTCTTATGACCAGCATGGTGGATGTCCAGTCTGGAAACTCAGCCCCTCAGTTAAGTACTCTTAGAAGGGAGGGATCTGTTAAGAATTTTCTTGGACTGACTTTACCCTGTTCTCCCATACAATTATTGGAATGCATTTCGTTTTCTGATAAAATGACGCGTCCTTTAAAATTAGAAAACAAGCCCAATGAATAATCTGTTTCACTGTGATAAACATTTTTCATTAATTATCTAGCCGCTCTCACATTTTTTGTGAATTTCCTTAATTGTTTTAAATTTTAAAGGACATCATTTGCCTGTGTTAAAGCTGGCTTCGGTTTCTTCCTTAGATATTTAATATTAATGTTTCAAAAATAACCAATAGTTACAAGAACAGAAACAGAAAAAGCGAGTCGAAATTTAGGGATACGCAAATATTTTAGCAAATGACACTTCAATTTCAAATTCCTAGAAAGCCGATGAAGTTGACTGAAACAAGTGAAAAACGTATAAAAGTAAGGAGATTATTGATATCGAAAAGTTTAAATTATACTAATACAAACAAAATGAACGCATGAAAATGTTTGGAACTTGGTGTGACAAATAGAACAGTACTTGGTTCATATATAAACAAACTTTAAAAATTTTTTCCTCCTACTTCATTTTTCAAATTAATTATGAAATCAATATTTGAAAAAAATTACGAACAGCAACCTTAAATTTTGATGGAAATCAATTTAGAAACTTAAGGCCTTGCAAAAAATTTCAACTCTTTTCTCCAAGAAGTTAGTCACTTCTTTTCGCAAAAAATGACTAAAAATAGCGAATATTAAATTTATTATGAAAACAATTATCGGAAGGATAGAGCTGAAATTTTGCGATTATAAAATGTCCTGAATCGATTTTCATGTGAAGGTTGCAATTTTCTTTCAAATATTTATTTCATAATTAATTTTGCTTATACATTTACTTTAAAAAGAAACATTTCGTAGATTCTTTGAAAGTAACATAATAAAAAATTTCAACATGGTAGGATGATTGCGGAATCATGAATAAAAACTAATTTAACAATATGAGTTTCAAATATTCCTGATTCATAACCCAAAAAAGGTTGGACCAAATGACTTGAAGCTTGACATCCATCTGAGGTTAAATTTCGACCATTGGAAATTTTGTGGTTTATACGCAATTTGACAAGACGGTCTCTTATACAAAATTTGTGCATATAAATTATAGAAGACGTTATTCCCAATGAACGGTACCTTAAATTTGCTCTATGAACGAGGCGAGAATATAGGGGATTGGATTTTTATCGCAGCTGTTTATATAAGTCTTCTTTTTTACACAATTTTATGATATATGTGGTTATTTTTTCAAAATATAATTACGTTATCCAAAATTCGATATCTAGTGTTTCAGATAGGGACCATATCGTCGGCTTAGAGCAAACTCATGAACTGACAAAAAGCTAAATTTTACAGCTGAGCCGACTAGACTTAGTTTTAAAAACAAAAATAAATATTATAAGCATTTTGATAATAGTATATTTTCTTTCAAACCAATACTCTAATATGACAATTTATTTCTCATCATTTAGGATTAAAAATGTCTCCTACAAATGTCAGTTAATGAGTTTCTGCTCTAAAAGCCCGACATGATTATTTAGTAAAATAAAGTTTACAAATGATTGAATTTTCAAGAGATTTTTTAAATGCCGCTTTTTCGAATATTTCATCTCTTTAATTTTTAAAAATACCTTTTTTCATTTAAACATCAATTTATCTCATTACAAAAATTCAAATAAATAACAAAATCAAAATGTCAGTTAAATATAAAAGCAAAATGGCAGTTTCCAACGTATGGGTCTCCCTTACTGTTATTAACGTACGCGAACACAATATAAAATGGTCACAGATGTGAAAAGCTGTATAAAAATTTCAATCAAATGCCAAAATCAAATATTACATTCCTGAAATACTAGTTAAAATTCTAGTTAAACAGTTGCCCGATCCGAATTTTGTGGATTACATAATCTTCTAAAGTACTCATAGTATGCAAAGCTTCATGAAAATATATTCAACTGTTCGGATGTAATACAAGCACACACAAACAAATGTGCAAGACACGGATTTTGCATTAAGACCCAAAACGGATAGAAAACTTGAAATGGTTCGAAAATATTCAATGTACAAATACTCCATTTTTATTTATATATACTCAGGACAAGTCCTGGTCACATTTAGAAACTATCAAGGGGTTGGTTGCCTTGGTCCTAAGTCTCATGGATGATTGGGCTTTATGGCACAAGCCTCATATTTGGTCAAGCTGCGAAAAACACAAGACACGTCAATAATAGACATACACTAGGAAAGTTTTACTGACACAAGAGAGAAATACACTCAGCGTAAGCTACCAGAAATCAAACCTGCAGGTCCTAAGTGTTATGGTGCAGGAAGAACAAAATTAAGTTGATTGTTTTTTAATAGCGCAAGAGCCAGATCTGTTCAGTGTTCTCCATCAAAAGTGGACATCCACACAAGGAGTTTTGATACAGAAGAGAAATGCACCCAGGAGTTATAATAATCGAAACTGAACCAATTACAGTTAACAAGCTGCCAGCATAGTGGACAAATCTACTGAGCCACGAATAATAAAATTAAGAAAGTGATAATTTACAAAAACCAAGTGTTATTCATGAAAATTTTGGTAGAAAGCATGAATATTCGCATATTTTTTTCATCAAAAACTTTTCTAATTTGATTTAGTTTCCACTTTCTATTTCTGTAAATGAAGCTACTCTGTACTCAATTATAAAAGGCAAAAAAAATGCAATAGATTGAACAAGAAATGGTTGAAATCAGATTCTAGGAATTGTACACCCTTTAAACTTTGATATGTACAGGAAATCCTGTAAACTGACTAGGATAGTCTTAGTAAGATTTGGAAAAATGCTTTAATTTAAGGGTGAATCTAAACATTTGCTGAACTTTCACTAATTTATGTCAAAGATATAAAAAGAAACCACCGGAAATCACACGAAATAGACTTAGATCAGAATACTTAGAAGTTGTGATAGGCATGTTCAAAGAAAATAACACCTATTTTAATATCATTATAGTATCCTTTAAAAGTAAAACTGATTTAACGTATTGAAGACCTCAATTTTAAATTGAAATTTATTTACAAGCTTATAAAGTAGCTATTATTATTATAGGTAGGTAGGTAAATTTCGGTTTTATGGCACAAGGTCCAAAAGCAGACAAGCTGCACCATTATTACTACTCTAGAATGCTTTCACAATTTATTTTTGACATGCACAGATGAAGTCAAATTTCAGAGATTTCATTGTATTTATTTTAGGGAGAAGAAAATAATATGCCTCAATATAATTTCACACTTTCAGCTTGGGTTAAATGGTTTTAAATGCCCGTATCATTACTGTCTAAACACTTTTCATATTGCAAAGTATAGTATAAGAAATTTTCAAAAGTTTCAGTTACTTATGTGATAAAGCTTCTTATTTGTTAGCAATTAATTAACTATAAGAGCCATCAATGGCCATTCAAATTGTTAATTTCTTAAAATATGTACTAAATATGTAATGGTATTATTTTATATAATTCATATTCATCAGTTAACTGGAAATATTGTATTCATGATTATAGTTCAATTCTGAAGTAACTTCAAGTAAGCAACCTCGACCTTCGGCCACTTATGACAAAAAATTTGTATTTTTCAACAGTCATAGTTTACACACACACATGCTTCCTTACTATATTAATCCAAGATCAGCAAAGATTTATTTAAAATTCGCTTTCCTCCAACAGAAAAATTTAGTTTTAGATCGAATCCTTAAGGTACCTTTCAATTGAGACTCAGTTTCTATATAGAAACCACGTACCTATTTAGAATGATAGATGTAGTTAATCGACTATGGAGTACAGCTTTCAATAATACCCATGAAACATGAAAAACAAATGTAAATTAAATTGATTTTAATCGTCTTGTAATGAAAATATATCAAAATTGAAAAATATCTTTGAACTACCATGTATGGCTATCCATTTTAATTTTACGCAACATATCTTATTTTAGAATAACTTTCTTTTAACTTTACCAATCATTTTAAAATAAGAAGTTATACTCCTTACTTAAAAAGGTTTCCATTTATGAAACAGAATTCTACAAACTATAACGTATTTAACCAAAGACTTAAGGAAAGTGCGTCAAAATATACATATACCAAGAAATTACCATATATAAAAATGGATGTGTGTGTATGTTTGTTCAAGCATAACTCTGGATCGCCTATTTCAACCAAACTTGGTACACATGACTTACTATCTGGAAAAAATACTGTAGGGGTAAGACACCCCTGGGGTGGGAAGGGGGTGACATGTAAAGCCAAGTCCAAGTTCAGCCCCATCGGCATGGGGGTGAAAAATAAAATGTCCTAAATGACCGAGATTAGTGTCGAATCCACAGTTTTTGGGTCGCTAGGCTGATTGGTGACAGTTCCGATGAGATTCAAGCCCAAGTTTAGTCGAACAGAACTCTGTCGAAGCTTCTGGAAATTTTTAGAAATGAATAGAACTCTGTAGAGCCTTCTAGAAGATTGTGGAAATGAATAGAACTTGGTGTCGATAGAACCTTCTGGAAATTTGTAGAAATAAAAAGAACTCTGTAGAACCTTCTAGAAGGTTGTGGAAATTAATAGAACTCTGTAGAATATTCTAGAAGGTTGTGGAAATGAATAGAACAGCATACAGAAATTCAAAAAAGACACTTGAAAAATATTGATAGACAATAATGAATTATTCATAAAACTTAGAAATGCTCAAATATGACCACATTTCGCTGTCAACTCAAATACACAAACACAGAATTCTAAATCAAATTATATAAAAAATTAAACATTAATTCTGGCATTGCCAGATACCGAGTATCAAAATTATGCCTTATGATCAGTGAGTTTTTTGTTTTGGCTTTTCATGTTCAATAACAAAAAGTAAGTTATGCTAAATTAAGTATTTTAAATATTCTTTTGTCATCAATCAAATATTCATAAATTATTTATATCATGGGAAGAAATAAAAAGTAAGTTCAAACATAAATATTATAATTTAATTTGTTTTTAGAAAAATTGTTTTTCGAGCATTACTTGTAAAACAATTTTATTGGAAGTTATTTTTCTATCAATACTGGTAAAATAAACTAAGCTGTGTACAGCAATCGTTATATAAGTAATGTTATTCCTATGGCAATTTGGAATTGTTTTTAGCCCTTCTGCACGCCTATGACATATAGAATGGGGTTAATATGTAGCCTAGGTTGCTGCTCTCAGGGTTCTAAAGTATAAGTGTACCAAATTTGGTGTGGATTGGTCAAACGGTGTAGATTTGCATAGAGAACATACACACCCACTAACACATCCATTTTTATATACATAGATTTCATAAAAATATTGAATTTCCCAAGAAAAACCATTGGGTGGCAAAAGAACCAAGTATGATGCTTAATACAAAAATATTCACTGTACACAGTCCTGGGATAAATAGATAAGCTTTATTTAGAACAAAATTTCATATTTAACAAGAGTCAAAGTAGTACCTGAAAGAGTAAAAGTTGGTGCTGATCAATAAGATACATTTTTGATTGTCAAAAAAAGATAGAAAAGAAAGCTGATTTGGAATGTTTTTAGAATATGAAACAGTACCTAAGTAAATGGAGTCGTGTGTTTATAATTATCGAAAATCCCTTAGCAAAACGATTAAAAAACAATATGAATTCAATCAATGCTATCCCGTTCATCTAGAGATTTACACTTTTTTAGCAAGCTTTGCATGGACAGTTTCATATGGCGATTAAGGTCAATATAATCTTCTAAAGCATCATTGACTATTCCTAAAAACATGGACGGCCAAAGCCGCTGAAAGACTAAACGTTTTTTCATAGTTTGGTTAGCATTCACAATGTTCTTTTGGATAATTTTACTTGCAGTTGTTTTGCATCCAGGTAGAGAGTACTGAAAAAGAAACAAGCCTCTTAGTGGCAGCAATAAATTGATGACATCATACATATTTGCATACATCATAAATTTTTGCACTATAAAATACAGTGAGAAACTAGTAAAATAATTAGAAGCAACCTTTCCATCTTACAAAGCTTCGAGATTACATTGCAAAAAGCAATTCTATTAACTCATACAGTAGCAATGTTTCATGCTTACCTCAAAATCTGGGTTGTAAGTAAAAGCAGCTTTCATCACTTCAGCTGCCACTTGGGAATCTGGCTGTCGTTGTAAGCTGTTTGGTGAATAACCCTTTTCTTTCAGAAACATTTGTTTCACTCTGTTAAAAAAAACCAGGAATTTTTAATATTTAAGGTACATATACACATCCTACTGATAAACAGAAACTAAATTTTTATTTTTACATTATAAAATGCTTTTTAAATGCTAGGAATTTGGTTTCACACTATTAACTTTAGAAGCAGAATGAAACTAGCAGTTTTTGTAATTACATTATAGGATAATTTTAAAAGATTAAAATAACCAATTTTAAAATTGTTTTCCTATACACATTACTAGTTGACAGTGTAATATCAGATTGACATTTTACAAAGTCAAAGAAAAATAGCATTTTTCAACTACAAAATATCAAAGGATCTTTACCAAACAAAATTATGTCAAAAAACATTTTTTAAACAGCACAATCCTCTTAAAACAGTATGTATACTATTCAGGTAGATATATAATTATGTATCAAAGCTGTCTTTTCGTATCTCAGCTATTATAATTCTATAGAGTACTTATTCATCATAATTATTAGGTTAAAAACTGAATGCAGAATACTGGTAATTTTGTATGCAACTTTTTCAAAAATTGTCAATCCTCTCAAAAGAATGGTCTTACTAATATAAGCTGCTTTCACAATACAAAAGCTAAATAAGAAACTTACCTCGGACTATTCAATAGAGAAGATAGTCTATACTTGGGTAATAAAAGAGAAGCTGCAAAGCCAAGGCCTCCAAAAATTTCTTCTGATTTTATTCTCTCTAACTCAGTCACCTAAGGATAAAGATATTTGTTTTTATAGCTTGAATTGAAAGAAAAACTACTTAGTTTGTAGTCATTGCATTCATATTTTATTTTAATAAGAGGGGACAAATTGCAAAGCCCTTTCATTATCATTAATTTAATACATTTAGCTAATTAACCTTTTGTTAACAGCAACCTAAAACTTACTGTTAATAGTGAATACATAATTAAAATTTTTTGTGTATAACCTTGATTTCTGATCAAAAAGAGCAGATTTTATAACTCCTGGATGTATGAGTTTGGCTTTCTGAAATGCAAATAAAATACATTTATTAGGAAAGCTAAGCATTTTCATGTTTTAGTGACATATGCTGCAAGATTTGAATTTTGATGTGAAGAAAATCAATCTACTGGAAACCTTTCAAACAATTACCCTATTATATAAAAAGTGCATATAGCATGAACACATTTTGTCATTGATTTAATGTTGTAAACTATAGATAGTTGAAATCAAGTTAATTTAGCATTCTACAAAATTTTAATACATGGGGGAAAAGGCATTTTTTAGTGAAAAGGGAAACTAAGTTTTATTTTGGATTACACTACAGCAATTTTTATATCTATTTCATCATTGGGCAAACCATTTTTTTCTGACGTACAAGCTTTAAAGAAACAAAACTGAATCACTTTAGCCTAATTCTATAAGAAAAGGAGATTTATTTTAAAAACTGTTGAATATTTAAACATTAATGTTTTTCTTAGCTATTTTCTGTCATGAACTTATAAAAACATTTTGCATTTTGGATGACAATATCATAGATATGATGCCATGGTAAGTATTTGATTTATGGACGAACTCTTTGTCTCAGAAATTATTTGAACATCCCTAGCTTGGTCAAATTATTCAATTTTAATTAAGTTAAAATACAGTACTTAAAATACTAGTATATGCAACTTTATAGCTCAACAAACTTTAACTTAAAAATTGAAATTTTGTACTATTGTTGACAAAATTCACAACAAATTTTCCAAAACCATGAGCTAATAAAATCAATTGTTTTTATCAAAGCAATACTGAAAATTTGATTTCATGTTCCCTAGTTTAAGTTTTCCTCATTTTCAGTATAAAAAAATGGGTTTCTATAGCTTTGTTCCATATTTTCACCATACTGGTTCTAAGAAAAATGGGGTTTACTGTATTAGTACATTAAATACTACAAGACTAAATAAATGAAAATATAATATATATGAGCAGATTATAATTTATAAGTAAATGCTCTCACCAGACAGCCATTTATCTGTTCAATAGTTGGACTCAGTCTGTACACTGCATACATCCTCCAGAGTGAAAGTTGAAGCAATGGGTTGCCTTCACTTTCAATAGTTAGATTTTTGAGGCCAGGAATTTGTCCTAGTGCATTGAGCTGTGATAATGTGCTTAAGCAGGCACACTCAAACAAAACTGCCTAAAAAGTAAAGTGAAGAACAAATATTTAATTTGCAGTATCGATGCCTATGTAACATTATCTATGCCATTATCTGAATCAATTGGGACAGAGCCTACACCAGAAAATTGAAATTTCCATGTAATCAAAAATGCATAAAACAGATAAGTTGTAGAACTAATTACAACCAGGTATTATTTATCACAATAGGTATACAATTAACAAATTACTTAGCAAGTATTTACTTATCAACATATATCAAACGTTAGAAATAAAGTTGTTGGACGTTGCATCGATAGTTAGAAATTCAGTTTGGTTTTGCATCTCTATTCCAAAGCTTCTTTAACAATTTAGTTTTATTGAATCAAAACATTTCCTGCTATTCCAACTGCTATGGGGAATACAATATGCTGGATTTAGTTTGTTTCTCCAAAGTAATTTTTTGATATACGAGGGCAGATTAGGTCAGGACCTAAAAGTGAATTCTGAATCACTACATATAATCATGCCTATCTGCTCGTACTAGGATTCATTCAACACATTTTTCTTTAAGATTATCATGTAGCTACTAAGAAAATAAATGATCACATTGCAGAGGAATGTCAATTAACAGAGTTTCAGATGAAAGAGGGTCACATAATTGAAGTTCCACTGTGTATTTAAATTTAATAAGAAAAAGCACTCACTTCAATGTTTGGAAACTGAGTCTTCATTTTGCCAAGTAGATATGCAATGTCATCAAAAACAACAAAATGGAAGCACACAGTATGGATGAGAGAAACAGTCTGAGGAGCCCAAGTGTGGCTGATAGTAGCTGCAACAGCTCCAGGGCCATACAGCTGTAAGTTCCCAAACTCCACTTCGGCCAAGTAAGTCAATTTAGAGTCAGCAATTTCCAAATCCAAGGATAGAGAAGGCCTCAATTTTTTACTGAAATATGAAAAGCGCATGAATAAAATTATAATATACCAGAAGAGCCCTCCCAAAAAATCCAATTAGGTATTTGGGGAACTATTGTTTATTAACTTAATTTAATCTAAATAAAAAAGTCAGTGAGGTGCATTACTTTAATATGCTATATCTTTACATAGTACTACGTGTGGTGGTGTGAGGAATGAAACAAGGTTTTGTATGCAATCATCATGTGTTGGGCGAAAAATAGTATTCTATAGATTGAATGGAATCATACATGATTATGAGAAGCACCAAATGCTGTTTTACTCTTGTTGAAGGCATAATTGTCGTCCAGCTGACAGCTACCTCACCATGGTGTGGACATCAATGAGCACATTGATTATTTGCCCGATTATCTAGTAAGTACTGGTCTCCTCTCTTATTAACCGCTTGATGAAGGGATTTATCAGCGAGTCTAGTGAAACGTGTCACCAGCTTGTAGCAAATCTTGTATTCTGAGCACCTATATATTCAGTCTTGGCACCCTGCTGCCTTGATCCACACTGCCTGGACATTGGGTTGGTTGTTGCTGTTTGTTAGTCACAATACTACTTTGTGTCATGTTTCTTGGTCATTGAAATTTATATGTTACCATGGTCCATAAATTTGATTTTCCAGCTGTCATGATAGTGTGACTCTCTAGCTAAGAACTGACTGACATGAACACTAAGTGATAAGAGGACACATGATAAGTGATTCAAGCGTGGTGACATAAAATGCACAGCAACTTGTTAATATGCAACATTTTTGCAGCATTGCCAGCTCTCAGACTCAACTGGGAACTGCAATACATATTTCGTTTGATGCATTGTTTTTACTTCCATCGAATGGTATGTTATCTGTCTCTTTCATTTGTGAGCAGTAGCAGTGAGAAAGGGTTGTACTTTTTGTAACACAAATCCGAAGTTATTCCTCCATGATGAGGAGGAAAGTGTAATTCTATATCAAAAGCTGCATTTATCACCCAATTTTAAAATTATTTATGAAGCAAACATTAAATCATGAGCTGTGATAGAATAAAATATAACTGTTTGTAACTTAAAACTACTTATGCCATATATTTATTACACAGTGGAGGATATTATTTGATAAGCAAAAAGCATATACCTAGCTTTTGATTCCTGGTTTCGTTTTTGAGATTTATGCTTAGATTTCTTAGATTTTTGAGTCACTCCATTAGTGATAATTTTTGATTTTCCGCCATCACATTCGCTGCAGTCTATGCCTTGGCCACCACTGTAAGACATAAATGTCAAGGATTTTATATGTTAATACTTTCGCTCTCACATAAAAGAATAAACTTAGAAACAAGACAAAATGTAAGGAGACAATATAAACTATTTCAACAGTTATACAAATATACTAAATGAACCCTTAATTAGCAAATGTTAATAAATGTAGTCATACATTTTGATACAGAACACACATACTAAAAATTTTAAGCTTTAGTAAGCAGAATAAAGCAGGCCTGACATAATTTTTTATATCAAAAGTAGATTTTAGAGGTTTCTTGCAAGTAAAGTGCTTGGGTGTCTGAAGCACAAATTGCACTCTCCAACTCTTGTGGCACAAAAAGAGACAATCGTATGTACTTTGTACAATAAGCATGGAGGTTACTCATGACTTTTCCAATTTCATCAAAATCCCTACTTTACCATCACTACCAAAATTCACTGCATCTAGAAATATAACTTAAGACTGTTGGTTACATCAAATCAAAATTTTAAAATTGCATTAACATGCAAAATCGAGGTTACATCTTACCAACAGGAGCAAAACATATCTTCCTCTTCTTCACTAAATGAATGATTATATCTTGATGCTAGCAGGTGCAGTGGAACAGCAGAGGCAATGGATGAAACTGATGATGGAATTTCTTGGGGTGTAAGTGATGCAGGCTCTTTGCTTCTAGTTTCCCATAACTGCCGAGCTGTTGCAATAGCTTTGACTTTGGCTTCCTAAAAATTGACAATATTAAAGTGAAAAGAGCAGGATCAAATCTATAGCTTTCATTTAAAAGTCAAACATAAATAAAACAACAAGAAATACTACATAATTTTAAATTCAGACTTCTTTCGTGTTATGTGAGCACAATATTATCACATTCCCTACTACTTTACTTAAATAAGTGAATCCAAAGTAGATAAATTTTCAAGATTGGTTGTGAAAATGGTAAGATAAGTGTTTTATTTGAAGCATTCGTATAAAGAATTTTTGAAGCACATAATGATGATTTTGCTATTAAAAAAAGCACTAGGTTTTGTCAACACCAAGAAAAAGGAAAGAATATACAAAAGAAAAATTTGCAGAGTATAAGCTGTAGATAACGTAAACTCACTTTGACTTTTGCAAGTCTGATGCCTTCCTGTCTTCGTTGTTCTTCCTTTCGCATTAAGGCATGAGCTGTACGTCTCTCTTCATCCTTTAATACAGGAAATACATAATAAAACTCTTAATATTTTTACAAATAAGCGTCATATACTTACCTATGATAACATTCTATGCTGAATGAATTCCTACATAGACCAGTTGCTACTAAAAGTACTACCAACATTTGTACGAATACCTTGATTTGAAAAGTCATCATCTGAAACAGTGACCAAAGATGCTATTGTTTAAGCAGAAAAGAAATTCGTAATAATGCAATTATTTCCCTGTTGATATTTCTGAAGTTGGTGGACCAACCAAGGATAAGAATTGTCTGTGACAGAGGTTTTCGAACTTTGTATCATGGCTCCCAAAGGAGGCCTTCCATCTGGGGAGCTACAAGTTTGACAGTGCTCTGATAATAAGTCCCACAATATGATTTTATGGCACAGAACTAATAACGAGGAAACCACAAATCTTTTGCTATTGAGAATATTTGATGAGAAAAAGTACAGTTGGTTATAAAACTAATGTAGTTAGTTGAGGTCACTGTTAGGGTAATATCAGGAGGTGGACAACAGCTGAGGTGCCTGCCTTGAAAAATTATGAACCAATAGTGGGATGATATACAGGTAACCCCCGTATAACACGGCACTTCTATAGCAAGGATTCACTCTAACACGGTTCGAGAATTGGGAACATCCCCGTATAACATGGTGATTTATAGCAAGGATTCACTCTAACACAGTTCGAGAATTGGGAACATCCCCGTATAACACGGTGCTTTTATGGAATGATTGGAACAACGATGTGAAAAGGACGGCATTATGAAAGTTTAATTTAAACGGTGTAGCATGGAAATATCCTAAGAACTACACGCGCTGATATTATCTCAAGATAAATTAAATAAAAAGTAACTTAGCTTAGAAGAGACATGGCGTCTCTCGGGGATCCCCGCTCGTCATCAAAAAGAAAAATGGCAAGAACGCTTAACGCGTTTCTTTCTCACAAAAGTGCAAAGTCGTTGGACTGAGGCAAAAAAAGAGAGTGTATTCTTCCTCTCCACGCTTTTTATCAGTTTTTCAGGGGGTCGCAAATCAGGGTAGATGGTCTTGTCAATCAAGGGAGCTGGACTTCCTGATTTGCTGTTTTTAAACTAGCTCATCTGTAATTTGTTAGACGTTTTGTTTTTGTTAGCATAGTTAATGAGCGTCACTGGAGTGAGGGAGAAAACGGAATTGAGAAATAAAGGACTTAAAAAATAAATGGCATCACTGATCTCGTGGCTGTCACTCAGAGGATGAGGATATCTTGCCAAAAAGAAAAACCCTCGGTTAATAGTGCTTAGTGATGAAGAAAACATTGTTTAATTCGTATTAATATGTATTACTTCTTAAGAAAATTTTAATAAAGATATTTATCTTAATTATGAAAATATAATAGCATGTTTTTTAATTTTTGGAACCTAACCCCCTTTTCGTACTAGCTCTTTGTTTCGTATAACACGGCAATTTTTTGTAACGTAACTCCCGTGTTATACGGGGGTTACCTGTATTTAAATTTTGAAAAAAAAAAGCAGATCTTATAACTATATAATGGAATAAAAATAAATTGCAAATTTTAAGAAATTGAAATGCCATTAATTGAATATAATTAAATCGATTCAATTAATTCAAATACTTATTCAAATTAAATGCAATTCTTCACAAAGAATCTACAATTAGGTAAGGGAGCTGAGGATGGAAAAATTGAAAAGGGGGATGATGATCGAAAAAGATTAAAAACATGTTAAGAGTCTAATGTGTAGAAATGAAAGGTCTGGTTTTGTGCTACAAGAAAGCCAATTAGAACAGAAATCAAAAGTTACAAAAACTTATCAAGAAAATACAGGTGTAGAGAATGATCCTGTACTCAATTATTGAGCTGATTAAAGCATGAGTTAGCATGTAAAGCTGGACAATACAAGTAATCCAATAGTGAGTAGTAGTATTTCCAGTAGTGAAAATTTTCTGAGGTTCTGAATAAACGTACCTAATCTTATTTTAATTCAACCCTATATTTAAAATAGGGTTGAATTAAAATAAGATTAGGATAGGCTTTTAATTTATCTGGAAAATTTTGTAAAAACAATATATCAATTTAACACTTTTCTTGATTTTAGCATAAGCAGTTTGCAAAGAATTTCTCATTACAATTGAAAATTAATGAAACCGAACAATCAATCCTCCTACCAAACAAGAAATACAGGAGCACTACAAATTAAGTAGAATTTTTTTAATTGTAAAAATCTAGTAAAATATCCTATAGTATGACAATTTGAAGGTTTTTATGTGTTCAGATATTTTACTTTCTATTCATTCAAATTTAATAATGAAAAACAGTGCCTGCAGGTCTAAAATAAACAGCAAGATGAGCTTCTCTAAACAGCAGCTTCTTTAGATGTAATCAAGAATGTACATTTTTTAAAATTTGTACATTTTTAATTTTATCAAGCACAACACATTTTATAAAATCATAGATCAAATTATTTGTTGTATGCATAATTAAGCAAACATGTTTGTATTAGGTGCATATTAATATTAAAGCATTAAATTATCAAGCAAGAGAAAGATATAAAAGTTAAAACATTAACACATGCAAAGAATAGTACTTGATAAAATGTGTGAAATGACACAGGATTATCATAATTTTGCACTCTTGACTGAATTATCATAACCCTTAGGTTCAATTTACCACTAAAAGGGAATTTAGAAATGATATTGCATTTAAATTTAATTGGCAGAGATATAAGATAACAGAAAAAGGTGTTTGGTATGAGGAAGGGACTGGAAGCATGGCAAAATTCATTCAATATAATAGATTTTATTGGAAGCAGAGCAATAGTTATTTTTTGACTTGATATTTGTCCTATAGTATTACCTTTCCATTTTACAATCTATTGTCGAATTTAAATATAATAAATACAAATATTCGAAAGGCTTACACATCTATATACTAAAACCAATGTGAAATTTTCAAATTTAGGTTCGATACTTTTTGTATTCTATTACATATACTAACATTATTTTATTTATTTTCATTGAGATCTTGTCAGATTACGTTAAAATTTCATTTGTTCTAGTTTGTGCAACTAATAATTCCATGATAAAAACTACCACATTGTCGAATGAATTTCTTTCAATTTGGATGACTCTATTTTAATTGCTTTATTCCTACACAATGAAATGTGATTTTGATTAAACAAGGGTAATACTATTCAAAAAGGTTTCATTAATTGATTAGCTAAAGATAAACTATTTTTGTCAGAATGTATAGCAAAGTGCACTTAGCATTCAGAACATCAGGAAACATATTCTAATAAAAAAGATTCCTAAAGGAAAATTTTAAACTTAATTTTCTCCTAGCTAATTATTTACTTTTTCTCATCGTGTCCTGCTCAAATTTTCTACTGGGTAAACTTTGGTTGACATTAGCAACAATAATACTGCTGTATTTTTGAATCATTAATAAAACTAAATTTTAATTCTGTATAACTTCATGATTGAGTATTGAGATATCTTTCAAAATATATCTGTCAGAAGGCAGTTCAAAATAATAAAAAGATTGGTATATTTGCTCAAGGCTCTTGCACTTTTATGATAATCCTGCTTTAGAAATGTGAAAAAGTGGAGTAATCCGGTTATACCAAAGCTCGTCTTGTGTCCAGCACCTTCAGCTGTGGAATGTTATACAAGATGAGGTGTCGATAATTGGGAAATGCAGTTAAGGGACAGCCTTCTAAAGTTAAATCACTAAGTAATGGAATGTTGCTCACGGAATACATATCTTCGAACCTGGAAGCAGTTTCACATACAAGCCATTTTATGAGAAAATTTTTAATCATATTGGCCTAAAACAGTTAAACCATGTATGTTTGTGTACTTTGGAAACAAATATTAAGATTAAGAATATTATAAGATATGTAAATTATACACAAAATATTACACGCATTTAATTCTTAGAAGTTCAGTCTATTTATCACTAGAATGGGTGTAAGGGTAACCTAGGGAAAATTAATTTAATCAGATTCAAAATATGGGAAAATCGCAAATTTAAAAGTGAGTTGAAATAAAACCACAAAAATTTTAAAAATTATGAAGGAATGTTATTATTTATATTATAAAATCTACCTATCCATATAAAAGTGTGAACACCAAAGATTGTGGAAGTATGTTTAAAGGAAATTACTAATTCCTAAAGTCAATTTATACTTTTAGCTTACCAGATTAAACAAGAAAAATTTTGTAATACCCAACAGAAAACAAGATGAACACAATAGTGAAAATTATGTATTATTACATCACTGTAATAAAATTATACTTCTTAAGAGTTGTATGAACTGTAGAAGCAGAAAGTATTAGATGAGAAAGTTAAACATGAAAGAGATGCCAAGAATGGTTAATAATTAAATGTATTTGAAATGGATACATGAGTATGTGCAATCAGATTAAGCAGCTGGTGGTTAGTTTCACAGGTCATTATCACAACCAGTTATAATACAACAATAAAAAAATTTAAAACTTTGGTACAGCTGTACTATATGCCTCTTTTGGTGGCAACACTCTTGGCACACTTTTAATAGCGAATTATGGCAGGTGAAGGCAACCCATCTTTATTAGGGTTGCTAGCAAAATTGCCCGACCTTATTCGGGTTGAATTGGTTAACAATAAATTGAAAGTGATCAGAAATTAATCACTTTCCTCTTTTGTAAAAAAATGAAAATCATCTAAGTGTGAGTGAAATAATTTTTTAACACTTTATCGACATTTTTATAATTCCTAGAACCTACTTTGGATAAAAATCCTATACATGCATATTCATCCATGTAATGCATTTAACATATATCACACCCCTGCTTAAGGTACACTCTTGAACCAGGTTTGCGACATTTTCGAATTTCGCAATCATTAAGGGAAAGATGACAAATTAATTTGATAACATATTTATCTCTAAGTTTGTTTAAAAGTGGATACGCATTGTTTCGTGAAACTTCCGTTTTGTGGCACATATGCAATAATAAAAGACCTTGTTTTAAAATTGAATGTCTTCGGTACAAAGGTAACCTATTACCATTTTCTTAAATGGCAAATCAATTTGATAGTTTCTTCTAAAAAATCATTGTTTCAAGAAAACCTTCCTTATATAAGTAGCTTAAGTATAGCTTCAACTTGTAAAATAAGTCACCTTGACCTTCTGTTGCTATATGACAAAGAATTTGTAATATTTCAAAAGTTCTAGTTTGGATTTTTTCACATTAACGTTCTTTCAATAATGACAAAATTCCACTTAAAATTTGCTTTATTCTAACCTACATGCCACTTTAAATCAAATACTTTGCAGTGGTTTTGTGTGTGATAAAAGGAATTGCAGTTTATTAAAATAATAAATATTTAAAACAATACAACAAAAAATAGCGAAATGAAACAAAATAAAAGTTGGTGATAAAAAAAAGTTGTTCTAAAGATATAAATTTGTTATTCTTTTTCCCCTTGATCTCATAGTTGCCACAACTTACAACTAAAAATTAGAAAAAATTTCAAAATACGAAATTAATTCCGAGAAAAGAAACAGAAAATAATGCTGCATGTGGCAAATGAACACGAGTTTTTGTTTTGTTGCAAATTATCGTCTGTCCCTCACCTCAAGTGCACCAAAAGATGCGCCAAGAGAGTTGCCACCAAACGAGGCATATACTACAGCTGTACAAAAACTTTATAAAATTATAATGCTAAACAAACTGCAATTTGCATTAACATTCTGATAGGTACTTCCATTTACACAGAAAGTCACGCGTATGTCTGAGATACCCATCTAGTTTAACTCAACATATATAAAAAAACATGCAAGAATTTAAAAGAATGTAGCTCAGATATTTTTCAACATAAATTTAAATGTATTTATCACATTTTAAGAGGATCTGACAGTATTTCATGCATAACCAGAAGGTTAAAACAAATAAAAAATTCTTTAACTGTAACTGCATGAGTTACCTAAATTTTATGCAAGTAAACTTAAGTGGGTACAGTAAGAGCGAGAACATCCTTTGAAAATAGTATTTAAAGAAATCCAAGAAAATGTGTGTGACAACTTACCTTTCAATAGAATTTTGAGACAAAAAAAGCCTTTGCAAGTGAGGTAAAACATCCACTTCACACTGAAAAATGTTTTCAAATATGAAGTTAACATATGCAAGTTACATCAGATTCAGGAGTAATTACTAGTTTTGCAATAGTTACTATGAAGATCGATGCAATAGAAAAGTAAAACTAATTAAGCTTAATATACAGCATACATGAGTAGGTATAATATAACTTAAGACAAATTTTATTTACAGAAAATTTCATGTTTGAAATAACTTTCTAAAAATGTACTAAGAAACGAGCTTAACAGCTTAATTTTTAAACTAAAAATTTGATTAACATTTTTAAGAGAAAAAGAAACAATGACCACTAAAAGGCAATTCAGAAATGGCATTGTATTTTAAGTTGACAGAGATATACATAAAAGAAAAAGAGACTGAATCATGGTATAATTTATTGTATATAAGTAGATTTCATTGCAAGCATAAGGCCACGTAAATGTATATATTTGCAAAAAAAAAAAAATGCATTATGCCTCATCCTTGCAATAAGGCATAAAATTTTTTTTGCAAATATATACATTTAGGCTTAAATCTTTAAACAAACATCACATATTCCAATTCACATGAACAAAGTGTGACGCATTTCATGTATAAGAAATTAAACTATAATGCTAAATAAGAATAACTAATTTAAATAATACAATTACAGACAAACATTTTTACCATTATCTTATACAAGGTAGGTATTTAATTAACGTCACTCTGGAGCAACACAGCCGGTTATTAGCGATAGTCCGGGATCAAACCCGAAGGGAAATACCCAAGGATGAGACCACGTAATTTTGAACCAAGGTCAGATGACGAGGTCACACCTGAGCTGGCACCCCACTCTCCAAACTTCCACATCACACCAATGTGAGAACATTTGAGGCCACAACAGATTTAACATGTAAGATGTTAATGAAACATTGAAATAAAGATGATGTTTGTATAGAAAAAAGGCGGAACAGTAAGAACATTATATATTTCATCATTATTTTTACGAAAATTTTTTTCCAGTCTGTCTGTTATACTTATGCCAAACAAATAATTAAATGTTAAATACTTTTTTGCACAGGAAGTTTAATAATGTTTTGAGCATTAATATGATAAACCAAAAATATAAATTATAAATGTAAGTGCAGTGACACTGTTCGAGGCTGTTTAGAATAGATCATGTGATACAGAATTACAAGAAATTTTTTGCCAATAGCCCGTTGTGTTGCACCAGTGTGACGTTAATTAAATACCTATCTACTTAAAAGAATTTTTAGAACTAATCTTATCTGAATCAGAACACGAACTTTATGATATCTGGTACAAAATAGAATATGCTGAGGTAGGTAGGAGATATTTGATTAACATAGCACTGGAGCAACACAAAGGGCTATTGGCGATGGTCCAGGATCAAACCCGAAGGGAAAGACCAAAGGACAAGACCACGTAATTTTGAACCAAGGTCAGATGACGAAGTCACACCCAAGCTCACACCACACTCTCCAAACTTCTACATCATGCCAACATGAGGACATTTGAGGCCCTGACAGATTTAACATGCACCAGCCCTCTTTGTACACGACGGTCTTTGGCTGGATTCAAACACGCAACCCTTCGGTGCTAGTCCGTTACTTTTCCAACCTGGCTACCGCAGCCCTTAGATACGCCCAGAAACATGCCAATGTGTATTCTGGATGTGTGTTCTGATTCACCAGAATATCCTCCAATGAGAGCAAACTAACAGTGGAATATAAAAATACAAAAAGCAGAATAAGAATTCTGATGCTTGACTGGAGAAGAAAAAGATAGTTACATATATTTTAAAAGAATGACCATGTTTTTGTACTTGTTTATGTCCTTATTTTCCGTCAAATTATATATTAGGTAATTAAGTATGAAATGTCCGATTATCTCAAGTACCAAGTTTGATACCCGATATCTCTGATATTTCACTTTGACTGTTATTTGGGATTTTTTTATTGTGAAGGTATGTCATCAGCCTTTCAGATGCATGTTTTGGTTTGTGATTATCTGTCGAATTGCCTTTTGCAGATTAAATCTTGTAAACCATGGATAAGTCAAAAATTTGCGTTATTTTCGAATATGAGTTACTAACTAATGCAGTGCAGACAACTTGAAATGTCAACGAAATGTTTGGCAAGGATGTGGCTAATGAATGCACAGTATGTCGATGGTTTGAGAAGTTCCGATCTGGCAATTTTGATCTTCAAAATAAACCAAGTGGCGACCTGAGAGCAAGGTGGATAATGATGAGCTGAAAGCTGCAGTGGAAGCGGATACATCTCAAACTACGTGTGAATTAGGAGCAAGGTTTGACGTTACTATTCCAACAATATTCAACCATTTGAAACAAATCAGTAAGGTTAAGAAGCTAGATTGATGAGTTCTGCATGAATTAAACGAGCATCAGAAGAGAAATTGTTTTGAACTTGCCTTTCTTTGCTGTTGTGACATAAAAGCAAACTATTTTTACAACGTATTGTTAAGTGTGATGAAAAATGGATTCTTTTCAACAATCGCAAGCATTTGGTACAATGGTTGGATAAACATGAAGTGCCAAAACACACTCCGAAACCAAATATTCACCTAAAAAAGCTAATGGTGTATGTTTGGTGGTCCAGCACTGGTGTTTTCCACTACAGCTTCATGAGACCTGGTCAATCGATTACGGCGGATGTCTACTGTAACCAATTAGACGAAATGATGAGGGAGCTTGGGATTAAGCAGTTGAGATTGGTGAATAGACAGGCCAATCCTCTTGCAGGACAATGCTCGGCCACATATCATACAAATAACATTGCTCAAACTACAGGAGTTGGACTAGGAAACTCTGTCACCCACCGTATTCTTCCCAGACCCCTTGCACCAACTGATTACCATTTCTTCCAGGCATTGGACCACTTCTTGCAAGGAAAAATATTTAATTCCCAACAAGCTGTAGAAAACGCCTTTCACGATTTTATCACCATTCGCTCTCCAAGTTTCTTTGCTGCCGGCATTAACAAGCTACCATTAAGATGGCAAAACTGTATCGATAGTTTAGGCGCATACTTTGATTAATTATACTTCTTCTTGCTTGAGATATAAGAAACCAAACTTTCAGTTTGAAATAGGATATTTCATACTTAATGACCTAATATAAATGTTGGAAATTCTTTTATTCTTTGAAAACATTTGCACATGCACTCACAAAATATTTTAGATATTTTTCATCGAAAACAGACAAACACTCATTGTCTCCAATATTAATTTCTAAAAAATAATAAATTCTTACCACTTCAGTGATGAAGTTTTTACTTAAATTCAACTCTACTAAAGACTTTAATCCTCTCATTCCAGTGATCTGAGTTATTTGATTAGAGGACAAATTCAACACTCTTAATTCATACAAATGATTAATATTCCTTATTTCTTTTATCTGAAAAAGAAAGATATTCGAAAGAATGAAAACAAAGGCAATATAAATTACCACAACATTCAAAATTGTTTACTCATAATGAAACCAATTCTTCCTGAATAAAAATTTTAAACATTATAATATTAAATGAAGAGTAACCAGTATTTTGCTAAAGGGGAGCCGGTACATAATAATTTTGAAAAAAGATTCATTTTGAAATTTTTGAGGTTTGGATAGTCTATTTCAAACTCTTTCAAATAATTCTTCCATGTGTGTCCCAACCGTATAGGAAGTTTTAACTATAAATAAACCTAATAATAAACGAAAACATCAAAGAACATTTGGTAAAAACAACTTTGTACTGATCAATAAAACTCCCTAAGTATCTACAAGCATTCTATTTATATTGAAAAGACAGGTTTTTGAAAAGGGAGAAAATTCTCTTAAAATTTGTAAAAAGAACTTTGTAAGAAGAAATTAGTGATTTTCTAGATAGTTTAATAAAAACATTTTCAAAGATGCCATGCAATATATTAGTAATAAGTAAATCAGTATATAGGTAAATGTCTATTGAATAGGTTGGTTGTTTTTGGCACAAGGGCATATTTAGCCAAGCTATGCGAAATAATATCAAGTAAATGGACATACACACACAAGGAAAATTTTTAGACAGAGAAAAACAGAACCCAGGAGGAATTGAACCTGTGTTGCCTGCAACTTGCAGGCATGTCTATTGAACAGACAAAAACAATTCCAACTTATGTGTTTTTAGTGTATTCTGAGAAAAGGTATGGTTTTTATGATGCAAGGGCCAGATCTGATGAAGCAATTTTTTTGCCCTGCAAAGCTTTAATTTTAAATTTTGTAAAGAGCGCAAAGTATCCACAATACTTTAGAGTGCATAATATAAGTATACACACAAGTATTATCATAAATTCAACTAGTGGACAATGCATGAAATGAAGCATTAATTACCTCATTTCCACTCAAATCCAATGCATCCAGGTGATGTATTTTCTGCAATCCACTGATACAGCTGAGTCTAGTGAAAAACAATACACAATTAACAGAAAAGATTTAAAGTACAAAACCTAACATTTAAATTAATAACAAAAAGTATCAAAAAGAAATCAACAATAATCACTTAAAAATTTAAGCAAAGGTTGAGGATACCTGTTTCTTGCTAGTATAAGCATTTTGAGTGAAGTTAAAGTTTCTAATCCACTGATGTGCTCTATCATGTTATCAGATAAATCAAGGAACTTAAGATACGAAAACCCTTCCAAGTTTTCGATGCAAGGAATTTGATTTTGCTGCAAATTAAGTAGATGAAGCTGTTCTTCCCCTTCAATAATAGGACAATGAATTAAATTACACCTGTAAGGAAAAGTTCCGAAATCAAACAAGACAAGGATGTTAAAATAATATAAATCCTACAATTCTTATAACTGACATTTTACAATTATATAAAATGGATCAGATGCAAGTTGGTTGTTTTGTTTGGGTTTTAGGGAACAAGATCCTATAATTGACAGGGTCATGCATGAGAAATGTGATATCAGAATATAATTGTCAAGCTATACAAGGAAACAAATTTATGTGAATGATCTTAGTACATGCATAAAAAATTTTGAGCATGTTTGCAATATCATCACTAAATATTCAAATTTATTCAATAAAGAAACTGTCTTCATATGAAAGTTCAGTCAAGAAAAGCAAATTAAATCATAATCATTTGTAAAATTTTGCTTATGCTATAGATGTTCACTAAATACTTTATTTTAGTTTTATGACATGAGTATTATAAGTACATATTCCCTTCATTTTTACCAAGTTTCAAATATTAATTAAATATTAATACTGAATATATATTGATCAAATATTAATACTGAATCTTTTAAAACCTATTGTTGGTCACTCTCTACTTAAACTTTAACAAACAATATAATCTCAAATGTAACTCCAAGAAAGTGTTTAGGATGGTTGTTGGACAAAAGTTTTGCAAATAAGTTAACAAATGGCAATTGGAAAACTGTTGAGCAATATCCAATGCAATAAGAGATTAACATTTAGTGAAATGCCATAAAGGAGAACTCTATCTCTAGAGACATACAGAATAGTAAAGGGCACATCAGGAGATACAATTGCCAGATAAGTTTGCTACAGAACCAGATGAAAATGCTATCAGGATTGAAATTGTAATTTCACTGATTCAAGTTTAAAAATTTCTCAGAAAAGTGATACGCTTACAATGAAAGAGAACCAGTATTGTAATCATAATTTTGTTTCAGAATAAGTGGTGGTTGAGAAGGATTTTACTGCAGTGAAAAAATAGCTTCATTATGTACAACAAACTACTATACCTGTCTATCAAAAGGCGATCAGGATCTAGAGTCCTATCTTCAGATGATCTCTTAATGTAAATTCTTCCATCATCAGCAACTCTAATAGCTACCTTTGATTTACCTTCAAATATAAATAAAAGTTTACATTTGAAGGATAAAAAATTAAAATCTATAAATCACCATTGAGCAGTTTGAAACAGAATTAGATGTGATAAAATTGATTCTCAGTTTATTTTCATATTGAAAAATAAATTACACAATTACCAAACAAACAATTGCAATGAGAGTTGAATGTAATCTAGTTCAGCTCTGGTAAGTTGGCATTTGAGTAGCATGGTTTTGAGCAAGTCTATTCATAAAATTAGATCATAAGTTTAAATGTATTCATGTGCTTTTGTAATGGAATTTTTGTAATCGAAGCATGGATTCCAACTCTGGGTTTATTGCCCGATGCCAAAAGTGATAGCAGCTATTATAAATTGACAAAAGAAATCATCCATGATCACCATAAATATTGTGTATGGCAGCCCTTTCCTCTGGCTAGCTAAGTACCTCTCTAGAAGCAGACTTGCCCAAGGTCATCTGACTTCTTACTAAAGCTGCATTACAGTGGATGGTAGAAAAAATTGCATTACCTTGTACTTCACTAAATCGAGACCTTCCCGAAAGCTTTCTAGAAAGCACCCATTGCGCTCTGAAAGAGGACGGTCCGGCATTGACGGGAGATGATGATATAGATGCCGACGTAGCAGTCGTGTCTTCAGCCTTCGAGAGAGACGTGCAGGCGTCGGAGACATGAGACGTCGAGGACACGGGACTGGATGATGCTCGGCTGGAGCCTCTGGATGGAGATGGGGATTGATTTCTGTGTAATGTGCTCTGCACATTTTTTATGTCATCTAGAAGGCAAAAATAAGATATTTCTTTCAATGCTATAAGAATTTTTGAAATATCAATTTCGATGTATTTTGAGAGAATCAATAACTGAATGAAACAGTAGTGGCAGCTAGGATTTCATTTCAAACAGGGATAATAGTTAGAAATTTAATTTTATGCAAACTGAAGATTTGAACTTTATTACATTTTAAAGGTTTACTGTCTTCATTTTATATTTTGGCAGTAGATTGCATTCATTAAATTTTTATAATGACAACACTAGCAAGTAACCAAATCTTTATTTCACAAAATTCACCTTATACCTTTCCATCACTTTTGAAGTACTTCATACTTTTAGATTCCATAGAGAGTGGTCAATTTAATAAACTGTAAGCTAACAAAACAGTTATCTTATTTAATGAACATTATAAATTTTTAATGAACATTATAAATTCTTAATGCATCTATATCTCTTTAGATGTTGTTCTAAAGTAAAAATAAGTCATCTCAATTTTTCAGATGTATTTGGACAAATATTTGGAAACATGTAAAAATAAAGTCAGTAAAATAAAATAAAACTAAAAATTGGATTAAAAATGCTTAGTTTCTCTTCTTTCTTATCCCATTTTTACATGAGTAGAATGCATCTGATATTGATCCTAAGATCTGGGAGCCATCTCTGCAGCAGTCCTACTTAGCCACCAGTTCAAGATATACAATATCAAGTAATAGACACACACACAATGAAAGTTTTTACTGACACAGAAGAGAAAGAAATACAACCAGGGAAGAATGCACCTGACCGGAATTGAATCTAGGCCACCTACAACTCAAAGGTCGCTAGCCCAGTGGACATACCCACTGAGCCACGATGGTTTAGTTTCTTTATAAGCACTTGTAATTCTAAATTTGAGATAGTTATTTCCTCATAAAATATTTCTAAGGAGGAATTAAAATAGTTAACATTACATAAATCAATAAAGTATAGTTTCAATTCTTTCTCCTGTCTCAGACTTGTTTAACTCATTTTATTATGCTGAATTTTATATAGGCCCTTTTTTTCTTTTCTAGTATCTTTGAAATTTAGTTAGCTTGGAAATCATTATCAATGCATTCATGTGAACTGGATACTTATCAAATGGTTAATTTCTTAGGGTCCCACTGTTAACAGCAATACTAACTTGATACAATTATTGTAGATATACAAAAGCATGTTGCATATACTTTTGGACAAAAGATTAAAAACTTTCTATTTATATTTGATAAAAGAGATGTCCAACCTGTTCTAGTTTGAAATTTTCTTCTTGGAGAAGCTTTGGATGTCTGCGACTTCGATGCAATTTTTGAGCCTGTCTATAAGGGAAAAGCAAGCTAATAAACATTCATTGCACTGGGAAATCATCAATTCTTGCTTAATATTTTGAGCCATTTTTATTTTGTTGTTCAGTAAGTATATTTTAATTGAGGTGATATGAATGATTGGAAAATAATATAATTTGAAATTTTCAAATGTTATAAGTTCAAAGATATGTTAAGAGTTACAAATGCTAGAAGACCTGGAGTTTTCTAGTCAAAAACGATAGGTTTTATGGCACAAGGTCCAGAAAAACGATTGTTTCAGAATTTATGATCACAAGAACACTGCTTTTAAGCAGTAATTTGAGTACTCTATGAGCCATAGTAATAGAGCATAGACCAAGGAGTCTGAATTTCAGGACTATCACATCTATAAATTTAATACTGAAATTTTAACTTGTATGAGATACTAGTTACAAATTTGTTCTTGAACTTGCATACAGCAAATTTTTTTATCATTAAATTGTTTACTATATTTTACATAGTTCATATGACAATCTGAATAAAGAGCAGCTATAGGACCAAGCACATACCAGGTATTTGATTTAATTCCCTACATACATTTATCACTCTTCTGAATTCAAATATTCGTAATTAAGATGTCATTTTTATTAATTTTAATGACACACTGGATTTCAATTAACTGTTCATAATATCTAAAAAAATTAAAACAATACCTACATTAGAAAGAAAGCACACACAAATACTATTTTTAAAATGACAATAAGTAGCTGTCAATAAGGATGGAATATGACAAGATTTTAAATTATTATCAGAAATAAAGGTAAATATCAATATATATAAGTGATATAACTAGCAGTATAAAAGCTTTAACTATATGAATTTGTTAAAAAGAATTCTCCTAAATTATGATTTCCTTTTACTTGACAATTACAGTAAACAAATAATGGTTAGTAACTCATAAATAAGAACGGCAAGAATCTATTTTTAATTTTTTGCTATTTGAGGTTATCTCAAAATAAAAAAGGGGTACATGGTTATCAGATAACTTGAAGATGGAAGAAAAATCAAACAGTAAGGAACTAAAATTTAATCTTTTAATTTTGACTGATTTCATTTTTAATTTAGAGGAGCATTTTCAATAACTATTAGTTTCTCATAGTATTTTGCTAACTGTGCTATTAAAATAAATTTTAATGAGCGTTTGACACTTAAAATAAATTTAATCATAAATTCATCACCGATTTTCTTTTGGGAATTGAAACTTGAATTTTAACTTCAAATATTCAAAAAGCAACATTGTACAACTTAAAACAAAATACTAACTATACACAATCACAACATATTTTATTTAAAATACCTCAAGCATATTGAAATATAGGGAACAAATTTTTTTGTTATATACCTGTTTAGACTTTTCAGTAGCATTTACTTTCCCTTGAGCTATCACGACGCTAAACCCAGATACTTGAATATCTGCCTACAAGTTTAAAGTTTTTAATTTTATTCCTGAATTCTTAAAACCATACAGTAAGAAATGCAGATGAATTAATAATTCTAGTTCAATTTGAATATATTACAAGGACAAAATATTAAACATACTTTTTTGTTATATTAGAATATTTTTCTCATTTATACTGAATTGGAGAATAAATCTCTACCCATTTATATTACATGCATTTGTCATATTCCATGATTAAATTACAAAACAAACTAATTAAACACAAAAGTTTATGTTCATCCTTTTCAAAACATACATAATCCACAAAAACTGTTCACAGGTTGTGTAGTAGCCAAAATCAAGTTTAAATTTAAAATATATTAGTGAAATTATTTAATGGCAGTCAAGATTTTCTGATTTGCAGTCAAATAGGAATCACATTGACATGCTATAGCATTTTAATCACTTTTGGACAATGCCATTTTTCTAAATAGGCTATAGCCATAAATGGAAAATTTAGGAGCATCAAAATTCAATATTTTGCAGCAACAAAAAAATTTTCAAATGCATAAAATGTGTTTACTAAAATAACAAATTTGTTCACTGCAATGACATCTAATAAAAGAGGAAGACCCAGCACAATAAGCAATTTAGCAGGTGTGAACATGGTTATACTAAATCAACACATTTCACAGTTTGTTACATTAGAAATACCAGCAAGTCTGTTGCCTTAGAAATGGATCTTATCCCATTTTCCATAGATGCTCAAAGTTTGTCATATTGGCACACTTAATGGCAAACTGAATGGTTGATTGGATTTAATGGTGCAAGGGCCATATTTGGCCAAGCTACACAAGATACTAGGTACATCAAAAGGGCAGGTGAGGCACAACGAAAGGGAGAAAGATCACTAGGGTATCTCTGGATAATGGCAAATTGGAAGTTTTTGTTACGAATTTTATTTGTTGTCAAGTGGCGAGAGCAGTTTTAATGGTAAACAGAGGGGCCGTCGTGGCTCAGTGGGTATGCCCATTGCGCTAGCAACCTTCAAGTTATAGGTGACACAGGTTCAATTCCTGCCAGGTGCATTCCTCCCTGGGTGTATTTCTATCTTCTATGTCAGTAAAGCTTTCACTGTGTGTGTCAATTACTTATTATTGTATGTCCTGTGTCATTTATTGGATATTGTAGTTAGGAAGAATGGAGACAAAAGCCTGATTCTGCAGCTATAAGTCTCAAGGAAATCAACCAACCAAACCAAATGGCAAACAGATAATACAGTACATAGATTTTGGCAATGTTTTGACTTTTGCAATCATTTTCAAATATATTTCTGGCCAGCACCACTGCTGTAGCATAAACTTCAAATGTACATATGAAATAAATATTTCTGCTTTTAATTTTTTTAAATGAAGTTTTAAAACATTTTTTAAAACTTCAAATTAAATACATTTTATTTTATTTTACCAAACACACATGTTCTTTCAATCTTAAAATTACACATTTTTTATTGATAATGATTAATATAGTCTGCAAGCATTTGTTTGGAATAAGGTGTTTCTTGCATTTTATATCATAAATTCAGTCATCTGTGCAAAAATGTATGCAAATACAATTCATACCTCCTTGGGAGCTTTAGAATTTTTTTCATGGTTTTTTCGAGATTGCATCGATCTCCTCCAGTTTTGGGGTCATCACAATACCTTTATTCAATAGCTGAAATTTTCTGACTGAAAAAGCACAATTCATTAAAAGCAATTTTGAATGATACAATTTAATTTTTTAAAGGTTCAAATTTCATTTTGACATGAATTTTAAGGTAAGGAAAAGATTTAATGGATATAACCTTAAAACATGCCTTTTTAAAAAATATGTTCAAAATAAGATGACACCGAAAAATTAAATCTTTAAGAGGGTTCCTACTCTTTAAGCAAAAGAAAAATTAAGGTCCTTTTAAGGCCTTTTCAAGGCTACATTTCACATACATCACAATACATTAAACTCTGAGTAACGACTTACACAAGTGCTATGTTTGGAGTATCATGGACTCAGTTTTAAAACCAGTTTCAGTTTTCTCTTAGAAAAAATGTTCTTCAAATCTTCAAATTTTTTAGCTAACCTTTTAAGGTACTTAGCTTTAACCTTTTAAGGTCGTATTAACTGCATGCCATTGGTGAATATGAATCCAATTTTGTTTCGGGTGGAAAATGTTTAGCAATTGCCCTTAAGATGACATCGAACAACGTTATCATTTGAGGCTTGTTTTTTCCTCCTAGTAAACTCTGCGAGGTAGGACTCGAGATGTTCCACTCGATGTTTTTATTTCGTCATTTTGCATTTCCCCAGATGCGTTCTATATTCTGTGTGTGTGCCAGTTTCAGAAACAATGAAATTGTATTTGTGGTTCACTTGGCAGTGAATATAACCAGATTGTTCCAGTTCTTCCATCTTATGCCCCTTCCAACAGTCGGAAAAAATGGCCAATCCATCTTTAATGTGCTTTTTTTGTACTTTTGTATCCAATGGCATGCAGTTAATACGAAAGTATCCCTTTTAAATATTATGCCATAACTTTTCAATGACCTCTGGACGAGTAACATTGATCTCGGTTTTTGAATGAGAATGTAAGTGAAAGAAAATATGCAGTATTCGTGTAAAAATTAATGTTTTCTAAAATTCTCTAAGAATTTTCAGCAAATATAAAATTTTTTTAAAATGCCATTAAAAACTAAAATGAAAAATATGACATGCTTAAAGCATTTTAGACCCACAGGAGCTCTGAACAAGTAGTCTAAATTAAAAGTTTTAAAGCTATTGCATTTTAGTATTTCAATACATTATGAAATAAAAATATAAAAAAATTGCAAACTTAAGTATTTTATTTTCAACATAATTAGTTAGATGAGCTTTATTCTGTCAAAACAAAACATATTCAGAAAAATGGCTTTTTTAGAATTCATGCTAAAAGTTTAAACCTGATTTAATAGACTATTATAACAATTAGATCTATGTGTATATATACATACATATACTGGTGCACATGTCTTAGTTTTATTTTACTAGCAGAATTACCCGCCTCACTTGGATTAAATTGGTTAACTGTAGATTTAAAGTGACCAGAATAACCAATTCTTTCGAAAAAAATATCAACATAATTTAAGTGTCAGGAAAATAATTTTTTACTGCCTTTTCGACTTTTTTAATTTTCATGAAGGAAAGGTAACTGATTACTATTTTTCAAAAAGATAGTTCGATTTGACAGTATTTTTTAAAAATCAGTTTTCAACTAGCTTTTAACAGACATAATTAGTCACTTCAATTCATAAAATAGGCAACCTTGACCTTCTATCACCACAACAAAGAATTTGTAGTGTTTCAAAAAGTCCTATTTTGGATTTTTCAAACATTAATATTCTTTCAATATCGGCAAAGTTCCATTTAAAATTTGCAGTACTTTCACTTACGTGCAATTTCAAATTAAATTCTTTGTGTGGTGGTTGTGTGATGAATAGGAATTACAATTTATTAAATTTACACTCATAGAAATAAAATTTAAGTCGGCAGAAAGCAAAGTTATTCTTGAGATATTAATTCATGATTGTCTTCTATCTCGTATTTTTGCCACAACATATAATTAAAAATAGAACAAAATTTAAAATTAAGCGTGAGTGAAAACAAATCAATAAAAATAAAATTGCTAGACTTGGTCAACGAACACAAGTTTCCATTTCTTGAACACGTGCTGCTCTTTAAAGCACATTTTCAAATTCAGAGATTTAGTTTGGAATGGAAACTATGTACCTGTTTAGAATTGGAATGATGGTGTTACTTGCCTATTAAATGAAGCTTTCAATAAAACCAAGTAATTTTATTTAAAATATGGAAAAGGAATGCAACTTTAATGAGTTTAAAATCGTTTTGCAATGGAAACTTATGTCAACATTTAAAAATATTTTGAATAAATTTGATTAGCTACCAGTCTTGGGTCAAAAGGTTTTGTGCTGCATGTTTTACTTCTTTTTATAAAAGAAATTCTATGACCAGGTGTATTAAACCAAGGACGTTTGAGGAAAGTTAAAGGAAATGTATACATACTGTCCAGAAAATGAGCACCTCTTTAGCAATATTGGACACAAAATGACTCATTTCTACCTCACTCTAGGGCAAAATTGAATGTTTTATTCCCTTTATATCATTTGTTCCAAATATTTGGATGTTGTTAATATTTCGCAAAGAAAAAAATAAGGCTAAAAATAAATAAAGTATTAGTTTAAATTCCATAAAAATAATTTTGGAAAAATAATTGCTCTTCCAGTTGTACTGGTAAAACAATCCTAGTAATTGTAATGTGGTCAATATATGGTGCACTTCTAATGAATGTCTCAATTTTATTTCTTATTTTGAATTGAAGTTTGGCATAGAGGTAAAAACATAAATCTAATTTTGACAAGCGCAGTAATTTTTCATATCTAAATTAATTTTAAATCATAAATATTGTGGTCAATCCACAGGTAGAACCAAACTGCATATTTTCCAGTAATTGACTACACTGGTGAGTAACTGGATGGTTCACTCAAAAATCAATACTCTGAAATTAATGTGCTGTTTGGAGAGAGCAAGGCCAAAAGGTCACTAACCTCAAGACAGAAGCTGCAATACAGCATACATAATCCAAGAGAACTCTACATATTACACATGACTAAAAGTTTATAGTTTAAACAACAATAGTTCCCAAAATTGATTATACACCATGAAGAAATTTTTTTTAAAGCCCAAAACTCTAATAAATAATAATTTTTGAACTTATTTTTTAAGAATGGTAAAGTTTATATTTAGGAACATATTGGGCTAAAAACAATTCAATATTCTGTGTCATATTTTTAAAGAGGTTTCAAATGCCAAATTTGAAACATTCTAGGTTACAAAATTGAGTATACAACCCAGCCCATTTCTTAGACAAATACAAAAATGTAAAATAAAGCTTTGTTGTACATATTTTTGCATGCAGAACTGCTTCTAAACCAAGAGGCACTGAATTAAGAACTTGTGTTGGATTTTCTGAACATTTTTACCCATTTCTCTCATAGCAAACTTTTTATATTCTGTGCTTTAAATACGTGATTTCTAACCACCTTTTTCGACTGGGACCACAAATTTTCAAGCCCATTGAGGTCCTGAGATTATGATGGAGTGTATATTGCTGTTTAAGGTGGTACAGAAACTTGGAACTATTTTTGCTCTGTACCTCTTCACTCTGGAGATGTTATCTATTGACACATAAATTTGCCTCTAAATCCAAATTTTGAGCACTTTTAAAAAATTTGTTCAAGAGTTAGGTTAAACATTTATCTTTTCCGCAATTTCTTAAATAAAAACCCCTCCCAAGCATGAATACCTTTCGGTGTTTGTATGGTGTTGTAAACTGGTTGGAAATTTGTTTTATGGATAAAATGTTGAAAAAGTGAAATATTTAGATATTGAAGAACAATTTTTTAAAAGTGCCAAAATTTGGATTTAAAGTCACATTTTTGTGTCTAGATACCATCTCCACATGGAAAGAGCACCTTAAACAGCAACTATACACCCCACCTCAATGGGCTTGAAAATTTGTGGTTCAAGATGGAAAAGGTGCTTAAAAATCGGGATATTCAGGGCACAGAACATAAGAAAGATTCTATGAGAAATGGGCAAATATTTTCAGAAAAATAATACAACTTCGTAATTTAAAGCTCCTTGGCTTAGAAGCTGTTCCACATGCAAAAATATAAGCAATCAAAACTTTATTTTGAGTTTTTATTGTACTTTTTTTAAGAAAGTCTGGTTGTATACTCAATTTTTTTTTAACTGGAACTTGCGAATCTGACATTTAAAATCTATCTGAAAATATTTTTGAGAATATGTAATTGTTTTTTAGCCTAATGTCTATCAGTTTCACTTTACCATTCTTATAATTTGTGAATAATTTTTTCCAATTTTGGACTTTTAAAGAAATCTCTTCCTGGTGTATACTTGTAGAAATATTGAATTTAATTTTCATGAAAAGTGTTTAATAGATTTGGATATTTTGATGGATTAGTGGTGTAGCTGAACAAACAATGAAGGAAAGAAATCTCAAAAATCACAGACTGAATTAATTATGAAATATTCCCTCATCAAAACAAATTTACTGGAATTGAGAACCCCATTTTAATCTTTTATTAAGTAGAATATTAAAATTTCATAACAAAATATTTTTAGAAAATATTGCAAAAAATATTCAGTGTCTAAATTTTCAAAGGAAACCTGCTGCTATTAAACAAAGTTATAATTACGGTGACAAATAATTTGGAGGCAACCACATAGAAATTTTAACAAATTTTCAAGTTTCATATAATTAAATTAATGAGTTTAGAACTAAATTACTTCAGTGACTGGTTGCCAAGGAAACTAAAAAAATTGAAGGAATCATTCCTGCTAAGTTATTCTGTCTTTAAATATTTATTTGTGAGTAATTCTAAACAGTAGAATCTAAGGAAAAATTCAAGATCAAACATTTTGGAGTTCTTATTAAAATAACAACCATGATTTTAAAAAAGGCAAAGTTGACTACGAAAGTAGTGACATTTTAAAGAGTTACATCCTAATCAAATACTTAAATTTCGATATATTTTAATAGGACTTTATGGAAACAAACGATTAAACATTAAGTTTCAACGATTGATCAGTTCTAGTTGCGAAAATTTGTGTAAAATATTTACCTGTTATTAAAAAGACCGATTCTGTATATTTACAAAAACGAAGGCACTAGTGAACAGGTAACTGTAATGTGCAAATTTGACGCATGCTGTTCTCAATTAAAATTAATTCCGAAACAGTTCTATTGGATTTTTTTCCTGTGTAACTTAGACAATGCGCGGCCAACATAGAGATACCATTACACATGAAACTCAAACTAGTGGTTACATAAAAATCCTCAAGACGAGCAGCATATCTTCTCAAAGAATTCTCAATTTAGTTTCTTTATTAACATAAAAATGGTGAAAAATCTGAAATTTTCCCAATTCACTTAATTTCAAAATAGTGCTGAATATTTTCTTTAACGTAAAATGAATCGAATTCTTTTATTTCACCATTTGTTTTTGTGTTCCAACAAACGATAACCGCTGATGAAATATTATTAAATAAATTTAAAGAACATACGTGACAATTTAATCGAATGAACAGATATAGAGAACTCATTTTGTGACTCATATTGAATGACTACATTAGTAACTAATGAACATTGATATTTTGAGAACATATTTATGACAATTTTTAGTATTGAAATGAAAACCTTGTCAAAATAAATTGGTTTTTCTAGACAATATTAAGTCTTCCTGAAAGCTCTAATTTAGTTACGTAAAATTAGAAATTAAAACATTTCATGGTTAGAATGCTTCATATGTTGAAACTATCGTGATAAATATTTTATGGTTTTCAAAATCACTTTCAGTTTTTGTTTTAAGGTTTGCGATTAAGCAACTGAAAATCAGTCATTCATTGGTTTAGTATCCGAATTTTAGTTTCACCAGTTTTCCTATATTAATTCCTATTTCAAATTTGAACTTCCGAAAGATTAATTATCAAATTTCATGAAATATTCACACGGTAAACATTGAAAATTCAGTAAAATTGCATGACTTGATCATTACCTAATCACATCGAATTTTCCACCAATAGGAGACTGACAACACAGTGGTTAGGTAGGTAGGCCTCGGAAGAAACTTTTGACACGTTCCTTCCTGGAAACGGTATAAAACCGGCGTGAGAGAAGCATACTATTTTTAAGCCGGAAAAAGCAACCTTATATATTTTGTAACAAGTATCAAAATGTACTCTCCGTTAACTTTTCTAACTGCTATATTTTTATGTTCAATATCTGTAATTGTTGCTAGTGATGTCTTAGATTATTCCGGTCCTGATTTTGAAGACCAAGTAATTCAGCACGATGCAATTTTAATAGAATTCTTTGCCCCCTGGTAAGTTCAAATTTCATTGCACTCGATTATTTTGAGATTTCTAGTCATCATTTGCATAAAAGAGCTCAAATGAACTATATTAACTGAAAGACCTGTTCTGTGGGTTGGGTATTTAAAGTGCCGTTCAAGATAAATTAGTCGAAAGATGAATCGTCAATAAAGGATTGGGATGATGTTGCTAAACTGATTGTTGGATACGATGCACATTGAAAAAATTGCTAAAAAATTAACTGCTAAATTCGTTTGCTTGTCAAGTTCGATTAAGCCACTTAAATCGCGATTCTGGGTATTTGCATGGTTCTTCGAAAGCCTAAAACTTTCGAAGTAGTAATTGATGCGGGTTTTAAAGAAGTAGGGGATTTTCAATTTAAATATGTATTGTACAAAACTCATTAATGAGATTAAGAGTTCACCTTCATACAATCGATATCCAAGGCCGTGAGCCACAGGGTTGCGCAACAAATCTATTGTTCAAACTTTTAAATTTAACGAGCGAGTTTTCGTTCGATCGCTGAAATACCTAAAAAAACTTGACGATGTATTTAAATTTCCGTGTAAAAATAATTTTTGGATTTCCTGTCAAGCAATAGTTGCTCAATTTACTTTCGTTAGTCTTGCTGATTTACAAGAATTAACTTTAAAACTGTTGTTAAGACTGAATTTGTAAATTTCTAGTTATTCAGATGTGTTGCAAGTAACTTGGGTGTTTTAATTTGAAGAGTAAAGCAGAGCATTTAAAGAGTTCCTTGCATTGATATTTTGAAATTCTCTGCATATTCGACTTGTACAACAATTAGCTGTTTAACTAAAGGAATGTCTTTTAAATCTAATGCTTTTTTATGATATAGGTGTGGCCATTGTAAAAGATTGGCACCAGAATATGAAAAAGCGGCTACAACATTAAAGAAAGCAGACCCACCCATTCCACTTGCTAAGGTAAGTGCTATCATGTTTAATATTGCAGGCTACAATATATATACAATATGAAAGATCCTTATTTAGAGTCAAGTTAAGAATTTCTAAAAGTCTTGTTTTTTCTGATGTTTGTATCATTACGTGGTAGAATTTACCATTACTAAGACTATTTTAAAATTGTCATGAGCTCTACTTGTAGGCTTCATGCATAACAGTTCTGACTTCTATAGGAATATGTTTTGATTCATGTATGTAATTTCCTCCAAGATATCTGATTTGTCAGTCTTAACTTGACAGCATTGTTTGTTGATCCATGTACATGTTATCTTGCCTATTCTACCTCCCGACCTGCTCATGACCTGACATTTTCGTGTTGTACATTTTATTACTTGCTAAAATTGATATTAAAATAAAGTTATTAGGAACAGCGGTAGTATAGGACATTGGCATGTTTTTCTTGGCGATCAAAATGGTCGTCAAGGGGCAAAATATTCACATTCGCCTTGATTAAATATTAAATTTGATTAATTAATAAACAAATATTAAAAATAAAGCAACATAGTATATTAACATATTAAACTTAACATAAAATAAACACAAAATATATAAATCTTGATTAAATAAGACATTATGATTAAAAACAAATCTGGATTAAGTATAAATCTTGATTAAATTATAATACATTTAAATTACAAAATTCAAAACAGCCACACAAATGTGAAAGATATCAAATATCGGCAGAAATAAAAAAACCACATTAAACTAATTTTGAATTCCGCCTAGTTTACTTCCCTTATTTTAGAAACAGTCAATTTACTGTTCATTGCACGATTTTTTAAACATAGTAGGCCAAATGGAATTTAAAATCCGTTTGCGGATTGTGTGTAGCCTAGCAAGTGGAAAATTCGGGAAGTGAGGGGGGGGGGGGGGTTTACCAGAAACCTCATAAATCCGAAAAACCTGCCAAATAAAACCCAGCCAAAAAATGTCCTATACAACCACTGTACCAGTTATTTAATAGTTATATAATCTTAAGTTTTAAATTTGGATTATTTGATCTTTTAAAAACCACATTAACAAAACCTTACCTCATTAAAGGCAATTTTGAAAACTCGAAAATCCGCTCAACCTCTATTGTCTTAGATTTTGTAATTTGTTTTAAAGTTCAATTTTATGATGTTAAAATGCAATTATTTTATAGGTTGACTGTACAGCAGACAATGGTAAAGATACTTGTTCAAAATATGGAGTGAGTGGTTACCCAACTCTTAAAATATTTAGGAGTGGAGAGTTTTCCTCTGAATACAATGGACCTCGAGATGCAGGTTTGTCTGGTTATTTTTTTTGTACATTGTATTTGATGTTCATCCTAATTTGATATTTTTGTTTAATGCATTTTTTCCTTTCAGATGGCATTGTTAAATACATGAAAGCCCAAGTTGGTCCTAGTTCTAAAGTACTTGAGAATCTTAAAGATGCAGAGAAAATATTTAAGGATGATGTTGTAGTAATTGGTAAGAGTTACATAAATTGATAGATCAATTGAAATTATCTAAATAGATTGTGCTATGCAGGATGTAAAATTAGTAGTTGATTGTATTTTGCAATCTAGTTTTAGTCATCACTTTTGACCTGCAACTTCCGACCCATCAACTGTTTATTCTATTTAAAAATGAAAATTTTTTTTGTTACAAATTGAGGATTCCATAAAATTTTAAGATAATAAATTTCAGACTAAAGTTATACTTAAAGGATGTTATTTTCAGTTATTAAATTCAATAATAAACATCTATTAAGTGTTCATTTCAGAAAGTTTCATTTCAGAAAGTTTCATTTCAGAAAGTTTCATTTCAGAAAGTTTCATTTCAGAAAGTTTCATTTCAGAAAGTTTCAAGATTTTCTTGAAAGCTAGCAATACATAATTTTTTAAATAAAATTCCTGCTGAAACTTTGTTTCAACTTATTTGTATGAAAAGTGCTTGCAATATTTAAAAAATAATGTACTTAAAATTTTGCATATTTGTATAAAAATTAAGCCTTCATAGAAATATTTACATTTTTACAACAGAATTTATTGGAAAACAATGCATTAGTGTACAAAAGAACTTTTCCCTTTATGTATCATGTAAAAACTACTTATTTAGCTAAGATTTCTTTTCCACATAAGAAATAAATTGGTTCACTGATGTAAAATATTGAATTTGAAAGTTGTTGCATGCCTTTTTCAACATAATGATTATTACATTATCTAGGTATTATAGATAACAATATGTAAACAATTAAAATATTAATGTATGAACACACTTGAAAATTTAGCGTAAGAATTTGTGTATGCTTGTACAATCTAGGAATTGACAACCATAACATCCATATAATTTTCTTCCTTGTAAGAATGTTATAAAAATATTTGTTTTATTTTAATATACCAGTTACATGGAACATTTTAATTATATGTAAATGTAAGTACATCTTTTTGGCAGAGGAAGTTGCATATTATCAGGTACATTCTATATTGGAAATTAAAAACTGCTATAAAAAGTGGTTAAATTTCTAAAACAATGCAAACTTTATATTGTGTCATTGTATTTAATGTGTTTAAATATTAAGATTTCCCCTTTCTATTACAATGTTTTGTTGACTTTTAAAAATGCTCACCTAAAATGATTGAAGTCGCACATGTATATATCGTGTGAAGTGTTAAAGTTATATAAATGGCTAATGCATCCTTTTTAAGTTTGCGATCAAGGTTTTAGAATGACTTAAATATTCTCGATTTGGTTTATAGAAAATGGTATATGAAGACTTGTGAGAAAAGCATTAACACATGATTTAAATATCTAACTGATATATTTCTATTTTAGGTTACTTTTCTGATGAATCCAGTAAATTAAAAGAAGAGTTCTTGAAAGCAGCAGATAAGTTGAGAGAATCGGTTTCATTTGCCCATGCCTTCAATAAGGAAATCTTAACCAAATATGGATATTCAGAGTAAGAAATATTGAATATTTATAATTCTGTGCCTTTCATAAATAAGGTTTTTGTAATGGATCTTAAGATAATTTAGGTTTTAATATTTTTAAATTTAACACTTTTTTTCTGCTTACAGTATTAATTTAAAAAAACAAATTGCAAAAAAATTAAGATCTGTCGAAATTGATCAAGACCTTAACTATTGACTATAAATTTAGTCTTATCAAAATCATGTTCATACAAATTAGGGAAAAAATGGAGAAAATTACTTCCAATGTAATGATAAATTGTTTTAAAGTGAAACTAACTTTATTGTAAAATACCCTTAAAAGAGTTTTCGGAAAATTCAATCCCCTATTCTGAGGTGTAACTGAAGTATTAAGTAGGGCGCATGAGTTTTTTGTTTGAAGATATATTTACTTCACACAAAAATAAACTATTTTTTTGTTTATTAACTTGTGTATTAAAATTGTTTTTATGTTGAATTTAAAGCTTTAAGTTCTGGTATTACAATTGTACTTAAACAGTATTTATAGGCTAACCCATGTAATTATAAAATGGGCAATATGTATTGTAGACACTAAGTCAGCATAACACTTTAAAATCTGCCTTTTATTCAACATTACTGCTACATTAAGTATTTAATGTTTGAAACTAAGTTTTGGAAAAGAAGTATCTTGCAGTAATTAAATGTGTACTATTCTACTTAGCAATTCTGCAGTTATAGTTTTTTATGACCTGTGTAATTCTGTAATACCATTAGGAATTTTGCTTTATTTACAGTGATGTTGTCCTATACCGTCCAAAGAAATTCTTGAACAAATTTGAACCTCAAGAAGTCAAATACACTGGTGCTGCAGATAAAGATGAAATACACGACTTTGTTAAGAACAATTAGTAAGTTATTTAATTGTGTAATTTGTACATTTGTGTTCAATGTATAATTTGTTCAAAGCATTTCTCTCTCCATATTTTGTATGCCATCCTTCAATGTTTTTAAATTAAAATGTTTTATGTTTTAATATTCAACAAAACATACTTTAAATTAACAGATTTTTGGATTCTTGATGGATTATTATGTTTAGGATTGTGTATGGTGTAGGTTCACTCAAAAGTTTTCCAAATGAGTGAACCTTTTAGTACTTAGCCAGATAATTTTTGTGAATGCTGGCTCTTCATCCTAGCAAATAAAGACCTGAGAGAAAATGTCATTTTATTGATCCTCAGTCTGTTACTAATTCTATTAGCCCTTCATCAAATTTCCTTGGAAAAATTCTGTTAGTCAGTTACTGGCTTTGGGGATAAAAATTGTCTTGCAATGGATTCCTTGTCATTTTGGTATTTATGGAAGATGATCTAGTGCCAAGGCTTTGTCAGCTCAAAATGTTGTCTCCATCTCTTCAAAAAGCTAAACTATTAAGGAAAAAGTTACTTGAAAGAGAATCTTACTTTTTTGTGATAGTTTCAACAGGGAAACATGATCCTGCCTAATTGATAAATTAAAAAGAATATCTTGACCTCCCTAGAGTGACCAGTACTGCCTTTTTTCTTTCGAAGTTTGACTGGAAGTGAATACTTTCAGTCCCATTTTTGACTCTGGCATTCGCCGATGTTGGATGTACAGATGTTTTTTTAAGCGACTTCTCAGTTATACTGGCTGCTTGATAGAAAAGCAGCAAGCATAGAATAAAACATGCTTTTTTGTTTGGTTTTGCCTAGCTTAAGTGAATGTTATGAAACATTAAATACTTTTCATGTTTGTATAGCACTGGCCATATATAAACATGTGGAAATTTTTCAATTTTTTGGTCTATGGTACAATTCTATGAATGTGAAAATATGGGGTAATTGAAAATTATTTTGGGTTAAATGCTTTGGTCAAAGGAAGTCTTAACTACTTTTTTCCATTTGAATATCTAAATTATTGGTAAATGTGAGCAAAAACGAGAATGTAGTAGGGAATTCATTTCTGGAATAATTTGTTATTGCAAAGCTTTTTTTTATTTTTAGCTAGTACTGTGTGAAGATTAAATGGACTCGGATATTTTTATTAGAGCTGGAACTCGAAGCTTTCATAGAAGCTAGAGTGATCTGAATATGCTTCTCATTGAAGATTTAAAATTTGATCTGTAGAAAATTGAAACGAAATTAAGTTTAATGTAAATTGTCAATTTAAAATTTGCTGCAAATTTTGATTGAAATATTATATGGTTGAATTTCTGTAGACATGAGATCCTGCTTAATAGAATTAAGTTGTATTATGCTTGTTTTGTAATTGTACGTTCATAATATCTATTATATGTGAAACAAATGAGGCTGAAACAATGAACTTAGTTTAATTTTCTTTGTTTTTCAAGTAAAACCATTGGTTCATTAGGTTAGAACCATTATCAATTTTTATTAGTTTAGTACAACTGTATAGTATAACTTAAATAATTCTGTGGATTATTACCCCAACATAAATGTCTATTAAATAATTAGTTTTTGTGTAAATTTGATATTTAATAGCTAAACCTGTTTTTCAGCCATGGGCTTGTTGGTCACAGAACTCACGACAATCATGACGATTTCAAGACTCCTCTCATTACTGTCTATTATGACGTAGATTATGTTAAGAATGTTAAAGGTAATGCATTTTTCTATATCTGATTGCTATGTCTTGAACATTTTATCAAGGACATTAATTTGGGATTACGTTTGTTGATTAGTCATGTGTTAGAAAATGCTCAACTTAATGCATATCTTAATGAAAGATGAAGGCTTTCTTATTAGGTTGTTGCCATTTATGTATGCAAGTAAAACGGATGCAATATGTGGTCTTAAGCAGACTTCAACTATTATATTCTTGGATGTCCCTGATTATAAATGGCAGATCTTTTTTTAATTTTTGTCCAAAAAAATGTGTTCGAGTGCTCGGTTTATATTATAATGATTACCTACTAAGAAAACTCACACTTCTGAACAGACATTAGAACCTGTGTGCTAAGCAGATTGTAGGAGACGTAAGTGCAGTAACACCAATGTTAAACAGGGAAAATTGTATATTTTAATATATATTTGCAGTTTTTTATGCACTAATAGGATATTAATCTGTTCTGTGAAAGGCTGCTTTTTACAATCGGTTTTCTCAATACAAAATTAAAACATGCTGAGGCTCTTTTAGTTGTCAGAAGTAAATTAAACTTGTGTCTGAGTTTAGTTTTGCTAAACATTTTATATCTAAGAAAGTTAACAGTTTGAATTGATTAGTGTGAATTGTGTGTTTTTGGTATTTGTATAGATTATTTTTTCCTGGAAACCTTAGATTTTTGAAAACTATTTAAAGTAAGAATGTTTAATACAATCAAATGAGTTAGTATGATTACACTAGCAAGTATGCATGTATGACAATAATTGAAATTTTCAATATCATATAGTGAGTTTCAAAGTTTTGTGTATGCATCTTTTGCTGAATGTTTGATAATTTTAATGATTTTCATTGATAGAAATTTTGGTATTAAGTCTTTTATAATGAGCAAATGGGCTTGGTTTCAAAATGAGCCTTTAAACACTTAATCTATTTGTTTTTATCAATTTTACAAAATTTGTTACATATTTGACAACTACCAATATTAGCAGAATGCAGAAAATTCTTGCTGTTAATTTTGAATTTAATTTTCTTGAAGTTCATCAGAATTCTATATCTGGTTGTAGTGATCTAATCTGTACACCTGTAGCTTGAAGCTATTTTGAAAATGGACTTGCATGTTTACTTTCGAAACTTATTGAAAATTTAAATTTTCATTTCACACATATTTTAATCTTAATTATATTAAACCAGGTACAAACTACTGGCGTAACAGAGTTATGAAGGTAGCACAGAATTACAAAGGAAAAGTGAACTTTGCTGTTAGCAATAAAGATAAATTTTCTGCTGAAGTTGAAGACTTTGGTTTGAAAGGCAAAGGAGACAAACCTGTTGTTGGTGCCAAGAATGATGCTAATCAAAAGTTTAACATGAAGGAAGAATTCAGGTTTGTTGATAGCTGTTTGACTTTTTCTAATGCCTAGCCAATGAGCATTTTCATCATAGATTGACTTGAAGACGGATTTGTAAACCACTTTATGGTGCAACATAGGGAATAGGTTCACATTACACCTCAAGTTTTTACCATTCATTCATTCTATGCACAACCCGTTTACAGAGGCGTAACATTTATACTAGATGGGCTATTGGACTTTGTGCCATAATTCCCATACCAATCATACTGGATGGACAAATATCCATGCTTTACCCTGGATTTCAACCAAGAACCATTTGATTCAGAAGCCCTGACCACTAGATTGATTGCTTTGACTAGTTTCTTAGAATTAAAACTTAACTAGTAACATTTGTTTTCTATTTTGTATTAAATGCTATAGGAGTTGCAAAGAAAAAAATCAGAAACTTCAAAATAAGCACAAGTCAAGTATTTCAGCTGTAGCTGCCCTATCTGATTATTTTTGAATCTTGTGCAATAAAGCCCAAATTAACTAACCAACCTTGTCTGATCTCATTCAAGTTAAGTTTTGAATTGAATTTTTTATTTAAAGTTATGCATAATAAAAGTTCATTAATTGCAAATTCGGTACTTGTGTTTCACTGAGGCAATGTATGAAAAATGTGAATTATTTCCTTGTTAATTGAAAGAACTTTCGAAGGTTCAGGAATTGATATATACAATGGTGAAACTCATCTATTCATAAGTAATGAATGAGCTTTCTGAACATAGTAACCTGTCAAGCTTTAATATGCTAATGCAATCATGACATTAGCATATTAAAGCTTGAAAAGGCATCTTTTGCATCTACCTGAATTGAACCTTTAAATTGAAAAGTTGTAACTTAAAGGAGGTGATATTTTTATGATGACTTAAAGTAATTGTTTAGGAAAGTAATTGAAGGCCAGGGAAAAGGGTTTTAATTTAGATGCCTATTAATATGTTTCTGTGTACTTGACAGCTAGTGGTCAAAAGATTGGTCTCATGGTAAATGGGTACCAGGTTCAAATCCCAGTATAGGCCATGGATGCTTGTAGTAGTTCAGAATGTAATTTAGGTTGTAGGTCTTAGCCTGTGAAATGGTCATTCCATGATCATTTCACAGGCTAAGACGGAAGCTGTATCAATTTTGCATAATGCATTGTTTAGGGCCTCAAGCCTTGCTTCAATGCTTTAAAAGATAAATAAGTTTAAAATGCTGTATAAACTTGATTGTATGAAGTTTAATAATTTCTTAGTCTAGGAAAGATAAAATTTTGAGAAGCATGAAATTTTAAATTTGTTTGCTTTGGGAAAGTGCCTTGATTTTATTACAGGTTTTATATTACAACCATTTAAGTTCTTGAAGGAAAGGGTTTAAAATATTTTTGTCATGTGAAAACTTTAAATTGTAAATGTATACACAGCAATTTTACAATTGAATCTAAGTATTACATTATATTATTAGTGTATAGTATTTATTAGTATGTGTTAGTATTTAGGACATGTTAACTTATGTAGAATGATTTAGAATATTGTTAGAAATGTTGCATTATGATTTTTTAATTTTGTAACCATCTTCTCTTTATATTAGTGTTGACAACTTCGAAGCTTTTGTGCAGAAATTTTTAGATGGTAGTCTTGATCCTCATCTTAAATCTGAACCTCTGCCCGATAAAAATGATGGCCCCGTCAAAGTAAGCTAGATTACCTATATTGCTTGATCTGTTTTTATTGTTAACCTTGGATATGTGAATTTCTCTTGGATAATATTCTCCAAGAGAAAGATGGAATTTTCTTCAAAAGGCATTCAAAATGAAAATATAATGTATATTTATTATAAATGTTTTTAATGGATGAATGATTACGTAAATGGAAAATTTTAAATTTGAAAATGTTTACTTTTACTGTTAATCTCAAAAGTACATTTCAATTATTTTTGCTCAACAATTCAATTTTCAGTCTTCAACAGTTTTAAAATAGGTGGAATTATTTACTTTGACAATGTTTAGTTATTTTCAAGTTCACTCAAAGAATTAATTTTTAATATATCCCTAACCAATAAGTTTAATGTGTACTGCAGAAAGAAATAAGGTACGTGTTGCTCAAATCATCTAGACTTAAATGTTATCAGTAATGTATAAAAATATATCAAGATTTTCAATAGAAGCCAACAATTATAAATGTCTAAAACAGTGCGAAACAATGGTAAATGATTCATGAAATAAGCTTCAGGTTCATTTCTGCAATCAATAAACTGAAATTTCTTGAAAAATAGGTTTTAAATTGGAAAATTCTCAGAAAATTAAAAATTTTAATGTAAGAATATCGTTTTCGGAGAGTTCTCGGCTAACAATTCTAGTCTAATGTGTTTTAGGGTATATTGTAAAAATTAGTTATACATCTCATTTTCTGATATTGATCCCTTGGCTTTCTTCAGATGTCTTGTGCTAAATTCAAAAACATTTTTATTTAAATTTGACTACCAGATTTTCAGTATGCCAACTGCTTGGAAAGTTTTGTTAGGGCAGTTTCAAAATGAATCTTCTCTGATTATGAAGATTTTCTATTGAAACTAATAATGAGTTTTTTTTTAGGTTGCAGTAGCACAGAACTTCCAAGAACTTGTGACTGATAATGACAAAGATATCCTGATCGAATTTTATGCCCCATGGTGTGGACATTGCAAGAAATTGGCCCCAACTTTTGAAGAATTAGGGCAAGAAGTATGTTCTAATGTTTTGTCTAATGGTAAACTTGAGGATAAATTACTTTAAATGGAATGAGCCAGTGCTGTATTTTGTTTAAGTATACCTCAAAGTAGTAAAATAATGTAGGTTATATTTTGAAATGAATCCATTGATCAATTTTTTAAGCATAATTTAATTTTCTGTTTTCATTTTTAGTTGGTTGATGAAGATGTAGAAATAGTAAAAATGGATGCTACAGCAAATGATGTTCCATCCAATTTTGAAGTTCATGGGTAAGGCGGTTTATTTTGCAAATTGCCGTTTTTTTTATTGGCCTGTTGCACTAGTGAACTGACTTTAAGCCATGGGTTTAATTTAAGTGGTCCTCAAGTACTAAAAAATGACCATATAGTGAAAAAGAAACCATTAGTGAATGGATTTTTATGTGGTCTGGGAACTAATTAAAATTTTTTTAGCTGTTTATATTAACTGTTTTTATGCGAATTCTTGTGGGAAATGTAAATTGGTTTAACATGCAAACTTTTAAATAAAGGGATAAAATGGGTATATACTTTGAAAACAGTTTCTAGGAATAGGAAATACTGTTCTTTTTTGAAGAGCTATTCTTTGACCTGCTTACCAGCTCAAATACATCACACTTAAAATGTACGAGGATTGTTTCTATAGCAACGTCCGTCTCCTAGACTTTGCAGCGGGAGCAGATTTTATGGTAGACAAATGACTCGGATCTTGTTGATGCATAATTTTTGTTAGCATTTTGTAAATAATGTCTATGTACATAAAACAATGGCTCACCTGCTAACTTTTTGCGATAAACTATTTTTTTTTATTAGGTGAATTGTGAATCGAGATGCTGGAAAGAGTAGAGGGCTATAAAGTGTTTTCCTCTAGTTTTGATTGAAGAAAATTAAAGATCTCATAATTTTTAATCTTAAACTAATCTGGTGCCTGGGGAAACTTAACTGTTTATCTGAAAATTTTAAGGAAAGGTCTCGCCTACAAAAATGTAAAACAGATTGATTACACTGGACCATGTATGGCTTATTAAGAATTTACCTGATTAAATGGTTCCTTCTGGTCAATAAGTGGATTATATTATATTCATGCTACATAGAGAAGCTGAAAAGCATATTTACAGAACTTTTAGAAGAATATTCTGCTAATCAGAAGTATTCAAATTGAGATCATTTTGCACACACATCTAGGCATGTGTTAGGCAATTTTATTTAGGTCAGCAAAATCTAATTTAGGTCAGATAATCACTTGGTGAACTTCTAAATATCGTAGCTATATGGAATTACATCTTAAATATTTAATCTTATTAATAGTATCTTGGGGTTACCACTCGGAAAGTTTAATTTATTTGTCAAAACACTGATTAATTTATGTTATCTATCAGCATGTTCAAAACATGACGAATATAAATCAAGACTACTTTTAACTCCAAATTTTGATGGGATGCTTGTTTCAGAGATGTCTTTAAATTTGAAATTGATGTTAAGATATCATTTACCAATGTATAAATAATGAAACCCAACCAGATTCTCATCCTCATAGCGAAATATGTACATATTCGAAATCTTGCGATCTATATACTTTGTAAAACTCTTTAAAGTTCAGCATTTCAAATTGAAAGAGCATATAGAATCAACACTGACTGGAAAGCCAGGCATTGAAACTTTGATTGGTAAATTGACTTTTTAAATGTATAATTTAGAAACTAAAAATTCATTCCCATTTACATTGCCTTAAAAATTATAAAATTTCTCAATTACTGTGCTCGTTTGCTTGCATGTTAGTCAAATGTTTGGCTTTCATTCATTTGAAAACTGTTTAAGAATGGAGTGAGTAGTTAGAAGAGCAGAGCAGTTCAAGAACAGAGGAAGAACATTGATTCACTAGTAGAGCTATGCAGAACCTCATTTTTCAATACATACCTTTTTGTTCCTAAACTGTTCCTAATTTGTTAAAAGAGGAACATGAATGCAAATCATGAACAGGAAATGGAGTGAGTAAAGAACTAGGTGAAAAAAAGTTGTTCAATTGTTCTAAGTTCTAAACACAAGAAGTGTATGCAGTGCTTTTAATGGTAGAAAAATAGAAAATATTCTAAAGTTATTCCGTAATTTTAAAATGAAGTGCTTGATAAGTAATGTTTATTTTCAAAAAGAGCAGAAAACAGACTTTTTAAAGTAAGAACAGGCTGTTCCCATTTTCCTCGTAGAACAGGTGAAAAATAAAGTATTTTCCCATATCGCTTTTCACCATCTTTACAAGAGTAGTGTGTGGCACCAAATATTTTATTGGGCAATAGCAAATATTAAATTTTTTTTTTCCTATTCTAGCAACTTTAAAATTAAATTATCTCTTAGTAATGGATCCAGGCCAAAGATAGGTCTCGCAAAAAAATATTTCTTCTGAAAATTGTCAGATTTTACATAATTCTCAAATTCAATCTCTTCATTGAGGAGTTGGATAATTGAACAAGATGTTCACATTGAGCAAGATGCATTCTCTTAATTTTGAAAATTTCAATCTACTTGTACTAATTGGAGCACTAGTTATGCAAGCCATGTCTAATGCAAATTGTGCGACTTATTTAGGATGCTTTTATGCTGAATTGCAAAGAGAATACTCATTTCATCAGGTGCTCACAAAACCATTCATTTGTGCTACAAAACAGCTTTATATTAAACAATCATGGTTTTGGAATTCAGATTTTTATTTTATTCCATTTTAATTTGTATGTTGTCCAAATTCGCAATTTGGAGATTTATTTTTCTTAATTAATAGTTTGGTTCTGTTATTTTACTCTTCAAATTTGGTTCAAATTGGTATTCTGGTCTGTTGGTTGAAATTTCTAACCTGTTTAATACCAGTTAACTGTTAATAAATGTTGGTTGTTTTTATTTAGATTTCCAACTTTGTACTGGGTTCCGAAAACACACAAGTCCAGTCCCAAGAAATATGAGGTAAGCAGCTATCTTTACAACTTTTACATTTGTAACCCTAACTGACACATTCAATATTATATTTAATAGTTATATATAATTTTAGTTAAATGTAGGGAATACAATTATCAGTTGCATCTTTTTTGACAGTGTTGACTCAATTTTTTTAACTACTCGTTCAAAACCGTGTCATTCAATTACTGTCTTCAGGGAGCCAAACTATATCAGTTTCAATTGTTACTTGCTGCAAATAAAGCTTTAAATGTGATTCAGTTGTAGTTTATACTTTAAATTAAAATTGTATAAGTATTGGAAATATAAAATTTCACTGATCTAACTATGCAAAAAAGGAAAATCAAGAAACATTCTTAGTACATTTTCCTGTATACTTAATGTATTAAATTCAAATGGAATGCATTGTTACTAATGTTTGTATTGAAACTCTTATGGTACTGAGGCACATGTCCGCTTTTGGACCTTGCACCATAAAACCCAACATCAAATCCAATCCTATGGTACTAAACAGTTTCAGTATCATACACTCTTTCTGTGTATTAAATTTGAAAATTCTCTCATTTCCAATCTGAGTACTAATTTTTATTATGTTATCAAAAATCTTTTCACCTGGCTTAGTCTGCCATTTCTTGAAAAAATTGCAATGAATTGAATAGATAAGTCAACCCTTTCATTACTGAAATGGCAGAGGTGGTCAAAATGTTTTTCTTTCCTTCAAAAGGGTTCTAAAAATCACTCCAAAAATACCTGTCGAAGTTAATGTAGGATTTCTTTCAACTTGGGACAACACTTTAACCTCTCTCCTTTGAGGGCAAAGTTAAAGTGAGGGCCAATCAGCTATATCAGTTGGATGTATAGTTAAGTAAAACTAGAGAATGAATTTGGAAAGTGTAAAAATTCAAACACAATTGGTTTGAGAGTTTAATTTTATAGAAATTCATATCAAGAATTTTCAAAAATCTTTACAAGAAATATTCCTACATAACTAAATTGCAATTTGAGTAATTTTTAACAATTTTCTTTAAAATCTCAGTTGACTATTTATAAAAACATTTGGCTCAAGAAATCGAATCCAAAACTAATCCTAAAGTGAATAGGAAATGTAATTAAAGTAAAATTGAAAGTTCCAGATTTATGTGTTTTAAGATAAACTTACTTATTTTTACTTTTTTAAATAAAAAAATGTTTGAAATAATTTTTAAAAAATCAGAAAGGGCTTTTTAAAATGATTGAATTGGTAATATATGATCTATTAAGATATCTGCACAAATAAGAATTCCTCTGATTTAGATTTGAGTTTTTATAGAAGGTTTGTGATTTATCAAATCCTAATGATAGATATTAGTATATTTTTCAACAAGCTTGTCAGTTTTATTCCTGAACTAATTGAGATTTTTTACAGGGTGGCCGGGACGTCAAGGACTTTGTTAACTACATTGCTAAGCATGCTACGAATGAATTGAAAGGTTATGATCGAAGTGGCAAAAAGAAATCGAAGGAAGAGCTATAGGTTACTTCACGCTTTTAGGAACTATTTCAATGTTCATAGTTTGTGTTGAACATCAAATCATGCTTAAATATGTAACATAATTATTGAACAAATTCAATAACCATATTGATCATCCTGTTTTGTTTCGTCTACTAAATAAATTGTAAGGGACCTAAGTTTTTTGTAATAAACCTGTTTTTTAAAAATTGTCTTTGTTTACTTTGTATATCTTTAGGCAGTGATTTATTGAAAAAATCATGATTTAAATCAAACTAAGAATTATTTTTCTTAATCAAAGTTTCATCTTTCATACAAATTCAATTTGTATGAAAGGTGAGTTCAACATAAAATACAATGCGTTATTTTATACAAATAAGTTAAAATTTGTTCTCTGTAACACCTGGAAGAATGACACCTTTTTAAAATTGAAAATAGCTGACTTTCTCCTACTTTGAGGACACTAGAGATAATATTATTGATTGGGATGCAATGGTCTGAACTTGGAGAATTTAATTGGAGGTCCAAGTAAAACAATACTTCATATTAAGTGTTTTAAAAGTAACTATTTTGTTTATATAAATGATTACAAAAATACATGTGGATATAATATTAGTAATGTATGTGGAGGAAGTCTGGATCCCAATCATTAAAATATTAGGACCTGAGGAGTTCCGGTTCTTTGAACTCTGCACCCCTTGTGATAAATTAAATGCAATTAGAGATAGAATCACCACCTACTTGTATATTTGTAATATTTATACCTTATGTTTGGGGAGTCCCAGTCCATAGCATAAAATTTTAAAGGATTCCCAAGGGGGTCAGGATCCTAGCATATGTTTGGTATAGGTGTTTTTTAAACCAATTTTTTTAAAAATATTTACTTCTACCATTTTGGGGGACACAAGGGGCTCAGAACCCTAGGAGTTGGCAGTTTTGGGCCGACAACTGACCAAGTATTACTTGCCAAAAACAAGTGTCAATCGCAAATCTTTCAATCAGCAGAGGCTGAATTTTATGCATATGGGACTAGTCTACAGAGTGACATCGAATCCATGGTGTAAATGTACCACAAATAATATTGATTGGAAAACTGAGTGTAAGACTACGCTGAAAGTTCCCCATTTTTACTGAAAATGAACTTAATTGGCATTCGTAATCACTCAAAATCGACTTCTGAAGTCATCTCAGAAAAAGCTTTTGTAATTTGCCTTACAGCAAGAGAATATGAAATGGATTATATAGATGGATATAATATATATACGTATTTGCGTCCAAAGTAAATTGTAGAAGCTATGAAAAAGTCAAAATGATAAAAAATATTTTCTGTACACTTAAATGATGCTTACATTTTTCTATGAAATAGAATTAACATTTAACCAATTCAACCCGAGCATCGACGGGTAATTCTGCTAATCTTATATTAATAAGTAGGTAGTTAACATAAATCCTATTTAGAAACCACTGATTTGCATGTCATCTGACAAGTTTGAACATGAGGGCAAAAAATTTAAATAATTTAAATTTAAAACTTAAAATCATCAGTTTTTTTTATCTTAAATTTTTCAAGCTCTGCTTTAAGGTTCATATACTGAATCCGCTTAAAAAAAATCCCTATTTCGCTGAAGATAAGGAAGACTCCCAAAGCCTTTATTTTAGCCTAGAAATTAATCTAAATCTACTGTATTGTCATTCTTTTACTTTCAATGCATAAATGGGAAGACATTTCATAATTCATTAGCTAAAAACTTGTTTTTATTTCTATTTGATAATAAATGACACCAAATCGGAACACTAACTATTTCATCTCAACTCTTCGGATTAGGATGTTTACTGTAGTTGACTTTGGGAACTTACAATTTCAACTTGTTTAGCAAATTAAGAAATCTTAAGCCTTTTTCAAATAAAACAATATTTTTATGAATTGTGTCAAAATTCATAAGAAATAACATTTAAAATGTAGAAGTACACATCTTAAAATAAAAATTGCACATTTCTCATGAACAGCAAAGCTTTGAAATATATGAACTTCAAACATTGTAATAACACTTTGTAAATTAGAGGTTGACGTAATTTGGCTAAATTTCAACATACCTATATAATTTTCAGCTTATGGCAAACCTTAATTGAAATGAAACGAGCGAATTGGAATTCATTCCGTTGTAAAATTCCGTATCTTATGGCCATCTTGTTTCCAATCATTTTGAAGACTTGCGGAAACTCAAACATGATCCTCAAAAATGATACTGTTAAAGATATTTAGACCATGAACTAACGAAACTTGTTTGAACATAGAGATCAAGCTTTTATTACAATTAGTCTTACGAACTGTTAAACCATATTGTAGAAAAAGTTTCTTATTGCATACTGAAAATATGTTGATAAATATGTAATAATTTTAAAACTAAATAAAGTTTAGTTTTAAAATTATTACATATTTATCAACTCTTCTGGATTTTCCAGAAGTCTTCCTGGCGGAAAAAATCTTCCTGATTTTTCTGTTCAACGTGAAAAATTTTCAAATGATGCCAAATTCGTAATTTGGCGCCAAGTCGTGGCAATCCGCGAAGGAACGGTTTTGCATATCTGCCAATCTTTCCGAAAAACTCTTCAGGGAATCGGATATTTATTTAGGGAGAAAATAAACAAGTGACACCTATTTCAAAGTTTTGTCGCCAAGCCGTGGCAACCATGATAGAAAAACATCGGAATCAATAGTTGCTAGATTGTGGTAAAATCCTTTGGCACTAACTTTCAAGAAAAACCGCCAAATATTCCTTCGAAACATTAGGGCCGCGGTAGCCCGGTTGGAAGAGTAACGGACTAGCAACCGGAGGGTTGTGAGTTCAAATCCAACAAAAGACCGTGTACAAAGGGGTCGGTGCACGTTAAATCCGTCGTCCGCACGTTAAATCTGCATTAACTACCTGACCAAAACGTTAAAAACCCGTTAAATTGCTCAGTTTGGCCCATAATTATGATCACTAAAATCTCGCCAAGTCGGTTTTGCCGAGTTCTAACTGCTACCAAGTATGTAACTACACTGCTGGCCACCGTAAATGCAACACCCTGAAGGAAGCATGCAAATAATATGAAATTTACAACATGCATTAGCGGAGGTGAGCTATGCAAATGATTAGAATTTCAGCGCAGACGCACATCACGCGCGCCTGTGGCGCCACTTCAAAGCGCTATTTAAGGCTTGGAGATTTCAAGTACGGCAATTGTGTTTTGTGGTTTTTTCAAAAAAAAACGATCAATTATGCCTCGTAGAAAACAGCGATCATCTTTTGATCAAGTATCCGAGTTCGACAGAGGAAGGATAGTGGCCTACCGAGATTGTGGATTATCTTTCAGGGAAATCGGTAGTCGTGTTGGACGAAACCAAACAACTGTAATGCGGATATATGATCGTTGGATGCAGGAGGGTACGACGGACCGACGTGTTCGATCGCATCCACCTCAGTGCACCACTTCACGTGATGACAGGCATATTGTGCGTATGGCAGTGACGGATCGCTCAGCCACATCACGAACCATAGCACAGCACATTCAGTCTGTACCGCATCATCCAGTGTCTGCGCGTACCATTCGACGCCGTTTACAGCAGAGTGGTCTGTCCGCAAGACGTCCATTGCTTCGTCTACCCTTGACGCAGAACCACAGACGTTTCCGCCGCCAATGGTGCGATGAAAGAAGGATGTGGACGGCAGAATGGAATGAAATTGTCTTTACTGACGAGTCACGCTTCTGTCTGCAACACCACGATGGTCGGATTCGAGTCTGGAGACACCGTGGAGAGAGGATGCTGAACAGCTGCGTTATGCACCGCCACACTGGTCCTGCACCGGGTATTATGGTATGGGGCGGTATTGGATATCACTCTCGCACTCCTCTAGTACGCATTGCCGGTACTTTAAACAGCCAGCGCTACATCTCCGAGGTGTTGGAGCCAGTTGTCCTTCCTTACCTTCAGGGCTTGCCCACAGCCATATTTCAACGATAATGCGCGACCACACGTGGCACGCATTTTCCAAGGGTTCTTCGTCAATCGCCAGATTGAATTGCTTCCCTGGCCAGCTCGCTCTCCGGATCTTTCGCCGATAGGAAACATGTGGTCCATGGTTGCTCAACGATTGACCCAGAATACATCCCCAGCTGCCACACCAGATCAACTTTGGCAACGTGTGGAAGCTGCTTGGTCTGCTGTACCCCAAGAACACATCCAAAGTCTCTTTGAATCAATGCCGAGGCGTGTGGCAGCGGTGATCTCCAACAATGGCGGCTACTGTGGCTACTGATTTTGGCAGGAACCACACTTCACAGAAGTCTATAAATTTAATCATTTGATACTTGGTCAACATGTTATCTACAAAATAAATTTTGTTGTGATATCTCTTGTCTTTCTTGGTGCATTTTGGGTGGCCAGCAGTGTAGTAGGGAGCAGGGTTACTTTTTCCGTTTTGAATTGTTTCTCAAAGTCCAATTTGGAGTAATTGTCGCTAATTTGCCTCAATTAATTATTTTAATTTCTGGCGGTTGCTAGTTTCTTGGTGGTTGGCACTTGTTCTGTTAAATTGATGTGTAGTTTATTTACAATGTGATAGTTTGTGTGTTGTAATGTGTTCTGTTAAAATTGAGCAATTCTGAATGGTTTGGTGTAATGCATTTAGTTCGTGTGTTCTAATGTATTCTATTTAAATTGAGCAATTCTAACTGTTTAAGTGTTCTGCATTTAGTACACAAATATTTTAAAAGAGCAATTGGAATTTCTAGTCTAGATTTTCATTGGATGTATCCATGAAGAAGAGAACTTGATGAAATCTTATTTGAAACAATTGAAATTCAATATTTATGCAAGACTAAATTCTTGTAAAAAGGAGTAACAATGGGACATATAGGGCGATTCAGAACTATTGTATTCAGAATTGATTGTTACACTATTGTATTCAGAATTGATATTACACACGCAGAGAAACGTTTTCATATAAAAGGGTAAGTCATGTTGGATGTATCAATACATTTTATAAGGGTAAATGTATACAAATACGGAATTTAACTTGCTACAGGTTTCGTACACTTCGTTCTTGAAAAAAAAAAACGTGGAATGAATTACTTATCTCGTGCTCTAGAAAATGGTTTGAACTTGCTTGAGCCCCCTGAAAACCGAATGCACCCCGAAAAATGTGTTTGCACAGTTATTTTCATTTCAATTTGACAATTCAAGAAAATTATTTAAATTTCAAAATTGCGTGTGTGATTTCAAATCTACGGAAAGACAACTGAAACCAAAACGAAAAGTAGTTCAAAATGCACTTCCTAGATGGCGCCCTAAAACTTTTCATTTGTGAGGCAGTCCTTGGCTGACTTGACTGAATTTTGAAATCTTGCTCAACCATGCTAGAGGCTTTCTGTAAAGCCTAATATAGATAGTCATTGATTTGTTACAGCTGATCAAGTGGTTCAAGTCACAAAGAAAATTCTTTTCCATTTATCGAAACATGAATGTTTATCTCCAATCTGGTTGGTTTTGGATTTTATATTTGGCCAAGTTGCGCCAAACAACGTCAAGTTAATGGACAAGGAAAGCTTTACTAGCATAGAAGAGAAGAAATACACCCAGGGAGGAATCCAACCTGACACTAAGTACCGCGGTCAATGAACTCACGTAGGTGAATTTTCGTATCACTGGAGCAGCACAATTAGCTATTGGCGACCCTCCGGGATCAATCCCGAAGGCAAAGAACCACGGTCAGATGACGAGGTCAACACCTGAGTTGGCACTCTGCTCTTCAAATTTCCACGCCAATGTGAGGACATTTGAGGCCACAACGGATTTAACGTGCACCACAACTTTCATTCTTTTCTGCTTGAAGATAGGTTTGCAGTGGATTTCACTATTTTATGGAAAAATTTCCGATAATTTCTTCCTGTTTCCTCATAAAGGCAATTAATAATATACAAATCTTTAATCTGAGGTCAGATTTTTATGTCGCTTTTTTCTGGGGGAATCTTTTATACCAACCAGAACTTTGCCTGCAAAGTATTACTTTTTGGGTAACTGCTATGGTACACCAAAATATGTACTTTAATTCAAATTAACTCAAAAAGTTTTAGATTTCTTTTTAAAAGTTGAATATATGCTCAAATCCTTGAAAAAAGTTCAAGTGTATCCATTCCAACTGCCTACATACACACCCAGATCATTTCATAGCGCACGAATTGTATTGTCGAGCGGATATTACATTGACTGAATTCTGATTTGAGCTTCTTTCAATCAATTTTCTTGTTTGCATAAAATGCCATGAACATTAGTTCAGCGTTGAAAGTAATTTTTAACAGTGAAATCCTTCACTGAAAATCACGTTTTAATTTGAAGATTGGTTGATTGCATTGAGTTCTTAAGGCGCAAGGACTTACTTGACCAAGCTTCGCCAGACTCACAAAGTCAAGTAATGGATAAATACACAATAAAAGTTTTACTGACATAGAAGAGAATTACATTTAAGGAGGAATCGAATCTGCACCTACAAGTTACTAGCGTAGGACACTGAGCCAAGGCGGCCACTTTAATTTGAAGGAAGCTAAAAAATTTTATTCATTAGTCACTGGTCACAAATGCAGAGTATATTCTGTAATGATCTAGATATAGGTACGGCAGCTGGAGTATGTACACTTGAAATTTATCGCTAGTACTAAGGTTTATTATGTATACAATTGAACCTGAAATTTTTGGCGGTAAATTTTAATTCTAGTACAGATTTTTTTATAGTACAGACCGTGACTGTAATCTAAAATCTAATGCTTTGCAGACAATAGTCTGGTTGGTATATAAGACTTAAGATCTGACACCGGTTTAGAGATTTGTATCCTATAATTAATTACGTTTGACAAAACCTGAACAAATCACCGGACTTTTTTTTCTGAAAATAATGAAATCCATTGAAAATCTATCTTTAAGTAGAATAGAAATTGCTTCCAAATTCCAAACTCCTGATATAAACAATGATCCAATTGACCAAATTCCTGATATAAACAATGATCCAATTGACCAAATTCCTGATATAAACAATGATATTTAGACTTAAAAACAATCTAAGATGGATATAAGACAAAATGAAAATATTCTTATGAACAATGATTTTCACTTTTGCAAAGATCCGAGGACACCTCGTAATTTTGTACCACGGTCAGATGACGAATGAATAGGATAAAATATACAAATTGTACCGAGAAAATTTTATTACCGAATTATTGTGTCTAATATTAACCCTCCAAGTGGTTTCGACGAGATATCTCATCCATTACGATATGATACATTTTGCTTATGACGAGATATCTAGTCATCAAGATATTGCCGATTTTTTTATGACGAAATCAAGATCTGGTCAGTTTTCCTCTAATGACGAGATATCTCGTCCATCAAGGTCTGGGCAATTTAGCTAATGATGGGGTACTTCGTCGGGAGAACCACCAGGAGGGTTAATTTTTTTATTGTAATTTACTTTTGCATAAAAGAAGCAAAGAATCGGCATTTATTAACATCCCTGTTAAAAAGTCTCCAGGATGGAAGTAAGAAAAGTCGCCCCTTTGTTTTGTGTCTTCAGGCATTTGTGAGAAGATAATCTTGCTGCTTTTCCCTTCTCTCTTAAATTCGGAACAGTAATGCGATTGTAGGGAGAGACATGAAAAGAATTGAATTTGAAGCGTTGTATTATAAAGATGGAAGGGGCCGTGGTAGCCCGGTTGGAAGAGTAAAGGATTAACAACCGGATGGTTGCGAGTTCGAATCCAACCCCAAACCGTCGTGTACAAAGGGGCTGGTGCACGTTAAATCTGTCGTGGCCTCAAATGTCCTCACGTTGGCTATAGTTTGGAGAGGGGTGCCAGCTCAGGTGTGACCTTCTAATCTGACCATAGCTCAAAATAACGTGGTGTCCTCGGATCTTTTCCTTCGGGTTTGATCCCCGACCGTCGTCAATAGCCCGTTGTGTTGCTCCAGTAGGACGTCAATTAAAATACCTACCTATCAACAAAGATGGAAGCGATGACACCATTCCTTTCAAATGAATAATAATGATGTAGGCAACATCAGGCTATTGGCGACGGTCCTGGATCAATCCCTAAGGGAAAGATACGAGGGCAACACCTCGTAATTTGCAACCACTGTCAGATGACGAGGTCAACACCTGAACTGGCAGTCCACTCTACAAACTTCCATACCCCGCCAACGGGAGAATATTTGAGGCCAAGACAGATTTAACGTGCATCAGCTCCACGTATAAGATGGTGTTTGGTTGGATCGTGTTTCGAATTCGCAACCCTTCGGTTGATAATCCGCTACTCTTCCAACCAGGCTACCATGGTCCCTCATGGAATAATGAGAAACAGTTTCTAATAAATATAAAAATTAAAGTAGTTCTTAGAAAAAGTGGGTTGTTATTAATGATACACAGTTAACGAATAAGAAATTTTAACTTTGTGTTAGAGTTGGAATTGAACGCGAAAATTTTTTGCACGTTCAAAAATTAAGATTACCTTGATAATTCGAATTTTACAAGGGCTATTTTGAAATTGGAAATTCCTTAGATAAAATTTTAATTTCGTGAATCGTCAAAACCAAAGAATTGTTTCAAGAACTAAAAACTGAATGATTTTCCAAAAACTGAATTACGAATTTTTGTTTTTCTTTTTTATTTGACATTCTCCCAAAGAGAAAAAAGAAATTTTTTTCCCCAAAAGGTTTATAATTTTTATTTTTAATTATACAATAAATCAGACACCCTTTCCTTCTTCAGGATTGATTGAATATGATTGGCCTCAAAGAGAAGAGTTCTGATTGACTGTAACATGTATCATTCACTTTCCTTCCCATCTGGAAAATATGGCGCCAAGCATACACAACGCCCCATCCCAATTTTAAATAAAGTCAGGATCTATTTCCATTTGAAGGTGAATTTTTAAAAATAGTTGTATGTGTGTGTGGATCACGAAGGAGCGATCAACAACCATCTTATCGCTGCAATTTCCTGTTTTGTGTGGTGCGGTGTTTGATATTAAGCTAAAAGTGGCGCGTAAAATTTCAATGTTGATGCAAAGGCAAGACGCAAGTGCGTTTCAATTTCGAGCGCAACCGATTTAGGTACTGTAACCAAACATCCGGTCTTGGGGGTCTATAACTACTGGACAATCAACGTCCGGATGTTGGGATGCGCGCTGGTGTTTTGAGATGCCCAATTTGGATACACTATCGTAAAAGGGCCGGAGCCTGGAAATGAACGTCAGAAGAAAGTTGCCGTCTTCTGATTGGGTGTCACAATGATACATTCGAACATAGTTTCCGTAACTTTTTTGGCTCAATGCACCCTTTTCAGAAACAATTTTCTTCCGCATCCCTCTGGAAAACTGTCAACTAATAATAAATTGCAAGTGTAGTTGTGCCTATAATTTTTGAATTTCACTGTAATATTTATCTAGTAATTTTTTTTAGACTTTCAAACAAAACAACTAGGAACTGAAACCATAATGAAATAACATTAAATAACTTGCACGTAAACACACTAGATTGCCCACTATTATTATTTGTAATTAGTATCAATCAAATCAGTAAAACTAAAAATAATAATTAATGAGTAAGATGAGCCTGTGTGTGGTGGGATACCAGTTTGTCTATATTAGGCTTTATTTCCCAATATATGGCAAATAAAATATAATTCTATTACTATCATAAAATTTAAAAAACAAATTTTCTTTTAAAAAAGAATTTCTAAATTGAGACAAAATTGCACCCTTCAAAATGAATTAAACAACAATTTAAGTTTAATGAGCTATCACATCTCATGCACCACCAGAAACTACAAAGTGGAACAAAGTACCAAATATAAATTTGTGCAGTGAGCAATGAATGAGGAATTTGCTATAAAATATAATTAAAAACAAACTCAAGTATATAGGGAAAAATAGTTTAAAAATCTATTGAAAAATCATGAAATCATTAGTGCAGTGTTACACTTTCATTCGTTTCATTCGGAATTTTGTATCGTATGCACTTTTCATTCTTTCCATTTTGACTCAGCAAGTCTTGCATTGGTCATGATAATTCGAGCAAATGCTCGAATGATGCAAGGTTCCTTCTGAATTGCGGAGGAATTAAAACACCTGTCAATACTACACCGTGATTTTTCTACTTACGGGCTTTATGTAACTTCAATTTACGTAAATTAAACTAGCTTTAGCATTTTTTTGGCAATGTCAAACATTTTGGTGGGTGGCTGAACCTCCCTACTAAATACGCCCCTGCACATTGCAACCGGAACACCCATGAGAATTAGTATACGGTAATTTAAATCGGTTATGTCGATGGCAATAAAATAAATATATCTAATGAAAATATTGATTTGAAAAGAAAACGCTAAATAAAATGACAGGAACCAGAGAACTGCTGAAAAATACAATTGTAATCAATGATTTCTGTTCATAATTACTTAATCACATGGCCAAAAAATTTATACAGTATTAGCTTATTAATATAATTCCACTTTCCCAGCAGCTCTTTGCATATTTTAGAATGTATTCTTACTTGTAGGTATTTTAATTAACATCGCACTGGAGCAACACAACGGGCTATTGGCGACGGTCCGCGATCTTGGTGTCTGTAGGATAGCTTCTGGATGATCAGGAGTTGGTCGATGTGCGACTCGAACAGCATGGTCTTTTGGACTTCGCTTAGGTTATACCTTGAAGAACGGGATCGATAATAACAATATCATTATTTTAAATTTTATAATTTTTTTATTCACGATCCCTGATACTTTAAGAATTTCAACATCCCGCAGTAGTTTAACCATCCAAGTGGTTACGACGAGATATCTCGTCCACCGAGATCTGGTAAATTTTGCTTTGGACGAGATATCTCGTCCATCAAGATCTGATATATTTTGCTTATGACGAAATATCTCGTCATCAAAATATTGCCAATTTTTTTTTATGATGACTAGATCAAGATCTGGTCAATTTTCTTCTTTTGATGAGATATCTCGATCAAGATCTGGTCAGTTTTGCTAATGAGACGAGATACCTCGTCGAGACAACAACCAGGAGGGTAAAGTGGGCCACTGTTCCTGCAGGTGCTAGAGCCTAATTCTTGTCCCAGTTCGCCTCTGGTTTTGTATTTCTCCCATTGCTCTATTAAATTTGCATGTTATTGTTTTGACTTATCGATCAAAACAATAATTAAAATTGCAGGATAAAATAATTGAATCGATGAGTGCAGAAATCACGCTAGTCGAAAAAATTTTGGAAACTGACTTCATTGCATAAATGAACTTGTCTAGGGTTGGAATGCAATGTGGAAAGAAATTACATTAGTCATTGGCGATAGTTAATAGATATATGGCCATGAGAAAATGCTTTGGGTGCAGAAACCACATGAGCCCCAAATTTTTGGAAACTGACTTTATTGATTACATAAATGGGCTTGTCTAGGTCGGAACATAATGTGGGAAAAAATTACATTAGTCCGCGGGGTTAGTAAATATACGGCCATGAAAAAATTCGTTGGGTGCAGACACACGAGTCACTGACTCATGCAGTTTCTGCTCTCATTTTTCTTCAATTTGAAAAATGGGATTCATGTGGTTTCTTCACTCACGGATTCAATTGTAAGAATCCTGAAATGTTTTTATTGATTGTTATTTCAGCACATCAGTTACTGTCAGTTGGTCTGAGGACAAAGGAAAGACGCGCTTAATGCGACACGTCTCCGTAAGGCGCACTTCTCTGTTTGCACATCCCGGCATTGAGTCGCCGACTCGAATATTTCTGCGAAAAATCAACAACCGCGTGATCCCATTCCGAAGACATTAATAAGAGTCCCGAGGGATGATGCAACGCACCTTCAGAATTGCTGGTGAATTAAAACACCTGTCAACAAACACCACACCGGTGACGATGGCCATTAAGCTACATCGAGCGGAAAATAAGCGCGGCAAAGCGTCTACATCCATTGAAGTTGACGTAGAATTGTGTGCGTCATACGCAACGGGGACGCCCATCGACGTTATCTCCGCATCTGAGATTCGATGGCGATTCTGATCTTTCGGGTGCTAAAGAGGTGAGCTTTTCAGAAATAAAGGCCAAGTAGTACTTGGGAAGAGTTTCGATAAAATTGCAGGAGGCAACAATTCAGGAGATAGAGATTCTTTCTTGGAAAGATTACACGCTAGTGCAAGCATACGTAACCTTTTTCTGTCCACGACCTTATATCAATTTCCCTCAGGAGCACATCTTTTTTAGGCGTGTGCGGGCATCATAACCCCGATGTACCCGAGGGAACTTTCATCCCGTTCATTTTTACCCTCGCCTACCCTTCTGCCTTTTGCTTTTTCCCATTGTGTTGTCTGTCTTTCTCGTTGTGATTCTTCCCTCATTGTGTTGTCTATCTTTCTCGTTGTTTTTCATCCCTCATTGTGTTGTCTGTCTTTCTCGTTGTTTCGCCCCTCACTGTGTTGTCTGTCTTTCTCGTTGTGTTTGATCCCTCATTGTGTTGTCTGTCTTTCTCGTTGTGTTTCGTCCCTCATTGTGTTGTCTGTCTTTCTCATCGTGTTTCATCCTTCATTGTGTTGTCTGTCTTTCTCGTTGTGTTTCGCCCCTCATTGTGTTGTCTATCTTTCTCGTGTTTCATCCCTCATTGTGTTGTCTGTCTTTCTCGTTATGTTTCGTCCCTCATTGTGTTGACTGTCTCTCTCATCGTGTTTCATCCTTCATTGTGTTGTCTGTCTTTCTCGTTGTGTTTCGTCCCTCATTGTGTTGTCTGTCTTTCTCATCGTGTTTCATCCTTCATTGTGTTGTCTGTCTTTCTCATTGTGTTTCATCCCTCATTATATTGTCTGTCTTGTATTTGACGTAGTTTGGCCAAATATGGCCCTTACGCCATAAACCCGAAAACAATCATCAACCAACCTAATATCAATTACATTAGAAGGTGCTTAAAAGTACCACTTCACCCCTATTTACGGAATACATTTGGAGATTCGAGGCTTTATTATTCACCAACCGATGTGATATGATTCCCTTTTATACCAATTAAATGTGCGGTGATAATACCTGCACTCATACGTAACTCGGATAATTTCTTTTGCAAACAATTTTTGGTGTATTAATAGTTTATTTGTATCAGATGTAATGATCAACAAGATTTTTTTCTTTTCACTTGAATGCGACATAATCAGTTCATAACGGTTTAGTTTTCTTGGGCAAATTTTATCCCCTCAGAGCGAATGATATCACTATGCAGAATTTATACGATATTTACTGTACACCTATATATAGGGTATTTATATCAAGGCTTATTAATAGATTATTTTAATTTGCATGATAAAATTTTATTCTTCAATACAATATCACTTATAATAAATACATAGAAATGTTAAGATTATCATAAAATATTAACTCTGAACTTCATGAAATTTCCGAGTAGTGTAGTATTGCTTTTTCTACTATATATGTAATGGCTACCGATATCGGTTTAAAGAATCCAAAGAAAGATTCTATTCATCAAGAAGGTCAAAACTAGTTAAAAGTCATACAGGGAAGACTGCAGGTTGCAGAACGGATATATGAAAAGGAATCCTTCACAGGGTTAAAAATCATTCTATGAACACGTCAAGGAAACAAGTTGTCATCAAGAGAATACCTACATTCACCTTTTTTAATTTTTCAGTCTCAGCTATAGTGCAGCTACCCTTCCAAAAGCCAAGGTGATCACATTTGGGTGACGCAATCCATAAGTTAACATCCACCCATTAAGGTAATACTAGTTTAAGTAGTCGTCTCGCTCACTTAATTAATAAACTCGTTTTAGAGGTGTTTTCCTTCGAATGCAAATAGATATTGTACACAACGCAGTTTAAAAAGATACTTCGTGGAAAAGCTATCTTTATCACAGCGTTTAGATATGTGCGGTGTATATCATTGGTTTTTGTGCAAATGGTGATGAATAGAGCGCATTTTTTTTATCAGAGTAAAGTGATGAAAGGAGTGAACCAATTCTCTATTTTCAGAGGAAAATATGGGACAATAATAAACAACAAACTAAGGGAAATGAAGATTCCATATTGTTGAAATAGAGATGATTTAAAAGTACAGAATTGTAACACCTTTAATTCAAAAATTTGAATTTTAGAAAAAGTTTACTCGGTGCTTTTTTTTATCGGATTCCATTCAGGGTTGGGCTTCCTGTCAATGGACTGAGCCTGGACCTGTCGATACTTATGATCGTCCTATTACGTCGTCCCTACTTATGATCTGATAAAATATTTTCAAAATTTTTTTGCTGCACCCTTTCTTAAAACAAATTTTATTTTACTTTAATTTTTCATTAATTGTTTAATTTATCTCAATTTTCTATTGGTCCTATTGTTGAAATGTCTTGAAATTTTTATATCCTACTAGCTGATCCTACTAGTTGAATTACCCGGCGTTGCTCGGGTTGAATTGTTTATAATTCATCGTAATATTATTCAATATTATTCCTAAGGAAATTTCGAATTGTTTTCAGCTATATGCAGACCCAGGGCAAATCGAACGGGTTTATTATACAGCCTATGTGACCCGCAGAATTCTACAGGATGAAAATACCAAATTTAGTGTGAATTGGTCTAACATTGATAGTATAAACACGCAATGTTATTCCTATGAGAATTCGAATTGTCTTTAGCCCCCTGTGCATATCGACGATAAAAAAAGACATCTTTCTATGAAAATGATCTTATATTATCATACAAATTTACATTCCAATAAAAAAGCGACAGTTTAAGAATTTACAGACGGAATACATAAACGATATGATACTGAGCGATTTTCAGCGCAACCGCATCCATCTGTGACACTGCATCGTACTCTAAGATTAAAAACCTCCAAGGTCATCTTGAGAGGCGACTCCTGTAGATGTTAACTCTGACGTCATCTGTACAGCCAGACCGGGAGAGAGCGCCCCCTAGCAAGTGCTCTGTCCAGGATGACGGGACGTTACACCCCTCTTCACATCCAAGGCCAAGAGAACGGGGTTAATATATTGCCTACGTTACCCGCAGGGTTCCAAAGAATAAGTGCATCAAATTTGGTGTAGATTGGTCAAACGGTGTAGATTCGGATAGAGAACAGACGGATGCCAACTATGCTTTATATGTATAGATTGGACTTCACAAAGTTTTCACTGATCAAATTATACATCAAGAAGGTCTATTTAGCACTCGTGTAGCAAAAATTGAGTAGAGTGAGAAACAAACCTATCATGAATTCATTCCTTTTATATTTACAGTCCCCTTTGTATTGGTTTGTTTGGATAAAAACTAGGAATATATGACAATCGGGAGTGTTAAAATTTGAGATGATCATTTTTATTTAAGATTTAAACACATATCGTTTGCATTGCCTAACCATGTATTTAGCTCCTTGTCCCTTTTACCCAACATTGTTAAAATTAGTTATTTGTTTTGAAGTCAGTAAGGAATATTGACCGAAAAGTGAATGTTATGAATATACTGTGGAAAGATTGGATTAAAGTTTGTGGTCATGTATACAGCCGATTCTCGTTTTTACGAACCCCTCTGGACAGGAAATACAGTTCGTAAAATAGAAAGTTCGCTGTAAAGAAAAAAGAAAAATATCTTAAATATTGTAGGCTTACAAGTGAAACACACCAAATCAAAATTTTCTAAACCCGAGTTTTTTTAACTTTTCCAGGCCAGAATTGGTGGTCTTTAATCCTCTGCATACATCGTGGCAGAATATCGTTTCCTTCTTTGGTTACGGCAGCCGGCCCAACGGCTTTACAGGCAACTGAAACCGGCCTAAACGACCTTTACAATGCTTTCCCCCAGAAGGAGAGGGAATATGTGTCGTCCCATTATCACCTAATGTGCCGGTTTCTATTGTCGGGTCGTGGGTATCCCTAGAAGGGACAGATTCTTCCAGGGTAAAAAACACTGAAAGGGGCGGTAACTTTTTAAGTGTATCTCTTTTCATTTACTCAACCTCTCAGACTAGATGCTCGAGGGTAAACAATTTGCCAGGCTCCCCGTCGATAACCCTGACAACTTTGTCAACGGGGAGAGAAGGCTATTCATACGCGAGTTTCTTTGTAGCACAGAAAATAGGGGATGGAAATCGTAATGGGCTTCGGCGATTCTTCAGGAGTTTGAGGTCTGAAAGAATCCGAGCCTTACGAGGGGACTCGAAACTTTCAGCCGGCTGGGCCCTTCCCCGTATCCAGAGGGTTAACCCTTCAAGTGTTTCGACGAGATATCTCGTCCAAGATCTGATCAATTTTGCTAAGAATGAGATATCTCGTCGAAACAAAACTGCCCTATTACTCCTTGGGGAATGAAGATCTGATTAGGAAAACAAATAATGCCTTACCCTGAACTGGTGACAGTTTGGAACAGGTTTTTGCACCAGAGGCTGGATACTATAGGGCAGTTTTGGACGGGAAGATAAAGCACCAAGAGTGTCAAACTAGTGTTCACAAAGTTATTATTTCCTTGCATGAAGGTTAGACTTCTTGAGAAACGCAGAGAGTGTATCAGTGAGTATAGGCGAGTGAGTAGAATTTCCCCCTTCTTTTTCTCAGAACAATGCATTTGAACTCGGTGTGTTTCACTTGTAAGTCAACGATATATAGTATGACAGCAAAGCGAGGAATAAGCTAGCATTGAAATCGACACGCAACTGACAAAATTTCTAAAATAACTCGTAAAAAAAGAATGTTCTAACTCCTGTTTGTTCGATAAAGGGTATGTAAATGTACACCAGCGAAAGTTCGTATAAACATCCAGGTTCGCATAGAAGTGTTTGCTGAAATGAGTGTTGACTCTTATATATCGTTACCACCACGCCAAAGACTCGTATCTGCAAAATTGACGTTTCTATAAAAACACAGAGTTTTGATGCTTCGGGAAAAATCGAGTTACGACTCTAAGGTTGTTTTCTCATGAGAATCGGCATTTCCACTAAGAATAAAGATGATTCGTGGCTTTGTCATAGTATAAAACATGAAATGGTGACTCGAAAAATGCAGTTAGGTGAAAATCGCCAAAAGCAGATACGCGTGATGGTAACGATATATACTAGAGATGGTACAATTCTTTGAGTAGTCCATCACAAAATCATACTTACCGATGTCCGTTTATAGTCATTGATGGTTTTTATGCCTGCCTGAGACTTTTGGTTCATCTATACGACTCACATGTGGGAAGTGATTTAAAAATTAGAATTGAATGATAAAATCTATTAATCTTTAAAGAAATGACGAAATGTGAGTCAAAAATAGGTGTTTTAAGAACATGAATAGCAGAGGCGAATGGACCGCAAATAAACATGGATTGCAATAAATAGAATACATGCTTCACAAGTCAAACAATAGTATCCTCCTTCCATCTGTTACTTTATTACATATGGTCTCATTTTATTGTGGTACCCTTTTATCGACCATAAAATGTGCGAGTTGATTTTTTACTGCGTCCTTAATTGTATTATATCTATATTGACCTTAACACATAAAACTGTTTTGGTTATTCTTCTGGTAGCTGCTTTTCTGAAATGTCTGAATCTTTGGAATCGATCTTTGTATCGTAAAATTCTTCGAAGAATCAGAAACGAAATCTAGTCTCATTCAAGAAATGCTTCGTGAACTGGTGGCAGTTTTTGCTTCGTCCTTCAACAGTGACAGACTGGCTAGGATGATCAGCCCGGGAAATAAAACTACCGCCCTCAGGGTTGAAAGTAAAATACGTATACTTACATAGTGACGCCAATTCTTGGTTTTGCATACACTACTGTGTTCTTTCTGGATCGAGGCCTCTTGCACGCCTTAACGGCTTAATTAACATTGCTATACCAATTACAATGCAGGATACTTGCTATTGCCGGTTATGATATACCACAGCATTATAATGAATTTCGTGAAAGCATTCTATTATAATGCTATGGTATACTGCGTCTATCATATTGTTAAGTCCGTATATCATAACCGACATAACAATATGATAGACAGCGAGGTCGATTCTTGGTTTTTCATACCACTACTATGTGTTCTTTTTTTCTGGATCGGAGCTTCGTGCACAACTTGATCACTTAATTCAGTAACTAAATCAGAATTGTTATACCAACTACAATGCAGAATCGTTGTTATTGTCGGTTTTGCTGTACCATAGTATTAAATAGATTTCGTGATAGCATTCTATTATAATGCTGTGGTATATCATAACCGGCATAACATTATAAAAGATAGTGAGGCCAATGTTTGATTTTGGGTACCACTACTTTGTGTTCTTATTTCTGGACCGAGGCTTCCTTGCACAACTTGGCCGCTAAATTCAGTAACTAAATCAGAATTGCTATACTAACTACGATGAAGAATCCTTGCTATTCTCGATTATGATATACTATATTTCGTTATAATATATTTCGTTAATTTTTTTAACATTTTATTGTTTTCTTATTGGAAAAGCATTAAAATTATTGCATAAAATAAATTCTCGCGTCTAAACTCACATTATTTTAAAGATATTTTTATTGAAAGAACTACAGGCCTACTAGAAGCACCGGCATCCCCAGACAGCACCTATTAATTTTGAATCACGGCCAAATGACGGGGTCAACACTTGAGCTGGCACCCCACTCTTCAAACTTCCACACCACTCCAACGTGAGGACATTCGAGGCCATGACATATTTAACGTGTACGACCCCATCTACACGACGGTCTTTGTTTGGGTCGAGTTTCAAACTCGTAACACTAATCCGCGACTTTCACATCTGGGTTACCGTTGTCCAAAATCAAGTGATGGATCTTTCCTTCAGGTTTGATCCCGGACTGTCGCCAATAGCTCGTTTTGTTGCACCAGTGCGACGTTAATTAAAATACTTACCTACCTCCCATCTGGGTTATCGCGTCTCCCTAATGATTAGAATACGAAAGCTTAATTTACAGCAAAATTCGTTTCATCCCAAATCAAGCTATCTTGCTCATCTCTGATGCCAACAATTCCTTTCCTTTATCATAGTTCACGTCGCTTTGTCGACTGAAACACGGATACTATACGTGAATAAATCGCTTTTTTTTCCTGCGGTTCTTTCAGTTATGTACGCCAACAGGAAATTAACAGGTGTGGATGTTTGTTGAGTGTATGTACGTTCAACTTATTTTTGGGCGAAGAGGAAACATGTAACATCTCGATTTATTTCCGTACACTTCAAGCGCGGGAAACAACTACGGTATAAGACTCATGTCGAGCAGTTTTTTAAATTATTCGTAATCATTTCGGAGGCTGGATTGTCGCAATTCATTTGAAGATTGAGAAGTTTCGTAGCATCAATGTGTTCATGACACCGGCTTTTTAACTTAACTATTCAAAGTCAATTATGATTTAATAATCGATTTACTTCCTTTGTATTTAATGTTCACACGATTTTCATATTTCGATTTTTTATCAACTCTCAAACAACTTGACCCCAAATTTAATCATCACGCAATAAATAATTCAATTTGTAACCGATTGAGAACTTGTTCATGTTCTACAACATCAAAAGAAGAATATTGTTTTAGGAATTCAGTGCAACTTTCATAAAAGTAGATTCCATTCCTGTTTTAGAGAATTAAGCATGACTGTCTTCTCTCGCGAGAAGAAAGTCTACCCTGGGTCAGTTGATTTCTGACTAAGTGTGAAATAGCATTAGGAGACTCTCACACTCAAAAATATGAATGGCTATCGCCGTGGAACGTTTTCCCCAGTCACGTCGTGATCAATGGTGAATGGTGTCGCTTTCGACACAGAACCGATAAACTTGACCAGAATCCAAGCTTAAGACGCCAACTGTGGGAGGAATTTGTTTACGTTACCACCAGTTCCCTAATTTAACTAACAGATTCTTTCAAAACCATATGAGTCAACTGTCTTCTCAAGGGCGTCGCACTGTACTTCTTTAACGTGATATTTTATTTAAAACTGCTAGTGCACATTATTTGGCAATCGAAAATCGTTAAGCCATTAAAAAAGCGTAATGCATTCGTATTATTAATATAATACAAACTATTTTATTAGAAATCATTCTGGATATGTTCTTAAGTGACAGAAATTCACAGACTGCCCTTGCAAGACTTAGTGGAGAAATTGTCTCTCTTTAGTCCAGCACTATGTCCAACATGCCATAAATATAACACTGCCCACTGGTCAGCGTTGCATTTATGGTCAGTGACCAGTCCTCTTCCTTCCTGTATTGCATTAGACAGCCTATGAGCCCTGACATGATTGCAACATTTTGTGAAGGTGTAAAGCACAGTTTCCCAATGTTTTTTGGTGCAGTCCTCCTTTTCAAAAATATTTTTTCGCGTCCCCTTCTGTACACTATCTCAACTAATAACAAATTGTAAGTGCAGTTGTGCCCTATGATTTTCGAATTTCACAAACATATTCATATAGTTGTGTGTGTAATTTTAGAATTTTGAAAGGCTAGTTCGAAAATAAAACTTGGCACTGAAATTATAAAATTAATTATTTAAATGAAATAACAAAAAATAAATTGCACATAAGCATACTAGATTGCTTACTATTATTAGTAGTTAAATATCAAAACCAAATCAATAAAAATTAAAATAATCTTTAATAAGAAAGATAAGCCTGATGTGCTAACAATTTGTCTTCATTAGGCTCTATTTTCGTCAGCAACATCCTTAATCCTCCAAATAGTTTCAACAAGGTATCTCGCTCATCAAGATCTGACCAATTTTACTAATGACGAGATATCTCGTCATAAAGATACCAATTTTTTGATGATGACTGGCTAGTTTTCTTCTAATGACGAAATATCTCGTCTGTGTATCAAGATCTGGTCAGTTTTGCTAACACCTCCTTGAGTTAACCACCAGGAGAGTTAAATATCCAGCCAATTATTTGCAGTAGATTATTCTTTTTAGTGAAAGAACCAATGACAATGCACTACTGTAGTGAGTGTGTATGGTTCAATGGAAGTGTTTGCTTGAAGCATATTTAAACGACACGTTTTTAACATCTTACTGTCCACTCTTGCTCTTCAAGGCCCTCTATTTCCCCTGGATCCAGCAGTGTCCCCCGGAGATTCATTCAGTGGTCGCAGATGAAGAGTTGTGCCCACTTTAAGAAACTATGGTCCATAGATTCATCGATTTGACCTAGCTGAGCTAGACCAAAAATAAAACCACAACGAAGGTGTATGTATTTTAATTAACGTCGCACTAGAGCAACACAACGGGCTATTGGCGACGGTCCGGGAGCAAACCAAGGGAAAGATCCGAGGACAACACCACGTGATTTTGAACCACGGTCAGATGACGAGGTCACATCTGAGCTGACACCCCACTCTCCAAACTTCCACACCAACATGAGGACATTTGAGCCACGACAGATTTAACGTAAAACAGGTCCCTTTGTACACGACGGTCTTTGGTTGGAATCGAACTCGCAACCCTCCGGTTACTAATCCGTGACTCTTCCAACTGTGCTACCGCGGCCCTAAAACCACGACGAAATTTGTATTAATATTGAAAATGTCCTCCAAAATTTAAGTAGAAAAAAGAAATCAAAAATACGTTTATTGAAATAAGCAAAGCAGAGATCTATTTCTAACATGAGAGAAAGAAACGAAATGAACAAAAAATTTTTCATGCTTTCTACACATGAGACTTAAAATGGGTCACCATTAATGAAAACTTCAATATGGACAATTTCTTTGGTTGGATAGATCCAGTTTGGGTCAAACAGAGCGAGCGCGTGGCAGAAACGATAAACCAGATTCGAAATATATTCCAGCTTTTAAAAACACCTGTTGGCAACGTTTTCTCAAGTTGCGGAAGAAAAACAGTTGTTACATCACGCGACGTTGAAGTTGGTCCAAGGTTACACAAATCTATGACCGAACTTTATTCAAATGAGGAGAGGTTAATCTTCCTTATCAGAGCAGCCAAGGTTATTAGATACAATTTCAATGAATGAAGAAAGTAGTCTTCAAAACTTAAGAAGCAGTTACGCAGTTTCGATAGCGTCACAATATCCCCTGTCCCATTAATATAAAGAGCACTTAATTATTCCCGACAGCAATCTTCCGAATTAAAAGGTCCTTTAATTTATATCCCAAAACTAATGGAAAGATGGGAACGTAAATTACGTCTGCTATAAATTAAAATATCTAAAATTCCTTTTTTAGAAAAATATGTTTTTCTGCTTTTGCTTTCAGGTTATCACTTTTAATTGCATTGGAGTTTTAAAAATTGTGTCCCTGTCTTTTTTGTGCAACGTTAAAGTTAAACTAGAAACCCGAATTTTTTTAACATTGCTCTACATTTAATTTATGAAACTGATTTAAATATTCCCACCAAAGAATCCGATAAACTTGAGAGTAATACAAAGCGGTTTCTAGAGAAATGATATGAAATAATTTTATTCTTGTTCACAAGTCAGGAGCGTCACGATAATGCTTCTAGTCTGATTTTTTCGTTGACTCTTGCTTTGCCCTTTCTTTACTTTTTAGCTTGTTTTTATAAGATTGCTTAACAGACCACAACATAAACTTGTTGATTCTTCAAAAGTTTGAAAACCCTGTTTGTATTTTGGAGAAATGTCCTATTTTGATAATAATCATGAAACTCCAAAGTCCCATAGGAATGACATAAATTAACTTTGTAGAGTGAACTAAGCTATAGAAAAGAATAAAAGAGTGATGATTGCATGAGAGGTATTTTAGTGCAATAAAAAAAAACCAGATGGTCTGTGAAGATTTTACTTCCACTACCCAAATGTTCTTACATTGTACACATCGGGCTTAAAATGTAGTTTATCGCCATTTTGGAGACGTTTGGCGTTTAATCCAATTGGTGTTGACCAATCAATTATCATTCATCAATTCGGAACTTATTCTTTAGATTTGGCGAAGTGCTGAAATTGTATTTGAAAAACAAACCAACTGACATCATGTTCAGAATTCTTACAGGTGGTAACGGTAATTATTAATTAACGTCGTACTTGAGCAACACAACGGGTTATTGGCGACGGTCCAGGATTAATCCTCAAGGGAAAAATCCGAGAACAACACCCGGTCAGATGTTGACGAGGTTATATAATACCTGAGCTGGCACCCCACTATCCAAACTTCCGTATCACGCCAAAGAATACTTACAGAAAACGCGTATTGAAACAGAAACAATACCACTACCTATATTTACGTGGGCAGAAGATACCTCTCATATAGCTGGCTTGAATCACGTGAGCCAAAACTCAAGCTTGAACGGCACACTATTTAAATATTTTTTTTCATCTATAAGACTTCACGTTCACAAATTGATGGCTTGAATAATAAATGAATGATGCAACTTCAACAATTTTAAGTGAATATTGTCTCTTTATTCCCTTATGAAATGAATTGACTTTTACAACAGTTAAAAACCCGCGAGTTCTACTTATTTTTTAAATAATGATGGTCACCTTGATAATCTAGATCGCGGATTTATCAGAAAACGTGTTTTCTCTTTTTCACCAAGTCGCACATAATGACGTTTCAATTATCTTAACCTCAACCTTTCCGAGTTCAAATGGCTGTTTTTTACTCATTTTTTTGCTGTAATTCGTTGTCCAACGCAGACCTCAGATCAAGTTGATCTTTTTTTCTGATTTAATGCGTCTCGAGAAACAATCTACCAGTTTCGGTTTAAACATACGCATTACAAAAAATATTTTTAATCTATCATATGCTACAGGATGATTCTAAATTCCCTGGACAAACTTTAACCCTCCTGGTGATTGTCTCGACGAGGTATTTCGTCATTAGCAAAATTGGTCTGATCTTGATGGACGAGATATCTCGTCGAAACCACTTAGAGGTTTAAATGGTGGTAAGGTGCATAAAAATAAACAGTTTTGTCATAGAATGCATGTTTTTAGGTGCTAGAGGGCGTTGTTTGCAATTGTTATTTTTTCCAACTTCTCCGCAACGCGTATTTTTCACGTGATGGAAATTCTTTCCTGCGTTTCGAATTCATATAGCTGGCGGCACAAATGCTCAAATGTTTGACAATGCAGCACTAGCATAATGGGGAAGCGTTCGCTGTACAATCTTTGATCAGCTCTTCAGTTTCTATTTGCAGCTAAATGCATGTCAGTCGGAATTCATGTAATACTCCATCACGTCGAAATTCGTGTTGCAAATGACGAAGTTAAAAGAAGCACGATTTCAAACGCGCCAAACTAATTACGAGCAACAGTTGTGTGGATATAACAGGGTGATTATAATTAAAGTTCAACTTTCAAAAATTTGCAAAAAAGAACCACTGCTCAGAATGACCTGAAATTTGAACTGAATATGCTCGAAGAAGGGGGAAATGGTATGACATAAGAAAAAAAATAGTTCCAAATATTACCAATAGATGGCGCTTTAAGTGTCATAACATATTAAATGGGTTCGGCTACAAGTGATATTTGAATCGCAATGCGACGGCTGTGGCGTGAGTTGCACGTTAAACCAACTGTACCGTTCAATGTGCATGACCTTATCGGTTTTTTACTGAAAAAATGACTTCCAAGTCATTCAACAGTTGTGGCACTGTTAGTGGAAAACCATCCACCGCGACAAGGTCGTACCACATCGGATGGGGAAAATCGGTTTTTAATTGTCCTGAGGCCAAAAACCGCATAACAAGCAACAATGAAATCGGTTTTTAATTGTCCTGAGGCCAAAAACCGCATAAAAAGCAACAATGAAATCGGTTTTTAATTATCGCCAGACTTGCGCAAGACATGTTCAATATGCTGTCCACTGTTTGCTGCCACAAGTTGAAACCGAGAAACAACATGTTCCACTCAGGGGTCACGTTGTGAACGTGTTGCGCAATGCGTGCCTTTATTTCAGCTAAGTTTGCAATCGGACCACTGAACACAATATTTTTCAGATAACCCCATAGCCAGAAGTCACAAGGATTAAGATCAGGTGATCTTGACGGCCAGGCTGTTGGAAAATGATGGCTGATAATTCTATCATTTCCGAAATGCCTCTTGAGCAGCTGCTTCACTGCCTTTGCAATGTCCGGAGGAGCGCCATCTTGCATACAAATGATGCTACCCACACATGCACGCTGTTGAAGTGTTGGAATGACGTGGTTGCGCAAAAGACTCTCATAGCGTTTACCAATGACGGTAAAGGTAACAGGACCCGCACGACCCATCTCCTCGAAAAAAAATGGTCCTACGATAAACGATTGCGTCAACCCGCACCACACAGTTAACTTTGCAGAATGAAGAGGTACTGGTTCATGTGCGAACGGATTTTCCGTTGCCCATATTCTGCAATTCTGAGTATTAACATGTCCTTGGAGATGGAAATGGGCTTCGTCTGTCCACAAAATGTTTCCACGGCCATTCATTGTCCACTTCCATGCGAGCAAGAAATTCTAGAGCAAAAGTTTGTCTTACTGGCAGGTCAGCAGGAAGCAACTCCTTAACATGGGTAATTTTGTATGGATAGCAATGCAGGGTGTTTCGTACAATTTTATGCACCGTGCTCACAGGCACGTCCAAAGTTCGGGCAATTCCCCGTGCACTGCACGTTTGCACACCACCGCTTGTCTCTTCCTTGAATGCTGTGGCCACATCTTCTACTGTCATCGAAGCAATCGGTTTCCACCCTCTGCCAGATTTCATTTCAAAAGAACCTGTCTCTTCGAATTTCTTAATAATTTTCTCCAGACCCTTGGCAGACATCAGACCACAGCCTTTTTCATACCCTTTACTGTCCGGAACTTCTTCAGAGCTACTTACGCACAGTCACCGTTCTTGTAAAAGAGCTTCACAAGCAGAGCGCGATCCTTCATTGAGAGAGTCATGACGAGCTTCTCAGACGCAATATGAGGAAAACGCCATGTACCCCGCGTTTTTATAACAAATGCAATGTGTCATGGACTGGACTGGACTGGACATATCACTTACGGAGCACCTGCTTTAAACAGCCTATCTCCCCATCATAATGTGTGCATAATAATAGAAATACATAAAGATTATTTTATTAAAATCAAAAGCTGTGCGGCAGAAAGAAGATGATCAGCTTTTCAAATATAGGGGGCGCTCCTAACAGCGGATCGACAGGTCGGTCGGTTTATCCTTCCTAGTGCCGTCCGCTGTCGATAGGGGCGAGCATTTGATGGTCCGTGCAGCTGGCAGGCGGTTCACCTATCAGTCTGCTTATGAAGTCTAACTAAAAAGAGAATTTAAGACATGATTAAAATATTTTTTTTAAAGAACATGGTGAAAGGAATTTAAAAGAAAAACGAGTTGATGTTTTTGTGATATAATTAAGGGTCCAGTCGAGTCTTAATGCTCGACATTACGAGTGACAACTGTCGCGGTCCATTCAAGTTGGATATTGCAATTGATTTGCAGGGGGGGGGGGGATTAATGGAACTGAAGTCGAAAGCCTCAGGGTTCAAACGAAAAACTCCACATTGACGTTTGGGTCTGTGTGGGAAGGTCTGAAGATTTTGCTGCAGAAAGGCTCTTGGTCTTTTCTGCGAGCTTTTGACCGAAGGGTCATATGCTGGTATTGCCCTTAATGCCTCGTTTGGCACCTGAGGTAGTTTTTGGAAGAATTTGAAAGATATGCGCTGTAGGAATTCAGCTATGGGTTTGCAATGTGTAATGCGCATGACATGTCTTTTATTTTGCATATTATGACGCTTAAAGCGCCATCTATTGCTAAAATTTGGAACTATTTTTTTCTTATGCCATACCATTTCCCCCTTCTTCGTTCAGGTCATTCTGAGCAGTGGTTCTTTTTTTATAGCTTTTGAAAGTTGAACTTTAATTATAACCACCCTGTATTTTTGACGAAAAATGTTTATTTGACCCAACCACCCTTTAAAAGTTTGGTGAGGGAATTCCAAATCACCCTTTTTACCTCTAATTTCAATAATACTCTCGAAAACCAATTTGAACAGTAGATTTTGTCTATGGGAATACTCGTAGAAAAACACAATATAAGTAAAATGTATCTTAGATGAATGAAAATAATTGGAATGGAAATAAAATTACTCCAAAGCCTTTTCAATGGTAAAAATCAAATGCACATGAAAAAGCAATGTTGGTTAGATGCATGGTGGATCAACAATATTTTTAGCTGCATAGAATGATTTGACAATTACGTTATTAAATAGTTATTCTGCATTTATAATATCACCAAAGCCCTTTGCATTGCTCCAGTGTGACGTTAATTAAAACACACACCTGCATTTATAACAGGAACGGGTATTTAAAAATGAAAAGCTCTTTTTGATACTAAAAACCATTTTTCATGGTTGCTACATCAGTTTAAATTGACTTCTTTAAGATATAAGAATCGATAATTATAGTTGTTTTGATATATATTTCAAACCAAACTATTTGTTAACATGGAATAACTTATTTTAGAGATTAAAATAGCAAGGGGTAGAGAAATATAACACTAGATTAACAAGGCATAGAATGCAATAACATGTATTGTAATTTGATGAATATTGAATTATTTTTGCTCTTGTCATCGATTGCTTTGATCCAAATCAGGCCAATATATTGAAAATCGGTGCTTTCTCCATGTTGGCGCATGCCTCAGGAATGAACTCATTCCTAATTCTACCAGAAAATCTAAGGGTTCTGATTTGATATTCAACGGTCAAGAAATTTACCGAAACCTAGATTGCAAAGATCTACTCAATTACCAGGCCGGTAATCAAAATCTAAAAATTGTCTTCAAATCTTGCCAATTCGGGTTCTTATGGCGCAAGGGTCATGCTTTTCCAAGTTACGACAACGTCAAGTAAATGGACATACATGTCGGAATGTCTAGGCGCCAACCTGCCCACGTTCCAAAAAGCGCGGGAAACATTTCCCAAAGACCAAACGGAGCACTTCCCGCCAGAAGGCGCGAACCCCGCAGACTGACTCCGAGCGATTTGATGTTAAGACGTGGCTTTGCACGGACGTGCCACCAGGATGTTAATCCCACTATGATTTGACGTTTAATCTGATATTTGTACATAATTGACCCCTGTAATTAACCCCCCTTTTCCCCTAGATTTTATTAAAACAATATTTAATTGTAATGATGCTCTCCTCAATTCACTTCTAACATATTAATCCACAACATACATACAAGGAAAGTTTACTGTTACAGAAATAAGAAATATACCCAAGCCCATCGAACTTGCGTCGCTTACAAAATCAACATGGCAGGATTAATAGAAAATTTTTAGATTCTTTAAATGTTTCAAGAAAAGTTGAAGAACCTAGAGTTTTCTTTAAATCTTGCCATGTCGACGACTAATGTTAGCGTTCCCATTGGGAGTTCCTTATTTGTGATTAGACTTCTTCAGCAGATATTCTGCATGTCAAAGTAATGAGGTAATTTTCCTGCTCTGTGTGTGTCATTCCGATACCGAACGAACAAGGCTATCTTTTTCGATCAGTCGGTCCACCAAGGACTCTGAGCAGATGTTACCAAATCAGATCCGGCTTGACACTGTTAGGAGTCATAGTACAAATGTGGGGCACAAGGCAATTCATTTGTTAGCAGAAGGGCGTACGATGTTGGTGGCTTTCTGATTGGCCGAATCGAAGATCTCGCCACTGGCGAAAAAGATCGGATGGTTGATAGACAAAACCTAACAACTGATAACCAGGATTGTGATGGTATTGCATAAAAGTTTTGATGGGGATGCCAGCTTTGTGACGCACGGCGTTGGACATTCCGGGAAAACACGAGCCGCTTTTTGTTTTGTAAACAAGGTCGGAACATTTCGTTCGAATCTTCACGCACGAATCGATCGGCCTGTTTGAGAAAAAGTGCGAAATAGTGCTTCACGAGTAAACAATCTTGTTCTTGGACAAGATGACATAGAAGCCTGCTACAATTCAGAATTCATCAAACAAGCATGATTTCTGATGCATACCAATGATTAAAAAACATAACGTGTGTTGTTCAAGAGAGTAGAATTAATGGATAAAAGTTGAGTGTCAATTCTGAGTTATAATATTCGGACATGTTTTCCGTGCATTTAAAAGTATAATTAGCTCTACTTCTAAGAGAAAATTTAAAGGACGAATCGACAACTTTTAGAAATATTGTTCAAGAGTAAATATATATTCTCTGTTTATGTCATTTAGCAGGGATTGTTTGATCCAGATATAAAACGTAAAAAGTAAAAATATAGTCTTTACATTTATGAACAAGATTTAACTGCGTCTTCATTAATCAACTAGATGTTAAATAAATTAAACACTACTTACTCTTCCTAATTTGTAAGTAAAGTTTAAACTTCGGAATAGAATTTTTCCCTATAAAAGAAGATTACCTGAATGTTCTTTTACGCATGAGTTCGATGCATTAATGATTTCATTAATGTCCAATTATTTGATTATCATTTGAACTAGTACTTAAACTGTTCTTGAATTGTGAACATTGCGATGTTTTCAACTTCGCTAAATATATTCGTCAGAATTTTCTAGCAGACACTCAGACAAGACACTCAGACACATAACATTCTAAGACATTCCTCAAACGACCCATAAAACTCTAACCCACAGATCTTCGCACATTACTTTTCCTATGCTATCCATCCTGACATAGGTATGGTCTGATCGCCTGGAAGTCCCTTTTGCTATCGGACAGAAAGGTCACTACTATCGGACATGTTCATGAGGTCACTCCTCCCGTCTGCAGTCGTTGGGATGCACGAAAAAGTGGATTTCTGTCAGTTCTCGCGATGCCGAATAAATTATAACATTCCAAATATAGACTGAAAATGGTGTTAACAGATAAAAAACACCGCATTAAATTATTTATTAGTGTATTTTTCCATTTGAATTAAACAAAAAATGTACTGCTCAAAAGCACTGTGCACTATCTAGAAGAAAATTTTAACGATAGCTCTAAAATTTTACAAACGACAGGTGAGACTGATGAGTCTCGGGAATTTCATATTTTTACGCTTAGAAATTCAGTGGGACAGATAGAAATATTTATTCAAAGGAAAACGACGGACTCATTCAAAGAACGATTTAAAACTTATTCAATATTACAAAATAGCACATTTAAAAACTGAACCTCTTAAGAAGTTTTCAAGATGCTTTTACTCGTATAATCTACTATCTGAATTACCCGGCGTTTCTCAGGTTAAATTGTTTGTAATTCATACTAGTATTACTCAATGTTATTCCTATGGTGATTTCGAATTGTTTTAGCCCCCTCTTCAAACCCAGGACAAATCGAACGAGGTTAATATATAGCATATGTTTCCCGCAGAATTCTAAAGAATGGATGTACCAAATTTGGTGTGAATTGGTGTCACAGCTATCGTAAAAATACTCAATGTTATTCACGTGGGAATTTCGAATTGTTTTTAGCCCCCTCTGCACACCCAAGACAGATAGAACAGGGGTTAATATGTAGCCTAAGTTATCCGCAGGGTTCTGAAGAATAAGTGTACCAAATTTGCTGTGGATTGGGTCAAACGGTGTAGATTTGTATAGAGAACAGACAGACGCCAAATCTGCTTTATATAAGACTAGCAGAATTACCCGGCGATGCTCGGGTTGAATTGGTCAAATGTTGGTTCTATTTCGTAGAAAAATGTAAGCATCATTTAAGTGTACAGAAAATATTTTTTAACATCGTTTTAACTTTTTCATAGCTTCTACAATTTACTTCGGACGCAAATATGCATACATGATATATCCATTCATATAATCCATTTCATATTCATCATACTCTTGCTGTAAGACAAACTACAAAAGCTTTTTCTGAGATGACTTCTGAAGTCGATTTTGAGTTTTGGAGTGATTACGAATGACAATTAAGTTCATTTTCAGTAAAAATGAGGAACTTTCAGCGTATAGTCTTGCACTCAGTTTTCCAATCAATATTTATTATTTGTGGTACCCTTGCACCATGGATTCAATGTTTTCGAATTACATTATCATTGAGAGAGGATGGCAAATTGAACTTTTACGGCATTCGTGGTTAATTTATATTGAAGCACACATATTTTTCTTGAAAATTCTATTCAGCCGCACGTGGAATAACGGAGCTTGTTTAAAACAAATGTCATCAGTGTAGACAAAGCAAACTCAATCGATTACACTTTTTACAAAAACACTGCTTTCAATGAATGTTTCACAGGTACCCAAGTTGTATACGAACAGTTTCAAGTAAACAACATCGACCTTCTGCCATTTAAGACAAAAAAATTCTATTTTTCAAGTCCTAGTTTACATACTTTCTTACTATATTATTCCAAGATCAGCAAAGTCTTATTAAAAATTCGCTTTCCTCCAACAGAAAAATTTAGTTTTAAATCGAATCCTTAAGGTACTTTATTCAATTGCAATTCAAGTTTCTCTATGAAAACGATGTACCTATTTAGAATGACAGATGTAGTTACTTGACTATGGAGTACAGCTTTCAATAATACCCATGAAACATGAAAAACAAATGTAAATTAAATTCATTTTAATCGTCTTGTAATGAAAATGTCAAAATTTAGAAATATCTTTGAACTACAACGTATGGCTGCCCGTTTTGATTTAACGTAACATCTCACTTTAGAATAACTTTATTTTAACTTTACCAGTCATTTTAAAATAAGTTATACACATTACTTAAAAAGATTTCAATTTATTTTTATGAAACAGAATTCTACAAACTATAACGTATTTAAACAAACTTAAGGAAAGTTTGTCGAAATATACATATAATAACCACAAAATTACCCATGTCTAGTGGTATTTGGCAGAAAATAAAAATAATTCATTATAATTTAACTCCAAAATAATATGTCTGTAATATGGAAAGTAATGGAACACATAAATACAAACAGAAACGAAATTCTGGTCATTGAAAAATGTAGAATTTTGAAAAACGAAAGATCTGAGCAAGCGTGTTGAATTTCGGCGTCATGAGAATATACTGAAATACAGAAATTCGAAAAAGAGGTTTAAAAAATATTGATAGACAATAATGAATTATTTACAAAAAGAACAAAAATTTACAAAACTTAGAAATGCTCAAATATGACCGCAACATTTCTGTCTTAACTCAAATATAGAAACACGGAATTCTAAATCTAATTTATAAAATTAAACATTAATTCTGGCGTTGCCAGATACCAAATTGCAAAATTACGCTTTTATCATCAATGAGTTTTTGCTTTGGTTTTTCGTGTTCCATTAGAAAATGCAAGTTATGTAAAATTAAGTATTTTAAATATCCATTTTTCATCATTAAAATATTCCTAAATTATTTATATTGTGGAAAGAAATAAAAATCAGTTCAAACATAATTAAAATTTTAAATTGTTTAAGTATAACGTTTCGGAAAAAATTGTTTTTCGAGCAATACTGGTAAAACAATTTTATTAGAAAATTTGATTTTAGATCAATAATGGTAAAATGCATACCTCAACCGTTTTATGCTCAATGTTTTTCCTGTGGCAATTTCGAATTGATTTAGCCCCCTTGCACACCTAGGTTAAAGAGAACGGGGTTAATATGTAGCTTGCCTTACTCGCAGGGTTCCAAAGTATAAATGTACCAAATTTGGTGCAGATTGGTCAAACGGTGTAGATTTGTAGTATTGTACATACAGACAGACTCCAACTCTGCTTTATATGTATAGATTAGATCATATTTAGAATTTTTTACAAGTGATGCCCAAATTAATCTTACACGAAAATTCTCCTTTTCGTAAATTGTAATATGTTTTTAATAATGTCCGACCACTGACCTCTCGGCCTAAAACTCTTCCACAACCAATCAGATTCCCTCCCTCTTTTAACTACTCAGAGAAACTTTCCCCTCTCTGTAAGTACGGTGCCTAAATTTCGAGTGCGAAATGTGAAGGTGAGCTGGTCAACGGAGTTCTAGTTGATTCAATATAATTCAGGATTTTCAATATTTTTTTGCATCGGAAAAGTATGTTTCAAGTACATTCTCATTTCTCCACACAAGCACCGTTCTTATTTAAATCCTATGTACAATAAAAATTATTTATCATTTTGTTATCTAGTTATATTATTTATTTTAATACTATCCCATTTTTATTGTTTAAGAGGCATTTTCTTCCAAGCTAAATACAGGTGGTAGTATTTCTGTGGCGATACTTGTTTCCCGTACGTATCGTTGTGTTGATCCAGTTAGACGTTAATTAAATACCTATGTACCCGAACGTATTATGACGTGACTTCAGTTAACTTGTTTTTCAAATACGATTTCAGCACTTTGCCGATAAAAATTCGAAGAGAATAAATTCCGAATTGAAATTTGTTGATCGGTCAACACCAATTGGACTAAAACCAAACGTTTCCTAATCGACAATCAACTATATTTTAAGGTAACCCCGACATGTGTCATGCGATAGCATTCGGATAGCAGAAGTAAAATTTTCAGACCGTCTGATTTGTTAACACCTGAAAATCTCTATCATAACGTTAATAGAACTATTTACATAGATGGTAACTTGAAAGGAAGAATCATGTCACATAATACGTATATCATCACTGACTTATCAATAGGCACACAAAATATTAGATAAATAGGTAGTTGAATTTGCGTCACACGGGAGCAACACAACGGATTATTGGCGACGGTTCGGGATCAATTCCGAAGGGAAAGATCAGAGGACGCCTTGTAATTTTGAATCATAGTCAGATAACGAGGTCAACGCCTGAGTTGGCTCCCCACTCTCCAAAATTCCACACCAGGCCAACATTTTACAAAATATTACTTTACAAAAATAGGTAGGTATTTTAATTAACGTCGCACTGGAGCAATACAACGGGCTATTGGTGACGGTCCGGGATAAATCCCCGAAGGGGAAGATCCGAGGACAAAACCACGTAATTTTGAACCACGGCCAGATGACGAGGTCACACTTGAACTGGTATCCCACTTTCCAAACTTCCACACTACGCCAACGCGAGGACATTTGAGACCACTACAGATTTAACGTGTACCAGCCCTCTTTGTACATGATGGTATTTGATTGCATTCGAACTCGAAACCCTCCGGTCATTTCCTTTCCGACCAGAAAAATTGACTTTTATATAGCCTGCTCTCATGTCCATTCATTGGTAGATAATGCGGTAATATTTGAGTATTATATCTATAAAGTTCTTGCAGACTATTTTTGCTGTGGAATGCTTCATTTTTAAGTTGGGCGCCACTATTTATTTCCTGACAACGTGTTTATGAACGCACGACCAGCACACCGCTTAAATCTGTACCATGCTGTGAATTTTACGTAATTTTATATTGGCTATTTTCTCAGATCTTGGTTCTCTTTGCCAACGTTGTGATGTGCTATCTCTGAAAATCATACCTGAGGTGCCTTATCAGAAAGAAATATAGTTCAGGATGAGGTTAGAACAGGAATAGCTGGTGAAAGAAATCGTATGGAGAAAATAGAAAAAAGCTAAGAAATACTTTAAGAAGCCTTCATTTTTTTCTTTATCCAATATTAATTCAGTAAACACCAGTTGCTTAGAATAGATCCCTTTGATCTAGCAATATCACGAGTTTCAATCATGTCGTTATCACCATTTCACCAACACTGGTATAGAGAACAAATCAACGAAAAACATTTAATCAAGAAGTATCATTGGATCATTTCACACATTCTTTTCCACTGACTCTTCTCGAAAATTTGCAGCCCGTCTTCCATGCATACATAAAATTTGAATTACACCGTAAATAGACAAGTTCAAGTGCGCGTTTAGCAATCCTTTGGTCAAGAATTCAATCCCAATCCATTCTCTTACACATGAAATGGACTACCTTAAGTAAAATATGAGATTAACAACTTTGTATGAAGTATTGCGCATTCACAATTTCGATGCAAATGTAAGTCGAAAATAGACAAGTGTCTAAGCAGAAACGTCCTGTATACATGAATATATAAAGCAACAAAAAGGACATTTTGGTCATGATATGGGCCAAGGACTAATTTTTATTTACCAACTAGGGCTGTCTGAGTAACTGTGTTTTCTCAGATGGAAGCGAACTTGTAAATTTTGTTTAATCAGTAAGCTTTAGGTGAGAGTTGGGAATTTAGGATTATTCCGTCTTAGGAATGTCTATGTGCAACGTGTACGAGTCTGAACTTTAAACTTTTTCAAGAGTAAGGCTTTTAAAGTCGATTCATTTTTAAATCAAATACGTTTTACAGAGAAAAATAGAGTTCTTGAAATAAAGACCACTTTGATTCAGTTCAAAATTCAAGTCTTCGGAATGATGTTTTGAAAATAAAAATTAAGTCGTTCCGGTTTTTGAGAACCACTTTCTCAGAGCTTTATTTCTACAAAAATGTTTAGAGTTCTATCTAAAAAGAAAACTAATCCCTTGGAATAAATATTTCTTTATTTTGTGAAAGATCCATCATCTAACCCAGTGGTTCTCAAAGTGTGGTCTGCGGACCACCAGGGATCGACAACAAGGTTTCAGTGGATCCGTGATGACCATTCAATATTTCACTACTCAAAATCGAGAACTTTTAAGAAAAAAAATATTACATTATTTTCTCAGTTCTAAAAATTATTATTAAAAATGTCTTAAAATTTTATAACTGAGCAATGGAATTTGAAGCTAAGGGCGTACTTTCCAGTGACTGAATGCTTTTAAGCATTCAGTCACAGCAGCTTCATATTCACATTGAGATTAAAAATATATTTTGAATTCGTTAGTACTATAATTTTACAAATTGGGAGCTTTCTAATTTTAATACATTTTAATCGATAAATGCCAGTTTGTATAATATGTACTGCTTATTTTATTTCATATCTCTAATTTTCTTTTTCATTCAGAACCTTAAATTGTCATAACTAATACTTATTGTGAAGTTATAACGATTTATAATGTATTTCACATAAATCTAAGGGCTTCGGTAGTCTGGTTAGAAGAGTTACTAACGGAGATAACGGATTAGCAACCGGAAGGTTGCGAGTTGGAATTCAACTAAAGACCGTCGTGTACAAAGGGGGCTGGTGCACGTTAAATCTGTCATGGCCTCAAATGTCCTCACGTTGGTGTGGAAGTTTGGAGAATGGGGTGGTGCCATGTCCAAGTGCGACATTAATTAAAATACATACATAAATCTAAATATTTACTCCCATATTAAGGCGAAAACATAGTCATTATGGTCTTATGCGGATGCTTATGCGGTCTTATGCTATATATGCCCTATTTAATTTTATAGTCATAGTGCCCTGAGGTGAACTGCTATCGTAGGCGATGGCGTCCAAAACCATTATACCGAGTTGTCTCGTGGTATGGCGTTCCACAGATGCGGCCGGATTGGCCCTGTCACCACGTCGGCGCCAGACTCGTACACGGCGGCTGTCATTGCTAAAACAGAAGCGTGACTCGTCTGAGAACACTACCCTGTGCTATTCCGTTGTCCACGTGGCTCTATCCCGACATCATTGCAAACGGTGACGTCTGTGCTGTTGGGTCAATGGTAATCGTCTCAACGGGCGCCATGAATGCCGGCCGCCAGCGATCAATCGGCGGCTAATGGTCCTGGACGATATGGGAGCATCAAGGGTGTCCTGCACATGCTGCAAAAGGACGACAGACGTGGCTTGCGGGGCCGCCGATGCTTGCCGGCAGATGCGTCGGTCTACGCGGGCTGACGTCACTGGCTGCACCGGAACCCCTTAAACGTGCCACGTTCCCTTGGTCCAACCATCTGTGCCACAACCGGTGCACCGTGGACGCGTGTAGGTGGGTATCTGCTGAGATTTGACGTATGGACCAACTTGCCCTTCTGAGGCCAATCATCATACCCCTCGTGAAGTCGTCTGTTTGCTGGAACTGTCTTGATTGGCGGCGTCCTGCCATTTTCCGCTACTACCCGTTTCCTCTGAGACACAAAAACAAATTGCAACTTGATTTACCTGGCAAACAGAGCGGCGCGAAACTGACCACTTTTGCAGGTTCCTTCTCTGGTTTTTCACTCGCCGTGCGCGGGACAGCTGCGCAGTTTGTATCATTTACATATCTAGGTGAGCTGCGTCTACCCTATAAATTTCATCCAGTTCTGCGCACTCCTTCTGAGTGTTGCATTTTCAATGTCAGGTAGTGTAATTACCATTACCACCTGTATTCTGAACGTGATGTCTATTGGCTTGTTTTTCAAATAAAATTTCAGCACATCTGTTGCTCTAGTGCGACGTTAATTCAACTAATTAACACAGATTTGTCTCCCATTGAGCATGCCTGCGATGTGCGAGGCCATTGCACCATCCCTGGAATTAGAGATCTGGAGCAACAACTGCACAATGCTTGGTATGCTTTGCCATAGGATGATATAATGAATTCATTTGACTCCATGCCAAACTGTGTATTGGCGTATATTGCCGCCAGATGGGATATTGGAATATGTTGGGCCAGAAATTCGAAACTTACTAACTTATGACCTCTCTGATGTAATTCTACAATAAAAAGAGTCTATAGATTTGATATTGGGATAATTTCTTTGTCTATTCACTACATATTCTTTATCGTTCGTATTTGTATTTCTTTATCTTTCGCGTGTTAAGATGCTAAGTTTCACACATGCTAAGTTTCATTCCGATTGAACACTGACATTGATCGGGATGTTTCGATTCTTTTTGCATAAGTGTATAAAGCATCATGAAAAATAAAGACAGACATAACTATGTTCAAGCAGTTAAAGATTTCATACATAAAAAATCATATTTGTGGTCTCCCCAAATACGAGTTGCGACATACTTCTATTTTCTTTTTCATGAAAACAAGTACTTATGCATTTAATATCTCACACAACGTCCTTTTTAATATCATTGATTTTTAAACTAGTGTATCCACTTAAATGAATTTACAAATTTATTTTCTAATTCCGTAGAATTCTAATTGAGCTATATTCCCTTCCGAATGGATTATGATCTTAAAATTTAAATACTTTAAGAGATATAACTTTATTATTTTTACTTTAAGAGAAGATTGGAAAAGTATCCTCTTAACCCTCTTGACGGTTGCCTAGACGAAGTATCTCGTCATTAGAAAAATTGATCAGATCTTGAAAATCAAGATAACTCGTAATTAGAGGATAACTGGCTAGATCTTGATCTCATCGTCATAAAAAATTCGGCAATAGCTTGATGACGAGATATCTCGTCATCAGAAAAACCGATCAGATCTTGATGGACGATAGATCTCGTCGAAACCAATTCTAGTATTAAATGGATGGAAAGCCCGAAGAGGATCCGGTACTATTTCAAATGCAATATAAATAAAAATATTCTGGGGCAGCGGTATCCCAGTTAGAAGAGTAACAGGTGATCAATCGGAGGGATGATATTTCGAAATTAGATCAAACCAAAAATCGTCGTGTACACGAGCTGGTGCAAATTAAATCTATCATGGCTTCAAATGTCCTCACGTTTTCGTGGTGTGGAAGTTTGCAGAGTGTGGTGGCAGTACAGATGTTGACCTCGTCATCTATCCGCGGTTCAAAATTACGAGGCGTTGTCCTCGGGATCTTTCTCTTCGGGATTGATCCCGGACCATCGCCAACAGTCTATTGTGTTGGTCCAGTGAGATCAATTAACTACATACCTAAAAAATATATTCTAGAATTCTACGTGACATTCTCCCAGGTCACGTTGAGTCAAACACTAGATGGTGTTGTGATGACATGAATTCGAAGCAAACATTCTTCACGAGCTCATTAAAATAGCTGAGTGAAATCCTTGACTGTGGCTAGATGGATAAGATCGGTCAAAAGTCAATCCCAAAATAGCATTCGTTTTTAAACTCTCGGAGGAGTGGCGGGCGGAGAAAATAGTTCGATCGACCCTCAAACGATGTGGTGTGAAGCGCAATACCTATTTATAGACTCTGATGTTTGGAATAGCTTCGGGAAGATGACAAGTGAAGTAAGTAATCAAAGTCGGTGTCGATATCGGCTTGGATTACATCAGGGCAAGCAACACTCAAAGCAAACTGATCATTATTTACCTTGAGTTGGATAGGTAAATCAATGGAATCGCTTTCAATGAAATAAGGATTAGCTTTTTATATTTGTTTCTTTGGTAGGTATTCAAGTATTTTAATTAGCGTCACGCTAGAGCAACACAATGGGCTATTGGAGACTGTCCGGGATCAATCCCAAAGGGAAGGACAACGCCACGTAATTTCGAACCACGGTCAGATGACGAAGCAACACCTGAGCTGGCACCCCACTCTCCAAATTTCCACACCACACAAACGTGAGGACATTTGAGGCCACGACGGATTTAACGTGCATCAGCCCCCTTTGTACACGACGGTCTTTGGTTGGATTCGAACTCGCAACCCTCCGGTTGCTAATCCGTTACTCTTCCAACCGGGCTACCGCGGCCCGGTTTGTTTCCTTGATGTTAATCCGAATCTATGACGCCAAATCCCGATTTTTATATGGTTAGATATTTCTAGTGGCCAGTCATTGTGATATATTATCGGATTATAGCAGAAACTCCTTAACTGAGAAAGCACTTTTTTACTGTCACCAGTTGGCTCTGTTTAAAGATTAACTATTAGTTTTTTGATAAAAAAATATAAATTATAACCATTTTGATAGTGTTATATACATTATCGTTTTAAAAGATTGCAATTTGACAATGTATTTCTCATCATTACGAAAATAAGCTTTTGGTGTCTCGGAAAAAAATGTCAGATAATGAGTTTCCGCTCTAAGCCTCGTGAGTTTTCTCTATGCCTAAGATGACAATTCCTTTTAATTCTTAACACAAAATTACAACTTAACATTTATTTGACTGTACAGAAAATAAAAAAGATTAACAATTAATTGAATACGAATTACTAAGGTATACCCACTTTGCGTATATCCGAAAAATAGAGATGTCAATATACGATAGAATGAAAACAAGCTCAAATTTGTTCTTTTCTCTTTGCTATTAGAATACAATGAATGAGTGTTCATATTTTGAGTGTTTCAGACACTACTAATTATTTTAGTGTATAGGCCGAAGCCGACTAATTCTTATCAGAACTAAAGATCAGGTAAAGTATGATTAGTGGTTAAACAAATGAAGTCTTAGCCACACTGATAGTAAAAATCTAAAAACTTCAAAATATGACTAATAAGAATTAAAAACACGTGACAAAGTCGTCAATAGATATTTCAGTGGATCAAAATGTCCACCATCGCGTCGGACAGTAGTAAACAACGAGAGGAAATGTTATCATAGAATAATGTTGCCACAACTAGCTATTTTATAAGGAGTTACATGAGTTGCGGCAACACTATTCTATGATAACATATTTAAACTCACGTGTTTTTCTCGTTGTTTACTGCTGTCCGACGATGGTGGACATTTTGATCCACTGAAAAAGCGATTGACGATTTTTTTCTCATGTTTTCAATCTTTAATTGTCACATTTGGAAGTTTTTAGGTTTTTCTAAAGTTTAGATTGACCAAGAAATCAAAGCGAAAATATCTGACCAAATTGTAAAGGGTAGAGGGGCCCAAAATAAAATTATTTTGTCAAAGCATGTGTGTTCGGAAATGCTACATTTAGGGGCAGATGGTGTTGTTTAGGTCTGACAATTACATCGTTTTTGTGGCGTAAGGCGCCATTCCCTGCTCGGATTTTCGACGGTATGCATCGATACATAAATTCGAAGCTCGCAGATATGCATCTGATGTATGGGCTACGAACGTCTATCGATGGACGTATGGGAACGATTGTTTATTTTGTTTATTTTTTTAAATGTTTTTAAAATTGAAAATTTATTTTTAAACTTATTAAAATGTTATTTTGGGCCCCTCTACCACCCTTTACAATTTGGCCAGATATTTTCGAAATACCATATATTTAAAGTGCATGATTATGTTTTCAACATAAATAAAAATAATAAGGATTAATATTGTTATTAGAGGGTGTCAGTGTTTTCAAGTGAGTAGCTTTTGATTGTGAGCGAGTCGGCTGGTATCAAATGGTGTTCAGATTTGTCACCGGATAAAAAGACCTACTGCAAGAATTAACAGAAAATTTCTCTGTATTACGAGATTTAAAATACAACATTAACTACAAAATCGAGAATATGGTTGATAAAAAAGCGTTTATAAAGTAATCGTGAAATATTTAAGCCGTTTTGTAAAAGATTCACTCTGAGAGGCTTTTTTTGTAAAGCTAAATGGGCGTAGAAGGCGCTTGTGTTTTTGGTTCTTGGGGTTGGTGTTTACTTAGTCATGACCTAGTAAACAATATACGCATTCCGTTTCAAATGACATATACCGTGACATTTGAAATGATAGAACAAATTTGTTTTGGATATTTGTTTCGAGGGAGCTTGTTTTTGTGTTTTGATTTGTGATTTAAATCTGTTTTAGGAGTGCTCGCAGGAAAAAAAGATATTCATGTATTGGACAGGAGATGAACTGTTTGGATAGCTTGATGCAATTTCTTCAGAAAAACATTCCTATGATAAACAAAGATTTTGTCAAACGAATGCTTTCAGAATATTCTATTAACTTCTCTTTATTTTTCATAAGGGTTATTATTAGGTAGATTACAAGTTTTAGTTTCGAAATATTCCTGTCTGAAGCAGTAAGAATAGCTCGTGAAATGGTTTCCTTTTGACGTGAATACGTCTTTGAAATTGGAACAGTATTGGGGGCATGCATTAAAAGCCGAGCGTTTGATAAAAGCGTTACCACTGTTTTGTCTTATAATTTCAGAACAAGAAATATCCAGAAGATAAACATAACGTCACGTAGACAAAGGATGTCCGTACCAGACATAACCTTTGGACCGAATGCAGAGGCGTACTGAGTGCGGGGAGGGGGTCTGCATTGTGTCGCGATTCTATGGTGCTGGGCTAGCTTTGGGCCAGTGTAACTATGGATTGCGTAGAAAGAGGCCTGGAAAGAAAGCTTACAAACTACTACAATCACATACCTTTAATAAATAAAATTATCCTTTAATCAAACTGCATTTTAATCGTTCAAACTGTAAATTAATTGTTGAATATTCACACAATAAAAAATCGTTCAAACTTCCTGTCTGCTTCATTCATTTCACAATCCAATATCAGACCCGAGTATTAAAGTCAAAAGTACAGTTTGTGTCCTAGACACAACCCGTCATCTGACTGTGGTTCAAAATTACGTGGTGTTGTCCTCGGATTTTTCCCTTTGGGTTTGATCCCGGACCGTCCATCAATAACCCATTGTGTTGCTCCAGTGTGACGTTATCTAAAATACCTACCTACCTCGACACAACCAACCAATATTTTTCAAATCACTTATAAAAGTAGCTTAAAAGAAAAGAAGAATCTTTAAATCATAACTAGATGGAAAATTGATTATTTTAAATTCTGTGAATGAGGTATTTGATAAGTCTCTTGAAATCTTAGTGACATTAAGCGATATCTATATGTCACACCCCGGCTGCAATACCACCAGAATTCAAAAAATGAATTTCTATAATATGTGTAGCAAGTTCCAGTACAGTAAATTCCTGTAAATTCCAGTACAGTTGGGGCAGATTTGTAGCATGCAGAAGTATGTACTTGTATTTAGTCTTTCTACACATAACATTAGAAATATGTAAGTTATGGCGATAATAGCAGCTAGAGTGCAATATAAAAATGCAGAATTATCTGCATACTTGTTTTATTTTTACATCTGTAATATTTCAAGTTAAATGGAGTTTTAAGGAAAATCGATAATTTTATACTTAAGGTATTTTCATCTAAAAATTTATAAGCGCGAGTATATTCACCACAATGATAATACTTGCTTTTCTGCTTCGTTACACATTGTATATATTGACTTATTAGATGTTGGTCAGATTTTTTGGCGCAGGGTCCAAAACCGAACGGGGTAGCCGTGGCTCAATTGGTTTGCCCTGATCGCTAGCAACATGGGAGTTGTAGGTGAGAAAGTTTCTATTCCTATCAGGTTCCATTCCTCCCTAGGTATGTTTCTCTCTTTTGTGTCAGTAAAACTTTCCATCTAAGTGTATTTATTCTTACTTCACGTTACTTGATCAAATATGGCCCTTGCGTCATAAGACATCAAACAACCAACCAAAAATTGAAAAGTTTGATAGTGGATATACACTGCTGGCCACCGTAAATGCAACACCCTGAAGGAAGCATGCAAATAATATGAAATTTACAACATGCATTAGCGGAGGTGAGATATGCAGATGATTAGAATTTCAGCGCAGACGCACATCACGCGCGCCTGTGGCGCCACTTCAAAGCGCTATTTAAGGCTTGGAGATTTTGACGATTTCAAGTACGGCAAGTGTGGTTTTTTCAAAAAACCGATCAATTATGCCTCGTAGAAAACAGCGATCATCTTTTGATCAAGTATCCGAGTTCGACAGAGGAAGGATAGTGGCCTACCGAGATTGCGGATTATCTTTCAGGGAAATCGGTAGTCGTGTTGGACGAAACCAAACAACTGTAATGCGGATATGTGATCGTTGGATGCAGGAGGGTACGACGGACCGACGTGTTCGATCGCATCCACCTCAGTGCACCACTTCACGTGATGACAGGCATATTGTGCGTATGGCAGTGACGGATCGCTCAGCCACATCACGAACCATAGCACAGCACATTCAGTCTGTACCGCATCATCCAGCGTCTGCGCGTACCATTCGACGCCGTTTACAGCAGAGTGGTCTGTCCGCAAGACGTCCATTGCTTCGTCTACCCTTGACGCAGAACCACAGACGTTTCCGCCGCCAATGGTGCGATGAAAGAAGGATGTGGACGGCAGAATGGAATGAAATTGTCTTTACTGACGAGTCACGCGTCTGTCTGCAACACCACGATGGTCGGATTCGAGTCTGGAGACACCGTGGAGAGAAGATGCTGAACAGCTGCGTTATGCACCGCCGCACTGGTCCTGCACCGGGTATTATGGTATGGGGCGGTATTGGATATCACTCTCGCACTCCTCTAGTACGCATTGCCGGTACTTTAAACAGCCAGCGCTACATCTCCGAGGTGTTGGAGCCAGTTGTCCTTCCTTACCTTCAGGGCTTGCCCACAGCCATATTTCAACAGGATAATGCGCGACCACACGTGGCACGCATTGTCCAAGGGTTCTTCGTCAATCGCCAGATTGAATTGCTTCCCTGGCCAGCTCGCTCTCCGGATCTTTCGCCGATAGAAAACATGTGGTCCATGGTTGCTCAACGATTGACCCAGAATACATCCCCAGCTGCCACACCAGATCAACTTTGGCAACGTGTGGAAGCTGCTTGGTCTGCTGTACCCCAAGAACACATCCAAAGTCTCTTTGAATCAATGCCGAGGCGTGTGGCAGCGGTGATCTCCAACAATGGCGGCTACTCTGGCTACTGATTTTGGCAGGAACCACACTTCACAGAAGTCTATAAATTTAATCATTTGATACTTGGTCAACATGTTATCTACAAAATAAATTTTGTTGTGATATCTCTTGTCTTTCTTGGTGTTGCAATTTGGGTGGCCAGCAGTGTATATAACAGATCATTGTAAAGGAATGGACAAAACAAGATCATTTTATTGGCAGAGAAGAGATAAAATTAGACTCACGTAATGGGCGCCATTTTGAGATTTGTCTGGTATTGCGAACATATAATTTCTCAGACGACTTCTCACTCACACAATTAGGAGACTTGCATTGAAAACTAGGAACAGTGTGAAATTTTTCTCAAAATTATTTCTAATACGGAGTAAGGTTTTGAACTTAAAACAGAAATCACACAGATAACACATTCGTTTTTTCCAGTTAGACATTAATTAACGACGGAGATGGAACTTTACAATTTAGTCTCTGATAGTGTGTCTGGTTCTAATTTTAAGTTCGAAATAGAAATTATGCTGAGATTTTGTGAGATTGTTCATTACTTTTTCGATTCAGAGGAATCCCCTTTCGTTTCGTTTTAAAATCGATGTCTTTTTTATCAAACTAATTTTATAACATCATCTTATTCTAAAAGGATACAATAATATTTTAAAAATTAGAAGATAGCAAAAATAATTGTACAACGCATTGATATGTGATAAATGTTTTGACGTTCAACTTTTCCCTGAGTGGCAATAATATAGGGTCGGCATTCACCGCCTTGCGGCAGAAGAGCGAAACACGCTATAACAAGGAATTTTAAAATTGGACTAGCTGCTACTAGAAGTTTTTCGTCAACCCAGTTAGCCGTTGTTGAACATAGACGATGTATGATCGTGCCGGTTTGGATGAACCATATTGGAAGCAGAATTAAATATCTCTCTACCGAGAACATACGCTATAATAAGGAATTTTCGAATTCGACTAACTGCTACTAAAAGTTTTACGTCAATCCAATTAGCCGTTGTTTAACATAGACGATGTAGGATCGTGCCGGTTTGGATGAACCATATTGGAAGCAGAATTAAATGTCTCTCTACCGAGAACATACGCTATAATAAGGAATTTTCGAATTCGACTAACTGCTACTAAAAGTTTTTCGTCAATCCAATTAGCCGTTGTTTAACATAGACGATGTAGGATCGTGCCGGTTTGGATGAACCATATTGGAAGCAGAATTAAATGTCTCTCTACCGAGAACATACGCTATAATAAGGAATTTTCGAATTCGACTAACTGCTACTAAAAGTTTTTCGTCAATCCAATTAGCCGTTGTTTAACATAGACGATGTAGGATCGTGCCGGTTTGGATGAACCATATTGGAAGCAGAATTAAATGTCTCTCTACCGAGAACATACGCTATAATAAGGAATTTTCGAATTCGACTAACTGCTACTAAAAGTTTTTCGTCAATCCAATTAGCCGTTATTTAACATAGACGATGTAGGATCGTGCCGGTTTGGATGAACCATATTGAAAGCAGAATTAAATGTCTCTCTACCGAGAACATACGCTATAATAAGGAATTTTCGAATTCGACTAACTGCTACTAAAAGTTTTTCGTCAATCCAATTAGCCGTTGTTTAACATAGACGATGTAGGATCGTGCCGGTTTGGATGAACCATATCGGAAGCAGAATTAAATGTCTCTCTACCGAGAACATACGCTATAATAAGGAATTTTCGAATTCGACTAACTGCTACTAAAAGTTTTTCGTCAATCCAATTAGCCGTTGTTTAACATAGACGATGTAGGATCGTGCCGGTTTGGATGAACCATATCGGAAGCAGAATTAAATGTCTCTCTACCGAGAACATACGCTATAATAAGGAATTTTCGAATTCGACTAACTGCTACTAAAAGTTTTTCGTCAATCCAATTAGCCGTTGTTTAACATAGACGAGGATCGTGGCGGTTTGGATGAACCATATTGGAAGCAGAATTAAATGTCTCTCTACCGAGAACATACGCTATAATAAGGAATTTTCGAATTCGACTAACTGCTACTAAAAGTTTTTCGTCAATCCAATTAGCCGTTGTTTAACATAGACGATGTAGGATCGTGCCGGTTTGGATGAACCATATTGGAAGCAGAATTAAATGTCTCTCTACCGAGAACATACGCTATAATAAGGAATTTTCGAATTCGACTAACTGCTACTAAAAGTTTTTCGTCAATCCAATTAGCCGTTGTTTAACATAGACGATGTAGGATCGTGCCGGTTTGGATGAACCATATTGGAAGCAGAATTAAATGTCTCTCTACCGAGAACATACGCTATAATAAGGAATTTTCGAATTCGACTAACTGCTACTAAAAGTGTTTCGTCAATCCAATTAGCCGTTGTTTAACATAGACGATGTAGGATCGTGCCGGTTTGGATGAACCATATTGGAAGCAGAATTAAATGTCTCTCTACCGAGAACATACGCTATAATAAGGAATTTTCGAATTCGACTAACTGCTACTAAAAGTTTTTCGTCAATCCAATTAGCCGTTGTTTAACATAGACGATGTAGGATCGTGCCGGTTTGGATGAACCATATCGGAAGCAGAATTAAATGTCTCTCTACCGAGAACATACGATATAATAAGGAATTTTCGAATTCGACTAACTGCTACTAAAAGTTTTTCGTCAATCCAATTAGCCGTTGTTTAACATAGACGATGTAGGATCGTGCCGGTTTGGATGAACCATATCGGAAGCAGAATTAAATGTCTCTCTACCGAGAACATACGCTATAATAAGGAATTTTCGAATTCGACTAACTGCTACTAAAAGTTTTTCGTCAATCCAATTAGCCGTTGTTTAACATAGACGAGGATCGTGCCGGTTTGGATGAACCATATTGGAAGCAGAATTAAATGTCTCTCTACCGAGAACATACGCTATAATAAGGAATTTTCGAATTCGACTAACTGCTACTAAAAGTTTTTCGTCAATCCAATTAGCCGTTGTTTAACATAGACGATGTAGGATCGTGCCGGTTTGGATGAACCATATTGGAAGCAGAATTAAATGTCTCTCTACCGAGAACATACGCTATAATAAGGAATTTTCGAATTCGACTAACTGCTACTAAAAGTTTTTCGTCAATCCAATTAGCCGTTGTTTAACATAGACGATGTAGGATCGTGCCGGTTTGGATGAACCATATTGGAAGCAGAATTAAATGTCTCTCTACCGAGAACATACGCTATAATAAGGAATTTTCGAATTCGACTAACTGCTACTAAAAGTGTTTCGTCAATCCAATTAGCCGTTGTTTAACATAGACGATGTAGGATCGTGCCGGTTTGGATGAACCATATTGGAAGCAGAATTAAATGTCTCTCTACCGAGAACATACGCTATAATAAGGAATTTTCGAATTCGACTAACTGCTACTAAAAGTTTTTCGTCAATGCAATTAGTCGTTGTTTAACATAGACGATGTAGGATCGTGCCGGTTTGGATGAACCATATTGGAAGCAGAATTAAATGTCTCTCTACCGAGAACATACGCTATAATAAGGAATTTTCGAATTCGACTAACTGCTACTAAAAGTTTTTCGTCAATCCAATTAGCCGTTGTTTAACATAGACGATGTAGGATCGTGGCGGTTTGGATGAACCATATTGGAAGCAGAATTAAATGTCTCTCTACCGAGAACATACGATATAATAAGGAATTTTCGAATTCGACTAACTGCTACTAAAAGTTTTTCGTCAATGCAATTAGCCGTTGTTTAACATAGACGATGTAGGATCGTGCCGGTTTGGATGAACCATATTGGAAGCAGAATTAAATGTCTCTCTACCGAGAACATACGCTATAATAAGGAATTTTCGAATTTCACTAACTGCTACTAAAAGTTTTTCGTCAATCCAATTAGCCGTTGTTTAACATAGACGATGTAGGATCGTGCCGGTTTGGATGAACCATATTGGAAGCAGAATTAAATGTCTCTCTACCGAGAACATACGCTATAATAAGGAATTTTCGAATTCGACTAACTGCTACTAAAAGTTTTTCGTCAATCCAATTAGCCGTTGTTTAACATAGGCGATGTATGATCGTGCCGGTTTGGATGAACCACATTGGAAGCAGAATTAAATGTCTCTCTACCGAGAACATACGCTATAATAAGGAATTTTCGAATTCGACTAACTGCTACTAAAAGTTTTTCGTCAATCCAATTAGCCGTTGTTTAACATAGACGATGTAGGATCGTACCGGTTTGGATGAACCATATTGGAAGCAGAATTAAATGTCTCTCTACCGAGAACATACGCTATAATAAGGAATTTTCGAATTCGACTAACTGCTACTAAAAGTTTTTCGTCAATGCAATTAGTCGTTGTTTAACATAGACGATGTAGGATCGTGCCGGTTTGGATGAACCATATTGGAAGCAGAATTAAATGTCTCTCTACCGAGAACATACGCTATAATAAGGAATTTTCGAATTCGACTAACTGCTACTAAAAGTTTTTCGTCAATCCAATTAGCCGTTGTTTAACATAGGCGATGTATGATAGTGCCGGTTTGGATGAACCACATTGGAAGCAGAATTAAATGTCTCTCTATCCAGTACAAGGTTACACAAATGTCGTTTCCCACTACGCACTTTCGGCTCACATGTTGCTCGGACACTGCACAAGAAAGCGTGATACTCCTGTCATGGATAAAATAGAGCGTGTGCCAGGTTTATTGGGTACTACTTATCTCGAAACTTTCATTGAAAATGTCTGGCACACGTATTTACATAATGGATACCTGGGATCGACCTGAATGCCTGACTGCATAAGGTTATTTGAGAGAGAGAGAGGACTTGTTTTCACGCCAACTTATTTTATTGCTTGAAGCTAATGGATGTCGCATTGGGGAGGCGATAAGATAACGGCACCACTAATTGGATTGCGTAATACTCTTAGGGTTCTCTTTCTTCCTTCTTTTGCATAAAAATCACGTAATGTTATTCAGATCTGGAGGTGCACTTAAAAGCAAAGGACATTATGGATTTTTCTCCATCTATGAGACAATGCTGTCTTTTTAACCTTATTGACGATTTTTGTCATTGCAGGCGACTAAACACACACGTATACAGTTGAACTCCTTTGCTATTCATTTTCTCAAGTGGCCATACAGGCTACCAAGTTGCCCTTCAAAAATAAAGATTTTGGGCTATCACCATGATGGCAGGATTCTTTTACACTTTGAACTCTTATCTAAAGAATAGGCATGCTTGGTGGTATGCGTGTATGTACGAATGATTTAAGTGTCAAAATTCTAATAAAGCAGAGTTTATATAAATAAAAGACAAAACCCTTCTAAATTTCTAACACAGATCTGAAACACTTCGTATATAAGAAGTTACAGATTGTTTGGGTGAGAACGGGGTTTGATATTCTTCTTAACAGGTACAAAATTGTAGAAATGAATAAATATTCAATCAACAGAGTTTCTTAGATCACAAGAAAATGAATAGGAATATTAATTAATAAAACGTCATTGATTCAACTTAACTTCAAAGAAAATAATTTTTCTCGTAATAGTATTTGGTACCTATTTGATGTTGATTTTAGAAGCTTCGATAATATTTTTTTACACATTATGCTGAAAACTCACTCTACTTAATATTTCAGACTTATGATGATAATGTTAGCTGTAAGGTCGGTTGAGATAAGGATACAACGAGTTCTAGAAATCACTTATTGCTATTCAAGTGTTAATTATTATCTTGTGGAATAATCGTAACAAATGAGTGTACATTGAAAAACCATTGATATGCTTCATTGTTCATGAATACTTACAATTCAAAATACCTAGAACAGTAAGTCAATTAATAAATTTTGCAGCTCAAAAATACATTTAAGTCTCAGTAATAATCTCAGAAAAACTCAGCAATACAGAATTCAATGACTCGATTAAACTACATCCCAATAAATAGTTCCAAATTAATCTAAAAAATTAAACATTTTTCTGGCGCTGCCAAGTATAGAAAATTATGTACTTATTATTAGTAATTTAATTATACTATCGCATGCGCTTTCGCTTACGTTTTATACTTTTTATCACCGATAGTATAGTTTGCATTGATCGTTTCCTTCATCGACCTTAAAATGAAAGACGGAGCAGGTGCCCGCAGCTTCATGTTATTTCTTCCAGTTGCTCGATTTGAAGATCCGTCACGTGGTTGTGGGTAAAAGCATGAATACTAAATTATTGATTGGTTAATGTGATTATCCATTGTTATCAAAAACACTAGTCTGCGCTTCCATAGCCAATCGGCTAAGTCGTTTGTGATTTACCCTTCAGGGATCTTACGACAGCGACTCCGCCTACATGATCCGTCTATTTCATTAGAAGGTCGATGGTTTCTTTACATCTATATCATGATTCAATATTTATTTATTATCAGTGAGCATTTTCTCGTGAAAGTACTTAAATATTTTATTTAACTTTAACAATAATAGAGGATATAAAAAGTTATCTATGTCGTCTGAAGTTTGCCTTGTTTTGTAGGATTTTTGGAATAGAAGGAAAGCCAGCACCTCTCATGTAGCATAAACTTTAAATATACATACGAAATAAATATAGTAGGGTATTATTTCAAGTACTCGCGTGTAGACATCAACGATTTCAGGTTCCAAACATCGTTATTCGCTAAATGAAATGAATGTTTAATGGTAAAATGTATATACTAGCGGAGAAATTTCCCATAACATTAAAAGCTTTTTATTCAAAATCATCAAATACTCACGTAATTTTTCATTCGTTGCAGCTTATCTCTCTCATCTAGATAATGTAAGAGAACATTTTTCGAAGTCTTGCGCCGCAGGAAGTACAGGTGGCTGATAAATTAAACGAAAATTATTTCTGTCGACTCGAAAATTGCCTTTAAACATTCATTCAGGAATCTGTTCTTTTGACCTCTAAGACCCCTTTCAGCAACTTTTCTTCTCAAATATTTTCAATTAAACTCAGGCGAACACCAAAAGCCTTGAATATCATTTTTAAAGAGCTTGCGAATACAGATTAAAGAAAATGTTATGTTTTCGTGAATAGAAAATTAATTTGCGAAAGAAACTTAATCTTTAATTTAACGTAAGGGATAGAGATCATATGCGAACATTCAAGATGAGGGCCAAGTGCAAACTGAATTTATAAGACGCCGACCGTTTAACACTGTTTTGATTGGACTCTGACACAGTTAAAGAATCACGCACAGTTAAAGAATACAATTTCTACAGTCCCGGAATCAATATTCACATCTCCTTTCACTAAAAAGAAGTTTCTATCATTAATAATAGCTTAATCATTGGGATGGTTGACGATCTTTTGTTGAACGGAGTAATGGCAAGTTAGTGAAACTTGTTTTGCTTCCAGCAGATGGAATTGAATTCTTTTCAGGATCAACAAGCTCCTCAAACTCATCTAGGTTGGAATCATTTGGCGTCTCGGTAGTAGCTTGAGTTGGTGTTGGAGGAATCTCCGTTAAAAGGGAGAAACTGGAAATGGTGGTTCTAGTATCTGCAATGGAACTTCCACGGGCGGCGGTGTAGCACTGTACCGAACTTGATCGAAATGACGTAGCATAAGTCCATAAGGGACATTAACAAATTAAAATATTGATCTAATGTAGAATTTGTTAGTTACAAAAAACGAAACTCAAACACACCTACAAAGAAGCCTAGAAGTATGATCAATTCTTTTTGGAAAAAAATTGCTAAACTTATAGCGACAAAGTTACTGAGAAGAAAAGCAGTTTTTATGTTTTCTAGTGCTTCTGAATCAAATTTCCAACAAAATATCGATGGTGTTTTGGCAAAAAGTCACAACCCACATCTACGAAATTTTAAAAACGAAATACGTTTCTGTCTAGTTGTATTTGTTCGTTGCATTCAGTTGTGTGGGTTTATATTCACTCTGCTTAATTAATGTTATTTAATAGCATCTCAATTTTCAAAAAATATACACCGCTAAAAGAAATATAGATAATTTTGTAAAAACACACAAAAGTAACGTTCAATAGTTGCTTACGATCTTTTGGCAAAATACAATCGTTATATGAAGATTGATATTCTTGTTTGTTTGAATATTAATTCTATAATTAATGTAAACTAAAATTATTAAAAAAAAACCATAAAATAGATATTGTTTGGGTTTTTTAACGGTAACATAATAAAAACTTTCAACATGATTGGAAGATTTTTCCGAAAGATATGGATATAAAAGTCTGGGAAACTAATTTAAGAGTAGGTTTTACAAATTTTCCATGTTCGTAACCCAGATTGTATGCATATGAATTCATAGAAGATTATTTCCTATCGAATGGTATCTTTGAATTATAATTATACACAATCCCATTTATAAAATCACTTTCCTTGAATTGGTATGCGACGTTAAAATTAAATAACTAACCTAACTTTGAATTGGTAAAATACCTGAGAATTCTTTTGTAAGAAACGACCTTCAGTGCTGACATAGATTCAATATTATGCTTTAAAATTCAATCTTCTAATCTTATTTATTCAGACGACACACTTTCTACCCGAAAAGACGTCACGAAACTCAAATAATGAAAATACAAGTGATTTGGATTGAAAGATAAAACATTATGTTAGTTCAGTGTTGATAGCTTTGGCAATTGTCTCAGAAATTCCCTATTTCAGTATTTAACTCCGGAAAATCTACGAGCACTCACTCCTTAACAGTTTTCAGGTAAATTAACCCACCAAGTTCTGAGATTTTCCGCCAGCATACGAACAATTAAAATATTTATATTTTTCATCATACTTGTGGCTCTAAGTACATTTACCAGTAACGTATTTTATGATAATAAAAAGATGAAACAAGAGTAAACAAGCAAACCAGATAGTAGATAATTAAGTAGGTAGGCATTTGAATTAATGTCGCACTAGGGGAGCAACACAACGGGCTGTTACAAACCCGACGGAAGACTCTAATTTTACTTACTGTTACCTAAATGCTCTCGCATAATACATATCAGGGTTACCTTAAAATGTTTTTACCGCCATTTTGCGACGTTTGGCGTTGATCAATGAACTGTCATGTATCAATTCGGAATTCATTCTTTGGAATATTTATTAGCTACTGAAATCGTATTCAACAAATAAATCAAGTGACGTCACGTTCGGAATACGTACAGGAAAAACGTTCCAACGCAGGAACACTACCGCCACCTACATTAAGCTAAAGAGAAAAACCTATCATGGTTTTCTGCACGTGCATTTCTGTTTGATAGGCATGGCGTTTCGCCATCTTAACTTTGTATAACCTGCTTTGTATTCACAATTAAGTGTCTTTTTATTGAATAGCATGTTCATCCAAATTGAAAGAAATAGAACACAATTCCATTTCCCTTGATTACATTCGTTTTCTTTTACTCCTTAGGGATCCCTAAACTTATTCAGCGAAGGTCCGCATTAGAATATCGACAGTGAAACGTGAGCTGTATTTCGAAAAAGATAAAGGGCATTTTCTGTCAAGCTAAATATAGGTGGAGGTTGTGTTTCTGAGGAGATACGAATTTCCTGTACCTATTCGGAACGTGACATCAGTTGGCTCGTTTTTCGAGTACTATTTTAGCACTTCGTCAGCAAAGATTCCAAAGAATGAATTCAGAATTGATATATGATAGTTGATTGGTCAACACCAATTAGATTAACCGTCAAACGTTGCCAAAATGGTGATAAGCTACATTTTAAGGTAACCACGATATGCATGTTTGGACAGCAGAAGTAAAATCTTCGCAGACCATCTTGGCTTATTTGTTTTACTCTGAAAATCCCTCTCATGTATAGCCCTCAGTTCATCCTATTATTCTATTCCCAATCCCTCTTTTTTCCCCTTTCACGGTATTTTTTACTTGACGTTGTCTTGTGTTTGGCGCAGGTTGGCCAAATATGGCCCTTGAGCCATAAAACCCCAAAACAACCAACCAACCCTCTCATATATCAGTGTACACACAGCTCATTTGATACAAGAACAATTTAAATTGGTCGTTTCTGAGTTATTGGGAAGACGGTTTCTACGCGTACTTGAGCTATCTAGAACAGATCGTAGCGATCAGAACCAACAATGGGTGAGCGATCATATCATGCACGTTGCACAAAGTGACGGCAATTGAAGACTAAATGCATTTCCTGAAAACCTCGAGATTTTACAGTTATGACACTGTTCAGTTAAATGAGTGATACATAATAATGTGTAATAACTATTGTCTTAGTCAATAAAAGCGCCTGTTAACATTGGGAAAGTAGAGAAGGGATTTTTATGTACTAAAGGAGCTTCACACCGGAGTACGACTGTGTGTACTTTGGTATTTTGTGCATCCTTATTTTGATATTCCTCATTAAAGTTATTTCGTTTTCAGTGTCCTCGGACAGAATAGAACTACTCCAAGGGCCGTAGAACCCAGTCGTAGGGAATAACGACCATTATTGCAACTGATGAATTATCACGAACTACAAACTATTTAGAATTACAGATTTAGAAATGAACTTTTCAGGGTTTATGATCCTGGAAACTAAACGTAGATTGCGTTAGTGTTTTTGAGGTGGAAGTGTTTCTTGTAGTTATTGCAGGTGACGTCACGCCTACATTTCAAGGTAACTCCGTTATATATCGATGGGCCGCAGAAGCCCAGTTAGTAGGGTCGCGGATTAGCAACCGGAGGGTTGCGAGTTCGAAACTCGGTCCAGACAAAGACCGTCGAGTTCACTGTGACTGATTCACGTTAAATCTGTCACGGCCTTAAATGTCCTCACGTTGGAGTTGGTAACGTAACCCTTTCTCGTAACGCTAAATTTTTCAGCATGACCCCAATACTGTTCCGTCGTTATCTGACCGTGGTTCAAAATTACGTGGTGTTGTCCTCGATCTTTCCCTTCGGGTTTGATCCTGTACCGTCGCCAATAACCCATTGTATTGCTCCCCAGTGCGACGCTAATTAAAATACCTACCCAATACTGTTCCTATTTTAAAGACGCATTCACGTCAAAAAGTATTTTCCCGTAGGTATCTTTTTGTGGATTTAAAATCTATTAATCCTTATAGACAAAACATTATAACATTAGTCCTTATAGCGGAAACCATATAGATTTACCAGAAGAAAAAATTAGCGCCCAGGTAGAGATAGCTGTACTTCAAAAAAAATTCATGTTTAAATTCCATTTTAAAAAGAACATCTGTGGAAACTCTTTGTGTAGATCTATTTAGTAGACGACATTCCCACACTTTATCTCTTCTTTTATGTAATGCGACACCATCCGAAGCACGTGCATTCGATTCCAAGCTCATATGACACTTTCTCTCCTCAGGTGTTTAATCTTTCCCACTTCGCGGGGGATGCAACCATCGTGAATGATAAAATAATTCAATAAGACGCATTCGAAGCCCTTTTGAATGTTAAATAATAGAGACGATAACGTAATCGGCGTGTTTTGCTGATCGAATGCTGCGCTACTTGTAACGTGCAATTTAAAACGTAGTGCTTATCCACAGCCCATGATTATTCTGTAGAAACCAATGGGAAAAATAGGCTGACCATACGTACCATTTTGAACGGGATTTATAGTACGATTTTGGTAATGTATTTAAAAAGTATTGATGTCAGATATCAGCATACACATTTGAAGTATACACATATTATAATATACACATTTGAAGCACATGAAACACAATTATAAATTTCTACGAAAACTCAGGCGGGTAGTTAATTAACGTCGCACTGGAGCAACGCGACAGACTATTCGCGACGGTCCGAGATCAGTCCCGAAAGGTAAAATTCCGAAGATCACACCTCGTAATTTTGAATCATGGTCATATGACGAGGTCAACACCTGAGCTGGTACCCCACTGTCCAAACTTCCACATCACGCCAAGGTGAGAACATTAACGGCCACTACAGATTGAACACGTACTATCCCCCTGAATTTAGGTTGAACCGAGTTCCGATCTCGCAATCCTTCTGTTGTTAATCCGCTATTCGTACAAGGCTACGGCGGCCCACAAAAATTCAGGAAAAATATCGAAGCTTTGGTAGAAAAACGAGGCTATATGGAATAAATTATATTTTTTGTCGTTGTAGGATGCTTGGCTTCATTGACTATCAAAAAATAGTAATTGGTACAAAAATTACTATTTCAGATTTTGAGATTTTTTACGCTACAGCAGCACTGTGCGGGAATTGGAAGAAAATTTTAAAATTTCGTTGCAATTGGGATTAAACAGAAACCAAAACTGGTTTCTAACAAGCGCACCGCGTTAGAAGTTACGCACAGATATCACTTGAAATCTTATGCCTCACTTGAAAATTGTAAACAAATTCCGTTAAAAACACAACTTTTACCAGCTCTCAGGGGCATATTTACTTTAGACGTGTACGGGCTTCATGGACCCGAGGTACCCTAGTGATCTTTTCTTTTCCCATGGGGCTTACTGTCTTTAGTAAATACGGGGACGCGTTCCCGGGAAATTCAAGCGATCTTTCTCTAGAATCATCACGCTACTCTATTCCCCAATCCTTTCTTTCCCTTTCACGACATTTTTTATTCGACGTTGTCTTCTGTTTGGAGCCGCATGGCCAAATATGACCCTTGCACCATAAAACGCAAGAAACCAACCAACCATATTTTACTAAACGAACAAAATATATTATGCATTCAAAACTCCGAAAAATATAAATGAGAATGCATGCGACAATCTTTTGGTTTGTGAGTAATGGGTAATCTACATGTACTACCTACTCATATACAGTAAAAGGCCTGTTTTCTATTTTGTGTATTTCTTGTATTAAATAGTCATAATTTGTGAAAATCATTTTCAATGGATTAAATACATTGAAAATTCCACAAAATAATAAAACATTTATTAAAAATTTAAAGACAGGATGAGAGATATAATTTGTTATATAAGAATCAAGGGAAATAACATGGTGAGATGTTTTCCATTGAAATAGGATTACTTATGTAGAAAAGATAAGGGAAGCCATGTAAACGCAATTTTTGCTCAATGAACGAACTTTCCAAAACGTGATGCAACAATCCGTTGTAAGGGAATCATTCACGTTTCATTCTTATTAAATATGAATGCATTAAGATATCCATTAAATAGAATGGTCATGAAATCATCTTAATATTTTCGGTGTGGTTATGAGTTTCGATTTATGGTTCAAAATAAATTCAGAATTGTTCTATGCTAGATATCGATTTAAGCGTACTCTAAACTTTGTAACCTTACAACACTACTCAAGAGAATAAGAGAATAATACAACTTGTAACATAAGTCGAAAAACACAGAAGATTTTTTGCCCTTAATTAAATGATAAGTCCTTAATGATAAGTATAGAAATGAAACAAAACAAAAAGAAAAAACGACAAATGTCTTAAAATATACTCCTGTGTTTCTTGATTAAAAACTCACATTGGTGTGGTAGTTTGGAGAGTGGGATGACAGATCAGGTGTTGACCTCGTCATCTGACCGTGGTTCAAAATAACGAGGTGTCCTCGTATTTTTTCCCTTCAGGATTGATCCCGGACGGTCGCCAATAGAATGGTGTGTTGCTCCAATGCTCCGTAAATTCTAATTTCTTCCAAGTGCTTTGCATGATAAGCAAATCTTGAACTTCTATTTTTAATTTACATTAATGATACAGAAAGTATAGGTATTAAAGACAAGGGCAAGTCTGAAAGTAGAAAATATACTTTACCTTTCCACCAAAGTTTATACACTACCTGACATTGAAAATGCAATACCAAGAAGTAGTTGGCAGAAAGTGATGAAATTTGGCAAACAGAGAGAGACAGCAACGAGCAATAAGTGATCTTTATTGCAACATTATACACCTTGCCACTGAGCAGCAAGAACGTCTGATCAGTAGGTTGCAGGACCACCGCGAGCGGCGTTACAGGCAGCAACACGTCTAGGTACAGACGAAATGAGAGTGCGGATGGTGTCCTGAGGGATGGCTGCCCATTTCCTGTCAAGCATTTGCCAGAGTTCGTCTTCTGAACGTGCCGGTGGCAACGCATGCAAGCGACGTCCAATGACGTCCCATAAATGTTCGATAGGTGAGAGATCAGGGGAGACAGTTGACCAGGGAAGCACCTGGGTACCTTGCAGGGCATGTTGGCTGATGCGTGGTGTGCGGCCGGGCGTTATCCTGCTGGAAAATGGCATTGGGCACCCCCTGAAGGAAAGGTAGTGTCACCGGCTGCAGCACGTCATCCACGTATCGTTGGGCCGTCATAGTGCCCTGAATACGGACCAGAGGTGAACTGCTATCGTAGGCGATGGCGCCCCAAACCATTATACCGCGTTGTCTCGCGGTATGGCGTTCCACAGATGCGGCCGGATTGGCCCTGTCACCACGTCGGCGCCAGACTCGTACACGGCGACTGTCATTGCTAAAACAGAAGCGTGACTCGTCTGAGAACACCACCCCGTGCCATTCCGTCGTCCACGTGGCTCTATCCCGACACCATTGCAAACGGAGACGTCTGTGCTGTTGGGTCAATGGTAGTCATGTCAACGGGCGCCATGAGTGCAGCGATCAATCGGCGGCTAATGGTCCTGGACGATATGGGAGCATCAAGGGTGTCCTGCACATGCTGCAAAAGGGCGACAGACGTGGCTTGCGGGGCCGCCGATGCTTGCCGGCAGATGCGTCGGTCCACGCGTGCTGACGTCACTCTGGCTGCACCAGAACCTCTCAAACGTGCCACATTCCCTTGGTCCAACCATCTGTGCCACAACCGGTGCACCGTGGACGCGTGTAGGTGGGTATCTGCTGAGATTTGACGTATGGACCAACCTGCCCTTCTGAGGCCAATCACCATACTCCTCGTGAAGTCGTCTGTTTGCTGGAACTGTCTTGATTGGCGGCGTCCTGGCATTCTCCGCTACTACACGTTTCCTCTGAGACAAAAAAACAAATTGCAACTTGATTTACCTGGCAAACAGAGCGGCGCGAAACTGACCACTTTTGCAGGTTCCTTCCCTGGTTTTTCATTCTCCGTGCGCGGGACAGCTGCGCAGTTTGCATCATTTACATATCTCGGTGAGCTGCGTCTACCCTGTAAATTTCATCCAGTTCTGCGCACTCCTTCTGGGTGTTGCATTTTCAATGTCAGGTAGTGTATATACATGAAAGATTTATAACAATGTGGAAATGGGAGCATTGGTTATGCTTGAGCTCTGCTTGCTTTTAGGATTCTCCAAACGGTTGTTCCACACTGTATCCACAGGAGTCGAAATAACGAGCAAAAAAATTGAACAAATCAACGTGGTCGAAAGAGCCCGTATTTGCAGCGCGACCAGAGATGGTGAGCTAACTGATGTCATATTCCATAAATTGTCATTAATTGAATAAATTATATGAAAAACAAAATTAATAAAAAATTTTTCATTTTGAAGTTATTCGAAACCAAAATGGTGCCCTTACATAAAAAACTCCCTGTATAAGGTCTCTGGTGAAATAGTCACATTTTTTAATTCAAGACTTGAATAATTTTTCACCATAATTTCTTTTCTTGGTTTTGTTTTCTCAGAGTTCCGTTTGTTGAGCCGGGAACTTATCTTAAGTGTCCTCTTTATCTTTCAAACTCTTTTTATTGAGTGCACTAAATATTTTTACGCCGTGTTGAAATGGTAGCTGTTTCTCTTTGAACCTTCAGCTTTATCTGATATTCACGACACCGGTGATAACCAAAACTTTTTTTCAGCTTCGTTTTCGTGTCGGTCCATATATTTTAAAACATGTGCCGTAGCATAAAAGAAATTTAAAAGTATTTTAAATGTTGATGATAAATTATATTTCATCGGATAAAACCAGTAATATACAAGGCCAGGGTAATATGACCCCAAAGTGCGTCTCAATGATAGCTTGGCGATATCTGAGATCAACGATATCAGATAGGTAGGTAATTAATTAACGTCGCACTGGAGCAACACAACGGGTAGAGTTAGGTTTCACTGCTAGATATACTATTGTATCGTAAGTTAATTTTTGTAGTGGTAGATAAGTTCACCACAATACCACAATTCACCACAATACCTCCAGAATTTAGAGCTGTAGCCGAATTCGATAGAAGTCACCACTAGTTAAATGATCGCCATTTTGCGTGGAGCTATATTAAGATCACGTCCGGGTCACCATTAATGTGATCCTGTAGTATCCAGTCAGAAAATGTCCGAAACGAAACTGAACTTGGCGCCAAACGAAAGAAAATGGCGGAGCAGCATCCGGGTGGCCATTAATGTGATCCAATGTGGTGAGTGCTGATGAAAGGAAATGCTCGGTAGTAAACCAACATGGAATTTATTCAAACATAACAAAATAGAAAGTGAGCTTGCATGCCTGGCGAAAAAGAAAAAGAATAAATTTTCGCTCGGAATTATGTAATATCGTGTGACGTCATATACATGAGCTGCTTGCAGCGCCGTTCCTCAATGAGGAGAGAGTGAATCACTTAAGGTCAAAACCTGAGATGACATCCCACTCTTCAAACTTCCACACCACGCCATCGCGAGGACAATATTGAGACCATGACAGATTTAACGTACACCAGTCCCCGCGTACACGACGGTCTTTGTTTGGACCGAGTTTCGTTTATTTTAAACGGATAGAGTTCGTTATATGCATAAATACGCTTGACATATTGCAAAAGAAATCTATACATATAAAGCAAGTCCGTCTGTTCTCTGTAGAAATCTACACTATTTGACCAATCCGCACCAAATTTGGTATACTTATACTTTAGAACCCTGCGGGTAACGTAGGCTGAATATTAACCCCGTTCTATTTGCCCTAGGTGTGCAGAAGGGACAAAAAACAATTCGAAATCCCCATAGGAATAACATTTTATAAAACGTAGGGTATTTGGGGTATTTCAATTAACGTCACACTAGAGCAACACAACGGGCTATTGGTGACGGTCCGGGATCAATCCCAAAGGGAAAGATCCGAGGACAACACCACGTAATTTTGAACCACGGTCAGATGACGAGGCAACATCTGAGCTGGCACCCCACTCTCCAAACTTCCACACCACGCCAACGTGAGGACATTTGAGGCCACGACAGATTTAACGTGCACCAGCCCCCTTTGTACACGACGGTGTTTGGCTGGATTCGAACTCGCAACCCTTCGGTTGCTAGTCCGTTACTCTTCCAACCGGGCCACCGCGGCCTTTATAAAACGATTGAGGTGTGTTTTACCAGTGTGTTTTACCAGTATTGATAGAAAAACAACTTTTCCAATAATGTTTTAACAGTACTGCTCGAAAAACAATTTTTTTCCAAAACAAATAAAATTCTAATATCTATGCTTGAACTCAATTTTTATTTCTTCCCGTCATATAAATAATTTATGAATATTTGATTGATTAAGAAAGGATATTTAAAATATTAAATAAAACATAACTTACACATTTTGTAAAGAAACACAAAAAGCCCAAACGAAAAACTCATTGATAATAAAACGTAATTGTGCTGTTCGGTATCTGGCAACGCCAGAATTATTTTTTTTATTTATTTTTATTTAGAATTCCGTTTTGCGTATTTGTGTTAAGACAGAAATGTTGCGGTCATATTTGAGCATTTCTAAGTTTTACAAATTTGTGTTTATTGTCTTTATCAATATTTTTCAAGCGCCTATTTTCGAATTGTTCTATTTCAGAATGTACTCAGAAAGTCGAAATTCGACGTTCTTGCTCATATCTTTCGTCTTTCACAATTCTCCATTTTTTGAATGATCGGAATTTCGTTTCTGTTCGTATTTATGTGTTCCAGTATTTTACATATTGCAGATATATTATTTAGTAGTTAAATTTTAATTATTTTTATTTTCTGTAAAAAATCACTAGTTATGGGTAATTTCTTGGCGGTATATGTATATTTCGACCAATTCTCCTTGTCTTTTGTATACCTAATGGTTTGTAGAATTCTGTTTCATAAAAATAAATAAAATATACAAAACAAAACCTTTTTAAGTAAAGTGTGTAACTTTTTATTTTAAAATAACCGGTAAAATTAAAATAAAATTATTTAAAAATAAGATGGGTGAAGTTAAATTAAAACGGGTAGCCACACGTTGTATTTCAAAGATATTTCTATATCGACTTCTAAAGTCACCTTGGAAAAACTTTTGTACTTACAGTAGGAGTGCGATGAATATGGCTTATATGGACGGATATATCATGTATAAAATAGTTATGTCCCAAGTAAATTGTAGAAGCTATGAAAAAGTTAAAACGATGTTAAAAAATTATTTTCCTCAGACTTAATTATGTATGCATTTTTCTATTCAATCAACATTTAACTAATTCAACCCGAGCAACCGCGGGTGATTCTGCCTAGTTTTTGATACAATAAAGTTTTATTCAATGTAAAATGTATTTTAAAACATGCTTTGCTTTTACAGATGTTATTAAAAACAAAGTTTTCGTACTGTCTGTGACTAAAAATGTTTGTGATTTTTTTGTACATAAATGTATAACAAAAGAACTATCACAATTTAGATTCGTAATAAATACACAGGTTAAAGCATTACGAGTCAGTTGTAATGCGTGTCGTTATCAGAGTATTACGATAGCAAATATTTACAATCAACGATGTTTTCTAGAGGCACAGTCAAAACTCACGTCGACTCTGAATGCCAGCAAAGCTACATGACTGCTTTAATTTGGTTGGTCAATCGCGTCTGCTATAAATTAAATTAGCCAATTAAAATGCTCTTGTAGAGGTACAAAAAATAAGAAAGAATGTAAAACAAAACAGTTAAGTAAGCTATTTAAATTCACCCACTTTTTGTAGAATACGAGACATTAATATTTTTGTTCTACACTTTTTATTATATTCGTGTTCTCTTTTTGAAGATTTATTTGCTTTTTTATCTCTTTTATGACATCATTTATTTTAATTTTCTGTCTCATCCGTTGTTTACATTCACGTTGTACTTTGAGTATTACAAAACTAAATATTTTTGTTTCTCACTTTCACTCTTAAAATTAAAAAAAATACTTTATTGACTATTCCAGACAATTTCACCATGTTCCGTGTAATTTGTACTCAAAAGTATACACTTGCAATTTTGGAATTTTCTTTAAACTTTTTCAAATTTCAATTTGATAATAAAAATTATTTTTATTTTACTCAAAGTATGGTATAATATCTATGAATTCCACATTTGAATCGCAGAGAAACTGTAAGGCATATTTTTGAAGAAAAAATTACAATATAGATTTAAGAAATAAAATTATTTCAAAGTCTATAAATTATGAAACGTGGTTTTATGTACTTAACATTTACCGTTATATATTTAAAATTTTACATTAATACCTGAGAATAAAAGGAAAGTTCTTAAATTCATTTTAGTTTAACTCATTTTTATGAATACTTAAATGTTTGGTTTCAGAAATTGTTTTTCAAGGTAAAAGGGACTCTACTCTAATTTAGTCTGGTATAGTGGTTACAATCATAGAGGAAATATAAAAGTAGAGTGAGCAATGGTAGCTTTATTATGTGCCCAGGATCATGTGACCAAAACTTGGAGTAACGTGACATAGACTACTTTCGTATGCTGGGTGGAACTTTACATTCATCATATGATTAGTTCACGGAAGAGGCCTATCTAATGATTCAGTATCTGATTGATCCGCGCGACATAGTAGTAGACTTTGACTGTTTCACCATTTTTGTCACCACTCTATAGAAATGCTCATTTACACATCAACCTTCATAAGATGTTATATTGCCAAACGAGGCGATAAGATGGCCAAATCGGTCAACCAAGCCAATTTTTCACAGATCAGTCACGTGACCACTAGTCAACATGTTGATCGCCACATTTTAAAACTCCTCTTAATAGCAATGCTCAGACTACTTATATGGTCAACTTTCGTCTGCCACCTAATCTCGGGTTCGAGTCCCGATGCGGCTTATCCAGTGGGTGTTCCTTCACAAATAGCTATCAGTTTGCCCTTTGTAGTTCCGAAGCCGAACAGGTCAGTTGGTGGGCATTTAAAAAAATTATTTAGTAATACCCTACTTTTATTTTTAGTTTTAATGTCCGAAAAAGGCAGTGAAATAATAAGAGATTTAGCACTAAAAGTTCACGTGCTAGGTAGGAAGTAAAGCAAAAGGACGAAAGTACTTAATAAAGCAGACACTTTAAGTTCAGATAAACAACTACTAATAGAACAGAGTTTACTTTGATAATAAAAAAAAGAGATACCATAACATCATAAACTGCGAAATAATACTTCACTCTTTCAACTAAAACAAAGAATTTTATTTTGCTAGTACAACTGGGAAAAACATATTTTATTAGAACTAGTAAAATGGCTTTCATGAACACGTTTAGGTCTTGCATTCACCTTTAATTTCCTCATGACATTTACGAAAGATAAGCAAACTTATTGTAGAATGGCCGATGTAGCCCAATTGATAGAGTCAAGGATTAGCAACCGAAGGGTTCCTAGTTGGAAACTAGATACAACCAAAGATCGTCGTGTACGTGGGAACTGATGCAAAATCTGTCGTGGCCTCATGTTGGCGTGGTGTGAAAGTTTGGAGAGTGGGGTGCCAGCTCAGGTGTTGACCTTGTCATCTGACAGTGGTTCAAAATTAAGAGGTGTTGTCTTCGGATCTTTCCCATCGGAATTGATCCCGGATCGTCGCCATTATCCCGTTGTGTTGCTCCAATACGTTAATTCAATTTCCTACCTATATTATTCCTTATTATTATTATTTCAATTCCTTATTTTAGAGTGCCACTTAAAATACTTTATCCTCGATTCGAATAACAGAACTTTTGAAGTCGATGGCCATTGAGCGATGAGGGGGTGAAAGTGCCGGGAAACGTGTAGTACGTTTAAACCAGTTTAGTATAGAACAATTATAATACCAAATAAATCGAACTAACTGTAGTTGTGTGTAAATCCATAACAATAGTGCTATACAGATATTAAATGTTTCTATTTTAAGGGTTTTATGGGTTTGTGAATGTTTGGAACATTGCTTCCGAAAATGGGCGCTGAAGAAATCTTGGGGAAATTGTGGTGGGAGCAGACATTTATCCACTTACCCATACAGACATTACAATGATGCATTGTCGTAAGAATTATACTTGGTAAAATGTATGTTATGACTGATCTGTCTAAATTCAAGACGACTGGTCGTACCAAGCGAGTGTTAGCATGTATGTATTTGTGGGTGCTTCCGACTTAAAAACTTTTGATGGAGGATTGCATTTCCATCATCCTGTTCAGTTGAACATGGATTTAGTGGGGTAGCAAGTCTTTTAACTAAAATTAATGACCGATTGCAATAGTTAATTATGGAGATTTAAGAATGCTGCTGACGAAAATAAAACCTACTACAGGCAAATTGATAGCACACCAGACTCAACTTTCTCATTAGTGATTATTTTTAATTTTACTGATTTGATGGATAACTTACTAATATTGAGTAATTTAGTATGTTAATGTGCAATTAATTTTTTGTTATTTCGTTTTGATAAATAATATGAAACAATCAGTTCCAAGTTGCCTTGTTTCCAAACTAGTTTTTGAAATTCTAAAATTACACGTATGGCTACATAAATATTTTGACGAAATTCACAAATTATAGACACATCTACACTTGCAATTTATCATTAGTTAAAATATTTTTCTAGAGGGGCACCAAAAAATTTGCATTTGAAAAGGAGGCGTTGAGATCCAAAAGTTGGAGAAACTATTGTTTGGAACCTCTTTTATCATTTCATTTAAACATCTACAGCTACGTACACAAAACTTGATTTTTCAATTTTTTGCAGTACTATTTGTACCGCTATTTTTAAATCGAGTGCTCATAAAGCCAATAATTATTACACAAAAAAAATATTTCAGTAAACGTTACAACACATTGCAAACTGGACTATTTTTTAATCTCATATCATGATGTTTTTATTCACACTTAATCGTGCAAGAAATATAGTCCTAACCGAGAAACTTTCTACCTATCTCAAGATCGAATCAGAATTTTTAGATATAATTTTAATGTTACTTTTCATTTTGCATACGGTGATAAAACAATTATTTTTTATCATCAGATTGACTTACTATTTCAGCAGATTCTGTGTTTCTATAAATTATATTTTAATATAAAATATGTTAAGTTTCATTAGAAAACATCTAACAATAAAAATCGCATTCCATATTCATTAATAATGCAAGTAGTATTTTGTTAAAATATGTTACTAAATTTATAAAACAATCTAAATGTCTTGGCTAAATATGGCTCTTGCTCCATAAAACCCAATCAACCAACCAAACAACAACAATTTGAAGGTTTCTTTACTAGCATTCATCCCCGAGCTCTTTAAATGATGAGTAATTTTGCGAGACTATATGAAAATTCTTATTCTCTCAAGTTTATAGATGAGTATGGATTCAAAATGAGTCTAAAAATTGAATTCCTAAATAAAAGAGATTCGTTGTCACTTTTATGCTAGAAGCACGTGCTATTTATATATATTTTACTGAAAAACATGACACAGAAATAGACGTTATTGTTTATTGTCGAATGGCAACAACGGATACAAATAATACAAAATTGACCCTTACGGGATTCATTCACCAATTTTGCCGCTTAGTTTAAATATGCTTTATTTGAGCAATGGAGCAGCATAATATTCCTAGAACTACACGGAATAGCTCAAATGAAACTCTCCAACAGTTTGATCATTGGAAGTTATAAGAAATCTGAAACAGAAATCAGCGCAGAAAAGAAAATATGAATAAAAATGGGTTTAGCGTCAAAAAATACCAAATCGCCTATGAACAAGGGATGGGATTGAATTGAAGTATACATTCAGAAACTAATTGTGATAACATGAACTGAAGTGTGCTTTTAGCCATGCATTTGATTGGAAATAAGAATTAATTTCTTTGGAAATGAGAATTAATGAGAATATATATGTTACCGCCAATGTATGAAAAGTAGGCATTGTATACAACGCCTAGGCAATATATAGAATGCCTGGGGTTTTAGGGCAAAGTATGAAATATCCGAATTATTTCAATATTATATATACTTTCTCTAGGCATTGTATGTAATATATAGGCATTATATAGAATGACAAATGCTATTTAGGCAAAGCATTAAAAGAGAGCCATGAAAAGGTCTGTTTTGAAAGACGTATATGAAAAAGAAATAAATACAAAATTAAGTATAGGACTTTCTTATTGAGGAAAACAAGAGAAAATAAAATATGAATCTCTGTTGCAACAAGGAAGGAAATAATTTTATTTTAAATTGCACTTAATTGCCTTTCTCACAAAAAAGTAAAACTTGAAAAGAGAGTCATGAAAAGGCTTTTATTAAAAGTAAATGAAAAAAAGAAAATATCAAATAAAAAACAGAATAGGGGAGTATTTTATACTTTGCTGGTTCGTCTTTCGCCGGCATTGCATAAAATGCCTAGGAAATGTGTGAAACAACAATCGTTTCATACTTTTCCTCCAAACGCCAGGCATTCTATATATTGCCTAGGTATTCTATACAATGCCTGCTTTACATACTTTGACGGTAACATATACATAATAATAACAACTATTATTATAATTATATTCCAAGACACTGGAAATATAATTCATTATTTTGCAGCATTTCGTTTACTCTTAAAGTAAGAGTAAACGAATTGCTGCTATATAGCTTTGGATAAATTTATTTCATTTAAAGGTATGAAATCCATTTATTGAATATGAATGCAATATTCATTGCAAATGTCCTAAAATAATAATAGCCAATATATTTATAATATATTCATAATAAATATATTGACGACGATTTACTATCTCATTACAAATGTGTTGAAATAAGCTATTAAGTGTGAGCAACGACACTTTGCCATCAATCAATTGAAAACGTTCAGCGCAGATGCTGCTTGTCTTGAATTGATAGCTTGTTTGAATAAATAACGATTTTCCTAGATAACGCGCGCTTCCAAAAAGCATTTAGTAATTCCCCGCTTCATACCAACGAGCATTTCATTCCGATTTCATCACTCCCGAGTCTCAGGAGTCGAAGAAGGACCACCTGTTAGGATCCCACCCGTTGCATAACATCCCAACCCCAAACGGCAAAACAAAAGTCCTCACATGACCGAGGCCGCATGCCTCAGGAAGCCGTGCAATCGTTACAACGCGGCAAGAAACAAATCGGTACCGGGGCTTCCGACTATCGAAATCCTACGTCATCATCCGATGATGAGTAATCCGTCCTCCCGTCTCGTCACGCCGGACGACGTGGCTGGGATCTCTTTCGTTTCCTCCCCCGACCAATCAGCGGCGGCCCCTCAATCGGCGCGGCTTATAAAGCGGAGCCGGCTTCCCGCGCTATTAATCAGATCGTTGCAGGAGCAATCGTCAACAAGCACCCGGGAAGCGTAGGAGAGAAGATATCTGCAAAGTTTGCTTCTTTCGAAACTTCCCGCCCGTTTGAGTTGGTTCCCTTTTCTCTGAGCATCGCCCCCGAGTTAACCATTCAATCGTCATGAGTGCCGAAATAGTGACGGCTGTTGAGATCATCGAGTCATCGCCCATACCCGTCATGAAGTTCGTCGAAGCGGACGACGAGACGTCCTCGTGTGGAAACCACAGCGACGGACTGAATCTCTCCGACTCCGACCCGAAGGATTCGGGGATAGACTGCAGCGGTTCGGACCAGAAGATAACCTCTGACATCCCGGACGAGGAGTCGGCCGGCCTGATCATGAAGACCGTCGAGTATTACCTGTCCGACGCCAACATCCTGAAGGATCCGTTCCTCCTCAAGCACGTCCGCCGCAACAAGGAGGGATACGTGAGCCTGAAGCTCTTGGCCTCTTTCCGCAAGGTAAGGAGCCTGAGTCGGAACTGGAAGGCCGTCGCTCACAGTGTCCAGAAGTCGACTCTGCTGGCTCTGAATTCCGATGGGACCAAAGTCAAGCGGCTGAGTCCCCTGCCCGACTACGATGAGACGGTCAACTCCAGGTCCATCATCGTGTCCGGTTTCAGTTCCGACAAGCTCTCCGTGGACGGAGTCAGTGAGATGTTCTCCCAGTGCGGGGAAATAGCCCTGGTGAGGATACTCAGACCTGGCGGTTCCATACCTTCAGATGTAAAGCGATTCCTTTCCAAGAATCCAGACATCCAGTCTAAAATCTGCGCCCTGGTCGAGTTCGAGGAGCACGCAGCAGTCCTGAAGGCCATGGACAGTGTCCAGTCCCCCGGTATTACCATTGCGTCCATCGTCATCAAAGACAAGGCCCACCCAGAGAGCCCAAAGAAATCCCCAGGCTCGCCTTCAAAGACCGATTCCACCTCCCCGAAGGAAAGCCCCAAGAAGAAGAAAAAGAACAGAAAGTCGTCGATCGCAGACAAGAAGACCCTGGAAGGCGACAAGAGTTCCGAGCAAAAGCGGACTCGTCGCAGTTCCAGCGGCTCCGTGAGTTCCCAGAGTTCCGGGTACCTGTCCTCGTCTCCAAGCAACAGCAGCAACATCTTCGACAGCAGATACCCCAGACGGCACAGCTTCAATCCGTCCATCTACAACGACCCCAACTCGTCGTTCGCATCCCTGAGCCACCGCCACCAAGGGTCTCGGGATCGAATCCAGAGGAGCGGGACCGAGTCGTCGGCCACCCTCAGCCCCTGGCGCAGGAGAAGGGAACAGATGATGCAGTCCGATTCCAACCTCACGGTCTGCTCGTCTTCGACGGGCTCCTTGCAGCAGAGTCTTCCGGTGAAAACCATCCGATTGCCAAGAGGTCCTGATGGCACAAATGGATTCTGCACAAGAGCTAGACCTAGACTACCTTCGACAGCAGAGTAAACTGTGATCTAACAAAGTAATTAAGAACTTTTGATATCAAACTCTGTTATAATGATGTCTTTCCGATGGAAGTTAAGTATTAGCAACTATAACGTGCACTAAAGTTCTTCCAACATTATCGAATGTAAAAGCCTGTAGATTTTGTCACAAAGCTAAGTTTTATAATCACTTTCATCTCCTCACAAATGAATCTTCATAGAAATGTTAGAAATAATTTTATCATAACTGCTGTTGTTAATTTGCATCTAATATTCGCTGGTGACGAATATTTTATGGTAGAATCGGATGGGAATTGTTTGGTTGTTTGTTTTACTTGCATTTTCAACACTGCCATAGACTGGTGTTACTTAAACAATTGAAATTCAGTATTTCGTTATTGTTTATCAAGTTTTCTGTGTCATTTGTTCAACTCGCAATTTTGAATTATAAACACTTGGTGAAAAGTATTGCTGGATCTTGATACGGTACCCAGTAAACATTGCAACTTCAGAAACTTAAATTTTTTGAAACTATAATTGAGAAATATTTTAATTTTCATGTTAATTTCTATGTATGTCACTCATCACTTCATTGAAAACTAAGTATTGTAATATTTTCTCTACATTGTTTTAATTTTATTTCAGTAGAATCTCATCCCTTCATTTACCACTTGTATTAAATAATAGAAATATGTCTAATTATACCACCGTCAGTATTGCGTGTAAATATTGTAAATATTTTTTTGTTAAATATTTGCTGCTGATTTCATGTTCATTTTGCACTGCTCAGAATCGTCTTATGTGAATATCATGTCTACGCTCTACTGCTTTTTTAAGTAGATATGTATTGTGTATTTATGTTTTATTATTGTATAGCCAAATAAAATACCGTTATGTTGATATTTTGTAATATTTTTATTATCTTCCTTTTCACTCTTTCTTTGCAGCCAAAACTAAGGTCACGTTTTAATGACGATACTGATGTTTATTTACAAATTTTGATAAATTGATAAAATCTTATTAATTTCTTATAGCTTAAATTAATTTTATGATTTATTTGAATTTTTAATACTTGGATGCTGTCTAATGTTTTGGAGGAAGCATTCTCTGTTACGAAGAGTAGAGAAAATAAAAGTAGTCTGCTATTCGGCTGAGAAAGCTAACAAAATGTTTACTACAGATAACAGAACGTACGATTCCTCCTATTGATGAGGCGAGATTTGTATCTGATAGGCTAGGTATGATGTGATCAGTGTTTATCTCACTATATAGTACGATCATTGTTGCACTATCAAGAAACTGCTGATAGACTAACTACTTTCGCGCATGCAGAAAGGGAAGAAAAGATACTAGCGAAGGTAGGGGGGGGGGGTAAGGTATTTATAAATTTACTCACATATATGCATTTGGACACAACATTCAAAAGCGTTAGAAATCTGGGGATTTTTATTTATGTGAAAGAAAATTTATAGTTTCAAATAAAATTTTGATCTAAAAGTTTTATTTTAGTAAATATTTTTATATTCTTTGGAAATGGGTTAGACTTAAATCAATGGAATTCAGCAAATAATTTATTGAAAGAATGGAGTCAAACTCGATAAAAAACCGATTTGTTCCATTTTAATTCTAAGAATTTCATTATTTAGATTAAAAAATAAAGCATAGATAATTTGTCTGTAATCGATACTTTTTATTTTATTTGTGCCTTTTTTAGTTTAAAGAAGTGATATTAGTTGAATAAGTAAATTAAGTAAAAAAAAACAGCCAAAACTAATTTACTTTATAAGGTTGAAGAAAAATAAATATATTAGTGACAAAGAAGAGAGCTTTTACACAGAATTTATCTTTTTAAATATTGATTAAAAAATGATAATGGAATATTTTGACACCAGGTTTTGAAGAGACTAGATCATGGAATTGGTCCATTTTGAAATGTTTTGTAGCCAAGTTAAACTTTTCGACAAATCCAACGGCATGAAAGTTTTCGAATAAGGAACCTTACACGCTCACCCAAGATTTTAAGGTCCAAATATTTTAATCCTGTTGAAAACTAGAAAAAACTGACAATTCAATACCATTTGAAAACGCTATTGCTAGTAAACTTATTGAGAGAACATGTAACAAGCAAAGTCTTTATAAGCTATCACCACCTATGGAATGGCTTAAAAATGCTTTATAAACTTCGATACGAAGTCTTCCTTTGAAGCAAAAAAATTTATATAATCAGATTCTTTTTCCTATAGCAGAATTTAAAATATAGATATAAATGTTATTTCTATTAAGGATTTATTCAAAAATTGGTCGATATTTCGAATACTTATTTTCATTATACAGCTTTATTGATTAGATGTATGCGAACTTTCACAGCTTTGACAAATATATATATATATATATATATACATATATAATTACCAATTTTTTGATATAATGCAATGCTTAAATGATTGGCATATCGTCTATATCTATTGCATACATTTTAACTGGAAAATTGTTATTAGTTTCCAAAAGAATTTCTCAACATATCAACAAACAATACCCCCTTTTAAATGTACAGATGGAAAGGGATCATTGTAGATTTAACATTAAAACATTGGCAGTAAAATAGAATTACGAACATTGAAACACACACAAATAATAAAATAAAGCTAAAAGCATTCTTCAGTCTCTTAGCATTCAACAGTCTTTCAAGCTTATTGAACTGAGAGTACATAAAATTCCCTGGTGTTACAAAAGATACAGATGAACTGAATAATATCTGACAAGAGAAACTAGTATTATTTTCACGATAAATGAAAGTATGGAATAGTTTCTTTACTTTTAACATGAATCTGTTATAATAAAAAATTGCAAAAACAAGGATCACTCATTTAAAAAGGAGTCGCACTGTGATACAATTCTTTATGATCCTGTAAAACAGTAAATAAAACTTACTACTCTGCTTACGAGGACTCAATAATATTTAACTTCCTCAGATGGTCACATTATGACCAAGCTTCGAAAAAGATTGAGTCCTTTTAGAGCACTAAAAACTGCCAGTAAACCCGTTCGCTTGTTTCTAAATTTCTTGTGACTTCTGATGGCAAAGTGTCGTTACTGACATTTAATAACGTATTTCAATACATTTGTAGAATATAGTATTGATCTATATAAATAAAAATGGAGTGCTTGTACACTGAATATTTTCGACCCATTTCACGTTTTCTATCCGTTTTGGGCCATTCTGATGCTAAATCCTTCTCTTGCGCGTTTGGTGTCTGTCTGTATGTATGTGTGTGCCCATACTACGTCCAAACGGTTGAATATATTTCCATGAAACATTGCATACTGTGAGTACTTACATTCATTTAGTGACTGAACCTGGTTGCGTTAGTTTGTCCGTCTTCCTGTTCTACGTCTGATTTTGTGTCTGCGTGTTTGTACAAGTATCACATAAGTTTTAGGAAATAAAAAATAATTCTGAATATTTGGGACAGACGATAAAGAGAATAAAACATTATAAATAAAATATACAGAACAAGGCCTTTAAAAATAAGACTTGTAGCTAATATAGCAACCTTGGTATTTTTTTTAAATCGTTTGCTTTTTTAAATTTGTCCCATGTATTCCAAGAATCTATTGTGTAGTGAAAAGCAGATAAATCTATTACTTTTCGTTCGAAGCTTTTTAAAATCATCTGTTTAAAGATACATTTCTCGATTTTCAATTTGATGGTTTTCGTTCAATAACTGTAATCAAGGTATAAGTAATGGTTTAATTAATTTAAAAAACCTTTTTTTTATCATTGTATGATAATTTTGGGAAACGCTTTTGTTTTTAAATGACATACAAGGCATTTAGTATATGCATGCTCTGAACTATTCTGTGCCTTCTGGTAACATTGGCACTCTAGAGACTTCTTTCAACTTAAAATTTAAATTCTACAAATATATAAAATGTTAAATATGACATTTATTTACATTTGTGAAATTGGGTATTTAATAATTGTGTACCTTTATTAGAGTGTGGTAGTTGTTACATGTGATGAATAGGAATTACAATTTATTAGCGAAAACTGAAATTAGTTAACGAATTCAATCCGAGTAACGCCGGGTTATTCTGCTAGTATTCAATAAATAGATTTCATACCAAGTGAAATAAATTTATCTTAACATGTAGCGGCATTTTCTTTACTTTTACTGGCGTTAATTCTTATTTCCATTAAAATGCATAGCAAAAAGGACACCTCAGGCTTGCTTCAATTTCATCCCATACCATTGTTCAAAGGTGATTTGACATTTCTTGACGTTAAAATTATATTCACTCATTTTTTCTGCGCTGATTTCTCTATCAGATTTCTCATTGCTTTCTATAATCAGACTGCTGAGGAGTTTCATTAGAGTGACGAGCTATGAGCTATTCCGTGTAGATTTATCAATATAATGCATCTCCATAGCTCAAATAAAACATGTGTAAACTAAGCGGCAAAATTGACGAATAAATCTCACCAGGAGTACACTTTAAACTCTTTATATCCGTTTGTTGCCATTCCAAGTATACAAATAATGTCTATTTCTGTGCCACGTACGTTAATGAAATATTGTTAGATTCTTCAGTCAAGACTGTCCAAGGATGGCAAATTATGGTATATTTTAACGCTCACAATTCATTTCAAGCAATTCATCATAAATAAAACGAATTATTACATAATTCAGTTATCGAAGGAAGTATGAAATTTCGCTTTTCCTAAAGCTGATAAAGAATATTTATCTTCAAAGTAGTTCCGATTAATAGAAAACTAACACGTTTTTCTATTGAAACATTCTAACAGGTTTTGAATGGAACTGCTTACAGGTGGTGATAAAGGGTTACAATGAACTCTCCATTGTTGTTACCTTGACAGGATAATGTTATCATTAAACGATATAAGCAAGTATGAATTGAGTTGGAAAATGTAAATTATTTTGTGGTAAAATATTATCTAATTTAGTTTTCTGTTCAAGTTGTCAATTCAAGCTAACCATCTTAAAATACATTCAATAGAACAAATGTAATTTGAGGATTGAACGAAATTCATAAATCAATACTGAGTAAATGCTTTAAATTATTTATTCTTCTCCTTAAATTATGTTTTTCCTAAGCAAGAAACTTTATTAATTCCGAAAACAATATGTGGTATTTATTTGGAATGTCTGTGCACATAGTACTAAAATTAAAAACATAGAAATTCTACAGATTGTATACATATGGGTTGAATTTTATTTTAATTTGAGCCTAATTTTGCTTTATTCATTAAACTGTTCAACTTATTTAGTACACTATACGATTTCATTTGACTGACAGGATTTATTTTAGCTATATAACGTGGTCTTCGCACGCAGTCTTTAGTATTATTTTAGTTTATCTATAACTTTTTAATTTCGGGGTAATAAGAAGTTTATTGTAACATAATTTTTAGTTTTTGATTTTGACGACATCCAAGCATTTTAATTCAATACATAAATAGGGTTTCGGTAAAGTTAAAAATAAGAAGATTGCTAAAAATTTTATTTTGGTTGATTCCAATTTTTAATAAAAATTTGGGAAATCAAAATAATTTTTTATTATAAAAAGCTTCTATATAAAGTAACCATTGATTATAAATTGGTCAATATTTTGTAAAAGAAAATTAATAAAGTATTACACATTTTCTATGCAGAAATTTTTATTTGAAAGTAGAAATTTTTTAAGCTTAAAATAAAGAATTATTTTTAAAACAAATATTCATTTTTGTTGTTTTAAATTTTAAAATAAACACTATAGAATTATTTTTATAATCCGTATCACATCTACCGGGCAAAAGGAGTTAAATCAAAATGGCTACTTTTCAGAATCTTAAGTTGAATATCTCACTCTTTCTCTCAAAATATTAAGAAAGAAGCATGCCATGAAACAAATAATTGTAATTTAGATTCGTAGGTTCATTTAGTTTCGATTTTAAGAATATTATGTTACTTTTTTTAAATAATTATTTACTTGACTCCTCTGGAACCATCAAAAGTAAGGCTTAACCCTTTTTTCCACGACATGGAAGATATAAGAATGCCATTCAATATGCTATTTTTGTGTTGTAAACTAGAATTTATGATTCAAACGAAGAAAATATTTCTTAGACATTTAAATTTTGATTAAATGTGTATACAGCTTTCAATCAATCGTCTTTCACAAAGGTGATATACTTGGCCAAATATAGCCATTGTGCCATAAAACCCAAATGACCCGAACTCTCAAAAAGTAACTTATAAATTAAATTAAAAATCCATTCGGAAACAGTTTCACCAAGGTTGTTATTACGCCAGGGCCACCTTGCAAGTTATATCTAGCAATAGAATATGGGACTCGAAGTTAATATATGACTGTATATTGTTCTTAAACCATTGGCGGATTCTGTCATGGTGACCACACCACAGAGAGCAATGGATTCCTGCTCTCTGTGGTGTGGAAGTAAAAGAAATGTTGAACTTAGCGAAGAAAGGTACTGCTGTCTTCGAATGTCAAACTCAATGACTTCATTCTGCCAGACTTCTAATGAAATGGATTTTGTAAGAAATGCAAATTAGATATGTTCAATGAAGGTAGGGGAAAGGCCTGGGGGTGACTTGCTGATTCAGAGTCTCCAATTCGAGGATTTCCTTGTGATTCAGCCGTTGCTTTGTTTCCTTTTTTGACTCGACACGATTGCCTCAATGCCCATTTATTTAGAATTTGACTTAGGTAGTTGAATTAACATCCCATTGGAACAATATAACGGGTTATTGGCGACGGTCCGGGATCAATCCCGAAGGAAAAGATCGAAGGACAACACTTAAATTTGTACAACCGTCGGATGACGAGATCAACACCTGAACTGGCACCCCATTATCCAAACCCGGTCGGTAGACTAGTCGATTAGCAACCCTCAGGTTGCTAATCGACTAGTCTACCAACCGGGATACCGCGGCCCGAATCAGAATTGAATCTACCTAATTGTATTACAATTGAATGAACGATTGTATTACAATTGATCATCTAGAATTGTATATACAATTCTAGATGACCAATGAATATCGGACGTTTAGACACGTATACTGCACTTAATGGTTTTAATTATACTGTCCACAAGTATTGGGAAGCAAGATGGCTGATGGCTTAAATGTCAAAAACATGGCATTTGTAAATAAATAATTTAATTTTAAATCCACTTCGTTTAAAAAAATTGTGGAATGCATCTCCGAAAGTAGAATTCATTTACACGAACTTTCCGATTTCACCCAAATCACATTGGTTTGAACTCTACATTACGATATTCCGAATTACACGCATCAAGCGAAACAACACAGACGTCACATGTTTATTGTCAACACGGATTGCTTCCATCGTGATTCACCATTCCCCAATCCCAACGGCCGCCAACTTCCACATTCGAACGAAACCCAAAGTCATCAACCTTGGCCAACCCTTCAAATGAAGTAACTTGCATCGCAAGGCGATAGAAAGGCATTTAAATGGAAAGAAATATTTTCAATTTTCCGTTGAAAATAAAGAGCTCCCAGATAGTACATTGCAATACGCGATGTCGCATCTCTCCTGCAAGGCTGAATCTCTGTCCGATAAGATAGGGATTGGTTATCTATGGATTGGCCATAGACTGGCGCTTCTATGAATAAGTAATGAACAATGGCGCCGAGTTTAAAGGGTTTTTGCCCTGGCTGAAAGGGACGATGCCCTGGATGAATATCCCTATTTTTACTTGAATTTCCCTTTTTTTACTTGAGATATTTTCCTTTTTTTGAGAGGTGAAAGAAACTGAAATCTGTCAGAAGGGGTGGTTGGCACATATTAAATAGGCGTTTTAATCCGTTCTGGTAAGTATTTGCATTTACGTTGCACTGGAGCGACACAACGGGCTACTGGCCACTACCGGGATCAATTACGAAAGGAAAGGTTCGAGTGGAAGAATAGTTTTATGCTTTTCTTTTTTTTCCTCTAATCTTCCCTGTCACACTATTTTTTGAAAATGAATTTTTTTAAAGTTTCGTTTCAACACTTTGAAGGGTGCTATGCTGAAAAAGCTTTTTGAAAAACGAAATTTATAGCTGAAGATGAATGTATTTCGCCCGTTAAAAAAAATTAATTTTTGTGGAGTGTTGAGACCATTTATGTCCCACTGTCATCTAGAACACTCTTAAATATCATAACATCAAATGACAGAATGTTTACATACCCTAACAACCTCAACCTTCCATGAGGTTTCGACGAGATATCTCGTCCATCAAGATCTGTTCAATTTTGCAATGACGAGATATCTCGTCATCAAGATATTGCCAATTCTGTATGACTAGATCAAGATCTGCTCAGTTTTGAAAATGATGAGGCACCTCGTCAAAACAACCACCAGGTAGGTTAATGTACCTTGAATATTTATACACCTCTTCTGAATCATAGTAACCACTGTATAGTGGTATAAAATACATAGTATGTAATGAATATACATAGTATATAATGAATATACATAGTATGTAATGAATATACATAGTATGTAATGAATATACATAGTATGTAATGAATATACATAGTATGTAATGAATTTTGAAAAGAATACAAATTTAACTTTTTAATCGGTAGCGGGATTCTTTCAGTTTCCCTGTCCTGTAGAGATCCTGTTGCTCAAGAAAATTGTTTGAAAAGAATTTTGTTGGTGAAGACCTATCTCCTTACATGAATGTATTTTCCACGGAATATAATTTTTGGACCTTGGGCCATAAAACCCAACAATCAATCAATCAAACCACGGAATACAAATTTAGCTTTTTCAGTGGTGGCAGGATTCCTTCGATTTCGCTGTTCTCTAGCATTACTAGACAGCGGAATATCAAATTAATAAATGACAGAATATTTATATATAGTAGCAGCCTTAATGTGCACAGAATATTTACAGATCTAGACTTAACCATTTAAGGAAGGTGGGATGTTAGACCCACACCATACAGGGTGAAGGAAAGAAAATATTATTTGTACTCAAATCAAGGGGGGGGGGTATTTAAATTAACGTCACACTGGAGCAACACAACGGGCTATTGGTGACGGTCCGGGATCAATCCCAAAGGGAAAGATCCGAGGACAACACCACGTAATTTTGAACCACGGTCAGATGACGAGGCAACACCTGAACTGGCACCCCACTCTCCAAACTTCCACACCACGCCAACGTGAGGACATTTGAGGCCACGACAGATTTAACGTGCACCAGCCCCCTTTGTACACGACGGTGTTTTGGCTGGATTCGAACTCGCAACCCTTCGGTTGCAAGTCCGTTACTCTTCCAACCGGGCCACCGCGGCCCCTCTCAAATCAAGGGAAATATTCGTAATTTTTTTTTAACTATCTCAGCTACTTTTTTGTTCCTTACTAAAAACAAGTGTTTTTACCTGCATGGCTTCTCACAGTTTTTAGCCTTTTTGACTAACTGAAAGTTTTCTTGAATTCTTTCAACGAATAGGCATTTTTTTCAAAACGTTTTGTGTCAAATCAAATAATAGAACTATTCGAAAATTTGCAATATTCATAGGTAGTTAGGCACTTAATTAACGCAGCACTGGAGCAACACAACGGACTATTGGCGTCAGTCCGGGATAATCCCCCGAAGAGAAAGATCCGAGGACAACACCACGTAGTTTTGGACCACGGTCAGATGATGAGGTCACACACTATAGCTGGCTTCCCACTCTCCAAACTTCCACACCACTCCATCGTGAGGACATTTGAGGACCCAACAGATTTAACGTGCACCAGCCCCATTTGTACACGACGGTCTTTGGTTGGATTCGAACTCGCAACTCTCCGGTTGCGAGTTCGAATCCAACCAAAGGCCGTCCAACCAACCTTCCGTGCTTCGGCGGCCGCAATAGTCATAGGGTATAAAATTGCACTGTGATAAATGTCTCATAAAGTACCCGAAACGAAAGCACTTCATTTCAAATAAAATTGGGTGTAGGTCATTACTCTAATTTGAGTACATGGCCTAAGCCCTTTTTTTATCACTTCAGTTCTTGTCTCCTAAAGAGCTAACATTCATCTATTGATCGTGCTCAAGAAATGTATCCACTACGTGAGTCATCGTGCAATCACGAATCACATCAAATGCCCGTCTTGGAGAGACTAATATTTTAATTCCAGATTCCGGGAACGAGGAGAAAAAGAATTCCACATTTCCCTCAGGTGACTCACTTCCCGCCACGTCACGTGAGAGGTTCACGAGGATTTCAGAAACCGGTGCCAGGGTAAGTTTGCTTTCGGAGCAGGTGGTCCTGAACGTGTGTTTGAAAACATCTTCCTCCCGCTGGACGACGATCTCGGATGTTTACCGATTCCTGCCAGTCATGACTGACATCGTAAAAGCAAAATAGTGATTTATATACTTGTAATTGCAGCCAACTGAGTGAATTCCAATTTTAGCGCAGCGTAAACAAGTCCAACGGTAAATGAGTGACTCTTACGGCAGTTTAAGCTGTTCATTAAATCTCGTGGTCCATGGGGCCGCGGTAGCCCGGTTGGAAGAGTAACGGACTAGCAACCGGAGGGTTGCGAGTTCGAATCCAACCAAAGACCGTCGGGTACAAAGGGGGCTGGTGCATGTTAAATCTGCCGTGGCCTCAAATTTCCTCACGTAGGCGTGGAAGTTTGGAGAATGGGGTGCCAGTTCAGGTGTGACCTCGTCATCTGACCGCGGTTCAAAATTACGTAGTGTTGTCCACGGACTTTCCCTTCCGGGGATGATCCCGGACTGTCGCCAATAGACCGTTGTGCTGCTCCAGTGTGACGTTAATTAAATACCTACCTACCTCGAGGTCAATGAGTTGAAAAGTCGGAGAAAATAAAGAAAAATGTGACTAGTTTCGAATTCATTTAAATCGAATAGGATGGCTGGTTGTTTTCGGGTTTTACGGCGCAAAGGCCCACATTTGGTCAAGCTGAGCCAAACAAAGATAGACAACACAATAAGGGTGGAAGAGAAAGCAAAAGCAGAAGGGTAGACAACCCCGAGATGTGCCCTTAAAGACAATATATCAAATAGATAGTTGAATTAACATCGCATTGGAGCAAAACAACAGGCTACAAACGACGGTCCACGATCAATTCCGGAGGGCAAGATCCCAGGACAACACCTCGTAACTTTGAACCACGGTCAGATGACGAGGTCATACGTCGGCTTGCACCCCACTCTCCAAACTTCCACATCACGCCAATAATAAAAGCATTGGTATTTATTGGGAAGAACAATTAAACTTTACGTATAATCTGTGATGGAAAGCATATTAAATAAAAATTAAATGGTGCATATCTGACACAAAAATACAATTTTTTTTGTTATTTAATGTCAATTTCATCACAACTTTGAAAGTATAGTAGAAATAACTTTTATTACCCTTTCCGATAGGCTAAAAGTGATACATTAGCTCGAATCATGTTAACTGTATTGCATAAAATTAATAGTAGTGATAGAAAACTATTTAACAGATAATATTTAATTAACATGTTAGCAGGTATTGAAAAAGGAGCACTATGTTGAAAGGTAATGGAGAACAATTAAAGTTAAATTTACGGTGGGAAACGATCTTTTTTATTTCCTTGGAAAACGGATAAAAGAAAAGGCGCATTATACAAAAAAAATCTAAACATCCTACATACGACAAAAATAGAATTTGATTTTTATAGTTTTCATTAATAAACCTAAAGCATTTTTAAATGAAACTATGCCCCAAAAAATGCCCCATTCTTCATATCAAATGCTTCATGAAATAGAATTACATACGTAATTTGTAATTAATTAATTAACGTCGCACTGGAGTGGCACAACGGGCTATTGGTGACGGCCTGGGATCAAACCCGAAGGGAAAGATCGAGGGCAACCACGTAATTTTGAATCACGGCCAGATGATGTGGTTACACCTGAGTTGGCACTCCATTCCCCAAACTTCCACACCACGCCAACGTGAGGACATTTGAGGCCCCGACAGATTTAACGTGCACCAGCCCCCTTTGTATACGACGGTCTTTGGTTGAATTTGAATTCGCAACCTTCCGGTTACTAATCCGTTGCATCTCCCAACCGAGCTACCACGGCCGTAAGGAAAAACGCAAATGCTACTTACATTTTTTGACAGTTCCTGTGTCAAATTAAAGTTTGAATTTTACTATCAAAAATCTAGTTTGCCATGGGAAAGTGAGTTGTAATTTCAATCATCTAAATAAAACAAAAACCATACGAATATTTTCAAAGAAGAATGATTTTCTATGGTCTGCCCATTATGTTGTAACATTAAAAGTTCTCTTTCATTTCTAAAATTACAGGAGCACATTTTACTCTGCAAGATTACGTCCCTTTGTTCAGCCTCCTTAAATCCTTACATTTTTTCTCCCAAGGGAGAGAAATTTCCCTCAACAAGGGTAAAAAATGGAGTTCAGTTAAATTCATCCAAAAATTCTTTTTTATTTTGAATGTCCTCACGTTGGCGTGGTGTGGAAGTTTGGAGTAGGGTGCCAGTTCAAGTGTTGACCTCGTCATCTGACTGCGGTTCAAAATTACGAGTTGTCCTCGGATCTTTCAATTCGGCATTGATCTCGGTCCTTCGCCAATAGCCCGCTGTGTTGCTCCAGTGCGACATTAATTCGACTAACAACTTATAATTTTTTTAAATTCACATGACTAGCTCACATGTCAACGTGAATTGCATACCAAAATCAGTGTTCAATCACCTTTGTTTAGAAGTATTGAAAAGGAAAACAAAAGTATACTAGCGCTGCAGAGCACAAAAAGGTCACCCACTTCAACGCCGCGCTGTCATGAACTGCCATTGATCACCAGCCCCCGAGCCGCGGTAGCCCAGTTGGAAGAGTAACGGATTAGCAATCGGAGGGTTGCGAGTTCGAAACTCTGTCCAGCCAAACACCGTCGTGTACACGGAGGCTGGTGCAAATTAAATTTGTCGTTTACTCAAATGTCCTCACTTTGGCGTGGTATGGAGGTTTGAAGAGTGGGGTGCCAACTCAGGTGTTAATCGTCGTCTTCACCACGGTCAGAAAGCTACGTCATTACGAGATGTTGTCCTAGATCTTTACCTTCGGATTTGATCCCGGACCGTTGTCAATAGCCCGTTGTTTTGATCCAGTGCGACGTTAATTAAATACCTTCCTATCCGCCAATCCCACCATTTATAATTGTCACCAAATGTCATCTATGCGGTATCAGACGATACCGGCGCCGTTGCCTCGTCTTCGGTAATCCCGGAGTTAGTGCGAATTGAAATAGGGTCATACAATTATGTCGCATCTGTATGTCATACGTAGTTCGATGTAAAAAATACCTCCGATTGCGTAAAACTCACGAAATTTGACTAGAGAAATTGACAGAAGCGCTTAAATCATCTTAGTTATTTATGAAACATATTTAGTACATACACTCGAACTTCGACACTGAAAAAGTTCAAGTGTGAACTTCGTTTCAGATTGCGTAAAAAAAGATAAAAAACATAAAAATCTTAACCTTGTTAGCTTAAAATAGTACTTAAAAATGGGAGAAAATTTTTGAAGTACGTATTTCCCAAAAGTTGTGTAGACTTCATCTATTGGAATTTTTCATTCTGTATTTTCATTCCAAATTAGGACAGATAACTCTTGTTGAAGACAAGCACACACAAGAATAAGTATATAAATCTGCTTGCTTAAAATGCTGCTATGTAATCAGCTTTAAACGTAACTATTTGAGAAATGACGCTAGGCTCCTATTTCTACTTTTTATGAAGGAGTATTCTCATTGAATGTATGGTCTATGTGCTGGGGAAACCTATTCGGAGGGCCGTATAAACCTGTACAGAGGGATGGATCAATTTATCCTTTGGTCCTGAGATCAATTTATTCGCTACAACCTATTTATTTTATTTTTACGGTCCTTTTTCTTACGCGTAAGGTTTTCTGTGTACGGGCTGGTTAAACCTGATCCTGACGAGAACAGCTTTTTCTCAATTTTCTAAAAATAAAATTAAAGTATTTGGTTTTACTTTTTCAAAAGTGGAACTGAAAATCAATCGCCATGTGGCTGAAATAACCATACTTCATTGTTTTTCACGCTTTGCTGTCTCTGTAAAAGTGTCTTTCTTGCGGCATAAGATTACGCGCAGAGAAACTTTAGAAAGGGGATTAAAAATTGAACGAACACTATACTCAATTCGTTGTAATACGTATATCGCTTAAAACATGCGTCATGTTTAAGGCAAAGTTTCATTAGTTACCTATCCAGTTGTAAAATTAGGTACCTTTTTAAGATTTCTAATACCAAGACTACGATCATGTATTTGGTTCATTCACCGTTTGGAAATCCTAATGCAGGAAACAGAGCTGATCAAACTATTTGAGGGAGTAGGAAGGAATTGGGAATATTTCTAAAAATAATTTATACTATTTAATTAATGAAAATTGTTTTTAAGAAAGATCTATCTTAGAAAAATATTGTTAGACTTGTTTCAACATGTTTTCATATTTTACTCCAATTGTTCACCTTGAAAGAGCATGCAAACCTACAAGAAATATTAATAAAAGTAGAATAAACACTAATAATGGAAAACATGTTGCTAAGGGGGAGTTTTAAGACCTATAAGGAGGATATGGAGTTGTAAAACCTATGATTGCAGTTTTCATCAATCAGTTATAGATATATCAAAGTAATTCAGTATTTATATATTAATATTTAAAGCAAAAACTAAACGATTACTTTTAAAAAAGCTAATATTCAACTAATATTACTCAGTTCGGATAAGATATAATTAAACAAAGATGATATTACAAACAAAATTCATTCATGAAAACTGATAAGATTTTTGGAAATAAATAACAAGGATGAGTGGTCGGCAAGTGCGAACTCAAATCTTCAAAATCTATGTCGAACCAATGCTCAATATTTTTTTCTGTGCTCAATATTTTTTTATTTTTTATATTTTTAAAATTCACTCCCAGATATGTCTACACTCTTATTTGCTTAAACTTACTATTAATATAATTTTAAAAATACTTTCCAATGTTATTTCATGGGAGCGCACTTGGCCCACATCATGGAACAAGTGATTATGGACTGTTCTTGTTTATAATGTGACTGGTACAAGAACATATCATGCACTGTTTGTTTGCACTGTCAGTGAGGCAAGAGCTTATCATGAACTGTTTTGTTTGCAATGTGAGTGAGACACGAGCATATCCTGAACTGTTTTCTCGTTGGCAATGTGAGTGAGACAAGAGCATGACATGGTCTGTTTTCTTATTTGTAATGCGAGTGGGACAAAAGAATGCCTGGACTGTTTTCTTTGCAATATGATTGCTACAAGACCATACCATAGACTGCTTTCTTGTTTGCCAATGTAAGTAGGCATATTATTTAATTCCTGTCATTCTTTGGTCTGTACAAGACACGTTTTATATTCCTTTGACGCACTTCTCCCCCAAACACACGTCCCCACGAAATTTCAAACCGTAAACAAAATCTGATCAAATATTTGCAATAAAAATATATTCGGCCAAACAAGGCACTATTTCTACAGAGTACTGAACCCAGACACATAAATGGTGAAACGGAAAAACAAAGTAATAAGAAATGTACAAAAGTATAGGAAAGCGTCAACAACGTTATGACGTTGCCATCGAACACGAACGAAGTCAATAATACCGACGGATTATTTCCATGTCACGGTCCGAAGCATCAATCTTCAGAAATTCGATTTCATTCCCAGACCCGATGTTTTCCGGTGCATCACGTTTTATAGCACAGCTGAAAACACGAGAAATCAATCTTTTATCGAGATGGCGGGGGTTAAGATTAAATGATTAGGAAGCGTCTGATCACAGGACATGGAGACTGACTTGATATTCGCAGGAAAATGGAAACGCACTGTGACGAAAAAAAATTGAAATACCCTTGAAGCCAGAGTTCGATCGGAATGAAACTCAGCATGATGATGTATGAGAAGATATAAAGAAATTATCACAATAGAACTTTTTATTATTGTAGAATTACATGAGAAACTAGTAAGCTGTAGAGCCCCCTCTGGCGGCGATAAATGCCGATATACAGCATGGCATGAAGTCAAATGGAGCCCTTATGCTAGCCTGTGTCAAATTATACCAAGCATTCAGCAGCTGCTGTTCCAGATACCTTATACTCTAGGGTTGATGTGATGGACTGTGTTCCGTAATGACGGTAGGTGGCGCTCTTGCGCCAATCAGTTGAACTGTAACAATGGAAGTGCAATGACGCGCTTAAATATCTTGGCCGCATTATGAAGCGGAATTGTATTGTAATTTTAAATGTCACCTTATTAAATTTTTGTTAAGTTTTAATCTCAGTGAATTTATTGAAATTGGATTCATAAATCTTGACTCTGGACAGCAAAATTTGCAACCTGACTTTTGAAACAGGATATGGACTCTTGAAATCATTAGCTCTCCCACAATTTTTGGTGCCGAAACCCGGGATATGGAGCTGTTGCGTATTTTCGGGATCCTGATTTATGCTCTACGTCTTTTGTGCTTTCAAAGAGCCGAGTGTCCCCACTTAAGAAATTAACTTTGCCTCGTTTAGAACTCATGGGGGCTGTTATTGCCGCAAGAATTGTTAAATATTTGAAGAAATTATTTGGTATCAGTGAAGATGATATATTTTGTTCAAAGCTTAAATTTGAATAGACTGTCTACTATATCCCAGATATTCTCAATGGGAGACAAATTTGGGGAACTCTCTGATCAAGGAAAGATTTCAGCAGCACGTTTGTGAGAGGCGAGCTGTTTGTGGACGTGCGCTATAGTGCTGATAAAGACCAGGTGTCGGCTCAGGTGTTGATCTCGTCATCTGACCGTGGTTCAAAGTTAATGAGTCTTTGTCCTCGGATCTTTCTCTTCGGGATTGATCCCGGATCGTCGCCAATAGCCCGTTGTGTTGCTCCAGTGCAACGTAAACTCAACTACCTACCTACTTACCTATCTTGTAGAGATTTTAAGCGCGTACAAAATGTACACTTATATAGTTATTCACTTTTATACAACATTACAAATATCAAAATCGAAAAAAGCTTGAATTTGAAAGGAGGATTGCTCGAAAACTGTGAAAGCTATTTAAAAACACATTTTTTATCCATAAGCTGGATTTTCTACTGAATAGTTTCATTTCTTACTATTTACATCGATCTTTTGTAGTTTCAGAGATATTTCACATCAAATGTTTGAGCAAAATGCAATAAAACCATCTTCTACAAAATCCTTTTAGTGTTTCTGAAAAATATACTATAAAAAATACCAAAATTATTTTTGCGAATTCATTTCACTATATCTTTGACAAAATGTACAGACAGTTTATGACGTTTGCCTATTAGAAAAGGGATATAAAGTAGTATTGAAAGTTTTTGTAACAATCCGTTGTATGAATTCGATACTCCAAACTTAGACGCTATTCCAGGTAAACAATAAACTAAATTGTTATATTCAAATCGAAGCAAATTGATGAAAATTCTGTGAAAGTTAGCCTGTCTCTTAATTTTAAGCAAGCCCTCAGCTATGGTATATGCGTGGAATTTTCAGTATAAACAAAAAAAACCAGACGGTCTGCGAAGATTTTACATCTGCTGTCCAAATGTTCTCGCATAATACATATCGGGGTTACCTTGAAATGTAGTATATCACCGTTTTGGTTTCGTTTGGCGTTTAATCTAATTGATATCAGCCAATAAAATATCATGCATCAATTCCGAATTTATTCTTTGAAATTTTTATTGGTGAAGTACTGAAATCCTTTTTAAAAAATCGCACAGGCTGTGTGTCGGAACAAGGACGCCAGGTTTGTAGTGAATACGTCACATTAGTATTTATATGTGCGTATTAAATGAAGAAATACAAATTAAGTAGTCAATACAGTTTTAATCGAAAGCTGATGTGTTGCTCTTCCGCGAAGACTACGTTCGATGTTCTTCTGCTTGACTTTTCGACGAGTATATGTTGATATTGCAAAATTTTTAAAATTTTTCAACTGCGATCCAAAGTTTCAGAACAAATACTATATTCGATTTCATTACCAATGTCACAAATCGACAGATCTCGACGTTAACTTTCGTTTGAGATCAATTTCAACGTCCTAGAGCTTCTCAGTTCCGAGTTATACTGATTTGAAATTTGTGCGGCTCAGAGGAATAAAAGAAACGCCGCTCCTTCCCCCTAATCGCGGAGAGCGAACTCGAGGTCACTAACAAGTCTTTGTCCCCTCAGCTACCGAATGACACTAGGTTGCTTTGGTTTGCGTTGTTAGTATAGAAATTATTAGACCGAACTAGATGCCCATTATTTCGTAATGCTCAACTTTCCGTATTGGTCTGATTTTAAACACGTTTCATGTCAAAAGAAAGCCAACTTCAGAATACCATCGACCTTAAAATGAAATAGACGAAGCATGTGCCCGCAGCTTCACATTATTTCTTCCAGTTGCTCGGTTTGAAGATCTGTCACGTGGTTGTGGGTAAAAGCATGAATCCTAAATCATTGACTGGTTAAAGTGATTATCCACCGTGATCGAAAACACTAGTCTGCGCTTCCATTGCCAATCGGCTAAGTCGATTTGTGATTTACCCTTCAGAGATCTTACGTCAGTGACTCCTCCAACAAACGTCTATTTCATTAAAAGGTCGATGCAGAAGACGTACTGGAAGCATGTATCGCCGCAGAAGTACTAACGACACTTATATTTATAACTTGATAAAAAATGCCTTTTACACCATCATATTCCATAAAATCTCATGCTCGACATCTCTACACCACTGCTTTTTCACGTGAACAGGTTTCACATGAAGCGAACCTTCATTTCCGATGAAAGTTCAAACAAATATGTATTCAAGTTTTTCTTCGAAATATAGAATTTAGTAGCTGTAATCTCGGGACTTGACGTGACTGCAATAAAGGTCCCAAGGAAGTGTTTGTGCTTTCGCAAAGAGAAAGGGATTATGTACGATAAGGTTCTAAATTTGTGGCGGGGTTTACAACTTTCTTGTTACCCAAAGAGCTTGAAGTACAATGACAAGGATAACTATAACTTCTTTGTTTGTATAGTTGGCGCAGAAAAAATGCTGTTTCTCAGAAAAGAAACAATTATAATTTATGTTGTTAATTGTAAATTAAATTTGTCTTTAGGAGCACATCATTTTTAGGTGTGTGTACGGACTTCACGGAGTCTTTAGTAAACAAGGGGTCGCGCTCCCAGAATACCCAAGCGATCCTTTTCTGCTTGCATCCCGCTACCCTATTCCCCATTACCTGTTTTCCCCTTTCACGACATTTTTTTTACTTGACGTTGTCTTGTGTTTGGCACAGCTTGGCCAAATATGACCCTTGCACCACAAAAACCGAAAATAACCAACCAAACGAAGAAATTTCTGTGAGATTATATTTTTAAAATAGAATTTTTCAATAGAATATAAGAATTAAATTGGCTCTTTTTAGCACAGAAAAGTGAAACTCATGAAAATTGTAATGTAAACTAAAAAATAAAATACAATTGTAAAAAACATGATGCACGAAATTCTATCTAAATTAAAAATAATTTATTAATAAGTTAAGTTAATTCTTTTTCACGTATTTGTACACTTACACCGAAGCATTTGTTAGAAGTATCTCTATTGATGGAGGATGTTTTGCAAACTGGATGTAGCGCAAACCACACAAGGTACACAAGTGCGCGAGTTTTCAATGCAAAATCCCGTGTAGGGACCTAAATTCTCTACGTAAACCGACGTATGGTTTGGTAGCCCTGCGACACATGTCAGTAGGTCCTTTGGTGTACTTCCGATTGACTGCGATATACTCTTCATCCCCACGAGAATTGCTATCGCCACTAAGTCTGGATAGTGGTGGTTGCAGTAAGAACAAGGCCATTTTGTGGGAATAGTGGGGATGAATTGTCTTCTTTCTTATCCCAATGTAAAAAAATAACAATTTACACTCATTGAGTCTGCAAAAAAAGTTTTGGGACAATGGCAGATGGGTCCTTAACAGTGTCTTCATGTATGACTCCAATGCAAAAAGGATGTTGGACTGAGAGGCTGGTAATAAGCCGCACTTTATGCAGGTGGGAAAGGATTTCTGGCCATCAATGAATATCATCTTTTTAAAATGGCCAGATCGGAGCCTGGCAAGCATAGAGAAAGTTTTCCGGGGCAAATTTAAGGCAAGCAGCTCTCCTGGTGTTCCACTGAGGTACACGTGATGAAAGGGTACTGGAGATGATCTGCGCAATTTCTTTTTAAGTACGGACAGGTGATTATTCTCTGAGAGCAGGACGGTACATTCTCTTGTGCCAGGTTGTTTATTTGTTCCAGCTTTTGCCAATAAGTCAGCTCTCTCATTGTCCGGAATGCCAACATGTGATGGGATCCATTGAAAATTTATTTTAGAATTTTTATGCGGATGAATTGTTAATTTCTCAAATTACTTTCTGTTGAATTTCTTTATTTCATTTTGCTTTGGGAGAATTTGGTATCGGAAAGTAGTTTACTAATATAAATATTCTTGGATACAGGTAAAAATCATAACAGTATTTTTCAGTTTGTCATGAAGTGCTCCATATGACAAGCTTGAAGGCATTTCTTCAAGCATCCCCTATGGAAAACGAGGTAAAGTCCGTTCCTATAGAAACAGACAAGGGCACACTTAATAGCGAGATTAAACACTGAACTCTGAAAATCGCGAACAGAAATAAAATGACCCAAGCCGTGTTTTGAACTAATTTGTATCGTCTATGTATCTCAGAAAAGCTAAAAGCCTTTATTTAATTGGGCACATCATAAAACGAGTCGAACCTTGGGTTCTTGAATCCTTGACGAGTCCCATGGGATTCTCGGTTTGAAAGAAAAATCACTCAAGCCTTCTTAGAGCCGCTTCACACCAACAGAATCCGGGTCAATCCTAATCAAACTGAATCCTGTAGAAACTGACTTATGTAGATTCGTGAGCATTGAAGTGGAACGCTTCGGATTCAGGCAATGTGAAAAGATTTAAGACGAACGATCTTTTTCTTATGGAAGCGGCACTGCCGAATCTTTGTTGGTCAGCTTCTACTGGATTCAGAATGATTCAGAATGCCCCGGATTCTGTTAATGTGTCTGACCCTAACCCTCCATTAGTCGCGGTTGTTTTTTGACAAATGATAACGAATGGTGCATCTGTGAGGTGCTCGACGTTTTCATTCCTAATTACGCACGCATTAATTACTGATTTTAAGAAAATACGGCATGTCTTGAAGAGATATCTCGTCATTAGCAAAATTGGTCATATTTTGATGGACGAGATATCTCGACATTAGCAACCGGAGGGTTGCGAGTTCGAATCCAACCAAAGACCGTCGTGTACAAAGGGGGGGGGGCTGGTGGACTTTGAATCTGCCGGAGTCTCAAATGTCCTCACGTTGGCGTGAAGTTTGAAGAGTGGGGTGCCAGCTCATGTGTTGACCTCGTCATCTGACCGTGGTTCAAAATGACGAGGTGTTGTCCTCAGATCTTTCCCTTTGGCGTGGTGTGGAAGTTTGGAGAGTGGGGTGCCAGCTCAGGTGTTGCCTCGTCATCTGACCGTGGTTCAAAATTACGTGGTGTTGTCCTCGGATCTTTCCCTTTGGGATTGATCCCGGACCGTCACCAATAGCCCGTTGTGTTGCTCCAGTGTGACGTTAATTGAAATAACAATAACAATAACAATAACAGATCTTTCCCTTGGGGGATTGTTCCCGGACCTCCGCCAATAGCTCGTTGTGCTGCTCCAGTACGACTTTAATAAAAATACCTGCCATTGTGAATCATTGAAAAAGGCATCGTGTACCTGCCGGGACCTATGGGACTGATGGAGGATCTAACGTGAACTTCTTTTACTACTGAAGTTGGTGTTGAAGTGGTGATCAATATATTGTAACGTCCATAGAAACGACGCAGGGGTCAGAGGTCAGCACCTACCCCGCTCGTAAATCTCGAACTTTCCATCGGAACGATCTCCTTCCCGTCTAGATGCTTTTAACCCTCCTGGTGGTTGTCTGATCTCGTCATCAGCAAAAGTGGGTCACATCTTGACGATGAGGCAAAATTGGTCAGATTTTGATGGACATGATATCTCGTCGAAACCATTTGAAGGGTTAAAGAGGTGCAGGACGGCCCTTTGTTAATTAACTGCCCCCAGGTTCAACTGGAGGGACGAGAGAGAACCGATTTCCTGAACTCGAACTGGGCAGAGGTGTTTATTTTGGCCTCTGGCCGTTTTGGGTTAATCTCGACTGTCCCTTTTCACAGCGCCCACAACTTAGGAACACAAATCTCTGATTATCTATACAAATTGATCCAAAAATATCCCAAATTGATTATTAGTATACATAATGTATATTCTTCTATTAAAATAAAGGGCCGTGGTAGCCCAGTTCGTAGGTATATTTAATTAACGTCACACTGGAGCAACACAACGGGCTATTGGTGACGGTCCGGGATCAATCCCAAAGGGAGAGTTCCGAGGACAACACCACGTAATTTTGAACCACGGTCAGATGACGAAAGGTAGCCCAGTTGGAAAAGTAACGGATAAGAAATCTTAGGGTTACGAGTAGATAGCACGTTAAATCTGTCGGAAGAGTAACGAACTAGCAACCGAAGGGTTGCGAGTTCGAATCCAGCCAAACACCGTCGTGTACAAAGGGGGCTGGTGCACGTTAAATCTGTCGTGGCCTCAAATGTCCTCACGTTGGCGTGGTGTGGAAGTTTGGAGAGTGGGGTGCCAGCTCAGGTGTTGCCTCGTCATCTGACCGTGGTTCAAAATTACGTGGTGTTGTCCTCGGATCTTTCCCTTTGGGATTGATCCCGGACCGTCACCAATAGCCCATTGTGTTGCTCCAGTGTGACGTTAATTGAAATAATAAAAAAAAAAAAAATAAAAAAAAAGTTAAATCTGTCGTGGCCTCAAATGTCCTCACGTTGGGATGGTATGTAAGTTTGGTAGGCAGGTAGGTATTTAATTAACGTCGAACTGGAGCAACACAACGGGCTATTGGCGACGGTTCGGGATCGTCCCCCGAAAGAAAAGATTCGAGGAAAACACAACATAATTTTGAATCACGGTAAATGATAAGGTCACACCTGAGCTGGCACCCCACTCTCCAAACTTTCACTCCACGTCAAACTTGAGTGCTGTCCTCGGATCTTTCCCATGGGGATGGATCCCAGACCGTCGCCAATAGCTCGTTCTGTTGCTCCATTGTGACGTTATTTAACTACCTACCTCTATTAAAATAAGAGGCCGTCGTGGCTCAGTGGGCATAACCACTGCGCTAGCAACCTTCGAGTTGTAGGCGGCGTAGGTTCGAATCCTGTCAGATGCATTCCTCCTCGGGTGTATTTCCCTTTTCTGTGTCAGCAAAACGTTGTCTTTTACTTTATATTGCATGTCTTGTGTCTGGTACAGCATGGCCAAATATGGCCCTTGCGCCATACAACCCCAAAAATAACTATCTATTAAAATAAATGACTATTTTACTTGTATTTTGACTTTAGTCGTTTTCTTTTTGGCACACCATTCGACCCATTACGTTACAATATTCACTTGAATACGCTGATCCTTAAGTTCCAGTGGCTTACTTCCAGGTTTTAAGATAAGCATCGATCTCTGAAGACACGAAAAACAATAAGTGCAGACGTGTTTCGAATCGTTCTTTCCAGAGACTAAGAGATGGTTAATTGGATGAAAGCCACAGAACGAGAAGGTCTTCACTTTAACCCAGAAACCGTCAACAGGTACGATGCTGCTTAATCCCCACTTCACATCGTCTGGACACATAAAGGGAGAGACATCCGATGAAAAGGGTTTAGGAAACTACGACTTAGTTTTAGAAAACATCGAAGTCAAAGTGTTCGATTTCAGGATTGATATATGTAAAAAAAGGAATTTCATGTATCATTTGTTACTTTACCTTTATTTTTAGGGGCCGCGGTGGCCCGGTTGGAAGAATAACGGACTAGCAACCGAAGGGTTGCGAGTTCGAATCCAGCCAAACACCGTCGTGTACAAAGGGGGCTGGTGCACGTTAAATCTGTCGTGGCCTCAAATGTCCTCACGTTGGAGTGGTGTGGAAGTTTGGAGAGTGGGGTGCCAGCTCAGGTGTTTCCTCGTCATCTGACCGTGGTTCAAAATTGCGTGGTGTTGTCCTCGGATCTTTCCCTTTGGGATTGATCCCGGACCGTCACCAATAGCCCGTTGCGTTGCTCCAGTGTGACGTTAATTGAAATACCCAAATACCCATTTATTAATTTTTTTTTTTTTTTTTATTATTTCAATTAACGTCACACTGGAGCAACACAATGGGCTATTGGTGACGGTCCGGGATCAGCCGAGAAATCCGAGGACAACACCACCGTAATTTTGATCGTCAGATGACGAGGCCCCACTTGAGCTGGCACCCCACTCTCCAAACCTCACCCCCCCCAACGTGAGGACATCTGAGGCCGCGATAGATTTAACGTGCACCAGCCCCTTTGTACACGACTGTCTTTGGTTGGATTCGAACTCGAAAACCTTCCGTTGCCAGTTCGTTACTCTTCCAACCGGGCTACCGCGGCTCCCCTTCGCGATATATCTCGGACCATTGCCAATAGCCCGTTGTGTTACTCCGATATTAATTAAAATACCTACCTACCTACCCTTTTTCTGTTTGGAGCCTCATCATCTGACTATGGCGGTGTCCTCGGATTGATCCCGGGACAAGGTGAGATTGATCCCGGACCGTCGCCAATAGTCCGTTGTGTTGCTCCAGTGTGACGTTAATTAAAGTACCTACTTACCTTCTGTGTCAGTAAAACTTTCATTGTGTGTCTATAACTTGATATCGTATGTCTTGTGTCTGGCGCAGCAGACACAAGACATACGCCATAAAACTTCGAAACCAACCCTTCTATTTGGGCTTTACATAAAAACATGCCGTCTTGGAGAACTTGTGGATGTTTTTGTAATGGTTTGATATCACGGGAATGAAACATTTCGATGCTAGTTTCTGAAGTGACATTAGTTTAATATTTTGAAGTGATGATTCAATCGCAGGGTGAAAATTTTACGATTTATTTTCTTTCGAACGCAAATCTATTCATCTCGCCTTGTGTTCTGTTTACTGTCAAGTTCGAAAATAGAACATGAGACACCTCTGGTTAATCGCTTTTGTATGCACCGCCCTGGTCGCAGTCGCATTGGCCCCAGCGATCGCAAACGATTCTCAAATTATAGAAGATGTACAGAAATTTAGGAATCATTCTTTTGTGGAATCTCAAAGAATCGGAAGAAGTGTTCCTGATGAAACTCAAAGTTTAGAGGTCAGTGAAAACGAACTACAAGGTCGAATTTCCGTAACAGTGACTTCCATGGTGACACGTTTTGCTCTTCGGGTGTTGTTCTTCAAAGTGTTGAGAGCTTTCGCTCAATATTTCGTCGATATTCTTCTGGGGGAAATAATAGGATAGGAGCACATGTATATTACTCACGTTTTTCTATATAGTAGATGAAAAATAGCCATGGACGTCCGTTTTTACTATGCATAAATGTTAATTTCTTACAATGTATATATACAGTCCACCGTTTTTACAATGTATAAATAACCAATTGATTTTTAAAGTGTAAATGTACATTTGGATTTTTGTTGCAGACCACTGATGAATGTAAATGGTGTATTGATCGTTTTTATAAACCCAGCTTTTATTTAATAAATCTTAATAAAACCAATTCTTGGTGATCTTTGTTATGTTTGATATCTTGTATATTGTATCTACCTGCACTTATGGTATTTCTTTTCATTATAAAACTCAAGTCTTTCGCATTTCATACATAATATTGGACTATCATAAAGATTGATTTTTAAATCGATTGTCAATCGGACAATTTTTTTCCAAAAGCTTTAATAGCCCGTTGTGTTGCTACAGTGCGATGTTAATTAAAATACCTACCAAAAGTTTAATACTTGATAGGTTTAAACTGAACATAACCTAATTTTATACTCTTAAATTACTTTTAAATGCTAATTTAGAATGTCAGTAAAGCGCGCTTTCCTTGAGTGTACGTTCATTACTTGATGTCTTGTGTTTTGCCCAGCTTGGCCAAATATGGCTCCTGCACCATAAAAACCAACCCAATCAACCTTAAAGCGACGTTAACTCCACGTGGATCAGGACCTCCATGGATTCTTGGAATGTATTAACCTGAAACTCGTATTTTACTCCTTTAAGTATCAATACGTGCATTTCGCACGTATTGATTAATTCTGTGTGCATTTGAGCAATGACTACGTTTTGAATAGCCTTTTGAAAAATTATTCATTGATAGAATTCCTTTTCCATTTACAGATTGGGAAACGACACTTAAGTTTATTTTGTGTGTGTGGACATGCTCAATAGGAATTTCCAAAATGGATGGGTATCTGATTGAATCCTCTCAAAACTAAACGCTTTAACACATTTCTTCAGTAAAAATGTTGTTTCAGTTTAAAATACGTGATTCAATCCATGGTTCTTGATGCATGAGAAATACTTTAAAATGTGAAAGTAAATGCTCAGATTTGAGGACTCTGGTCTAGACATCAAATGAGTTTCGCTAAAAATATTCAAAGCCAGTTCAAATCGAATCATGAATTTCAATAATGTTCAATATCGGATTAGATTTAGAATATCTTTAGAAACTGACAAGTTTTACTTAAGGTAGGTAATTAACGTCGCACTGGAGCACTCAACACAGGGCTACTGGCGACGGTTCGGGATCAATCCCGTAAAGAAAGATCCAAAGATTTTACTTCTACATATGCATCGAAATTTACTTCTGCGGATGCATTTTTGAGGTGGCTAAATTGTTTTATATTAAATCGACGGGGAGGGGGAGTTTTCTTTTAAAGCTTGTCAAGGTTTTAATTACTACACAAGTTCTAATAAGGTTGGTGTCTTCATGCGGTTATTTTTGTTACACGTGGGTTAATTAGACCTAAAAGGGTGACCAGAGCGGTATATTTTGAGATGCAAGTATTTGTTTTGTTCCAAATATATATTAATCTACAAATCAACGACTAGATGATATTTTTTTTCTGATGGCCCGTGCCTCGAGTCTTTTCTAGAAATTCGTCATCTGACCATTCGGGATTAATCCGGATCGTCGCAGGGCCGCGGCTGGAAGAGTAATGGATTATAAACCAGAGGGTTGCGAGTTCGGTCCAGCCAAAGACGGTCGGTACAAGGGGGCTGGTGCACATTAAATCTGTCGTGGCCTCACGTTGGCGTGGTGCGGAAGTTTGGAGAGGGGTGCCAGCTCAGGTCATCTCGCATCTCACCATGATTCAAAATTACGTGTTGTCCTCGGTCTTATCCTTCGGGATTGATCCAGGACCGTTGCGTCAGTATTTTGAATAGTGATGAAAGCTCGTTAGTAAAAGGGTTGCCATACCAAAAACATAACTGGTGATTGCCATGGATGGTTTTTCCCAAGCCAACTCGTTATCGTTATGTTAATATGGAATAGGTGCAGTGAACTGACCCATGTGAATGATAACAGCAGCCTCGTCACAGCACCGAACGAGAGGACAACTTTTGCACCGCATCTTGGACACCATGAAGGACAAGAGATATCAGAGCCATATTTATTATACAAATAAGGCACAAGGGGTGAAATGATTGAATCACAGCTGTTCTACTTGCTGAACGCGAAGGAATCTACTTTTTGTTGCCTCCATGAATGGCTATAATTTCTGTTCACGTCTCGGTATTGAGATAGTTTTTGGATGTGTTTGGGGTATGTCCGTCTATGCTGCTTGCACACATTGCCAAAGTTCAATTGGCGTAGCCGCGTGTGATCTGGAGTGCTAATCGTTGAGATCATCGACCAGACGTAAGATCGGCGAGATTTGTTTAACGGGAAGGACATTGAGGAATTGTACGATACATGCCACATACGATCGTTCATTGTCCTTTTGAAAACTGGCAGCAGACAAACCGTGAAGATGAAAAGGCTCCAAAACTTCAGAGTTGTAGAGGTGACTGTTGAGGCTGGCGAGGTAGTAGAATTCAATGGCGCAGCATACCATAACGCCAGGTGACGGACAGGTATAGCGATGCATAATGTAAGTCATACAGTATGACCGAAAGAGGGTGGGTGTGAGCGAAGCTCATGAGCCGAAGGCCCACCGTCTCCAGATCAGTGCACTTGAGATTCCACGGAACTTTGTTGTTTCTAGAAGTTTCAATGATGAATACTTGGGACTTGTAGTCGAGCTGGTGAGTAGGGGGTCTTGCGCTGGTGGTGAGGCGTATCCAATGGACTGTCAACGAATGAACTGATTATCTCGGAGAGCAAGGAGTACAATGATTTGATGACGAGTTATGGGGTGTTAAGGGGGGGGTGAACAAGGTGGAATTTTGAAAAATAGGGAAGTTAGAACTTAAAAATTTAAGTTTAAAGGATAGAATTGAAAAGTTTTGGGTTTTTGAGGTAATAAGAAAGGTACAGACCGAGATTAGGACCACTCAGGTATGCTGGAGTTGGCATTATTGATGGAATTGACTAACATAAAGAGCTTGTCCTAGGGGCGGTCTGTGCCGTTTGATTATTTGGTGTAAAAGTTGTCTCGGAGGAGGGTTGTGGAGCGGGAGGGCTCGTCGAATTTTTGATCATAGAGGCATAAGTATTTTCGGATTGGGTTAGCATTCTTGCAAAGTTTTTGGGTTTGAGGTAATTGATACAGCCACGATAATTCGCCGTGTGCTGTTACGAGCAATGGGCACACTTAGGTAATTTTTTATTTGGACAATTAGCAGTTTTATGTCGGACCAGATTACACATCTGGGGGCATTCGGCAGTTTTTACTTGAATGACTGAAATGTCGACAGTTATAACATTGGGGAATCCCCTTATTCCTGTAGAGTGAGTCATGCAGTCTGTCGCCGCGCTGCCGCCACTCGGATGTGAACATCGAGGTGTACAGAATCGAGATTCGTCTGAAAAGACGATGCTATGCCATTCGTTTGTCCATGTGAGACGTTCTACGCACCATTGCAGCCGCTAGTGGTGTAGAGTCAAAGGTAGTCGCAGAAATCAACGCCTTGCAAAAATTCCCCACTGCTGCAGACATTGAATTGCACGAGCTGAAATAGGTTGACGAGCAATAAACCCCAATTCTTGAGTTAAGGTTCTTGGTGTTGCAGTTATAGCCATGCGTGCGAGATGTACTCTCGTTTAGTGCTGCAATCGTTCACATGGGTCAGTTCGTCCCTCCTGCACACCGTTTGCTTGTATGATTGCCGTACTTTACAACGAGGCAGTTTCTTGTACACAGGAACAGCGAGAAAACCTGATTCAAAATGTTTTCTGGTGTCGAAAACGATAGTAGTAAGAACGAATTGGTGTGAGGAAAATCGTCCACGGTGATCATGTTTTTGGTATGGCAACCTTTTCCTAATGAGATTTTACTCCCATAAAAAATCGACTGACCCTCGGTCGGCAGCCTTCTCGTCGAGCCATGACTCCATTTGCCAATTTAGTGAAAAAGCATGGCCCCCGGACTTGAAACCTGCAGATTTTTGGCTATGGGGCTGCCTGAAGTCTCGAGTATACGCGCCCGTTTTCCTTGCCTCATTTGAAAGATGCCATACCGATATTCTTCACTCATCTGCGAGTGGTGTTATGACATGCTTGCACTGCTATTGTAAGATGTTCACAAATGAAATTAATAAATGCTACACTTGACTGCTTCTTCCCATATTCTGGTTAAGTGTTAGTAATATTGCCATCTATCGGAAAAAATTGGAACTATTCTTTTTAAATTGTGCCAAAATACCCAATTCCACAAGCCTGTGCAATTGCACTAATACGCCAATTTGTTGATTTTGCGAATACGAATTTATGGGACAACCAGTGAATTTATTTTTATTTAAGATGAATATAATTGTACTTGATTGAACCAATTTTTAATCTTCCTTCACATTTCAGTAATATTTTAACATTTTGGTACATAAGAAAATTGTCGAGTACCTCTGAAGATAAAGGTTCATGCAGCAATGATTAGAAAAGTTGAGAAACTAAAATTTAACATTCAGGAATACTTCAGTCAGAACAAATTAGATTAGAATGATGTTAAGAACTAATTTACTCAAAATAATCTTTTTACAAAACTGATCACTGAAGACAATGTTTTAAAAAGTACAGGTCAAACTAAATTTTTTTTCTGCATTTAGGTACACCCCAGACAGAATGTTACAACTAGATAAGTGTTAGAATAAAATAATACAAAAATTTATTAATCTAAAAATAAAAGCAAACTAGAGTTAATGCTTTTGATTAGAACTTGTAGTTAAGTATTGTTCTAATTGTGTGCCAAATTGTTTTTTGTTTTGCATATACCTAAGGATGTTGCTACAGCTAATTGACAGTTCTAAAGAATGTATCCATGTAATTTATAACTAACCAAAATATCTCACCAAGGGTTGCATTACTCATGAAAATTAGCAGCTCTGCTAATTTTCACGAGTAATAATTTAATGCATTGTCCAGGGCTGCCACAGCCAAAGCACTTAAAAATAGTAGCAAAGTCTCCTCTTAAACCCTAATTTTAATAGCAATTTTAGTTGCTCAGGCAATGAATCAGCTTAAACACAAAATGTGTGAAATACTTTTTTAAACATTGGAGATATCTCGCCAAGAATTTTAAAATTAAAAAAACTGAATATTTTCTTAATAAAGTTTACATGGCAAATAGATTTCAATGTTTTTCTTTCATGGTTGCCACGGCTTAGAAGTAAAACTTCGAAGAATTGGTGTCCTTAGAAAACTTTCTCAAGAAAAATATTTTTCTGTCCGTCATTAAAAAAGGGGCTAAATTTTCCCTGATCTTTGGGGAATTCTAAAGTCTCCAAAATTTTTTAAATTGTAGCTTTTGAGACGTTTTTGCTTAAACTAGACCCTAGTCGCCAGGTTGAAAAATAGTAGCAAAAAGTTGCCTTTTAATTTAATACTCAGCTCACAGCAGAGAATAGGCACCAAAGCCATGGGAAGTAAAGAAACTAGCATTATACAATCGAGTATATTTGTGTATATATAAGTGTAATAACCACAAGAGCAAAATGGAAAAAGTATGTTTTTGTAGCCTCAGATATTACCTCAAAAGTGGTCTGCAAAAAAGAAAAAGAAATGTCATTCTATTAAAGTCATTACTGAAACACTGAAAGCTCGTAAAGGAGGAACCTTAGTAAAAAAAGAAATAAGAGCATATGTATTATTTACAACATAAAAGAAAGAAATCAGAATGATCCAGACAGCATTCTTTATTCCATCTATACATAGTACAAATAATTCAAAATTTTCATTGATTGTACAAATAACTACAAAAAAATCCACTTAGGAAACATTCTTGAAACTCATACAGAATTAAAAAAAATAATATTAAGACTCGAGCATTTTTAGTGTGTCGGATAATTCATCAAACTATCCCCAGCATATCTTCAAACAATCAGCAGCACGGCTGAGGATCCAAAGATATAATTCTCAGTAATCTCTCTCAGCAACCATACATAAGAAAAATGTTAAATAACAAAAACTTTCAGGCAGGGAGGGGGCCTCGCTGGCAGCATGATCTTATGTGAAACAATCGGGACGCACCACAAACTATGACTAAGAACCTCAAGCCTGTACATTTGAGCACATGGCGCAGCACAGGTGAAAACGTTAGTGAATCGACACCCTTTGAAAAACCCAAAAAATGGAGGGACAAAAAAAATAAGTGAAACGACTGCAGTGAACACAACTGATTAACTTCTGGTAAACATTTGTGGCAAAAGGCCTTGTCCTCTAAAAATTATAAAATCAAGCCTGCACTCTAAGGCATGTGAATGCAGCTCCTTTGAGAAGTTTTATACAACCTAAGCCTTTTTTCCCCCATTTGTACCAGCACGTGATTTGTCTCCGACACAGGGGGAAACTTATCCAAGCAATTACACTTCATTTAACATTCACTTATCACATGAAATATACATATCAGCTTTGGAGGACCAGTAAAATCAAACGGTAAACAAATCACACAAATGAAGGAAAACACTGCTTGGAGAGTTTGAAAAAAATCCACTCAAAGTTGATTTATGTATTTATTCAACAGTTTGGATAAATCACATGTCAAGCTTTAAAAAAAAAGCACAATGAAAAAGTATTCAAAACATGCAGACGTATATAAATAAAGCAGGAAAAAATAACATTCACTTGAGTATCATAATTACTTAGTTCCAGTATTATTTTTCAACAGGGCAAGGGAAGGGACAGTAAATATAACAATACATTCATTCGACTAATTACATATAAGTGGATAAATAAAAAATAGGTTATTGCAAAAAGTAAGAGAAATTCAAAGTGCAGTGTCCTAATTCCAAGTTTGTAGCGAATTGCATAGGGCAATTGTAGCAAATTACCTAGCCATGTATCCTGAAAGAATAAAATTTTACTCGGTAAATCGAAAGTAGCCATCACGCCTACCTTAAAAAGTACTGATAAAGATCAAGACAATAGTAACATACTATTTACAAAGAGTAAAATTACACCAGTGGTTGCAAGGTAGCACTGATCTGAGAATTTTATCATATATATAGATATATATTTATTCACTGTATATAACAATATCCCGAATAACATCCAAGAGGTTTTCGTTTCAGACTGTCCCGCAAGACTTCCACACACTGCAACAAAAGGAAATACAGCTTACGTCTGTGTGCACCAAGAGTAAAAGTATAGCATATAGACATGGCTATTGATAAAGATGAGCCACTCAGTTTACAATATACAAGTCCTGCTTGTGGTAATCCCTTTAAGTAAAATGGATGACTTCTGCTTTGGAGTAATGAAAGTTAAAATTAAAATAGATTTCTTCCATATACAGTGATTTAGGGCAGCAGTTACTGCACTTTATATGAAAGCCTACACTAGATCCTTTTCTACTCGTTAATACTTACATTGCAGAGTTTTGGCAAAGAATAGGAAGCAGAAAAAGAACCACTAAATTACCCATAAAAATTAAAAACGCTTTTAAAAACGTAGCACTATCCTCCAAGAAAATCCTAATAAGTATTTACTTTTGCTTGTGAACAGGGAAGGGGAGAAGTGACTATGTAATTGCAAGATGACTATATAGCAGCCAAATGGCAAAAATCAGCCTTTTCATAAAACACAACACATGTTAACACAAAACCAAAGAGAGAAACAAAACCCTAGCAGATTTAGGAGCAGTAGGCGAAATCTACTGCAGCCTCATTAAAAAAATAAAACTGAAAAGCTTCCTAGAAGGTTATACTTTGGTAAATTCAGTTAGTATCAAATCTAAACACAAGTTGCAAGTACTGCGCTGTTCAACTAGAGAACAAGGAGATGTGACAATTAGTTTTAAACTTCGAAAGAGTTTTTGCTTTCCCACCAGAGGAAAAGTTAATCACAGCTTTGGTGAGCCGCTACACGAAGACTTTTAAGCTGTCGCAGGCATCTGCCAATGCTGAACTTTGTGATTACAATGTGATGAAGAGGGGATTGCTCACACCGCAGCAGTTTGTACACTTAGACTCGCTTTGGAATCTGACGGGGAAGTGTGCAGCAACACAACTTCTTGCTCGGGACTACAAGTGACTGCGAGTCATTTCTGGCGGCTTGGCTTCTTTTTCTTGCGTTTGAAAAAGCAACAGCACCTGAAACAACAATTGCTAACTTAACCAAAATACAATGAAATGCAATGACACAAATTTGCTGTTAATAATTTTGGGGGAATGTTCTAGACAAGAGAACAATCTAGAATTTTTTCTAAAGGCATACAAATAAAAAATGCAATGAAATATTTTTCACCAATGAATGAATACATGAAAAAATCATAAGTTTAAAAATATAGTACTTCGAAGGCTATAACATTATAAAAAGAGAATATTTGTTATTTTTCTACTCTGCCTCTTATCAACAATTTTGGTCGAAGCATGAATTATTTACTTCTTTGACAATATCTAGTTATTTTTGAATTCACTCAAAGAGTTTGTTTTTAATATATCCCCAACCAATCAGTTTAATAAGTGTGCTGCAAATTATATGCAGAAATATACATGTACACAGGGTAATGCTGCTTATCATATCACATGATTTGCTTAAAAAATAGTTTTTATTTGATTTAAATCGGATTTTTTCTATAATTTTAATTCATTCATTGCCCCTATCAGTTTAAACTTGTTTGACTGGAGAATCAGTAATTTCTAGATAGTATTAATTTGCGTTTAATATTATTAATTTAACACATGATGGTTTAGAAAATATAGCAAGGGAAATTTTTTAAAGATAAAAAATTTCAATTATTCTATGGCCTTGTTTTTGCACTTAATCTTTCATTTGAATTCTATTTTATGATACAAACCCATAATACAAAATACTTTTAATAAGGGGAGATGAGTTTTATAAAATTTTAATAAATCAGAATTAAATGAATTTTGATTCCTTGCCTTTTTATTAGCTAGGTAGCTTTATAAACTGTCTTCACAAACACTAAAATGTAAATGAGTCTCCTATTCCAAAGGAGATTTCTGGGATAAAGAAATAAATTATCAGCTTTCACTAGAATTTTTATAATTACAGGCAGGGTATTGCTGATTCAAATCAGCTTTATTTAAATCAAGTGATTTTTGTTAAAAAAAACATTGATTTAACACAATTTAAAATTTCATTTTCCTTTCTGTATTAAGTTTATTAATATTGAAAATGAAATAACTATGAACAAGATGCATATTATTTTATTCCAATACGAACTTTTCTTGTACTTAGTTCACCTTTAAAATTATATTGATAATCATCCTCCCTTCAAAGACACTAAATAATAGTATTTGTTGATTGGAAACAATTTTCAGACAAGTATGTATTTCCCTCATGGGCCATTGACCAACAAGTGTTAATCACAAGCCTGTTCATCAGCAGTTTTAAAAATTCCATTTAAAATAAATCATACATGGCCGATTTCGAATTGTCCTTCTCCAAGTGAGGGGTGAAGATGCTCGAAATATACACTCAAATTATTAAAATTGTGGCAACTTGCATTCTGCTATAAGATGTTCTAGTCATTTATTTAGTATTGCAGTTGTAGTTTGTTCACGAAAAAATAAAGACCTTAGTCACAATGAAAAAGTAGGTAGTTGAATTAATGTCACACTGGAGCACCACAATGGGCTATTGGTGACGGTTCAGGATCAATCCCGAAAAGAAAGATCCGAGGATAACACCTCATTGTTTTGAACATGACAAGGTAAACGAAAAGGTTGTTTACAATGCCACAAAAGCCTTCCAATTTAGCATATAATGAAAATGGGCTGCAGCCTCTTAGCCCATTTAGAAATGTGGCACTGATCATTGCTGATGTTTATCTAACTCATTTCCCACACCATTATTGACCAGTGTTCATTTTGGCCACGAGGTCAATTAAAACTTTGGCAGTCAGTCAATGCAGCTTGATATTTCTTCTCGCTGCATTAAAAGCATTAAAAAATGCTCATATAATTCACAGCAATGCACTTCTCAAAATGCTGGCGAGTAGGAACTTGTTCTTTTTAAAGGATTGATGGAACAATAATTACCTGAGTGAAGTTGAAGACAAGCTTTTAATAACTAATTTACTATGAAATAGATGATAAATAAAAAGAAATATACATTTATACAAATATATTTATGTATATTTGAAATAGACATAGTCCAAGTTACTAGGGATAAATAATGCACAACGAAATGACAATTACTGTTGTCAAAGCTAATAAAAAGTTAATACATGCAATACATAAATGGCAAGAAACAATTTCATTAAATAATAATCTGACTTTAATTGTTTAATTATAAAACACATAGAAACAGGGTTGGGATTTTACAGGCAAAAGGGTATTTTTGTATTAGAATTCGTAAAATCCCACCGAAAGCAAAAAAAAATTAACTGGCAAAAAATGCTCTTGGAAATGAACATTTAATTGAAATGTATTTAATTCAACCCACAATTAAAAAGGTTACACACCCAGTCCTTTACCATTTCTCTCCTCATATTTTTTATTTAAACAAGAAAACTAGTCAATTTCACAAAAAATCAAATTGATATTCTTACACCCAATAGACAATTAGGATAAATGGTAAACAATTTCACTAATCCTACCTCAAAAGAAAGGTCCAAAATGGAAGTCTCATGCAGCTACATCTAAAAGGTGGTTATTACATTGGATAGGTAGGTGTTTTAATTAATGTCCCACTGGAGCAACACAATGGGCTATTGGTGACGGTCCGAGATCAACCCAAAGGGAAAGATCCAAGAACACCACGTAATTTTTAACCATGGTCAGATGATGAGGTAACACCTGAGCTGGCACCCCACTCTCCAAACATCCACACCATGCCAGCGTGAGGACATAGGAGGCCACAACAGACTTAAACGTACACCAGCCTCCTTTGTATACAACGATTTTTGGTTGATTCGAACTCACAACACTCCGGTTGCTAATCTGTTATACTTGCAATCGGGCTACCAAGGCCAGTTATTACATTGAAAAGTAAGGATAAAATTAGAAAAAAACATTCGACAGGTTTCCTCAAACCAAAAAAATAATTTTACTGATAGAAAAAAATAGGAAATACTTTTAGACTTGAGTACTGAAGCAAAGGAAGGTAATGGAATTTCAGAAAAATGTGAAGGTAGCTGGCAAAATGAAAACAAATGTGCAATAAAAGTACATGGAGTAAATGTGATAGTTGCTGCAATACACATACAAATTCATTTCAAAGAGACTTGCAGATGCTTTACAGTTTGGATTGGAAGATTAGTCTGATAACAATGAACATGTCGATTGTTTGTGCTATAGTGACTGTCTTTAGTTTCTGTTATAATTAATGCCAAGAAATTCTTTAATGTTACTGCAACATTTATTTACTTGCTTAATATTTGATAGTCTGTTCTTGTACTTAAATAGTTTTCTAATATCACGTAAAAAAAACGTTTGGCCTAGGCTACATGATGGAAATATTCTGGTGATTGCTAAAGTATATTTGCACTGTTCCAATTATAATTTTCTTGAGGGTTGGTTGTTATGTTTTATGGTGCAAGGGCTATATTCAGCCAAATTGCACCAAACACAAGACAGACAACACAATAAGGGAGGAAAATAATTTTACTTGAAAAAATAAATAGCGATCAATTACAGGACTGCCAGAGCCAAAGCACTTGTGAAATAGCTGAACATAAATTCTTAAAAACATGCAAATTAATTTTCTCTTAAAAGCTAATTTTAGCTGCCCTCAGCAGCTACATCCTTGGTCCAGTCTTCCAAAAACTGTGGAGTAGAAGTAGGAGGAAGTGTTTGGCATAGAGCTTGGCATTTAATTTACAGTTCACTTTTAATAGAAAAATACAATATACTCTGTTATATGCATGCCTCATTGAAATAATCAGCACGTTTATATTTACCAAATGCTTTTGATACCATTTAAGAGCAAGTCAAAGTCATAAACATTCTCCACAAAGGAATGAATTCACAACTGAAACAAGGATTTGTGCTATTGGTTTAAAAAATGGGAGGATTTAATTTTTATTGACCTATGATGAATTCAAGTCACTAAAAATTTGAAAATAGGAGCTCTGAGACGATTTTGCAATGTTCAAAAGATACTCTTGGTTGCCAGGGTTGAAAAATAGAAAAAAATCATCTGAAGGCAGCCCTGCAATAACTGGTCCAATCACTATTCTGGACTTTCGAGATAAAAATTATGTTACACTATCAAATAAAAATTGTACTATAGCTCATTTTAATCACACTAAGAACAAAAATCTTTCAAGTGCAATTGCAAATTAGCTCTAGAGGGAAATTTTCATGAATAATGTGCATAAACTGTTCAATTGCTGGCTGGTTCACCCTACTTATTGTACATCACGGTATAATAGTCATTGAAATATCTAACATTTTTTATATCAATTAGTATTGATTCATAACTATTAATCGAAATGAAAACAAAGCTATTGCAAAGCTGAACAAATATTTAGGACAAGAATCTCAACTTCATATTGGATAAATATACTTAAAAAAAGCTGCATATGTGTGGTTGACACAAATAAATAAAATTAATTCCATAATAATTCAATTTTTTTGGATATTGCTGAAACTCGATTCATTAAATTCAGTCCAAGAACCAATTAAAAACAAATAGTTGGAATACTGTATACACATATAAATTCAATAGATAAGCATCATTAGTAATTAAATCTTTAAAATGATAGACATGGTATATCTAAGGAATCCAACCCATCATATAGATGCTCATTTTAGTTTTTCCTGAATTATCATGCATTCATCAGCATTGATTACAAAAGTCGTTTACTGTCATAATGGGAAAAGAACTCTAAATATAGGTAAACACGAAATAAATTACAAAAAGCTTCAATTCTTGCACACGAATTCAAAAATAAAGGCAGTTTCTGAATTTGCAATGCTTTTAAACAATTTTAAATTCTATTGACACCCAAATGAAGATTGGAAGATTAAGGAACACTAAATCAGTTATTGAAAAAAAGACTCACTTTGTCTCAGATACAACTTCGACTTCAGCTGGTATTGCAATGGGTGTGTTTGAGTGACCTGTAGTAGGGTTGTCTGGAGCTAGTTCGCTGTATGTAGAGCTAACGACTTGGACGGAATCATGGCGATCATTCGGAGCCAAATTGCTGCTCAGGACATTCATTTCTGGTGGCTTTGAATGATCGACTATAATTACTGAACCAAATTGTCGAGGCCTTTTGTTCTAAAAATAAAAAGCACAAAATATTTATAAATATGTAACTCTTTTTTTAATGTGATCAAACTTATTCAACACAAGTTATCATTTCGTATAATCAATTTTTTTAAAGTTATTTAAAATTTGAAGCAGAACTTGGAGACGGGCTGGCAGATTTAAATCCTTACATACTATACATGAACTGCATTTTTGCTAAGGCAGCTGATAAATTTGTTTACATTTTAAGGCAAGGAAAGATTTGTAGTGTGACTTTTGCAACAAGCTAAAGTACTCCCCTTAAAAATTAAATTCTCACGAAAATTTTAATTCTAGATTCATTTTCCTTAAGTGAAGGATGACACTTAAGGAAAGCTTTAGATAAAATCTCTAATGTTCTTCAAGGGATTTGGAAAGTAATTTTCTAAACAAAATATAAATTTTGAGATAGTAATATGCATTCATTAAAAAGTTTACTATAGAAAAAGCAAAGCTTGTTTTCAATATTTTATAATTTTTACAAAACTACATTTTCCAGTAAATAAATTTAAGAATCCCACACATTGTCCAATTTATTAATGTGGTATTCGTATTCATTAGGGATCACAGTAAATTAAAATGTAATTCAAGTTAATTTGTTTATTTGAATTTTAATGTTACAAGGGTCAAGCAGCACCAAGGATGAACTAAACCAACTTAAAAATTTTTTAAGTACAGTGAGGAAGCAAAAATACTTAAAAAGTAGGAGCAGATCACTAGGGGTTGTGATGCCTGTGTTTACTTGAAGAAAGTAAATCCGAGGGGAGTCGAAGCAGGAGCAGAGATTTTCCCATTCATGAAGGAAGACAGGAAATTTTATGAAGGATGACCTACTATAAACTGAGCTGGTAGGCCATTAAATTAATACAAGGGCTTAAAATTAAGTTTGTAACATCTCACTTGTATGCAAATGTATCTAGTAATGTCCCTCATAACAAGTTCATTATAAATAATTTAAATTCAAAAAGTACAATGGTCACACAATATACATAATATATTTAGTCAGAACTCAAATCCTAAGCACATACAGTTAGGCTCTCACGAGAAGGCAGTCAAGTGGTTTTGAATGAGTCTATTCTTTAAATTAGGCGATAGATTGGAAAAAGACAAAAGCCCTTCCATAATTAGTCTTGAATGTGGATTCTAGTTCTAAGTTTATTATTCATTGCCAGAGCGATAGCAAGTTGGAGCAGGAAAAACTATCTGCTGCAATCATCAATCATGCTTTTGGTATGTTAACTCTTCTATTAACTTTCACACCTATTCAAAAATCGACTAACCCATTGTTGACTGCCTTCTGGTCAGTGCCATGCTATAAAAGAAAACATTTACACTTTATTCTTTTTTTAAACATAAATCGATAGTTCCAAACACATTTCAGACACTGGAATGCTCGCAACCACATTTGACAAAAGCATCACACAAGAGATCAGTATGAAGAGGGAAAGACGGACAGCAGGTCCTCCCAATATCATAGTTTCACATCCACAATTTCTAAGTACGGAATCAGAATTTAACATGGAAGCACAGCACTCTTGCTACAGATGCGGGGGCTACGCAATCCACTCTCGTTTCCGAACTAAGACGAGACATCTGACCACAAAACATGCCGTGATAAAGGGGAACACTACAAGTCTGTACAAAACAAACACTATTTTAACCGGAGGAAAAAATGAGAAAGAGAGAGAAGAGGAGTGAAGCAGAAGACAGAAAGTCAAGCACATTCAACAGTTCCTATTCAGGAGAGAAGTTAAAACAAAAAAGAGGAAAGAAAGACCACAAGCACTTTCAGTTAAAAGGAAAAACATGCAAAGATCTAACTCACCCTAGTGTCAGAAGCTACATGCCTCTCCCTGTTAGGCGACACTAACACCTCCTGGGCAGTCTGCATTGAACCTACAGGGGTGGACTAATGAAAAGGGACAAATCAGTCCAAACTTTGATGATCAAACATCAGAAATTCATAAACACTGCCCAGACAAAAGAAAGTCAAAAAGCAATTTTTTGAACAGAGCTATGACTTGTGAAATACAGTAAAACCTGCAGGAAACGAACCCAGTACGAAACAGAAAGGCTTTTAAAATCACCCTGAACTTCGCTTCCATCAGACGAAATTGTGAAACCTGCTTCTCGAGATGGTATCTTTTATGTTTTCTAAGTTCCGTTTATGGCAGGTTTTACTGTATGTAACAAAAAGCATCATAGCTAACATTTTAAGTTCTGCTCAAGATTAGTGTTCTAATACTTTAAAAACAAGAATGCATTTGAAATTTTCCTAACAAGTTTGGTTACTTGTACAAAGAAACAACCAAATCAGATTAGTTTGAAAAACCTTATCATATATACCAACAAATATAAAAGTTGGTTATCCAGTTCAATATATTTTTATTTATTTAAAAACCTTGAGGGTCCAATAGAAACTATTTGCAATAGGATTCAGCAATAAGCAAAAAATCTAAGAATTCGGCTCGAAGATGTATTTTCAAAAGAATATGTTCAACAGTATTTTTTATTGTAAATCCATGTAGATTTCAAGCAAGACTAGAATATGAGTTAGAGTAGTAAATTAGACATTTAATAACAAATGCAATATGTAAGTTATTTGTTAGTAATTAGAAAACTGAACAGTTATAAAAACAGGAAAGTTAGTAAAAGAAAAAACTCATTCCTTATGTTGGTGATAAATTTCATTAGAAAAAGGGTGCATAAAATAAAAAAATTATACACTTAGAATAAAAGAAACTATTCAAAGTATAATTAGCTTGGAGACTGCTTATGTAAGAATGCATATAAATTATCAATAGTTAGACATGATAGAGCATATTTTTTAAAGGCATAAAGTAGCATAATACTTAAATGGAAATTTAAAACTTATGTATGAAAAAAAGTTTCTTCATAAATTATTTATATATTCAATCACAATACCAAATCATTATGTGAAAATATTTTAATTTCAATGTTTTCTTAAGACTTTTACTAAAAATTAGGGGATGTAAAAACATGCGTACTGTAACAAAATCACATTAAATGCAAGTCACGAAATAAAAACAATCAAAATTATTTCTTTAAAAACAACTCAATGTATTGTATTTTAAGTCTTCATATTTTGTACCCAATAAAAATATTATAAGAGTTAATTATACTGAAAGTATACATTTTTAAATTATTTGATAATGAAACACAAGATTCACCAATATATTCTCTAAAATCAAGACTAACATACAATAACCAAATTTTTTGGAGTAATTAACTTTTCCCCTTGTTTAATATAATTTTAAGCCTTTAGATGGCTCTGTAAGCTTTAAAGAATGCAATTTTCAATTTTTACTCAACTCTACTTGCAAATTGAAAACATGATTTATATGAACTGAATACAGATGGTAAAATTCTTTTATATAAAATTAAGAAGGAGAACTCATAATCCAAAACAATGCTTTCGATTTCAGTGAAACAAAATAAAAGCTTGAAAATCTTCAAATTCTCAATAAATTTTAGCTAATTTTATTAAACTACTTAGAACTGAGTGATTTTGATAAATTAAGTCCTAGTGCAATAAAAATAAGTTACATGGGTTTAATCAAGAATCTTGTAATCTTGAATTATTTCTAATATAAGAAAATGTAAAAAATTATATACTCAAAACTAAATACAGAAAGATAAAATATTAAACAAATTAATGTAAATTTTTCAATTTCTACAGAAAAGTGCATAGAATTTGGCATGACAGCAATGCAAAAACATACTACATACTGCTTTTATAACAGTATCATATAACCAGCAATACATTACTTCACAAAACATGCACCATTATACCAACCTTCCCCGATCTGGTTTTGTCAGATGGCGGAGCATTGCGTAACTGTTGCAGCTGAAGAAAATTTTGGGGCTTTGCAGAAAGAAAGAACATCAACAAGAAAGATCAAAGCCATGACGAATCATGCATACAAAGAGTCCATAACAAATGCATTAATGATAAGAATACAGTTTCAAGCCAGAGGGGAAGAGAATAAAGGGAGACAGATAAAAAATGACTTATAATTAACATTGAGACATGAAACATGAAGAGAAACAGTACAGCTGCAGCATGCTTTCATTATATTAATAACAAAGAGAAAATTAAAAAGTAATTTTCTGTTATGTTTAATATTGAAAATGAAATAACTGAAGATGCATGTTATTTTATTCAAATAAATTAAGAATTTCGCTCGTACTGAGTTCACCCCAAAGTTATATTGAAAATCATCCTCCCTTTGAAGACACTAAATAACAGTATTTGCTGACTGGGATCATAATTACCAGACAAGTATTTCCATTTTGGGCTATTGACCAATAGGTCACTCACAAGACTGCTCATCAGTGCTGGTTTTGTTTTAAACATTCCTTGGGACTATAAATCCCACATGGCCAATTTAAAACCATTCACCATGTGAAGAGTGAAGATGCCCGAAATATATTCACTCAAATTATTAGAATTGTGGTAACTTGCTTTCTTTTTAAGATGTTCTAGTTATTCATTTAGCATTGTAGCAAAATAAATCTGATTTAAATAAAATAAATCTGATGTTTTTGATTTTAAAAAAATCATGACTTTTTTCTTAACCTGCCTAGTTACTAAGGTTAAGAAAGTAGTAAGTCACTTATGGCAGTCCTGCCAATATAACAACAGTTGTGCTTAAAACATGCCATGGCAATAAGAAGTATTGATATGGTAATTTTAGAAACTTGTAAATACTATGGGAAAAAACACATTTTTAACACTTTCAGCACTGAAGGTTAATCTATCATTTTACAGAAATCATGGGGTACTGTTAAAGTGAGTAAAATGGACCTTTTTAATTTTACAATTAGTAAATTAAATTAGTTATGAATAACAATAAATTTTCTCCTGGGAATCAAGCTACTGATATTTATCCAATATTCATTCTTACTGTATCATTTTAAGATACACACCTTAATACTTAAATAAAATTGCATATGGATTTGCTGAATCAAAATTTCGATAGGATGAAATGGCTGTTTTTCAAACTGCATGGACGTGTGTGAAAAAATTTGAATTATTATGTAATTATTTTTGAATAAACTAAATTTAAAAATTTTTTACACCTTATACACTTCACATGTGCAAGTCAATCAAAGCCTGACTCCTTAATCTAGTAGTAAATTAATTAGGCCTAATTTTGCATCTCTTAGAAATAAAATAAAATATATAACATCAATTTTAATACTTTGTATAAAATTGCAATTAAATTTTCCTACAAAAATAAACAAATGCAAAATTCTTAATTTTAACTTCAGTAAACTTAAAGTTAATCATGAATGTAATTCATTGAAACATAAAATTTCAAATTTTTTTGTAAGGTGATAAGCCAAAAATAAATAACAGCTATTGCAGCACAAGCAATGGTACAATTTAGATGAAATGAGTATTAAAGTGTACACATTCAAAAGCAAAGTAAAACATGCATGCAGAAGTATTCTTTCAGATCATGCTATTTTAAACATAACACAAGCAAAGCAGGATTAAAAAAAACTCCATTAAACAAACATGCATTTACTAAGAAATGTGTAAATACTTATTTATAAAATATAATACTTAGCTTTATTATTTAAAATCATGACAAGATATTTTCCTTTTAACCCTGAGCCTTATTCCACACAGCAACTTGCTGATTTTTCTGCATGGCTCCCCTAATTAGTACTAGGCTTCACTTAATAAGTTCCTTTGGGTTTTTCAAACCAAAAATGAATGTCGCTATATAATCATTAATCAATAGCACTCATCTTTAAAACTGTAATGCTTAGTCTTAACTACTCTCAAAACTATTCATTATTTGTTTTAAACATTTCAAATTTATTAAATATTGTGTCACTTATAATAACCTCAATTTTTACTCATTTCCTTGTAAAATATATTCGATGAGATTTACTGAAGCACTGTTTAAAATATTAATGTTTTAAAATTAACCTCTTCATTCCTGGAGTTATCCATTTGGATAAATTAAAAGAATAACTTTTTAACTTTAAAATATTATTCTTGTTCATTAATTCCTAGTCACAATATATCCTAATGTTATGAATTATGGGGGTAATGTACTGTCTGTCTATAACGAGATTTACTTCAAGTTTGGCTGATGGAAGTTGCTATAGAAACAAGACTCGTTCATTTTGAGTAGGAGTAACTCTTGGGATGACTTAATTTTATTTTTCCTTGAATGCCAATGGGATAAACTTGAATACACGTCTTCAAACATCCCCTTGAGAAAATAGGGGCAGACTTTGTGCCTGGAACACTATTTATGATAGACAGAAGTACCCTTGAGGACACAATTTTTAACTATTCAATTCTTTCATAAATAATATATTTTTTATATCTGAGGCTCAAAGTAGATTAAATAGCAGAAAAATGAGTTTTTCTTAGAACTGCAGAAGTTATTCTCAGACCTTGGCAAACAAAAATTAAACTGGGTAAAATTATAAAACCACGACGTTTTCAACAAGAGATTTTTAAAAATTACAAAATATGAACTGAAACATTAAAAATTACCAGTTGTTTTCCTGTCCAGTCGAATTCAGAATCATCAACATATTTCTTCTTGTCAAAGAGATCCTGGAATAATTTCCTTAAATAATCGTAATCTGGAGTTTCAAAGAAGTCGAGTCTCCTTACGTAATGTAAGTAAGTGGACATTTCAACTACATCAGAAAAGAACATTCAATTAGAATATGAATTTAAAAAATCACTCTTGAGCACTGAACAAAAAACACAATGATATATATAAGTATAAATTTTAAAATACCTTCTGTCAGGTTAAATACATATCTATCAATACTTAATATGCCTATATTCTCTATTACCCCCTTCGACTCAAAATTTAAAGCCAGACACTTGGAATTTAGCAGTTGATGCAAATGTTAACATTCCTGAGTGTTACTGAACAGGGAACAAAGAGTATGTCTCGTCTGAGAAAGCTGGCCACACCAAAAAAATATTTCCTACTATTCAGTAGATTGAACTCAAGTTATTTTTCTTCACAAATTTCAAAATTACACAATTTTTATCTGGCTATGGAAATTTTGCTAAATATCTATAGGTTTAATCTTCGGACTAATGATATGTGCGGGTGTTCTAAAAAGCAGCCACAAGATGTGGAGCATTTGCTTTTTAGTTGCCCTGCATTTGAAAATTCAAGAATGTGATTTCAAAATGATTTGAGAAAATTAGGTAAAACATGGCCAGTGAAACTCAATGTTTTTGTTAAATCTAATCTGCTTTTCTACTCATTTGTCAAGCACATGAAATCTTGTAATTTTAGTTAAATTGTTTTCCACTGTTTCTTTGTTAAATCAACTTACTTCTGTAACCCCAGTGTTGTACTTCTGTGGTGCACGGGGAGTTTGCATTGGTTTAATAAAAAAAATATTTGTAAGGTGGGATGCATAATTTTTCTTTAATAATAATTTCTGAAAAGCTTGTCTTAATTATATTTTTAGACAAAATAAAGCACCCTTCAAAAATAAAGTTCCAAGATTGAATACTAAAGTTTATTAAAGGTTGGAAACTAAACTATTACTCCTCAATGTATTGCACTTTTAATCACTATTTAAAACCAGGAAATTTTAAATCTATAATTTATAAACTGACCTTAAACCTCTTCAAAGGAGTCATCTTTGGCTGAGAAACATTTGAATGGAGGGAATAATCGATTAGTGATGAGATCAATGTTAATTTACATAGTTGAGGAAATAGGTATCTGCGGACCATTTTATGCAACAAAAGGGTTAATTAGACCAGGATTTATGAATCAATGACGAATAAACTATAAACATGCATGTTTATACAAGGATTTGAAACAGTCTCTTAAGAACCAGAAACAGTCAGCAAAAATAAATGTAAAGAAATAGAAATGTGTTGGAATGTAATTGAAAGCATGAAATACCCAGGGATGAAAACAAAAATTATATGTGTGTAATCAATTGTATCTAGTAAATGCAGACGATAAATTTTTTATTTATTCCAGAAACCAAAATATCACTACAAATGTAAAGTGGTCCAGACTAAAAAAATCCTAAATAGTAGAAATAAAAATACACGGAATAGATACGAATCCATGAACAGTTTGCAGCAAATTAAAATTTAATTTGGAATACCTAAACATAGAATGAGAATTTTGTCATGTTTGTTGATTTGTCATATTTGGTTACACAAGGGCGAATTAATTCAAACCAGAATGTATTAAACCAAGAGGCAGTGCTATTATAGTGCAGCTCTGGTGAGAAGGTAGATGACATGGGGAAATTCATTTTTATAAAGCTAGGAAGCAACCAAGGGAAAGGTAGGTAGGTAGATAGGTATTTAATTAACGTCACACTGGAGCAGCACAGAAGGTTATTGGCGCCGGTCCTAGATCAATCTCCAAGGGAAAGATCAGAAGACAACACTGCATATTTTAAATCAGTCAGATGACGAGGTAGTTGCACCCCACTCTCCAAACTTCCACCATGCCAACGTGAGGACATTTGAAGCCACGAAAGATTTAACATGCACCAGCCCCTTTGTACACAATGGTCTTTGGTTGGATTCGAACTCGCAATCCTCCTGTTGCTAATCCGTTACTCATCCAACCGGCCTACAGTGGCCCCCAAGGGAAAGGGCTGTCATACACAAAATCATGTATGGCATTTGTTTTGTCAACTCTTAGTCATAACTATTGCTTCCACCACTGAATGATTAACTCGGAACCAGAAACCAAGCTAAAGATGTCAAATGTGGGAACACATTAATAATGTTTCACAGGCTCTTAAATTTAACATGCAAACTCATTCAAAAGCATGAAACTCAAATGCTAACTCGCCAGAATTACACTACAACTAGGTCATCATAATGTGAATTGAAAAAATATACACACAAAATTATTAAAAACAGTATGAAAATTCTGATATCAGTTTTAGCCAACCTAATACATTGTTAATATCTTTTGAAAGTGTTTGATAATATGCGGATAGTGACCGGGTTATCGGGTAACGTTGATGTTACTGGTTGCCCCACCGGGTCAAGCCCACCGAGACATCTGCGATTAAGTCGGGACTCATCCAGACAAGGAAAGTATTACTCTTATTGCATGGGTACTTACTTCCCGATGCCCACAGATCCTTCCGTAGTAAGTATGCTTGAGTTTGGGGGAGTGACTGGTGGTCTTTCCAAACTTCGGAAGGAGCGTTGAGTGACAGCTGCACCCAAGCATACACAATGTCTCTGCTCACCTGACCATGGAAGGTTTTGCTGGCTTTCCCTTCCATGTAATGCTAATGCAAGTCGGTTTTTCATAAAAGACCTTCCAGCCAAGGCAATGCCAGGAGATTGGTTATTTCACCACAGCATTCAACGAGATGGCTAACCAGACATATCTCACACTATATGATCTAACAGCAGGCATATTTGCCACTACAGGTAGGTAAAAAGTAGGATGCATATTTGCAAAAGACCTCCCTTCAAATTGTCAATACTATCGCACCAAGTACCTATACGCATTGCCGTATAGGTACTTGGTGTCAACGAGGGTTTAGTCTTTCGCCGTCATGACTCATAGCTAAATCTGGGGCCACCACCATGGGACTGCCTCAAAGCGTCCCAAATCCTGCGATGGCTCTCTAAGAGTCAGTATGGGTGGGGCTGCGCCCCCAATAGAAGTGTTTGATAATAAATTCTCAAAATGAGAAACAAAGCACTCTCACTGCACATTCTCAAGCAGATTATACAGGAGAATGGCCTCAATTATGATGAAAGATCTTCCTCATAACAGGAACATAAATGTATGATATAACAAGTAACAGTCAAAACCAATAAATTAAGTTTGGAAGTTTCGTCCAAATGTCTTACCTGGGTATCCTTCACACAGATTTTCTATAGGAGTCGCCCTTTTCGTGTCTCCAATTTTTTGGTACCTCTCTTTTAAAGTATCTGCTTTAAGACCTTGCCAAGGTAAACTGCCTCTAAGAAAGTACATAAACATGTGGCCTAATGCTTCTAAGTCATCTCTACGGCTTTGCTCTGAAATGAAGGCAACAGAAAATCAAATAACTTGCAGTAGAATGCACAGAATTAGTGAAATACAAATTTCTGAAACAGAGATGAGTTTTTTAGCTCATAATTAGCCTTTGAGGAACTAACAATATAGCCATTTCGATTCAGGATTGAAATTTTTCATGCAAAAATGTAGATTTGCATACTTTAGTTTACACATGACTCTTGAAAAAACTGACAATTTGGTGTTAACAATTAACTTTTCATCAAAAAGCATGACATGATAGGAATTTTAAACAAAATAAAAGTTGTCCTATCAGGGAACCAACAAAATTGAAAAACATTTCATTTTTAGCTATTACTGTTTATTAAGTTTTGAAATTATTTTAAATGTACCTTTCTTTTCTCTAAAAGCCTCGTGCAGGATTTCTTTAAAAGTCCAAGGCTGGCACTCGGTGAATTCAGTAGTTAATGGTCTTTTGGACCTTTTTTGGAAATAAGTGAAGGACCATTTAAGACCTATAAGGGTTATCTTATGCATGTTGCAACTTGCATCAACCTGTTAGTTTTCTTGATAAACAGAATGTTTCCTGATTTTTTTCAACTAATAGATGTAGCTATTGAGTCATTCAATGTTGTTGTAAAATAAACATAACACACTTCCTGAAAATCCCATAATGAACACAGAAATAAAAGTGATTTTACTGTTTTGAGAGAAATAAACTCTAATTTGTAAAAATTTTAATGTCGAAATTCCTTTCAACAGTAAAAAAGGCAGAACTATCAAAGAGAAAATTCACTCTAGAAACAATACAACAGAACTTGTATTAAAATTTCTCAGAACCTCTATTAGTAACATAAAATCTTGCTTTTTTTATATTGCAACGAATCTTTCTAGCCATTAAGATTTTATTAGGAAACTAAAATAATTAGATTTGGTAATTTAGAAAAAATAGTTATAAATCTATAAGAAATTATAAAATGTTGGGTCATGAATTTATGCTTAGCTTTATATGTTAACATAAATGAGTTTATACTGTGCATACTAGTATCAAATGGATCCACATATCAAGCAATGAACAAAAACGCAGTCATACAAATTTTTACAACAATGAAAATGCATCTAAGATTTTAAAGATGTCTAATTCTGGAGGATTTGAATCTGCTAAAGATGAATAGGACCATGAAATTTTTTTAATTGGGCCTAGTTTTGTTGATAAGTCTGGTGCATACTAAAGGTTGTATTCCTTCATATAACTAAAATTGAAAAATTATGAAAGACGGTAAAATATGGCATTGGTCTATCATAAGCAGGAGCAATTATATTGCTGTGGAAGCAATACAATTGAATTCAGACATGACACTTGCAAAAAAAAAAAAAAAAACCTGAATGAATAAGGAAAACTAGACTTTATTTCAAGTGCAGGCAACCAAACCAAAGCCTAGGCCTTACAGAAATGCTGTAAGAAACTTTTTGTAGTCTGAATGGCAAGACCATTTGAAGATACTATGGTAATGACTTCTTTCTGTATGTCACCTAGGTGTTAATCAAAACAAGGAAAAAGTGGATAAAAGCACATTCAAATATATTTGCACTTTAACCAATTTCACATAGGACCAGAAGCATGGCCAAGGGTGTGTGAAAAGGGTTAAAGGGGTTGGTTTGCATTTCAGAAATATTCAATAAAAAGTTGCCTCTGATAAAGTGTTTTATTACTTTAATCACATTTTTGCTCTCGTCACAGAAGTATTTTGCAGTGAGTTTGAAGTGAATGCTTTCAATGTACTCAATCCTTAAAGTACAAGGCTTAAAAATATAGTATTCATTCATATAGTCCCCTGCAATTGTAATACTATCCAGAAAAAAGAGACAAAGCAACAAAATTATCTAGCAAACGTCTGGCGAGCACAAAACACACGACAAACTTTTTCTTACTAGACACTCATTTGGCTTTTTCTTACCATCCTAGACACATTAATGAAGCCACAAATTTCTATGCAGTCAACAATTAAAAATTAATATTGTGAACTGTTTTACAAAAATTAAAAGTATTGATATTCTATCTGAATTTTGAAATAATTCTACTTTGTTTTCATTTTACATGAGTAAATTTTGCTTTAGTTAGAGGGCAGCATCAGCCTCATTTGCCTCAGTTTCCAAAAAAAGTCTAGCTCCGCTTCTGCATGGGATAATTTACTTCCCATTCGTGAATTTCCAAAAATATTTCTACCAATTCAAACGACAATGATGGAGACCAGAAAATCTCAGGTTATTATGAAACATCAGCATCTGAAGGAAGTATGGCAGATCCACACTTTGGTGTTGTGATGACTCTGCACCACTAAAAACTAAACAGTCCTGTTCATGAACTGAACTGTCCAAGAGCCAAGTATGGTTACTGGGATCAAGGCATGGAATCATCTGCAGAAAAATGTCAGAATAACTTTATTTTGATGTTAATAAGACAACCAAGCCAAGAAGTTACATTATATGAAAGACCAGCCTCCAAAGCAATTACTGAAAGTTGAAGAAAAGATTATCCACCATTCACCAAACAACATCCTCCAATCAACTCAACATATCAAAGTCAGTCTGGTGAAAAACTTGTTAAATGCCACAAAATAGACAGGATCAGCATTCAAGTTTATGGATGATAAATTCCTTACACAGTGGTTGGTTGGGGTTTTATGGCACAACGGCCATATTTGGCCATGCTACACAAGACAAATATCAAGTAATGGTCATACACAGGCAAGGAAAGTTTAATTGACACAGAAGAGAGAAATACACCCAGGGAGCCTTACACAGTGCAACAAAACTTTAAGGAATTTTAGTAGGTTCTCACTTTAATTCAGGAGCTATTCAAAGATGAGATGCTTGATAAACACTTTAGGGGATTAAAAAAAACCTAATAAGAGTTGCTAACTAACTTTCTTGTAATGTCTAAACTATTAAGGATCTGGTTGAGCATGTTGCATGCTCTTCAGATGCCCATGCGCAGAATGCAACTGACAGATAATGTAGTGTTGAAAGTAGCAGGCATCACGAGTTCTTTAGATATGCAATAAACCAATGTGGATTACTAAAAAACTATAGCCAATTTGGCCCTATTTTCATCTTCATATCCATGCTCAACAACTCGCAACTAATAAAAAATGGCTACATTCATTTACTTTATCTGAACTTCTGTGAAAATTTGCTGCCCAAAGTTATAAGTTGCTTGTCACAAAATCAGTTCACTCTCATACATGTTAAAAATGAAATGAGAAACCATTCATATTGTAAATACATATTTAACTATAAAATCTCAAAACTCACCTTGAATGCAGTTCATAGGAAAGTTTTAGGGTTTGGTTTGTTGCTCTATAGTCACTTTTTACTATATGATGGCTAATTAATCAGACTGGGCCTATGACTTAAAAGTGGATTTTGAACTTCTGCAAACATTCATGCAGACTGGGATTCAAACCCAAAGCCTGTTAAACCAAGAGACAAGGTGCTAACCACTCGCAGATGAGTGGAAGGTTACAAGGAGTGTTCATGAAAATGTAGTTATTATTCACAAAATGAAAACAGTGCTTTCTTATCAACAAAACAAAAAGTATTTTGTAACATTAGTACCAGTGATATGTAATGTTTAAAAATGACTTTTTTGGAAGTGTTTAGCTCAGAAAATTAGTGCTTGAGTGGTTAATGGCACATTATTATCTCATGCAATTATGACATTAAAAGCAATAATATCAAAACAGTTGACAGTGGTTGTTTGGGTTTTATAGTGAAAGGACCATATTTGACCAAGCTATGCCAAATGTCAAGTAAATGGACATGCATACAAGGAAAGTTTTAAGAATACAGGAGAGAAATGCACTCAGGGAGGAATCAAATCTGAAGCACATCAAGATTTTGCAAAATTATGTTCACAATACAATGCTACTTTAAAAACTATTTAAAAAAATACAAAAAATGATTTGAATGTGTTATCAGACAGCCAAACTTGTAGATTTACCAAGAGCAGCCCACACAGTAACATAAATTGAAACCCCATTTCGACTAAAAAATGTAAAAACATCCATAATCCTCAAAGATAATATCAAGCTTATAAACAGTTTTTTCAGTTAATTGATAATATTAGTTAGCTATAATGCTACAAAAGATACTTAGACAAATCATACAATTTATTTTAATAGCTTTAAGTGTGTTTTACCCACACATATTACACCATACATTACTATTATTGTAAAGAAGCATTTTTTAATAATTTAGCATTTCAGTGTATTGAGTTACGATATTTTATTATTTTTATGTATTGAATAATTTTCAACACATAAAAATTGGAAAATTAGAATTAAAAAACACCTGCATTGTATAAAACAAGTGTAGGGAAAGTTGGGAATGAAGTCTGATTATTGTGGTCAGTCAAAGGATTGCACTACAATTTCTTCACTCACACTAATGTATTTTTAGTTCACTAGTATAATTGGTGTACTTCACTAGGTTAGTCCCAGCAGGTGATGCTGTTTTACCACGATGATGACTCTTCAATAACCACTTCAGTTAAAATCACAAACACGTTTATTTAACAGAACACAACACGAACACAAGACATTTAAGAAAATTGAAATCAATAATATATCCCCTATGGGATTTACAAATCACACACAGGTGACACGCCTGTGTTTTTCGTACGCCGAGCGATCTACCTCGTTCCTCAGACCTCCTCGGTACTCTGGACTTATTGTCCCTTCCTTTCGGAAGTTGGCGAACGTTTTTATTATTGGCGGTCGCCAATTGTCTCTCTCCATTCTAAGCAGTCTTACATGTCCCTCCATAAGGAGCACATAGTTCTCCTTAGAGACTATGCTGCTATAAAAAAATACAGTTAAATGTGTCCTAATAGAAGAAAGAGCCTGTTCGCTAGCCCAATTTTTAGTATTTAAAGATTCTAATATACTAAAATAATGTTAACAAAAAATACTAATATAACATATACACTGCTACAATTACTACAAAATGATACAATTTAACCTTTGCATTATGGAAATCTGGAAAGTGCATCTGCATTGCCATGCCTGCTTCCTTTCCGATAGGTTATTTTTAAATTATATCTTTGTAATGCCAAAGCCCATCGTGCTAGTTTAGCGCCATGTGGTAATCCCTGGGTAAGGTAAGAAAGAGGATTGTGATCAGACACAACTTCGATATTAGTTCCAAAAATCCAGGTGTCAAACCTTTGAAGTGCGGCTATGACGCTGTAAGCTTCTCTCTCTATGGTGGACCATCTAGTCTGGCATGGTGTAAGCTTCTTGCTATAGAAAGCTATAGGATGCTCTTTTCCATCCTTATCAAACTGTGATAAACACGCTCCGACTGCAGTAACAGACGCATCGGTGTAAAGCTGAAAGGGTTTGTCGAACTGTGGCGTATACAAGGAAGGCATTTTAACTAAATGGCTCTTCAAATTTTGAAAGGCTTCCTCTTCAGGTTGGTTCCATGGAATGTCCTTGGGAACTCTCTTCTTTGTCAGGTTGGTTAATGGTAACACAATACTTGCAAAGTTTGGAATATAATCTCTGTAATAGCTTGCTATCCCCAACACTGTTCTCAATTCCTTCTTGTTGGTTGGTGCCGACAGTTTCTTCATAGCTTCTACTTTTTCTGGGTCTGGAGAATGTCTTCCTGACCCCACCACGCGTCCTAAAAATTTCACTTCTGTTTTTCCAAAATCACACTTTTCTAGATTTACAGTGAGACCCACTTGACGCAATGTCTGGAAAACTCCACTGATATGTTTCAAATGGTCAGACCATGATCCTGAAAAAATGGCAACATCGTCAATATAGGACCTGCAATAATCTTTATGGGGAGCTAACACTTTGTCCATTGATTTTTGAAAAGTGCTACCCGCGTTTTTCATACCAAAGGGCATAACCCTCCATTGATAGTGGCCGGAATGAGTTACGAAAGCAGTATAGTGTCTGTCTTTCTCACTCATTGGAATCTGCCAGTATCCTTTTGTAAGGTCGAGCAGTGATTACTTGTGCTTCCCCTATTTGATATAAAAGTTCGTTAGCATGTCTCATTGGATATGCATCCGGAATAGTGAAACTGTTCAAAAGTCTAAAGTCTATACACAGACGTACACTACCATTCTTTTTAGCAACGCATACTAAAGGGTGAGCCCACTCACTATCACTTTGTTCAATAAGACCAAGTTCTAGAAGTTCTCGAATCTGACGATCTACTTCGTTTTGCAGAGTAATTGGAATTCGATACGGACGAAGTCTTTTGGGTGAACAGTCATTTGTAACTTTAACAACATGTCCATCGACTTTAGCTATTCCAGGTTTAGTACTGAATACATCATAATATTTACAAAGCAAAGAACTCAGTTCATGACGTTGTTTGGCATCTAAGGGGGTTGTCATTTCCCTGATGATGTGTTCTTCCACATTACTTTTAGTAGTAGTAACGCGCTCGGTAGGAGCAGCATGTAGTTGTCCAAAATCTTGGTCTTGATCAAAAACAAGCCCTATGTGCTGAACACGTGTCACATATGGTCGAATTTTATTGAAGTGTAGTTCTCTTCTTGAACCATCATCAAGTTCAACAATGGCTGAATGTAGTCTACTAAGTTGGACCACAGTCGCCGGTCCAGACCAAGTATTCAATAGTTTGTGAGAAGATGTTGGTATCAAAATAAGAATTTTGTCTCCTACTTGATATGTTTTCTCTCGGGATCTCAAATTATACCTATGGGCATAATTTTGCTGACTTAGTTGGGCATTCTCATTGGCAATTTTGTGAGCATTTTTGAGTTTTTCTTGTAGCTCTTCGACATACTTTTCCACAGACTGTGAAGCAGTCATTGGAACAACTTTCTCTCCCGTCCAAACTTCCTTCAGCAATGTGGTTGGTCCCTTGGGTATTCGTCCATACACCAACTGATAAGGTGACATACCAGTGGTGCAATGAGGGACTTCTCTGTATGCAAACAGGAGATGTGGAAGATGCACATCCCATTCATTTCCATACTCCTGGATGTTTTTATTCATCATATCCTTTAGAGTTCTGTTCCACCTCTCCACTGCTCCCATACTCTCAGGATGCCCAGGCGTTGAAAATCTTGGAGATACTCCTATTAGATTCACAAAAGCACCAGTTAGTTTGGACGTAAAGTTCATGCCCTGGTCAGTGCAAATCACTTTTGGAAATCCAGTACGAGCGAAAATTTGCATCAACACGTCGCACGTAGTTTTGGCTTTTATATTTCTGGTTGGAATTGCTTCAGCCCATCGAGTGCATAAGTCAACCGCACAAATGATGTATTTATGTCCTCTTCTGGACGGGGGTTCTAACGGACCCAGACAGTCAACGCTCCAAACCTCAAACGGATTATCTGGTCTTGTAATTGGTTGGATAGGGATTCTATCTCGATAAGTTACAGTTCGTCTGACTTGACAAGGCTTGCAACTTCCGCAAAATTTTCTTACGTCAATTTTAATGGTCGGCCAGAAAAAGGAATATTTTATTCGCTCTTTTGTTTTCTTTTCCCCAAGATGTCCAGCTAACGGAATTTCATGGGCGGTTTTCAATACGAACTCCCGCTTAATAGTTGGTAGCACTACTTGCTTGATTCTTTCTCCACACACCCACTCAGAGTGTATCAATAGTCCATCATCCACGTCAAAGTCGTTCCTACGTTCTTCCGCGAACTTCCAAATATTCGTCAAGGATTCGTCATCCTGCTGTAGTTTTATAAACTCTGACCTATTTTCTTTATAACCTTCCTTTTCTTCACTGGATGGGGTAAGATGCTTTATCTCGGAGGATTTTTCCTCATCATTCCTTGTAACTTTATTTAAACTGCACTTCAGTTCTGGTTTTTCATGTCCCACGTGAGGGGCAACTGGTTGGCATTGTTGGATATTTTCGTTCAGTGCCTCAAACGCTGTAGGACATATCAGCATATCACTCACTAATTTTTTGGATACTGCGCATATAACTGGAACTTCGCAATGTTGTGGATCGTTCACTTTCATGTTGAAAACCACCAATGGTGCTGTTTCAGCTAAACCAAAAGCACATACGATTTTAACAGTCCCTTCTCCTTCACTATCTTCAATGGGAATTAGGTCATGTCTGATGACTTAAATTTGCGCACCCGTATCTAAAATGCCATCAAAAACAGCAGAACCGCACTTTAGTTCTATTCTTTTCAGTTTATCGCACTTGACTGAACTTGCCTTGACCGGAGTCCATGTTGGCACTGTAATCCGAGCCGATAATACTTCTCCATCTTCTAAAGTTCTCTGTAGTGACCAAATTACTACTAAAGTTATCAGCTCTGTTCCGTGGTCCTTGGTTGTTATTCTTAGGACAAGCTCGTGCGAAATGCGTTAAATCCCCACATGTAAAACAAGCAGGCTTAGATACTCTGGCACCTTTATCCTTTTGATAATATCCTTGATATTTTGTTTTGTCGAAGGGTCTGTCATTATCCCTATACTTATTCGTGTTCACAAATCACTGGTTTCTGCTATTTTCGAACTTTCCATTAAATTTAGATTTCTCTTCTTGCTGCCATCTAGGAATATCCTTTGCTTTGTTGAGGGATGTCCTTTTCTTCAATCCGTCTCTCAAACTTTCATATTCATCAACCTTCTCTGCGACTTCTAGAGGGTCGATCATTTTATTCCATTTGTCCAAGAAATGCTCCTTCACTTCATTTGGAACTCTGCGTTTGAGTTGATCAGCCACCATTAATTTCTTTAACTGATCGAAGCTCTGCACTTCTAGCTCATTGACCCATTCAGTAAAATAGTTATTCAATGCATGAGTGTAACTTCTCCAGGACTCTTCTGGGTCTTTCTGATGTCGGAAAAATAATTGCCTCAATTTTTCGGGATTTAACTTATAGCGTTTCAACAACATTTTCTTAATGAAATCATAGTCGTTTGCTTTCTCAGGAGGTTCTCGAGCTATGTTATTAGCTATTTCTGTTGGTAACAGTCCCAGCAAATAAGCTACCCATTCTAACTTGGGCACACCAGCCATCTCTGCACGACGCTCGAAATTTACTAGATATAATTGCATTTCATCTTTCTTTTCATCATATTTCGGGGTAATCTGCATTAGTTGCACTCTGGATCTTGTTTCGTTCGAACGTTCAATGACTTCATCTACAGGTGAATTACTGCGTCTTAATTCCAGCCATTTCATTTCAAGCTCGTGATCTTTCTTCTTTCTTGATTCGCTCATCTCGTTCTTCCTTTCGAATTCGTTCTTCTTCTTTGTTTTCTCACCGAATTCGTTCTTCCTCTTCTTTGGTTTCTCACCGAATTCGTTCTGTTTCTTCTTTTGTTTCTCGTTGAATTCGTTCTTCGATAATCCTGCCCAGAGAAACCTTGGCATCATCTACGCTGAAGCTTTCACTTTCAACAATTGACTTTTTAATTTCTATCACTTTATTCACAGCACTAACTTCTATACCCAGTTCAGTCGCCAGTTCAATCAAGTCCTCCTTCCTCCCTCTACCCAAGAACGACATGGTAAAAGAATTTCGACAATAAATTCAAATTACTATTCAAATATACGATATGTGATTAACCCTCCTAATTATTCTCTAAAATCGAATTATTCATAATACAAATACATAATTCAAACAATAATGAAATAAAATCAGTAATAATTTTAAAACTCAATACTCGTTTCGATTTGTAACAAAATAAATATATCTACCTATACTTTCGTTTTGGTTAAAAGATTGCAAACATATTTAGAATACACATTTAATTCTAAACTGGATTATACACTAATCAACACTCGTTTTAAAACAATTGAAATCTATTAATTAAAATTTACTGCGGAAAAATTATTATTTTCTCTGATGTAACACAACAAACTTATCTACCTTACTTAACACAGGAGATAGAAAATTCTCTGAAAAGAAGAAAAAAAAAATGCTTCGTCTAACGCCAAAACGAAATTGGAACACTGCCAATTTTTATTTCTCATACGAAAAGAGAGAAAGGTTTGTATATAACACAATTTAATACCAGTTCCGCTTTCGTTTTACTGAATACCAATAAAATGAAAATATCTTCGTTCGCTAAATATATTAGTCACAACAATGCTATATTATCATTAATACGAACACAATTATTAATTGTATAAAACACAATTTAATGCTAGTTCCGCTTTCGTTTTACTGAATACCAATAAAATGAAAATATCTTCGTTCGCTAAATATATTAGTCACAACAATGCTTATTATCATTAATACGAACACAATTATTAATTGTATAAAACACAATTTAATACTAGTTCCGCTTTCGTTTTACTGAATACCAATAAAATGAAAATATCTTCGTTCGCTAAATATATTAGTCACAACAATGCTTATTATCATTGATACGAACACAATTATTAATTGTATAAAACACAATTTAATAACCAAACACAATTCTACTTTTTGTTTTAATGAAAACCAATAAAATCAAAATAACTTCTATCAGAACAAGTTTCCTTTTAAAATGTATACGTTTCGTTTTACTATATTTTTCAAGTTTAATTATGTTAGAAAAACATTATTAAAACTATTTAGAGCAACTACTCTGTTCTTCATAAATACTATTTACTTTCATGTATGTCAATATCTTAACATTATAAACAATATTTGGGACTAGCGAATAATACAGGACTCTTACCTTCTTTTTCGCTCGTTGACATCCGCGTACAAGATTATCCTGTTGACTGCGCCACTACAATTTTTTCACTCACACTAATGTATTTTTAGTTCACTAGTATAATTGGTGTACTTCACTAGGTTAGTCCCAGCAGGTGATGCTGTTTTACCACGATGATTTGACTCTTCAATAACCACTTCAGTTAAAATCACAAACACGTTTATTTAACAGAACACAACACGAACACAAGACATTTAAGAAAATTGAAATCAATAATATATCCCCTATGGGATTTACAAATCACACACAGGTGACACGCCTGTGTTTTTCGTACGCCGAGCGATCTACCTCGTTCCTCAGACCTCCTCGGTACTCTGGACTTATTGTCCCTTCCTTTCGGAAGTTGGCGAACGTTTTTATTATTGGCGGTCGCCAATTGTCTCTCTCCATTCTAAGCAGTCTTACAATTGCCAACAGTAAAAGAGGACTAGATCCAGATTGCAAGCCAGTTTTGGGAAAAAAATTAGGGAATCAAGTCTGAAATCCTAAAGTTCAGATTCTATGCGAAAAATATCATGAAAATTGATGAATGAGGGGATTAGCATCAAAATTTCAGACAATTTTTAATGTTGTCAAAAAAATTTATTTTGCAGCAACTTTGAAATGTGGTGGACCAAACTACAAAAGCATCAGTGCAACACAATAGTTACATATGTGCACTAAATCACAATCTGTCATTCTGAACTTAACATCCACTGTTTTAAATTTACCACACTTGTATACCACTTCTTTTACTGTGGATTAGCATTTGGAATTTTTGTACTGATTTTTTTGAATGAAAGAAAACATGACAGATTAAGCCATTAAAATTGTATTCTAGATATGTCACTATAAAACAACCTGTGAAAGGAGGTTATATTTTTAAAATACTTTAAACATGAATGGATTGAAAAGGGTTCAAACTTCATGTAGATTTTACTATGTAAAATAAGTTTATCATTGTTTAATGCGAAATCTAATCTGAATGATCTTTCCTTCAAGTTTGCTTACAATCAGCCCTACATAAACAAATGTTAAATTATTCATAAAGCTCCACATACCAAAATTAAAGAAAGTTTGCTTACCTTTTCCTAAGTGTGTATTGATGCTCATATATCTAGCAGTTCCTGTAAGACTTTTATGCTCTCTATATGGTATATGCTTATTTGTTTCTGGATCTATGTACTCTTTTGCTAAACCAAAGTCTATGATATGAATTATGTTATGTTTTTTAGTTGACTGCCTTCCAATTAAGAAATTTTCTGGCTTCACATCTCTATAAATCAAATGTTTGGAATGAACATATTCAATGCGATGAAGCTGAAATGGAAAAGAAAAAATATATATAAGTGGGGAAAAGGATAAATAAATGTAATGGGTAAAACAGGAATATTTTGCATATGAATCTGGAGGAGGATTGCAAATTTGTAGTCCATTTGAAAATATGTTTGCTTGGAAAAAACATCAGGATAATTATTAACGAGCTTTGGAAAAGGTTCTTACTTGAATCATATATGCAATTAGTGAAAAGATTATCTGATAAAATGCCAAATGTCTCAAATCTCTTGTGTGTGTTATCTTTATAACTAAATAAAACATGCTATTCAAACATAAAACAAATTGACAAAGCTTTAAGCTAGAGAAGAGTTGTTATAAATTTTTGAAAATTTAGTCATTTCAATTTTGTATGAAAAATATTATTCTTATTAAAAATAAGCAGGAAATCAAAAAATAGCAATTTTCATTTGAATAAAAATTATATTCATACGGTTTACATTCTATTTATACTTAAATCATATTTTGTATTTAAATTAAGTTCTCGCCTTTGTTTAAACTTGTTAGACATGCCTAACCATGCAATTTTCAGAGCAGTTTCTAAAATTTAATTATATTTAGCATTAATGCATGAGTAAGGTAGCAAGGTACCTCTTTTCACACTTTAAAAAATTTTAATAAAAAATACAAATGTTCAAAAACAATTTAAGATAAAGCTTTGTACAAAAAAACAAATTTTCTGCCCTTTTGTGAATTCAGAAACAAACAAATTTTTACACATGCAGGAGTAAGTGGCAGTAGGCATCTGCTTTATGGCTCCAATGAAGACTACTGTCTATTACTTCCATAAATCATCTAAATAAACTGACCACTAATCCAAAGACAAAATACAATATTTTCTTTCCAAGAGAAAATCATAAAAAGTATCTGCTTTTGATTGACAATTCATAAGAATAAACTAGCCAAATATTTCTATCTAGCAAACATTACAGCTTGCTCATTAAGCCATTGATTTGCATCCACAAAAATGAGGGTCACTTAAGGCTAAGATAATCTTGGATAAGATTCACATCAGGATATCAAAGCATGCCATAAAACATGGTGTGATTTAAGGACTAGCCCCACAAGTATAGAATAAAGGCTCTGCTGATAAAATAGATTTGCGAGTGCCACCTGTAGTCAGTGGTCAAAAGACTACAAATACTTGTTTATCATTCCAACCAATGAATACTGTTTGCTCTAATGGCCCTAATTGCCTGTTCTTTTGGAAATAGCTTGAAATTTTTTTTAAATTTATGGTTGGTTGTTTTTAAGTTTTATGGTGCAAGGGCCATATTTGGCCAAGTTGAGCTAAATGTCAAGTAATAGACACGCATACTAGGAAAATTATACTGACAACAGAAGAGAGAAATAAACCTAGGGAGGATAAAAACCCGATAGTAATCCAACCCGTGCCACCTACAATCCATAGGTTGCTGAAGCAGTGGATAAACCTAGTGAGTTGCAGCTACTCCATTAAATTTATGATAATTAATTTGCTATCATTTTTCAATATTTTAATGGTATAAAAAGAATTTTATATTCCTTAAAATAATTATAAGAGACCAGCATCTTAAATTTTGGAAAAATACTTGTTTTGATGAAAAATAAAGTACTTTAAGTCACAAATCAATCTTTCATTGTATACATTTGAGCATTGCCCTAGAACTACCAATTTGCTAGAAAAATGTAGTACGGAAAAGACTCATTTTAAATACAAACTAAACACCCAAAGGAAGTTTTGATATTAATATACTGAGCAATCAAAACAAATACTTACCAATTGTATAGCTATCATAAGAACTGTTTTCAGACTAAATTTTCGATCACATAAGTCAAATAAGTCCTCCAAGCTAGGACCTAGCAACTCCATTACAAGTGCATTATATTTACCACATGGTCCAAAATAAAACACTTTTGGTATGCCTTCTGCAAAATAAATGTTAAAATATAATGTCAATGCAAACAAAAACACAAAATAAAGCACATTCAATTTTTCTTATGGGCAATTCCATGTGACTCATGTTAAATCAAACATCAATTTTCATTATTAAATTTCATGTAAATAAAGAATGGATTAAGATTACTAAACAAAAATTTGTTTGTAAACTCATTGGCTCATTAAAAATATGAAGTAGATTATTTTGATTCAAAATTGTTTCAATATTAAATAAAAAATGTATAGATCTACGAGAAACCCAGTTTAATATGTAGTTATGATTCTTTTAATACTGAGCAATATACTAAAGCCATTTAAAAGCATAAATGGTAATGAATAATAACCAATGAAAAATTTCCCAGTTGGGGCCATAGAAATGACTTCAACTTCATTACAGCAATGGTTACTATTGTAAAAGTAGATAATTTTATTCATTTCATTATGAATAACTGTCCATCACTACAAAATCATATTTTATTTCAACTCGGTGTTCAGCTTCAATTTTATAACAGCTTATAGGTGTGGTACAGAAGATGTCACTTTATAGGAGATACCCTTTTAGTAACATTAAATCTTTTATTCCTATTATTGGAAGTACTTTGGACCAAATAATGTTGTAATTGAAGATCTGAATTTCTCTATTTCTTCTCTTAGCATTTAAAACACATTTGTTTTCTGCTTTTTTGGCAGCTTGTATGAATTCGTCCACATTATTTAGTAAACACTTCCTTCATAGAGATGTCTTTAGGCCCAGGTGACATTCGGCTGATATCATTTCGTCCACAAAATTATATAATTTTGTCTACTGTATCTCTACTCAAAGCTGATGATTTCAAATGATTACTAACTGAACTACTGAAACTTGTATTTAAACTCGCATTACAAATGCTGCTAAGCAATATCCTCAACACAAATTCTTTATGACATGGTGTGCTAGATAAACCACGTTCTGTTTGGGTCATAACTTTGCCAAAAGTGTTTGCATTTTTTTTACTAAGGAGGTGTTTCTTTCTTTGAAGTTTATTCCTTAAAACGTGATACTTTTAAACTTTATTTTTAACTTTTTTTACTTCCTTTGAATGTTAAATCCTTTCGTACAGCTACTGGCATTTTCATTGATTCTTTTTCCCTTCTGCATCGATATTATTTAATAGTATAAGACAGTGCTTTTCTTTATAATCGTAATAATTTCCTTCTTGCTTTAATTTTTCTTTGCCTTTCTGCAGCTGCTGTTTAGGTGCCATAATAATTTTTATATTGTATATAAAGAAAAAGAACAAGTTTTAAAAAAAAAAAATCTATCATAAAATCGTTTGCACTTCAAATTTATTGAAAAATGAAAGCCAATACTTTATGTGCAACATTTAATCTAATGGAGGTTATGTGACTCCCGTTACAAAATTAAATGTGTTCTATCTTTTAAGAAAAAGTATGTAATGAAATAAAGTTTTTCAGTTATTCTTAGGCTTCATACAAAGCAAGAGGAAAAGTGAGTTTTAATTTAAACGTAGAATTTTGTAAAAGAATTCAAAAACTAAGTTTTAGCGACTCACGTTACATTACACTAAACACTTTTTCGAAGTCATTCCATAAATATATTTATTGATATCTGTTACAAAAATTAGATATAATTTCCTCTACTTAAATAGCTTTCTATTATGCATGAAAATTAAACAAAAATACACAATATTAGTAGAAAAATTGCCTGCAAAGACAGTCAAGTTCACAATAAAAAATCTTCATACCTCTGATTTTAGAACAGTTGACCATGTACTGTTAAAATAAATGCGTAAAGGTGTTGCCAAATTCAAGTATAAAAGCTTTAAACTATCTAGAAAAGAACTAAAGAAAGGTTGAGGTAATTTTATAAAATATTTTTTCATTTGCATGTCCCATGTTTCGTGGAATTGCCCTTATACAGAAATAAATCTATTCTAAAAAGATAAAATTTTAGTATTCACAATTGAATTTATTTAACATGACTAAAATCTAAAACTTGATATACATATTTAGATATCAAATAACTCTCTCTATTATTAAAATCAATATTCATTGCACATGTTCATGCATGAATGAATTTTCAAGTCAATTAACTTTCCAGCTGTTAAGGTAATAAAAATATAGATATATAACAATGACAGTTAATCATATTTTGACACTTTTCCATAATCTTCATTTATTTATTTAACTTCACATGAGAGCATTTTCATGGATGAGTTTATAACAAATTTCTGTAATGATTCTTAATATCTGGCTACAGCAGAAGAAAGGTTAACTAGCTGATTATAATGTCCTCACAAAAGATTATTTTAGACAAATTACAGGATTAATGATATATAGGGTAATTCAAAATGAATCATCCAATTTCAAAATTCCATATTTTGACAAATAAACGACACAGAATGATAAGTAATATATGAATACAAAGGAAATATATTGAAGTTTTATACTGTGAAGAATAGATGATGCTCGTGTGTTCTTTGTGAAGCTATTTCACGAAAGCTGTTTTAGAAGCTTTTCAGTGGCAGAAGGCATCCGTGGAGCAGAAAGTTTTTTGTGTGCTGTCGTTTACACGATGTGGATCTGTAATCACAGTTCAGCGTGAATTTCGTAAAAAGTACCGAATTAATCCACCTACGGCTCAGAGTATTCGAAGGTGATATCATCAGTTTGAGAGTGAACACGTAAAAAACTTCCATATTTTTCCTTTGTATTCATGTATTACTTATCATTCTGTGTAGTTTATTTATGAAAATACAGCATTTTGAAATCGAATGATTCATTTTGAATAACCCTGTATTTCAAATTCTATTTAATGAACATGAAGCCATAAAGGATTTTGAACAAAAAGCGAAATGATATGGATTTGTCTGTTTTGCCATAAACTCATCTACACATCAACATTATTTTATTCAATAGGTTAATTATAGTGTTCTAAATAATTGTCATTTTTTAAACAAATTTTCTATTGTAAAAATAATTTTCAGCTTTTTTAATTTCCTATTGAGAATAAATATGCTAAGATAATTAAAAATTATCTTCACTTGAAATTTTACCAATGATGAAAATACTTTACAAGATCAGTGATTCAAGCATAAACTTCTCAATTATTTTATTTCCAACACCTTTTAAAGAAAGCGATGATGGTATTATTTCAAAGAATTTGTTTTTATGTAAATTTATCAACTTAACTTGCACTAAGAAAATAATTCAATTCTAAAAAATGCTGCTAAAAAATTCCTAACTGCTTTTAAAATAGAGTAATAACATGCAAGTTATGAAATAATAAGGTTTTATTCAATCTATTAGAAAAGATAATTCTTAGAAAAATTTCAGTTCAGAAAAACTGATGTCTTGCCTTTCTAGGGCAATTTGAAATGAACAATTAACATAAAAAAATTAGCCAGAAAAAATGAATTTCGAACAAGGTATGAAAAAATCATGAATTTTTTTAAATTGGATTCATTTCATTTAAATCAATTTTTTTATTTAAATCAGATTTTAATTAATTTGTTGCTTCTATATTTTCAAACATATTGGATATGAGACATGTAAATCACAGTAGTTTCAAGATAGAAGAGTTTAGAAAATATAGCAAGAGGAAAATTTTTAAAAGATTAAAACAATTAAAATTATCATTGGGTCTTATTTTTTTCTTTTATTCAAATTGCATTTTATGATGGTTGGTTTATAGCGAAAGGGTCATATTTGGCCATGCTGTGCCAGACACAAGGCATACAATATCAAGTAATGGACAGACACAATTAAAGTTTTACTGACACAGAAGAGAGCAATACACCTAGGGAGGAATGCACCTCCCAGGAATCGAACCTGTGTCGCCTACAACTCAAAGGTAGCTAGAGCAATGGGCTGCATTTTATGATACAAATCCATAATAATTAAAATTCTAAATTGAAAAAATAATCATTTTAATAAAGAGAAGAAAATTTATTTTTAAATTTGATAAACTTTTATAAATCATAATAAATAAGTAAAATAAATTTTAATTTTCAGGCCTTTACACCAAACTTTTAAGTGTAAGTAAATAAAGTTGCAAATGTTCTTTCTAGAAATACAGAAGTAGCTGTGGTGATAAGATAGCTTTGACCCTTTCTTGTTTGCTACAAACACTAAAATTTAAATGAATTTCACCCGTTCAAAAGATATATAGAATATGTCTGGGCAAAAAGAAAATCAAGAAAATTATGTGCTTTCTCTTTAATTTCCTCAATTGCCATGATACTAGATGAATATTTTGTTTTTGTAATTAAAAGGTTCCATTTAAGCTCAGTCAATTTTTTCTGTACAGTTTACTGAATAAGCTAGGAAGTGAAAAGCACACAGTTTTCGTTTTTAACATGCTGAAGAGAAATGTTTACGACAGTGCTAAATTCTTTGTAAGAAATAGCAAAGGATGCTAAATCCTTTAACAAAAATCTTGAAAGGGCATCAGTTCAAGTCAATGAAACCTTTCCAAGGGAAGATTACATCACAATTAACCGAAAACATTTTGTACAATGTATAACTGGCCCCATACTGAACATCTGCCTGTTTTCAGTGAGCAAAATGAAATATTTGTTGTCATCCCAACACAGATGCCAACTCCTAGGGGCCTGAACTGCTCGTGTCCCCACAAACAGAATAGGTAAATATTTCCAATAAGAAGCCAAATATGTTAAAAAAATACATACACCTAGGATTCGATTGGAATGGATGTTAGGGTTTTATGCGCAAGGTCCAAAAGTTGACAAGCTGTGCCAAACACAAGACTGAATACAACCGATAAAAGTATAAAGTATTTAAGAATTAAAAGTCCAAGATAAAGATAAAAGATAGATTTAAAACACATGAAAAATATAGCTACACCTAGGAGCCTAGTCAACTTGACATTTTTTATGGTAGACCCAGGATCCCCCAAAACATAAGTGTTAATAAATATTACACATAATACAAGTAACCAAATATGTAGAGTGATTCAGTCTTTCTTTAAAAAATCAATATCAGAAGGGGTGCAAAGTTGTAGAGACTTGGATCCTAAAATTTTTTGTTTGGGGCCTGGTCACCCCCTAACATGAGGGATAAATATTACAAATATACCCATAATATTGGTAATTATTTATATTAACAAAATAAAAAGTTCTGAAACACCCTTATATATGTAGCAAGTGGTGTTTTACTTCCTTCAAGTGCTTGATTTAAATCGGCACACCCTGATTCTGAACATCAAAAATACTTGATTTCTATAAATATAATTTTAGTTAAAAATAACTCATTTATTAATTGACACACAGTGATAATATTTATAAAGAAATACCTTTTACTAAAAATAGAGGGGGAACAGAACGTATAAATACAACCTCTTTGTGAAACCTGTTTAAGTACACATCCAAATTATTTTTAAAAATTTACAATTTATATAGATTTACTTACCTTGGTTACCAAGTAATTTGTAAAACCTATATTCTAAGTGCAGCTGTGGTGCTTTTGACTTCATTGATTCCTAAAAAACATTAAAAGCATGTCAGTATTATAAAACACATGGTAGACACACAACATTTCTATATTAAAGATTTGAAAAATGAATGAATTAGTTATGAAATTCAAAATGCCCCCACAAAATTCCCTGGAGATGTTATAGTATATAGTTTCAAAAATCTTACAAAATAAATTTAATCAATGTACACAAAAGAATGTGCCTTTGAGAACAAGCTTTTTATGCAACAAATGCTTATTCTGTTTGACCAAATTGGTTGGTTTGGGGGTTTTATGGCGCAAGGGCCATATTAGGCCATGCTGCACCAGACATAATACAATATCAAGTAACTGATACACAATGAAAGCTTTACTGACACAGAAGAGAGAAATACACCCAGGGAGGAATGCACCTGGCAGGAACCGCCCGACAGGTGCATTCCTCCCTGCTCCATCTACAACTCGAAGGCTGCTAGCACAATGAGCAAACCCACTGAGCCACGATGGCCCCTGGACTAAATTAGAGAAGCATTAAGATCTGCATTGTGTTATCAGAAAGCTGGGTCTTAGAAAATCAGGTGTAAGTACAATTTTGCTTTTATAATTTTATCTATTAATTGTATTGGGTCATAAAAATTCAGTAATGTTTCTTACAGAATTCGAAATAAAACTTTGAATAAAGTTTGAGATCAAATGCATCACTGCAAATATTTAGGATTGCATAACAGACGGAGTAGGCCATTATTTGTAATCTAGCCCAAACTATAGAAAATATTTTGAGCAACTTATAAAATCAAACACTTGTCATAGTTCATAGAATTAGAATATTGTGCATAAGGATAAACTATACTTAAAGCCCATCTGGATATGAAAAATATTCGTCCTATTGAAATTGAGCAAGTTGAAATTTGTCCTTCGACAAACTATACTTAAAAAATAGTATAGGGTAAAACCAACACCAATAATTAAGTTTGGTTAGGCATTCTACAATAATTTTTTCCACATAAACACCTAATACCAAGAGCAATAGGATACGAAATTACTATGAATAGCTTAAATGCTGATAGTTGGTAATCAGGGCTGCAGATATGTATCTTAATTGCAATCTAAAGAACTGCTTACTCTCAGTCAAAGAAAAAAAACTTAAAGGTATGTGTATGCCTGTGATATAGATACAAGATTAGAAGTTAGGCATCAATAGCAATCAAATATTCTTCCTCAGTTGCCAGAATGTTCTACTTGGTGCAATTTTAAATTGTGTTTTGTGCATGAATTTTAACCCTCTGAGAATCAGTTGTGTAGTGTTGCTTTAACCCTACAGGCTAATAATTGTGCCTGTAAATTTTAAATCTCAACGTAGCTTTCTAATTACAGGATTTCAATGCATATTATGTTCTGAAGAGAATAAAACAGAATAGTATTAATTATAAATAAGTTTTAAAGAGTGGAAATAAATCATTGGTAATCACTTATATGAAATTTAATATGAATACAATTATAACATTTAGGAATTTTCAAGGATGAAATTAGTTTTACCAACCAAAGACAAAATATACTCATCAATAAACTAGTTCAGTGAACTAAACATTCAATGACAACTTCCAAATTCTATACTTTAAAATGTTATTTTCCTCTTCAAGGTCATGGGGATCTTCAAGGTCAATTGAGGGGTGACTAATGATCAAAAGATAGCCAAGAACACAACCTATCTTCTAGTCTATTGATATTTTTGTTTTTGTACTTTGAATAAAGGCACTGGGATTGAAATCCGAACATCAGAAAAATACATTTCCTGTAAAAATTTGATGAAATTAGTAAAATGTTTGCCCCACTATTTTGTTCATATCTGATTTTCAACACACAAAAAACTTGGGATTGACTGATAGGACAAACAACTTTTATTTAAATAGTCGGGTTGATTGATTTGGGGTTTTATGGTATAAGGGCCATATTTAGCAAAGCTGTGCCAAACACAAGACGGACAACTTCAAGTAAAAATTGAAAGGGAAAAAAGAGGAATTTGGGTATAGAATAGTGGGAAAGCAGAAAAAGATTGCTTGGGTATCACGGGAATGCTGCAACACCCATGTTTACTAAAGGCAGTAAATCCCATAGGAAAGAAAAGATCACTAGAGTACTTTGGGTCTCTGAAGCCCGTACACATATCAAGATGTGCCCCTAAGGGCTTAAATAGGAACAGGATGTACATCACATTGGAGAGATGCTAACATTGCAGTAGGTCACCGCAGAACTAAACATGAAGAGGTGTTATAGGTTGGAGTATGTATTTGTAAAAGTAAGAAATGACTGATGACATTTTCTGAATTGAGATTATTTAAGAACACAGAACTGGCCAATCAGTGATCCTACAAAGATACTTAGAAGTGAATTGTACTCAATTAACAGAAAATTACTATTATTCCCCAAAAAATGATTAGTGTATGTAGTTAAGAAGTTTTACTGTATATGTACAACCAGTATAAGAATAATTCATACAACTTACCAGCTTTATGGCTACATGCTCATTGTTGTACAAATTCTTACCTATAATGATGAATACACAATTATAAGATTTGTTAAGTAAAACATAAATCTAACATTTATTTATTACCAAAGAAATGTCATGAATTCTCAAATTGAAGTTTCAAAAAAAGTTCTGTAAAAAAAATTTCTCTATTCAGATGACATAAGTGTTACCACTTAAAAATACTATACAAATCTTAAAGCCAATATTTTAAAAAAGATTGTAATGAAAAACCCCCAAATCAAATTTTTTTTTATCAAAACAAACTTTGAAATCTTCAATCTCCTTGAAATCACTTTTACCCAATATGCAAGATATTTTATCATTCACTTTTCACTATTAAGAACACTTTCTTGAATACATTCTAGAGGGAATTCAGACAAAAATTTCAGAGTTCATCAGATTACTAATCACAACTGGCCCTAGAACTCAGTCCTGCACTAAGTCCAAAGTAGCTCTGAACCAGTCACATTGGTTGGGTTTTCATGGCACTAGGGCCATATTTGGCCAGAAACAGTCACAGTGGGGTGGGGTCAAACTAATCACAACAAAGAATTAATATTAAGTTAAAAAAATTGAATGACAACAAAATTATGTGAATTCTAGTATTTTATGGTTAATTTTTTGGCACTTGGGACAAATTTCAAACACTAAAAACAGTGCCCTTTAAAGAGAAGGTTTTCATATTCTTTCACTAATTTTCCAGGCCATTAATTCAATTTTATTTCATTCACATTCCTAGATTAAATGACAAGAAAAACATTTCAATGTGCTACAAAAACCTTGTTTGTTGATTTCAATGTTAAGCAGTGTGTGTGAGATGGATCAAATACATTAACTGATCCAATTTGTCGATATGAAATTAACCACATTCTAACTTTATTAATGTGATATTCAAAATTTTGAAAACACATAAAGTTAGTTTGACTTTTCATTTTCTGAAATTACCAAATTGTCCAAAGTAAGAAAGTTTCGAGATTTTCTAAAATGTTCTTAACAGCAAAAATAATTGAACACAGTATTAATATGCATTACACATGTAAGTTCTCAGGCAATTTGTTTTACAAAATTTCAACAGTACATTTTCAACCCAACCATTACAGAGAAAATGATGCAACTCAATGTATACAGATGTAGTAGATATAGAATTAATGCCAACTCAATTTGTATTTAAAGCATGAAACATTTTTAGATTATAGGGTAGTTTTCACTTAATATACACATTAAGTTCATTTATTTTCTCAATAAAAAAGTTATAGAAATTGAAAGTCAAAAAACATTCTTTCTGCAAAAATTGATCGAAATGACAGCATATCTAATTTCAAGTAAATACACTACGAGTTGTTTTGAATTACTGATTCTTCACTTCATTGATTAAATCAGTACATTTAAAACCTCTAACAAAGCGAGGAAACATTTCAGCATTTTGTTGTTATAAAAATTAGTATTAACACTCATGTAATGCTATTAAATGTGATATAGTAGAACAAGAGAACAATATAAAGTGTTATGCATTTAAAATAAAGAAAATAACAAATAGGATCTAGGATCAAATATCACATTCCAATAATCAGCTGTCAAATTTGGGCAGCTGAAAAGATAAGTTCATTGAATTGCACAACTCTATGATAAAGAACTGTCTTTCATATTTTGTCAATGCAAAACAATCACTTCATGAAAATAATTCTTAAAGTTATTGGTTCAGGTTTATTTAGATAACTTACAATTACTACAGATAAGTCAGCTTTTTTTACTAAATGCAGAACCATTTATAATAAGAATGCAAAGCAGAAGATTAATGGCAGTGTTATACATTAACACAAGATTACATCAAGACAAGATTTGCAACTACATTAAAATAATTGCTAATGGATTTTGTAGCTTTGTTTTAGATACATTTCACATTTTATGTCAAAAGGGAATATGCAATTTTATAATTATATACGTAATTTTATATTACTTCCAATTATGCCAATGTACAAAAATATGTTAAGAAATGTATAGATAATCCTTGTAACACAAATAGGAAATAAAATTTAATTAGTGTGCTTAATTTTCTTCCATGATCTCATAAATCAAAGATGGGGTTTATTCCAAACATTTTTTTGCTCAAGTAGTTAAAATTAATACACAATATTTTCTTTTGTTACAACTTAAGATAAATTAAAGACAAATTAACTTTATTTGTAGTACCTTTCAATTTGTCAATTCTTTTGTTCGGAAATCCCCACATATTTTTATAAACAAAAGTGCTTGTTTCACAAAGCAAATTTTCAGCCCTAATCAATTTCTAAATAGTTTATTAAATATTTCACTATTTAAAATTAAATAGAATACAACCAAAGTTACTCAGTGTATAATTTTTTTATAACAGCTGACCAAAGGTGCTTGCAGCCTCATTCAATTTTCTCCTATATTATTTAAAAATAATGTAAAATAGAAAAGCAAATAAGCATTAATGAATTTTAAACGTTTAGAGTCGATAATTTTCAGCTTCCAAGCTTAAGGAAAGTTCAATCATAACAAAATATAGGAAAGGTTTAATGATTGATAGATAAATGACACACCATTAAACATAAAACATTTCTGAATATCAGATTCAGTAAAAATATTGATGAACTAATTTATGTTTACAAAATAAGAGAATACACAAATGATACTTCAGCATTCTATCAAACTAGTCAAAGACTAATCCTGAAGGACAGACATGATTTGCATAAACATGTCTAAACAACACTAAGCAAATTAGATTGACATTTTGGCAGTAAAAACAAATAATGATCGTTTTTCTTATTCAAAAATATAAACAAATATGAAATTGTTGTTTACCAGAACACAAAAATAAACAGTAACTATGTCAGATTGGTACACGATAGGTGGGGTTGTGTACAAACATCTTTGATTCGCTTATCCTAACATTTAAAAAGCAAGCCTTTTGAACACTCACCAAGTCTAAGTTCACCGAAATTTCCGCACCCAATTTTCTTTCCAACTTTAAAATTTGGTCCAACCATCAACATTCCGGAGCTTTGGGTGCTTCTTTCAGAACTATGTGGTGTCCATTGTTTTGGTTTAGCTTCGTAAAATTGATCCACCTTTTTAACTTTCTTGTTTATTTGGTCTTCGCGAGAGTCTAGTTTCTGCATTTTTGGATGCCTGCACTGATTTATTTATAAATTGAGTCCTAACTAGGCTGCCTAGTTAGCTATTAACCGCTATCGGTGCGGCATACAGCACGATTCCTTGGGTTAGTCATAAGTTCCACATAGTGAAATCATAGATACAGATACAACCAGAATCTCACACCCTGAATATAGTAAGTACAGAGGTACATTTAGTTAGTAACGTATAGGGATATAGAAACACTTTAGTTGGAAAGAAGTGTTCATCGAAACAATGATAAAATTAAATATCCTTCGCTGATAGAAATTCACACAATTGACAAAAGGCTTCTATCCCTCAAACAACCACAGTTGCCAGTTCACGAATCGATATTTAGGATATTGAATTACAAACAACTGTAGTAATGTAAATATCCGTGACATGACTGGTAAAATCCTGTTTTTAATAAAATTGCAGTAAAACATTTATTTTTGCGTCATTTATTCAATTTCTCAACATCAAATTTTTTTTCTGGGAAACACTTTTACACAGGAAATCCGAAGCGTATACTTCGCACAGCGAAATTTATTTATGATGAAAAGACTGTATTTATTAATTTTTTTGAGAAACAGAATGGAATAGAAATTTTTTTCTTGTTTTGAAGCACCACTTCCATTTTTTATAGTACTAAAAATAATCAAGTTTCATTTTTCCGAGTTTATTGGAGCCACAGAGTAAAAGCTATTTACTCTGTGACTGTGGAGCTTTATTAACTTAGCAGTCCAACTTTCGTATTCGGAGTTTGTGGAAATTGAAGGTTTTTGGCTGCTTTGTTCTTTTAGTCTTATCGATATTATTATTCCCCTAGTGAAAGTTTCACTAGGGCCTTGCTTTTGTTTCTACTACTTGGGTAAATAGTATTTTCTCTTATCGGCTGATCAACTTTTTGAGCGAACAGAGGTTAACCCCTCTTAAAGAGTGACGATCTTGTCGTGTGTTGAGTGACGAAAAAATGTCAATCAAATAAAAATCCCGTTAAAAACTATAAAATTCGACACCCCTACCCCTCGGAAGAAAATTGGAGATAAAGTGCACATAGGGATGATGATGCATCAACTGAAACTATACATAGAAAAACCAAGACGATGCAAAAACTGCTGGCTATTTGGACATGGCATGAAAGGATGTAGATCCAACCAAAAATGCAAAATCTGCTCAGAAGACCATCTAGAAATAATGTGCCCAAATCAAGAAAAAAAATGTTGCAGTAACTGTAAAAAAAATCACACACAGCAGATGATGAAAATTGTGAAAAGAAAAAGGAAGAAATAGAAATATTGAAATATAAAAATGAAAACTTAATATCCTACATAGAAGCTAAAAGTATACTCGCAACCTCATACGCCAAAGCGATTACTCAACGAAAAAAAAGGAGATCAACACAGAGAAGAAAGAGAAGTAATAAAAAATAGCGAAATAAAAGAAATAATACTTGAAAGATTAAAACCGATACTAACTATAATCGAACAAATTCAAAGAAATGAAACGTATATATTAGCACTAATGATTGAAAATAATATAATACCAAAAGAAAATGTAATTTATGAAACTCAAGAAAATACTACAGATAAAAATGAAATGATAGAGGAAGAGAATAAAGGACAAACCACTCAAGATCGAGAAGAGGAATCACAAAAAGACAAACTGCTAGAATGGCAAATAAAAAATCTAATACAAAATAGGAAAAATAGTGTAGGTAATAGTAATACCACAATAATAAAACGTATAAACCAAGATTCTAAAAATACTCATAACCAAAAAAAACTGACAAAACTACACATCCACAATCTCCACTAGAACAATCTCTCACAAGTGGCAAAATGGAATATGAATAGGTCTTCCCGCTACCTGGTTCTTTGAATTGTTTTTTTTTCTTTTTGTACCGTATTTGGAATCAACCTCATACAATGGAACTGCCAAGGCGCCAGAGCGCGCCGCTTCGACCTAAATTATAATAAATATTTTAACCAGGCTGACATCTTAATTTTAGAAGAAACTTTTTTAAAACCGAATAATCGTTTTACTCTTAAAAAAACATTTTTCGTTTTGATCGACCCTGTCCTTTCAGAGGAGGAGGTTTATTAATAGCCGTCAATAGTAACATCAGTGCTCAACTCATCAAAGAGAAAAAAAAATCAATTTTTCGAATTCCAAGAAATAAAAATTCACTATAACAACACAGCCATACACATCATCAATATTTATTGTCCTAAAGGAGTTAGAGATGAAAGAATGTTCAACGACCTCAGATTGGATCCGAATAACCTTTATATCCTAGCTGGAGACTTCAACGCAACACACAGTAATTGGGGTTTCAAGGATAACACCAGCGGAAGAAATTTAATAAAATGGATCAACAACCAGAACTTAATTTTACTCAATCACCAAAGTGGAACTCATATCAGCAATGAGGGAATCATGTCTGCTATTGATCTCACCTTGGTATCCAACAACTGTACCTCAATAACCTCTTGGCAGGTGCATCAAGACAATTTAGGAAGTGATCATTTCCCCATAACATTTTCCTATAATACTCCGACGAACAATAAACGTAATTCTACTATACAGTTTAATTGGAACATCTTCAGCAAATTCTTAAACGATAACCTTAATTATCTAAGTGATTCATGTTCTTTCAACGATACTTTCCAGAAGGCCATAGAGATTTCCCAATCTAAAAAAGAACTTCCGCCACCCAGGGCCCCTTGGTGGAATTCTAAATGTAGTCAATTAAGAGCCAAAAGTAGACAATATCTAAATAGAACTAAAAAAATATAAGTACAACTGACTGGGATCAATATAAAAAATATAAAAAGAAGTTAAAAGAATTGATTCAGAAACTTAAGAGTTTTGGTATACAACCTGCAAAACAGTCGCTAAAGACAAAAATATTTACAAAATCCTACAAAGACTAAAAGATCCAGCCAACCAACAAAAGGATGCTTACAATATCATTCATTTCAACAATGTAAAGATCCACTCCCCCGGGGAGCAAGCCAAACTTTTTAACAAGCACTACACTCTAGATGAGAATCTTGACTTCCTTCCCCTGAGTTTTGTGGATAACAAAAACAATGCGCTGAATAAGGAATTTACTTGGAATGAATTTTCCAAAGCTATTTCTCAAATTAGGAAATTGAACCCCGGGAAAGATAAAGTTTCGATTACTATGATTAAAAAATCACCTGAAAATATCCAGAAGAGCATTTTTAAAATTCTTAATTACAGCTTTGACACCGGCTCTATCCCCATGTCTTGGACCCACTCGCTTATCATCCCTATCTTAAAGCCACATAAAAATCCTCTGGACATAACCTCATATAGGCCTATTTCTTTAACCTCCACCTTTGCCAAAATTTTAGAGAGCATGATTCTCAATAGACTTATGGATGACATCTACTGTAATAGGAAATGCATTAATAAAAATAACCATGGTTTTTTACAGAACAGAAGCTACATTACACTCTTAACTCATATCCACAATGACATACTGATAGCTAGGAAAAGGAAAAATAATATAGTTTTCGCCTCCATAGACCTAAAGGGAGCTTATGATTCGGTTTGGAGAGATGGTCTCATGTACAAATTATTAAAAAAAGGAATTTCAGGAAAAATGGCTTTATGGATTTTTAATTTTATTAACCAAAGAACTTGCCAGGTGAAGTGGCGCAATACTATATCAGAATCAAAACAGAGCTCTCGTGGTTTACCCCAAGGATGCATTCTCAGCCCTTTTCTTTTTCTCATCTTCCTCGATGATTTATTCTTACATATCCCTTCACACGTCAAATGTTTAATATATGCGGTTGACATTTTTATTTATAGTGAAAATCAAACTTTAACCAAATCCACAGAAGCTATTCAAACTACAATTAAAATCATCAATAACTGGTGTAACCGCTGGAAATTAACAATCAGTTTGAACAAATGCAATATTATCAATTTTTCTCGAAAAAAAATTCTCATAAATGCAACAGAAAAATTAACAATACTCCTATCCCAGAAGTTAATAAAATCAAAATCCTGGGCCTCAATTTTGATAAGAATTTGACTTGGAATCATCATTTCAAATATCTACAGGCCAAAGCTGCGCGTGCTTTAAACGCCTTTAAATTCATAGCTTCAAAGAGGTGGGGTGCAAGTACCAAACATCTTAAACAAATAGGTAATTCTACTATCCGCAGCCAATTTGATTTCGGAGCTCCTATCTTAAGTACAACTGCAGATTCGCATTACAAAAAAAAATCAATCCAATCTTCAACTCCATGCTAAGAATTGCTACTGGACTACCTAAATATACTCCTATTGAGATCTTGCATGCTGAAACTCAAACCTCATCCTTACAGCAAAGACATAAACTCTTAAATGTAATTTTTATATAAAACATGTTTGCCTGAGAGAGTGGTCTCCAATATACGACCTTATCTACAATCCCCCTTCTATCACTTTTATTCCATGGAAAAACAAGAACAAACCTATCTCGGTAAATATGATCAATTATTTCGATGATCTATGCATTACTAAAAGGGATATTATCCCTTGGTGTCCTACTTCTGATTTTAATTATAAAATATACCTTCAGAATTTCCCATTTCAAAATAAGAATCTACCTGATAGTGCAATTCAAGCCTACTTTTGAAGATTTCCTACAAACTTTTTCAAATCACATCATCATAGGGACAGACGGCTCAAAAACTAGCACAACCAGTTCATTTGGAATCGTAATCCCCAAACTATTTGTAGAAAGGAGCTACTCAGTGAATACTTTCAATTCAATTTTTACAATAGAAGCTATGGCAATTTTTAAAGCAATCCAAGACTGGGTCCAAAAATACCAAAACTTCATCTTAATAAGCGATAGTTACACTGTTTTATCCAGTTTGGAAAATATAAGTAAAAATTCAAACTGTATCATTTTGCAAATTCATAATATTTTAAGCAAAAAAAGCCAATACAATAATATCATGTTAGTGTGGACCCCTGAACATAAAGGAATAACCATAAATGAAAAGGCCGATCAGGTAGCTCGAATGGCTGAACTGTTTAATGTTGCTGAAGGTGTCTCGGCTGAAGACATTATAAAATACCACAAAACTGAATATAATAATGAGATCTATAATAAATGGAAAAGATACCATAGAAGTGATCACTTTCCTCATATTAACCCTAAAAGTTTATGGTATGAAAATATTATTTTAAATAGAAATTATGAGACCCTCTTTCAGAATTTTCGGGCAAATACCCTGATGGTGAATTCGATTAAAAATAAAATTAAACTTTCAGACACCCCCAATTGCCTCAGCTGTCGCACCTACGAAGATTTAGATCATATCCTATTCCACTGTCCAACTTTCTCCAAAGGCCGTAACAAGCTGCTAAGTATACTCTCCGCTTTGAAATTCCACATTCTTTGAAAGAAATCTACTCCAATTTTTCGTTGACTATCTGTAATTCCATTTGCTTATTTTTAAGCTGTAATCCCCGTTTCTAATTCTACTCCATTCGAAATTATTTCATTTTTCTCTGGAGGCACAAGGCAAAGCAGCCAAGCCTCAAAATCTGCTTTCTCCCAGGGGAAAAAGCATCATCATCATCATCATTTTCGTATTCCGAAAATAAAATAAGTTTAGTAGACAAATTCAAAACGAAACTTTAATATTTCAATATTTATAAAATGTATAATCATTACGTCTAAAAATTGAATTAGGTTTTCTGTGAAAAATTTTAAGAATCAAGAAGTTCGAAGTTCGTGTTTTGCAAATGACTCCAGAGTAACTTCTTTTGTTATCGGACGAAAGGCGGCGTATCAGGACTAGAGCTCGCAATTTTTGCCTAGATGGTTGATTTATTGAGATTATGTGGAATTAAATAGACCAAATTTAGTCCATGCATGGACAGCATTTGAATTAACATTTCATTATTGTTTTCTCTGTTTTGGGAATTGGAATCTTTTTCATATATTTAAGCGGAGTACAGATGATGTGCATGGACACCACGAAATATGCCTGTGCAAATAAGCTAGACTGTCAATTAAGTAGCGTTAAAATTTTACACAAACATAATTTTTGAATATTGAATAAAGTAGACACCAAATTGTAGGTAGGTATTTCAATTAACGTCGCTCTGGAGCAATACACCGGGCTATTGGCGACGGTCCGGGATCAAAGCACCAAATTGTAAAATGTATATGAAATAAATACTATCCACAATATACTTTAACTAGTGGTGGTCTAATTGGACATCGTGTAGCAAAAATTACCTTGGGAAGGGAAACCAAACCAATAAAACTTGTCATTATCATTTTAAATATGAATTGTTCCAAATACGAGTATACCCCGTTGTGTTGCTCCAGTGTGACGTTAATTGAAATACCCACCCACCCCACCCCAAATACGAGTTCTTTTATGAAAATTTAATAATAGCCCGTTGGTGTTGCTTCTCATTGCGACGTAAATTCAACTACCTATAAAAATTTTCAATAATGCTAGGACATTTTTAGGTGATATTTATGTCCACAAATGTATAGATTTAAAAATTCCTTTGTTACTAAGAAAATGCATTTAAGAAAACGAAATAAGTTTTTGAAAATTGTTCTCTGTTCCATAAATCGTAGGGGGCCGCGGTGGCCCGGTTGGAAGAGTAACGGACTTGCAACCAAAGGGTTGCGAGTTCGAATCCAGCCAAACACCGTCGTGTACAAAGGGGGCTGGTGCACGTTAAATCTGTCGTGGCCTCAAATGTCCTCACGTTGGCGTGGTGTGGAAGTTTGGAGAGTGGGGTGCCAGCTCAGGTGTTGCCTCGTCATCTGACCATGGTTCAAAATTACGTGGTGTTGTTCTCGGATCTTTCCCTTTGGGATTGATCCCGGACCGTCACCAATAGCCCGTTGTGTTGCTCCAGTGTGACGTTAATTGAAATACCCCCATAAATCGTAGTTCAGTGATCACCAACTAGAAGTTATCCATGCCTTATTTGTTTAATCAACCTCAAGACCTCTAAGATGTATTCGCTTAAGTTTTTCTTTAGTTTCCTATCAACAAACCGTTTTTTTAAAGATATATCAGTTCGCTAAGAAATAGTAAAAAGTTCACCTCGTTTCAAATTAGAAAATCTGAAATTTCCAAAAGTAAAGACACTCAGAAGCGAACAGAATTTTGATTTTGAGTCATTGAAAATGATTTTTATTAATGTTTTTATTTGATCGAACACATGGAGTCTCTAATTTGGTATAAAATGCAACGCAGATTTCCGGTTGCTATTATGAAAATTCAGATTATAGAAGTAGTTTCCAAACACTGTATCTCCACCTGTCTTTTTTACGAAAAAGTTTTTTTTTCAATCATCCCCTCAATTATAATAGGTCTAACTTTGTTAATACCTTTCTTAGATTACGATTGATTAAATGAAATACAAAAGGTATTATTTTGCAAATATGTTGAACAAGTTTTGTTTTATTACGTGAAATAAAATGTAAAACACATTTTCACATTCTGTGCCAAAAGAATTGAAACATTCCGAAGTCAGTGTTCGATCAGAACGATATTTAGCATGCGAATAGATAAAGAGATGATATCAGTAGCAAATCTAGAGGACGCTGTAATTGTAGAAGTACATCAGAAAGGTCATAAATTAGTGCATTGTAAAGCCACCTCTGACGTCGAAACATGCCGATATTTTGGTCGACATGGAGTTCAACTAAATCCTTATACTATTCTGCTGCAAGTCATGTCAAGCATTCTTCAGCCGCTGCTCCAGATCCCTTATATACCGGGAAGATGGTGGGTGGTCTCGCATATCCCAGACATGTTGAATGGTAGACAGATCTGGTGATCTCTCTGGCCAAGGAAGGGTTTCAACACCACTCCTGGGAGAGGCACGCCGTGTGTGGACGGTGTGCTGGTAAATAGCCCCCTTGGACACGTGAAATGAGAGGTAAAACAGCAGATTGTAGTATCGTCTGAACGTATCAATATGCTGTCAAACTACTCGTACTGTTTCTAGAGGAGAACGACCGTTGTAAGTGATGGCTTCCCACACCATTACTTTCAGAGTTATAGCTGTGACCAGATCTCTGCCACATGAGGTGATAATCTGTTTCAAGGCAGAAGCGGAATTCCTCACTAAGCATGCTACGCTGCATTCCATGCCTGTTCTCAACTGTCGGGAACGGCACCACTCCAGACGCTGCCAACCATGTTCGGTAAACAAAGGCAGACGTTTTAACCCTCCAAGTAGATTCGACGATATATCTCGTCCATCCAAATATCTCCAATTTTGCTAATGACGAGATACCTCGTCATCATATATTGCCGATTTTTTATGATGACGAGATCAAGACCTTGTTAGTATTCTTCTATGGCGAGATATATCATCCATCAAGATCTGCTAATGATTTTGCTAATGACGAAGCACCTCGTCAAGACAACCACCAGGAGGATTAACGCGCAACATGCCTGAAGTCCTTCCACCGCCAACATTTGGCAATGGTTCGTAATGCTACTGGAGGCTATATAGTCGATAATGTGCATCGGTGATAAGGAAGATGTCGGTACAGTTTCACTTTGTTTCACCATCAGTCTACCTTCTCTCGCATTTGCTCTTATGAGCAGACCAGAGCCTTAGTGACGTGCCTGTGTGGCTTCACTGACTCACTGCTGCCTCGTCACGGCTGTCTGTGTACGTCACAAATGACAGGTGATTTGTTGGCAAGTCCTACAATGTGACCCCCTTCAAAGTAGCTCAATTGAGAATACGGCTTTCGAACGAATCATTAGCAGGCATTCCTGGTCGCAACTGATGGCAATTCAAAAGCAACACCAAAGTAGAATATTCACAGCTAGTCTCCCTTTGACACCTCTTCTATAAACCTCAGGATCCGCACACGTATGCCAGGCTTGGCCAAATATGGTTCTTGCCGCCATAAAACCCAACACAATCAACCATCACGTGGCATGGAATGACCCATTAACGTTCATCTCACTGACAAGATATCTCATCATAAGAAAGCTGACCAGATCTTGATCTCGTCATCATGAAAAAAAATCGGCAATATTTTGATGGCTAGGTATCTCGTCATTACCAAAATCGATCGAATCTTGATGGATGAGATATCTCGACGAAATCACTTAGAGGGTTTCGTCGAGATATTAGAAAGTAGAACACTGAAACATCCTCTCCTCATATTTGGCATATGATTTTGCACCTTTCCTCCTGGCGAACTTAACCACATTCATGCAAATGGACATTTCCAAGGTCATCTGCGTTCTCATCAGAGTCGCTCGATATTATTTCTGCTGAAGAAACTTTAAGAAGGGCCTGACTACATTTGTGAACTGGAAGAAGGGCTTGGAAAAATTTTGACTCAAATTCAACAATTAAATTAAATTTAAAAATGACTGCTTGCACATTTCGGAATAACAGCTACAAGTACGAAATTTATAAACTGAATTTTTTCTAGTTTTGAATAAATATCACGAAAAAGTCATGTGAGGTTAAATTGCTTAACAGTTTTTAATAATGTCCAAACATACTCTTTCAAACTGCTGTTTAGGTCCGATATACTTATTTCAGAATACATGTGTTGAAAATGAATTTAAAAAAATAAATTGAACAGTGAGGAAAATAAATAATTTATTTATTAAAATTCTACAGCTAATTAAAGTTACAATTTTTAGAAGAAAAAAACAGGATTCACATAAAATTTCCGATTTACAAGATAAAAAAAAATTTCAAAGTCCGGAGAGAATGATTTAGTTCATAGAATCCTGTAAGAGAGACCTATAAGAGAATAACACAATTTGTAATACATTGAAGAACAGTGTAGTTATCAAATTAAAAGTGCCTCTACAGAAATTGCAATTTAAGAATTAATATTGCGTGTAATTTCTCTTCGAGCATATCAGAAGAGTAACACTTTATAAAAACAAGTAAAGAAAAAAATAAGATTCACAATAACTCGAGTAGTTTTTAGAAATATAATAACTTGTTTATTTTAAGATTTTATACGACTTCGAAGAACTCGTTTTAAATCTAAGTACCGGCAACGGAACCAATTAATAAATTTCCTTCTTAGCTCAAATTCTGATGTTTTTCATTCTATTTGAAAAATAATCTCATGTTAGCCATTAGTAACATTATAACACTGTTCAAACTGTTGACACTAGAAAATGATAAGAAAAACATCTGGTCGAGAGAAGTTTGCAAAATCAATTATTTCAATGCAATCTTCGCATGATGGGTAGGATTATCAGATTTTAGGAAATTTATAAATATTAATCAATGAAAAGAATGTTTTTAAAAGAAATTTTTAATAATGTAAGGGCTCCATAACTTTTAATGACTTAAGGTGTACGTATACACTAGATTTTTTTAAATTTTGACTTTAAAAATTAATTTTTTTTTACAATAGGTCATTAATTAGTGCTTAAACTCATTTCAGTGTGAAAAATTCAGATTAATCTAATCTTTAATTACCTAATTTATAAATAATTAGCTAATTAGCAGGTTTTTTTGAACAGTGATATTTTTTATTCTAATTTGTTCAGAAAGACAATTCCTGTTGGAAATTTTTCCTATAATTTTTCATGGTTTGAACCTCCATCAAGTGGCCATAGAGAATAGGTCAATTTTTACAATTTTTTTGACGAAGAAAGTCAAAAATTCAAGATTTTTCAGGAATCTGAACATCTAAAAGTCAACTAAAAATTCCTTTCTTAACTAATAACTTTGACTGAGGGTTAAAACATCCACTGTATTTTATAGATTATAATGACATAAAAATAATTATAATAGATTAATTTCATTGTTGAATTATTATTTGAACAAGCATCCTATTGCAAAAACAATTCCTCAGAAATTGAGTTTAAAGTTTAGGAAACATGTTTGTATATGGTGACAGTACCTAACGAAAACCCTTGTAACTAGAAAACTATTTCGAATATTTACAAGATCTTGGTATCGTTTGAAAGTGAAGGAATTGGACAATATTTTGAAATAATAAAAAAGCATCGATATTCTGATCGACTTTCTTGGTTTCTAGAGTATACATACACCTTAATATAAGAAAGCTTAATTCCTATTCTTTAAGACAATACGTTTAACTTACTTGTACTATCTGATGAGAAACTTGGGAACTTCTTTGGTGATGTTTGAAGATCAGCGGTTAAGTCCATTTCATTACATCCATCAAGATATGTATCATATCAACACTTGGTATGGATGTTTTCCTCTTTACAGTTCCCGGGTGTAAGCACCTTTTGAAGTTCGTCAATCACATTACATGTGCCATCCGAGCTCTTTGTTTGAGTTCTTGTTTCTGGAAACACGTTCAACTCTTTTCTAATCCCAATAACGTTAAGTACATTTGTTGATTCATTCATAGAAAGCTCAGACATAAGTTGAGAAGTCAACGGAATCCTTTTTTCTTCCATGGAAGATGGCTCATCAGCACTCTGTTTAAGAAAATTTCCAGTTGCCCAAATAACTTTGTTTTTTTCCAGTTTAGCAATCATGTTTCTTTGAGTTCTTGTTTCTGGAAGCTTGTTAAATTGTTTTCTGATTCCAATATCTCTAGGCATATTTGTTGATTCATTCATGGAAAGCGCAGACATAGATTGAGAAGTCAACGGAATCTGTTTTTCTTCCATAAAAGGTGGCTCGTCCGCACAGTTTCAAAAAATCTCCAGTAGCCCATATCACTTTTCTTTCGGCCATTTTATCGAATTCCACTTTGCATCTATTTAAAATAGTTTCTTTGCGCATCTCATCCTCGAACGATGTGTTCCCAAACTTTGTATTGTGTCAATTGTTTCGTCAGAAAATTTCTTTGAATTATTTCCACTATTTTTTAACATTGAATTGGGAGATATTTTTTGAGTGAACCATGCTTTTAAAAAATTCAGCTGATTCTGTTTCCGTTGCAACAGTTTTATAATCAGTCATTCCAATACTCTCTCTCCACATTGACTGAAACTCCAACAGGTTATTCATGAACTGATCTCCTTCACATCATTTTGCGTTTCTGCCCATCTCAAGTAGGTCATTTCTGTGTCTTCCGCTTCATTGCTCTGTCTCAGGAACAGATTCTAAACTCGTGATGGGCTTTCTGGAACAGCTTGTGTTTCGTCATTTACGAACAAATTTGAAATTTCGTGACCTCTGAATCTCACTTTCAGATTATCAATTCTCTTTTTAACAGCAGTCAATGGAAGGATAATCAAATTACTTTGATCTGATGTGGCAATTGATCCGTTGAAAGAAACGTGTCAAGTTTCATCTAACGAAATATAGTCAAATCGGCTGAATTTATCTGAGCTGCTTTCAAGAACCTCATTTTGTACTACGTCACCTTTTGAGTTTATAGAAGTTCTCCTCTAAAAACAAAAATTCTCTTTCGCTACGATCTTCTGAGCTTTTCTTCGGTGTTTCGTTTGCTTCAGGACATTGTATTCTTGTCTGACATTCTACAACGGCCCAGTGTTTGACACGAAACGGTACTTCACAAATTTCATTGTCAGAATCGCTAAGATCGAAACACCAGTCCCTTTCGCTGTAACCTGAATCAATATTTCTGTACTCAGAAGTTAAAACTGTTTTGACTTCAGCATTATTAGAGTCAGTTTTACTGTCCATGAGAATCTTCTCATTAAAAGGGGAAGTTTCTAATTCTGAAAATTATAAAAATAAAATAAATTTTCTAATAATAAATATTTTTACATTTTTATTAAGAGCATTTTAGACTCATTTTCATTATATGGTTTAGTTTATTTAGTGTATTTAGTTTATACGTCGAGAAAGTTAAACATTTTTTAGAGTGTTATACAAGTAAGTAATAAGTATGCAAGAAATTTGTCAGTTTTACTTAATCTTTAACTTCAGATCAGATTTTTTTGTTTGATAAAATTAAGCAAACTATGACACCAACATGCACATGCAGTATTTTTGAATACACCACTATTAGAAATTGCTCGTTTAAAATTCTTACTTCTCATACGAGGGCTTATAAAAAATATTTTATCTCCTTAACAGAGAGCGAGAGTTCTATCAGTTATTTCTATGAACCCAGATGTCATCCTTCACAGATTCAGTTGCATATCCATGATTAAAGAACAGATGCCTTTTTGAAGAAACTGGTGATGCCCTTTTCATGAAATCAGTCTTCAGGAAGCTATAAAGTTAAGAGCGAGCTCCATGTCAATATCCTCGATTTCATCGGCAGGAAATGCTTGGATGATCAAATTGGCAAACTCTTCCTACAAATTTTTTAAAGTCTTCATAAAATATGAGACAATGACAAGCATGGGCACTAAATGCATGTAAAATTACGATGCACCGAAGTCTATCATTTAAATTATAAAACCGAGAAATCAATAAAAATAGCAAAGTATCATGGCACATAGTTTTGAATGTCATTGGTAAATTGCCAAAATAGATTAACCATCCCGGTGGTTGTCTAATGACGAGGAATCTCGTGATTAGCAAAGCTAACCAGATCTTAATGGACCAGATATCTCGTCATCAGAAGAAAACTGACCAGATCTTGATCTCATCATCATAAAAGAACCGGTAATATCTTGATGACGAGAAGTCGTCAAGATATTGCCAGATCTTAATCTGGTCATCATAAATGTATCATAATCTTGATGACGAGATATCTGGTCATTTGCAAAATTGATTACATCTTGATGGACAAGATATCTCGTTTAAGCCACTTGGAGGGTTAATACTTTACAACACCGCATACAATATCTTAAACGTGTAAGGTAGAGAGCATCGTTCCACATATCTGTAGAGCAGCGAAGAGAATAGGGTAAAAATCATTCATCCAAATGTTGCACTTTAGTACATTCGATGCAACCACAAAATGTGTTAGAATTTCTAAGCTCACGATTCCGTATCCCCACATCTTGTAACCTGCAAAATCCACACGTACTTCACTTTCCAAAGTGAAACAGACCTCCTGGGGACGGTAGATGTTCGGCAGGCCCAGAGCGTGTCTGTAGAAGATGAATTGCATTGAGTATTCAAATTCATGCGAGAAGTGAACTTATGTTTATTAACTATCCTATAATCAGATTCGTAGTAACTTCCGTCCTGCTCGACCTTGAATGCCTTAGTATGTTACCTGCGATCTGTAAGTGGGGATTAGGTCGATTTGTGCGAAAGGGATTTTCAGTGTACGAGCAAACAAACCAGACGGAAAGCGAAGATTTCAGTTCCCCGCTATCCAAATACTCTCGAATGATACATATCAGGATCTCCACCTAAAACAGCTTTACTAAAATTGTTTGGCTTAATGCCACCTTTTCAAAATCAACTTTTTCGGCGCCCCGTCTTAGATCGACAAATAATAAATTTAAAATATATAGCTGCGCATATAGTTTTTAAATTTTCCCATGTATGAACCCAAATGTGAATTTAAAAAAATCTAGTTTAGAAATAAAATATGTAAATAAATTGTATACAAGAACACTAGATATAAAAACCACTAGATACACAAAATATTTGTGTTATAATTTCATAAAGTTAGTTTGTAAACAAAACAACTTTGAATTGAAATCATGAAGCTACTTATTAAAATGAAATAACAAAAAATAAATTGCACATAAACACTACACTCATGTCCAAAAGTCAAGCATAATTGCTGCTTATGTGAATATTTCAGAAAATCTACATCGGAATGGAAGGAAACGCTGTAACTCGGGTGTAATAGGGTTATAGAAGAAAACAATGCAAAACAAGGATAACAATGACTTTTATTATCCAAAGAAAAGGGTTGAAAGAAAAAGGTTCGCAATATGAGTGTCAGCTTTAGTGAAACAGAATGATTAAAACAATGTGATGCTGAAGTTTAATACGATGTGGGGAACCTCTGGTAGCCACGCATGCTGCACAACGATTTCCCATACTTTCGATGAGGGTATGGATGTGTTATGTGCTCAAAAAGTTCCAAGCCTCACGGAGAGCAGTTTTCAATTCCGGAACGGAGCTTGGGGGGTGGGGTCTCCCAAGCATATCCCACACAAACTTTTTCAGTCACGGAGCACCTTTGAAATTGGTAATTCATCGCGGAGCACTAAATTTTACCTCGCAGCTATATACTGTATTTAGTAAATAGAACGACAAAATAGCATTGACGATACAAGGTAGTTTCGTCATTTAAGCTTGCAGGACATTAGATTTCACCGTTTAATTTTTTTTTCTGCACTAATTTCCCATTGCAGACGGAAAACACACATGAAAAAAAAAACATTTGAAAATAAATTCAGGACAAATATTGCAGATCCACAATTTGTTATTTTATTAATTTGGCATTATTGCATTTGTTACAAATTTTTACTTGGTTTCGTGAAACAGAAATTTAATGAGAAGGATATTGAGGCTGTTTTGATTTGCACAATGAGATTATATCTGGCTGAATTTCGGATAGTTGCAACTGAATATCTTGCTCTGCATTGAGACGTGATCTGTATTTTGTTTTAGTAGCGGCGTATGCGGAGAATCCTGTTTCGCATAAATAAGTGGTTGCGAAGGGCAGGAGAATAAGTTTCGCTTTATCTGATAGGATTCTAAATTCATCTTTTAGCGTACACCAAAAATCTGAGATTGATTTCTCAGTTTCAAATTTTGATCTTATCGCTGTATCTGGTGTCAAATCGAGCAAGCATTCATATTCCTGTGATGTCAGAGAGGATGTTTTTTTTTTGGATATAGAGTATGGTGTTACAACCCAAACGTTTTCTTTTATGTTTTCATGCAATCCTTTTGGAAAATAAGAGTTCAAAGTATCAATCAAACACAAGAGATGAACTTCAAACTCGTTTAAGATATCCGCAGGAATGTCTTATTCGAGTTCTTTAAATCCTTTTGTTAGTGGAAAACAATCCAGGCTTCCGTTTTTGATTTACTCTACCCAATACTTCAGTTTCTTTTTAAATCCTTCCACTTTATCAGTAGCATCAAAAACAGTTACTGCTTTTCCTTGAAGTGAGAGACAAATCATTAACATTTGTAAAAATATCTGCCAAATACGCCAATTTCATTAGCCAACGATCATCACACAACTTCTCTCCCAAAGCAAAATCATTGTCACTCATGAAGATTCTGACTTCATTCCTTAGTTCAAAGAGGCGCATTAAACGTTTACCACGGGAGAGCCACCTTATTTCTGTGTGAAGAAGTAAAGACGTATGCGGACTCCCCATGTCATCACATAAGATTTTGAACAACCTGGTATTCTTAGGTCGTGATTTTATAAAATTTATTATTTTAACAGTTTCATCCAGCACTTCTTTTATAAAAGGTGGCATTTTCTTCATTGCAAGAGCATGTCGGTGAAGTACGCGCAGTGGCTACTGCTACACCCCTTGGCTTTTTCTTTTATTTTTGCGATTGCACCAGACACCTTACCAGTCATAGCTTTCGCTCCATCTTTGCGCACATCAACACAGTTATCCCATAGGATGCTGTGGGATAACTGTGAAAAATTCATCTAATAATTTAAATATTTCACTGCTACTTGTGGTAGTCGGTAATGGAGTAAATCCTCTTGAAAAGAGTCCAAATATGGATAGCGCACAAATACCATAAGAATTGCCAAACCAGCAACATCGGTTGATTCATCCATTTGAAGCGAAAATTTAGTGGATTTTATACGAGAAATTAAAGTAGCTTTCACATTCTCTGCTAAGTCCCTGATTCGTCGCGAGATTGTGTCATTTGACAAAGGAATTGTGTCTATCACTTTTACAGCCTTTACGTCAAACATGCATTCGATAATGTCTTTTACACAAGGCTTGATAAGGTTTTCAGCAACAGTATGGACTTCGCTAACTTGAACAATTCGGTAACTAAGTAAGATGCCATCAAAGCCTTTTCGTTGACAGTTTTTGAATGGTACGATATATGAATGATACGATTTCTTGAGTTCAATATACTTCCTTCTGAAAAAATCAGCTGGTTTATCCTTGCATTCTGGATGGACCTCCTCAAAATGACGACGCTTTTTTCCTGGAAACATTGAACTGTTCGGCAAGACTTTGCCACAAATTACGCACTGAGGTTTATTATCGGTGGTCTCAGCGAACCCAATATCCAAATAAGAATCATGATACTTTCGTTTTAAAGTTTTTTTAATTGTGAAACTTGTATCCGAGGAAGTAGAGCTATGCAACTTGTTCGATAGTTCAAGAAGTTCTGTTGCATCCGCAGTCAATGATTCATCCGAAAAACCAGCTTGTACAGCAGCAGTAACACCTCTATCTTCTTCCGCACTGCAATTAGAAAGTAATATGAACATTAGCTGTATATAACAACAGCATAAATTCAGTAAAAAGTTTAAATAAGATTTTGCATCTAAAAAGATTCATTGAGGGGTTTTTAAAAGAAAATACTGTAAAACTTTAAAAAATCCTATAATGCAAAATCTTATACGTGAATAGTAAAATTTTATTTTTAGGGATTCCAATTTTTCAAGATTTTAAAATATCGTAATGAGTTTAACCATTTTGATACAGGAACGGCAGAGTTAACAGATTGCAGGACTAGGTGTACGAAAATGGACAGGGCATATAGTTTTCATATGCTTGAGAAGAAGCAAAACAAATTATAAACAACGAACAATTCTCAGCATTTTATTGTTTATTTTACAATTTATGGTATTTTAAATTATATAATTGAAATTTCATCTACAAACAAAAATTACTGTTTTCGACATTAAAACTTAAAGTGCAAAATAAATTTTTACTTTTTAAGATTACTTAATTTAAAGATTTAATTTTATTCTTTATTATAAAAAATGAAAAGCTAATAAAACTGAAGTGCAAATAAATAATAAAAATTTTGTTTATATCTCTTACTTTCTCGATTATAGAATGTTTGCTTTAGTCTGCAGTCATGACTTTATATTTTTTAATTACGGTTCATTTTTTTAAAAAAAATAAAAGAACTAAATATCTTAATATATTTGGGGGTGCTGTGTCCCTTCAAAAATCGAATAAAACCCAAACGAGTACATACCTCTTAGATGTTGATGCTTCCACGTCTATTCCAATTGGCTTGGCAAAAGTTTTGATGTTTTTTAAGGATCCCGTCTCCAGCCAGCGATCCATTCAAAGAAAATCGACGTTATTCCCCGTATCACTAATTTAGTATTTGAAGAAACCTCCACAAGACAGATATTTTGTCATCAAAACGAAAAATTTGAGAAGCTACAGAAAATTGATTTTTAAAAATAATAAATTACATATAATGAACTTTATAATTTGTCGGTTCTCGACTGAATGTTGACTAAAATGCAACTGATTTGAGAAGCGAGTCAAGTTTGATGTTTTATATGCAATAAAACATCAGTTACAATCATCATCCACCAGTTTTATATGCAATAAAAAATTTTCCGATAATTCTGGAAAGGTGTCGAAGCTTCTAATTGTTTCTGCAAACGCGGAGACAGTCCAGCCTCTGGCTCCGCGTTGTCTGGTTCTGTGTTGTCTGGTGTTGCCTTTTGATGTAAATTTATTTTGTCGACTGGCGGACTAGAAACTGCCACATTGAATGCCGACCACTTTTATATATAGTCAATATTTCACCTGATCGTGATAAATGATTTATACTCGATATTTTTTCTTACACACCGAGAGCGCAAAAGGTCATAATATTCAAATACTTTTGTCCCATTTTTTGCGTAAAAAATATTTTTAATTTTAAACTTTAAAATATGTTTAATAAAAATATCTTTAATTTTAAACATGTCCTACCTTTTCGCGGAGCACTAAGTGCTCCGCGGACCATAATTTGAGAAACGCTGCTCTATAGGATTCAGATCAGAAGAGTTGTCAGGGCACTGCATGTGGTGGATATCTTCACTTTGAAGGAAGGCGTTGACCAGGGCTGCATGGTAAGGAGGCCCGTTATCATCCATGAATATGAAACCAGGACCGACAGCACCTCGAAGCAGGCGAATGGTAGGCTCAAGGACTTCATTGATCCCGGACCGTCGTTAATAGCCCGTTGTGTTGCTCTAGTGCGACGTTAATTAATTACCAATTGCCGAGGACAACACCACGTAATTTTGAATCACTGTCAGATGACGAGGCAACACCTGAGCTGGCACCCCACTCTCCAAACTTCCACACCGCGCCAATGTCAGAGGTGAGTTTGAGGCCACGAGAGATTGAACGTGCACCAGCCCCCTTTGTACACGACGGTTTTTGGTTGGATTCGAATTCGCAACCCTCCGGTTGCTAATCCGTTACTCTTCCAACCGGGCCACCGCGGCCCTGAAATAGACGGAGCATGTGCCCGCAGCTTCATGTTATTTCTTCCAGTTGCTCGGTTTGAAGATCTGTCCTTCGGGATGATCCCGAACCGTCGTCAATAGCCAGTTGCACTGCTCTAGTGCGACGTTAATTAATTACCATTACCATTACAATCAAGATCTGTCGAGTAGGTTGTAGGTAAAAGCATGAATCCTAAATCATTGATTGGTTTAAGTGATTATCCACTTCGATCAAAAACATTACTCTGCGCTTCCATAGCCAATCGGCTAAGTCAATTTGTAATTTACCCTTCAGAGATGTTACGACAGCGACTCTGCCTACATGACCCGTCTGTCATTTTAAGGTCGATGAGCCAGTGTGTATGGTCAAGTGGATAAATGTTTGCTTTAAACATTTTATAGCATCTTCTTAATACCCTCTCTTGCTCCAATCGCCCTTTACTTTCCCTGCTGCCAGCATTGCCCCCAAGATTACTTCAACACCTACTCAGTGGGTACGATTTGGGGAACTTATGCCCTGGAATATAGTTTTTCCCTGTTTTCCAGGACATTTGGCGTTTAATGGAATTGACGTTGACCAATCAACTATCATATATCAATTCGGAATTCATTCTTTGGAATTTTTATGGGCGAATGCTGAAAACAAGCCAAGTGAGTCACGTTTAGAATACGTTTAGAAAACCCGTTCCGCCTCACAAAAACTGCCGCCACCCATATTTGGCTTAAAAAAAGTCTCTCACAACAGCGATGTACCCGTTATTTGGAATTTAAATAACGGGTACTTTCTGTTTTATAAGGATAATTATTTTATGAATTAATATTCATTGCATAATAGTTCAATGACTGCGTATCGCGGCGCAATCTTCCTATAGTAAAGCAAAAGTAAAAAGTGAATTTATAGAAACAAGGGGTTTGATTACTTGTTTAACGCAATTTATTAACTTTCAATTTAATAAATTTATAAATTATTTTGTGAATATTTGCAGAACAACCATATTAGTATACTTTGATCAATCGAGATGTGTCACCATTGCGCTTACAGTAATCCTTTTAAAGTTCAGTCTGGTAGTCAAAAATTATATAGGATTAAAAAAAAGATTTTGCGTAGATCTTAAAACTTTGCAATTAAATTTTCCATTTTTCACTTTGGTTTCCTTTCAAAATAAAATCCTGGATTCTCTATTGCCTTCATCAGCTTCACCTATCCAATATTTATAGTATCCAAAAGAAACATTAATTTTCAATTTAAAAATAAGATATATTTAGACTGGAGTATTCGCGAATACAAAAGTACTCGTGTACTCAATTCTTAAAAGTATTCGTTGTACTCGATTCTTTCTCATTTTATTCGAATACAGTAATATTCATCCAAAGTATTCGAATACCAAAGAATTCGAATACCACCTCGAATTTCAAATACCAAGTACTCATATACCAAAGTGTTCATTCTAGTACCAGAATATACCAGAATTAACAGACTATTCAAATACCAAAGTAGTAGTATTGCATTGTATGTGTATCCATGTTGGTCATGTGTCAAAAATTATCGTTTGCACGAAGCGTAAATAATAATACAACGATCCACTGGTTTTCTCTTGAAGTGGGTTCAAACTTAGATCTACTATGTTACAATTCCAATGCACTAACCACAATGCTGGAAAAATCGGAATTATAAAGTGGGTAATGATAGTTAATTATCATAACACTGGACCAACACAACGGGCTATTGGCGACGGTCCGGGATCAATCCTCAAGGGAAAAGATCCGAAAGCAACACCACGTAATTTTGAACCACGGTCAGATAACGAGATAATAAAGTGGTTTTTTTTTTTCGTATGAGAGGGATTTTCAATGCAGACAAACCAGACGGTCCAAATGCTTTCGTATGAAACATATCGGGGGTTATCTTAAAATATAGTTTATCACCGTTTTGGCAACATTTGACGTATAATCTAATTGGTGTTGACCAAATAACTATCATAAAATTCGGAATTTATTATTTTAAATTTTATTGGCGAAGTGCTGAAATCGTATTAAAAAACTTGCAATTGACGTCACGTTCAGAAAACGTACAAGAAATACGTTTCGACGCAGAAACACTATCACCAATCGACTTAGCCGATTCGCTATGGAAGCGCAGATTAGTGTTTTTGATCACGGTGTATAATCATTTTAACCAATCAATAATTTGGGATTCATGCTTTTACCCACAACCACGTGACAGATCTTCAAACCGAGCAGCTGGAAGAAATAACATAAAGCTGCCGGCATATGCTCCGTCTATTGCATTTTGTGGTCGATGTATTTGACTTCACAGAAAATACCTCTCATTATAGTCTTATGTTGCTGTTAGCTGATTCTTTCTATCGAATACTTACTCAATATTTGAAAGTATTTGAATACCAAGTATTCGATTCTCGAAGGTACTCGATTTTGCTTATCTAGACATAATACAACACCAATTCAATCTACACAAACGCCGGCGATTGCAGATGTACGGGTGTCCCGCTCATTGACCATCATGATAGGGTCGATGGACTTTCAAATCAACAGATATGAGCAGATACGGGGCTGATATGCGAAGCATAAAAATATCAAGTGTGCTTTCCAAGATCATGTTCGCACCTGTTGAAAACAGGAAGGAAAATGTATCCCATGCTTAAAGTCTGCCCTTAAAGTACTTCCCTTTTCCAATTCTAAAAATCCTTTTAAATTAAAATATTGTATCGTCTTTTCTACACTGCTTTATGATTTGTGCATTTAGATAAAAGGAATCGCTCTCCATAACGATTTCGTTACGACTCCCATGGCTTAAGGGCCGCGGTAGTCCGGTTGGAAGAGTAATCGGAGGGTTGCGCGTTCGAATCCAACCAAAAGACCGTCGTGTACTAAGGGGGCTGGCCACGTTAAATCTGTCGTGGCCTCAAATGTCCTCACGTTGACATGGGGTGGAAGTTTGGAGAGTGGGCTGCCAGTTCAGGTGTTGCCTCGTCGTCTGACCGTGGTTCAAAATTACGTGGTGCTGTCCTCGGTCTTTCCCTTTGTGATTGATCCCGGACCGTCACCAATAGCCCGTTGTGTTGCTCCAGTGTGACGATAATTAAAGTACCTACCTGCCATCTATCCAGATTTCTCATTGCTTTCTGTCATCGGACCGTTGAAGAATTTCTTTACAGAGGCGAGTACTTTCATGTAGTTTAACGCAATTATGTTACTCCATAGCTCAAGTCAAGAATTCCGTTTGTTGTTGTGCATTGATCAAGACAATAACTTCTCAAAATCCCAACTACTAAACTTGTAGACTCCGTTAAAGGGACATTCTTCTGTAAGAGTTTGTTCGTTTCTGTCTTGTCATAATGACTGTCAGAGACATACAGCTGCAGAAAGGAAATGAATCAGCTTCGTGCATCTTTCATAGTAGAGCAAATCCCAAGGTACCATTTTATATGGAATAACGCCTTCTATAAGTTGATATACATACTATTTGCGTGAGGGGTCGTCTTCATGTCAAACTGCAAGCAAACCATAATTTCAGATGGTAAATTTCAAATCTATATTCAAAATTTCCTGATACCAAATTTCAAGCTAATTAGCATTTCAAGTTATTTGGCCAAACTGTTTATAGATTATCAACATAGAAAATTGGGAGATCCTAAATTAAATTCGTTTCCCAGATAAAGTCATTCCTTCTGAAGTAATTTTTTCATCGCAAATTTCTTTTCATGATATTATTAGACAACTTAAGATAAATCTATGTATTGCATCTTCCTTAAAATAACTTTTTGTAAGAAATATTTATGAAATTAATATTAAAAAAATTATCAATTGCAGCCTTGATCTTATGTTGAGAAATCCGAAGAGAATTTTCTGCAATGCATTCTATGCATTTATAATGATTTCTCGAACGTGATCCTAGGCATACACATATTATTTCAACGCCATTGAGTTTCTATATCAGACACCTGACTGAATGACACTCCTAAATTTGCTCAGAAAAATCTTCCCTAGGTCCGCATTCGTAATTCATGACATAATGTCGTTACACTGTGTCTCAATAAATCAACTTTTAAAAATCTTAACCACTATACCATCGATTTTCAAATTATCCTCTTGGCACACAAAAACTAATAACAAATTCTGCGGCGCACCAAAAAATACACATTTTTTGTCATTTATGATAATTTGTAATAAAAAATCCTCGAAATTATTTATACGGGTACTACGTGAAATTAATTTTGAACACATGTGTCAAAATTTTAAAACTAAACTTCAGATAAATCTTTCATGATTCAATCAGGATTGATCGTGGACCATCGCCAACAGTCCGGTGTGTTGCTCCAGTGCAACATAAATTCAGTTACTCTATCCTTCCGCAATTTAAATCGTTTTCACTATCCATAAGGCATACCGTGTGGTACAGCAGTTGAAAATCGCGGCGTTAGATCCATAATTGCTTCCTCGAAATACGACATAGATTTTAGTAGAAAAATCGATACAAATTATTTTTCTATGACTGCAAAATTTCAGGTCTTTCCCACTAGTTTTGTCTCTAATAATGGCCGACAATTATTCGTTATGGTTCTACAAGGACGGATTTGTAAACCACTTTGCGTTACTCTAGTGCACCATGGGGGGGGGGAAAGGTTACAGTTGCACCTCACATACATATCACGGGGCCGTCGTGGCTCAGTGGGTATGCCACCACTGCTCAAGTTGTAGGCGGCGCAGGTCCGATTCCTGTCAGGTGCATTCCTCTCTAGAGTTGTATTTCTCTCTCCTGTCAATAATAAAAACTTTCATTGTCTGTGTGTCTAGTATTTCATATTGCATGTAAGCGGGTGACTAAGTCGGACTGCTACAGAGATGGCTCCTAGATCTTATGATCAATAGCAGACGCGCTCTGCCCATGACTGGGATAAGACAGAAGACATGCATGTCACGTATGCTACTCACAAACCGTTTAGAGGTCACACACATTCCAGACGGATAAATATACATGTTTTACTCTGGACTCGAACCAGGAACTTTACGAACAAGAAACCAGCATCGACCTTCTGATCAAATAGACGAAGTATATTGGCGGAGATGCTGTCAGAAGATCTAGGAAGATTAAGTCACATGGGCTTATGAAATCGACTTGATCCGATTGATTATAGAAGCGCAGGCTAGTGTATTCAATAACTCTGGATAATCACTTGAACAAATCAATAATCTGTCTCACATTAGGGATTCATGTTTTTTCTACAATCGCGTGACGGTCTTCAATCTGATCTAAAGAAATCTGCGTGCACATGCTCCGTTTGTTTCATTAGATTCTCGATGCAAGACAGCATCGAGACCTTGGCCTTTAGACTGATTGGTCGGCAATAATAAATGTAATAATCACTATATTTAGTTGGTTTTTTTGCATAAATAAAACTTTGCTAGAACGTAGGTAGATAATTAACGTCTCACTGAAGCAACATTCTATTGGAGACGATCAGGGATCAGTCCCTTAGCTTTGCTAGAAGTTAGGAACTGATTGCTTGGTTTGGGTTTTATAGCGCAAGGCCCAGTAACTATCGAGCTGCTCCAAACGCAAGAAAAATAAAGTTCTAAGCGAAAACAAATAAATTCAAACCAGCAAACAAACCAACAATAGACAGTGGATTAAAAAACACGTTGGTAAACACATAAAAACAAAAACGAAATTAAAATACACTGCTGGCCACCGTAAATGCAACACCCTGAAAGAAGCATGCAAATAATATGAAATTTACAACATGCATTAGCGGAGGTGAGATATGCAAATGATTAGAATTTCAGCGCAGACGCACATCACGCGCGCCTGTGGCGCCACTTCAAAGCGCTATTTAAGGCTTGGAGATTTCGACGATTTCAAGTACGGCAATTGTGTTTTTTTCAAAAAAACGATCAATTATGCCTCGTAGAAAACAGCGATCATCTTTTGATCAAGTATCCGAGTTCGACAGAGGAAGGATAGTGGCCTACCGAGATTGTGGATTATCTTTCAGGGAAATCGGTAGTCGTGTTGGACGAAACCAAACAACTGTAATGCGGATATGTGATCGTTGGATGCAGGAGGGTACGACGGACCGACGTGTTCGATCGCATCCACCTCAGTGCACTACTTCACGTGATGACAGGCATATTGTGCGTATGGCAGTGACGGATCGCTCAGCCACATCACGAACCATAGCATAGCACATTCAGTCTGTACCGCATCATCCAGTGTCTGCGCGTACCATTCGACGCCGTTTACAGCAGAGTGGTCTGTCCGCAAGACGTCCATTGCTTCGTCTACCCTTGACGCAGAACCACAGACGTTTCCGCCGCCAATGGTGCGATGAAAGAAGGATGTGGACGGCAGAATGGAATGAAATTGTCTTTACTGACGAGTCACGCTTCTGTCTGCAACACCACGATGGTCGGATTGGAGTCTGGAGACACCGTGGAGAGAGGATGCTGAACAGCTGCGTTATGCACCGCCACACTGGTCCTGCACCGGGTATTATGGTATGGGGCGGTATTGGATATCACTCTCGCACTCCTCTAGTACGCATTGCCGGTACTTTAAACAGCCAGCGCTACATCTCCGAGGTGTTGGAGCCAGTTGTCCTTCCTTACCTTCAGGGCTTGCCCACAGCCATATTTCAATAGGATAATGCGCGACCACACGTGGCACGCATTGTCCAAGGGTTCTTCGTCAATCGCCAGATTGAATTGCTTCCCTGGCCAGCTTGCTCTCCGGATCTTTCGCCGATAGAAAACATGTGGTCCATGGTTGCTCAACGATTGACCCAGAATACATCCCCAGCTGCCACACCAGATCAACTTTGGCAACGTGTGGAAGCTGCTTGGTCTGCTGTACCCCAAGAACACATCCAAAGTCTCTTTGAATCAATGCCGAGGCGTGTGGCAGCGGTGATCTCCAACAATGGCGGCTACTCTGGCTACTGATTTTGGCAGGAACCACACTTCACAGAAGTCTATAAATTTAATCATTTGATACTTGGTCAACATGTTATCTACAAAATAAATTTTGTTGTGATATCTCTTGTCTTTCTTGGTGTTGCAATTTGGGTGGCCAGCAGTGTACTTTAATAATCGAAACTATGAAAAACAGTTTATTTAAGATTAAAATATTTCGTCTTCAACAGCAAAATATAGTAAATGGCTGTTTAAAATGTTGATGTAAATATTGACTTAAAACAGATGAAAAATGAAACAATGTATATGAGGTTCTCCGTCCAGACGAGAAAGAACGTATGTTGGAAGAAACCATTTGAATACCAGGGGACGTAGGCGGTTTTGTCCTTTAAACTGTCATCCGGATCTTTTAGGAGAGAAGAGAATTTCGAGAGTAAAAGGTTGACTCAAGGGATGAACAAAGTGAAAGAAAGAGTCCTATGTCATATCCATTAGACTGGAGGATTGTTTTTGAGGTAGGTAATTGAATTATCACAACGGGTTATTGGCGACGGTCCGGGATCAATCCCGAAGGGAAAGATCCGAGGGCAACCCCTCGTCAATTTGAGCCACGGTCTGATGACGCGGTCAACACCTGAGTTGGCACCCCATTCTCCAAACTTTCACATTACTCCAAAGTGAGGACATTTGAGGCCACGGCAGATTTAACATGCACATGCCCCCACATACACGACGGTCCTTGGTTGCTCCAGTTTCGAACTCGAAGTCCTTAGGTTGCTAAACCGTTAGTCTTCCAACTGGGCTACCGCGGCCCCGGGTTGTTTCGAAACGGGTGTATAAAAATGTATTTGCACAGCTATTCCAGTCGGAAAAATAAAAGTGATATGCCCATTGCGTGGTATGCTCAGTGGGTATGCCCATTGCGCTAGCAACCTTCGAGTTGTAGGCGGCGCAGGTTCGATTCCTGCCAGGTGCATTCCTCCCTGGGTGTATTTCTCTCTTCTATGTCAGTAAAGCTTTCACTGTGTGTCAATTACTTATTATTGTATGTCCTGTGTCATTTATTGGATATTGTAGTTAGGAAGAATGGAGACAAAAGCCTGATTCTGCAGCTATAAGTCTCAAGGAAATCAACCAACCAAACCAAATGGCAAACAGATAATACAGTACATAGATTTTGGCAATGTTTTGACTTTTGCAATCATTTTCAAATATATTTCTGGCCAGCACCACTGCTGTAGCATAAACTTCAAATGTGAAAATTCAGCTGAAAATTTAGATAATCATATAGTCATATTCGATTATTGTATTTAAATCTAGCGTTCTGAATCACAGCTTATTCACGTCTTAGTGTTTTTTACCTTACAAATTTAGCGGATCTTTCCCTTTGGGATTGATCCCGGACCGTCACCAATAGCCCGTTGTGTTGCTCCAGTGTGACGTTAATTCAAATATCCCCTTACAAATTTAGTTATTTGACTCTTCGATGAAAAATAAAAAAGTTTCCCGGAAGAAAATTTTGTAAAAGTCTAAACATTCTGCCATTGAATTTAAAGTAATCTGTATACATTTTTATGTTTTCCTAAGGTTATGCGAAACAATCGAGCAGATATAGACGTTTGAGCATTGCAACTCTCACATGGTTCAATAGGTTCATGGACACCAGACTACAGTTGAGACGATTGCAGCTGCCTTTGGCAATTATGCAGATTCGGAAAGCCTGCTCTTTCAGCGGCAGGGTTAATCAAAGAAGAAAAAAGAAATCTAAAAATAATTACTGGATTCACGATTTTTTAATTTATCCAGTCACTCTTCATGTGAATTTCGCGCAGTTTCCCCTCCTCCTCCTAATGCAACAGACCAGATCAGGTTTGTTATCACTTGGAGTTAAAGAAATTTCACAAAAACTGGATTCCTTTATTTTTTATTTCTAGGGCTATAAATCAGTTTTGTCCACCTAAATTTGTCAGATGAATTATGATTTTTTATTTTTTTTCTTGCCCTTTACGAGAAATTATTTAAGCTCGAAACCGTTGCATAAAAGATATAATGCTAATTGTAATATTCAAGTCTCCTATAATACGAGGGGCAGTCTGGCTTAATGTGTCTGCATACTGACCTAGCAGTCTGAGAGCTATAGATGGCGCAGGTTCGATTCCTGTTACAACCCTGGGGGTATTTCTCCCTTCTGTATTATTAAAAAATTTCTTTGTGTGTGAATGTCTATTTTACTTTACGGAAACAGATCTAGCCCTTGAGCCATAAAAATCCAACCAATAAATAAAAGAATCAGAAATTTGTATATCTTTTCTTCCATGAGGCTGGTTGTTTTAGTTAAATTGCGATCTGCATATTTGGCCAAGCTGCACTAAACACAAGACAGACAACGTCAGGTAATAGACACACACACGAGGAAAGTTTCAATGACGGGAGAGAGAAATACACCCAGGGAGGAAACGAACCTGTGCCGCCTACTACTCGAAGATTTCTAACGCACTTAGCCACGGCCTTTCGCCCAAGTGAGTTCATATTTACAACCACGGCGTTTTATTTTAATCACATTTTCCGTCACCTTTCTTAAAGTTTATTTACTGGTAAGCTAGTACCAATATCCGTTTCATCTGCACTGAGGTGAAATGGGGCATCCGGTTCTTAAGTTCCTTCCGTGTGCCATATATTCTTTTTATACGAAAATGTCCAGTAACTATAACACAGCTTGACAAACAGCATGGTGATTGAACCACAGATGGATTACATGGAAATATATACAGGCCCTCACAGAAGTCAAGTTCCTCCCTGGTGTATTTCTCTCTTCTGTCTCAGTAAAACTTTCATTGTGTGTCTATCTATTACTTGATATCGTATGTCTTGTGTCTGGCGCAGCATATCCAAATATGGCCCTCGCGCCATAAAACCCCAACAAACCAACCACAGAAGTCAAGAAAGCCAGATCTACTTCCATTTCTGAGGCCATTTAAAAAAATGAAGAAAGCAAAAAAAAATCAAACTAATCAAACTAGGTTAGGGCTTTGAGTTTTATGGCGTAATTGTTATATTTAGACAAGCTGCGCCAAACACATCAAATAGGTAGTAAAAAAAGCAGGGTAAAACAAAAGGGGTAGGACAGGTCATTCGGGTACCTTGGGTTTGTGATGCTCGTACACACCTAAAGATGTGTCCCTGAGGGCCTAACCAAACTAGATTAAGGTCAAAAGATGTAAGTATGGGGTCTCTGTAACATGCAATTCCCGAGCCCTGCTTGCCCTTCCTCTAAGATTCCTGTATAAATCTATTTTAAATATTTATACATAGTCGATATCCTATTACAGATCTATGCAGTAAGCGATACCACTTCCCATTGCGAGATAATAATAGATTAGAAATCGGAGGGTAGGGAGTTCGAAACTCGGTCCAACCAAAGACCCTCGTGTACACGGGTCTGGTACACGGGGCTTCAAATGTCCTCACGTTGGCGTGGTGTGGAAGTTTGGAGAGTGAGAGGACTGATCAGAGGTGTAGACCTCGTCAACTGACCATAGTTCAAAATTACGTGTTGTTGTCCTCGGATACCTTTGGGATTGATCCATGGCCGTCGCCAATCGCACGTTGTGTTGCTCCAGTGCTACGTTAATCACCATTATCCATTACGATAAAAGGACTCTCGAGGCTTTCACGACATTTCCGGTGCGTTTGACGTGGATTCCTTATCGTATGGGAATACCGGGTAATGCAGTGGAGGACGGACTTACTATGGCTGGATGCAACTTGCTTGAGGAAAACTCACTTACTTTTTAAGAAACAGACTCCTTGTACAAAAAAGAATGGAAGGTCCACAACACAATTGGTATGGAGACAAAGACCCGGAGCAATAATCAACTTCAAGTTATGTAGGGAAGAACAAACAGCATTATCAATATTCAGAACCGAGCACCCAAACTGCGAAATAGAGATAGAAAATAATATTTATTTTAACTATCACAACTGTCAGGGTAACAGCATGGCTAGTCCTGACCAAGAATTAGAGTGTTTCGGGATGTCATGAAAGGATATTCATTATTTCTTTTGGACATTTTTCTCATTTTTCAACATCTTAGAGCTGATCTAGTTTTGATCCCGACATAAGAAAAAACCAGATCCATACCTGATAGATAACCGGCTCCAGTACCAGTTTAGATGAAGTGCTCTCAAACTACAAATATATACCAAGAATTCTTAATTTTCTTACCTTTGCAGTTTTGTCACAAAAATTAATGATTTTATAAAGTTTCAGACCTTAAAAAACAGACATCTAGAAAAATGTTTCACATTTTACGTCTCTGGATGTGTTTAGTTCAGGGGGATGGTGACATTTGTTACAGGTGTTCCCTTCCCGTAAAGAATTTAACATCTGAAAGTCGTTCTTTATTGAATAAAGCTCATTCTTGGAATAATAATAATCTCATAATAAAGCTAACCTGACACTAAGAACAAATAGTTACGCTTGGTATTTCGTTCATTCCAAATTCGTCTGAATTAACACTACAAGTGGTTTCGACGAGATACCTCGTTATAGATCTGACCAATTTTGCTAATGACGAGATACCTCGTTATCAAAAATGGCGATCGAATTCCGAATGAAGATTTTGCCTTTTTTTGATGATGGCGAGACCAAGATCAGATCAGCTTTTTCTAATGGCAAAACATCTCATCCATCAAGATCTGGTCAATTTTGGTAATGAGACGAGATATCTCGTCGAGAAGACCACCAGGAGGGTTAAGTTCCGCAATAAGGTAGGTAGGGAGTTAGTAAACGTCGCACTGGAGCAAGACAACGGGATATTGGAGACGGTCCGAGATCAATACCCAAGGGAAAGATACGAAGAGACAACACCATGTAATTTTGAGCCACGATCAGATGACCGAGGTTAACACCTGAGCCGGTACCCCACTCTCCAAACTTACACACCACGCTAACGTGAGGACTTTTGCGACCATGACAGATTAAACGCGCACCAGCCACAGTGAATACGACGGTCTTTGGACCGAGTTTCGAACTCGCAGCCCTCCGGTTGCTAATCCGTTACTCTTCCAACAAGGGCTACAGCGGCCCCTCCGCAATCAGGAAAAGCCTCCTCATGCTTCGGTTTTCATCAGTTTCCCAGTGATCCTTGTTTACGGGAGAGAGTTCTGACCTCTGCGATAGGGTGGACATCTGGTTGAACTAAACATCCGAAGACTAAACTTCCGTTTTCAATGAATAAATCATACAAGAGTCAGAGGAAGTGTAAGGAAAGGGGGTCATGGCTGCCATTTTTTTTTCGAACACGAGGTCAAGCGAGAGATCACTGACTTCCAGGAGCGTGCTGTCACTCACAAGGGAAACTTTAATCTCTCCTTTTCGGACTTCTTTTTCTTTATTCACCACGTTTAGTGTGAGAGAGCGAGAATAATGTTTTAGCGGTTATCGAATAATCTGCTTTTTAGTGTCTTTTTTATGTGTTTCTGCGCTGCGTGCTCAAGTGCAAATTGGGACCGAATTTTGAGCAGTTTAGAAACAAAGCATTACTCAATATCTGCATCATGGGAAGAAATTTAATGGGAACTCTTTGGAGTGCGTGAATTTCGTCTTCGCTTTGCAATCATGATTGCCGTGAGTTTTGCTATTGTGTATATTTAGAAGTCCGTGACTTAAAAGAAACATGTACTTTTTTTTATTTTTAGCGACTGTAGATATGCCTTAAAACTGCTTTCTAGCAATGGATGTTTGTGAACAAAATAAAAAACGCCATTGTTTAAAAGAAGTATCTTTCACTAACGTACGTGGAACAGAAATCGACGTTATTTGTTTAATGTCGAATGGCAACAACTGATATATACAATATAAATCCATCGACCTTAAAATGAAATAGACAGAGCATGTGCCCGCAGCTTCATGTCGTATTTTTCAATTGCTCGGTTTGAAGATCTGTCACGTGGTTGTGGGTAAAAGCATGAATCCTAAATTATTGATTGGTTAAAGTGATTATCCACCGTGATCAAAACACTAGTCTGCGTTTCCATAGCCAATCGGCTAAGTCGATTTCAGAGATCTTACGATCCTTTCAGAGATCTTACGACAGCGACTCCGCCCACATGATCCGTCTAAATCATCAGAAGGTCGATGATAAAATCATGGTTTCGAGATTCATACGTCAATTTTGCCGCTTAGTTTAAACATGCTTAATTTGATATATGGAACTGCATATTGTTGCCGGTAGCATAGTAGTCTGATACTGCATAATAAGTTCGCCACACCAATGAAATACTTCAACATTACAGAAAGCAATGAGAAATCTGGAAAATAGAAATCAAAGCAGAAAAGAAAATATGAGCCAAAATAGGTTTAGCGTCAAAAAATGCCGAATCGCCTTTGAACAAGGGAATGAGGTGAAATTGAAGTAGTTGACCAGAATCTAATTGACGGAAAATGACTGAGGTGCGCTTTTTAGCCTTTCATTTTATTGGAAACTAGCAGAATTACCCGGTGTTGCTCGGGTTGAATTGGTTAAATATTGATTGAAAAGTGATCAGACTAATCACTTCTTTTTCACAGAAAAATGCAAGCATCTTTTAAGTGAACGGAAAATAATTTTTTAACATCTTTTTAACTTTTTCTATAATATACTTCCGACGCAAATATGTTTACATATATCCATCCATACAATCCATTTTACATTCATCGCACTCCTGCTGTAAGACAAACTACAAAGCTTATACTAAGGTGACTACTACGGAAGTGGATTTTGAGTTTTGGAGGGATTACGAATGCCCCGTAATTTCATTGTTCAACTTTAGCATGTTACGAAAGTGACGATGTCGTGTTGCATTTGCGCGCGAATACAGTTAACAATACTTATAACTTGTTGGCAAAGCAAAATAACTAGTTGGCACTTAAAACAGTAGTAGCCTTAGTACAGAGATTTTACTGATGCAAGATCCAAGGGAAAGAAATTAGAGCATCTGGATCTGTTAATACTTTTTTTATCTGTACAATAAAATATTCCTGTTTTCCTGTCATGGAAGGTGCACTCACTAATTTACCAAATTCAGTCTAACTGAACGACATTTATCTTGAAAGTTGTTAAAGATATCTATTCCCCTTCTCGCTAGAATGCCCAAAGCGAGTAACTCGTCGTAGCAGAGAAAATATTCTGTTTGGCCCGAATGAAATATAAAACTTGCGCCGAGTCAGTAGTATCAGTTGATTATTCATCCAAAGCGATTGAACATTATATATTTTTCTTTTGACGTATTTCATGAAGTTGCTCTGTTAAGAGGGAAGCTAATTCATGCTGAGCTCAGTTATGGTTCTCCTTGAAAGAGATAGTTGTTTGTTACTTTCAAACGTTATCGGGGTCTAAGCATCCTACAACTTCCCCGATAATGCATTCTTTCACAATTTCTACATCACTGAATAGCTTACCTTTTGTTCGGAGTACGTAAGCTACTTTATCAGTTACTCCAGTAGCATTATTTCCAGGACTTATTGCTGCTTGAAAGAATTATGTATGCTTTTACTTTTCATCTTTCAAATTTTGCAATACAACCTTCGCATTCAAAATATTTGGGGCCCTTATGGGTGTTATAATGCTGAGAGCATTGAGTTTCTTTAGTGTTGATAGTGCTGTATCACAAAGAAAAGAAAATCATCATAGCTTCAGTAGAAACACGATGATATTGCAATTCCCAATCCTTATTAAAAAATCTGTTTCCCTCCTTCAGCGTTCTCTTGGTCTTTGATATGATACTGTTAAGCAGATAGAATTTTAAAAAATTCTATCAAGTTGTGCAACTATTCTCAAATCCCACTTGAAACAGAAATACAGTGCACCCGTTGTCAAAAGCTGATAACAGACCGATGTACTCGATCCTCATAAGCTCTCTCCAACCAGCTTGTATGATACTGACCCCAGTCAGGCAGGTGAAGTTATCAGACATTTTAGTCTCATCAGATCTAAATTATAACCGTAGCAGCAGTCAATTTGGGCCTTACGGTTTACTAATGTTCCAATTGTGCCCGTCAATCTGGTTCGATTATTTCGTTGAAATTTATTTTATTGTTTGGTATTTTAAATTCATTACTTTTAAGAATTAAATATCAATATAAAAGATGAATAAAAATGTATTAATAAAAATAATAAAATTCATTCTGTGAAATTGGGACTCAGTCAAACAGCCGCACTTAATCCTCCAAGTGGTTTCGACGAGATATCTCGTCCATCAAAATCTGACCAATTTTACAAATGACGAGAAATCTCGTCATCAAAATATTTCCGATTTTTGATGATGGCGAGATCAAGATCTGGTTATCATCAAAGCTTCATCAAGTTTTCTTTTATTGACGAGATATCTGGTTCATCAAGATATAATCGGTTTTGCTAATGACGAGATACCTCGTCGAGACAGCAACCAGGAGGGTTAAGGACCTAGAAGGCCATATGCGGCCTTAAGGCTACAGGTTCCCAATCCCTGGCCCAGAAGAAGTGGTGTGGTGCAATTGAAGCGTACTTTCAGACACGTCTGGTTTATTGTTTTTTTTTTTTGAAGCAAGCACCAGATTTGGCTAAGCAATGTTTCTGGAATGGGCATACGTAAGGAAAGTTTCACTGACACAAAAGAGAAAAATATAATCAGGATAGTTATGTGATTTGAACCTGCGCCGCCTGAAACACGAATGAGGTGTGTGATCTTTCCGATAATTATTTTATATTCATTATAAATGGATCTAAATAGGTTATGAAATGTCAGTAACGACACTGCCATCAAAATTAGGAAACTTTTCGGCAGATACTATGCGAGAGAGAATCTAGAGTATTATGATAACGCAGTATCCGCCTATGAGGAAATCTCTCCCATAACAAAGTCAGAAGTTTGGTGAAATCAAATTCCCAAGTAGGTAGCTGAATTAACGTCGCACTGGAGCAACACAGAGGCTATTTCAAATTTCCGGGAATAGCTATTATCCTTGCGCCATAAAGCCCAACTAAGCAAAGCACAACCCAGGAAATGATTCGAATCAATTCAATAATTATTGTAAAATCAGCGATTATTGAAATCAACTCTGCCACTGGTCAAAAGTATACTGTCCATTTCGTATATTTCCTTTGTGGTCATTCTGCTTAAAAAAGATTGCATTGTACCTTCCCAAAAGTTACAGAAGATTAAGTAAATTTTATAGAAGAGGCAAAAGAAAAGAGATTGAAAACTATTCTTATGGCTCAATTCTCAATGAACACATACTCCACATTGAATAAAAATATATTTATTATGGCCAATTACACACTAATGAAAATAACGGACGGAAGATACAACACATACGGCCACTCGCAGTTGAGATTCATCGTTCTACAGTTGACATTCTATCTATGTTAGAGTAAACAGTTCATGCAATCAGTATCAGTTACAAGCCATCTGGCGTGGCTTCACTAAGTTATTGCTACAAAGTATAATTTCTTCTCAGATTGAAATTTATAGAACAAAAGAACTTTAAGATTTTTTTATTCATCTAAAATAAATTTCTGCATCTGATTTTATTCTCAATTTTCCATTCTTAGCCTTCCTTTAGTTTAACGTTGTTTTCAAGATTTGATTTGTGTTATTTTACATTTGGCGTAACTCTCCCTTTTTCGAATCTTGCGCCATAAAACCCAAAATCCAATCCAAATCAACCGCCTACATTTAACTTGACAAAAAAGTCTTCTGATAGGATGTAATTCCAAATTTATTAAAGGTTAAAAATATTACGCTTCACAGATGAGAGATTTCCATTAATTTTATAAGTGTTTTTGTTTTAACAAAATAAAGTGTTATTTAATAGTTCGGGAAAATAAAAAAATAATTTGAGGCTTTGGAATCAATATATACAACTGGGAACATTTAGAATTCTATAACAAAACATTTCCTACTTTTTCTTTTCAATTAAAGTCTCTCCAAGATAATATTTAAAATAAAATAATTTGTTTGGGTGTGTTCGCTTTTATAGACTGCGTTTATAAACTTTAAAATAATAAGTCTTACTTTTTTATTTCTTTAGTATGTTATACAATAAATAATATGAAATTATAAAATAAATTTAAACGCGAATTTGAAATTGTTATGCTAGCAAAATAAACTTTGCTGAAATAATATTTTATTATCAATCTATCTGTAGAAAAATAAGAATTGCGAATAAATGAATAAAAAATAAAGCTTAAAGCGTTGAAGTATTATGCATACAATAAAATTGACTAGTTAAAAATATGGTTAAAGCATCCCACATACTGTACATAAATGTGTGAAATATATTTACATACGTTTTAAATAACTTTTTTGTTCATGCTTTAAAATATACTTTGTGCCAAAAACAATCGAAGCACCTCTAAGCCAGTGTTTGATTGGAATGAAACTCAACATGTGTGAACTTAGTATGAAGGGACGCAGTAATGACCACATGACATCTAGAGGACTCTTTATTATGCTATCTTGTGGAAAGTTCCCCTCAGAGGCACATATTTCGGTGTGTACGGACTTCCTTTTCACAACTACTTGACATAGCCTGTTTTGTGTTTGGCGCAGCTTGGCCAAATATGGCCCTTGCGCCATAAAACCCAAAACCAACCAACCTGTAGCCAAGGATGTATAGTGTATGCCAAGGATGCTCTTCGAGATCCCTTACATTCCGGGAGTGATGCAATTCATGGCCTAGCATATTCCAGACATGTTCAATGGAAGACAGATCTCTCAGGACAATGAAACTTCAACAGAAAGGAGGCATTCCTGGAAGGGGCGATCCATGTGATAGAACGTTATCATGTTGGTTAAGACATGACACGTGACATGGAAGACAAAACAACTGGTTGTAGGATCTACTGGACGCATCGATGTGCTGTCAAACTACTTCTTTCGCTAAAAGTCCATCTCTTACGAGTTGGCAGTCGATTAGGTAGTTTTAAACGAATCTCTATTAGTTAACCCTTCTGGTGGTTGTCCTGAAGAGGTATATCGTCATTAGCAAAACCATTAGAAGATCTTGATGGCTGAGATATCTCGTCATAAGAAGAAAACTAAACAGATCTTGATCTTGTGATCATAAAAAAAATCGGCAATAGCTTGATGACAGTTTTGCTAATGACGAGGAAAATTGGTCAGGACTTGATGTACGAGATATCTAGTCCAAACCACTTGTTGTGTTGTTAAAGGACTGGTGGTGACGTAAACGAAGCGCTTCCACAAATGGCGTCTTTGGCGCGGATTCTGGTTCTGTTTATCATTCGGTGCCGAAAGCGATAGCATAGCTAGCGAGTTGACAGGCGGAAACATCCATGGCGATCACCATTCATGCTTTTGCGTATGGCAGCCTTCTAACGCGCTTTCACACCTTTTCAAAAATTGACAGTCCCAATGTCGACTGCCTTCTAGTTGGAGCCGCTCTATAAAGGATTCAGGCTGTCGTTAAGTGATGGCTCCCCCACCATACCCTTCGGGGTCACATCTTTAGGTGTGTATGGGTTTCACGAACCCGAGGTGCCCCAATGATCTATTCTTTTCCCGTGGGGTTTACTGCCTCTGGTAAACATGGGGGTCGTGACCCAAGAATGCCCAAGCGTTCTTTCTCTACTTTCTCCTCCATCCTTTCTTTTCACAATCGACATTATCTGGTGCTTGTAGCAGCTTGGCCAGATATGGTCCCTTGCACCATAAAACCAAGAACTAACAGTCATTTGGTTGACTGTCTTTAATAAACATTGGATCGCGTTCCCTGGATACCTAAACGATCTTTTTCTGCTTTCATCCCATTACTCTATTCCCAATACCACTTCCCCCTTTCACAACATCTTTTACTTGACATTGTCTTGTGTTTGGCCGCGGTACCACTCAAAACACAATCGACGATGTTTGGTAGCTGTATGTGTAGTAATGCATACTAGTTAGGCACAGTTATATACTCTTTGGTAACTATGAAATTTCGCAATGAAACTGGCAAAGCCAGTAATATGTTTAAATTTTTAATTCCCATTAAAATTATTACTGAGATTTTGGTTTTGTTGTGAGAGATTTATTTATGTTACTGTATTTCTCAGTTTTTATGAAATTATTGAGAGGGATGAATTTTTATAAGATTTTTATAGTATATACGATCAATTGAGTTACTATGTTCTGAGCATTTTGTGTTGTAAACAAATTATTATTTCTTTTTATCTGAGTTTTTAATGAGCTGCTTAGTAAGAGTTCGATTTCGGAAACCCAACAATAGCTATTATTCTAAACTAATAAATATTTTTCTGGTTAATCTCTAGTTGAAGGTACGGCCTTGAGATTGGTGTTAGTTGGACGATTGTATGAGTGTAATGATTGGACGATTCTACGGGCACTCTTCGTGTTCTGATAACCCTCCGAGTAAGAGAAGCACTTGGCAACCAACTCTTTTCGCCGTGGTGACGAAAAAACAATTACACTTTTCGGCCATACTACAATTAGATTTATCGTTTCCTTTTCATGTGAAATTCGAAATTAAATACTGATGTTATCATTGAGATATTTCGGTGTTTTGAATGTTTTAAGATCTGTCGGTGGTAGTCGATTTGGTACAGTAGTTTTTATTACAGTTTAATTTTAATTTATATGTACACCATTTTCACTATTTCGTGGCATTTTTCGGGACTTGACGGGTTGACTCCTCGCGTCAGATTGACCAGTTCTGGTTAGGGATTTTTATTCTTTAAAGAAAAGCTATTATAAAAAACAAAGAGATGCGGATGCCTTTGACACTTACAATTTTTCTTCTGTATCTGTTGACTTGAACATACATAATATCGATGATTCGATAAGCAGTTTAAATAGATAAAAGATATTAAAGGAACACAAGTGCTAGAGTACGGAACCGTGGCTACCTCCGCCATTTGTATATTTCAATTTTTGAAAAAATATAATATTTTTGTACACTGCAGTCAATGTAACACTTAGTACCAACAACGTAACACCATCCCTCCAAACATGTGCTCTAACCACTAGACTACCATGATGATATTTAAATAGATCCAAATAGGTACGAGGGCCGCGGTACCCCAGTTGGTAAAGTTGCAGATCACAATCGGAGGGTTGCGAGTTCAAAACTTGATTGAACCAAAGATCGTCGAGTACGTGGAGGCTTGTGCACGTCAGATCTGTCGTGGCCTCAAATGTCCTTCAGGATTGATCCCAGATCATCGCCAATAACCCGTTGTGTTGCTCCAGTGTGACGTAAATTCAAGTACCTACCAAATATGTATGAGAAAATAAGTTTTAAATATTTTCAGTAGATCTGATGGGAATAAAAAGGCATGACCATCGATACGTTACGTCAACTTTTCAAAAGAGGATTTATTCCAAATGAGCCATTTTGTTGCAAACTTCTTTTTAGACATTAAAAATTACTACGAAAATGAAATCAAACATCGAATCATCCCATGAGTCATAAGTCTCAAAACTGAGCTTTCATGCATTTATCTCTTTCAGAGATCTGATAAACGACTTTTTTATCACCTGCAATTTCCCCAATATTTACGCTTAACCAAAAATCAGTTTATACCATAAACGCTACGCAGTAAAAGCAGATGAATTCACATTTTCTGAAGTAAAACAAACATTTTCAAAAATACGAGATATTGTTACTTAATACAGTCGTGGATTTCATGAATCTGAATGAATTTCAAATTTTCTGATTTTTAAAATTTCTTCGTACTTTGATGAATTTATTACTTCACATCGCAGGTTGCAGTTTTCCCTGCATGGCTGCCCACCACTTTTTGGCCTTCTTGCTCAGCGATTTTCAACCAGCGCGCCCCAAGAATAGCAGTGGTTTAAATTGTAAGATTTATTTCATTTCAACGGTTTAATTTTGAACTTTTGACTCTCGTGTGTTCACAAATAATTTCGCGTAGTATTTGTCTCTTTAATACCCGTTTAAATAATTTTGAGTACTATTTTTTCTTAAAGCATCATAAATAAATTGTTCGAAACAATTTTTAAAAACCACTTTGGAGCATAAAGGTTAGAGAAATACGTTTCTTATTTTTGTAAATAAAATAAAATAAAGACTTTTTTCGTCAAATCGGCAAAAAATAAACTATAATTTTTGGTGTGCCGCATAATTTTAATAATTAGTTTATGTGTACCATGAGATGGAAAAGATTGAAAATTGCTGTTCTTGACTAATCGAAATTTTTCTTTGATGCTTTCATCCAACAGATGGTGCCGTTAAGTCATTAATTGTTGTTTTCATCTCTGAAATCTATTAACGCACAGAGGACTGAAGTTAATATGATGGGAATTACATGGCTGTTTGTCTTCCACGAGATCTGATTCCAACACCAAGTTTAGGTGATGGCAGTTGCTATAGGAACAGGCCAAGTTCATTTCGACTATGGCATGACGTAATCTTATTTTGTTTTTCGCGAATGTTTGTGACGGAAATACCGTATTTTAAAAAGAAATTTTAAAATTTTTTTCATGTTATAAAACATTCTTTATGCGAGAATTAAAGTTTTTAATTAATTGAAAATTAAATTTTGTGCCCAAACTTGGATAATTGAGTTGATCTAAAATATCATATACACGGAAGTTTTCAAAACTGTCCAGTAAAATTTCTTCTGTAAACACTACTGGCATGAGAAAGAATGTCTTTTAAAAGACATTCTTTCATTTCACGACATTTATATCGTGAGAATAGCCATATAAAAACATTCCAAACTCTATCCAATGTTGAAAAGTTTTATGTTGAAAGTAAGTGTAAAAGTATGAAGTACATTGATTTTTATTGCTTTAGTATTAAATAAATACTATATATTTTTGATGAAAAAAGAGAAGTTTCTATGCTCCTGGCAATTTTCTGATTAAGAGTGTTCCAGATAAGATACCGTTTTCTTAAATCGACAATTTTATCTTTTACATTTTTTAATATAGCTTGAAAGTCTATCGCTTGATAATTGAGGCGTTGACATGGAAAAGCATGCAAGTCACAAAACCAAATTTTAAAGGGCAAGCAAAAAACGTTTGTGAGCCTGTTAAAAAGGAATTGTATTTGCATAAATTAAAAGAGCTGCAGAAACTAAACTATTTCTTACTGGCTTTACCATGACTGGCATGGGTTCTTACTATCTTATCCACCAAAAAACTAATTTTCGACTTTTTTTTGTGACTTGCGTGCTTTTCCATGTCAACGCCTCAATTGTTTATTCACATATGAATATTAGTGAATTTTGTCATGCTTTTTCATTGACTCATTCAAAAAACCATCCAATACTTATGTCAATCTTTGAAAATCAGATGCCCCATATTACTTGATTTTACCCAAAAGGTTTTCTCTATATCCATGTAAGTTCATGACTTTTCGGAAGATTCTCAATGTGTTCCTGAGTTAACTTATGGAAAATTCGAGATCTCAGATCTAAATTCAAATATCGCCAAGCAGATTTCAGTTCCATACACTACCTTTAGATCGTCAAGGGCGTGAGTTGTATATTTTGGGTTTCAACAAACATTTATTGCATGCAACGAAGATTAAAATGTCACAATACTGAGAACAAATATAAAAATGATTTAAATGCGAAAGGAATTATATATATATTTACACTACCTTTATATCAACAGGTATTTTTTACATTTGTAACAATGCAATTTCGCTAAGTCAATTTAAATTAGTTCCTTTATTCGTTTTATTGTAGTAACAGGTAATCACTCCGCCTTTTGGATTTTCCACTATACTCAAACATCCAATCCCGCATGCCTGTGATTTTGTTGTATGACCTAGTTCAGAGAAATGCGTCTTTCTTTAGATGATCTTGAAAAACAGATAACAATCAAATCAATACAGGTTTGGGATGTATAATCTGTGTATGAATCCATTACAGGCACTGATCATTCATCTGATCTGTCAAAGTTTTGGCAAATATACGTCTCAAAAAAATTCATTGAAAGATTCAGCAACAGTAAAGTACTTGTATTTAAGAGAAAAATTACTAAGTCTGCTTGCTTGTCTAGCTGATAGTTGATGATCGAAAGCTCTATCATGATCAATGAAGCTTCTATTTGATACTGTTGCATTTATTATAATATACTAGCTGAATTACCCGGCGTTGCTCGGGTCGAATTGTTTGTAATTCATAGTAATGTTACTCAATGTTATTCCTATGGGGATTTCGAGTTGTTTTAGCCCCCTCTACAGACCCAGGACAAACAGAAAGGGGACTAATATGTATCCTACATTACCCGCGGGGTTCTGAAGAATAAGTGTACCAAATTTGGAGTGGATTGGTCAAGCGGTATGGATTTGTATAGAGAACAGACAGACACCAAATCTGCCTTATATATAGATGAATGGGATTTTCAGAATAAACAAACTAGACGGCAGACGAAGACTACTTTCTGTTACCCAAATGCTCTCCCTTCATCCATATTGCGGTTTTCTTTACAAGAAGTTTACCGTTATTTTGGTGACGGTTGGCTTTTAATCAAATTGTTTTGACTAATCTATTATATCGTCGGCTTAGAGCAGAAACTAATTAACAGACAGAATTTTGGAGACAGAATGTTTATTTTCATGAGGATGAGTGTCGTGTTTCTCAATCTGTTTAAAAAATATGATACTACAAAAATGCTTGGGTTTTTTGTCAGAAAATGAATTTGACCCAACTTACTTTCAAAAACACGCTTTATTTCACTCTATGACGATGAAGTTGAAGAAATAGAAATTATAAGAAACCTTAGGTAGATGAATTTACATACACAAAGGGCTATTGGCGGTTGTACGGGATCAACCCCGATGAGGAAGATCCAAGGACATCTCGTAATTTTGAACCAGGGTCAGATGGCGAGGTCAACGCCACAAACCAAACTGGAAATCTAAATATAAGAGGCATTTTCTATCAAGCTAATGGGCCGCGGTGGCCCGGTTGGAAGAGTAACGAACTAGCAACCGAAGGGTTGCGAGTTCGAATCCAGCCAAACACCGTCGTGTACAAAGGGGGCTGGTGCACGTTAAATCTGTCGTGGCCTCAAATGTCCTCACGTTGGCGTGGTGTGGAAGTTTGGAGAGTGGGGTGCCAGCTCAGGTGTTGCCTCGTCATCTGACCGTGGTTCAAAATTACGTGGTGTTGTCCTCGGATCTTTCCCTTTGGGATTGATCCCGGACCGTCACCAATAGCCCATTGTGTTGCTCCAGTGTGACGTTAATTGAAATACCCAACCCTATCAAGCTAAACATAAGTGACAATAATGCTTCTGCGGCGAAACGTATTTCCTGTACGCATTCTAAATGTGATGTCACTTGACTTGTTTTAGGAGGTAGGTATTTTAATTAACGTCGCACTGAAGCAACATAACGGACTATTGGTGACCGTCCGGGATCAATCCCAAAGTGAACGATCCGCGGACAACACCACGTAATTTTGAACCATGGTCAGATGACGAGGCAACACCTGACTTGTTTTTAGAGATAGGTAGGTAGGTATTTTGATTAACATCGCACTGAAGCACGACGGGCTATTGACGACGGATCAATCCCCAAGACTTGTCATTAGAGTATGATGTCAGCACTTTTCAAATAAAAAATTCAAAGAATGAATTCCGAATTGGCATGTGATAGTTGATTGGTCAACACCAATTAGATTAAAAGCCAAACGCTGACGAAACTGTGATAAACTACATTTTAAAGTATACCTCGATTTGTATCATGCTTGAGCATTTGAACAGCAAAAGTAAAATCTTCGAAGACTGCTCGGTTTGTTCGTTTACACTGCAAGTCTAAATATCTCTCTCCCATATACTCTTATATATGAAGCAACAGGTGTCTTATAGTTTGGCTTCCGCGAGTTGCCAGTCTAGTCAAGGGGTTTTGAACGAGTCTATTAGTTGAATTAGGAAACTAGTGATAAACAAATCGCTTCTATAATTGGCGTCTTTGGCACGTTCTGTGCCGAAAGCGATAGCATTGATAACGAGTTGGCAGGGAGAAAAACATTCTCGGCGATCGCCATTCATACATTTGCATGTGGCAGCCTTCTTCTAACGAGATTGCACACCTTTTAAAAAATCAACTAACTTACAGTGGACTGGGGCTTCGCATTATACTTATTCCTTCCAATAATTCTCCAAAATTAGAACCCTTGCTCCTCGTGACACAAAAAATTGGATCAACTTTCGCTTAAAGTAATCTAAGAAGTCATGACCCAACTCAGAGGCCATTTCTGTCAAGCTAAATGTAGATGGCGGTAGTGTTTTTGTGGTGGAAAGTGCTTCTTATAAGTATTTCGGAGAGGTCATTTGATGTTAAATTTCACGATTTCAACTCGTCACCCATACAAATATCTAAGAATGAATTGGCGAATGCATGAATGATAGTTATTTGGTCAACGCCAATTAGCGGAATCATTTGGGTAACAGGAAATAAAATCCCCGTCTTCCATCTGGTTTGTTTGAACTGAAAATCTCTCGTTTCAAAAAGTTATAATAGGGTTCTTTAACTGATCGAGACTGGTAAAAGCCAGTGCTACTAAGTTAGAGTTTATCCCATCATACACTCTGACCTGTATGCACGGCAAACTGGCTTAATGAAAAACTTCTGGTAGCAGCTATCCGGATTTGAAAATTGCTTGTTAGACCAAGTTCCACCTTTCTGACACAATACGCTGATTTGATTTTGAATTTTATGGAGCAAGGTCCTAAGCAGGACAAGCTGCTCCAGACGTAAGATTATAAAATCAAACAACAAAAATAGCAGCGTTATGCTAAATGCTAAAAGTGATAAATCAAAAATTGAGGTAGAAATATAAGAATTAAATTTACACATGCATAAAATTTTGAAGGTGAAATTTGAGGTATTGAATTATAAAAGAATTTGAAAAATTACATTCATGAGTCATTTTGAATTTGGAAAAAATTTAGACGATATTTAAAAACCAATTGAGTGTAAATATGCGAAAAGGCTTGAATGGGGGTTTTTCCCCCAACCAAATCTCGCAGATTCAAAATTGTACTTTAAAAAATAAGACGTTGATGATTAAAGACAGGACAGAGTTAAAATATGATAAACAGATAAAGGAGTAGAGCATGAGTTGCTATTGGGAACGCTCTCTCCTAGTAAAAGGTGACGATGGGTGAATCGTGTGTGTCCAATGCGAAGGCGGGTTAGTTTGACATCAGTCCTCCGCACTGGAGGCACTGGCCACTGATGAATGATGGGTTTTATAGAACGTAATTTGTTGGTGACTTTCTGGTTCCACAACTCTTGCCACACGGAGTCAATGAACGCTTTTGTGAAAATCTTGATGTCACTGAGAGGAACGGCTTGCTGTAATGGAACGGAAGCTGCCTTCGCAACCCTTTGTGCCCACGTGACTCGGGACCCATCAAAACAGAATATCCAAACGTCTTCGCTGAAATGTAAGCAAGATAGTAAATATATCTAACACGACAGGATGGCAAGTGATGGAATATTGTTCCAGCTGTTGTAAAACACTCATGCTGTCAGTGTAAATGCAGAACACGGTGAGTACTAGAAGATATCTGCTGAAGGGCCCAATAAATTGGCACCGCTTCAGCTGTACAGACGGAGTAGGAAGTATGAATTTCGTATCTATAAAAAGTATTTATAAAAGCTATTCCGCAGCCTACATAATCTCCACCTTTAGACCCATCCGCGAAACTGAAAAATAGGTGCCAAACTGACAGCGGTGAAAGTGGTACAGTTGTTGGAAAATTTCTGGAGAGACTTTAAGTACGGAGTGAAAGGGTTGATATAACTCACAGATGGAATGTCCCATGATCAGAAACGAAAAATGTTTGTTGGGACACAATACCACTAAGGTAAAAATCGTTTGCAATTTGTCCTCTGAAAAAAAAAAGGTTTATGCAAGAGGAACGAGCGTCGTAAAGTCGATTCAAATCTGGGGCAAGAGTCATATGCTGCAAGGGATGGGATGACAATGATTTGATTTTGAGATAATAGTTGATGGACAACTTCTTTCTTCGCAAGTCAAGTGGAGGTTGGTTATATTCCACATAAAGGCTGTTAACTGGTGACGTGCGGAATGCACCAGAGCAAATCCTCAAAGCAGAGTGATGAACTGTGTCCAATCTACGCAAATTAGAAGTATTTGCTGTGCCATTGCAATATATCCGTAGTCAATGGAAGTCAGGATGACAGAGTGATACACTCGGAATAATGATAGTCGGTCCGCTTCGCAAGATGTATTCGAGAGCACCTTTAAGATGTTCAGTGATTTTTCACACGTCCTTCTCAGATGTAAAATATGAGGTAGAAAGGTGAGTTTACTGTCGAAGATTACTACGAGGAATTTTATTTCGTTGACCACGGGAATTGGAGAGTTCCTGATGTTTACTACGAGGAATTTTATTTCGTTGACTACGGGAATTGGAGAGTTCCTGATGTTGATTGTAGGGTCTGGATGAAGACCTCGCTCCTTACAGAAGTGGACACATCAGCTCTTTCTTGAAAACAACGTGTGACCGTTGAGGTCGCACCACCTGACCAAGTTGTTGACAGCGGTTTGAAGTTGTCGCTCGATCAAGCGCATATAAATTCCCTGGCAGAATATCTGAAAGTCATTAACATATAAGGTTCCTTGAACTGATGGCTGAAGAGTATGAAGGATGCTACTGAAATGAAGGATGAAAAGAGTGACACTCAAAATGCTCCCCTGAAGGACACCCTCAGTTTGGATAAACTTATTAGAAAAATGTTGTCCAATGCGGACTCTAAAATTGCATAGAGATAGAAAATTTTGAATGAAAATAGGAAGATTTTCCTTAAAACCAAACTAGGACATACATCTAAGAATACCGTATCGCCACATACGATCATATGCCTTTTCTACATCGAAAAAGATGGAGTTCCTCCGCACAAAAGCATTTCGGATTTGTGTCTCCAGGTGTGTGATATTATCCAGAGGAGACCTTCCTTTCCGGAAGCCACTCAAAGCCCTGAATGCAGACCCTATTTTACCATTGCCACTCAGAGAAAAGTTGCACGGGAAAACATTTGTATCATATAAATGCATTATACAATTATTTTGTTATTTCCAAATCCTTAAGACTAGTTCCCCCTCATAAAGTGATATATTGCGAAAGAGGGCTTTTAAAACGTACATTTTGATAATCATCAAAATGTAGGTTATAAAAGCCAAGAATGCAATTTTCGAAATGTAATTCAACGTCTTATACTTCTACTAGTTCGCTTTCAACGAAGGTCGGCGTACAGCGCCCCAAGCAACCATTTTAGTAACTACACCCTGTAACACAGCACCCATCTCTCAACATTTTGAAAATCCGGACAACCTCTACTACAAGTTTTTCGTCAATCCAGTTAGCCGTGATCAAGAGAAAAGGATAAAAAAGAATGTTAGAAGAATTTCGAATATCACAGAAAATAAAACATCTTTGTATTATAAGATTAAAAAGATCCGGAAGAATCACTTGAGCCTGTTCTTTCAGCGACAACGTATCGGAACAATGCAGTTCGCCCGAGGTAAAGGTTTAAACAGCGTCCAGCACTTTTTTATCGCCGACCTATTATGACTCTCCTCTGAGTGATGTTATTTACGATGCACTGTAAAACAAGTTAAAGCAAGAAAAAAATGGCAATACTGTCTTTTGTTCTTGCAAAATAATATTTTTTATTTTCGCATCAAAGTTTAAACATTCAATCTCACAGAAATACGTGAACATATGCTTTCGAACATGACATTCTGAGTCTCTCGGTTCGTATTAAAATGTGATAAAAAAATAAAATAGCATCTTAACTGTTGCAACTTTACACCGCTTCGTAGCTTCTTAAAAAATAACGGAATTTTCACTCTTACTTTGAATTGTTTTTAAAACTGAATTTTCACTTTTAAGTTGATTTTTAATTTTTTTAAAACTGAATTCTTACTCTTTAGAATAATTTAAATCCGAATCCTATGGGAAACAATACATTTATTATGACAGTAATATACAATAACGACATAGCAAGAAAACGGAAAAATTGTTCTAGGAACTGAAAATAGAACTTTCTTTTCATTATCATCCCAAGATGTTGCTCAAGCAAGTTAAACTTCTGAAATCGATGGTTTCGCTTTGGTTCGTCGCTCTATGGCCATTTATTACTCAGGAGGGCTAATTAGGCTGAACAAATAGGTTACTTACTAACACGCTCTGCGATTGTGCCTTCAATGCTCGCAAAGAATCCCCTGTAATACTACCAAAGATACTACGTGGTCTTACAGACGAAAGTTGAGTAAATCATATGAAAAGACAAAACAAAATTTAATCAAATTACAAAAAATACTGCTAATAATAATAATAATAATATAATAAATCATAAAACAAGAGTATAAACAAAAAATTGTTTTTAATAATTCAAACTAGTTTAAATGAAGAATTACTATAACCATGAATGAAAGTAAAAATGTTACTTCTATGACTTTTTCGGATTAATCGTAACAAAACATTAGTCATGCGTAGAGCGACAAACCAATACCACAGCTGTGACACATTTTCTATAAACTGTTTTGAATGACTGATTCTTTGTATATTTCTAAGATTTTTTCGTTCACAGCGGAGTTTCCGAATTGGGAGTAATTTTCCCTTTTGTGTAATTTGAACTTGTTGGGAGTTGATATTTTGCATTGTGTGCATGAGCGCATTTGGGGCTAAAAATTATATGCTATATAGCATCATTTTTGCATCACCAGAATGAATTCACAAAAAGGAACTGCATAAAAATATGATCTTAGCGTATAGTAATCTTAATAAATATAATTTTACAACTGTTATCAATGTATTAATTGCATAACACTCCTATGTTGGGCATGGGTGGGATTTTCCTGCAAAGCTAAAAGTGAGAGAGATTTTCAGTGCAAAAACAAACAAGCCAGACGGTATGCAAAGATTTTACTGTAACTACTTTACTGCTTTATTGGTACTATTTTATTTGTAATGCCAAATGTAGTTGGCGCTAGTGTTTTGTTGTAGAATGTATATCCTGTGCTTACCAGGGAAACCGGAAATAAAATTCTCATCTTCCGGTGGTTTGTCTGTTTGCACTGAAAATTCTTCTCAAAAGAATTGATCCCAAATTTATAATTTGTTTAATTATTTTTTGTTTAACTGAAAACACACATAGTCAACACACATGAACTACAAAATTATTTATTCGGGTGGTATTTTATAATCTGATCGTCGAAAAAGGCTTGAAATAATTATAATAAAACGAACTTAAAAAAGTTGCATTGAATCGTTTTCGGTCTAGGTGATGATTTTTTAAGCCAACTCACTATTTTGTTTAGTCACATTACACGACAAATAAAAGAAATGCTATGAAATGATAAAATAAACTTAAATCAGTATTACACTTTTTATTTCTCGCTGAACAAAAATGTTTAGTAATAGCTCATCTGTGGAAGGAGCTAATAAATAAATAGAAGATGAAGTTAAAACTCAAGTATTATGTGTAACATGAAATTGAGTAGTTAAAATACCGTTAAAGCTTTGTTAAACTAAACTTTTTGTGATGCTTTAAAATATATGTAAAATCTTTTATTTTGATTATACAGAGAACTATAGTGCTTGTTGAAAGGGCTTTCTACTGATTTTTTTTTAATTTGTCCCTCTGGCTTCAGTTAAAAACCAAAGCCGTGCTCGAACAAATATTGAATAACTATTGTCTAGCTATTTTGAGTTATGTATTTTTTTACATAAAATTTAGCGAGTGTCCAACAAAAACAGAAAAGTGCAATACTGCTTCTTATTGAAATAGCATAAAATAGATAACAAAATTTAACTTCTTTCGACTTAATTCTAAACATTTAGCACGTGTGGAAAATGTCCTTTTCGAAAACATCTGCTTGACACTCCTGATTTTGCTTCTTATACAATATAAATAAAACAAACGATAACAATTCATCCTTTTCCAACCCTAAACCAGTTTTGTTTTTCTTCCATTCGTTTTTTAATTTTGTGATAAATTGTATAAAATTAGATAACTTTCGAGCAATTTCTGAAAACATTTCTGTCCTTGATATCGTTTTTTCAATTCGCGAAATAAGCGTGACAGCGATAAATGAATTCCACAGTGAAATGAAATCCCTAAGTGAATAATCCTTTGGTATTCTAGTAAGAGGGAGCACTTTTTATATATATATATATATATATAATTCTTGCTCTAAAAAATATAGCATATTGAATAGATTAAAATACTTTGTAAAACTGTATGCACACACAAAGCATGCTCTTCTACTGCAGGGATTTTACTATTGATGCAAATTTCTTACTGTCAGTAAATCTAGTTTTTTAAAGCCTTGAATTTGTGATAACCGAAAAAACACCATTTTAGGGCATTGCCTCTAGAATGATTCAAAATAATTTTCTGTGTTTATAAAATGTGAAACTCTGAATAAAACTTTCTATTTTTCTGATAATAAGAGTATATTAAAGATGTGTTCACCTGGTTGAAAATCCTCTTATTCAGTTTCTAAGAATTTAGAATGTTTATTATATTATATTTATTAGTTTTCCCTTTGATGAAAAAAGTAGTTTGTGGGAAATAAAACTCAAAAGTTTCTTTTATGAAGAACTTCTGTTAAAGTTACTTCAGTATTTCAGGTGAAGTACTTTGTGTTTTATACGTGATGTACATGTGCCGAAGTTTCATACATACAGATTGCTGGATATGTATTGCGAATGTGACAATAAAGAAAGTTGACAAGAACTTATAGTTTATTATTTGTCTTTGGTATTTATAAAATACTGAAATGCAAGTGGATACAAATTCAACAGAAAACAAAACTACACAGAACTCTGTCACACAACTTTTGTTATAAAAATTTAGAAGTGTAGTTAACATTTTTGCTTTGTTAAATTTCAAATTTCAGATTACGCACGTTTAACTTATTTCCATACTTTTTAAACAAGAGGCCTAACAAAATAGCTTAATAATCTCAAGTACGTAAGGCTTAAAAAAGCTATATATGCATATTAAATGGATGCCCCATTATTGGTTCTCACTTTGCGGAAAAATCTAATTTAGCAGCTCTATAGCTAATCTTTGTAGCTTTTCAATTTTTTAAACTCTATGCATCAGAATTATGCGAAAATGTTGAAACTGTAAAAAAAAATCATTGGCAAACATGTTTACAATATACTTTAACCCGTATTACCCTATAAAATTTAGAATAGAAAGCTGGATTTTTGCTGCTATTTAATATATAAGGATAATTTATATTGTTGCCCTTATAAAATCTTTTTAAGAAAACAAATTATATAATGAACCTAATGAAAAAATCTAAATTACAGGCACAAGTCTTTCTGCATTTGTGTTTAAAACTTCTAATTTCATAATAATTTGAAATTCCATAAAAAAAATTCGATAGAAATTTGTATTCACGATCTAATAAATCAATTATTGTTTTGCAAAGTTATTGACAAATTACTGATGATTTAATTGTTGAAACTAATATAATTTAAACGAAAATGTGTTTAGCCAAACTCAAGAAATATTCATCCATATGAACATTCACACATCAACTCTCATTAGATCTTATATCACTAAGCGAGGCGATAACATGCCAAATCGGCCAAACAAGGAAATATTTCCACACAGAAGTCACGTGACTACTAGTAGACATGTTGGTCACACTTTTTGAAGCTCCTCTCAATAGCAATGCTCAGTCTACTTACATTTCATGTGTATGTACTAGACCACTTGTTTCGGTATATTATTTTGTTTGCCCTCGACCTATTCATTTGTTTTTTAGTATTTAACAAATCATGATCTAAAAAAATGTTCCAAAAGGACAAGGGAGAGAAGAATCTCAAATCGACAAGAACGCAAAAGCATTCTACGTACGTGTATTCTTTGCAAGAGAGGAACTAGAATTTTTTTTTGGAACATTCGTCTTTCCCATATCGTTTGCAATAAAAATCTTTTACTATTTTTTTATATTTAATAAATTTTTGTGTAAAAAGTGTTTCGAAAGGTCAAGGGCCAAATTTCAAATCGGCAAGAACACAAAAGCATCGTATATATTTTTTTTGCAAGGAGGCAGAGAACGAGATTTTTTAAGAACATTCATCTTTTCACTATCGTTTGCAATGAAAAAACTTTCCCTCATGTAAATCGCTTTTATTTTCTCCAGTGTTTGATACGTACGCGTTGCGGAAGCGTTTATCAGGTGTGCAGGTGATAGAGCATCGCCCTCGTCAAACACACGCAGCACAATTCTTATCTCTCCAATCCTTACGTGGGAAAAGGACTACTTTTAACACCGCAAACAACAGCATACGAGAGGTAAAAGTTTTTAAGATGTGTAAGTCTATCAACTTTTATCGAATCTTTTCTTTATCCTCTTTGAAGGAAAGTCAAATAATATTTTGCAGATAGGTTTGTGTTGACCTGGCACATTTCTTTTTTGGAAAGAGGAAATTAATTGGACTTGTCTGCTCATTCGAGCGTGACTTGAAAATTTAAGTTTAGAAGTGGACGGGATGCTGAGATTACTATATTATGGAGTGTAAAAAAGAATGTTCTGTCTGTTGAAGCAGTATTTTTTTGTAATAATATAATCAATGAACCTTTAAAAACTCATTTTCGATGTTTTTTCTTACGAGAATAATATGTATTTTTATGGATCTAAGGCATATCAATATTACCTGTTCCACAGAGCAGGTATAATTTGTAATAAGAATATGATTGTTTTCACTTATTCGGTTTTTTGTGTGTGTGTGAATAAAACTCTATTTTTAACCAAACATTTTTTATTGTAATCTCCTATATGTTCGTTATTCATTTACTTTACGAAAATGATTCCTTCTTTGAGAGGGGGTCATCGTGGCTTAGTGTATATGATCCCTGAGTTATCAACCTGCGAGTTGTAGACCACGCAGGTTTGATTCTTGTCAGGTGCGATTCCTCCCTAGGTGTATTTCACTCTTCTGTGTCAGTAAAACTTTCATTATGTGTGCACGTCTATTACTTGATATTGCATGTCTTGTGTCTGGCGCAGCATGGCCAAATATGGCCCTTGAGCCATAAAAACCCAACCAATCTTCTATGAAGGATTTGCTGTGTGAATAAACAAACCAGACAGTAAACGGAGATTTTACTTCTTGTTGCCAAATACTCTCGCATGATGATAGAGGTTACCTTAAAATGCAATGTATCATCGCTTTGATGACGTTTAATCTAATTGATGTTAACCAACAATTCGAAATTTTTATTGGCGACGTCTGAAATCGTATTCGAAAAACAAGCCAAGTGATGTCAAGTCCGGAATCGTACACGAAACACGTTCCACCGCAAAAAAGCTACTGCCACCTTCAGTTAGCATGACAAAAAAAACCCTCTCATTGTTTATCACAGAAATGTGAATTTTTGTAGTTTACTTAAAAGGTTGAGAAAATGGACGAAAAACCATTTTCTTGAATCGGAAACATATCTGAGGGTCATGAATGCATTACTCCACCATATAATCTTCAGTTTTCCTGCATGGCTGCAAGCCAGTTTTAGTCTTTTTGCCTAATCGAATCTTAAAATTATCTTAAACAGTTGAAAAATACCGAACGTTTGACTATGATGCCATTAACTAGCAGGCTCTCCAGTGCTTTTCTCAAGTCCGTTACAGTCTTTAAGAGTTATGCACACATCCAAATGATCGGCATTGAAGACAACTTGTCTGGAGTCACATAGAAAACAGAATGGAGAATTGGTCAAGCCCATCCGGAAAGGATGGACATGCAAACAATCGTGACGCGTTAAAAGTGTGAAATGGGCAGTTGCCAAGTCTGCGGCATAATGACGCTAGCCTCCTCGTGGTCAATGCCAATTCTGCCACAGCTTTGCCACTCTCCTGGTCCTTTTTCTTTCGGTACAGCTGTACTATACGCCTCGGGTGGTGGCAACGCTCTTGGCGCACTTTTTATGTCGCCAAGGAAAGAATTCTTAAACGGAAAATAATAAGCTTTTGCGGAAAGTAATTAACGGAGGAAAATAAAAAACTTTGAAAAAATATGTGTTTTTGTCGGAAAATAATTAGCAGAAATAGTTGGAAAATAGCGGTTAAAATATCTTTTTTTCTTTAATCTGTTTTAAACTCCTCCCAATCTAAATCTCTAACAATTTCTAAGAACTTGTTAAAGTAATCAATTTTTGAATTTTCCCACGAATTTTCAAATGAATACTTAGCCAAATAAAAATGTAAACTTTCCACTTGCCGAGGTTTCCATAAAAAAGGGAATAATACTAATAAAGATGGGTTGCTTTCACCTGCTACAACTCGCTACTAAAAGTGCGCCAAAAACGCACCAAAAGTGTTGCCACCAAACGAAGCGTATAGTACAGCTGTACCTTTTTTCACCCTATGAGAGGGATTTTCAGAGTAACCAAGCAAACCACCGGAAGAGGAGGCTATTACTTCCGGTTACTCAAAACGGAATGCATAAGGAAGCAAATTCTTCTACAACATCGCCATTTACATTTCGCTTAACAGAAAAGGCCTCTCTAAGGAAAACTATTTAAGCATTAATGTGTTATGGATCACGAAAGAGTGTCGATTTTACATGTTTTGTACCTTTTTACAAATAAAATATTAACAGTACAGTGAATACTTTAGCAATATTCTTAAAAAAACAATAGCAATTATTAAAGTAATTGTTCACTTACAAATGCTTAAGTGCAACTGGTCAAAAAAGTATCCGAGCGTTTGATTTGTAACAATGTCTACTATAAATCAATGTGAATTTTATTTACATAAAAGTTCGTCTTCATGTTAAATTTGTATCAACTCAATTTTTTAACGGGTAACCCCTATTCTTAATTACAGATTCTGATTTTTTGGAACAAAATAGCCAGAATTCATACAAAATACATTTATTTTGGTCAAAGCTATGACGAGTTCAGAGTGGTTGAAATTCAGCTTCTAATGTTAGTATTTCAGTCTTTTACTTATGCCTTCCAAAATAATCAGCTGATCGAAGTAAGTATTATGTTACATTAAACTGTTGAATAACCCAAACAAAATGCATGCCTTGCTTTAATTTCAAAGCAATATTTTCTAATTATTATTAATTAATTCATTCATTATTGAAAATAATAAACTGAAAGGTGTATATATTTTGAGTGCAATCGACTCAACAGTCTCAAACTTAGATGTGCAAACTTTTAGTTCATTCTTTTCGATAAATGTTTGAGAGCCCTTTATTCAAATCTGCATCATTCTGATTTGTTTTGGGGCTGTCCTAAAATGGAATTTTGAATTTAGTTTGAGAAAATGTTTTCTCCAGAAAGAAAACTTAAGGTCAACTTAACTTGGATTTCCACAACACCATTATAGTTCGGTAAAAAATCTCAAGAACACATACATGCGACGCTCTGATTAGCTACGAGTAAGTCACTCACTGCTACGTAATTGAAAATAATTTCAATCCTGACGCTTTTCTCTTGGAAATAATTCTTAATGTTTCGCCGAGATATAGACAATTTTAATTAGTATAGAACCTAAAAATGCAAGACATTAAAGAATCGAGTGCATATTTGAAAATATATTAAAGCAGTCCATGAATGATCTGCATTTTAAAATTCTAAATATTAAGACGAACCCCAAATGTTTTTACTCTGATATTTCCGGCAATTACGATCCGATGTTCTGGAATATGTATAGTTAGCGAAATTTTGGCATGGGAAATCTTTTAATGACAAGGATAGAGAAATTAAAATGGAATTTCTAAGTGCAAGATTTGAATACTATTTGAAGTTATTTGATTATCAAATATTGATTGGCGAACTCAACCCTTTTTAGATGATTTCTGTAGGTAGGTGGGTAGTTGAATTAAACGTCGCATTGAGCCGACGTCCGGGATCAATCCCGAAGGGAAAGATCCTAGATCGTCGTGTGCATGGGGGCTAGTGCACGTTAAATCTGCCCGGGCCTCAAATGTCCTCACGTTGGCATGGTGTGGAAGTTTGTAAAGTGGGTTCAGGTGGGACCTCGTCATCTGACCATGGTTCGAAATTACGTGTTGTCTTCGGTTGGTAGGTATTTGAATAAACGTCGCACTGGAGCAACACAACGGGCTATTGGCGACGGTCCGGGATCAACTGAAACACTTTTCTGTCCTAGAAAATGCAAATATAGAGAAAAATTAAGCGAGCGCAAAATAATTTTTAAAGCTGAGATTTTTATAGCTTCTACAATTTACTTTAGATCCATTTCACATACTATAGGTACTATAAACTTACAAAAACTGATACTGAGATGATTATATGCAAAAGTCGATTTTGAGTTTTGGAATGATTGCCAATGCTCTTTAAGTTCATTTTCTAAAAAAATAAAATCTATCGTATTATTGCAGTCAGTTTTTTCCTTATCAATATTTTTTTATTGATAAGGAAAAAGGACCTTGCACCAGGAATGCGAATTTCGGAATTCCACCATCATTATGGAAGGCTGACAAATCATATTCATACGATATCATGATCAACGTTTCAAGCAATTACACTTTATGCTTGAAAATTCCATCCCGCATTTTACAGACAGGATACGTAAACGATATGATACTGAGAGATTTTCAGCGCAACCGAGACCCATTTGCGATTGCATCATACTCTAAAATTCTAAAAAAAACCTCCAAGGTCATCTTGAGAGGCGACTACTGTAGATGTTAACTATGACGTCATCTGCACAGACAGACCGGGGGAGAACACTCCCTAACAATACTCAATGCTATTCTTATGGGGATTTCGAATTGTTTTTAGCCTCCTACGACAAATAGAAAGGGGTTTAATTTGGTGCCTACGTTACTCGCAGGGTTCTAAAGTATAAGTGCACCGAATTTGGTGTGGGTTGGTCATACGGTGTAGTTTGTATAAAGAACATACAGACAGACGCCAACTCTGCTTTATATAGATAGATAAGAAATATGACCGTTTAAAAATAAAAGCTGTTTAGTTTTGAATTATGTTCTTAGGATTTCGTTGGCTTTGTGATCTGACGGGGTGTGAGACTGGAAAAGCGTTTCTCGTTACAAATCCCAGAACTTAATTGTCACGTCTATTTATTTTTTTATTTTTGTAGTGGCTTTAAATGTGGCTAAGACAAGCCGCACTCTCGAGCAACATGCGACAAAGCATACAACAGGAGCATGCGTACTTTGTTTCTATACAGAATATATGTCGATAAACATATTTCAGACAATTCAGTGTCACAAGACTAATGTGGAACCAATCTGGTGACATGTTTAAGTTGATATGAAAAATAACATGCTGGTCGGTCAGCACTGGTACAAAGCTTTCAAACAATGGAAACTGAAAATGTTTAAAGTACAGACTTGTATTTAAACCAGATCGAATCAAAGACCTTATAAAAAGTCTTTTGGAGGAAATGTAGCTGTTTGATTCATCTTTGCTCGTCAGCAATCGGATTATTAATAAATTTTCCCAAGTCTCTCATTGTCTCATTCTCATTGTCTCAGATATTTATCAAATGGAGTGATCGAAAAGAAAAACAATTGAAGATCCATTTTAAATTATGTCAACTAAAGAAACATATTTGAGAAAATTCCGTAGTTTACCGATTGTAGGTAAGAACGCTAAGGAAAATCGGTAAGTATTTCAAATGCTTTTTTTAAGAATAGGTTGATACAAGGTTTCTCAAATGTTCCATATTGGGGACATGAAATTTCTTGTAATACTTTTCGAGGTTCATCTGGAAATTAAATCCGATTTTGCCTACAAAAATATTTTCCGTTTCATTATGTCCACAAATTTTTTCAGCAGGGATCATTAATAATTAAATTGAGCGCAAAAGAATTCTATTAAACTCATCATAGTTATAAATTACGGTATAACTTTAAAGACCATTTTATTTATTCACAAATGAAAAATAACAAAATGAACAATTCAAAAAAGGGGATTCCTTTTCTCGCGTTATATGAAGGGTTTTTACATCGGTATTTGTATGCATTAAACCTGCCAAATTTTGGCTGTACCACTTCTTATTTATGTTACAAACGGTGTAGTTTTTGCTGCCAGTAAAAATTTACCTATACTTTGTCTAGGTGATAAAATACATCTATTCCAGGAAAATATCTGTTTTCCTTGTTCAGATACGATTCCTGGATTTCAGATACGATTCCTATATCAGATACGGCCCACCGAATAAGTTTATCCAACCCGCAGACCAGATACGAACTTCCGGATAGGTTTACCCTGCCCATGGATCAGATTCGGCCCTCCGAAAAAGTTTACCCTGCTCAAAGACCAAATATCCCTTCGAATAAGTTTACAGGGCCTGTGGATCAAATATGGCCCTCAGAATAGATTTACCCAGCCTGCAGACCAAACACAGCCCTCCGAACAAGTTTATCAAGCCTGTTGCATAAAAAAATCTAAGGCTAAAATGGTTGAACTTTGCTTTGCCATTTTGTAACAATTAATAAAAAATATTTAAAAAATAACAAAGCAAAACATGCCGTTATATAAAAAATAGCTACGTTGATATTTGTATCAGCAGGTTGTTATATTTTCCAATTTATTTTGTGACAGTGCTATTTTTTGTACTCAAAGTCAATAGAAATCTTTATACCACATGACTTGAGGAAGTAGAGTGCCTGATATACCACTTTCTTGAAGTGGTTACGTCTAGGTATATAAATATGTGTTTATTGCCATATATTTATTACCATAAAAATGTCTATTACAATAAAATTACGGCCGTCCAAGTTGGTGATGTCTCGCAGCACAGAATGTGTACTTAAAAATGTTGGCCATGCATTAGATATTCAAGCGGATAATTGCAAGATATTTCATTGTAATTACGACATATAAAAGTCAATATTACCATATAGTATTATTTAAGCTAATTTAATTGGTTAATCTTTCGACTTAAAAGACAGGTATTTTAATTAACGTCACACTGGAGCAACACAACGGGCTATTGGTGACGGTCCGGGATCAATCCCAAATGGAAAGACACGAGGACTGTTAAAAGGAAATTAGATACGATAAAATGCTAAAGTCTAACTATTAGATAGAGAGAGAGACGTTGATTTGAGTTATTTATTGTAATTTAATTTGCAAGTTCAAAAAGGGTCACATTGATCCCTTAACTTCCGACTCATTTCAGCAAATCAAGTTCAACTCGATAACGGGGATGAGGTTTTTAGTCGAAGCTAGACTTTTGGGAACCTGGAGTAAATGAGTCTGATTCCGCCCTCTTTCCAAAACAAAATTTGCTTATTCAAAATGCTGATCAAGTATATTTAAATGATTAACTCACAAATATACTAATTAAGGCCATATTAATTTGTTAATGATATATTGTTTGCGTTAATTTTTTTATTACAGTTTTTGTTGATTATGCATAAAAATAACAAAAGACCGAGATAAAATTATAATGGCTCAAGTTAATGGGACACTAGGGCAGGAGTAAGAGAAAGCGTCCCTTGTCTTATTTTGTCTCACTGTCTCCAGAGTTAGAGAAGAAAATTTTATTTATCTGTCTCTAACTTGTCTCTAAAAGAAAAACCAAAATACTTTTAAACAAATGCTTCTGGAATGCCCCCCTTTGAATTCCCCGTAACTTCGCCCCCGCTTGAAGAAATATATCAAAATGTATCCCTAGTCGTCATTGTTTAATTTGCACAAATGACAATGTTTTCTCCATTCCATTGCACACTTAAGTTACAATTTTACAATACTTTTTCGATGACGTTTTAAATTTTAAATTTAAAATTGTTTTTATAATTATTGTTACAAAAATTCTGTTAGTTGCCGAGAAAACATTTTTCAAACTATGTAACTATTTTAAACAACGAAATTTCACAAGTTCGTGGCGCCATCTCTTGTATATAATTGTATCTAGTTCCATAAACGTTCAAATACTCGTCTGATTGTGTGAATGTTTGGAATTCACATTCCAAATTTAATTGAATTTGAAGTTTAAAATCCAGAAACAATAATAAAAAATTCCGTTTGCAAGAGAAGCATTGTTTTCACCTCTTAGAAGAAGTGGATAGTATTTTATAAAACAAAACGTTGTATACCTTCCTAAAAATAAAATGAAATCCAAGATGAAAAATGAAATAATATTGTGAATGATTGTATAACCGTACTAATAAACCGAAAGTATTGTTCTGAAAAAAAAATCATTCATAACAGCAAAATGATTTTATAAAGGTACAAAAATCATTACCGTGTAAGTTCTATTGAAATTTAGAAAAAAATTTATATTATATTCAATTATATATATATATATATATTATAATGATAATCACCCCATTGAATAGTTATAACGCTACGAATTTTGAAAAGCACCCTTATTTGAGGTATATCCGACATCCATAGGCCCGGTGCACACATCCGATTTTTAAACGTAGGGCGCCACTGCGTCGCCGTAGCCAACTACGCACACACCACCGTGAAATGACGTTCTCATTCGGTCGCCAGTTGCGATGGATGTCTATCGAAGGAAACGTGGTTGTTTCGCTTACTTGGAGTACAAAAATATGTTTTGAAACAAACAGACGTTACTGGATACATCCATTTAGTGATTTAAGACTTACAAGAGGTAGATTTTATACATTTTTTGTGGATTTACGAGAAAACTCATATAAGTTTTTGCTGATAAGTTTAAGCTGTTGAGTAAGGCCAGAGAAAGTCACACTACGAAAAATGCAAACTAGCGTTCAACAAGAACATAAACAGAACAAGCCATTCTGACTCCGAACCTAAATTCTTTAAGGCCGCTACGGAGTCCGTCTTGCTGGAACGCTGAAAGAGGTCGGACTGTAGGATTCGTACACCCACTACAAACCAAACTAAATCGCTTAATGAAATCTCTTGTGAAGGATACATTTAAACCAGTTACAAATTGTTATCTAGAGTTCGTAATTATTTGCGTCCAGTATTTTATTCATGTCTCTCCATATCGTTTATCTAGGAAATAGAATGCAAGTGCACACTTCAATTAATAATCTTGTCGTATTCCAATTCGTATGTACATTCGATACATATTCTTTGTGTTTTTTAAACTTAAAGAACAACTATAAAAATATGATTATTTCATGTTACGCCGCATTTACTACAAAAAAAAGGATGTGTGCACAGCTCAATAGAGAACAAGGTACTGAGAGACCGGAGGAGCGTGCGCGGCTACTGTGCGGCGACGTGGGGAACTACGGCACAAATTGCACGCAAGGTGGACATACGTCGCCGCAACGTCACCGGAGGTATGGTGTGCACACTATCTGATCTGTATCTCAGACCGCACTACGGTGCCGCAGCGGCATCGCACGTTTAAAAGTCGGATGTGTGCACCGGGCCTTATACTTTGAAAACAATCACATTTTTAGAATGTCATAGAGATTTGTTACAAAATTCCATGGTTTGCCTTTTAATGTTTGACAACAATGCTCTTTCTTATGGCAGTTACCCGCAAGAAACGGCATTAACAATAAAAATATACATGCTTTATCCATTGTTGGTTAACTTTTATGTAATTTTATAGCTTATTAAGGCAGGACTGGACTTACGTTATTGTGGTTCTACATCTAAAACCTGTTTTAGGACTTACGTAGCACCATAAAAAGGTGTTTCAAGTAAACTACACGAGCAATCTTAGTAACAATGTCTTTAATACTATCAAAAACATAGAGAAAGTACAAAAATATTTAATATTGTATAAAAAATATTTAATATTGTATAAAAATATTTAATATTGTATAAAAATATTTAATATTGTATAAAAAAATATTTAATATTATACAGATTGAGTGTTGTAATGTTGTAAATAGCTTAAAAACTACAGATTAAGCAGTAACATTACTCTAGAGTGGTTGAGTCATCCTCAGGAAAGTTTCCTTCCTTCTCTCCATGTGGAAGGTTGTTTTCAAAGAAAGGTCTATACTCTTCAGGGACCCACTGCGTTAAATTCATGTGGTCTCTGTACTTCTCATTACTTATCTTGTTTTGTCTACTCTCAATTTTGGGATCGTCGTTGGCATAACAACCCTTTGTTCCTCTCTGATTTCTTTTAAATTCAACAGTTTTAAAGGTATCATCTGCGAAACTGGTCTTATAGTACAACTTGCAGTGTGAATACAACTTTGCGAAGCTGTATTCACACTGCATTGGATATCAAAAATGTGTTTATTATCTGTGTTTTTCTTCCTTGAAACAAATGGAGCTTCTTTGCTCTTCAAGTAGAGAAAATCAAGAGTCTTCAAAGCATATCCTTCTCACAACAAAGGGGTTATTTTTTGAACATGAAGCAATACAATTGACCCAATCATTTGTGGTAAAAATAGTGTGTTTTTTTTAGTTGCTCTTTATCACACTATGCTTGCCATCTACTTCCATGTGGATGTGTCGAGCAAGTAGGATTTTATGGTTGACTTCTTTTAGAGTAGAAACTTTTTCCAACAGCCATAGGTACATGAAAATCATTAATATTCCTGTTTTGGCCACTGCAATTATCTGTCCGCACTGTTAAGTTTTCAGTAGGCCTATCAGGATTTCTAAGCTCTTCATTCGCCCATGTGAATAAGCATGATGCTATTTCGTTACCTCCTCGGCCGGCTGTAACTTCATCCCAGATCATACACCAAGTTTTGTCAACGGTTGTGTAATAAATTGTAATATTTAATGTCCACAGTTTTCTCGAGTAAAAACTTTGGGAGTTCTTCAAATCCTGGCGTTGGAAAACATTTTTGGAGATCAGACATAACGACTCTCAAACCTTGATTAGCACGGCCTTTCAGTTTATCTTCCCTTATTAATTCATACCTACCTGAAGCTTCGTCCAGGTGGTTTTCTTTTTGTAATTTACGTTCATTGAGTTTTTCATCATTTTTAATTTCGCAGTCTAGTTTGTCGCAAACATCACAACTGTCATTATCTGCTGAGTGGAAAGACAAGTTGAAATCTTCATAGAAAATTTTGGAGCAAACCCACTTTTTCTCTGGTTTAATTTTTCTTTTTCGCACTCATCTACATACAGTGAATACATTGTGGAAATGTTCAGGTGATTGCCCAAATATTTACGTTTGGATCTTTCCCTGTTGTAGTGGCTTTCATACACGAGAAACTTTGAAATATGGTTTTTGATCCGTTCTAAGCAATCACTCGGTAATTTATTTGGTGGAATATGTTTTCCCCTAAGGTCTGGCGTTACCAAACCAGACTCACTGGCTTTTTTTAAAGCAATGATGAAGGTTCAAAATTTCATGAAGGTTTCAGAAATAGAAAGCGTATTTAGGAAAAAAGTTTTGCAAATGATTTCAACCTTATTATTAAAGTTAAAAGTTTGTCTGGCTCAAACAAAGGTTAGGATTTATGCTCTTATAACCCTAGTAAATCATAAAGGGAGATTGTTTTACAGATTTACGTTGTTATGGTTTGATGCAAAATCAGATTCTACATACAAAACTGCAATAACCTTAAAATCGTCATTTTTGGACTTAACGTTCGTCTGGTTCTGAGGTACAGATTTGGTAGTTTTGGAGTAGCTGGTAGGTATATTGAGCATTTCAATTACTTGGATTGTTTTACCAGTGCTGCTGAAAAATCAATTATTTTTACAAAAACTATTTTTATGAATTTGAATTCTAATATTTTATTTATTTTGAGCTTTATTTTTCTTTACAAAATATAAAAAAATCTGAATATGTGGGACAGACGATAAAGAGATTAAACATTATAAATAAAATATACAGAACAAGATATTTTAAAATATTACTGGTAGCTAATATGGCAACCTTGGTACTTTTTAATCGTTTGCTCTTTTAAATTTGTGTCCATTATATTCCGAGAATCGATTTTGTAGTGAAAAACAGATACTACATTCATTAGTTTTCGTTCGAAGTTTTTTAAAATCTGTTTTAAGATGTTGTTGTGGCTCAACCCTTGGCATCCTTCAAAAAGTCGCCATTTGGCGTACTACGGCATCCTCGCTGTGTAACTGCCTGTCCTCAGGCAATCGCTCTTTGGAATTGACTCGTATTGCAGTCACCAGTGATATGGTTCACTAATCCTGGCAATGGCGCCAGTTATTATGGATATAAGACTGTATATATGTACATATTAGTAAACTTGTGGTTATTCAGATTAATTGCCTCATAGTATCTGTTTTCATCTTCAAAAGAATTGTTACAGTCCACTTATAGAAAAATGAACCGGTGACCACACAACATATGGTCCTTCTCACCGGAGACTTTAGTTTCGGTTGTCACAGAACTGGCTTTAGTTATAGATAAATAGAGCAACTATGACGGATAAGAAAAAAATAGTATGCCTCAATAGGCAAAGAAGTGCTTATAAAGGACAATTAACAAAAATCGCAGCATTTTTGGACAATACCGAAGAAAAAGATGACTTACAATCTCAAATGAAGCTGGATAATCTAAGAAGAGTTATAGGAAAATTGGATGATTTAAAAGTGCAGTTCATCGAAAAGGTCGTCGATGAAGCAGAATTGGAAACGCACCTGCAAACCTTCCTAGAATTAGAAGACGAAGCCGAGCAAATGGAGGTAAGGCTTAGAAAACTCCTATTACTTAATGTCAATATGGAAAATCCTAGATTAAAAGACTCTAAATTAGATAGTTCTTCGATGAATGTGAAATTACCTGAGGTACCTTTACCAAAGTTTTCAGGACATTATCAAGATTGGTACACATTTAAGGATCAATTCGTAAACTTAATTGATTCAAATGATAATTTGAGTGATACTCAAAAATTATATTATCTGAAGTCTACCCTTAGCGGTAGTGCTTTAGACGTTGTTACTATGGATGACACATACACTTCGCTTTTTAAAGCATTAGAAGATCGTTTCCAAAACAAACGTTTAATTGTAAATTGCCATATGAATGAAATATTAACAATAGAAACTGCAGCTCAGGATGCAGCTAAAAGTCTAAGAGCAATAGTTGACGGCTGTCAAAAACACATTCGAGCTCTTAAAAGCTTAGGACTGGAGCTTAATCAGTTTTCAGAAGTTATGTTAATAAATATAGTTCTTAAGAAACTTGATAAAGAAACGAAAAAACAATTTGAACTATCGCTTACCACCACAGAAGTACCTAAATGGCAAGGATTCATTGACTTTTTACAAAAACGTTGTTTGGTTTTAGAAAATTTACAGTGTAATGTAAATGTAAAACCTAAATATTCGCACATTGATAAAAATCAAAAGTTGAAAACTTTATTAGTGAAAAATAGCTATAAAGATTATAAATGTGTTTTATGTCAAGGAAATCATTCTATTTTCAAGTGTGATATGTTCTTAAAACTGAGTGAATACGAGAGATATTCAACAGCAAAAAAATTCAACCTGTGCCTCAATTGTCTTAGTTCTAAACACAAAATTGCGCAGTGTCATTCGAAAGGAGTTTGTAATATTTGTTTCCAAAGACATAACTCTTTACTTCACAGACAGCGTTCGGCTCCAAACGAAACTGAACAGACATTTGGCGCTACGCAAGTAAACAAAAAAGAAAGTAGACCGCCATCCAGTGATATGAACGGTGCCGCGAAAGAGGTGGGGGAAGCGAATGTTTCGAAATCTGGAAAAAATAAAAGTAGAGTACTTTTAACTACATGCATTATTCATGTAGAAAATACGGATGGAATGAGAATTCCAGCCCGCTCGCTTCTTGATTGCGGTTCACAAGCCAATCTAATGACTAAAGAGATGGTAGACGTATTAGGATTAAAGAAAAATAAATTGAATGTTTATGTTTCTGGGATTAATGGGAATGTTACAAATATCAGATCCCAAGTACGTACGAACATTTCAAATAAAGATGGTTCTTTTTGCAGATCAATTGACTTTTTAGTAACACCTAAAATAACGGATTGCATTCCTTCTCATAATATAAATATAGATAACGTAAAATTGCCGTTGGATATAGAATTGGCGGATCCAGACTTTGGGAAACCAGCTAAAATAGATATTCTAATTGGAGTAGAACTTTTCTATAAAATTTTAGAGGCTCATAAGCATGAAATTTCACAATTAATATTTCAAAAAACAGTTTTCGGCTACATTGTTTCGGGAACAATAGAAGATGTTTCACATCAGATATTTTGTGGGTTTATCCAACCAACAGATGCTTTAGAAGAAAATATTCAAAAATTTTGGAAAATGAATCACGCTTGGTCAGTTTCGAAGAACAACAATGCGAGAATCACTTTAAAACAACGTATCGTCGAGATAAATCAGGAAGATTTGTAGTAACTATGCCTCTAAAGGAAGACGCTAGTACCCTTGGAGATTCGAAGGCTATTGCAGAAAAAAGACTACACCAATTGTGGAATCGTTTAGAAAAAACTCCTTTAATGCGAGAACTTTACTGTTCTTTTATGAAAGAGTACGAGAGTCTCAATCACATGAGAAAGGTTACTGAAGATATAGATGAGTCATGTTGTTATTACCTACCACACCATGGGGTATATCGCCCGGAAAATTCTACGACAAAACTCCGTGTTGTTTTTAACGCTTCAAGTCCTACAACAAACGGAAAATCATTAAATGACATTCTTTTGAAAGGACTCGTAAACGAAGATTTATACGAAATCATGATTCGTTTTAGAAAACATAGGTTCGTATTTCTCGCCGATATAGAGAAAATGTATCGCCAAATAGTTATAAATGAGGAGCAACGAAAGCTATTAAGAATCGTATGGAAATCAGATGCTAAGTCACCAGTAGAGGTTTATGAGTTAAATACAGTCACGTACGGAACATCCTGTGCTCCGTTTTTGGCCATCCGAACTTTAAAACAGCTCGCTTTGGAAGAGGCAGAAAAATTTCCTGCTGCGTCTGAAGTTCTTTTGAATGATTGTTATATGGATGATGTTATTAGTGGGGAAGAAAGTTTGGACGGTGTTAAGGAGCTTGTAAAGACTTCAGACTAAGATAGATGGCGCTCTTGCGCATGCCCAGAAGGACTTTGAGAAAGGAAAGAGTTGAGAACGAGTGTGGCGAGAGACGGGTGGGTTGTGTTTTTTTTGGAGAGTGATCGAGACTGAGATGTTTCGTTTTTGATATTTACTACCTTTATTATTTTGTGTTGTGTGTCGTGCCTGTACTGTGTCCTGTGAGTTCATTAAAATGGTTTGAACCAAAAAAAGGAGTATTCCTTGTGATGATAATTTAAAATTTTGAGCAAGTCAGTACAGACGACGAAGAAATGGTGGCAGCCGTTTGGATACGATCCTGGTATTGCTGATATCTCCAGTGCAAATTATTGGGTGAGTACCAGATTTCATTAGCAACAGTGCCTTTTTAATTGTAATTTGTAAAGTTTTGCATGTTGAGTTTTGGTTCATTGAAGAATCGTTGTTTTGGTTTCATGCAGTTTTGGTTTTGTAAAAGGCAGTTGTAATATGCAAAAATGCTCTCTTATTTTAACTAGGCTGATATAGTTAAAATTTTGTTTGGTAAAAGGAGTGATAATTTCGAAAAGTGTTCTTATTTTAACTAGGCTGATATAGTTAAAACTTTGTTTGGTGAAAGGTAGTTGCAATTTTGCAAGTGTTCTTATTTTAACTAGGCTGATATAGTTAAAATTTTGTTTGATAAAATTGAGTGGTAATTTTGAAAAAGTGTTCTTATTTTAACTAGGTTGATATAGTTAAAATTTTGTCTGATTTTGAAAGGCAAATTTATTCTGTTGATTTGCAAAACTATTCTTATTTTAGCTAGACTGATATAGTTAAAATTTTGTTTGATTGTAAAAAAAGAAAATTTAGGACACTCATGTGGTATATATAAAAAAAGAATTTTCTGTTCTGAATGGTTAGAATTAGAACTATTCAAATGGTCAGTTTGAGTTTTGTTTTCTGAGAAAAGAGAATTATTTTAAAATTTTAAATTGAGATAGCCTAGTTTGTTTTGTGTTCTTTTGTATGATGCTATCTGATGACAATTGAAGTGTTGTTAAAATTTGATTTGATTCTGTTGTATGATTCAAAATAGAATTACAAATTTGGTGTAGAAGTATATAGTTTGAATTACAAGTATAATTCTTTTTGATGAGTGTTGTCAACAGCACCAAATGCCTAGAATTTTCAATATTTAGTGCGTCTTGGGTTATTTTGCTTTGGAAAATATTTTGTTATATTTCTGAATGAATCGGAAATTCATTTAAAAGAGTTTTGGAGTGTTTTGAAATTGTCATTTTCATTTGTTGCTCATTTAAATGACTAAGAAACCCCTTAGAATTGTTTATTTATTTTGCGGAATTTTGAATGTCTAACTTGTGTACTTAAGGAAATTTTTGTTAGTAATTTGAAATTGCTTTGTGTAACTAATTTGGCAAATGTGAGACCATTTTGTGTTCAGAAAAAGAACTCGAAAAAAAAATAATCTGAAAGTGTGGATTTGAATTATTCACTTCCTGTGTTTGTTGACGAAAAAAAAGAAAAGGAAAAGAATGATATTCTGTTTTATATTTTTGTGTGTGCATTTATGCTTCTGAGTGTGAATCAATTGTTCATAGAGAAAAGGGAATTCTTTTGAACTGAAAATACCTTTTCTTGATTAGACAGGAAAGTTGAGTTTATATTCTGAATTGTATTTTAATTGTAGTATTATTTTCAAAACAGCTGTTCTTTAGTTGAACTTTTCTTTAACTGTTTATTTTCTTCTCAATTTGAAAACATCTTTAAAAAAAGATTGTTTTAATGAATGAAAATTTTAATTTGTTTATGTGTTCGAAAATTATTTCTATTGATTTTTGGTTGTTCGGTAAGAAAGTTGTAACGTAGAATTAGCGAATTTAATTCTTTGATAAAGTCTTGTGAATTCTGTTGGAATTTAATACCTTAATAGAGGTTTTTGATAGTATTTCCCCTGGCCCTTAATCATGGCATTTCTTGCAATTGGTAGAAAGCAGGACTTAATTGCTGTTGCGGAAGAAATTGGTGAGAAGGTACCAACTTCGTGCAAGGTTGCGGATATTAAACAAATAATTTTAAAAAGCCCAAATTTCGATCGGGAGGAGGTAACGATAATCATGGAACGAGTCATAAAAGATAGACTGGAAGAGGAAGAATTAGCTAGACAAGAAAAAAATTCGTGAGGAAGAATTAGCTAGGCAAGAAGAAGAACGACAAGAGCGGGAAAGGGTCAGACAACATGAACTCGAAATTAAAAAACTAGAAATGGCTCAGAAGGAATTTCGCCGGTCTGAAGAGGAATCTGAAAATGGGGCGGATAGAAACAGAAAAATCCAACTTACCCAAATCACTCCCAAATTTGACGAAAAAGGGGATGAAATGGGATTGTATTTGATCAATTTCGAGAGGAAAGCAGAGATGGCTCGAGTGCCGAAGGAGGACTGGGTGGCTTATTTGCTGGCCGTTTTGCCAGCCGAGTTATCTAACATGCTTGCCCGAGAACCTCCTGAAGTGGCCAACAATTATGATGTTGTGAAAGATCTCATTCTGAAACGATACAAAATGAACGCTGAAAAATTGAAACAGTGTTTCTACAGACATCAGAAAACAGCAGAGAAAACATGGAGAAATTATGCTCATGAACTGTACAGCTACTTCACTGAATGGCTTGCTGAATTGGAAATTGAAACCTTTCAGCAACTAAAAGATTTAATTGTTGCCGAGCAATTGAAGTATCGTGTACCAGATCAAATCAAGGAGCATTTTCTTGACAAATGGATGAAGTTGAAGACACCTTTTGAATTGGCAGAAGTGATCGAGGAGTACGAAACCATCAGGCAGAGTTTCAGGAAGAAGGAATTTCCAAAGAAGTATGGCTATCAAGGTTCAAAGGGACATTTTAGTGGAAGTAGACCCAAAGTACCATTCAAGGATGACAAGAACAAACATCCGGTCAAAACCGAACCCGCAAGCAACGAAAACCGTGAAAGAGAGTTTAAAAAGAGAAGACAGCTCCGATGCTATGAATGCGGTTCGTTATCACATCTGAGACCCCAATGCCCGAAGCTCAAGAGATCTGAAGTAGTAGCTGCCAATGAAGTCTTTGGAAGACACGTGCCTGAGTTGATGTCTCCTTATACTAGTGCTGGGACAGTAAATGGAGCCCAAATGTCTATCTTGAGAGATACTGGTGCCAGCATCGATCTTATTCCCAGAAAATTTATCAAACCACATATGTACACAGGTGAGCATGTGTGGCTCGCTTCTCCATTAGTAGACAGCCCGGTCTGCTTGCCCATTGCAGAAGTTGATTTGAACTGCGAATTGGGACATGTCCTTACGAAAGCTGCTGTAAGAGACAGTTTTCTGGATCAAGAGCATTACCTACTAAGTAACAAAACCGTTGCTCTGATCGAGAGTATGAAAAAAGATAAGGAGCTGGAGATCCAAGTTATTAATGCAGTTCAGACGAGAGCTCAGAAAAGTCTTTTGACAGCCGAAGTTGAACAGTATCCAGTTGAGTCGAGTCCTGGAGAAGAGAATGACAGTACCGTGTTAACAGAGGAAGACGGAGAGGTATTGCCTATGGCGGAAGAAGCCTCACTTCCAGATCTGATTAAAGCCTCACGGAATGATTTTGTCGAAGAGCAGCGCAAGAGTAAAGAGTTGAAACCACTTTTCCTAGAAGCTGAGGAGTTAGCAAAAGAAACCAAGTATGCAATCGTTAATCAAATGCTGTTCTATCTGAAAAGTGACAAGGATGGTACACAGAGAAAACTGCTGATTGTTCCAGAGAAGTTTCGGGACCAATTAAAGAAACTTTCTCATGAAGGAACAGCGGCTCACTTAGGAGTGACCAAGACTAAAGATGCTCTTTTTAAAACTTTTTTTTGGCCGAATTGTTACAAAGATGTTGAAGAATTTGTCAGATCTTGTGACCAATGTCAGCGAGTCGGGAAACCTCGGGATAAGAAGAAGGCACCCATGAAGATCGTTCCTGTCATCTCGGAGATCTTCACAAAGATTAATGTGGATGCTTGTGGTCCTTTACCTACTACACCATCTGGAAACCGGTATCTCATCACTGCAATTTGCATGTCTTCCAAATATCCCGATGCAGTTCCTGTCCCAAATCTTAGTTCTTCAACCATGGTCGATAGTTTCCTGCAAATCTTTAGTCGGATGGGTTTCCCGAGGGAGCTGCAAAGCGATCAAGGAACGTCGTTTACAAGTGCACTCACAACGGAGTTCCTGGAGAAATTTGGAGTTAAAGTAGTGCGAAGTTCCGTACATCATCCCCAGAGCAATCCTGTGGAGAGACTACATAGAACTTTGAAGAGAATTCTTCGAGTCCTGTGTCTGGAGTCAAGACCTGATTGGGAGAAAATCTTGCCTCATGCCCTGTTTGCTCTACGAGTTGTTACTCATGACAGTACTGGATATACTCCAGCTGAGCTGGTTCATGGACAGAATTTGAGGACTCCCATGACTCTACTGTACGAGAACTTGACGGAAAGCGAGGAAGAGAAGACTAGCGTAGTATCATATGTCTTCAAGCTACTAAACCGCATGAAAAGGTGTCAAGAATTAGCCGTCCAAAACATGGAGAACGCCAAAGACAAACAAAAACTATGGTATGATCGCAAGGCTGTGAAGCGTAAATTTTGTGAAGGCGACCTTGTGCTGGTTGTCGCTACATCTAGACCTAACAAAATGGCAGTTCATTGGATCGGCCCAGGGAAAGTCGTTAAACAGCTTTCCGAAACCAACTACATTGTGCAGTTTCCAGAAAAAGACAAATCCCATGTGAACATGCTCAAGCCATATTTCCAGAGACCCGAAAATGTGAATTTAATCTGTCTAAAAGAGATTAGGAACTGTGACAACGAGGAGGACATTCCAAGTCTCGAGCAGAAGCCTGAAGTCTCGGAAATGACACAAATTTGGCAAGACATAGAACAAAATGGTCGCTTGTCAGAAGATCAGAAGGAGCAGCTGAGAGAGTTGCTATCAAAATACTCTAGCTCATTCTCAAACCAGCCGGGGTGTACTGATCTTACTGAACATGACATTGAGCTTGAATCTGAGAGGCCCATCTGTGCCAAACCTTACAAGATGTCTCCACGCCAAACAGAAATTTTGAAGATGGAAGTGGAGAAGATGCTGTCGCTCAAAGTCATTGAGCCAGGAGAATCTGATTTTACTTCTCCTCTTATTCTGGTAGAAGTACCAGGAAAGGATGCAAGACCGTGCATCGACTATCGAAGACTCAACAAGGTCACTAGAACCCAGTACTTTCCTCTGCCAAACATTGAGCAGCTTGTTGAAAAAGTGTCAGCTGCCAAGTATATCACCGTTCTAGATTTGACCCGAGGTTATTGGCAAATACCTCTGAGTAAACGAGCCCAAAGATATTCAGCTTTTGTAACCAGTTTTGGGACATTTCGACCGTTGAGATTGCCATTCGGTTTGAAAAATGCCCCTTATGATTTTAGTCGTTTGATGGCCGAACTGTTGAAAGACTGTGGAGAATTTGCATGCCCTTACTTGGATGATGTAGCCATCTATTCCCTAAGTTGGGAAGATCATTTACAACATTTGAAAACCGTCTTAGAAAAGATGAATGCAGCTCATCTGCACATCAAGCCTTCTAAGTGCCAGTTTGCTCGTGCGTACGTAAAGTATCTTGGGCACTTGGTTGGTCAGGGCCAGAGAACACCTGGAGAATTGAAGATCCAAACTGTAAAGGACTTTCCGACCCCTGCGACTAAGACGCAGATCCGATCTTTCTTAGGACTTGCGGGGTATTATCGAAAATACATTCCTGACTTTTCAGTCCTCTCAGCACCAATTACAGATCTGCTGAAAGGAAAAAATCGTCGTGCTGCTGTCATATGGACTGATGCTTGTCAAGAGGCGTTTGACAATTTAAAGAAACGGTTGTCGGAGAATCCGGTGTTGTACAGTCCAGATTTCTCGAGACAGTTTCTCGTCCAATGTGACGCGTCAAATCTTGGGATTGGCATCGTTTTGTCCCAAATTAATGACATTGGTGAGGAACATCCTGTCATGTACTTGAGTCGGAAGTTCTCAAATGCAGAACAAAAGTACAGTACCATCGAGAGAGAGTGCGCAGCTATCGTGTTCGCCATCCAAAAGCTGCGATGTTATTTGGATGGACACCAGAAGTTCATCATCCAGACGGACCATAATCCCCTTGTTTGGCTGGACAAAAATACGGGAACCAACCCTAGACTTTTACGTTGGGCTTTGATCCTGCAGCCATTCAATTATGAGGTTGTCCATAAGAGGGGGAAACAGCATCAAAATGCTGATTCATTAAGTCGCATCCCATAAACCTCATATCCTTTTATTTTATATTAGTAAGTTTATTGTTTATTTTGATATTTGTATTATGTGTGAAAATTTTAAATTTTTCTTATCATTAGTGTAAATTGTTTTCCTAAATTTTTAATAAGTATATAATTTTTTGTATAATATTTTTGAGTTCAAGGCACTGATTGCTATAATCTGGTACATGTGCAGTGTATTTTGTGTACTTGAACTCTTGAACTTTTCCAATGACTGCACCTATCTGGAGACTTTTTCAGGCAGTGGAGTCATCAAAACTTTTCCCTCATTCTTCGAGAAAAGTTTCCTCCTTGTGGGGAGGAGTTTATAAGTCTGTAAAGACTTCAGACTAAGATAGATGGCGCTCTTGCGCATGCCCAGAAGGACTTTGAGAAAGGAAAGAGTTGAGAACGAGTGTGGCGAGAGACGGGTGGGTTGTGTTTTTTTTGGAGAGTGATCGAGACTGAGATGTTTCGTTTTTGATATTTACTACCTTTATTATTTTGTGTTGTGTGTCGTGCCTGTACTGTGTCCTGTGAGTTCATTAAAATGGTTTGAACCAAAAAAAGGAGTATTCCTTGTGATGATAATTTAAAATTTTGAGCAAGTCAGTACAAGCTCCAAGGTCAGCTTGTTAAACTTCTGGAATCTGCTGGAATGCACTTACATAAATGGAAGGCAAATCATTCTACATTACTGAACAATGTTAATGAAGAAAAGTTAGAAGGTTATTCATTTACTGAAAATGAGACTAAAGCTTTAGGAGTTACATGGAACCCTAGCTTAGATGCTTTTACGTTCAAGGTAAAAATCAACCTACACGAAAAACTGACGAAAAGGTCCATTTTATCCGATATAGCACGAATCTTTGATCCACTGGGTCTTATCGGGCCTGTCATCACGAATCAATTAAAATCTTTATGCAGGAGCTCTGGAAACTAAAGTTGGACTGGAATGATACTGTTCCTGATTTTCTTGCTCAGTCCTGGTTTCAGTTCACAAAATCCTTAAAATCTTTGGAAAATTTTAATGTCAATCGTTACATGTTAGCTCCGAATGCGCAACAAGTAGTTTTGCATGGATTTGCTGACGCGTCCCCAGTGGCGTTTGGAGCTGCTGTATACATCCAGTCTTTCCATCACTCGGAAATTTCATGCCATTTGATTAGTAGCAAGTCGCAAGTAGCACCTTTAAAAACAGTTACCATTCCTAGACTGGAACTATCTGCTTGCCTCCTGCTATCCAAGTTAGTTGTAAAAATTTTGAAGGCATTGAAACTAGTCATACACGATGTCTACCTGTATACAGACTCAACCATAGCCTTAGCTTGGATCCACACTCCGCCATGGCAGTTAAAAACTTTTGTTGGAAACCGTGTGGTTAAGATCCAAGAAATGACACAGAACTTTCATTGGAACCACGTCTCGTCGAACAGCAATCCCGCTGATTTAATATCTCGAGGTGTAGATGCAATAGAGCTAGCTGAAAATCAAGTGTGGTTACATGGACCAGACTTTCTTACTCAAGAAATGAGTTTTCCCAAACTTGAAGACGCTCCTGTATCTCCAGAGGATCATGAACTTATCTCGAAAGAGATGAAAGTCGATCCTGTTAATGACAAATTCAAAGAGACTATGAACATTTGTGGAATTTCAAGCTTAACTATAGACTTATTTCCCAGTGACTTTTTTAATGACATTTTGGCCTTGACTAATAATTTCTTTAAATTAATTCGAATTTGTAGTTTTATTTTTAGATTTATTGCAAATTGTAGAAACTCATCCAAGAGAGAATTGGGACCTTTATCGACGTTAGAACTGAAAAAAGCTGAGACTTACCTTATCAAACAGGTACAGTATAGATATTTCGCGGAAGAAATAAAAAATCTTCAAAACCAGAAGACCATTTCAGGTAATAGCAAATTGAAATATTTTAACCCTTTTTTGGATTCTGATGGAATTATTAGGGTTGGAGGTCGATTGCAAAATTCCAGTTTGTCCTATGAAAGCAAACATCCCATAGTATTGCCACATAAGCATCGATTAAGTGAACTCATTTTTGAGCACTTCCATAACAAGTTCTTCCATGTTGGGCCACAGGCACTTTTGCATCACGTCAGGCAGAGGTACTGGGTTATTAATGGAAGATCGCTTGCCCGTAAAATAGTTCATAAATGTGTCGTGTGTTTTAAAACTAAACCCGTAGAATCCAACCAAATTATGGGAATTCTACCCGCAGACAGAATCAATCCTAGTCATCCTTTTCAAAAGTGTGGTATCGATTTTTGTGGACCCTTCTTAATTAGATATAAAAAGGAAAGGAAATTATAGTAAAATTTATGTATCTTTATTTGTGTGTTTTGTCACTAAAGCAACCCACTTAGAAATCGTAACGGATCTAAAGTCCGAATCCTTTATTGCCACCCTTAAAAGATTCTTTGCCCGCAGAGGAAAGAGTTCAATTATTATAACCGATAATGGTTCTACATTTGTTGGAGCCAACAATGAGTTGAAAAGATTACATGCTCTTGTAAGTAAACCAGATGACGCCTTGGTTAATTACTTATCATCTGAGGCCATTAATAGGAAATTCATTCCTCCTCGGTCGCCTAATTTTGGTGGACTATGGGAAGCCGGGGTGAAGGCGTTTAAGTACCATCTTAAGAGAACCTTAAGTAATTCCTTAGTAACATTAGAAGAATTTTTAACGATAATTACACAAATTGAGGGAGTTCTCAATTCGCGACCTTTGGTACCTTTATCGTCGGATCCAAATGACCTCGAGGTCCTGACTCCAGCTCATTTCCTAATTGGCCGCCCAATTACTTCACTACTTGAACCTGATATAACCGCAATAAGCGAAAATAAACTATCTAGTTGGCAAAAAATCACCAGAATGACGCAAATCATATGGAAGAAGTGTCAACGCGACTACTTGAATCATCTCCAGCAGCGTAATAAATGGTTCTTTGAAAAGAAAAAGAAGGTTGCATGGTTGTCCTTAAAGACGAAAATTTACCCCCTTCTAAATGGATTTTGGGCAGAGTTATTAACTTAATATCTGGTTCTGATAATAAGGTTAGAGTAGTAGATGTTAGAAGAGGAATTTCCAAAATCTGTATTCTTCCCATCGAAGATAATGAATGATATGTATATATTGGAACTTATTAGTATATCACAATTATAATACAGACTACTTAACTTCATTATCCTATGTAATTAATTATATTTGTTAAAATTGTAGTATTTGCATTATTGTTATATTTGTAGTTATAATAGTGTCCATGTGACAAGTAATTTCTAATTGTATGAACCTGCTTACTTCATGTTATGTACTATTGTCATTTATTATGTACTATTCATATAGTTGAATGTTGAAACATGTCAACGGGGGCCGGTATGTTGTGGCTCAACCCTTGGCATCCTTCAAAAAGTCGCCATTTGGCGTACTACGGCATCCTCGCTGTGTAACCGCCTGTCCTCAGGCAATCGCTCTTTGGAATTGACTCGTATTGCAGTCACCAGTGATATGGTTCACTAATCCTGGCAATGGCGCTAGTTATTATGGATATAAGACTGTATATATGTACATATTAGTAAACTTGTGGTTATTCAGATTAATTGCCTCATAGTATCTGTTTTCATCTTCAAAAGAATTGTTACAGTCCACTTATAGAAAAATGAACCGGTGACCACACAACAGATGTATTTCTGGATTTTCAATTTGATGTTTTTCGTTCAATAACTGTAATCAAGGTAAGTCATTGTTTAATTAGGTTTTAAAATATTTTTAATTATTGTATGGTAATTTTGGGAAAAGCCTTTGTTTTTAAATGACATACAAGGCATACTCTGACATAATAATAATTTTTAAATGACATACGTATATGCATACTCTGAACTATTCTATGCATTCTGAGTAACATTGACACACTCTAGTGACTTTCTGCCTTACTTAAAATTTAAATTCTACAAAAATGTAAAATGTTAAATATAACATTTATTTCCATTTGTGAAATTGTGTATTTAACAATTGTATACCTTTAAGAGTGTGGTATTTGTTTTATGTGATGAATAGGAATTACAATTTATATTAACGAAAGCGGAAGTTAGTTAACCAATTCAACCCGAGTAACGCCGGGTAATTCGACTAGTATTCAATAATAATAGTAAATGTCGTTTATGTATTCAATAATAATTCAAAATAATATAATAGTAAATATATTCAATAATAATTATAATTATTAAATAAATTACTACCAATTATATTAAATCGATAATAATTATCACTATTGAATTGATATAATGCTACGAAAATTTTGAAAAATGCCTGAATGTGGGGAAAATCCCCCTTTAAACTTCGTCTGGATGTTGCAGAAACTAATATAATAGAAGATATATATAATAGAAGATACTAATATAATAGAAGATATATATAATAGAAGATACTAATATAATAGAAGATATATATAATAGAAGATACTAATATAATAGAAGATATATATAATAGAAGATACTAATATAATAGAAGATATATATAATAGAAGATACTAATGTAATAGAAAATATATATAATAGAAGATACTAATATAATAGATATTATCTTGCAATCCCATTCCTGGAAAGGCCACATCCAATGAAATTTTTCATGTAATAGACACTTTTTACGAGAACGACATAAAGTGGAATAACTGCATTGTACTCTGTACTAACGGAGCACAGTCAATGTCAGGACACAAGGCAGGTCTTCAAGCATTAGTTAAAAAGAAAGCACCCGAAGTTATCTGGACGAACTGCATGCTTCACAGAGCAGCTCTTGTCAAAAATATGAGCGAGGAACTTAACAACATTTTTGCAAAAGTTACGAAAGTTATAAACTGCATAAAAAACAGTCCTTTAAAAGTTAGGTTGTTTGCAAAGCTGTGTGAAGATATGGAAGCTAATTATACCTCACTTCTATAATATTGTAAAGTGCACTAGTTATCTCGTGCAAAAGTTAATAAAAGGGTGTTTGAAGTTCAAGAAGAGATTGCAATTTTTCTTGATGAAAATCTTAATGAAGAGGAAAATTTGTTTAGGAATGATAACTTTGCTGTTAAACTTGCCTATTTGGTTGAAGTTTTTGGAAAATTGAGTGCTTTGAATAAATCAATGCAAGGACCACAAATGCATTCATTGATTCAAAAAGACAAAGTGAAAGCATTCATTAAAAAATTGGAGCGATAGAAATCAAATTTACAAAAATATAAGTTCAACATGTTTCCTCTTTTAAATGATTTCTGCGCCAGAGTTAATATTGAAGCAAACAAAAATCTATTTATTGAACACTTGGATGGTTTGCTAATGCACTTTTCACATTATTTCGAAGATCTTGATTTTACGAAGTTCGCGTGGGGATACAGAATCCATTCGTCGATTAATAAGATGATGAATTTGGATTGACAACTATTGAAAAGGAAAAATTGATAGATTGATGAGATTGAAGAATTATCATGCAATACTTCATTGAAACAAAAATTCCAGAGTGAAACCATAGTTCAATTTTGGTTGAATCGAAAGGAAGAATATAATACTTTGTTAAGCAAAGCAATGCACGTACCTGCTGCCATTGGTAACATCATATTTGTGCGAAACGGGATTTTCTGCATTAGCTGCAATGAAATCCAAATATTGAGCCCGTTTAGTAGTAAAAAAAGAGCTACGATAGCACTCTCAATGACACCTAGATTTGAAAAACTTTGTGCTAATAAACAAGCACATCCATCGCATTAAAAATAAATTAATTTAAAAATAAATATATATAGTGAAACCTTATTATTCTGTCAATTACGTTTTTTTTTCTTTCATTTTTTTGTATTAATACATTTTTTACCACTTAAAAATGTGTCTATTATTTTATGAAATAAAGGGGGGCCGCCAAGATTACATTTTTAAAGGGGGACGTAGTAACATAAAGTTTGGAAACCACTGGTGTAGACAAAGCAAACTCAATCGATTGTAATTTTTACAAAAGCACTGCTTTCAACGAATGTTTCAGATACTTGAGTTCATAAGAACAGCGTCAACTTCAAGTAAGCAACCTCGACCTTCAGTCACTTAAGACAAAAAATTTTAATTTTTCAAGTCCTAGTTTAAATACTTCCTTTCTGTGCATTTATTCCGAGATCAGCGAAGTCTTATTTAAAATTCGCTTTTCTCCAACAGAAATTCAGTTTTAAATCGAATCCTTATGGTACTTTTTCAATTGAGAGATTAAGTTTCTATATTGCAACCACGAACCTATTTAGAATGATAGATGTAGTTACATGACTATGGAGTATAACTTTCAATAACACCCATGAAACATGAAAAACAAATGTAAATTGAATTGATTTTAATCGTCTTGTAATGAAAATCTATGTCAAAATTTTGAAATATATTTGAACTACAAAGTAGGACTACCCGTTTTAATTTAACATAACCCATCTTATTTTAAAGTGATTTTTTTAACTTTACCGGTCATTTTAAAATACGAAATTACACACCGTACTTAAACATGTTTTGTTTTGTATTTTTTTTATTTTTATGAATAAGCATTCTACAAACTATTACGTATTCAACCAGATTTAAAGAAAGTTGGTCAAAATATACATATACCGCCAAGAAATTACCCATGTCTGATATTTTGCAGGAAATAAATAAATCATTAAAATTTAACTTCTAAATAATGTATCTGCAATATGTAAAATACTGGAACACAAATACAAACAGAAACGAAATTCCGATCTTTGCAAAATGCAGAATTCTGAAAACAGAAAGTTATGTGCAAACTTGTCGAATTTCGACTTCCTGAATTCGAAAAGACTTTTGAACAATATTGATAAAGACAATAATGATTTATTTACAAAAAGAACACATATTTATAATACTTGGAAATGCTCCAATATGACCGCAATATTTCGCTGTCAACTCAAATGCACACAGAATTCTAAACCAAATTTTAAAAATTAAACATCAATTCTGGCGTTGCCAGATACCGAGTAACAAAATTACGCTTTATGATCAATGAGTTTTTCGTATTCCATTACAAAATGTAAGTTACGAAAAAAATTTTAATATTCTTTTTTTCATCAATTTAGTGCACCTTAAATATGTCGTGGCCTCAAATGTCCTCACGTTGGCTAGGTTTGGAGAGTGGGGTGCCTGCTCATGTGTTGACCTCAGTACCTGACCTTGGTTCAAAATGACGAGGCGTTCTTTGGATCTTTTTCTACGGGATTGATACCGGACCCTCGCCAATAGCTCGTTGTGTTGCTTCAGTGCGATGTTAATTAACTACCTACCAGGTATGCAATAGAAAAGCTAATCGATAGTTATTTAGTGCAATCTTACTGATACTATGATCACCCGAAAAGTGACTATAGAGTCTTCATCTTCAATGTGAATCAGGAACTGATTCCGGATCACTATGCTATCTCCCGATATGAAAGATGAACACTGTCGAAATGTTAATAATTTATATTTTTTTACCTAAGAGTTAAGTTATCCTTTAAACAGCTGTACAGTAAAAAATTCATTTTCTCAGTTAATGAGGAGTTTCTGCTCTAAGCCGACGATATTGTCTTTTTAGTACTAGAGTTTACTGCACATTATTGAATTATACTATATTATGCAGTTTTGACTTACCGTTGCCATTTTTGTTTCTATATATGAAAGCTCAAGCTGTATTTATAAACAGAAAAGCATGAGACGAAGTATGAGTTCTCATCCCACGTGACTTACCCTTCTGAGATCTTACATTCAACAGCTAATCGAAAAAAAAATTTAGCCGGTACTTCACCAAGTTGAGTGGATAGAAGTGTGCGTGAAAGGGTTAAGACAGTGTTTGGATCATCGACCTTCTAATAAAACAGACGGAATATGCAGCTTCATATTATTTCGTCCCATTTCTCGATCTACCACGTGGTATCGGGCGAAAGCACGAATCCTAATCTAGGATCAGTAACAAGCGTGATGAAAAACACTAGTCAATGCTTCGATAGCCAATCAGGTCAAGTCCCAAGTGACTTACCCTTCTGACATCTTACGCAGCGACTCCGCCCACGTGCTGTCTATTTCATCAGGAGGTTTATAATAGAAAGCCTACATTGCTGAGATTTTATATGCAAAGCTGGTTGAATGTAGCATTGATATGGAAGTACTTTTTTTGGTTAATTAGGAAAATTTTACTGAGCGTGAGAATATTGCCGTATCGAAAATGTTCCGTAACTTTTCCAATGTGTAAAACAAGTTTAATGTATTTAAAAGTAAATGTAAAAACATGATAAAGGTATTTATTTTTTTGCACCTAAGCACTAATTAAATATAATTTTTTTGCATTAATAGTAGTTTTTGGTGTTTGTGACAAAATCTTTAGGTGTCCATATTCGATAAACATTATCAAAAATCGCCAATTCTGACTTCTTTTACGTAACATTTCTGATTTCTTTTACGTAACGTTTCTGACTTGTTTGGTGAACGTTTTTCGGTTTATCAAAAGTTTTATAAGAATTTATTCAGCTTCATAGCGTAATGAGGCAGGAGTACTTGAACTTTTTTCATTCATTTGCATAAAAAATTATGCCCTTGAGATCTTTAATTTCAAGTTAATCATAAAACATTTCAACAAATAAACTTCGTTTGTATTTGTTTATTGGGAGTAAGATATTAATTCATTTACACTCTGTATAGTTTAACACAATTCCTAATTTGTGTTGAAATATTTATCTTTTAAAATATTATAGTGCTTAGAAGTTTCTATTGATTAATATGCGTTTTAAGCCCCGTTTTCTTCATTTAAACGTTGTTTTTTTTATTGAATTGTGGGATTATTAATAATTATGAGCGTTTTATTTTTGTAGTTTATGTTTCGGTTCCTGTGAATGGATGAGTAGAGGACCAAGAGCACTGATCTACTGTCTAAGCAGAGCCAGACTCTGTCTACCTCGAGAATTGTTTCCGCCACGAAGTGGTGGTGGTCGCTATAACAACAGAGTTAGTGCATTTTGAGTAAGGATGATTGATGAATGTCTTTATTTTCTTTTATTTTTGGCGAATGATGGCAGCGAAGAGATATAGTTTTGTAATAGAGATTTTCATGGCAACAATCAAAAATAATAAATATATTTCCAATTCGATCAATGTGACTAACTTGAGTTTCTTCTAGAACCTCTATGGAAATGTCATAAGGCTCGTTTCTGCGGCAACAGACAGTAGCAGACTTATGGCGGGAACCGTTCTCATGATAGACAAACAATGAAGATCATGACAATTATCGCCACTTTTGCCAAAGTATAAGATTTCCTTAACTGTCTTAATATCACAAGCCTTGTTATAAGTAAACAATTTTCCTTTTACAAAACTGAAAATCCAGGAAGACTTTTATAAAAAACAATCACATTTATTAATATACAATACTAAATACGATCATGAATCATGCAAGTCACTCATACAAAATATAGAACAAAACTAATTTAAAATATCAGCCTTATAAGCTAATGTCCGATAATGTGGTTATGAAACAGAATATTTCGATTTCTCTTTCCAGATCCTTCCCTTCAATTTTCTTCAGGGATGTTGTCCTCGGCTTCAGTGTTCATTGTTGTCCTCGCTCTGAGAGGAGTTGGTGTGGTTGTTGGAGTGGGCTTTTGGGGTGACCCCGTTCGCCGTGATCTCCTCTTTCTCAGCAGTTGTCTTAGACTGTCGTTTTTCATCCTGAAAGTGGGTATGAAGTTTCAGTTGATTGGCAATAATTAGTTACAAGTTATAGTTATTCTCCATTACTTTAAATTAATTATCCATCAATTTACATCACATGCTCTCTTACCCTACCCTACTCTGTGACTATGAAAACATCTGCTGCAATCGGCGCACCTAACTTATTTTCCCACTTCAGTTAAAATTGAGCGCTTTCTCTTTAAATCTGGAAACCTGCCTGTGTACAACATTGGTCTGAAGTACCATAGATTATACCAAGAGCTAACTCCAAGATATCAGATTACTTGAATAAATGCTATTGCAGAAAGAAGGAAATGTACTTACAATCCATGACACTAATCCATAAATATACATAGGTAGCAGCTGAGGTACCAGTCTTATCATTCCCAAGACCCACAAGATTCCATCTCTCGCTGCAGTGAGAGCAACGGGAGCTTGAGACTGTAAAATAAAAAATTTAATTTTAATTCGTGCTTGCAAGTCACAAAAATCGATTAATGGTTAACAACAGTGTTGATAGAACAATGCAAGAATAATATAAAACGATTACCTTAAAACGAAATTTTTTATATAAACTGTCTTTCAATTTCTACTACTTCGTATTTCTAATAACATGACTACAAACCCCCAAGTAATATAGAGTATAATTTGTAAGAATTCATTCTCAATAATTCTAGGAATGTGGTTCCCATGGGTAAAGTTCAACATTCAATATTTATTTACCAAATTGAGATTCCTGATCGTAATCTTGAAGTTGTCTTACGACAGATATAAATCTTTTAAGGCACTCTTTTCTATTTGGTTTAGGGACATAAAATAAGAGTACATACAAGCAAAAAGTCCAAAATAGTCCTACAGAAAAAGCAATAATAAAATAAGAAAAAGTATAGTATAATACAACATAAATAATACGTGGAGCTTATTGCTCAGTAAGTATACTGATCTAATTATCCTACTCGCAAAAAAGTGACAGGAGAGCAACAAACGTAATCGAACATTGGCAAATATAGTGTTTGAATAATTAGTTTATCTTTTCGTTAGTTATTCAAATTTTTTTTAAACAGCGCAGCATATATTCCCTGCGATTATCTTTCCTAACTCTCCTCTCTCTCTCTCTCTCTCTATCGTTGATCATTAAGGGTAAATATTTGTATACCTTTCATAGCCATCAAATAACTGATACGATGAAAAACTCTTCCACTTGGAAATGTATCCAATTTCAGTTTTAAATTTATTCAATATGAAATCCTTTGCCCTTATGGTCAAAAACACTTTAGAGTAAGGTGGTTTTAAAACTGACATGGTGGTTTTAAACCCGAAATATATATATTCACATAAATTAAATAGAATTAAATGTATTTTCATTGAAAAGTTATATCTTGTTCACGGTGCGTTCTTGAGCTGGTGTTTGGCGATTGTATGGGTAATATACTCTTAATTTTAATAACCCCACAATTTCCTCTTACCTAAGTAGATTACCAGAATGAAGGTTGGCAACAACCTCTTGGCGGCAAAAAACTAACGCCGAGCTCAAGACGGTACAGTTAACTAATTTAAATCGATTCTAATAAGATCAGAAGATCGTTACATTTTTTTGTTTAATTTCGATTCGCCATATTAATTTGGTTTTAATCATACTATTATATTTGAATATTGAATTCAATATTAACTGAAGTTTTTATCTTTTTTAAAGATAATTTTTCAGAGAATTGAAAATAAGAGTGCTTCCCAACCCTCGATATATCGCACTGGCTCTTGGCTGGTGTCCGCCACATCAGCCTCTGCAGGTGTGAGGGAGAGAGAGGAGTAAGCGGCAGCCACCTGTCTGCTCACCAACCTGGCTAAATGCAGAAGTTGGTTCTCGATGCGGGACTACAAAAGACAAAGAGATACGACTCAGAATCCCCAACACAACGGCAACTCATCAGAGATTAACTTGACAATTTAACACACTAACTTATTTCAGCGCTCAAGTTCTACTCAGAAGGTACCACCTAAAGAAAAGAACGTCACCTGACATACGAAAACAATAATTGGTCTGGAACCCCACTCTCCAAACTGTTACACCACGCCAACGTGAAGACATTTGAGGCCACGGCAGATTTAACATGCACCAGCCCCCGTGTACATGACGGTCTTAGAATGGACCGAGTTTCTAACTCGCGATCCTTCGGTTGCTAATCCGTTGCTCCTCTAACGTTGCTCGGTTGCTAATCCGTTGCTCCCCTGGGAAGTAGGAAGACTACCGACCCGGTATTTGATTAAAGAGACATCTGAGATGGTGCGCCGATTAATTGTGATGATATATCTTTCAGGTGCCAGTTTCTTTAAGTTGTCTATTGTCTAAAAACTCAGACGATAGATTACTGCCCTTTAATATTCTTTATTTACAGATTGTTCCAAAGGAACTTGCTCATGATGAATAACGCCCTGCTTTTTTACAAAAGTGACCCTAGCGCTTTCTTATTACATGACAATGCCTCGGTTTCCGTGAAAACAGTATGTCGGTAGACCTAGAACTAGTCTTCGATCACTTCCCCTCTGAAATCAGGATCAATATTGGCGCATTCCAGCATGTCTTGCGTAAGTCATTTTAGCTGGAAACAAGAATGGGACAATGAATACATGTGCTATTTACGACGGCTTCCTCGCAATGACTGAAGGGCTGCATGGTCTAGAAGCAAATCACATATGCGCAGTAGGGCCCTAGGTTGTATGTGCCAAAGTTCGGTCTCTAGTTCCAGCTAATTAACATAATAAAAAATAAAGGATGCTATTTGATCGGACCTCGTACTGGGAACTTTTTTCAAGCAGATTTGTCAAGGAAAAGGAATCAGCTTATAAATTTCCATAATCCTTTAGAAAACTAAATGCTTTTACTTAGAAATTATGCTTTGTTCAATTATTCTTCCATTAAAGCAATGTTACCTTTTCAGTAGGGTCACTTTCGTCTGTATCTCGCCTTGCAACAATCCAAAGTTTGGAGAGGTATTCAACAACAGTGTCGAGATGCGTTTTGGTAAGCTCGATCTACGTTGAATAAAAAAGGTAGGTTAAAAATGTAAGAAAATTTCAATTGTACATCAATCTCAGAGCTTCAGATTTCACTCTACATTTTAACACTTGAAAAATGTTATGCATTTTATCACACTTAGTTAAGAGTTCAATTGTAACAGGATTTGGACATGTGTAGGTAATGTAGAACAGAAATAGGAAATATGTGGATGCTTGTTTTATTCAGCACATTTTGTTGGAATCGCGTCAATGATGCGAGTACATGAAAAAGTTTGATGAAATAATTCCTTGTGTTTTCTAATTGTGATTTATTGAAATATTTGTGAAATTGAACACTATTTCCCCGGCATGCTATGCTTTGCAAGCAATATCCATTGAGTGATATTAGGTCAACAGGGTCTGTGTAGCTAATGCATAAGAATGAGGATGCAAATTTAAAGTCACATTTAACAAGATGGATTAAAGACAGTGCAACTTTGTCTACCAAAAATTACTTTATTATGGAGATAGTTTACACTACTTATATACTGCTGTATATAAGTTAGTTTTTTGCGATGACTGATTCACCACAATATTCCCCCTCCAGAATTTTGGCATTGACTGAATTCAATTGATTAAGATCACAGTTGTACTTCTTTATGCGTGGTCATACAATAGATGATTTCGAGCGGGGTCTTGTGTTGCCTTAAGCAGTCGAGTATGAGGCGTCATATGAAGAAAAAGATGATTGGCAACGATTAATGAAACCCTGATAGGAATAGAAGCATTGTTTATTATCACAGGGCTTCAGATATTTGACGTCACGATTGTTGCGAGCGCCATCTGGTATTTGTCAGAAGCGCCTCAGGCTTGTTTTTGAAAGTGCACATATTCATAATCACGTCCGTTAGTCAACAATTTAGCAAGACTGTGCGACTTGATGTTAGTAATTAGTTTGTCTGCCATGAGATGAAAATTGTTGCTCTACACCAGGGGTGTCAAACTCAATTAAAACACGGGTCATTGAATGCAACTGGTAAGATTCACGCGGGCCACATCACATTTAGAAATTTTCTTAAAATTATATTTTGAAGTGAGGATTCAGAAATAGGGATAGGATAATTAAAACACATTATGTAATTAAGTTAATTTAGGGTAATAATTTATAATATTGCTATAGAATTGCTTTTATTTAAACGTTTATTTAATTTAATGTATTTATAAAACTAAAATTAATTTTTTTAGGAAACTTGCCAGCGCTTTCCTCCTACTAGTTTTCCAATATCTGGATTCAAAGACTGAGAACAGACAATCTTCATTATGGCAGATAGATGTTTATCAGTTAATCTTGATCTGTAGGCCGTTTTATTTAATTTCATGAACGAAAACAGTTGCTCACACATTTTTAACATGACGAAATTGTGTGTACGGTATTGCCTCGATCTCCCCTAAGTGCTATTTTCTTCATAATATATTGTCCTGTTTTCATTTTATTTCAGAGCATCGTGGGCCACAAAAAATTACCTCGGAGGCCACCAGTTTGACACCCCTGCTCTACACCATGTTACGGAATTCGCAATGAAAAGGACAAGACTTTCTAGGATCTTGTATCAATTTCTTTTGTGGAAATTTTGATAAAAAAGGGTTTTGTCACCTTGGACCGTTGTGAAACACTCTCCTCTGAAAAATTTGGAAACCCCCTGGAACAGACCACCGAAACTTACTACCTCATTTATTCTTAATATTGAGCTGGCTTCTGGATTGAAAGGTACCTGGTTCGAATCAGGGGTAAGGCATGGCTTAGTCCGTCTGGAATGAATGTATAACCTCTCTATATATAATCGGGTTGTTCCTCGAATGTGTAGTATGTATGTAAAGTGAATCCACCCCACATGGTGCACCAGGATAATGCAAAGTGGTTCACAAATTCACCCTTAGTGCCATAATGAGTATTGTTCAATTAGCCGGACATTTGGGGGGAAAAACTTATTCTGAATATTCCCGAATTCACCAAGGACTTAAATTGAGCAATAGGAACTCAAAACTGCAATACCAATGGCAGAGAACCAAATAGCGGAAAATCGTAAAATGGTTTTGATGTTCCGAACAGTACATAGAATGATCAACGATTAAACTTGTTAGTTATTTTGTCTGATAAAGATAAAATCAGCTAGAATCAAGGTTCTTGTTAAAACAATAAAATGGATCCAATATTCTTTAAAACCTCTTAACGATTCAATGAAACCTTTATACACGAATTTTGAGTCGAAAAATTTCATCAAAAATCGATATCATTAGAGTGTTTCGTTCTATAAAAAAAACCTTCCGTTTGCAAATACATAAAAAGTTAAACTCTTACCATTTGGATGGGGTATGTTAAAATTAGGTCAAGACTTCTCTCCTGAATGTATTCCCATTTGAGAACAAGCGTGGTGTAGAATCTCTGTCGAACTGTGTTCGAAAGTCGGGTAAGGCGAGCGAGGCTTGATGGATTTTCCTCGTCCTCCTTTGGTTCATCTTTCTTTTTTTCGTCTAAGAGAATAATTTTAAGTATAACAATTATTTTCACAATAATAAACACTGAGTTGTATAATACTGAAGATAATAGTGATGTGTGACACTAATGGTTTCGTTTTCAAACCCAAATACAAAACAAATTCGAATACAAATATTTATCACAATTGTTTTTAATACAAAGAAGCAAAAGTTTAGTATCAATGTAGGAATAGGATTTATTATAGCCTTTTTAGTTACAAATTGATATACTGTTTTCTTTTGAAACTCAATTCTATTCTAATAATTTAAAAAATTTAAAATATAATCTGGCGGTAAGGGGAAAATCAAACTTTTAAAGTCTAACAAATTTGTATAATTATCCTTTTGTATAATTATCCAATCACTTTTCATTCTATTTCCTTACTCTGATCCTCGAAGAGAAAGTGAGATGATCTGGTCGTGTGAAAATTGGTGACATTAACAAAATATAGTTGAATAAATTCTAGATGAGTGAATTTAGTGATTTCTCAAAGAATTTTACTTATGAGAGACTTTAATACGCATTCCTGAAATTTTTCTGTTTAAATGTAAATCTTTAATTTTTCATATAAAAAAGCAGTTTTCGGTGATTTATTAAAATAGAGATTGTGCTGTTTTCGAATGTGCTCGAAAGTGGATTGTTGATTAATTTTATAAAGTATGTATATAGCATTGAACTTCTATACTGAACTTTAAACAAGAATCTTCTGATAAGGGCATGCCTAACATAGATATCCATTTCAAACTAATAAAAACAACAAAATGCATGTTTTAGTTCCTGCCTGTTTGTATTTTGATATTTTTCCTATTTTGTCCAATTTCCACCAGTTCCCATGACTTGTACCCATTTTGTTGAGATAAAACCTGGCAACAATAGCACCAGGACCTTTAGACTTGCCTTAACCAAAGGGCAGAGATAGGACCTAAAAACATACATTCGTGAACTGAAAATGGCGCAATTCTAGGGTGAATACACTTTTTACCGATACCATCGCTACTCTTGAACCGCTTTTTCCAGACAAAACACGGGTTTGGGCTTCGAAGCACGCATTTTCAGACTGATATACCGATCACTGTCGATAAGAAATGGGGTCTACTTTTCGAAAATTCGATAGCCTTAACCTTGAACTCAGCACATATATGATAAAAAAAATGGCGATAAGCTTTATCCTGTTCTTGAGAATCATGTCAAAACACAACTCAAAATACCCTTCGTGAGGTAGAATTCCTGCGATATTAATTTCAATTTTTGAAGGTTGCAACTGAAAATAGTGCTATCGAGAAGACGTTCTGCTAATTTTATCAGTCCTTGGCATTATCTCTTACTTGATCGAATATCCTTCTGTGATGATTAATTTCAAGTTTAAAGTTTAAAATAATTTTTTAATTTAGATAGCAATGGTTGCTAAGGGTTATACTTAATATTTGAAAGCACAATGGAAGAAATATTATTGTGAAAAATAACAGATACGGTAAAATTATAACACTTTACCAATCCATTCCCTAAACCATTGTTTCTCAAACTTTTTTGGCTCAACGCCCCCTTTTCAAAGACATCCCCTCTGGAAAACTATCTCAACTAATAATAAATTTCAAGTGTAGCTGTGAATATAATTTCTTAATTTCACCAAAATATTTATGTGTAGTAATTACAGAATTTCAAAAAATAATAATTTGGAAAAAATTGAAATGAAATTATAAAGCTATTTATTAAAATGAAATCACAAAAATAAATTGCGCATAAACACACTAGATTGCACTCTATTATTGGAAATTAAAATCATTCAAATCAGTTAAATTAAAAATTATCACTAATGAGAAGAATGAGCCTGGCTTTGTGCTACTAATTTAGCTTTTTAGCTCTATTTTCGTCAGCAGCAGCCTTAAATCTCCATTGTGAATTATTTACAGTCAGTCTCTCTTTTTTGTGTACATTGTTTAAGGAATCAATGACAATGTATCACTGTAGTTATAGTCAAGTGGATCTTTGTTTCCTCAAAGCATTTAAACAATTTTTTAGCATTTTCTTATTGCCCACTTTGCTCCTCAACGTCCGCTATTTTCCCAGAATCCAGCACTGCATCCTAAGATTACTTCAGCGCTCACAGGGGGTGGTAGCGCCCACTTTGAGAAAATGCTCTAATCGGATACATTATGCAGTAGTTTCAGTATTTGGGGGTTAAAATGATTTTATGTTTAAAAGAACAGGAGTTTTAAATATTCAAAGGATAGTGGAATTACAATGCTTTTAACAGAATTTGTTATAAATATAATAAAATTTGTTAGAAATATAATAGAATAAAAGCTTACCTTTCGTTGGTGGCAGAATGTAGTCAATATAGTTTTGTGTTATAACTAGAAAACCATCGACTGTTGTGAAGATTGATTTCACCAAATTTTCGCCCAAGATAGCGTTTGCTCCCTTCAAACTAAAATCAGCAGCCGATCGTACCTAAAATAAATATCTGGAGTTATTTTATTGCGTGGAGCTTGCAAATTAATAAAAAAATATGTGCAAACCTCTCAATGAAAGTGCCTTATAATTTATTACTATTTAAAACGTTTATGAGAGATTGATTAAAAAACATAAAAAATACACTCAAACTCTTCTAATTAAAGGTTTGGATTAAAAAAAGCAAATAAATTCGGCAACCTATAATCAAAAGCAAGCAGGTGTAAAGAAGAGTGTTGGTTGGATTGGGTTCTAATGACCTCGAGGGCTATACTTGGCCAAGCTGCGCCAAACATCAAGTAAATGGACAAACACAAGGAATGTTTTACTGACACATACGAGAGAAATACATCAAGGGAGAAATGAACCTACTCTGCCTACAATTCGCTGATTGCTAGCATAGTAGACAAACCCACCGAGCCACGTGAAGTGGAGAAACATAAATGTATGGAAAATGGCGATTGAAGCTAAAATTTTATGTGGTAAGTATTTAATAACTCGTACCCTAAATTTATGTAATTAAACAGCAATAAACAGTTAAAACAAAAGTAAATATATTACTTCGATTGAGTACAAATATATTCCGACTTGATCTCAAGGATCCGCTAATAAATCGTCGTCTAGTAATGGAACATACACAAAAGGAAAGTTTTACTCTGAGACAAATGCTCCCAAGGAGGATTCGAAACTGTGCCGCCTACAGCTCGTAAGTTTTTAAAGCAGTGGGCAAAGTCACTGAGCCACGGCGGCCACGATCTCACCGATGTTAAAAAGATTATATAGTCTAACTTTATTTTAGACAGAAACTTCAAATTATTATCCCAATGTCAAAAGCTTACGAAAATATTTAACAATATTTAATAAGTGAAGTGGTAGAAATGCAGATTTTAAATGTGGTTGTGCAATACAAAATACATTGTTGAGAAAAAGGTGATCTATCAAGGTAAAGAATTTTATTCTATTGTATAAATCGTAATAAAAATTATTAATACAAATTTTTCCTTCCCTTTAAAATCTAAAACATTTCCTCAATATTTTCTGCTCTGCTGTAAATAATTTTTAACGGGGAAAATCACGCCCGACAACAATGCTGATACTTAACCTGGCATTTCCTTAAAAAGCAATTTTTTGTTTCATTAGAGTTCATCATTAGCCTCTTACCCTGTCGTTGCTGTATTTCTTTATACTTTCAAGTCTTGTATTTACGGTACTGTCATACAATTTCCTCGTGTCTCCAATTATCTGAAAAGAGTAAATAGTTCTAAAAATTTCCAAAAGCAAATGTATAAGATATCATTGAAAGCTTAAATGCAAGCGTAGAGATTCGTAAAGTTTAGTATAATTTTCAACTAATTTTAATTACAACCCAATAAAATTATTTTTTACAAAAGATAAAATTTGAATTTTATTGAAGAAATTCTCCCGTATAAATTTCGTATTATAACAAATGTTTTTATTGTAAAGGCCCTTAGACAAATACATCTTTTAACCATTAATATATAAACTCTTAAGGAATTGTAAGCATTTCAAGATTTCCCAGCCAAATGTTAATATTGTTGCTCTACTGTCATGTGTAACTCACGAGATCTAATTAGACCACGATCTCTGCAATTTTAAAAAGGATTCTTGTGGATCCTTTCAAATTCGTATATCTGAAAACCAATTCTAATTTTGAAAAATATTTTCGGAATTCTTATAAAATACAAATATGTACAAAATACTCTAGGAATTATAAACATTTCAAACGGTTTCACAGCGCAAATGTCGCTTTTTAATTTTACTATCGGCAACGTGAAAAAAATTAGAAATTGCGACACCCACCCAAACTCATTGTCAAAAAGGGGTCTTTTTTCGCCAAGGACGCGTCTCTTTTTAATCTAAGTATTTATTCCACGTGCCTGACCTTTCTCCTTTTCTTTCGAGAAGACATTTTATGCGATAACCGCAACTGAACGGCAAAAAGTGAGGACGGAGTAGGAGAGGAATAGGTCAATAAGAGCAAGACACGACCCTTTTTAAATTGTGTAATTTTATTCAAAATTATTTTTTGTAATAAGCAAGAAATTATGAGAATATATGACGATTTACAAGAAAAGGATCCAGGTCGCGAAATTTCGAAATTTAACTTAAGAGTTTTAGAAAATGCAACTTTTCAATCTTTTTTTCTTCCAAGTTTAAAAAAAAACCCAGCATATCTTTACAATTGCAACTCATCTAACAATTTTTTCAATCAAACGGATTAAAACATTTATTTATTCACGGGGGCGTTGACTTAGAGCAGGAAATAATTTTCTAACAAAAACACAAATTTTAAAATACAGCAGTTTAAAGACTGACAATCAATTTTTAGATCAAAAATAAAATTTATGAGCATTTTGAATGTATTGTTTTACCATCCAAGCTTTTGTATTTCTCATCATCATGAAAACAAGCATTTAGTATAAGAAATGCATTTCCGAAAAATGTCAGTTAATGAGTTCTGCTGATATATATTTCAGAATTACTCTGCGTGTTAATGTAAAAACGGAACTCAGCATAAGTATTATCAGTAAACCTTTACATTAACATAACATATTGACATGGGTGATAAACGCAAGTCGAATTTCCTCTAAGAAAGCTGAGATAAATTCACAATGTAATCGACTTTTCAAAGCGCTAACTGTGCGAAAATTTTAATGTCATATGATATAACTTCAGAATCTCTTAACAAGCAAGATTGTTGTTTAGTTACTAATCTATTATCACATATTTCAGACACTTCATCTGAATACCAGAATGACTATGCATTTTCATTGAGTGGTTGGATGTGAAAATGATTATTTTCAGCATTCGCCTTTCTTTTCAACCGAACGCTTAAATTGTTGTTGAGTTTAAGTCAGAATTTTCATAATTTTGGTGAAAGTTTGAAATTAATTTATAAATTCTGTATACGCCGTGAAATGGAACAAGCTTGAATACCTGGAGATTCAGTTCGTTTGAAACAATGCTGCTGTTTATTTTTTCTTCCCGAGAAACTATCATAGGTGCGTATATTAAAATAAAGACTGACCCATAAGCTCTTTTTACAGAGAATGATTTTTGATCCAAAGCGATATTTTCGGACAGAATTGTAGTCGTCAAATGTTTCAAATAATTAGACTAGATTCCTATTTTTACGAAAATATCTAATTCAATTATAAAATTTAATAACATATTTAATTTTCATTTATTAATATAAATAAAGAACACGAAGGAAATCAGTATTTCGAATCAAATAAAAGAATGATTCAACCTATAATTAATTTAGTATTACAGTCGAACGAGAACATTGAATAAAGTAATTTGAGATGTGTATTATTTTTTGAATTTTTTTTAAATTTATTTATTTTGCACGTACATTTGAAGTTAATGCTACAGTAGTGGTTATGGCTTACCTTCTATTGTTCTAGAATTGAAAGTTGTGTTTTGTCTTCTAACAATTATTACGATAATACAGTCAAAGGTAGTAAAAACATTGATTACTTTAGACGGAACTTATTTTAACTAATGGGGAAAATTGTAACTAAACACATAAACAATTTTTTATGCAATAAAATAAAAACTTACCTCATCTGCTGGCTTCGTGATGAATGGAACTTTTTCTTCTAGCGTGCCGAGACCTTTGCAAGCAAGGTCATCAACAGCTTGAACTGCAAAAGAACAATTTCACTTCCATGTTTGTTTTGTGCAACTCAAAAAAAAATCACAAATCTACTAATTTTCTATAACCACAAAAGTAAAATCATTCTGATAATTAACAAAAATTTGATATTTTAACATATTTTAATACCATCAAAGGAACATAAGAAAATTGTATATAGGGTTAAAAAATTTAAAAATATTATATAGACTATTAGTATTACTCACATTTACAAATATTTATATAACTTCATATCGTCATTGTAGTCATGTTATAAGTTTTTGTGAATAAAATATTTGCAGGACAAATATTTTTCTCAGAAACTTTAATTTTGCTTAGATAAAACTTGGATCCTTTAAATAACTAGTACATTCAAGCAAATTTAAAAAGATCAGTATTCATCTATTTACAAGCCTCTCAACATACATATCTAAAAGAGAAGCCAATCATAAATTATTGTTCTCAATAATTAAATGAGATGTCAGTTTAAAGCACCTTTCTAACAAATTCTATTGATAATATTTTTAATGGCTTACTTTGTTTTTCGAATTTCAACACAACGGGTTTCGCTTGTCCAGCAACGAACGTCGCTGTTTTCTCAGCGTTTGTGAGAGTGAAGTTGACAAGTTTGTTTGACTCCTTGATGTGAGTGTAAGTGTTTGAAGCGTAGTCTAAAACCACGTGAAACATAGGCAGTTTCACAACTCGCTCAACGAAATGACTCTTCAATACAGTATCACCTTCTCCTCTGGCCATTTTTAAGGATTATTTGTTATATTATACCTAAAAATCAAAAAATATTTATGAATTTTCATTGGAAATCAATTTGACAGAAGACGAATTATTGGTATTTTGTTGTGTTTTTGTACGCGTGCCGGATAATCGTCTGCGCGAAAGCCAATTGATTATCGTTTCAGGCGCGCATTGATATCTTGGCTCGCGAAGAATTAAGAATCATTTGCAGCATTTTGTTTTTATTAAACTCTAGTTGTGGCAACATTTAAAAAGATATCTTTGCAATTTGTGTTCTTGTTATCGTTAGAAGTGTTCGTGTTAAGAATTTTTCCACTAGGTGTATGTCGATCTAAGCCTTAGAGCAAATTTTCTACGGACGCATAGAAACGTTCCGAATGGAATCTGTAAATGTACATAGAATTTAATAAATAAATAATTTTTTTTCATTATACAGTCCACTTATTTGAACGTACTACATTGCAAGGGACATTCAGTACCTGCATTTCATTTTTATTTTTACCCATATAAACCAACATTATACAGGTGGGAGTCATTTTCTATCAAGCTAAATATAGGTTACGGTAGTGTTTCTGTGTCGGAACGTGTTTCCTGTACGTAATTCGAAAGTGACGTCACGGCTTGTTTTTAGAATACGATTTCAGTACTTTTCCAATAAGAAATCCAAAAGAGTGCATTCTGAATTTATATAAGATTGTTGATTGGTCAATGCCAATTACATTACACTACACATGTCAACGAAACGGTGATAAACTACATTTTAAGGTAACCCTCATCCGTATCACGCGAGAGCATTTGGGTTTCGGAAGCAAAATCTTTGTATTCCGTCCCTGGTTTGTGAAATCTTTGACTAAAAATCTCTTCCATTGACTTTAAAATACCAAAAGTATTAATGAAGCTACCACTCCTTTATTAGCATGTTATTCATAGAGCAAATTCAAAAGTACTATTCAATAGGGTCCTCATAAAATTTCGCATAAACTTCATAATTTCAAATGGCAACACCCAATTTGGACTTTTTGAATCTAAGTAAATCAAAATGTAACCTCGGATACCAAATTTCAAGATTATGAGTTTACGTCCAAATATATCTGGATTATGAGTATGGAAAATTTAGAGCATTTAATATTAAATTAACTTCCCAGACTTTTATTGAAGTCTTTCGAAATAATCCTCCTATCACGCTGAAACTTTTTAATATGTTGCTGTTAACCCTCCAGGTAGTTTCGACGAGATATCTCGTCCATCAAGATCTAACCAATTTTGCAGAGGTATCTCGTCATCAAGATAATGCTGATTTTTTTTGTGATGATGAGACAAAGATCTGGTCAGTTTTCTTCTAATGATGAGATCAAGATCTGGTTAGTTTTGCTAATGACGAGATATCTCGTAGAAAACAACCGCCAGGAGGGTTAAAGAACCCAAACAAAATCTGTGCAGTAATTAAAGATTGAGAAGCTAATGTAGCATTAGATGCTCCATATTTTCGATATTTATAACCCCGAAACGGCTTGACCAAATGTCTTGAAATTTGGTATCCGTGGTTTCATTTTGAAATAGATACGAAAATTTGAGTCGAAATTAGGTGATGTTATATCATAGGAAATTATGAAATTTATACACAATTTATTACGGTCCCTAACGCAAATTTTTTGCATCATTTGTTTTCTGCTTAATGGTACCTTTGAATTTGTTGTTCTATGAACAACGCTTGAATAAAGCGGAGGATTCAATTTTTCACCCCTGCTGTACATTTTAAAACCGAAATACATTTTTAATATCATTCGAATGCCTGATGAAATAGATTAGTGTACATAAAATATTTCTGGTCAGGAAATGGGAGTTAGGACTAGCGAAAGATCAAAGCTTATATGGATTGATTATGTAGATAAGGACTTTGTCATTTTCAAAACTAAGAACTGAAGAACTATTGCCAATAACAGGTCGAGATGGAACAGAATCATCGAGAAGGCAAAGCCCACACTGAGTTGTCGAGTCAATGAAGAAGAATGAACAACCACGAGAAAAAAAAATCTGATGAATAAGTAAATTAAAAAAGAAACACATTCTTGAGTTCTATCTAAGAATTCGAAACATGTTTTGGTCATGAGATGATTATGGTCGAAAAACGGGAAAATACCATTAAATATAACTTGTATAAATCGGAGAAAACGAACGTCTCCACTTAGTAAGTACCAGTTGCTCCTTTCATCCATTTCTTTGAAATATTACTATGCATAGTAAAATGTAAAGAGAAATAGAAGAAAGAAGCAACAGGTTGTTTACTCGCTGTCTGAAACTTTTCATTCAAACATGTTTGAATATCTCAGGATAATATTACATGTAAAACAAGTATGAATAGCACTTATGCACAATAGTTCAGTATGCCTTCTTATAAAATATCCATGTGTAATGTTATTGACTTTAGTATATATATATATAGTACAAAAACCAATGGTACTGAAGAATAAAAATTATTTACTTTATTATTACTGACAGCAAATTCCAATCAAATCGGGAATATAAAAAACCAGAAAAACTAAAACAATATATAATTTTCTGAACATCCATTACGAATGAAAAATATTTATCTATTGCAGAATGTTAAGTTCGAAATAGTAAAAACACATTGCATCATCCAATTAAAACATCCTTCAAAGTAGAAAGGTAAATTCCTATCTTTAAAGAAGAGGTAAAATCATTTATTTATTTTATGTTAATATCTAAAAATTAATTGTATTTCACAATCATGTATTGGTCATATACCAAGAATTATCTCTTGTATAGTGAACTCAAGGTAAAAATATATTACATATAAGTTAATTTTATAAAGAAATAACTAATTTAAGAGTTATATATAAAAACAAAATAAAAATAGGTACGATTTTAAGAAAAGTTTCTCAAAAAAGAAAATCATATTACAAAATTATAAAAATAATATTTAAGATGAAAAGGATGAGAGATATTTATCCTCAATGACAGTAATTTTCTTCCATCTTATACACTCGTTTTCATTCAATTTGTTTCAATATCGTTATTGGGAAGTTATTTAAAATTTCTCTACACTTGCATATTTATTCATGATTTAATCATAACGATAATCAAAGTGCATGTAGCTATAAAAATTTAAAAAAAAAAAATAAAAATTCCCATCTACGAAAATAAAATAAAATATAGTAATAAAGCATTCCACAAAATCAGATATTTTTAAATAAAGCTTCATTCCATACATGCAAACGATAAAATAACTAAATGTAAAGTTGAAGTATTATAAAAACAACTCACGTCTGCGTTCAGGAGCCTGATATTTTTGTGTCCTGCAAGATCTGCTAAAATTGAATGAAACTGATCCCCTAGTTTAACAGCATAAATATATTTCCCCGTTGTCTATCAAGAGAGCAAAGTCCAGTATCCGCTATTTCCTCTCCGTATCGGTTGCTATCTCAGAAAGACTATGAGGTACAGAAAAGGCAGCTTTTCCGTCTTTTTATTTTTAGAACAAATCATTGGTTTCTATCTAGCCTCGTCGAATTATATATTGTGATAAAGAAATATGGATGATTATATATATATATATAATTCTATGAATTCTTCAATCCAACTCGCTTTTATCTCAATAGAAACCGGATCTGGCTATTTTTAAAACGAAAACCACAAATCACACTTAAATTTCACTTTTCAACTAAAGTAGAACCTTGATTATCCGAGGTAATGTGGACCGTGGACACCTCGTTTAACCAGAAATTCGGATAATACGGACGTAGCAACCCAGTACAGCCTATACGAAACAGAAAAAATTTACTGTTCTACATGTAAACAGAATTTTAAAAAATAAACAGTGAATCAGTCTTTTCAAACCATATCGCAAACGTTCGTTTCCGACACTTGTGCAGTTAGTTTCAACGATTCTAATTACAATATTTAGAAATTATGTATTTTGTCACCTTTGAAGTGGTGTTTCAATTTAATTTGCAGACAAATTGGCATTAAATATCTTTCAAAGAAATATTCTAATAGGTGGGTCACAGGTTGAGAATCGGGGGTTCAGAGAGAAATCGAATTCCAATTTACGTGACAGTACAGTAGAACCTTGATTATCCGGGACAGAGGCCACCTCTGATAACCGGAAACTCGAATAATACGGATGTGGATAACACAAAACAACCTATATGCAATACAGAAAAAAATATATACTGAACTACATGTTACTTCTGCTACTGAAAGGTTCATGAAACAAGGATAGGGCCGCGGTAGTCCAATTGGAAGAGCAACGGATTAGCAACCGGTGGGATGCGAGTTCAAAACTTGATCCAATCAAAAACCGTCGCTTTCGGCAGAGCTAGTAAACATTACATCTATCATGGCTTCAAATGTCCTCAGTTGGCGTGGTGTGGAAATTTGGAGAGTGAGGCGCCAGCTTAGGTGCTACCTAGTCATCTGACCGTGGTTCAAACTATTAGGCGTTGTCTTTGGATCTTTCCCTTCAAGATTGATCCCGGACAGTCGCCACTAGACCGTTGTGTTGCTCTAGTGCGTCGTTAATTAGCTACCTACCTACCTATCATGAAGAATGGATGATAATCTATACTCGAATTTTTGTCACACTGTGTGTTGTGATAATTTACAATAGATCTATACTGAATTACGTAACTTTAAAAAGCTCTTGAAAAAGTTCTAAATGGTCTTCCGTTTCGCAGCACTTTATCACTTCTTCGGACAAAGTGCATACTCGTGCTCGAAGCTTTATTTAACACTCGATATCAAATTCTCGGATAACACGGACACTCGGATAACCAATATTCTACTGCCCTTTTCATGTTAAATAATGACTTCAAACTTAAAAGCAGATTTTTAAATTTCAATGTACATCTGAGATGTTTGACTTTAAAGCATTGAAAGAGTAAGTGTAAATGTATGTGGACAACCAGGGTTTAATTCTATTTTATAACCAATAAACAAAATTGGTTATTACAAGTTTTATGCTTAGGATAATTAGGTATATCTGTCCACTCATACTTCGATAGTTTCTCCTGTGCCCTCCATACTTCAAATGAAATTTTAAAAATAGCTCTTTCAGAAAACACAATTGAGATATTTTTAATAGTTTTGCTCATGAATTTGAAATTGTGACTTAATTTGTATAATTAACTCTGTTTCAGAAAACATGTTGCTTTAAAAATAGTAAATTACAAATTCAGCTGATTAATGAGATGCCAATCGTATAGGTCTGAACCAAAAATCAATCAATTCTACATAACCTTTCAAAGTTGGGGGGTCGGTGAGTGTATGCGAGGATTTTATTACTAGAACCCAACTGCGGTTTATGAGTAGAATAAGCAAATATCGAAAAAGGTTCTGAACAGTGATTAGCTTAGATTCAGATTTGCAAATTATGCGTGTGCTTAATGGTTTTTTACTGCAATAAAAAATATGTTTTATCATTGCAATTCAGATAGGCCCAGATAATGCACAAGGATTAGACATGTACAAGGATGGCAACTGTCTAGAGACTGGAAGCTGGAGAAACCATTACGGAGACCATTTTTTTTGTGCACCATTCCACCATTTGTAGTTGTAGATGCAATTAAAAATTAGTACAATGTTCTTAAAATAACAAATTTAATAAGGGCAGCATAGTTTTTTGGTATCGAAACAATTGACAAATAGCAGTTGTCACTGTAGTCATAGATAAACCGATATCAATCAGTATTGTGAAATGAATGCTACTTACAAGATCTCTGCATGGATACTAAATATTTGTATCTCTTTTGGCTTCACTGCCACAAAGACACGTTTATTTGGTGTCGGACACAAGCACAATCATCCAATTTTATGATCACATCTGCTCTGAAATCGAGAATGGACGTATGATGAATGGAACCAGGACTCTCAACTAGTTCAATTACATCGTTGAACCTATGCTTTTGGTCGTGAAACTATGTTGGTATTAGATGATTTTTACTCGGTAAATCGCTCTGCGCCAACGCAAAGGCAGCTTGATCGAGTCCTTAATTTTTTGTCCGATATCGTACAGCTGTTGTCTGTTTGAATTTTCTTTAAATTGATGGTAATGCTCATCGACACAGTGCAGATCTAGTGGAGAACTACCTTCAGAGCAATAGCATTGAGCATATGGAGAGATCAAAGTATCCTTCGGGTTTTATCTTATCGAAAACAGGCAGCCCGCCTGTTCTATCACTCTCGAAAACTGCGAACTGCAGTTTTTCAAGAATTATAACCAGTTGTGATTAATGACCTTTTGTTCTTTGTATCACATAACTGAGCAACTGGGTAATAGGTGCCAAACCTGTATCATACAAGAAGGACATTTTCTATAATAAACATTAATTTCCTTCATAGTACATCATTCAATGACTATTCTCTTCATGAATAATTTGTATTAGCAATTTAAGGAATGAAAAAAACCCAAACACACATTCGTCTCTGACTGCCCATCTGGCATCTTCCATCTTCTCCAAGTCCCTCCCTTGGTTTTAGCTCATTAGTTTGTACGATTGAACACATTGTAGTTGTGCGACTAAACTGTAACGTTGAGTTACTCAGCTGTAATGCAGGTTCCAACAATAATCAATACAAGGATGGATTATGTGTACACAAGACAACATCCACACACACAGCTGTATCATACGCCTCGTTTGGTGGCAACGCGGCGCGTTTTTTGGCGCACTTTTAGTAGCGAGTTATGGAAGGTGAAGGCAACCCATCTTTATAGGGTTATTCGCGAAAAGTATTTATTTGGTTAGTCTTTGTTTGAAAATTCGTGTGAATATTTAAAAATTGATTACTTTAACACGTTTTTTAGAGGTTTAGATTGGGAGGAGTTTAAAAAATAAAAAAGTATTTTAACCGCTATTTTCCAACTATTTCTGCTAATTATTTTCCGATGAAAACATGTTTTTTTTTCAAAGTCTCGTATTTTTTTCCGTTATTTTCTTATTATTTTCCGTTTAAAATTTTTTTTTCAAGAATTCTTTCCTTGGCGACATAAAAAGTGAGCCAAAAAACGTGCCAAGAGCTTTGCTACCAAACGAGGCTTATAATACAGCTGTACCGAATTATGAAAGCTAAAACATTTATTTACATCAATCAACAAGGAGGCAGTATTACAAATTACATCTCTCAGCCGGAATTCCCAATTCCGATATACTTCAAATTTTGAATTCTTATTCCGAACATAGTTTGTCTTTTATCGAACCGTTGTCATGGTGACGTCTAAAGCATTACCAGGTGGCTCCGTAAACTGGCTGAAGTTTATTTCGAGACTAGTGTTCGTGTTTCAATATGAATGTGTTTAGTTGTGTAAACTGTTGTGAATGTGAAAACTATTATGTTGTTTGTTTGAACAATGTTTCAAGCAAATCAATTCGATAAACTTTAGTGTAATTGCAATACTTGAATTACTTCATAATTTAGTCATTGATAAAGCATATATTTGCTTTTGAGGATCCGAGAGCAATTAAACTATTAAAAACATTTTTGATTTTAGATTAGAACAAAAGAAGTTCCGATAGAAAACTAGTAAATTTCCATTCATATAGTAAACTTTATTTAATTTGCTTTATGAACGACAAATTATCAACGGGAAACGATGTGAATATGACTATCTGTAGCATATATTTTGTGACTGATAGGAGCTACCTCCCAAATATGTTGAGGTGTGCGTGTTGCTAGGATCCTTTAATCAGAATCAGAATCTTCAACCTTTTGAAAAAACAACTTTTGTAATCTAAAGAACAATTTGTGTGAAATTCTTTATTAGTATCTTTTCTCAATTCAATGTATGTCTCTTATCAATAATTTAAAATTCCGTATTTATGTCAGTTTCACACAATCTTTCCGAAATGGAGTATAGATAGGAAAGTGAAGAGTTCCGAAGAGGTTGTGTATGATTAAATAGAAATGAGCGTAAGTCTAAAATATCCGTACAAAAATTTTGTTACATTTATGTACTTGGCGATTTTTATGCATCTAAACATGCATGATAGATATCTTATTACTGTTGTTATGCGATGTGAGGCAGCCAGTTCTATTCAGTAGCAGTAGATCGAGTTCTGACACCAATGACATTTTACAACACTTTGTAAAACACTATGTAACTGACATTTTACAACACTATGTAACTGTGCTGTAAGAACTAGTAACTTCTTTTCTTGCGAAGAGTGATTATGAAAATTATACAAAATTAGGAAAAATTCATTTTCGCTATCGAAATGAATTATTATTAAGTATAAATTCTACAATCTAGCGTCCAATAAGTCTAGATGCTTGGTATTCCTGATAAAAAAAATTTAATTTGGCCAAAATTTTTAATTCTTGCCAAAAAATATATAAATTTGATAAAACCTAAAACAAAAATGACGATATTTCAACACAAATCTGAGTGAGTCGTCAATTTCTATTCCAACATCCTTGATTTCCACTGCAGGAAACCAACTGTGATTTGGAATTTTTCTGGAAAATGTTTGCGAATCTACCGGTTACACGTGCAACGGTTAGTGACCACTGAATATGGACAGAAAGAATGGCACAAGCAATCCTATCTTTAAAGCATTTAGAAAGCGAATGATGTATATCTATCGTTATTTTTATTATTTCTTTCGTGTTCAGTTTAGCATTGTCAGTTATCAATTCTATCAAAGGCGATGTTTGCTAGGGCTTAGTTCCGCTCACTTCTAGCTGTTTTCTTTTATACTGCTCAGAATATTCAAAAGCCTTGGACTGAACGTCGGCTTATTGCAAATCACGAGCTTGCGCAATGCCTTTATCGGACCGTAAACGGCCTCGCTTGACTTAATCGTAGGACTGGGATCGTGAACTATAAATACATTTTTCAGACTAAAAAAAGAATCAATCTTAAGAATGTTCTCTGAAAATGTCGGTGAGAATAGAGATGTAAAAGACACGAATCCCTGAAAACTGCCTTGGCTATCTTTTTCTGTGGAATATATACACGAAACAAAGAAAATGTTTGGAACTTAGATATGAGAGGCATTTTCTGTCTAGTTAAATGCAGGTGGCGGCAGTTTTTCTACGGCGAAAAATATTTCCTGTACTTACCCTAAACATGGGGTCAATTGGCTTGTTTTTCGAACACGATTTCAGCACTTCACCAATAAAAATTTCAAAGGGTGAATTCCGAATTGATATATGATAGTTAATTGGTCAACGCCAATTAGATTAAACGCCAAACGTTGCCAAAACGGCGATGAACTACATTTTAAAGGAACCCCAATATGTATCATGCGAGAGCATTTGAACAGCAGAAATGAAATCTTTGCAGTCCGCCTGGTTTGTTTATTTACACTGAAAATCTTTCATGGATGCATTGTTTTATTTTTATTACTTTATCAAGTGCAAAAGTTTGGGAAAATCCCACAAAGACAAGTTGTAAATCTAGTCATTCTGTGTTTTCCGGATATTTCTTGAAATTACTGCTTTACAAACAGCTAGACACTTGGCCTTGAACTCCAAAGTAGTCAATATTTGTTTTGAAAAATCATGCAATATTAAGATTTTGTTTCTTTGGGAAAGCTAATCTTAAATTCGGTCCTCCAGTTCTAAATTTAGGAATCCGCGCATAAGCGTCTGCGCTAAACTTTCTTAATTGTTTATATCAATTGATGGCAAAGATTCGTTACTCTTTTAATTCATTTATAATGAATATAGAATCCATATCAAATGGCTTTAGTACCTCTGAGTGAAATAAAATTATTCAAAAATATGTAACAGCATTTCGTTTACTTATTTCCAATAAAATGCATGGCAAAAAAGCCCACCTCAGTCAAGTTACCACAGTAAGATATTCTGTGAACGTCTTCAATTTCTTTCCATTCCCTTGTTCAAAGTTCAAAAGGCGATTCGATATTTTTTTTGACGCTGTACTTTTCGCTCGTATTTTCTTTTCTGTGCTGATTTCTACCTTTCATATTTCTCATTGCCTTCTATAATCAGATTGCAGAAGAATTTTATTCAAGACGAACTCTTCAGTGTAGTTTTAGCAATATTATGCAGCTCCATAAATCAAATCAAGCATATTTAAGCTAAGCGACAAAATTGACGAATAAATCCCGTAACCATCGACCTTAAAATGAAATAGACGGAGCATGTGCCCGCTGCTACATGTTATTTCTTCCAGTTGCTTGGTTTGAAGATCTGTCAAGTGGTTGTGGTTAAAAACATGAATCCCAAATTATTGATTGGTTAAGTGACTATCCACCGTGGTCAAAAACACTAGTCTGCGCTTCCATACCCAATCGGCTAGGTCGATTTGTGATTTAACCTTCAGAGATCTTACGACAGCGTTCACATGATCCGTCTATTTCATTACAAGGTCGATGCCCATAACGATAGATTTTATATTGTTTATATCCGTTGTTGCCATTCGACAATAAACAAATAATATCAATTTCTGTGCCATGTACGTTAGTGAAATATATAGAGATTGAAGACATCAATAGATATTTAGTATGGAATCAAAAAATTACAAGGAGGTTCATAAACAAATGTTCAACAATGTATAATAAGAATAATCACTAAACAAGAAGGTTCATAAACTTTAATGTTTTTAATTCAAATATGCGTGGTTTATACTCTGACACTCATTAAAAATGCTGGAGGTTTCTTTATCATTTTCAGAGGAATAAATTTATTTAAAGTACACATGAAAACTGAACACGTAATATTCGAACGGTTTTCCTTACGGAAAACTTATTTTTCTATTCTACTTAGCAGGCTGATGTAATGATAAGGTTATTTATCACTCCCCTTTTGGGGGATATCTAGGATTTTGAAAAAAATTATAAATTGAAAAGAAAAGCTCTAAAATAGTAAATATTTTTCACACAAGACGCAAAGACGAAAGTACACTATTTGGTGATAAATTTTCAGAAGCTTTTAAATTTTTTCCTATATTTACTTCTAATACAGATCTAACATCGGTGTCTCATGCGTTTGGGAATATCATATTTTGTCCTTTCGATTCCTCTTACACATAATTAAAACACTGACCCAGGATTTGTTTCAAGAATTCGGTAGCTGAAATTTCATCATCGATATTATATCTGTGTTAGAAAAGTATAGAAACTATATCCTTTCTCAGTAAAACCTCGATAAGTCGTCACTCAAAGGACAATTTTGACTACTGCGGAATAACCACAGAATTTTCTCTATGTGCATTACTGTAAATATCATGTAAATTTTTAATTTATTACAGTATTCATTGTAACCTTGTAAATTCAGTATCTTGAATTGACGTAAGGTAAGTTGTAATTGTTTCTAAGGCTTCAAAATTTTATCTTATATTAGGGGGTGAAAGAATTTCCTCATTTTCATTTTCATCGCTCGCACTTTCCATGCTTTTCTATCAATATTTTCTAGTCGCTTTAGAGTATACTATAACGTTGTTATCAACATCTATGTAGCCATTTATGTCATACATACAGTTTCATATGCGATTTCAAATAAATTCAATAAAGAATCAGGGTCAGATACCTCATTTTCGACATTTTATTTTCCATCAGACCCAAACCCTGCATGTTTTTAAGACCTTTCCACCGTGACGAGTTATCTGGGGTTTCATTTGAAATCGAGACTAATAAACAAGGGTTTAATTATATTATTGTCTATGATAACTAGACGAGACTGAAGAAAATTGACGACTTATCCGGAGTGACGAGTTATCCAGGTAACGACTTATCAAGTTGAGTTTCCTGATTGGAGTTTATTTACGAAATATTATTTATTCTTTGAATTTTTTGAAATTGGGATATTCAACACGAAACACCATTTTAATTTCAATTGAACATATCTTGTGTATCCCAACAAAATTTTACATGCCCATTGAAATAATACAATTGAATATTTTGAATTTAAATACTGTCATAACAGGTTCATTAATGTTAAATTACTTTGTACCATGAATTGGTGAAACAAAAAAATTCGATGATTCAGTTTAAAAAAAATTCGATGATTCAGTTTAAAAAAATTTGAAATAAAAAAATTTTCAAATTTTATACCATTGTATGAAAAAATATAGCTTGATTAATTCAAATTAATTTGTATTTTTAATTTTAAGTGGCAAATGGTTTAAACTTTCCTTTAGCTAGCCGACACTCCTTCCTTGGTTTGCAATGATTATTAGAACGATTTATTCACATTAAAGTATTCGTTATTTAACATTAACATCAATAATTTTCATACCTACTATAACAGGTAATGATTTATGTATTCTATAAGAAAAGAAATTTGATCATGAGTTTTAATTTCATTATTTTCTAATAATGAATTAATTATTAGAAAATTAGTGTTAATTCTTTATAAGCAAAATCATTCATGACAATATTGAATACTAAAAAAGATCAAGATAATCCTTATTTCCAGTTTCTTTCCACCCAAAATAACTGATTTTTTAAGCTCTCGAAATTTTAATTTGTTTCATGACAAATGGTTGATTATTTAAGCATGTTTTTCAAAACATTTTTGCTCTGAAAACATTAGAAGCCATTTTTGTTTTAAAAGCATTGATGGATGACGGGCTTAATTTTTTTTTCTCTACAAAGTCTATTTCACAAGTGGTTGGAGACGTTGGAGTTCACGGGCTACGTGATCATCCACTGGTCACTGGACTTTGCCTGGGATAAAAATTTAAAAAATCACGAAAAGGGGGGGGATGATTCTTTACACGAGATGCCTTCGCCACTATCTTAAAGAACATATGGAATATTGCTGAAAAGAAATTCTTGAGATGTTTGTAGTCAACACTATAGATGAAATATCTGATTTGTCGATACTTCAAATTCCTCTTAACCCTCATACTGGTTGTCAAGAAGAGGTGTCTCGTCATTAGCAAAACTGACTAAATCTTGATGGACGAGATATCTCGTCATTAGAATAAACTGATTAGATCTCGATCTCGTCATCATAAAAAAAGTAGGAAATATCTTAATGGGATGTCTCGTTATCAGCAAAATTGGTCATATTCTGATGGACGAGATATCTCGTCTAAACCACTTGGTGGGTTAAAATGAATATCCGAACAATCCCAACTGAAATGTGATCAAACATTCAGGACAGAAATATATTAAGAAAATGGACGTGTTGAAAATAGAAAAATGGAAAATTAATCCCTGATGATGGGTAGATAGTTGATTGGGGTTTTTGGCACAAGGTTCAACTGACAAGCTGTGTCAATCAATCACTGATATGAACTGAACATAGTGAACAGGGTGATTAGAAATTCCGTGGCCAAACTTTACAATATGGTAGGATGCATCAAAATAATCATTTTTTCTCAAATAATATATGTCCACAATTGTTGCTCTTAGGTGCTCAAGTGCGCTGTTTGGCGTGGTTTTGATTGTTTCTCAGCCTCGTGTAGAATGTCTTCCTCCATTTCTAGAGTGATCGAACTTCAGTACGAACTCCAGGAACGGGAGTGCTCAAACTCGATTTCTGGAGTGCTGGGCCGACTCATATCACGCCTGCTGACACAAAATTTCTCACAGCTGGCGGTGCAAACTCTCAAATGTTTGAAAGTTCGGTACTCGCCTTTGGGGAAGCATTCACGGTGCAATCTTCGAGCAGCTCTTCCGTTTCCTTTGGTAGCTTTTTCTTAGTTTAATGAAGTTTTTTAAAGAATGGTTTACAATCGCACCAAACAGGGTCCACTATTACCTAAGCGCAACATGCACCAATCCCCAACGTACACGACTGTCTTTGGTTGGATCGAGTCGCGAATTTACAACGTCCGGTTGTCTGTCCGACTCTACCAACTGGGCTACCCGATTCATCAATAGGGCTAAACGATTCATCAATAGGGTATATTGATGAATCGTTTCCTGAATGGCTGCGTCCCCTTGCTCCAAGAACAGTCTCTGGCAGGCATAATTCGACGAATGGTTCTACTCGGCAAAACTCTTATGTTCTTCCAAGACTCTCTAGCACCAATAACTAGCTTTCCAGTATAGAATCGTTCAGCTCTGTGAGATCAAATATCCCGGCCTATGGACCATTATGTTGAGTTATTCAGCTCCAATGCAGGTTCCAACACAGCTTATATTTCAAAAGTGCATGGGTCAGATAGCGTGAGACTAGTTTTTATGAAGCATCTACTCTCGGAGAAATTTACCAATTAGTTTTAATTGGAATATCCTCGACAGAAATTAATAGAAAACACAGGAAGAACTGAATCTACAGTAAAACAGATGGTTGAAGTTCTTAAGGAATACTCTTCTATTACTGTGGTAGGAATCATTGTTTTCCACCAATATACTATTCAATATTTATAAAATATTTTTCATCTATAGAATTTTACGTATTAGTAGTAGATTAGAACAGGAAAGGGTATTCATAGAAAAAGGTTGGAGAGCACTGCGCTATATAAAAATTAATTGCTATTATATGTTTCGAAAAATATATGTCCCCCAGTGTCCAAGCGGCTAAAGCGTCGTTCTTGCAAAACTGATTTACTTGCTGTTTTCTGTCTTGTACTTGGCGCAGCTTGTCCAAATATGGCCCTTTCGCCATATAATCCAGCCCAACTAACCAACTTTATAAAGCAGGTAGATTGAAAGAGCTTGATTGCGAATTTGAATCTCGTATATGTCGAAATAGGGTTTGCTGTTTGAAGTTTCCCGGTTTCTTCAAAATGACAAGTAAATATGGGCCTGTTTCCCAAAGTCATCTTGGAAGGCATGTCTTACTACAGCTCAAAACTTCAACAAACACAAGGTTCCACCCTTCAGGTTGGTGCAATGTAGCAGCAACTCCCATGGTACCCCTGAGTAACGCAGTGTCCTCCATGTTCTCACCAATTAGTGCTTGAAGAGTTACAATCCATTCAAGTTGGCATTGGAAAAAAAGTCTCGAATAAAGTTAACAATTTCCTTTTACCATTTATTGCAAAACGTAACAGAATATATCGACGTCAATACAGTAAATTTCTACATCTTTTCTTGATTGTAAGAAGATGAAATTGGTTGTATGAATATTGTGTGTGCAAAATTTTTTAATGTAATAATGGCAAAACAACATGAACTTTGAAATCTTAGCCAAGCAATCTAACGCGTCGATTCCGATGCATCGCAATGGCTGTCGTCACGTGTGCCACGCTCTTGCACCCAATTACGCATCCGCACTTGCGATTTCTTTCATTGTGTTTTTCTTTCCATCACTGGTGAAGTGGGTCTTATCATCCCATTCAGGTGAAACCGCTATTCTTAGTAACAACTCCAAGTCCAGAGGTCCGAGTCCACTCAGGGTAGGACAAATATGTCTTCGGCAGCTCCAAAAAGAGATTGGGCAAGTGTGCAGAAGACAGATGCGTTGAACTTCGTCACATTGTCGTCGAATTCCTGGTGTATTTATAAACAACACTTGTTTCTTTATCGTAATTTGTTGCTTAACGAATGACATGCTAGATAAAGTATATTTCGCATACATTGAATTTTTCTAAATGGTGATAACACTGTAATCTATTAATTATTCCTCATCGATTATGCGTTACATTGGATTTGGGGTCAATTTTGTCACAGTGTATTTTGTGCTATGTGTGATATAGATGATTTTGTTGTGAACTTAGCCACCACTACAAAAATTAACTTATAATATAATAGTATACCTAGAAGTGTAACCCAACTCCACTATACAGTACTTTTTGGTTGGAAAAGTTGCACTGTCTTTCTTACGTCTTGCTTGAATTGGTGACCCGTACGTGGTTACGAAAACTCGTATTTCAAAAACAAGCATGGTGACGCTTTCAACAATTTTTTTACATAGTTCGATAGATGTCAATCTCTTCCAACAACTGTCTGAAGCAATGTGATAACAGATGTTATTTCTATTCCTATCACGGCTTCACACTTTGTTGCCCCTCAGCCTTCAATTCACACGGTGACTCACAGGAGGGGGATTATTGTGGTGAACTTAGCCACCACTACAAAACTCAACTTACAATATAATCTATACATATAAAGAACAGTTGGCATCTGTCTGTCTATCTGTTCTCTATACACATATACACCGATTGACCAATCTACATCAAATTTGGACACTTATTCTTTGCAACCCTTCGGATAACGTAGGCTATATATTGAATTTTTCTGTGTATGTATCCGTTCTGTTTGTCTTGAGTGTGCAGAGGGGTCATGCTGTACAGAGGACTTGCTAGGGGGCGCCCTCTCCCTGTCTGGCTGTGCAGATAACGTCAGAATATCTACTGGAGTCTCCTCTCAAGATGACCTAGGAGTTTTTTTAGAATCAGAGTATGATGCAATCGCAGATGGGTGCGGTTGCGCTGAAAATCGCTCAGTATCATATCGTTTATGTATCCCGTCAATAAATTCTTAAACTGTAGCTTTATTATTGGAATGTAAATTTTTATGATAATACAAGATTATTTTCATAGAAAGTGGTCTTTTTTATCGTCGATATGGTACAGGGCGCTAAAGACAATTTTAAATCCTCATAGGAATAGCATTGCGTATTTATACGATCAATGTAGACCAATTCACAGTAAATTTGGTACATTCCTGCAGGGGGCTAAAAACAATTCGAAATTTCCATCGGAATCATATTGAGTAATATTACGATGAATTATAAACAATTCAACCCGAGCAACGCCGGGTAATTCAGCTAGTAGTATACATATCAGCGCAACCCAACTCTTCCATGAAGTACTTTTCGTGTTCATAAACTCTATCTTTATAACTGTTCGCTTCAAATATTCATTTCACGCATCCCCGTGCAATTGTATTATTATTCAGAAAAGAGAGAAGAGATAAAGGCAATGTGAAGCTCTCACACACAAACGTCTGGAGGACGAACTGAAGGAGACGTTCTGATAAACTGGAGGGCACAAAACAAGGCAGAGGAGGCCATTTTTCACTTAAATCCTGGAAACTCACTAACAAAGCCCGGTCACGATTGGCTGACTGCTCACGATTGTTTATCTAAACATCTCTATCGTCTAAAAATTCTACTCATCCCCTGGTGCCTCCTTTGCACTAAATCTCAAGAAATGGCATGTTGGTGTGGTATGGAATTATGGAGAGTGGAGTTCCAGCTCAAGTGTTGCCGTAATCACCGTAGTTCAAAATTACGAGGTGTCCTCGGATCTTTCTTTGGCGGGAATAATTGAACCGTTGGCAATAGCCTATTGTTATGCTCCAGTGCGACGTAAATTTAACTACCTACCACATCCAATATAAATTGGGGCAGATATAGCCCAGTTGGTAGAGTAGCGGATTAGCAACAGGAGGTTTACGAGTTCGAAACTCGATCCAACCAAAGACCATCGTGTACGTGCGGGCTGGTGCACGTTAAATCTGTCGAGGCCTCAAATGTCTTCATGTTGGAGTGGAAGTTTGGAGAGTGGGGTGCCAGCTCAGGTGCTGATATTTGCATCTAATCTGGTTCAAAATTAAGAGGTGTTGTCCTCGGATTCTTTCTTTCGGGATTGATCCTAGATAATCGCCCGTTGTGTTGTTCCAGTTCAACGTCAAATCAACTACCTATTTACTTACCCAAGAAATGAACATCCACCCAACTGCAAATTCACACTGCGCTCAATAGTCGGCCTCTGCGGCAGATACTGGGAGGCTAGAGGACGGATGAGCAGCTAATTTTTCTATTTCTTTTCTTGTCTCATCTTTTTTAAAGCAATTTTATGTATTCTTCGAGCGTACTTATGTTACTAACCTTTGTATTGTGTATTTTGTTTTCTGTCTGCCTTTGGAAAGTTTAAAAAAGTTTATTTTTTCCTAACTGCTTAAATAATTATACTTTATCTCAATTTAAATACATGAATTTTGTTTTACAGAGGGAAGTTTCAACATCTTTGCTCTAAATATCTTTGCATCTAAAATAAGCTCGGGTTTTTTCTACTTATGACTCGGAAAGGTGTGACGGAAATCTTTCTGTGGTTTCTCTAAATGCACTCAGGATCGAAATATATCCTTTGATTGAATTAACACCGTAGACTGGGTGGTGCTCTAGCTGTGTACTTGCATGTCGTCAGAAAAACATAGGAAATGGTATGCCTCCAATTTTTAACAAAAATTTCCTATGAACTCTGATATTTATTAGTTTTCATATTTCATTCATCTATATTTGTAGGTTCTTTTATCTATTTTGATAAAAGATAAATCTGCGTATTTTATACTTTCTTTAGATTAGAATCATGGCACCATAAAGGTCAATTTGTTTAAAAAATTAAACATCTTTGTAAAGAAGGGGCAGTTTATTGAGGTTTGCACGTGGACAGCTAATGATTTAGCAACGGTCCTGGACTGGTTGCTGTTTGGTCGGGATTTATGGAACAAGTTCCAAAAATAGACAAGCTGTGCCTACCTAAACTCAAGAAGCTCTGTGTTTATAACGTCCTTCCACCATTCTTATTTAAGTTGGTTGGTTGGGTTTTTTGTGGCGAACATTCTTTTTGAAGAATGGAAGAACTTCACTTCGCCAATAGAAATTGCAAACAATTGATTGGTCAACGTCAATTTGTTTAAACGCCCCAAATATTATCAAAACAGTGCTAAACTGCATTTTAAGGTAATTCGGAAATGTATCACACGAGAGCATTTGTGCAGCATTGTGAGCATTGTGTAAAATCTTCGCTTTCCGTCTGGTTTGTGTGTTTATACTGAAAGATTATCTTCTGTGTGCAGCAATCAAAATTTGAATTGCAAAGAACTTGGTTACATTAACCAAATAGATCTTACTATCTAAATGTTTTCTTAAGATTAATGTTATAAGGCAAATACACACACACTGCATTCTAAGACTATGAATTCCAGAGCCTTAGAAACGTAATATCATTTTCCTTAAACACTTTTGTTGAATTATCCCAATTTACAATCATGGTATATTTAATCATAAACGGCGCATTTCGATACTCGTGTTTCCTTGCTTTTAAAACTTTCCCTTTTGGTAATTATAAGTCATGCACAAACAAAACCACAATAAAATGGTTATATGACAAGATCTTTAAGTTGCCGGGGAAACAAGGATAAGGAAATCGGATGAGGATATCAAACAATCGATTACTTCTTGATGGTAGTTTTGGCAAAATATGCTTAAGTAGAAATTTTGAAACATTTCCTAGAAACTAGCCATTTGTTTTCAGTTGTTTATAATTGGATCATTCTATTTATAGATCACTTTCTATTTATGAATAACAATATTTACTTAATGTTTGAGATTTGATGGTAAAAATATTTATTCCGGACTTTGTACATCCTTCTAAATCCTTATCAATTTTTGTGTTATGTACGTATTAATAAAGCGTCAATTTACGACCAGTTACACAAGCTTCTGTTTTCATTCAGTGTCCATTCGAGGAGCATTGCCTTTTCAAAATTTAATACTTATTTACTAATACTAAAGCTTATTTTTTCATTAGAATCGCCACTTCAACGGGCTCCAATTCTCAAGTGTATGGACTTGATCAATGACACGACAGGAAAAATAAATTATCCATACTTCACTTTAGACGTTTCTATTCACACTTACTAAATTTACACAATTTACAAGAAGAGTTGAATGTTTCCGCTGAAATTGAACATTTTTGCCTGAAGCAAAGAATAAATTGCTCAAATACACAAATATATTTCAATAACGTACGTGGCACATATATTTGTGTATTAGCGAATGACAACAAACGGATATAAGCAATATGAAATCAAAAGCTATTGGATTTATTCGCTAATTTTGTCGTTCAGTTCAAATATACTGAAGTGCTGACCATTCTAATGAAATTCTTTTAAAGTCTGATGAGAGAAGACAATGATAAAATATCTGATAGAAGTCAGAACAAAAAAGAAAATGCCAATTTTCATTTCTTTTCTGTATTTCTACAGAATAGAATCTAAGAAAATATGCTTACAAGTATATTCTCTTTGGTGAGAACAGAAAAGCGAGATGAAAGTTAATTTTTATATGAACATCGTTAATATCCTGTTAACAAATTCCAAGAATCTTTTCGTACCATCATTAACTGTGGAACATCTATCGATTTAATTTTTGTGTCTCCCTTTTCGTTTCCACATAGCAAAAGAATAGCAATAAAGAGAAATATATATATTTAATTCTAAAACTAAGAAAATTAAAATATTTATAAACATCGTTCGCAAAACATGTATCGAATTTGGACTTTTAAATGAATAACCATCGTCTGGTGAAATATACAGTGGCTCCCAAAATTGAGTATATCATGTTAACATATCTTTAAAACACCAAAACTCTGTAATAAATAATAATCCGAAATTAATTTTTACAGGAATGGTAAATTATGCATTTAAAAATACTTTAAGCTAAAAAGTGATTCCATACTTGCTAAACTATTTCTATAGATGGGTTTTAAATGCCAAATTTAGAAAATTTTAGGTCACAAATTTATGTAACTCCCAGGCAGTTTCGTGAAGAGTTTTTTAAAAGCACAAAACTCTAATAAATAAATAATTTGAACTTAATATTGAGAGGGAATGGTAAAATGCACTGGTGTTCAAAATTAAGAGAATTTTCACTTTTAGGCGATAATCTCCAGAACTACTGGACATATTTTAATGAAATTAGTTATGTACATAGGTTGAAATCATACAAAAATAACCATATAACAGTTATGGTACACACACATGATCGTGCATAAGACTCATCAGCACAAGAAAGTCTAAAACAGAGATTACGATATCGACACAAAAAATGGGTTAATAGGGGTGTGGTCCCCTCTTACAGTTAGTTATACAGCTCTCACAACGCGTGAACTCATACTGGAAATGAGGAAGTTTATGAGTCCCTGTGGAAGTTGGTCCCACTCCTCCAACAACGCTGTTTTCAGGTCCTTTATGGTTCTGGGAGGGGGAAGGTGAGTTGCAATTGCCCCCCCCAAGAGCGTCCCAGATATGATCTATAGTGTTTAGGTCTGGAGATCTCGTTGACCAGATGAGCCCTATGTGGACGAGCGTTGTCATCCATAAAAATAAAATCAGGGCTAACTGCACCCCTGAAAAGGCGAACATATGGCTCCGAGATCTCATCCCTATACCTCACATCAGTCGCAGAGCCTCTGTCAAAGACATGGAGGTCTGTGCGCCCATCCAACATGATGCCTGCCCAGACTATCAAACCTCCGCTGCCATAATGGTCTCTTTCTCGGATGTTGGAGAACAGGTAGCGAGTCCCTGGTTCTCTCCAAATGAACACACGTCGAGAATCAGCGGTTAGGCTGAACCGGGACCCATCAGTGAATAGAACGGTCCCTAACTGATCCTGGTCCAAAGTCGATTTTCTCTGCAGCATGCTAAACGGGTTCTCCTGTGCTCAGAAGTGAGCATAACGAAAAACAGCAGGTCTTCTTGCAAACAGACCTCTCTCATGTAGCTTTCTGGAAACAGTAACCTTTGAAACTCGGCTTTGGAGTGAAGGACCTCGGAATGAAGGTCACGAGAGAGCTGAGAAGCTGTTGCACTCCTGTTACGCCTCGCTGTAATGGACAAATATATATCTTTATTGGCCGTCGTGGCTATTGGACGTCCTTGTCCAGGCTTTCTATTTACGGATCCGGTATTCTTAAATTTAACAGATTAAGGATACCGGATTAAGTTGTAATTATAAGTTGGACACGACGCTGGGAGTTACATTCAAGTCTCTAGTAATCTGTATTTGAGACTGCTTCCAGTCTCCCGACGACGATTTTCCACCTCATTCCATCATCCAAACGTTGGTGGTTACTCATTTTAACTGTTTGCTTTTGAATTTCACCAAATGTTGCAACAAAAAATACCACAATATTCGCCGAGGTGTGCGAGGGAACGAAGTGCGGAAATTGTTACGTGCGCTTAGAAAGCCTGTTAATCTAAATTCACCATCCACACGCACGTGTACGCTTACGTATTCGACACTAAAGATTTGCATCTTTGTTTGGAAGCATTAGTTTTACCTTTCGAGAAATTCGACAAAATATGCAAATTCACTTAATTTTGAACATCAGTGGACACATTTGGTGGACACTGAAAATAGATTGGAAAAATACCAATTCCATATCCGTAGTAATATTCTAAAGATAGGTTTTAAATGTCAAATTTACATAATTCAATGTTACGTAATTGAGTATACAACCAGCCTATTTCGTACTAAAACACAATAAAACCGAAAAAAAATTTTGTTGCGAATATTTTTGCATGCAGAACAGCTTCTACGCTTAGGTTCACTGAATTAACAAGAATATATGTTGTTTTCCTGAATATTTTCGCCATTTGTCTCATAAAATCATTCTTACGTACTGGGTTCTAAATATTGTGATTTGTAACCACTTTTTTCTGCTAGGACCACAAATTTTCAAGCCCATTGAGGTTCTGAGGTTGTGATGGGGTATTATATAGTTACTGTTTAAAGTGGTAAAGAAATCTTAATTTAGCTATTTTTGCTTTGTACCTCTTTTCTCTGTGTGGGGACGTTATCTATAGACACAAAAATTTTACTCTAAATCTAAATTTTGAGCACTTTTAAAAATATTTCTTGGATAGAATTAAATACTTCACTTTTTCACAATGCTTAGGACTGAGTATAGTGTGTTGTGGAAACGATTCACTTTTAGGGTTCTTTAAAATATCATCGGCCATCAACCTCGAGAAACATTGAATTCGCTTTCTTAGCTAAAAATGCTTTTGTTTTTGACAGTAATGACTGGCTATCAAAACCATAAAAGTGAACCGCTCCTACAACGCACTATACTCACTCCTAACCAGGGAAATGTCTCAGTGCTTGTATGTATGCTGGCTGAAGAGGTTGAAATTTAGTTTTTATTGATTAAATCTTGGAAACGTGAAACATTTAATTCTATCAAAGAACAATTTTTTCAAATTGCTCAGAATCGGAATTTAGAGTCAAATTTTTGTGCTATTGATAACGTCCCACACAGAGAGCAGAGATACAGAGCAAAAGTAGTTAAATTAAATTTCTTTTACCACCTTAAACAGCATCTATACACCCCACCATAACCACAGGACTGAATGGACTTGAAAATGTGCGGTTCTAATAGGAAAAAGTTGTTAAATATGATATTCAGAGTACAGAACGTGAGACCGGCTCTGAGAAAAATGGGCAAAAATATTCAGAAAACAACATACATTGTAGTTAATTCAGTGCCCCTTGGCTTAGAAGCTGTTGTTGCTGTTAGAAGCGCACAACAAAATTTATTTACGCTTTTATTGTGTTTCTATACGAAATAGGCTGGGTGTATACTCAATTTTGTGACTTAAAATTATGTAAATTTGACATTTAAAACCAATCTTTAAAAATGTTATTGCGAATATGAAATTATTTTTAGGCTAAGTTTTTAAATTTGTCCTTTAACCATTCCTATAAAAAATTAATTTTGAATTATTATTTATTACAGAGTTAGGCTTTTAGAGAAATCTCTTCGTGGTACAGTATATCCAATTTTAGGAGTCACTATCCATAAATCAGAATTTCTACTTTTGAATAAATATCAAAATTAATAAATTTGTAAAATAATTCCTGTTACTCATAACAGAACCCTAGACTTATTCATCGCTATGAACTGTTGATACTTATCGGCTTTTCTATTTAACAATAAGAAATTGTTCTATATTCTCAATGTTTTTACCACGAAAGATATCTTTTCAATAAAAAATTTTTAATATATTTTTACACTTTCACACTTTTGTATCATCGATCCTATACGAGAGATAAAAGACTAACTTTTATCGAATATTAATAAAGATGTAGTTACAAATAGCTTAATTATCATTATTGAATAAGAGCCGATTGTGTATTTTGAGATAAAGTAAAATAAGAACAATAGGATACCAATGCCGTGAGTAATGCAGATTTATAAAAAATTCCGGATGTGTTAGATTAGTATCGCTACGTAATTAAGTTTCAGAACTACGTTGATTCTGATTGTGATTTGCAATCAAGACCGTTTGATATCATTGTCTATAACTATCTGAAGATCATTTTTATTATCATCGTCATTTGCGTCACACTTCTTTTTCTTGAGATGTCTTTTATGGCTATATTTGTCTGCCTCGTAACAGAAACTCTATTATTCTCCTAGGTGGTTGAATGGCTCGACTACAATCTAAGTAAGGAATAAGTAAAAATTTCACATTGATACACTTCATAAATGAATACTTATGTGCATACTATTACAATCGTCTGGGGTCGCGGTAGCCCGGTTGAAAGAGTAACGGATTAGCAACCGGAGGGTTGCGAGTTCGAATCGAACGAAAGACCATCGTGTACAAAGGGGGCTGGTGCACGTTAAATCTGTCGGGGCCTCAAATTTCCTCCCGTTGGCGTGGTGTTGAAGTTTGGAAAGTGGGGTGCCAGCTCAGGTGTGACCTCGTCATCTGACCGTGGTTCAAAATTATGAGGTGCTGCTCTCGGATCTTTCCCTTCGGGTTCGATCCCAGACCGTCACCAATAGTCTGTTGTGTTGCTCCAGTGAGACGTTAATTAAATACCTACCTACAATCGTTTGACATCTAACGAATGGATACAGGAAACGAGATTTAATAAAAAGGATTTCATTTTCCAAACATGGCAGAATTCTTTTTTCTATGGGCAATATGTGTTCTAATTTTTGTTTGCAGCAACAAAGTAAAATGTCGAATGAGAATTTTTCATACAAAATTATTACGAATGACAATATTTTTAGACCAAACTTAATAAAAAATATAGGTTTTTAGCAGAAAACAAATCGTCTGTTATTTTTCAACCAATCAGAGAACTGCTAAAGTACCTTTTTGAAAGTTAAGTCCCCTTAAAAACACTTAATGACGATAATTAACGTGACTCCGAATAGAAAACTGTATTTTTAAGTTGAACAGTTGGGTACTTTTCAGAACGAAAAATTAGCTTGGACTTTTTAACTTTAAAACACAAAATTGGTATTTATTGTATAAAAATGTGAGGTTATCTCTTCTGGTTGGTAATTTAAAGAATCTTTCATTTGGAAGCCCCATTATTGCAAAAAAAGTTAGTATTCCACTGATCTCTGTTAAACCGAAAAGTGGTCCCGCGACCATATGCATTAGGAACCACTGAACCATACGCATCCAATTTAGAAACGGAATTGGTAGAATTTGGAATTTTTCCTACACCCTGGATGTTTTTCGGTACGGTCCGTTGAATTATACTTACACACGAAACAGTCTGCCAATTAGTCGAAATATTTCTGACCAAACTGAGCCTGGATCTTAGACTGTTTTTAAAAGACATTAAGTTTCTTTAAAGTGAATAAGGTCTATGGAATATATACTGACACCATGATGTTAATGTCCTAAAAATTCCTAAAACTGCCATTACCGGCTCTTAAAATTAGAACCGTCTAGAAGAATACCCCTAAAATACAACGCTACCCTTCAAATTTAAAGAAAATTTTCTTAGGTAGGTAGTTAATTTACATCGCAATGGAGCAACACAACGGGCTATTGGCGACGGTCCGGTATCAGTCTCGAAGGGAAGATCCAAGGAAAACCCCTCGTAATTTTGAGCCACGGTCAGATGACGAGAACAACACCTGAGCTGGCATTCCACTCTCCAAACTTCCACACCAATGTTAGGACATGCGAGGCCACGACAGATTTAATATGCACCAATCCTCGTGTAGTCGACAGTCTTTGACTGGACCTAGTTTCGAACTCGCAATCCGCCTGTTGCTAATCCGTTGCTCTTCCAACTGGGCTACCGCGGCCCGCAAAATTTCTTAAAGCAGTTTGTATGAAACTTTATCTTTATGAATTAAATACTTTTTCACCTCCTTCGAAAAAACTCCTTTCAAAAGTGGGTAACGAGGATTCTATTTTTCTAAAAATGATTTGAAAACTAAAACAATGTCTTGAACGGAGTTACCAGAATGTGCTGATGTTGAGGTTTTTTGTTTTGTTATTGTTGATTGGTTGGTTTTTCGGGTTTATGGCGAAGGACCATATTTGGTCAAGCTGCGCCAAACACAAGACAGACAACGTCAAGTAATGAACATACAAACAAGGAAAATTTTATTGATACAGAAGAGAGAAATACACCCAGGGAGGAATGCACCTGACAGGAATTGAACCAGTACCACCTACAACTCGAAGGTTCCTAGAGCAGTGGATAAATCCACTGAGGCACGACAGCCCCAACTAAATGAAAAAATTCTAGTACATTATTTTCTGCTTTAAGATCAAACCAAATTAAAAACCAGTGACTCAGTTAAGTGGTTTCTCTTGACCTTTTGCTATCCTACTGTTCAAAGATCAATTTGAAGGATTAGGGAATTCCGATTAAGGAAAAACCAAGTGATAATAACCAATAAAAAATATGGAGTCAAGTATATGTTTGGCTTTCATCAGTACTCATGAGTTCTGTACAAGATATTCTGGTGATTGTTCTAATAAAATTTTATAAGATGTGTGCCATAAAGATATTATTTGGGAGGATCAGTGGGGCTGAAAAAATAGGTAGGGAAGTTTCTTAGACCAACAATTATGAGTACTGTCTCATTGTACATACTTCAAGAATGTAAATGCTTTGGGGCTTATGGGTTAAGACATTGCCAACAATCGTCTCCATTGTTCGAGTATCGGGCTTTGAGTATCGTGAGTAGGAGCTGAAGAATTTGTTTGTAGAGATTAGAAATCAGATTAGTCCTTTGGTTGGAGTTTTATTTTCAAAGGATTGGGTCATCAGATGGCAGAAATTACCAGAAAATTGTGTTAAAAGTTGCTAGAGCAGCAAAATTCGAAGGTTGTTAGAGCAGCAGGAAAATCCACTTAGCCCCCATTTCTCATTAGAAATGGAATTTGTGACTTCTCACTTCTAATGATTTTGTCTACCAATCAGAGTTGCTAGCGCAGCGGAAAAACACACTGAGCCACCGTGACCCCTGATTTTTAAATTTAATTAATTTATTTTATTCATTATTATTATTTTAGTTATTTGTCAATTATAGTTTTTAAGTGTTGCAATTTGAAATGCGATTCCATTGAAAGTTTGATTCTTTAATTAAAAATGACAAAAATGCAAAACGATTAACTAAAAAAAAGCTTCCGGAAGTGTTTTAAAAACAAAAAATATCTGAAAAGAGAAAGTATCCCAAATGAAAAAATAATAATAATGTAGTCAAAGTCTAGTCCCTATTTGTCTCATTCCTTGATTAGAAAAGATTGTTTGTGATCAGTGATTTTATTTTGAATTTTACTTTTCTACACTGCTGGCCACCCAAATTGCAACACCAAGAAAGACAAAAGATATCACAACAAAATTTATTTTGTAGATAACATGTTGACCAAGTATCAAATGATTAAATTTATAGACTTCTGTGAAGTGTGGTTCCTGCCAAAATCAGTAGCCAGAGTAGCCGCCATTGTTGGAGATCACCGCTGCCACACGCCTCGGCATTGATTCAAAGAGACTTTGGATGTGTTCTTGGGGTACAGCAGACCAAGCAGCTTCCACACGTTGCCAAAGTTGATCTGGTGTGGCAGCTGGGGATGTATTCTGGGTCAATCGTTGAGCAACCATGGACCACATGTTTTCTATCGGCGAAAGATCCGGAGAGCGAGCTGGCCAGGGAAGCAATTCAATCTGGCGATTGACGAAGAACCCTTGGACAATGCGTGCCACGTGTGGTCGCGCATTATCCTGTTGAAATATGGCTGTGGGCAAGCCCTGAAGGTAAGGAAGGACAACTGGCTCCAACACCTCGGAGATGTAGCGCTGGCTGTTTAAAGTACCGGCAATGCGTACTAGAGGAGTGCGAGAGTGATATCCAATACCGCCCCATACCATAATACCCGGTGCAGGACCAGTGTGGCGGTGCATAACGCAGCTGTTCAGCATCATCTCTCCACGGTGTCTCCAGACTCGAATCCGATCATCGTGGTGTTGCAGACAGAAGCGTGACTCGTCAGTAAAGACAATTTCATTCCATTCTGCCGTCCACATCCTTCTTTCATCGCACCATTGGCGGCGGAAACGTATGTGGTTCTGCGTCAAGGGTAGACGAAGCAATGGACGTCTTGCGGACAGACCACTCTGCTGTAAACGGCGTCGAATGGTACGCGCAGACACTGGATGATGCGGTACAGACTGAATGTGCTGTGCTATGGTTCGTGATGTGGCTGAGCGATCCGTCACTGCCATACGCACAATATGCCTGTCATCACGTGAAGTGGTGCACTGAGGTGGATGCGATCGAACACGTCGGTCCGTCGTACCCTCCTGCATCCAACGATCACATATCCGCATTACAGTTGTTTGGTTTCGTCCAACACGACTACCGATTTCCCTGAAAGATAATCCACAATCTCGGTAGGCCACTATCCTTCCTCTGTCGAATTCGGATACATGATCAAAAGATGATCGCTGTTTTCTACGAGGCATAATTGATCGTTTTTTTGAAAAAACCACAAGAAAAACACAATTGCCGTACTTGAAATCGTCGAAATCTCCAAGCCTTAAATAGCGCTTTGAAGTGGCGCCACAGGCGCGCGTGATGTGCGTCTGCGCTGAAATTCTAATCATTTGCATATCTTACCTCCGCTAATGCATGTTGTAAATTTCATATTATTTGCATGCTTCCTTCAGGGTGTTGCATTTACGGTGGCCAGCAGTGTACAATATTTTTGCTGGTACTATCCATTCCATAATTTACAAAAGCCTAATGCTTTTAGTTTCATCAGCTTTGTGTAAGATAATTGAATTCAGAACAAGGACTTTGAAGTAATCTTTGCTACAAACTGAACACATTCCTTTCGAAACTACAGAAATTTGAGACCGAGTCGATGAGAAACGCCTGAGTTTTCGGAAGGATTGCGGTGTTAACCCTTAAACTGGGAAAAGAGTTTTTGGACACGTCTCTTACCAACAAAATTAAAAAACGGTTGATAGGCGCGCGATGACACAAATCAATCTGATCGTAGGATAAGGAGAAATTGAATAAGGATAACGAGGAGGTTTTTTATATCTTTAAACGTTGTCGAGTGAGAATTTGAGTAAGAGGCAGGTAGCAACAGAAATCACTTCTTTGATCCTGTTGATAAAAAGAATTGTTTCTCGTTTTCAGAGGTTTACAGAAGTTTATTGAACATCATGAATTGTGACAATACAAATCCATACTAAGAGCTACACTATGCCAAAAATTAAGCACGAAGCGGTAAAATGCGAAAAAATCCACAAGTACAGCTTTGATTGACACGAAATGCGGCAGGAAAGTAGCAAATACGTTTATGCATGAAACAAAACAAAGAATTACATACAAAGATGAAAACAATATTGAATTTTCATAAATTATAAGATGAAGTCATTGAAGTTATTAAACAAAATGATGTTTAAATACAAAACAAACAAAACCGACATTAATAGGTTACGTGACCATCCCTCATCCTCATACAAAGTTTACAGCGTGTGACCATGCTTTCCATGAGGTGATCAACCACCCCAGTCAGGTAATTGCCATTCCTCCTGTAGAGCAGTTTTCAACTCTGTGAGAGTGACTGGGGGTGGGAAACGTGCAGACACAGCCGGCCGAGGGCATCCTAAAGATTTTCAATGGGATTAAGGTCGGGTGAGTACGCCGGCCAACCCATACGCGTAATCCCCTCACTCTCCAAGTAGTCGTCGACGATGTTGGCTCGATGGGGACGCGCATTATCATCCATTAAAACGAAAGCAGGACCAACTGCTGCAGCGTATAACTTCACAGTGGGTTCTAGGACTTCAGCCGTCACAAAACCCCGTCTATAGATATGCAGGTCGGTGCGATATCCCAACGAAATCCCTGCCCACACCATGATGATTCCACCTCGGAATGCGTGATGCTCGATGAGGTTCAGGGGCCGATTGCGTGTGCCTTGTTCTCTGCAGACCCTTACACGCTTGTCATCTGGATCCAGGGCAAATCTCGACTCATCCGTGAACATAACGTTGGCCCAATCAGACAGTCTAATTCGTATGTTGACGACACCACTTTAATCGTGCCCCTCTGGATTGGACGGATAGAGGAACACAAACTCGTGGTACCCGGGCGTACAGTCCATTCATGTGTAGCCTTCGACGAACAGTAGCGGCAGATATCGTCTTACCAATGGATGCAACCATAGATGTCATACGTGTGGAGGTCGCTCTTCGATTCCGCTCGGCTAAAACAGCAATATATCGATCTTCCGCGGGTGTCCTAACCCTTGGGCGACCAGTCACAGGTCTTCGGACAACTGTTTGGCTTGTTTGGAATTGTTTCCATAATCGTGAAATGACGGAATGATGAACGCCGAAGAAAAGAGCAACATCTGTGATTGATTGTCCTGCTCCAAGGCGTCCCACAGAACGCCAGCGCTCACTATCTGCCATTCGTCTTCTGGAAGCCATAGAAACACGTCTGTCTTGAAAACTAATCGTACGAAAGTTCTAAACACTTTTTATCAGCACTTACATGAAACTCCTCTAACCCTTCACAATGCTGGCTTCTTATACGACTGCCTTTTTTAAATATTTCTCGACACGAAACCGTGATTGGCTGTTACAGAACATATTTACATACTTCCATCTACCTCTGCAGCGAAATGCAGCCTCTCAATTTCAGTTGGCTTCCGGAAATTAACATTTTCCTCTCCGTGCTTAACTTTTGGCAGTGAGTGTAGAAATTGAAGAATATGAAAAAGCAATTCCAGTCAAGGAAAATTAAAATTTTATCTTATTCAAACCAAGTTTTCAGTACAGCTGTATTATATGCCTCGTTTGGTGAAACGCTCTTGGCGCGTTTTTTATCGCACTTTTTATGTCGCCAAGGAAAGAATTCTTAGAAAAAATCGTTTAAACGGAAAATACTTTAGCGGAAAGTAATTAACCGGAAAATACAAAACTTTGAAAAACAAAACCTAATAAAGATGGGTTGTCTTCACCTGCCATAACTCGCTAATAAAAGTGTGCCAAAAAACACGCCAAGAGCATTGCCACCAAACGAGGTGTATAATACCAGCTGTACCAAGTTTTTTAATATCTAGAACCCATAAGTACTAAGTGACTGTTCATTGCATTTTGCGCGATTCATTTAGAGAACAAATTTTATAAAGAAATTAGCAAACCTGAATCCTATAACTCCAACATTTGTGGTGGTCCACTTGCTTACAGGTTTTTCCAGTTGCATAGAATTGCTTCTATGAAAGCCAAATTCTGCGTATCTTATATTTTGGACAAAGGTTAAAATAAAATTCTGCCAAGTTTTCGATTATTCGGAAAATCTCGGAAAGCAAATTGGAATATACTGTTTGACAAAAAAATCGAAGCACCCGAAGAAGTAATTTGATCACGATGAAATTTGGTATGGAAATTCGTCCCAGCCAAGGATGCCAACGATCAAATTTTTGGAGCCAATTAATGGATAGCTGCAGCTACAAGGCATCGGAACTGCGTATTGTGATGATGTAGAGGGATCCTAACTAAAACTTTCAGTTGATTTTGATCGTATTAATCTTCATTGACTGTGGTAATGTCCCACCAATTGAACACCATTTGGCAAGAAATCTCACAAGCCGCCATCTGTGAACTTTATGAATCCATACCAAGCCGGATAACAGCTTGCATCAGGGCCAGAAGTGGCCCAACTAAACATTGACTCGCTCCCTTTAAAGTCGATCTTCCTGCACTAATAAATTGTTCAATTGTTCTGAAATTGTAATAATTTAGGTACAGATGTATCTAGCGCCTAGTCTGGTGGCAACACTCTTAACGCGTTTTTTAGCGCACTTCTAGTAGCGAGTTATGGCAGGTAAAGGTAACCCATCTTTATTAGGGTTATTCCCATTTTTATGGCAACCTCGGCAAGCGTAAGGATTTATAAAGTTATATTTATAAAGAGAGAGATAAAAAATATTTTTTTCTAAGATTTCTTTCCTTGGCGACATAAGAAGTGCGTCAAGAGCGTTGCCACCAGACGAGGCGCTAGATACATCTGTACCATAATTTATTTTTCTATACATGTACAGTTACGTACCAAATTTTATCTCCATTGAAGGATTCCTTCTAGTTGCTTCGATTCTTTTGTCCAAGTGTATTTTAAATGAATGCGAAATATAAAAAGCATGTCAATGAATAACTCAACCCATTCATATTATACAAATGAAAACAAATATCTTACTTGAGTAAGGATATTTGGAATTTGGAGCTCACATGCAGAATTGTAATGCGTTTTCTCTATCTCCGACATTTAACTTCACCTGACATGACACTTTGGATAGAATCAAGATAACCTTTTACTCATGGCCACAGCTATCACAAGTCATATTAATCAGTATTTGGATATGCAAGTGGATTGAGAAAAAAGAAAGGATTTTTCTTATTTTTCCCAAATACAGATAGATCCACGTGAAAATCTAACGTAATCACGTGGTTCACGTGGAACAAACGAGAAAATGTAAGATTTTAGGCACGAGGCAAACCCCGTTAAAGAAGGAAGTGAAAATAACTCCGTCTAAAGTTCAGTCTTTTAGAGATCCAACAGCTATCAGCACTATGATTAAAATTCTACTCCTACTTGAAGAGTAAGCTATGGCACGTGTGAAGGAAGTTCCCCGTAAAATGGTCAAATCTCATTTTAAACGAAAAGGATTTTTTTTCTCTTTTTTCATCAAACGCACTAAAGCTACACTAGATTCAGCTCGTCGTATTAACACATTTATGTGGAAGTAAACAGTGTATACGGGTTTGTTTTGTAAAGAGCCTTGGTGTTGCCAAACTTAACGTTGCTTTCAATTTGACACCTGGTCTACTTTAAAAGTAGAAACCAAACTAAAATATCCGAAACATATTTGTCAGCTAAATAATTTTCTCAATAATTCTTAAAGTGAAGGACAGTATTCTAAGAAAGAACTGACTAATTACAACATTAGAAAATTAAAAATTATGAAATTAATTACATTGCAGTAGAGTTGCAACATCCGTTTCCCATGATTTCCCAGTATGAATGTGCGTCGCCAATAGCTCGTTGTGCTGCTCCAGTTCGACGTTAATTCAATTACCTACCTACCTACCCAATATGAATGAACTAAATTATTCTAATTTCTGCATTTAATTTGTCTTGGTCTCATTACTTTATGTGGAATATCATACGAAATATGGTTTAAAGACTTAAGGTATCTCTACCTACCTTTTACAGAAGATGTTGAAAATGATCTTGAATATTAATGCACATCTGTGCACGTCGCACTATATTTTGAGACACTCGTTGTAACACACAGACATCAATGTTTCGTATAGCAACCCGAATGTTTTCTTTCAGTTCGTCTATTGTCTTTGGATTGCTTGCACACACTTTCCCTTTTAAATTTTCCCACAGGTAAAAATCACATGTTGATAGGTCCGGCAAACGAGGATACAACCCTTTGCTCACAGTTCGTTTTCCAGTGAAGGCCTCAAGGATTCGAGTCAGGGATTCGTCGGACATATGACAGATTGCCCCGTCCTGCTGGAAGAAGCATCATTCCAGTTTCCTAGACGTGAGTTGGCATAGAATTCTTCAAAGATTTGCAGATACGCAGGCTACTTTTACGTGGCTCACTCTGTAGTAGAAGCTGTAATGGTGAGAAGTACTCCAAGACAACTACGAACATTTAAATAATTCCAACCAAAGTCACAAAGAACCAGAAGAACATAAAGTATTTTGTATGAGCGGAGGCTTCAAGTTTAATCCTTATCACTCAAACCGGCACTAATGCCGCCAAGAGCAAGCCAGCGATCTATACTTCATATAATATTTTTGGAGTGATAAAGGTTAAAGATATTGAATTTCACAGGGGTACATATTATTCGTGTATTATAATTTATTTTTTAGCATTCGGAAATATTATATTTAACAATGCTTTGTAGATTCCATTTCAGGATCCCGCTCAAAGTTTGCCTTATGAGAGGGATTTTCAGTGTAAACAAACACTGAAGACCGTCTGAAGATTTTACTTCTGAGTTCAAATACTCTCGCGCACGATACATATCGGGATTACCTTTAAGGTAATGTACTTTAACGCCGCTTTAGCGACGTTTGGCTGCTAATCTAATGGGTATTGACCAATGACCTAATATATATTAATTCGGAATTTATTCTTTGGAATTTTTATTGGTGAAGTGCTGAAATCGTATTTGAAAAACAAGCCGAACGGCATCACGTCTGTAATACGTACAGGAAACACTACCACCACCTATATTCGCTTGACAGAAAATGCCCCTCATGCATTTGCACTTGCTACAACTGCTTAGAAAAAAACTTATGAGAAATTTCTAATATCGAATACAATAGTTATTCTTTCATCATAGCATTCAAGCATTTATTGAGAATTCTAAATGGTTTAAGAAACGGACACGATCAAGTGTATTTAAAGATGAGGGAAGAGACTGTTATCGTCCGGAATGTGTACCAAGTCACCTTCAAGCTTTGATGATGAAGCGGAATTTTCCCCGAGTCGGTCACAAGATATGCAGATTAATTCTTCAGCAGAAATCACTCAGAGGACCGTGAAAATTCGGTTATCATTGGTCCAGATCAAAAAAAGAAGAAAAGAAATAAAAATGCCGCTTAACTAGTGAATTAGTCAATCAATTGGATCTAGGGTTCAATCAGTGATCTTTGGTACAGAGAAACTTTTAAGAAACTGAAAGACCTTTGTCCGTTTATGATGACAAGATTTGATTTGTTGCTTTAAGATAATTTTTTGTTGCATGATAGCTAATTAGACCGTAATGACAAGGTTAATCAATAGTTGAAGCTAAGAAATTACTTTACATTATGGGATTACATTAACGTCATGTTCGTCGTATTTTACGCTAAAGGAAGCGAAAACGTCTTTGAAATTTTGCTGTAAATGCTTTTCAACTCAAATAATTTCATTCTTACACCCAAATTCTATATATATATTCCACAAACGCACGTGGCACAAAAATCAACAGCATTTATATATTGGCGAATGGCAACAAGCGGTTATAAGCAATATAAGATGAACCGCCTACAGCATTCGAAATCCAATTTAAAACTTAATTTAAACATGCTTGGTCAGACCTATGGAGCTGCATAGTATAGCTAAAACAATACGAAAGAGCTTGAATTGTTCAAGAGCTTGATTACAGAAGGCAATGAGAAATCTGGAAGATAACAATCAGCGCAGAAAAAAAGCGAGTGAAAGTGAAAATATGATTAAACGTCAAAAAATATCGAACCGCCTTAGAACAAGTGAATGGGATACAATCGAAGCGGATGTTCAGAAGCTAATTGTGGGGACAAGATTGGTTGATTAGTTGTTTGGGGGATTTTATGGCGTAAGGGCCATATTTGGCCAAGCTGCGCCAAACACAATACAGACAACTTCAAGTAAAAGATATCGCGAAAGGAGGAAAGAGGGATTGAAGAATAGAATAATAGGATGAAAGGCAGAAAAGATCGCTTGGGTATTCCGGGAGCGCGACACCCGTGTTTACTGGTTTAAACCCCATTGGAAAAGAAAAGATCACAAGAGTACCTCGGATCCTTGAAGCCCGTACATACTTAAAAGAGATATGCCCCTGGTGGTGGGAACAATACTGAGGTGTGCAGTTTTTACCATGCACTTTATTGGAAACAAGAATTTACAACATGAAGAACACGAAATGCTGCATTTTTATATTTTTGATCAATTTTATTTCATTTGAGGTAGGAAATGTACATATCGATGCTTGGATTTGTTATAAACGGATTTGAATAAGATATGAAATGTGAGCAACGACGGGCCATCAGTATATATAAGCAATTAAGAAACTAGCGCAGATGAGTTATACATTTATAATGTGGATATTGACCTATGGGAATGGGAATATATCAAATACAAATTTAGTCGAGTTATCAAAATTATTTTATACTTTCAAGAGATTCATTTTTAGAACGGCAATCTACAAATGACTCAAAAATAAGAAACGCGTCCTTATTTTAAGCTAGGTGTTAATAGAAAGTTATGGCGCTGTCAGACTTATTTGAATTGATTTACTTAAGAATAAATCCACAATGGAAACTTTTAGATCTTTTTAGTCGATGCTATTTCTTAGTAACATTTGCTAGCGAAAGAGTGTATCTCACTTTTCTCAATGCTTTGTTTTAGGAACTCAATTTTCCATAGAACAAAATGTGTATTATTTTGGAAGCAGTAGTTTTATTTGGTTTTATAAAAGAATTTGTGTGTGTCAGAAATTTTCGAAATTGAGTTTAGGTCTTTGCTAATAATTTTTCAGTCTGATTCTCTTAAAAGAAACCGTAAGTCTGGTATTTACAATTCCTCTTATAAATTTGCTCCAATATTCAAGTGTGAACATTAAAACAGAAACAGCGGTTATTGTCAGCTTTTAATGTAATATTCAATTTTAACTATTTTTTTAACTTTGAACTCCTGTTTTAAATCATTCTTAAAACATTTTCAGTATTTAAGAAACATGCTGTCACTGAACACTCCGGAAATTAAAAATATGTATCTCAAAAGTAAAATTACCTACGAAAAAATGGACCTTTTCTTGTGAATCATCACATATATGAAAATCATCAAAAAACATACGATTATTCAATAAGTTAAATTATCGCATTCCAATCAACTTTTTTATGATGATAGCAATCACATTTTTTAAGCATTCCAATCAATAATCGATTCTTTTATCGCATTATTTGTTACTCATTACATTTCTTCCAGCGAGATTAAAAATACCATTTTGCGCAAAACATATACATTGTAATAATGCATTTTTCATTTCATTCTACTTAATATAAAAAAGAGCCGTGGTAGTACGCTTGCAAGAGTAACGGATTAGCAACCGGAGGGTTGCGAGTTCGAAACTCAATCCAACCGATGACCGTAGTGTGCGTGGGGGCTGGTGTACGTTAAATCTGTCGTGGTCTCAAATGTCCTTACGTTGACATAGTGGGGAAGTTTGGGGTGCCAGTTCAGGTGTTGACCTCTTCTTCTGACAGTGGTTCAAAATTATGAGGCATTGTCCTCGGATCTTTCACTTCGAGATTGATATCCCTTTGTGTTGTTCCAGTGCGATGTTATTTTGCTATTTAATATAAGAAAAGGTTTAATCCATTGCTCAAACTTAATAATAACTATGAGCACGCGAAAATTAACTTCATAAAAAACACGAAGTTTAAATTACACAATGGTCATTGAAAGAAAGCAAAATATTTCGAAACGAATCACTTGCAATTGGTCTCAACTTAAGAATACATAATTATCATGACTGTTTATATACTTCTTAATAACTGTCCAATTGGGGTGAATAAATTCGATCGGCCTTCCCATAAAATGTTCATACCTCCATTTAACGTAGAGTTCTGTTTTCAAATTTGCAATTATCTTCATTTAGCAATATACATTAAAAAGTTTGGAAAGCTGATCATATTAAAATCAAAAATATGATCAGCTCGAAAATTGCTTTCATATCTATTCATCAAATTTTATGATGTACACGAATTTTTTTTTTGTTTCATAATACCGTTTATTCTATAAGAAATAAATTAAAAGAACCATTAATTAAACGTTTTTAACTCTTAAAATTAAGAGTGGTTGTGCATTAAAACAATTGTGGCATAAAAGTTGTATCGATTTTTTAACTTCAGTTGAAATGCGTGAACAGTACAATAGACTAATTACTTATTTTGTTTTCTAAAGAACAAGATTATATATTCGTAGAAACCGGTCCCGATAAGAAATTAAAAAAAAAAAGAAAAACACAAGTACTGGTTCAACGTTTAAAACATGTCTTTGTTCAAAATCTGACACATGGAAACCTTCAACTCTTAACCTTGTCAAACTTCATTATGTTAAAAGTATTTAGCTTCAATTCTACAAGTCGCTCATTCGGTTAGATTTTGATGTTCGCCATTTTATTTTATGAGAACAGCAATGAGCTTTTTCCACATCGGTGCAAATAGAAACGATGAAAGATTATTTTGTGAGTATTATTTAAGAGTAATAAAACATTAATTACAGGAACAGAATTCTCATTTCATTTCAGAATTAAAAACAAGGATAAAATTTAAGTATGGGTGCATTTATACGTAAAAGATATAAGTATGGAAGACTAGTTTTCACAATGCATGTCGTTCCAGACTAAGTAGGAATCAAATGCATCCATTCGCGACAAATAAAACCGGCTTTATGAAGTAGTAAGGAAAACTGTACAGTTGAACAACACGCATTAAACGTAAGCCAAGGGAAACACACTAATTAATTTTCATTTGAAAAATAATTGGGAGTTTCCTTTTTCGCCTGACAACTACTTCAAAGATCATTCAATTTCCTCTCTAAGAATGCTGCCGTTTCAAAATCTAGACAATCAAGAAAAAACTAACCTTGAAGCACATATTTTTAACCAAACTGAAATTTCTAATCAGTTTCAAGATTATTTGCTCTGTGCGTGTGTCTTATGTAAATAAAATTCTATTGCGAAAAGCTGAAGGTGTAGGTATCATTCCCCACTCTGGGAAAATGCAGTTTTGGCACTTTTTCATTTCTTATCGCTTTATCGAAATTAACTCGTCAATGATTAGAAGATACCTTTATCATCCTCTCTCTCTCTCACGAAACTATAATTAGCTCAAGGGAGTTCTACCGAATGTAGACTTTGAAAATAGCGTAGCATGTCTAAATAATTGTTGCTGCCTGTTTACCTCGAGAACAGACTCCTGCCCCTAAGTCTGGGTGGTGGTCGCTGTAAAAACAGGCTCGTACATTGAGTAGGAGTACTTTTGGGCGGCGTTGCTCGGGTTGAATTTATAATTCATGTAATATTACTCAATATTATTTCTATGGGGATTTCGAATAGTTTTTAGCCCTCCTGCAGGACAAATTGAACATAGTTAATATATACCCTTTGTGTCCCACAGAATTCTACAAGATGAATGCACCAAATTTAGTGTTAATTGGTCTGACATTGATCGTATAAATATGCAATGTTATTCTTATGAGGATTTCGAATTGTCTTTTGCCCCCTGTACCATATTGACGATTTAAAAAAAAGACCACTTTCTATGAAAGTAATCTTATATTATCATAAAATTTACATTCCAATAATAAAGCTACAGTTTAAGAATTTACAGAAGGGATACATAAACGATATGATACTGAGCAATTTTCGGCGCAACTGCACCATACTCTAGGATTCTAAAAAACTCCAAGGTCACCTTGAGAGGCGACTCTTGTAGATGTTAACTCTGACGACATCTGCACAGCCAGACCGGAGAGAGTGCCCAAGTACTCTGTCCAGGATGACGGGACGTCACACCCCTCTGCACACCCAAGACAAATAGAACGGGGTTAATATGTAGCCACTGGGTTCGAAAGTATAAGTGTACCAAGTTTGGTGTGGATTTGTCAAATGGTGTAGATTTGTATAGAGAACAGACAGACAGATGACAACTCTGCTTTATATGTATAGATGAATGCAGGTGAAAGAGGCACGTAGCTCACTATTCTGATTTTGTTGACGACCAGTAAAAATCATAATAAACGCATCTCCAATTTCTCCTGTAGTACGCAAACATTAATGCCTTCAAGCAACTCCGATGAAAAATGGGAGGACGTCCGTTTTTTTCCTACAACAGACAGACGCAGACTTAGTGGCGAGAGCACGTCTCGTGTAGACAGAATCTGCTTTGGTAGGTTTATAAATTTTAATGAAGAGAATTGAGCATTTCCTCATGCATGTTTCGGTTCCAAGATGTATTAGTGGTAGTACAAAATATTTCGACCTTCGACCCAAACAATCTTCAAAAGTATTTTATTCTCGCCTATGCCCGGCTAATTGAACGTTATTAGAGTTGATTTCAAAGGTTATGTTTTTAGTATTTAGAAATACCACATTTTGTCACTTTTTTGCAGTTAAATTGCAATTGAGCATCTTTCAAAGAAATACTCAAACCTGCGACTCGTTGAGACCTGAGGTTGAGTGAGAAATCGTATTCCGATCACGTCGGATTATGTGATGGTCCACAGAACCTTGATTACATCCGTGTACTGTGTGAACCGAGGTCCCCTCGAATAATACGGACTTAGTAACACAAAACAAAACGCATACGAAGCGCAGAAAAAATGTACTGTGCTGCATGCTACTAAAACTGCTTCTGAGAGATACATAAAGCAAGGATTAAGAACACTCTATCCTCGAATTTGTTTTACTGTATGTACTGCGATATTTTGATATATGTTTATTGCGATTATTTTACAATAAATCTAGACGTGAGTTACGTACTTTTAAACTCATTTGACAAAGTCCACAATCTTCTGTTTCGCAGCACTTTTGCACTCCTGTGGACAAAATGTACACACTCATGCTCGGAACTCTATTTAAAGCTTGAAAAAACTCGATATCAAATTCGGCTCGGATAACTGTTGAACTCAAACACGATTATGTTCTGTCAAATTGAATTGTACTGTGTAGGAGGAGGAAACTCCCAGTATTTTTTTAGTTAACCTCGTCATCTGACCGTGATCTGAAATTACGAGGTGTTGTTCTCTGATCCTTTTGCTTCGGGATTGATCCGGACCGTCGCTAATATCCGGTTGTATAGTGCTATAGTGAGACGAAAATTAAGTTACCTAACCTAACTACCTAACCTTATTTTAGTTAACCAGCATGTGTAACTATAAATAATGTTAAAACTAATGATTGTGGGAGGGAGAATACAAACTACTCAATCGTATCCCATTCACTTGTTCAAAGACGGTTTAGTATTTTTTGACGTTCAATCATATTTTTACATTCACTCACTTTTATTTTTGTGTGCTGATTGCCATCGTCCAGATTTCTCATTGCCTTCTGTAATCAAATTTATCTGCTTTATTTATGCATATGTCGTGCATTTTTATCAATAAATTTCATCTTTAATGTTTTCTCTGGATTGTTTTATGCCCATTCATTCCGTCCAAGAACAACACGGACACTCGGAACTCAAATAATCAAGATTCTACTGCATTTAACTCCGAGATTCCCCTGCCTTATGCACATTCATAATCAAGGACGAAGTGAAAATTGAGTCACTCACCTTTGGTAATGAACTCCTCAAAGTACTTCCGACTGAGGCGCATGAATCGAATATCGAAACTTGCCGCGAAGAATCGAATGGAGGAGGATGCTTCTGCTTCTGAAGATGGCAGAAGCGTCAGTGCTGAGTTTCGACTTCTTCCCTTGACCTTGAGGGATGTCGAGAGAGGTGAACCGGATATTTTGTTCCGCAGAGAAGCAGGCACTCAGGTACGAAATTGCCGACGGCTAGACGAGGAAACGAAAAGCAATAAAATCTGTTATGAATGGCGACAAGGGAAAGCGGCACCGGTTGTGGACTTGCCACATCAACAAAAAAAATTGTTTCGCGTGTTTTGGAACCTTCTAGAATAGTTGTCTCAAAACTCACTGACCCCATGAATGATTGCAGCGAATATAAACCTCCCTTTTTATAAGTACATTGTGATGTATTAACTTTAATAAAAACATTCCAATGCTTAGCAGACATCCTCTTCATTAGCAACACGTTTTTTTACGACGAATGCAACTGTGCTAGTTGTGTTGAGAAAGGAATGGGAAAAGGGTTCAGGTGTCTTCCTCCGATGTTATCTATCAATCAAAGAACTCGTGTGTGAACACTTTTCATAAACAAACCAAATGAAATTTCTAGAAAGTCATTGAGTGACATTCTTTATGCTCCCTTTAAGAAGTAGCACGTTCGAAAACAACACAATTTAAACTCTACAACTTTAATGTAAACATATCAATGTTGAGCAAAGTAAATCTTTTCATAAGTAACAAGTTTTTTACAACGAATGCTACTGTGTTACATGGGCTAGAAGAAAAAAAGGTCTAGGTGTCTTCTCCAGCGTACTGTCTATAAATCCATTGATTCACGTAAACAGTTGTTTTCAAGAATGAAAAGAAAAATCTCTTTAAAGGAATACGTTGAGTGACATGCTGACTTTAAAAAATAGCATGTTCACGAACGACATTATTATAAAAGGAAGTGTTTGTGGGTCTTTCTGAGGTGGCCAGATGAATCTATAGCACGTATAGCCATAAAGTTTGGCACACAGGCAGTCCTAAAGGTGACTGAATGTCCCTCGAAGCCCGAGTTTTAATATTTAATCGAGAAAAATTTTTAATTAATATTTTGTGCTGCACGCCAAGCCCCTCCTCCACTATGACGTATCTGCGCAGACCGATCTGACAAACATACTTATCGCGCATTCTAACTTCTTTTTATGTTTTGAAATTGCGGACCATCCAACGTATTCATTGCAATGAAAACTTAGCTATAGCGCAGATCCCCAGGTATGGCCATCGTCTTCCTGCTAATTTACACTGGCCCAGAGCCATTCTCAATTATGCAAAGTAATTTTTTTTAAATACAAATTCATTTCTTCATTAAAAACACCCTGCTCACGTTGAAATGATGGCGTAGCGGGTAAAGCCACGAACCGAAGTCGCGCGGTTATGCCCTGGAGGAAGGCCTCCTGAGTTCGAACCCTACCGACGAATAATTTTAATTTTTCGCCTCTATTTTAATTTGGTTTTGATTTCGCTGACATTGTGATTCATTTGGGTTGTTTGTCGGAATTAGTGAGGTGACATAACAAGACTTTTTAAAAGTATACGTTATATTTAAAGATTTAATCACATTTTTATTTCAGTAGTGGTTATTTCATAACTTACTTTTGAATTTGTATAATTTCTGTGTTTGTATAATACAAATCTATCGACATTATATGTGACATAGATGAGGCTGTGAACTACACAACAGAGTTTTTTAACACATTGGAGCCATCTGGAGTACCCTGGCACATATTACAGCTAGAAATTGGGGTACCGATTATGCTTCTCAGAATTCTGCATCCAGCTTCACTGTGCAATGGAACAAGACTATCTGTCACGAAACTGATGCCGAATATTATTGAAGCCACCATCATGACTGGACATGCCACAGGCGAAGACGTATTCATTCCTAGGATCCCAATCATCCCTTCAGATCTCCCATTCCAATTTAAACGACTTCGGTTCCCTGTTCGTTTAAGTTTTGCCATGAGCATCAACAAGGCACAAGGACAATCGCTGAAAGTTGTAGGACTCGATCTCATTAAACCGTGTTTCTCCCATTGTCAACTGTTCAAGAGTTAGAAAAGCCGAGAATCTTCACATCCTAGCTCCAAATGGAAGAACATTGGACATAGTGTATCATAAAGCTCTCTAAGCAAGGATCAGTGAGGTGGAAGGAATGAGGCGACATGCCTGTGTCATGTCGGGTGGCGGTGGGACTCATTCTTAAAATTATTGTTTTTTCTTTTTAATGTTTTCAGAATCAGTGAACATAACAAGAATGATTTCACGGGCAACGCCGTGCGGGTATTGCTAGTTTAATATAAACATATCAATGCGCAGCAGTCATTCTCTTCAAAAGGAACAAGTTATTTTTACGACGAATGCAACTGAATTATCGGTGTTGAGACAGAGTTTAGGTGTCTTCCTCTGATATTGACCTCTCAATTAAATCATGAACTTATGTGAACAGTTGTTTACAAGAATGGCTTCTTTCAAGTCAGACACACTTCTGGGATTCTCCCTGTGCACTTCAAATATCCCCTTAGCCAGAAATCTATTGGTGTTAGGTCAGGAGACCATGGTGACCACGGAAATGGAAAATGGCGGGAGATAATTCTGTCACAGAAGTGATGTTCTAACAAACGTTTGACACATGTTTCAACATGTGAGAGAGCTCCATCTTATATCCATATGACGTAAGAAAAAGAATTTCGCTGCTGCAACTCAGGAATGCCGTAAATCGTTAACATTTCTGCGTAACGAACATCCTTAACAGCACGATATTAAACATTGTGGAGCCACGTGATCAAAGTAGGTCCGAGAACGAAGATGCTTCTGATGCCGCACTACAGTTACTTTGGCTTCGTGTAGGGGTTGAGGTAACAAATCATAGGAATTTTCGTCCACCCAGTTCTTAGAATTCACGTTGTAGTTAACGAGAAATTTGCTTTTCCAATCCGCAGTATGCGTACAAGCCAGCTGTTATCACGGAATCATACCTTACAATAAATTCATTCGCAAAGTTTAAACGTAGCTGTTCGCCGCCCACTTGCAACATCTGAACTCGATGGAATCGATACGGAAACATATGGAGTACAGATCGTAGAATCTTTCAGTCCATAGTTTTTGGAACATCGAGAATTCGAGATGCGCTTACCTGACGATCTGGATTAATAATGTTTTGCCTTTCCGTAACATGATCGAGAGGAACGGATGGTAGTCCAGGTCGGATGTATCGCAAATGCAACCCATTTCTTCAAATTTCCGCTCCACGTCACGCACAGGTCGAACAGGACACGGACCCCGTCTTAGGTTAATGTTTCAATAGAAAATATGCAATGCCTCTTAAGTATTTTAACCATTCATGTAATAAATCAAAATACCACCACGTTAGTGAGTGGAAACTCGTTTTGTTCTCCAGGCGAAGAGATCCTACTGCCTAAACTTCCAGCCGTAAATGGTATTAATAGGAACTGGCTGCGTGACATACCAAAAACGGTGGTTGCCAATTGGAGCTTTGTGATTTACGCAGATTACGCGCATTATCACTGCTACTTGTCGCCCTTTTTTCGTTGACACTGATCTTATTTGATACTGCTCTTGCGCAGTCGTTTTTAGAGCTAAAGGTAAAATATCAACGCTATTTTTGGGTTTTCACTGTGCCGATCACATTGAAATAAAAAAAAGTGGATGTTGCTATTCGAAATTTAACTGCAGTAACCGGGAGAGCTCGATTCTTTTTCGCATAATTCTCAAGCGCATACTTGGAAATCTCCAAACCTCAAGTTTCATTACGATTCGTTAAAAAATGCAGTCGCTAGGGGCTCGTATATAGGAGAAATTACTTTGATACACCAGTACGTATGTTTTCAAAACAACTTATTTTGCACGACTCACTGACAATGCTACCTGTATGTTTGTAATTCTATTCTTGATACGGACCGCGGTAGCTGGTTGGTAGAATAACGGATTAGAAACCGGAGGGTTGCGAGTTCGAAACTTGGTCCAACCAAAGACCGCCAAATCTGGCATGGCTTCAAATGTCCTCACGTTGTCGTGGTGTGAAGTTTGGAGAGTGGGATGCCAGCTCAGGTGTTACCTCGTCATCTGACCGTGGTTCAAAATTATGTGTTGTCCTCGGATCTTTCCCTTGGGGATTGATCCCGGACTGTCGGAAATAGACCGTTGTGTTGATCCAGTGCGACGTTAATTCAAATACCTACTTATTCTTGATGCTTTTTTCGGGGCGAGGGGGGTAGTTGACACCCGTCTAAAACAGCTTTCAGTTTATCTTGTTAAAATGACCTGCGGTCATTATTTAACGAAAATCCTTACATCACCCCTTCACGAAAAGTGTCACCTGTAAAAAATTTACAGAACCAAGTCTAAAAATCTTTATGGGGAGAGTGGACTTTCAAAACAAAATTTTGCAGTTAGTTTTATATTGTTATGAAATTTGAACCGACTGTTTTCTGAAATTTGAACTACTGAAAAGCTTATGTATCAAGTTGGTGCACTTTTGCAATTTACATTGCCTACCTATCTCCAAATGGTAAAAAGATAAATTGCGGAACAACCTTTTTGGGACACCCAGTATAATAGGATGTGGGTGTATGTATATATGTATATTTTCTATACAAATCTACACCGTTTGACCAATCCACACCAAATTTGGTACACTTATACTTTAGAACACTGCGGTCAGCATAGGCTAACTCTTAACCCCCGTTCTATTGGCCCTGGGGGGCTAAAAACTATTCGAAATCGCAATAGAAATAACATTGAGCATAGATTGATTGCTTTAGGCAGCGATGGTTGCTTTACCAGTGTTGATCGAAAAGCAATTTTTTCCGAAACAAATTAAATTACAATATTTATGTTTGAACGGACATTTTAGTTCTTCCCATGATGTAAATAAATTATAGATATTTTATTGATGAAGAAAGAATATTTTAAAATATTTATGTTTGCAAGAAAATTCAAGGAAAGGTTTTCAGGAGTTCAAGGATTATTTTCAAGGAAAGTTGGTGTATATTTCGACCAACTTTCCTTAAATAATTTATTGAATACGTAATGATTTGTAGAATTGTTTCATAAGCTTTTTAGGTAAGGCGTGTAACTTATTTTAAAATGTCCGGAATAGATACATGTGAATCCTCCGTTGAAAGCAGTGATTTTCTTTCTGAAAAATTCTATAAAATCGACCTTCTGCTTTTTGAAAAAATTTTATCTATTCAGTTTAATTTGTCTACACCGATTACATTTATTTCTAACCCAAGCACCGTTATTCCGAAAAGCACAAACGAAAAACTCATTGATCATAAAAGCGTAATTTTGCTACTCTATTTGACAGGTGTAATGTGCATTTTGTTATTCTTGCTCCTGGAGGTGAAACTAAAAATATTGTGTATAATCAAATTTTGTGTTACATTTATATTACAGTGAATTTGTAAAATATTTTACTTCATGTCTGTACTGTCCTTATACTTTTAAAAACCTCTTATAATGTAATTACTTTGATTTTACACTATAGATTGATTTGATTCATTTTCATACACTATAGATTGATGATTGGGATAAATATCCGGGCAAAGCCATGTTTCGGTCATGTTTGAGCATTACTAAATCTAACTTTTAATTGATTGTATAAGTATTTCCTACTTTATTTGACAGGTGTAATGTGCATTATTGAATTAAAGTTCATTATTATTGTATTTCTATGAGTTTTATATTTTTACATGAACATTATGAATATTTGATTGATAAAAAAAGAATATTTAAAATATTTGATTTTTCATAATTTACATTTTGTATATATATATATATATACAAAATTTTGTGTATATATATATATAATGGAACACGAAAAACTTCAACTCAATCATAAAAGCGTAATTTTGTTATTTTAGATTTGGCAAACCAGAACTAATGTTTTCTTATTTTATAAATTTGATTTAGAATCCCGTGTTTGTGTATTTGAGTTACCACAGCGAAATGTTGCAGTCATATTTGAACATTACTAAATTTCATAAATCATTATCGTCTTTATCAATATTTTTCAAATGTCTTTTTTCGAATTGCTCTATTTCAGGATACACTCAGGCAGTCGAAATTCGACACTTTGCGCATCTTTCGTTTTTTAGAATTCTGCATTTTTCGTCGGAATTTGTCTTAATCTTTTACATATTGCATATATATTCAGGAATTAATTTGCGTCCGAAGTATATTGTAGAAGTTATGAAAAAGTTAAAACGTATTTTCCGTACAACTTAAATGTTTGCATTTTTCTGTGAAAGAAAAGTGATTATTCTAATTCACTTTTCAAGCAACATTTAACCATTTCAACCCGAGCAACGCCGGATAATTAAGCTACTCTTCAATAAAAATGTGTGGTGTATTTCCTCGTTTGATTTTCATTGTTTGTTTAGTTTAACAACATCGTTTATTATGAAAAGCAGATCATTTTTAGAGGGGGCCGTCGTGGCTCAGTGGGTATGCCCATTGCGCTAGCAAAATTCGAGTTGTAGGCGGCGCAGGTTCGATTCCTGCCAGGTGCATTCCTCCCTGGGTGTATTTCTCTCTTCTGTGTCAGTAAAGCTTTCACTGTGTGTGTGTCAATTACTTGTTATTGTACTGTGTCGTTTATTGGATATTGTAATTAGGAAGAATGGAGACAAAAGCCTGATTCTGCAGCTATAAGTCTCAAGGAAATCAACAAACCAAACCAAAATCATTTTTAGTTGTATCGTTATGCGTGGTGTCCAATATAACGATGAAAACGAATTCAACCTCCCTCAATCCATATATTTTGTTAATAAATTGAAAAAGATCTTTCTGAATTTTAATTATTAAATTTTATTTTTTTATTCAGTGGTAGCTATTTTAAGTAACGTCGCACTGGAGCAACACAATGGGCTATTGACGACGGTCCGGGATCAATCCCCAAGGGAAAGATACGAGGACAACTCCACGTAAATATGAACCAAGGTCAGATGACGAGGCCACACCTGAACTAGCACCCCACTCTCCAAACTTTCACACTACGCCAACGTGAGGACATTTGAGGCCACGACAGATTTAACATGCACCAGCCTCCTTTGTACGACGGTCTTTGGTTGGATTCGAATTCGCAATCCTCCGGTTGCTAATCCGTTACTCTTCCAAACGGGCTACCGCGGCCCTTATTCAATGGTACTAGGATATAAAAGGTATATAATGACTTCTGAAAGACATTTAAAATATGGTAGGACCAGATTCTAGATGTCCTTGGAGGTGTGCTGAGCGTGCACAATACATGTAGTAAAATAATAACAATAAGAGTCGACCGAAAGACAGACGCAGTGTACATCCAACTTTACACTGAAGTGCCACAAAAACTGGTACAGATGAACCTACACAAAATGCATAGCAATACCACCTATACACGTCATTGGTTGCGTCTTCTAGAGCATACATATAAAGCAGTAGACCTCTGTGTAAGTATCTAGAGCTGCTTCTGACTTGAGAATGGTAAGTTATCACGATTTAATAGTTGGAGCACGTGAGATGGGTCATATTTCGGAAGTAGAAAAGATTAGATTTTCCTGTACTACATTTCAAGGGGTTGCCGTGACTACAAGAACTCTGGCAAAACCTGTAACTTACGACAGTAAAAAAAGACTGGGTGGACGTGACCAGCGTCGGTTGGCAAGAATCGTTTCACGCGATAGGCGTGCCAGACTGCCTCAAATAACAACGGAATTTAATGCTGGGCCTTCAACAAACATCAGAGTGAGGACTGTCAACGTTCCCTCAAAGATGTGGGCTTTAGGAGACGACGCACCAACACGATGAATACTCGACACACAACTATGCACCTCCCATGGGCTTGGGACCACCGCCATTGAGCATTTTATGACTGGAAGCAAGTAGCCTGGTCTGATGAGTCGCGTTTCCAACTGTTTCGGGCATGTTTTCTATCCGTATGGAGAAAACACCCACGAAGCCATGGATCAGGAACAGGCTGCGTTCATTCTAATGGGTTTGGCCTCTGCCAACAGGACTGCGCTGCCTAGAAACGCCAAATTAAGATTAGAGGCACACTAATTTGACGTTGGTTTGGGGGTTATATGGCGCAAGGGCCATATTTGACCATGCTGAGTCAGACACAATACAATATTATGTAATTGACACAAGACCTACAATATCAAGTAATTGACGCACACAGTGAAAGGTTTACTGACACATAAGAGAGAAATACACTCAGGGAGGAATGCACCTGGAAGGAATCGAACCTGCGCCGCCTACAACTCGAAGGTTGCTAGCACAGTGGGCACACCCACTGAGCCCAATTTGAGTTTGGGATCTTGTCATTCCCATCTAAGTTACCAGATTTCAATGCTATCGAATATATGTGTCATCCTCGAAATACAGCAGAATTGTGGACCGGTCTGCAAGAAGTTGGTTTTCAATGTCTTCAGAATACTTCTGAAAGCTCGTGGAGACATTGCCAGTCGTATTTCTTCGGTTCTACGCTCTCGTAAAAGGTCTACCAAGTATTAGACTGGTGTATCAGTTTTTCTGGCACTTCAATGTACATAAGCATATTCAGCAAATATGTAATTTTCAGATATTATATTAACTTATAAGTTAATAACATCCGAAAATTATACTTCGATTAGTGCTTATTCCTTCTTTATAGGTTTTTTAAGATACTTTTGAATCTGTATATTTTGTTCCTTACATTAGAATTTTCAAAAAGCACTTGAGGGATAGGATGAGTTCAGGAGAGCCCGCAGGCCTCAAATCAATCCCGAAATGATTTTGAATAAGAGCAATCGCAAAATATATGCTAAAGCTAGTTTTATCAGAGAAAATCGAAGTTTCGATCATTACAGGTAAAATATGTCTGAATCGTCAATAATCTGAAAACAGTCGAAAAAATCATTGAAAGAGGGTGGTCTTTTGAAGAGCATCTGAGCCGAATTGAGTTCTCTTGTGTACATAACGATGTTTGTTTTGCAGAATCTTCAGAAGGTAGTAAGAACTTGGGACTTGGAGTCGAGCAGATGGAGCTTCGGTTGGAGTCGGTATTACATTGGCTGTACGAAGGCAAGAACATAGGCCGATGGCAGGGCCAACATACCAAGAACTGATCACAATCAAAACAGTAAAACTTGGAGAGGGAAGTTTAAGAACAGTATAAGGTTAAAGGATAATAACAATTAAAACAAAAAAATAAGGGCAAAAGCACCTCTTCCTTAGAAGTTTAAAAGATTAATTTAAATATAATGCGGCGTAGGCCTTTTGGGGACCGCTAATTTGCGGTAGTGGTTTAAGAATTAAGGGCGTTTACCAGTATGAACAGTTCATCTACAGGACTAGTGCAATTACGCAAATCCTGTATCAAACTTTTTATATTAGATGTTTACAAATATAGCTTGAAATTCTTTTGCTAATTCCAGTAAGTCTTTTAGATCAGAAGTAGGAGGGTCGTTGTATTGGCCTAAGCCGCTAAAAATCATTAAACGCAATGCTCATTCAACATTACGGCATTTAGAGAACCGGAAGAAAGAAAACTGGTCCATTCGAAATTATTTTTTAAATACGTGCTTGATAAATGGCGTTCTTTTAGAAAATCAAATTTGACAAGAGGTGACTTGCTGAAGTTTGCACGCGGGCAGATGTATCTCATGAATGGTCCTGCATGGAGTTCGGGCCCTAGGTGATGCCCCACCCCTTTATCCGGTCCGAAGTATTCCATTCTTTTACTCGTTTTAATGATTCGCCTAAATTCTAAATTAAGTCTTAAAGGAAGAGATTTAGTAACTGGACACGAATATTACCACAAGACAACATTTTAGCATAGCTTATCGCCATCTTGGTTAACGTTTTCTTTTATTCAACTAACATCAACACAATTTCCAAGTGCCTAAATCTATACACCGGGCTTCAGTTGAATTTCGGATTGGATTCCATCCCGAAATATTAAAGTCTAAAACAACACAAATGTATAAATGTCTCTTCTTTTCCTTGGTCAGCTGTACTAGCTTTATTATTGAAAATACAAAGAAAGAATTTATTTTAAACTTAGAAAATAGACTGTTCATTAATGTACAAGACATTTCAAATTTCTCGCTTCGCGATATATCCTCTTCCTCCAAGACTTGTAAAGACTACGTATCGAAGCTGACATTCCCAGTACATAGTCCGCATTGGGACTTAAACCGTTTTAATGGTTGAAACGCACCTAACCTAGCCTTCTACGGCATCAGGGTCGCGGTAGCCCGGTTGGAAGAGTAACAGATTAGCAACCGGAGGGTGAGTTCTAATCCAACCAAAGACCGTCGTGTGCAAAGGGGCTGGAGCACGTTAAATCTGCCGAGGCCTCGAATGTCCTCACGTTGGCATGGTGTGGAAGTTCGGAGTGGGGTGCCAGCTCAGGTGTAACCTCACCATCAAAATTACGTGTTGTCCTCAGATCTTTTCCCTTGAGATTGATCCCGGACCGTCGCCAATAGCCCGTTGTGTTACTCCAGTGTAACGTTAATTAAAATACCTACCTTTATATATCGTCATTGATCGTGGTTCAAAATTACGTAGTATTGTCCTCGGATCTTTCCCTTAGGGGGTTGATCCCGGACCGTCGCCAATAGCCCGTTGTGTTGCTCCAGTACGTCGTTAATTAAAATACCTACATATATATATATACACTTCATATTTTTAGTGCCTTCAATACCAGCATATACTAGCAATTTGAGGCTTCTTTTTAGTATGGACACTGCCCTTATACCTCATGAATCATGTCCAATTGGTTTGATAGATTAACAAGCCAACAAAAAATTTGAGTTATTTTACGATGCATTTGGTAAGTATTTTAACTAACGTTGCACTGGAACACACAGGCTATTTAAGATGCATTTGGATTCTGGTTCTAAAAATATTGGTTTGGCCATAATGGCTCTAGCCTTCGTTATGCAACATAAGCACTTTATATTTTGATGTATCGAAACAGCAGGGGCCAACACTTCTTTTGGTGTCTTAAGAATCTGTTCGTAGTGCCTTAAGAGTACTGGCTCCAAAAATGGCATCAATTTTCCAACAGGTTTAGCACTTTCTTAAGGCTTATTTAACCAGTCAACCATTAAAATTCTGAAACGTTAACCGAAGGTTTGTTTTGATTTTAAAACTGCCTTTAATACATGGTATTAAAAGGAATCGCAAAATACTAAAAAATTTTACTTTCAACTCAAAAGAATATAAAATCAGCTATTTAATACAAAGTTTCTTTTAGAGGCTTTTTATAGTGATGCAAGGAGTCTTAATGAAGGTTCTAGCACTAATCTGCCATCATTGTGTGATGGCAGGTATTACTCATCCCTAATATCCCTTCCATAAACTATCCACTTGCTAAAAATACCCAAAAGGCAACTGATGTCAATTTGGAGAATCAGTACCCCAAATATTCACCAAAACAAGTCTAACTTTTAAGGTTGGTAGGTATTTAAATAACGTCACACTGGAGCAACACATCGGGCTATTGACAACAGTCCGGGATGAATCCCGAAGGGAAATATCTGAGACCACCTAATTCTGAACCAAGGTCAGATGACGAGATCACCCATTAACTTTTAAGGTAACACAATGTGTTGACCAGTGTTATTCAACATGGTTAAAATATATTGGGTTAATCAGTTTTTGCATTATTCAAAAGGAGTTGGCAAGAGATTAACTGGGAAAATATGCCTATATACTTGAAAAGCTAAACAAGATAAATGGATATAACATGGCTCTTGGAATGTTTTGAATGGTGTTTCTAAATATCTATTGAAAATTATGTAGACTGAGTGTCAATGTACTACCTCATTATGGTCAGTCTAGAATATTGTGCCTGCATTTGATTGCCCACCCAATTAAGTCAGTTGACTGATGAGCAGATATACTTGTTTTCCAGTCATTCCTTCAAATCATAGTGGAATGGACCAGGAGATAGGTATGGAGATGGTAACCAACATTCATCTATTCCAGTTGCTCACCATAAATTGAAATATGAAAACATAATGCTCTTGCTCTATCATGAACACCAGCTGTCTATGCTAATTTAAAAAAGATAAACTTATTTAGCCATTGAAAAATACCATTGTTTCATCAACTTTGAGAAAATGTCATATATGACCTATTGACAAATGGGGTAAATCAGTTCCCACCATTCCATATCAAGCTGGAACTATTGACATAATTCATACAGATCTTGGACTAAGATTGTTTCAAATATGTTTGTACATTGCTCTTAGGACTATTATGAAAAAATTAAAAACTGGAATATGATATCTCTTAAATATGTCAAGTTACAAAGGATTCTTATTCTAAAGGAATAGATGTAGTTAAATATCTCAGCCCAAAACTTTTTGGGCTAACAATGTATTAGAAAATTATGCAGAATTGATGCAAAACAAAAATATTTTAGTACAAAAACAAGCTGTGCCATCATGAGATATTTTAAAGGGGTATTATAGGTCGGTTAAGTTTTACAGTGCAAGAGCCATATTTGGCCAAGCTGCACCAAACATCTAGTAAACAGACATATACACATTCGGAAACACAAAGGTTTCAAATATACAATGATGGATGCATTAAGGTATGACAAACACAATGGAAGATTATTAATGAAATCTAATGTAATTGTCCAGAAGATCTATATAAGTGATAAAGACCATTTCACTGTGTGAATTGAAATTATCTGACTCAGCTACAAAGTTTAACATATTGCATGGAAATGCCATTTTGTATTTAGTTTTTGCATGATTTGGGGTAACTTCAATGTGAATTGAAAGTAGGTTCCACTTTTTAAAAATTATTCCCTAAATTTAAAAAAACAATCTAACAAAACTGTTGAGATATTTTTTTTAGGACTACCAAACACTCAAATAAAATCAGGCAATACAATGAAGAGTTGACTAGTATGAAAATTTAATTCCATTGTTTTTAATAGGACAATTTTCAGTCAATGATCTTAATTTAGTAATCATCTTTATCAATAAATGTTATATCTAATTTATTGATAAATATTTTACACCTTAAAATGTTTCTAAACTATGTATGACTAATTAGATCATTAAAAGTAACCAATAGTTTAATATTTCTCATCAATTTTTTATATTTCTTTTAATTTTAGATTGAATAAACCTCCTGAGGATTCTTAATAATTTTTTTCAAACATAAATGTAATTTGTAATTTCATTGCTTAAAAAGCGATTCATTTTCAAGTTTCAATAGCTTAATAAGTCAACATTTCATTTGTAAGTAAAAATCAAATATTGATGGTCGAAACTTTTCAATACTGCAACACAAGGAAAAACCTGTGTCAAAATTACTTTTAATTCTGAACTGCTCAACGTTTGCTATGGTAAAAGCTTGCAGCCCTTAGAAATAAACCAAGGCGGTGAAAATTACTGCCATCCAAGATTCTACTATCATCTATTCATCTACGATTAAGTTGAAATGTCAAAAATGGAAACTGTTTAAAAAATAGTTGGATAATGAATATTAAAATAAATAAAATTTATTTTTAATACATTTATAACAAGCATAGCGTTTGTAGTCATGGCTCAACATAAGTATAATTAGAACACACTGACAGAAACTTACACAAGTGTATTTTCAGTAATTACAGGTATCCCAGAAATAGTTTACAAGTACTAAAAAAGAATTCAAAAATACAATACTAAAAAAATATTATTTATTAATTTACAGGTAGCTTGGATTTGTCAGCAAAGATGGAAAATACTGGGTTATTTGAAAGTTCATGTCTAAATAGTTTTTTCAACTCTGTGTCTGAAACCGTACAAGTGCCGTTTAAAGAAGCTTTGTACTCTGCAATAACCTGGAACAGTGAAAAGAAACTTAATGAAAGAAAATTACAAAAGTCAGCAAATAAAGCAAGGATCAAAATAGATAACACAAGCTTTGGAAGAATCCTAGTTATCTGAAAAGTATTTTCTTTTACATGAACTCTGATTAAAAAATAGTTGTAAACTTTAACAAAAAGAAAAACTTCATAAAAATTCCTACAGGCAACTCTCACCATACAAGAGTATCACTTCAAGATGTTCATTAAAACCCATATAGAAAATGTAATGCCATAATTGACATTTGTTATTTTTTGGTCACCATACAATGAATTTCTTTCATACATTCAAGGAAGTTGAAAAAATTCTGTGGCATGGCATGTAACATTCTTGACTTGTGTGTTAAAGCAATTTTATCTATCAAAACTACATTTTTTTCACATTATTCTTAATAATTACATTAAAAGTTATATAATGAATTAATATATATATATATATATATATGTATGTACTTCATTCTGTGGCATGGCATAAACGAATGCTATATTAAATTTAAACTTAGCTAATTAACCCTTTCAAGCATAATTCTATTCAATGAACTTGGTGAAATTTCTATTAGATTAGCCATCGAATATATTTGAACAGATTTTACATTATTGATTGAAAGATGGTTGTACTATAGAGCACATGTGTGGTTACCAGAAAACCCGATGTACAATTAGCCTAGGAATTTTAAAGTGTGGTCTCTTGGTGAAAACCACTTCACTTGAAAGGGTTATGAGTGCTATTTGCTTATGTAAAAAAATGTAACATTCACTTTGCTAACTTAAAATACATTTCACACTTACATCTAATATGACCTATTAAAAAGCTTAAGTAAACTGTTGAAACTGAAAGCTTTGATATTAAAGTATAAAATATAACTTAATTTAAATACACTACAGTGGTACCTTGAGATACAAGTGCCCCAACATACACGAGTTTGAGATACGAGCCATCACTAGGTCGATTTTTTGCCTTGAGTTACGAGCCAGAATTTGAGATACGAGCCTGCTTCGGTGACGTCACAGCCTCCACTCAGCTCAGATACCCAAGTCCTGCGAATCATTCAGTTCAAATGTTTACCTCATCTGATGACAGTTAACGTCTGCCAGAAAAATCAATCAATTTCTTAATTTGGTTTGACATTTATTATCAACTGCCACCGGGAGGCCCAAATCCCTTTCTTTTACTTTTTTCTTTTCTGACCAGATGAGTCAATTCTGAAAATGGAAAAATGGGGGGTGTACGGTTATTTAGCTAATTTTTTTCGTACAACCATGAGTCCAAAGAAGGTGAGTGTATAGAACAGTGGTGAGAAAAGGAAAAAGGTAATATCCATGGAATTAAAGAGTGAGATAATAGACACATGAGCAAGGCGTAACAGTAATAGACTTGGCAACACAGTACGATCGCACTACTTCTACGATATGTACTATTCTGAAGCAGGACTCGATAAAGGCTAACTCCAGCTACAATATTTGTTCATTATACAAAAAACTGGAGTGATTTTTTGGGGCTGGTACGAATCAATCTCATTTCAATTAATTTCAATGGGGAAAATTGATTTGATGCGAGCATTTTGACTTACGAGCTCGGTCATGGAATGAATTAAACTCATATCTCAAGATATCACTATTTTTGTCAGTTGTGGGTATTTCTAACATGTTCTAAGGGATGTTTAGAATTTTGAGCAACAAAAATATTCTTCAATTAAAAGCATTGTAAAATTGACAGAAACACCTCAATAAGTACTCGATTAGGATTAGAGGAAACATGAATGGCAGTCAAATAATCACCTGCTTCCTTAACTTCTTTTCGGGGATGCCAGATGGAAAAGATTGTAATATCTTTTTACTGATCCCACACCAATCAAAAGCACTTGATTCTAAAATTGAAATATGAAAATTATAAATCAGTCAAATGCAGAAAAAAAAACATTTTTAAGGTGCTATCACTAATGCCACACTCAGTAAAAAATTGTTTTTCAGCTTTAGCAGACAATGCAAGACAAGGTCTACTTTGAATTTTGCATAAACAAAATCAAGAATAAACCCTACAGTGAATGAATGAACAAGTGGAAGGGTCTGTTGATATTTCTCACTATTAGCTATTGTGAAGCTAAATGGCATGAGTGCAGTACATTTGGAATGAACTATTTCCTTGTTTTCAGCTATGTAAATATTAGTCAGACATATGCCAATAATCAATTGTTGGCATTGGAGTCATGTGGTTGGTTTTATGGCATGAGATCCCAAAGCTGTGCCAAACACAAGATGAGTTAAGATTCAATAAAAATATTTTTTAATATCATTAATCACCAGATACATAAGTACAGAATATGAAGAGACAAGATAAAAATTTCGAAAGTATGGAAAAGGTAAATACATTAGGAATGTCTCAATATGAGATCAGTATGAAAAAATGAATAAATAATGTTAAACATGGATTCAATGAGATGATAGTTGAAAAACATGTTGTCTATATATGGCAGCATGATGCATAACATAAAATACACAAGAGTTGTAGTGAATGTCGACAAGATGTAATTTATGATGTAAAAAACACATGAAAAGATAAAACCACTATATATTATTTAAAAAGCCAATGGCATGTAAAATTTTTAAATGTTTGAATGGGATTTTTCCTCAATCAAATGCCACAAGGGTAAAATAGAGGTATTAAGAGTTTCTGCGATGATGATTGAAAACACGACAATCTATTAAAATGTGATAAATGGTAAAATGAATTACCCAAGTGCCACATATAAGGGTTTTCTCTCCAAACAAAAGCTGCCTGTGTGTAAAATGTATGTCCGAGGCAAAGGCTAGTTAAAGTCACGTCAGCTCTCGAGACAGTAGAGATGGTTGAAGAGAAATAGTGGGTTGGGCTCCATGTAATTTATTATTTTCTGAATTCCAGCTATGCTGCCATTTATTCCAGTCTCGTGTCTCAGACAACTCACCAGAGATCATTCTATGGAATGTGCATATCCAGGAGAGTAACTTTTCTGGCAGCGGTATCAGCTTTTCCACTGCTAAGGATTCCGGCATGACCCAGTATCCAACATAAAATTATATTAAAGCCACACCAGGCAAGCTTACAGTAAATATTAAAAACTAATAATGATAATAGGTGTTTGGGGCAATCAGAATCATTGATATTTGAACGAGTCTATATTTGTTTAATCAAGGGACAAGTTAGATGTAAATAATGCATCCCCACAGTTGGTGTCTTTAGCACTGTTTCTGACTCTGAGTTTAATGCTGCAGACAATAGCAGTGATTAAGAGTTGGCAAAAAAAACATCTATGATTACCATCCATAATTTTGCTTATGATAGCCATTTTGCCTGGTAAGTTTACTACCTTTTTGAAATGGACTCCAGTCATCTGCTTCTTCTCACCAGAGCCAAACTATAAGGATAGCAATTCATTACCAAAACACTTATCACTATTGAAGGGATGGCTTTTTAATTCAGGTGCTTTCAGTTATTTTCCTGACTTAACAGTACAAAAGAAGTTAGAACATCTAATCAAGAGCAAGTGTCCAATAATGCAGAGTTTTGGCCCAAAACACAGAACAGGGTTATATCAAGGTGATCACACAGAAACACTAAATATGCATTCCAACAAAAAAATGCATCAGAAATGTTATTAAAAGATTTCTTTCACTTCCTCAAACTTAGAAATAAAATCTTTGAATCAAATTATAAAATATTGCTTTGCTACAGTACAAAAATTACATTTACCTTCAGAGCTTTGTGACGAATCTGGACAAGTCTTTTTATGAGATTTTTCATCAGAATCTGCAGCTCTTTTTTTGCCTGGAGTTGATTCTGAATGTGTGCCATTGGTAATTTTCGTCCCATTTACAGAACTTGTGCCATTCATAGGAGTAGATGGATTGGAAGTAGAATTTGACTCATTCTAAAAAATGCATTCATTAAATTAGAACATTTTTAAAAATAGTTAACTTATTACCCAATTTACATACATAAATAGTACAAAATATAAAATGTTAATGTAACAAGATATAAATTTCTCGGTAATAATCTAGAATATTCTCCAAAAGGAGAAAAATCAAAAATTTTCTTCTAAATGCATACAAAATAAAATTCCAATAATATATTTTTAATTGTTGAATGAATACATAAATAAAAATATCACAAGTTTAAAACTGCAGTATTCCTAAGCCTAACATTAGAAATGAAGAAAAATAAACATTTTAGTTATTTCTGTACTTTGCTCTTTTCAACAATTTTGCTTGGAGTATGAATTATTCACTTCTTTGACAATATGCATAGTTATTTTAGAGTTTCCTCAAAGTGTTCGTTTTTAAATATTCCCAACCAATAAGTTTAATGTGTGTATTGTGCCATGAGATGCAATAAGGGTATGAGTTGCTTATCATCCCAAGTCTTCCCCATGGCAGAATTATAAGTAATATATGAAAAATTTATAATAATTTTCAATAAAAACTAACAATTATAAATAACATCTATAAGGCAGTGCCAGTACATTACACTGTGAATGATGCATAAAATAAGCTTGTTTTCTGCTCAATAAATTGCAATTTCCATAAAAAGTTGTAAATAGAAAATTTCTAATATTCTCCAACTCTAAAAGTGACATATATCCAATCAATTCAAATACTTTGTAATACAATTTTCAGATAGAAGTAAAACTGCTTTCAAAAAAATTTATTTATTTTTAACTGTTTTACAATATTTTTCAACAGAAAAAGGGTGTTTTAAGAGATTAGTTGTTTTTTATGGCACAAGTGCCAGTCAGTCAAGCTACAACAAACAATATAATAATGGAATTCATTACGGAATTGCTACAAGTTTCGATGTAAAAACATTTATTTAGTGCAGAAATATAAATGGATCAAGGAAATGCCAGTTGATACAGCCATTACTTTTTAGTTAATTTGCACTTTACAATTTCTGACAGGTTGGTGCAGTTTCATGGTACAAAAGCCATATTTGGCCATGGTGCACCAAACATGATAGACAGCATCAAGTAATGGATACACACACAAGGAAAGTTTTACTGACACAGAAGAGAAATCGAAACTATGCTACCTAAATCTCGCAGGCTGTTAGAGCAGTGGGCAAACCCACTGACCCACAATGGCCCCTACAATTCCTGAAAATTTCCAATCATAAAAATTAGCCTTATATATAAATGTGGCTTATTTTCATAATACCAATTCCTATTAAATGTTATTTTTTTAAGTATTATTAAAGGATTGATCATCTGTTAAATTGGGTTCCCACTCTTTTAGCAAAAAGAATTAGGACTTTTTCAAGACTATTTTACATATTTTCAGACCCACTGACCCACAATGGCCCCTACAATTCCTGAAAATTTCCAATCATAAAAATTAGCCTTATATATAAATGTGGCTTATTTTCATAATACCAATTCCTATTAAATGTTATTTTTTTAAGTATTATTAAAGGATTGATCATCTGTTAAATTGGGTTCCCACTCTTTTAGCAAAAAGAATTAGGACTTTTTCAAGACTATTTTACATATTTTCAGACCCACTGACCCACAATGGCCCCTACAATTCCTGAAAATTTCCAATCATAAAAATTAGCCTTATATATAAATGTGGCTTATTTTCATAATACCAATTCCTATTAAATGTTATTTTTTTAAGTATTATTAAAGGATTGATCATCTGTTAAATTGGGTTCCCACTCTTTTAGCAAAAAGAATTAGGACTTTTTCAAGACTATTTTCAGACCCACTGACCCACAATGGCCCCTACAATTCCTGAAAATTTCCAATCATAAAAATTAGCCTTATATATAAATGTGGCTTATTTTCATAATACCAATTCCTATTAAATGTTATTTTTTTAAGTATTATTAAAGGATTGATCATCTGTTAAATTGGGTTCCCACTCTTTTAGCAAAAAGAATTAGGACTTTTTCAAGACTATTTTACATATTTTCAACGCATTTAACATAGATCAAAATAAGACTAATTCATGAATGCACAGGTAAAGAAACTGGCACAGGTGCTATGGTTGGAGGTTTCAGACCCAGTAATGATATTTGTCCAAGGTCAAGTGTCAGTAATATTGACTTAAGTGGGTGTAAGGAAAGATTTGTATTTAAAATTGTCAAAATATTTGTATTTGGTTGTGTCATTGCTTTTGAATGCAGGCAAAATGAAATATGTAATGTTTTAGCAAAAAAATAAATTTAAGGACTTTAAGCACATATGAAGGCTTTTTAAAAGCCCTTAAAAATAAAATGAAAAATAAAGCCTTTTTAAAGCACATGGGAACCTTATTAAATTATTACAAAATTGAATAGGAAATTTTGCATAAAATATATTTTTTATTTATTGGGACACAGAAAAGAAAAAAAATATTTCTTATTTATGACTGAACGACAAGGACTAGAATAACTTTTAAATAATTCCTTTAAAAAAATTAAAGTGTTGCATCCAATTTTGCTTACTTTTTATTTTTTGAAATAACTTATGTTGATAACATGAAAAACTTAAAGTGATTATTTACTTGCTATTTATGCATTTTAAACAAAAGTTAAATTGTAAGTCTATTACAAAAAATAAGGAGTATATATACTACTTTTTAAGTTACCAGAATAAAACTTTCATGAGGTGAGGCATGGAAAATTTCAATTTCCATAATTTTTAATTCTAATACTAATTTCCAAATTTATATTATCCACATTTTTTAAATATTCATTTCAGTGCACTTCATTTAGTAAGTACACTTTATGAATGTTACAACTATACTCATGTGAATCGATTTTAAATTATGATTCAATAGTGTTTTGAGATAACAATTGAAAAGAAAGGAAGACAGAAGTGAAACTTATTTTAGCACTAAGAACTTTCTATTATGGTTTACAGGTAACCAAGTAATGATACAAAAACTACAGCATAAAAATCAGGTTTAGAAAAACCAGTAAAATCAAATTCAAGCTTACCTTTGTGCTTAAAGCGAAAATTTCCCAAGCTTCTCCAATCAACCTCTCATTTCGTACATTTAAACTGTTTTTAAGAAAATTCTGTATCAAAAGATTACAAATCACTATGAAATCAACATTGTTAACATACTACAAAAATACAAAAAAGCAAAACCAGAATTTAATTATCAATTCATCAGTCAATATTCCACAAAAAATAACACTATTGATAACATTCAATCATATTTCATACTAGTTTTCGACTGCATAATTAGTACATTTTGAAAAGGATTTTCATAATTAAAATAAGATTCAGATTTTTAAGAACGAAAGTGCTAGATATAAAGATAACAATCGAAAGCAAGAGGAATTAAGAGCAATAATGCTTCCTTCAATGTAGACTTTTTCAATGTATACTCTCAATAAATTTTTGATGAATCCAGGAGTCTCTAGAAGTTTAAATAAGATAATGGCTCTCCTCCAGTGACCAACTCTCATATTTTCCAGGAACTCCTGTTAATTTTTTAAATCCATCCGGCTCCCGTATTGACCTTCTATTTCTACCGTATATTTCATTAACAATCAAGATTGTGAGATTGAAAGTATATTACAACCACCAAAACATTCCTATACGAACTGCCATTATTATCAACAGTTTAGACTCTTAAGAGGTATTCATCCATAACACTAGACAATATATCTATGATAATTGATACAAAGTTTAGCATATACTAATTGATAGTGGAATATCCATTTCCAAACTGCTAACAGGCAGTATAAAACAGTTGATTTAATATTTCCTGTGACTTTAAGAAACAAGTAGAATTGCCAAACCTTAATAGGACCTTAGGCTTTGTTTTGAGCATCCATGCTCAAATGCCCATATCGAAAGGGATTTTTTTCACAGGTGAGCAATAAGTGGACTGATCAGAATAAGCAACTGAGAATTAAATCAGAGCTAATAGTAGCAATTAATTGACTACTAAGTATCTTGAAATTTGTACAAGATAAAAAAAATCTTAGTTCTGCAGCAACACAATGGACAAATACATACAGGTTAGGACTAAAATACATGCAAATTTGTAAATATTTATTTTGCATTGTGATCTGTACATTGTAAATTTATTGTTTCTTTATTACCCATTCTATGGGGAACATTTGTTGGAGTGTGCCATTAAAAATGCATAACATTTCTCACGACTAGATGATTAACGTTAACAAGTAACTAAATTTCCCTTAATTTATGGCAGAAAGCTGGTCACCCCTACCCTCCAGACAAAACCTCGTTTTATAAGATTTAGGCTGGTTGGTTGTTTTAGCGTTTTATGGCGAAAGGGTCATTTGGCCAAGCTGCACCAAACACAAGATAACATCAAGTAAAAAATGCCAGGTAAGGGAAAAAAAGAGGGATTGTGGAACAGAATAGTGGGAAAGTAGAAAAAGATTGCTTGAGTATCCTGGGAGTGCGACTCCCTGCTTTCCAAAGACAGTAAATCCCATTGGAAAAGAAAAAAAAAATCACTCGGGAACATTGGGCTTGTGAAGCCAATACACATCTAAATAAGATGTGACCCTGAGAGCTATAAGATTTAGATTGGTTGGTTTTATGGCACAAGGGCCCTACTTGGCCAAGCTGTGCCAAACACAAGACAGACAGTGCCACATAATTGTGAAAAGAAAGGACAGAGAGAAGTAAAGAAAAATGGCTTGGGCATCCTGGGATCGCAATCCCAGGTCAGAGGCAGTAAACCCATTGGAAAAGAATAGAACACTAGGGTACCTTGTGTTTGCCTGTACACATCTAAAGATGTGCCCACGAGGGGTATAAGATTTAGGAAAGTCGTAGATAAAACGTACAGAAATTTTGCATTACTCTGGCTGCACCATTTTAGCCTACTACATTCAGGGCTGCCACATCCAAAGCACTTGTGAAATAGCATTAGTAGCATACATTTAAAAAAATAGTAGCAATAAGTTTTCTCTTAAACCCTATTTTAGTAGCAATTTTAGCTGCTCAGATACAAAATGAAACAGTTAAAACACAAATTAAGTATGAAACAGGTGTTGAAAATCTCACCAAGAAATTTAAATTTTAAAATTAAAAACTAAATATTTTCTTTATATGGTTTTCATGACAAAATAGCAAACACAGATTGCAATGTTTTTCTTATGGTTGGCACGGCTGGTACCAAACCTTCAAAATCGGCATCCCTTGGAAAGCTTTCTCTAAAGAAAAATATTTTTTCTGTGCGCTACTAGTTTTAAAATGTGGGACGACAAAATATTTCTATTACATACAAATCAAATAAGTTTCCTTTGATTGTAGTTCGACAAATGTATTGATATTTTAAATTTCATCTTATGTAAATAATACATCAGGATTTTGTAGATGCACTGAAAGATAACTCATAAAAATTGAGTTGCATACATAAATACATTTAATTTAAAAATCAAGTACCTCAAATTTGGACTTTTTCCTTGGAATGTTCGAGTATAAAATTATTTGTTCCAGTAGACCAGAGAGGGGACCAGATATTTTCTTGGTAGCCATGGTAGATTTTATATGCTAAAACAAAAAAAATATATATCAAAATATATTGATAGATCATTATTATCTAGTCATTTTTCAAGATAGAAGGAAAATATTTTACAAGACAGTTTCATTTTCCTGTTCCTATAAATTTCAACAATAAAAATCATTAAAAATTAAGATGTAAGAATGTCTTAATAAATACATATTGTTTTTCTCATCCAAGTTAAACTAACCTCAATCCATTTTTCTTGTTTAATTTCTCCTTTATTGCTATTTGATTTGGGTTGGTAATTTTTCCCGCCATATCTTTCGTCTTCAGTTATACATTTCACATGACTTTTGTAATCATCACCCCTTTGGATATAAAATATAAATTAAAACATAAAATATACACTTACAAACTTGATTCACAAGGTTCATAGCAGACAAATAAAAAAATGTGACAAATATATATAACTGAACATAGAAATATCTAACATTTATTACTGTTCAGTAGGATTAGATATAATATAATTAAATTTTCTTTTCCTTAATTGAAGTTTCATAATGAAATAACATGGAACCGAATGTGCATTTTATTCCAATACGTTTAAAAATTTGATCCTACTCAGTAAAATCTGGGATTCGCTAATAGATAGTATTAAGTGGGGTGCAGTGATGCCAACTTGGAGAAATAATTGGGGGAAGTAAAACACCACTTGCTTCATATACAAGGGTTTCAGAACTATTTTGTTCATATGAACCACTACCAATATTATCAGTATACACCTTCTCCACGCGACTTACGACGTATGTGACCTTACAACCATCCGCACTTACGATTACAAAGAAATAATAGTAAAGAAAGATAACTACATTGGAAGGGTCAAAAAGATACAATAGAGTACATATTATGTATTTTTCATATTATGTACAATAATTATACTTAAATTTTGTGTTTATGTACAATTTTTATAACCCGTTTGAATGAAAATAGTGTTGAAAAATATAAATCCTACTTACGACCTGTCAATCAGAATGGAACTCGGTTGTAAGTCGAGGAAACCATGTGTGTATTTGTAATATTTATCATCAGGCACCAGCGAAAAATTTTTTAGAACCCATGGTGTTTGGGTCTCCAGCAGGTTATGCCAATTTAAATCAAGTGATTTTTATTTTAAAAATCATTGATTTAAATCAAAATTTTAAATTTCATTTTCCTTTCTGTATTAAGTTTAATAATAACAATGTTTAATAATAACTGTGTATGAAAATGAAATAACTATGAACAAGATGCATGTTATTTTATTTAAATAGTTTCAAACTTTGCTTGTACTCAATTCACCTCAAAAATTTTACTGAAAATCATCCTTCTTTGAAGACACTAAACAAAAGTATTTGTTTATTGGGATCATGATTACCAGACAAGTATGTATTTCCCTCTTGGGCCATTAACCAACAGGAGTCACTCACAGGCCTGTCCATCAGCGTGGGTTGTTGTTTTAAACATTCCATGTGACTATCAACCACACTTAGCCAATTTTGAACTGCCTTCTCCATGTAATGGATAAAATTGCTTGAAATATATTTATTCATGAATAATTAAAATTGAGTCAACATATTCTTTTTAAGATGTTCCAGCTACTTGTTTAGTATTATTGTCCGTTCATGGAAAGAGTCACAATGAAAAGATTTTCTGCAGTTCACAAAAGCTTCCAATTTAGCACATAAATATAAAAATTAGCAGTTTTAATATTTTCATTGTTTTGGTTGATTTTTTATTTAAATTTTATTGGGAAATTTTATGCATTGATCCCTAGAAATTCTTTACCACTTCTAGGATAACTATTCTGTATTTATGGAATTGAAATTTGGAATGTAAAAGTTAATTAGCCTATCTGATAATTGTGAGTACGCTGACAAAATAGATTATGGATCATGGTTAGATTATGAGGCAAGTATTTTAATTAACGTCACATTGGAGCTACACAACGGGCTATTGGTGACGGTCCAGGATCAATCCTAAAGGGAAAGAACCGAGAACACGTAATTTTGAACCACGGTCAGGTGATGAGGAAACATTTGAGCTGGCACCCCACGCTCCAAACTTCCACACCATGCAAACGTGAGGACATTTGAGGCCACACCCGATTTAACATGCACCAGCCCCTTTGTACACGACAGTGTTTGGCCGGATTTGAACTTGCAACCCTCTGGTTGCTAATCCGTTACTCTTCCAACCGGGCCATTGCGGCCCTGGTTAGATTATGAAAGCCCTGGTTAGGTTATGAAAGCTATTTTAATGATTATGATGATTGCAATGAATTTTTATTGCAAGCTCCAAATTCAAATGAATTTGTATATTCTGGAGAAACACTAACATTTATTCTATGCTGTTCATAGAGAAAAGCTTCATTTCTGTGTATGTTAGGTATAAATTCGTTTTATGAGCTTGGAATATACCTATGAAATACTTGTCAGTGTTCAGAAAATTTTTTAAATACGCAAATTTGATTTAGATTTATACATTTTCATGTCTTTTCATGTCAATTTTTTCTCAAATAAATACTATTTGCGAGTTAAATATTAATGAGAAGTAGGAATTTTTTGTGAAACTTGATGTAAGTTCCTTTTATTTTATTTTCTATTGGTGACATAATGTTTTCTCAAAAACAAGTGTAACTAATTATCTCTACTATTATAAAAGGAAGTGTTTGTGTGTGCAGTGTCCAGACGAATCTATAGCGCTTACAGCCATAAAATTTGGCACACAGGTAGTCCCAAAGGTGACTGAATGTCCCTCGAAGCCCGAATCTTAAAATTTAACCTAGAAATTTTTTTAATTAATATTTTGTACTGCACACATAGCCCCACCTCTACAATGACATATTTTTGCGCAGACCGATCTTGTTGGAATCGGTCTCAAACCTCTAATTATAGTGCCGTGTGGGGCACATAAATTTGAAGAATGTAAATCTTTGAATGTATAAAAGTGAAGAAAGATTGGGGATCATGAGCTGATCAGACTTCTTGTTTTCTAAAATGTATGTTTTAAACTATAAGACTTGGTCACGTAATAAAAATTTATTTTTAATGTATAAAACTCTGTCTTCAATCGATAAAACCCAACAATTGGTTATGGGCCCCAGACCTTAAGCTGAACCTGAATTCTGCCACTACCGGTTTCCAGTATGATGGGTATTCAAGAAATGTCCATGTTTTCCTTCCCGAAGTTATCGGATTTCAACTATGTCACGTGGAAGACGGACATGAAGGTATTGCTAATGGACCGGAACTGCTGGGAATTTATCACTAAAACGGAACCTCTATTATTGGAAGATGCTCCAGAACAAGAAAAAAGAGACTATCGTTATAGGAAGCAGAGGACATACACAACTATCTACCAGGGCATAGACAGAAAATATCAAGTCTTAATTTCATCTACTGAGGACGGTAAGGAAGCCTGGGATATATTAAAGACCAACTTTGAACCAGCATCTAGAGCACGATTGGCAGGCCTTGTGGACGAGTTCTTTTCAATCCGCTACCAGCCGGAGGACGAATCCATTGGACTCTTCTGCAAACGAGTGCATGAGAAGCTGTTACAGATAAAAGAAGGTGGATTCGAAATCCCAGACCTCTTAGTTTGCTTTCAACTAATAAGACATTTGCCTCACGAATACGATAATCTGGTACAACTGCTATACAGGATGGATGACAACGAGTTCACGCTAGACAATTTGTCTAAACATTTAATAACAGAATCCAGCCGGATCGACCTGAAGCGGAAGGACGAAGACACAAAATTAAGTATCGTGGCCGATGCTTATGCTACAAGAAACAAGTCATCTAGATACAAGGAGACACGGGCGTCTACTCCTGATCACAGCAGATGCGTACTGGACCCTGAATTAATTCCTTCAAGCCCAAGAAAGTCGACAGTTTGTCGTATGGGGCCGCGACCATTCTGCAACTACTGCAAAAAGTCGGGACATTACGAATCGAAGTGCTTCAAGAAATGCAATCGGCAGAAACCTGGTGGTGAATTATTTTATATGGAGGACAATCCAAAAACTGATCTTCAACGTGCCTATGCAGTTTCAAATTTTCCAAATGAAAGACCGAGGGAATTTCTCATTGATTCTGCTGCAACTGCCCACTTCTGTAAAGAACGTGATATGTTTACGACATTCAGAAAACTACCACCACAAAAGATCCTAGTCGGAGACAAGGACAGCACCTCGGAAGTATTAGGTATGGGTGATATTCAATTTACAGTTTTAGATAGAAACAGAAATTATGATATAACTTTAAAAGATGTGTTATACTCGCCTAATATGAGAAGAAATTTAATTAGTGGTGCTCGTATTGACCTTGTGGGAAACCAAATTAAATGGGGAAATAACAAAATGATTATTTATAATAGTTATAATAAATATTTGTTTACTGTTCCCAGAATTGGAAAATTGTATATCTTGAAAGGTTATCCCAAGATTAAAAATTATACATATGTAACTGGTTTAGATCTAGAAAAAGCCCACAGTAGGTTTTGTCATGTTAACATGCCCTTAATTGAAAATATGAGTAAAATTAATTGTGTAAAAGGAATTGAAAAACTTAATTGTAAGAATATAGATAAAAATTGTAAGATTTGTGCTATTGCTAAATCCACTAGAATATCCTTAAAAAGAAACTATATGTACGAAAGGAAAACTAAAAATGTTTTGGAAAGGATCCATATGGATTTGTGGGGTCCTGCTCCAGTTAACTCTCTAGGTGGAAACAAATACTTTTTATCTATTATTGATGATTTTTCACGTAAAGTAACTGTTTATATTATTCGAAATAAGAATGAAGTTTTTGATTACTTTAAAAAATACTTGGTTAAAGCTGAAAGACAGCTAAATGTTAAGTTAAAATGTGTCCGAACTGACAATGGTTTAGAATTTTGTCACAAAGAATTTAAAAAGTTTTTAAATTATCTAGGAATAAAAATCGAAAGAACTTCAACTTATACCCCTGAACAAAATGGCGTTGCAGAAAGGTTCAATAGAACAGCCATGGATTGTGTCAGAGCTATGCTTCAAGACAGTGGTTTACAACCACAATTTTGGTCAGAAGCACTTTTAGCATTTATTCACACTAAAAATAGATGCGAACACAAATTAACTGAGGGTATATCTCCTAACGAAATATGGACTGGTTTCAAACCATCAGTAAAACATTTTAGAATTTTTGGCTCTTTGGCATATGTTCATATTCCTAAAATACAGAGAAATAAATTACAACCCAGAGCTAAACTTGGTATTTTGACAGGATATGGTTTGAAAACTAAAGGTTACAGAATATATGTACCAAACGAGAAGAGAATAGTTGAAACAGTCCATGTTCATATCGACGAAAGTAAGAAAGCTGTTGATGTACTATTTGGTAAAAACTTTGAGTACGTTTCTTTCGATCTTAATTCTAATATTCCTATTTATCAATCAAATGAAAATATAAAAGTAAAATCGGAAAGTGAAACTCAAGTTTTAGATTCTAAAGATTTAGTTAAAACTGAGGACTTAAAAAGTCTTAACATTTCAAATTGGCGAAGAATCGAAAAACCTAGAAATAAAAGCAATAGAATAGATGTATACTATTATTCTCCTGAAAATTTGAGAATGAGATCTTTAAATGATATTAAAAAGTACTGTACTAAAAATAAGATTAGGTTTGATCCTGTAAATTTCAATTTTAAGCCAGAAACTGAACATCCTAATGTGGATATTTCTAATGTGCCATCTACTTCTAGTGATGAATCTAATTTTTTAGACCAACAGATGTACGACATGTATGATCAGTGTTACAATGTCGAAATCCCCAAAAGTTATGAAGAAACGCAGGCAAGTAATGATAAAATTAAATGGAATACTGCCATGAATGAAGAAATTCAGATAATGAAGGATAGGCAAGTATGGAAATTAGTGGACACACCCCCAAATACAACCATAATTGGAAGTAAGTGGGTGTACAGCATAAAAATGGACGAAAACAATATACCTAAAAGGTATAAAGCTCGTCTTGTTGCTCAAGGTTTTAAGCAAAAACCCGGCATTGATTTTAAAGATATTTTTTCACCAGTTGTGAATTTTTCTATTGTTAAATTATTGTTTGTACTATTGATTTCTATGTTGGGTTGGTATCACTGTCAAGTTGACGTGAAAAGTGCATATTTATATGGACACCTTAAGGATACTATATACATGAAACAGCCAAAAGGATTTGTGCTGAAAGGATCCGAAAACAAAGTATGTCTATTGGAAAAGGCTATATATGGTCTGCATCAAAGTGGTAGAGAATGGAATTTGGAATTAGACGGTATTTTAACTAAATTAGGATTTTCTCAGTTAAATTGGTGTAACTGTGTCTACAAATTTAAAGATGTAATTTTAATTGTTTATGTAGATGATATGGTTTTGTTTTCAAAAAGGGAACATTTGATAAATGAAGTAATCGAATTATTGGACAAAAAATTGGATCTTACAGTCCTAGGTAAAACTAAATATTTGTTAGGCGTAAACTTTCAAGAAATTGAAAATTCGATTTATTTACATCAAATTACCTACATTGAAAAATTAATGTCAAAATTCAAAGATCTTCCTAAAAGTTTTGTGAATTTACCTTTTAAAATTGGTTGTAACTTACCTGATAAGGTTAAAGAGGAAGAAATAATTGAAAATGATTTAATGAGGAAATTTCCCTATCGTTCCTTAATAGGATGTTTATCGTTTTTGTCAGATAGATCCAGACCAGATATTGCATTTGCCGTTAATATAATGTCTCAGTTTTGTAATGGTTATACTTACAAACACTGGTCTTACGTTGTTGATATTATGAACTATGTTTTTCTTACAAAGGATTTTAAAATTAATCTTTCCAATGTAGAAAGTTCAAATTTGATTGCTTTTTCTGATGCAAATTGGGGATGTGGTCTCACAAACAGACATTCAAGCAGTGGCTATTTAATTTATTTTGGTAACATCCCAATATCATGGAAATCTTCTAAACAAAAGTGCATAGCTCTTAGCTCAATGGAATCTGAATTTATTGCACTAACCGATTGCACTAAAGAAGTTATTTGGTTTAGTAGAATTATAAATGAATTAAGTTTGTGTGATTACATAAGACCCCAAGTATATTGTGATAATCAATCTGCTATCTATTTTTCAAAAAATAGTCAGGAAAATCAGAAAACTAAACATATTGATATCAAGTACAAATTTATTCGTAAATTAATAAAAGATGAACTATTTAACGTAAATTATATTTCATCGGAAAATAATTTGGCTGACTTTTTAACAAAGCCTTTATTGTTAAATAAATTTAAAAATATTATTAGAAAAATATTTTGTTAGATTTATATATATATATATATTGAATTGTAATACATCTGCTGAGGTTTTACAACCGATGGGGCCGCATGTTGGAATCGGTCTCAAACCTCTAATTATAGTGCCGTGTGGGGCACATAAATTTGAAGAATGTAAATCTTTGAATGTATAAAAGTGAAGAAAGATTGGGGATCATGAGCTGATCAGACTTCTTGTTTTCTAAAATGTATGTTTTAAACTATAAGACTTGGTCACGTAATAAAAATTTATTTTTAATGTATAAAACTCTGTCTTCAATCGATAAAACCCAACAGATCTGACAAAGATACTTATCGCGCATGCTAACTTCTATTAATGTTTTGAAACTGGACCATCCAACATATTCAAAGTGCTCTTGATTAACTTTGTTATTTTTTGTATTGTTTTCTGTTTTTGTTTAGGTATTTTTCGCAAATAGTACATTTGTGTTAATAAATTAGTACGTTAGTGTTCATTACTGTTTAATTTGGTTTTGATTTCGGTGACATTGTGATTCATTTAGGTTGTTTGTCGGGATCAGCGAGGTGACATGACTTTTTAATAGTATAGCGTTATATTTAAAGATGAATCACACTTTTGTTTCAGTAGTGGTTATTTCATAACTTACTTTCGAATATGTATAATTTCTGCAATTTCAACATTTCCTGGCAAATATTAGAAGGTACAATTCCTGTTTCCAGATGACCTCTTTCGGCACGACGAAAGAAATTAGTCCGCATACATGCCGACATTTAAGGTTCAGGGTCAAGTTAATCACTGCATTGGGAGTCTACACCCTCTACCAAATGAAGAGTTTAAATTTCTGCAAATATATTTTGTTGGAAATGGTTCACAACAAGCAGAGCAGTGTTGCAAACATGTTCTGCAGACGAGACAAAACATAGTACTTCAGTTACAATACATGCTGGATCATCGCAACTCTTATATCCACAGCTACAAATCAGCCATGGATAAGATCAGCCCTGAATTCAAAGTGGTAATCTTAGCAGACAAAACTCCACTTGGTGAACATCAGAGGCAGTTCAATGCACCGACAACAGAAGTGGCTTTAATCATGGTGGGAGAACATGGAGCAAGAGAGTTTTAGAAGAAGTGGCACCAACAGAATTCCCGATATGCACAGGTCCTACGATGCACTATAGTATCCACTCATGTTTTGGTAGAGGAGGATGGATACAATTTTCAACTGCGACAAACAAATCCAATTATAGAAATGCCGCAAACTAAGATTTCTGCCATGCAGTTCTACGCTCACAGGATGATTGATATGCTCTTCAAATTTTAACATTTTACTGAGAAACAAAGAACTGTTCAATTAATTTATTGTTGACATGTATGCCATGATTGAATCGGAAAGGCTGTTGAACATACGACTAAATCAGAGGATGCTGAGAGTGGAACAGTATGCACATTTGAGGGATGCGGTCATGAGCAATGGAAATGTTGCAGACATTGACCAGTTGATCATCTTGCCTTCCAGCTTTACTGGGGGTCCCAGGTACATGCACAAGTGTACTCAAGATGCCATGACCCACGTGAGAAACTATGGTAGACCGGACCTCTTCATCACCTTTACATGCAATCCAAACTGGACAGATACAGCAAGAACTATTTGTTGGGCAAAAATCACAGGATCGTCATGATTTGTTGGCAAGTCTTTCATCAAAAGCAAAAAACACGCATGAGTCTGATCAGAAAGGCAAAGATTTTTAGAGAAGTTAAGCGTCATATGTACACGATAGAATGGCAGAAGCGAGGACTTCCTCATGGCCATTCTGATTTGGCTCAGACACATTATACGTTCAGAGTGGATGACTTTATCAGTGCAGAACCCTAATCCACAAGACCCAGAACTTTTTTGCATCGTAACGAAGCAGATGGTGCACAGCCCCTGCAGATGCATAAATTTTTATGGATGCTCCTGGCGGTACAGGAAGACTTTTCTCATCAATCTTCTTTTGGCTAAATTGCGACAGAAACTAGATTGCCCTGGCTATTGCTTTATCAAACATTGATGCAACTCTATTGACAGGAGGAGGACAGCTCACTCGGCTTTCAAGTTACCCTTAAATCTGGTAAACACGGAGACTCCTACATGTAACATTTCAATTCAGGAAAGGCAAAGGTTCTACAGGATTGCAATTTTTAGCAATTGCATAGGCTTGAACAAGCGAGCCCATTTCAGCCTTTGAAAGTGATGCTCACACATTGTAATATAATTGGATAAAAAAGCAATTTGAAATTGTGGTTTAAAATCTGCTTGTTTTCTATGGTTATTTTTGGTGAATGCAAGCTATTTAGACTGCAAAATGTACTTGAAGTCGAAAAGACAACAGCAGATGTTCTAGGTAAATTTAGCTGCTGATTTTTTTTAAAACTGAGTTACACAAAAAAAATGTGTGCCGTGTACTTATCAAGTACAGTGGCTAAGTCACAAAACATTATTGAAATCCAACAAAAATGCAAACGGATGAAACCGACAAATGCGACCAGTGTTAAAATGACAGCAATGGCCATTCTAGTGTTAATTGCTTATGTCTATTGATGGCAGTTACTCACATTTCATCTTATTTCAATCCATTTATAATTAATACCAGTATCCATATTCCATGAATGGATAAATACCTCTTAATAAATAAATTTATCCAAAAGTACAAAACAGTATTTCATTTGCTTTTACTGGTGTCAATTATTTCCAATAAAATGCATGGCAAAAAGCCAACCTATGTCATTACCACAATTAGATTTTGTATGTCTACTTCAATTTCATCCATTCTCTTTTTTTTGACGTTGAAGTCATTTTTTTACCCTAAACCTATTTTCACTCGTTTTCTTTCCTGAACTAATTTCTATAGTTCAGATTTATCTTTGTTTTCTATGATCAGATTGTTAAAGAATTTTATTAGAGTGACGAGCTCTTCCATGTAATTTTATAGCAATATTATGCAGCTTCATGGCTCAAATCAAGCAAATTTAAAGTCAGTGGCAAAATTAACGAATTAATCTAGTAACAGTCGATTTTATATTGTTTATATCCATTATTGCCATCTGACAATAAACAAATGTCGATTTCTGTGCCATATAGGTTAATGAAATAAACTTCTACACGGTCAAAAACTAAAAGAAAAATGTCAAATTAGCAATCCAAGAACTCTGATCTGTATTGCATCATTTGATTACTTCTTTCTCAAGTGCCATCAGAACATGGTTTCTTAGTGTTCTGTACTTCGTGATTGCATTTCAGATAGCCAATATTAGATTTTTGTGAAACAATGGTTGATGGAATTTGGACCTGTTTTTTGTTGATAATAACTTTTGGTCTAAAACTAAGGCTTCTCTGATCTGCCATTACTATTTGACACTGACTTAAATATCAAGAATGGAATTTCTCAGATGGTAACTAAGTAAATAGATAGAATGATGGGAAAGGACTCAACAAAACCAAGGTCTTAGTAGTTCAATTTATACCTCATCTGTGAAGAACATTATTAGTCAATTTGGCTTGGTGCCAAAAAATTGAAATTGTACGTAAGCCATACCTTTAACTAGGATCTTAGTGTACTTTTTTCAGCAGCACTGGTTAATATCTGGTTACTTTTGTAAAACATATTATTTTATGTTCAATAAAAGCAGGGCCACATGAATCTATACAACAAATACATTTATTTCCAAAGAAAATTACTTTGAGTATTACCTTAGGCACTTTCTCTTGTAGTGTAATGTGTATACTTACCAAAATTCTTTATTACAATCCATACAGGATACAGACTGGCAGTTTCGACATTGAAAGCAGTGATTCTCCACTTGATTTTTCTTCACCGACTGCCCACATTCGTTGCATGTAAAGACAACCATATTCTGAAAAAGTAAGAACCGTTAATATCAATATCACATTAAGCAAATAAATAGCTTTATGCCAGTACAGATATTCTTGAATGAACTTAAATTCAACGACAAACCAAACAATTCTTCAAAGGTTGGTTTTATGGTGCAAGGGCCATGTTTAGTCATGCTGCAGCAGTCACAACTCAATATCAAGAATTGACACATACATAGTGAAAGCTTTACTAACACAGAAGAGAGAAATTCACCCAGGGAGGAATGCACCTGGCAGGAATTAAACCTGCGCCAACTACAATTCAAAGGTTGCTAGCACAGTGGGCATACCCACTGAGTCACGATGGCCCCTCTTCAAATAAGGTGCTTGCATTGAACTTGTAATAATGTAACACATGTACTTGCTTAATATGTTTAAATGATGCTCTCATTAATCTTGTACGCAAATTCCTGATATTTTAAGAAAATGCTTGCATTTTTAAGTTAACTTTTAGCCTTATAGCTAGTAAATTTCATACAATACTACTCAAATCGGCATATTCCGTCAGATTTCTTTCACCATAAAACATTTTCAGGATGCATGCTGCATAAATGGTTTCCATGCTCTTACCACCAGACTTCCTTTCAGATATTGTTGATACAGCTCAATGGTTTTCCTAGGAATTAGTTATAACACTTAAACCTTATTGCCACTTAAGTTTGCCTTAAGCCACTTTTTAATTTTTGACTCGGGAGCCCTTTATTCCAAATATTTGCTTTTCAGATCCATGCTTGTGTCTTCTCATTTGTCAAAATAGTAATTTATTGCAATGAAATTTCTTTTTGTAATTTAGAAAATAGCAAGGCAATATATGTTTGTAAAAATTTAGAGAAATTCTTATTTTTAGCTATACTCATATATGCAATTTAATAAATTTCAATTGTTTTTTATTAATTAAAAACTACTTGTTTTACACAAGAGTATCTGTAAAAGAATGAGGAATCTTTAAATTTCAACCCTACTGAATACCAAAATCACTGAATTTCTCATTTTCAATCAAAAAGTCCTCACATGTGAAGGCATCACATACAGGTTGTATTTCAAACTTTGACCACATATTTTATTTTACTCTAAATTTGTGTAAAACATTCCGATAATTTATTTTTAAACTTTTTGATTGATTTTACGTAAACAGCTTAAAAAATTAGTTTAAGTTTGATGAAACCGTGATTGGAAAAGTATTAATGATATCGGTTCCACAAATAATTTTTTCCACTCTTTCTGCAAATATTTTGGTGGAGATGTCGAATCTGGGGCGCTAGCGATTTATCGCCAAACATGGTAACCTTGGTGTTTTGATTTAGCTTTATGGCAACCCTATGCTAAAGGTTTTTCGCGTAGGAAAGTCCACGTTTTTTTTAATGAACATACTGGATTTGGACGCCATCTTGATTTGGCGACAAAAATTGCTTGGCGACAAACATGCCCCGGATTCTACATCTACCAATATTTTATTCTTTGAAAGTAGGTACATTACTTCTTTTACAACATGAAGATATTCTAACTTGTCAAGTAATTATCATCTGTAATGTTCATAATATATTAAGGATTCTGAAACACTGGATTGATCCATGAACTGGAAACCAGATGCAAGGAAGTGATTAACAGAACTGGAAGAATGGTTGGTTGATTTGGTTTATACAGTGATGGTAATTGCTACAAAGTGTTTTGGAGCAGCCAAATTGTCTTTTGGAACAGCACATCAAAGGAGCAGTGGAAGATATTTTAATAATGAAACTAATAAAATTCAGGTTTTTAAACTTTAAACATATGACTGTATGAATGATAAACAATAAATATAACTGTAAACTATTACAAAATTCATTTTAAATACTTGCTAAAATTGATGAAATAATGAATAAGAAATAACTTTGACATTAACATGACTAAAATAAACATTTTATTAAACAAAAAATATTATTTTCTAATGTTTGTTACATTCCAACTGCGTCTTTCTATTTTCTTCTAAGGCTATCGTTTTAGACATTCTATCTTTACCTTCTTTAAAAAGAATCTGTCTGCAATATCTTGTGAAATCTTGCTTTCATCATGATTTAATAGTTTTTGAGAAAGTTCCTTTTGCAATTCAATTTATTTCGACTTTAATTTTAAATCTTCATTATGGCAAATATTTTCCACTTTTTTCTTTTTTTGTCCTGATGCTAACAGCAATCTGTCATGGTATCGCCTCCAGGAATTTCGAACTGATTTAATCAAAGCCGTAGTAACTTGAAAGTTCTTTATGCTTTCTGTATTAGTAAAATGTGACTTAATTTGCTTTATACCATTTATACTGTATAGTCAGATTACTCCTATTTTCCAACATGCGATTGTTCTCACTGAAGCCTCTTTCTACATCAGTTTCCATGAGATAACTTAAGAGACTTGACCAAAATAGGCAAAATCTCAAACTTAAACTTGCCAGGTGATTCTCTTATATTAAATATATTCCTCCAATGATGGTCTATACGACTACATGTTGAAACTTCTGGAAAATGAAAGTTATCAATAGTTTCACATTGATATTTTGATCCATTTATATGATAGACTTCATTTGGTTTTACAATAAATGGAAAAGATGCTACTAAAAACTTCAAAGAGCTTAAAGATTTTTCTTCAGTTCGTTTCATGGGATGAAGGCAAGAAAGTAATTCTTATAATGGGGGAAGACCTCAAGAGTGAATTTTATTACTCGAACGCGATTTGGAGCAGCTCTGGCGCAATCTTAGCAAAAACGGGCATTTTGGAGCAGGCAATACGCTATGGCACAATTGGAGCAGCATTACCATCACTGTTTGTAGGGTAAGACACACAAGGAAAGTTTTACTGACACAGAAGAGAGAAATACACCCAGGGAGGAATGCACCTGACAGGAATCGAACCTGCGCTGCCTACAACTCGAAGGCTGGAAGAATGGCAAGAAATAAAAATTACTGTAATGAGTATACTGGGCATACTGCGGTGTGAAACAGATAACTTATTATTGAGACAGTGCATGCTGTTGAACAAAAGGGAGAACCCTCTTTCAGGACAGTACTCGAAAACTCACGAATTGTGATTGATGTGGAGTCCTCCAAGAAGGGTTGGTTTGGGGGTTTATTTCGCAAAGGCCACACTTGGCCATGCTGCACCAGACACAAGTCATACAACGTCAAGACATATACACAACAAAAGTTTTACTAACACAGAAGAGAGAAATACACCCAGGGAGGAATGTACCTGACAGGAATCGAACCTGCGCCGCCTACAACTCGCAGGTTGTTAGCGCAGTGGGCATACAGAGCCAGGACGGCTTCCTTCCTCCAGGAAGGTGAAAATCTGAGTTGCAGCAGTTGTACTAAGCCGTTTTACAAAGAATTAAGTGCGGTGGTGCAACTGTTGTACCAGCAGAATGTAAAGGTTAAACACGTGGTAAAAACAGATCTTTGAGTACTTAACGTTTACAAAAGATTTTGAGGGTCAAAACAACGGATGACAAAAAAAAACAGAACAAAATAAACATAATTTTAAGCAGACAGATAAATTACCTTTTCAACAATAAATCTCGAAAAAAAAAATATTTTAGCGGCACGAATTGCACAAACTTGTCGAATTTGATGATGATGATGAGTTGGAGAAAATACGGGTACAGTCAAAAATGTTCTGGTTAATGATCCGTCTTTTGCTATCAGATCATTTCTTTCCAAACAAAATATAAATATAAAACTATGGGGATGGCAGTTCTTATACGCAGGCCCGTTTTTATTCATTCATTCTTTTTGGTTTAAAGTGATGGAATTTTGAAATTTTTGCTGTTTATTAAAGTTCCATGGAAGGTAGGTAGGTAGGAATTTAAATCAACGTCGCACTGGAGCAACACAACGGGCTTTGCTGACTGTCCAGGATCAATCCCAAAGGGAAAGATTGAGGACACCACCACCTAATTTTGAACCACGGTCAGATGACGAGGTAACACCTGAGCTGGCACCCCATTCTCCAAACTTCCACACCACGCCAACGTGAGGACATTTAAGGCTCCGACAGATTTAACGTGCACCACGACGGTCTTTGGCTGGATTCGAACTCGCAACCCTCCGGTTGCTAGTCCATTACTCGTCCACAAGGGCTACCTCGGCCCAGTTACATGGAAGGAACAACAACGCAACAACAAATGTTTTTGAACTTGCTACTGGTTGGTGAATATTATGCTTTCATTACAATGGCACTTAAATGCTAATAAAACGACAAAACAATTTTCTTTTTTCATAATCTTATGAAATAATTTCCGCCAACGATGACATGGCAACATAAAATCGATGGAAGGTCAGCAAGACAACAAATATGGCGGTGTTCTGTGTGAAAACAATTTACTTTTTTAATTGATGAATTTAACATTTTATTGTTCTGAACTTGATCATCATGCTTGGAAAAAGGTATGGTCCTTTTCAGTTTCTTTTTCGTTCTGTTTTGATGACATTGGTGCGGTTATAAATTTTAACTTGGTTGCTCACTTTTCACGAATTTTTGGAATTGGAAACATATGCCAAGTATTTTTATACTAATTACGCATTCCTGAAGCTTTTGCGCTCTATGTTAAATTGTGAACTAAATGATACATAACATTTGACTGCTTGAGAGTGAAATTTAAAACTTCAACAACTATCAAAACAATAGTTTCAATTCCTTAAGTTCTATACCAAAGAAATCAAAGCATTAAAACTTGAAAAGTTGTGTATGCAGTGAATGTTTGGTTCATATTTCAAGCTTGAAATTGTTTATTTTGATCTTGTTCCGAAAAACGATTTCTATACTTGTTTTCTGTGAAATATTCGAATTTTCGTTGAAATTCACATGAATTAGTAGTTTTTATTGTATTAACCAAACTCCAAAATGTTTAAATCAAGCTGTGAGTTAAAATGAATAATTTTTTTATTCTTTTTGAAGAATGACGCAATTCATTAAGATATAGAATTGTAACACGCCTCTAGACTTATCGCCAAGTTTTTGGCGCCAAAAATGGACGCCAAATGGAAATCGTGAGTTTTCGATTTTTGCCTCTGAAAAGATTGCACACATCAATCATTGGTTCGATGAAAACGTTGAATTTGTTGTGAATATTATCTGACAAAGAGTGACAACAATCAAGTTGAATTTTTTCTGGCAATAAGAAATCAAAATTTCTTCCAATCTAATCTGATGAAAGCTATATCACACAAGTTATGTTAAAATTTGACCCTGGATTCTTAGATTTTTACCAATTCTGTTCAATTAACTTTATTTCAAATCTGTTAACATATTTTTGTGATTTAAGATGTCCTGAATATATATGTAAATGATATAGTGCCTAATATCAAATTTGAGGTTTATGGCCTGTAAAATCCCCAAACGGCTTTGGTGCTTGATCTAAATGGAGTGTTTTTTTATACATTGAATATTTTCGACCCATTTCAAGTTTTCTATCCGTTTGGGGCCCTTCTTATTCTAAATCCGTCTCACACGTTTGTATGTGTGTGCCTGTACTACGTCCAAACGGTTGAATATGTTTTCATGGACCTTTAAACTTTGCATACTGTGAGTACTTGCATTCATTTAGTGACTGAACTTAGTTGCATAAATCTGTCCATCTTCCCGCTCTATGTTCGATTTTTTTTTTGTCTGTGTTTGTACAAGTATCCCATAAAATTTATTCAACATATTTTAATACAATGTTCTATATTTAATACACCATATTTTAGTTTAATGAATACATTATTTAAAATTTCTTTGCTTACATATTTAAGTAAGTTTCATTATACTTAAATCAACCATAATTTGGTAGTTTTGGAGTAGCTGGAAGGTATATTGAGCACTGCAATTTCTTGGATTGTTTTACCAGTACTGTGAAAAATCAATTATTTTTCCAAAAATTATTTTTACAAAATTTAAAATCTAATACTTTAATTTTTATTGAGTCTTATTTTTCCTTACGAAATATAAAAAAATTCTGAATATTTGGGACAGACGGTAAAGAGAAATAGTTTTCACTGTCTAATCTAAGATTACTAATGTGATAGATCTCATGAAATAGATGGATTTTTTTTGTGCAGCATAGTTGCGTCCAGTAAGAGGCTGTCCTAATTAATACTAAACCTGATTGGTTGATTGCTTTAAGGTTATGGTTTTTGCTATTTAGACAGGACAAAATTCAGGACTTCCAAATAATAGAGCAAGTGCATCGCATTTTTCATGGATAATAATCCAAGGTAACAAAATTTCTCATATTTTTTAACTGGCTTTGCTTACATCTTTTCCAATAAATTTTCCCATCCTTTCCAATGAAAAGTTTGGCATATCTGAAGTTAAAGACTGCATTATTTCATCTCATTCTGGAATATTATATCAGTATTATGATCATTGAAGATTTCAGCATCATTATAATTTTCCATTTCCAATAAACTTTCTTGGTCAGTACATGCCAAATAAAGTTTTCATGTTTCTTGGCCTCAAGATTTGAATTGTAGAACCATTTCATCCACAGTATTCTTTTTCAGCTATTCTATGTGCATCAGAATATAAAAATATGAAATTGAATTGCACATAACAATACAAGCTAACATACTTCAGTCAAACTCCTTATTGAAAGCAGCGTCCATGAGTACCAAAAGAAGTGCCAGATATTTCCTCCAATTGTTACAAATTTGTGAGAACTGTTTGGAAATGGTTTTGGGCAGATAGACATCAACAACTAGTGTGACATCAAGTATACATATACAAAAAAGCACAGGGTACCCCTTTGTTATAAGTGTTTGAACTTCCCTTCAAAAATACAGAGGGTCTGAAACTGGTCCCTAGCTCTCAGAACTATGTGAGGAGAGTAAAAGATCATAACAATTCAAGTTCATTTACAAATACTAATACAATCGAAATCAGTGCTAAATCTGAGGCTGTATTGATCACCTTGGGTCAATAGAAGTGAAGTCTGAACTGAATACTACTGAGATATATATACTTTTGGAAGGCAGCATACGAAGGCCAAATTTTTTTTCACTGTTAACTCAGAACCCTCTAGCATCTGAAAGCAAAGTGTTCATGATTCAAGAAACCAAAACAAAGGTGGACGAAAGGCATTGTTTGGGTAGGGTTGAAAGATTCCAGCCCATGTACAAGGATGAATTGAAGATAATTATTCTTGCCAATTCAATTGACTGCCAGGTGTTTGTGTGTAAGGCCTTTTTGGAAATCTAAGATATACAGAATTTGCGTGCAGTCACCCATGGCACTGTGGGTTTACCCACTGCTCTGGCAAGTTGGTGGCAGTACAGATTTGATTCCTCCCTGAGTGTATTTCTTCTGTGCCTAAAGCTTTCCTTGTGTGTATGTATCCTTTTACATGACATTGTCTTGTGTTTGTCAAGGCTTTGCCAAATATGACCCTTGCACCATAAAACCAACCAACTAGAATTCTTTGTATGCCAGATTTTGAGACTTCCAGGGAAAACCTTATTGAAACAGGTGAGAACAACATGCAAATATGCTCAGAACCAGAAAAGGCAAAGTAAAGCTGTTTTTAAAGGCATTTTCTAACAACTTCCCTGCCTGTTTGATGAAACAAAAATTACCTGTCATTCAACCTCTCACAGAAAGGGCATCAGGGACTGGGCACTTGAGAAACTTATCAGCAGCCTACTCAGTAATAAAGAAGTATAGTGTTCATTGTGAAATCCAGTTTCTTATTCAATATTTTGTTTAACAAAGCTCTGGTAGTTTTCAAGCTGTCAAATAGAATAGTTGAAAGTTCTTTTTTTTAATTTGTAATGCTTTTTTCTCAAAATTAAATGTGCTAATTTAGGTTACTATGATTACTCAATTCCTAATTCAGTGATGGGATTGATACCAGACCGTCACCAATAGCACTTTGCGTTGTTCAAGTGTAACAATAATTAAAATACCTACCTTCCTAATTCAGTGAATCTGAAACTTTTAAAGCATTTGTTTATGGGACAAGTTTCTTATATAACCTCTTATTCAGAACCATGATCCTGTGGTATTTTAAAATTTATAGTTATATTTTGCACTGCAATCTATATTTATACACAAGTCTTATTTCCTTACCTTTTGACCAAACAAATGTATCCCATTATTGCTCTTAGTTTGAGTGAATGTTTGTAGTGGCCCACCATCCATTTTAAGCCTTAGGTCCGGGTCTATTTAACCCTCAGGTAGTAAAAAAGACCATATTCAACCTTTTTCATCTCAAGGCCCACATAAACTAATTACTAAAATTCTGTGGCATACCAAAAAAAATTTTGTTAATCTGACAAAATGATTAGTATAATTTTGATTGATTTATGAAAAATATTATTGATTACCTATCCTTTTGCTCCAAAGTAACTTTAAAAATTTTGAACAATTATTTTTTATCAAAAGCGTTAAAAATTATTTATACAGGAATGAAAATGTAGGTGTTACTTGGTAGTGAATGAATGAACATAATTTAAACCTTTTCACTATACATAAACCATTCTTGCAGCTAACTCACTGGTTGAAAATGGCAGCCATAGAACCATAAACCAAACTCAGGATTCTTTGCTGACAGTATGAGATCAAGTTAAATTTCAATTTAAAATAGCTCTTTAAATTGAACATTTTTATATGGATTTTTATCTGCATGTCTTGCTACATATAAGAATGACAATAATGTATATAAATGATACTACTTTTTTATATTGTAGATGGAAAACCTCAAACCTGTTTTAAATAGATCATTGAATTACTATTGAATTGAAAATGTCAAGTTCATTATCCGATGCAAACCTAGAAAAAAAGTTTCAGGCTGTTGCTAATACTCAAGACAGTATACAAACTTTATCCCTTTGGCTGTTACATCACAAAGCTCACCATCATAAGATAGTGGCAGCTTGGATGAAGGTTTTGCAGAAAGGTATTTTCTCCTTTTCTTTTGTTTATAATTAAAAACTGATTATTTGAACACCCATGATAATTGTAAAGGGAACTTTTGAATGTTTGTAAATTAAGTCTAAGACCATAGTTTTCGGCACCCATTTGGAAAACTATATCGACTTATAGTTTATTTCAAGTGTAGCTGGGCCTATAATTTTTTTTAATTTCATCAAAATATTTATGTGTAATTTTAGAATTTCAAAAAGCTCGTTTGTAAACAAAACAACTTTCAGTTGGAAATTATAAACTTATTTACCAAAATGAAATAAAAATAAATTGGGGCACATAAGCATACTAGATTTCTCGCCATTATTGATAATTACCAATCAAATCAGTATAATTTAAAATAATCACTAATGAGAAGGATGAGCCAGATCTGCTAGTAATTTGTCTGACTCTAATTTCATTAGCAGCATCATTCAATTTCCAGTCAATTATTTGCAGTCGGTTCCTTTTTTAGTTTAAAGGACGAATAGCATTGCATCACTGGTGAGTATGCCTGCATGGCCAAGTGGATAAGGGTTTGCTTAAAACATATGTAGGTGACAAAGTTTGTAGGCTTCTTAGTCACTCTTGCTCTTCAGTGCCTCTTATTTTTCCTGAATCCTCAAGATTCCTTCAGTGCTCACTGGGAAACTGCTTTAGACTATTATCCTCATACATCAGTTTTCGTGTCTTACCCATACTAAGTGTCAGAGTGTTCCATATTTTATAATCTCTGAAAAATTAGCAATATTGCATCAGAACCCAAACTTTTGTCTGATAGACAGATTTTGCTGTCTTGATAGGAATTGGTTCTTCTGAAATTATAGATATACTAGAGTTTTAAGGTTTAATCTCATAAATGACTATATTCATGACACATTTTGCTTTGAAATGCTACATGGGTGTAAATACACATCCCTTTTTGAGATTAGTGGCTATTTTTAATAGGGTTTATAATTGTAACAATACATTGTTATGAGGTACCAGTGGACACTTATCTATATATGTAAAGCATAATTGCCGTCTGTTCTCTATACAAATCTACACTGCAAATCTAAAAATGTCTTTTCAATCAACATTTAACCAATTCAACCCAAGCAATGCCGAATAATTCTACTAGTTTATTATAAAGTATAAACAACTGTGATTTATTTTTAATGTTAAAATTTTATTTTTTGTTAACTTATGAGTGGTATTTTAAACAGGAAAAGAAATGTGATTTGTCATTTCAGTGTTTTTCTTGTACATGTGAGTGGGGCAAGTGCAAACATTTGATTTGACAAGAATCTAGAGCTGTGGTTCCCAAAGTGTGTCTGGGACAAGGTTTCTTGGTGTTCTGTAGGAAACATTCACTATTTCACTCCCCAAAATAGATAACTTTCAAGAAAAATAAAATATTCCATTATTTTCTCCGATTTTTTTTTGTTTTAAAAACACTTATTAAAAATGTCTATTGTGTTTTTGAATGAAAATGGGTGATTGAAATTGAGGCTAAGGGAGTGTTTCCCAGTGACTGATGATTGTGATATCACACCCCAGCTGCAATACTGCTATAACTCAATAAAAGTTTATTTTCTAGTTTTATGTGTAGAAAAACTAAATACATGCTTCTGCATGCTGCAAAACTGCCATCTGCTTCAAGTCTACCGTTGTGACATTTTTGCAGCATGCATTTAGCCTTTCTATACAAAATTAGAAATGTATTTATAGTGGTTTTAGTAATGCAGTTGGGATGTGATGCGTAGATAATGAATCCGTTGGCAGATCTTAAAACTGATAGTTTATGTGGAATACTTAGAACACTTTAGGCTGAGCTTCCATGTAGAATTGACCACACACACGGCAAACAGGATAGAAACGACACAATTAACAAATAAAGATATATATTTACAAATTAAAGGGGGGAATATTTACAGGTTAAACATCGTTTTTTGATCATTAAAATTTAACTTTACATTGTATAATCATTAGGCATGGGGGTAGCCATCTTCTGGTTTCATACTTTTACAACTCTCCCTGGAATCACTGGGAAAATCCTCCGTCGCCAGTCTGGCTACACATCGCTGTGCTTCTTCATTTCCTGTATCATGCAGGAAGTGGCATTTCTTTAAATCATATCCCACGTGTTTCAAATTGAAGTTTTCACAACTTTTTGAAACTGCATTGTCGGTGCTCACTGAAATCTAAGTTAAGAAATGAACTTGTGAGTGGTTTTAATATTGAAATTATCAAGCATTGCTGAGCTAATTGCTTTTTTGACCAAGCATTTTAAGGAACAATCTGGAAAAACGTATTTAAAAAAAATAGTTATTTAAAATAATACAAACTAAAAATTTGTGTTTTTCCTGATTCTAAATAGATTTTGGGGCAGCAAAAATCTGTTAGATATTTTAACAGTAAAGGAATGTTAAATTTCTGAATTATGTATCTTTGTGAGTTAGTTTTAATTAGTGATGGGAGTATTCGAATACAAAAGTACTCATGTGCGATACTTAAAAGTAATCATTGTACTCGATTCTTTTCCGAAGTATTCGAATACCAAAGTACTTGGATCCAAGGTATTCGAATACAAGAGTATTCAGATACGAGTATTCAAATACCAAAGTACTCGGATCCAAGGTATTCAGATACGAAAGTACTGACTTTGTGTATTGGAATACAAGAGTATTCATCTTAAGTAGCAGTATCACATTGCATGGGTATCCATGGTTCTCGTTAGTGTTATGTTTCTTGTCTTGAAATATTTTTTTTTCCCCGATTTTACTTGTCCTGAAAATATGCATGTTAAGTGTCGAAAAATTCCATCGATTAAGGGATTGGATTTGAAATTTTCTGGAAGCAATTTCCCAAACAGGCAGGCTTAATTATCAGTAAATTACACAATGGTTTGCCTTTTATTTTTAAAAATAAAGCTGGAAGTTTTTTAATTTTTCAATTTTAATTTCAACTATATTTTTAATTTTAATTATTTATACTTAATTTTTTTTTAATTTAATTTTGAAGCTTTTTTTATTTCTGGCATTGAAAATATATCTGCAAATAGGATACATAATGCTTGATATGCTTTTCTTTTTCTTCAAGTTCATTCTTAAGATGGCTGTTATTTTTTTTAATGTCTGACAATTACTAAAATTATCTTTAAAAATATCTGACAAAATCTTTATTATGATAGTAAAATGATTATGAATATTTTTTCTACTTTGACTACCTCTTCTCACATCTACGTACTCCAAACAGTGGTTGCAAAAATTAAAAGTAAATTTCCAGGAAGACGATTTGATTATTTAATGTAATTTATTCTGTAAATATTTACGGAACCATTCTTGTACTTAGATCAACCGAGATGTGTCACTTTTTATGATAAATTTACAGAAATAATTTTGAAGTTTCAGATTCTGGTATCAAAAGAAACAAAATATTTTGTTTTACATTCATACAAACTTTTTTAAAGTGTCTTTAAAGAGTTTTGTATAAAAAGTTTCATTCTTATCTTCGGGGTGCTCTTTAAAATAAAATTCTGGCTACATTCCCTGTTAAAAGTGATTATTAACAATTTCCTCAAAATATGGTAGAAAATCAAATCTTTCCGACGAAAAATTTAAAAATCATGATTTGTAAAATCAAGATAAAAAATACTTGACACATATTTATAACTGCAGAAAATATATGCGGACCAGAAAATTCAGCAATTTGTACATGAGATTAATTTTTGTTAATTTGTCTACAGTTCAAATAGATTGATAATAGTTATCATACTTAAATTCTTTTTACATTTATATAAATAATTCGGAAAAGAAAAAAAATTAAATATAATTCACAGAAAAAAAATTGAGTTTTGTGAAAAATAAATTCTTTTTTTAATCACAGCTTGATCAAAATATTTAAAAAATAGAATAAATTTGATTGTCTTGTCAAAAAATTATCATTCGTATGAAAACAACAATCTATCATATTCCTCTTGTGGATTCGAACCGAGAACCGTTATGTTACGAATCCAGTGCTCTAACCGCTATGCCAAGAATGACAAGAAAATGAGCTGTTATTTTTAAATAAGTACCATATATCGTAGTTCTCTGATTCTTACTATCGATTAATCGTTTTTGTATATGTATTCTAATACTTATTCTATACTTAAAAGTACTCGAATACCAAGTATTCGCTTCTCAAAAATACTCGATTCTGCCCATCACTACTTTAATATGAATGACATGTACTGCACTAAATTAGTGAACAATTTGGCATTTTATATTAGTATACTATATATTGTTTTTATTTTAGTTTAGTTGGAAATTTTGGTGCTTATTTTGTTTTTGTTTTTTACAGCCAAAATCACTCACAGGTTGACTTTGTTTTACTTAGCAAATGATGTTGTGCAAAATAGTAAAAGGAAGGGTTTTCTTTTATTTGTTAATTCATTTGCCGAAGTCTTAAAAGAAGCTACGTTACTTGTTAGGTGAGTTTTTCATGTTACTTGTCAATCAGTATAATTTACATGCTACTATGCTTTGTTTTGTAAATTTTCAGTAATCATACTTGCAAACTGCCATGAAGTGTCTTCAGCTTCTAGAATGCACATTGTAGAGTTAAGGAAAGCATTGATTAAACTACTGGTTTTGATTGTTTTGTTTTGCATGGAAAAAATACTATTCTTTCTCCATAATTGGAGTGCATTTCTTTGTATTGTTCTGACTTGTCTATAAATGTCAAATTAGGTCACATGTAAAAATGTGTTTGTATTTAAATTTAAGATTGATTAATGTTGTATTTTTTAAATTATACATGAATATTCCCAGAGATGAACAAATTCGGCATTCCGTCAAGCGAGTCTTTGTTATCTGGGAGCAGAGAAATGTCTACAGTCCTGAATTTATTGCTGATCTTACTGCTATTTTAGGTAAGCTTTTTTTATTTGGGAGGCGAACATTTATCTTGCTTTTTATTGCTCATCTCAATTCATGTTTCATATATTTTTCTAAAGTCTACTGTTTTTAACTTTTAGGTAACTCTAAAGTTCCTGCAACTGCCCCTTCTAAACTTCTTGCAAATTTTAAGGTACAAGCCAATTTTTGTTCTTTTAAATTTTTTTTTTTTTTGAATGTGAAAAATTAGTATTGTAAGTTATCCTACGAAATGATGCACTGTTAAATCACATGTAAAAGAATTAGGTGCTGGTTTTGTCACTGCAGGTGATTCTAGCATAGCAGTCTTACAGTAGAAAAAAGATACCACTATCACCAACTCTGCTATTGTGATTTTTTTCTTCGGTTATTTTGGAAATTTTATGGTTATAAATAAATCTCAAAGTACTTTCCATTTTGAATAGACTATTTTATGTAAACTGTGCACAAAATATATTTTCAGTTAGTTCTGAAAAAACAAAGGGAATTCTCACTAAGGCCTTGTTTACATGAGGCATTATCAAATGCGTGTTTGATGTCAACAAAAAACACGGGTAGCCCAAAGTACAGGGTTCTACTGGAGTGTACACATGCAAAAATCTTGAACTTCCACTTTAGCTTGCGGTGCTGAAGGCATCTCAAGATACATAAATAGGAACTGCGCTGTTCACATGACACACGGTTTCACAAACATTTGGGGTTTTGATTCATCTACAACCATTTAAAATCTGCAGAAAGTTTTACACCAGATTGATACCAAAAATGTGATTTTCTTTAAATAATTTTTCAGTTGTAATTTGAATACTTTCGCGATACGCATTTGACTAAGATTTTCATTACAAACACAAAAGGGAGTATTTATCTAGTTTTTATTGAAAAGATATACAGGCAGCCCTCTACTTTCGCTATTTCGCACATTTTTAAAAATTCAATTTTTTAAAGATTTTTGTCGATAATGCAAAAATTGTTCGCTTCCATGCAGTCGCTCCCATGGAGTGCGATAGCTCGCACTCACTCACACATTGTTGCCTAGAGTAGCGGACTTCTCGGAATCATTATGACGTCACTAGGGTTCCGAGCCATGGTGGCGGGGGCCGAATGTCAAATACATGCAATGTATTAAACAGGTTTAGTCTTGCGCTGGGGCGTGTGTCGATGCGTTGTGTGTTTTGCCAATTTATTTGTTTATGATAAATATTTCGCCCTTATAAATTTATAAACATGAGTGAGAAACTGCAGTGTTGATACGAACAAAAAGAAATTAAGGACTCATAAACTTCATACGATCGAGACAAAAATGGAAATAATTAGACGTTCTGAAAGTGGTGAATCTTTTGCTTCAATCGGCCGTTCGTACGACATAAACAGGTCTACGATATGTTCAATTTTGAAAAACAAGAATAAAATTAAGGAATGCGTTCAAAATTGTGGATATATATCTTCAAAGATTGTTTCCAAAAGACACGGCATAGTGATGGACGAAATGGAAATAATTTGGTCATCATGGATTGATGATCAACATCAAAAAGATGTCCCTCTGAGTTTTTCAATTATTCAAGCTAAGGCTCTTAGTTTGCATGAAGATTGGAAGACTAGATTAAAAGAAGAATAACACGGTGTTTCAAGCAAGTAATGGCTGGTTCGACAAATTAAAAATGTGGTATTCTTTACATGATATTAAATTCACTGGAGAATCGGCTGATGCAGATAAAGGTGCTGCAAAAGAATTTATTTCTTCATTGTCCAAAATTATTGTAGATGGAGAATATTCTCCTAGCCAAATATTCAATGTAGACGAGACGAGTTTATTTTGGAAAAAAATGCCTAATCGTACATTCTTATCGAAGGAAGAATCAATTGCCCCTGGACATAAACCTTCTAAAAGACGATTGGCATTGCTTCTTGGTGGAAACTTAGCTGATGATTTAAAATTGAAGCCAATGTTAGTTTATCAAGCAGAAAATCCCAGAGCATTGAAAGAGAAAGATAAACAATTGCTTCCAGTCATTTGGAAATCAAATAAAAAAGCCTGGGTTGCTGCGTTAATATTTAAAGGTTGGTTCACTTTTCAATTCGTGCCAGCAGTTAAGCAATATTGTGAAGATAAAAATTTACAATTAAAGCATTATTAATCTTAGACAATGCTCCAGGGGACACCCAAAATCTCTGCAGAATTTATACCCGGCAATCAATGTTGTGTTTCTTCTTCCCAATACTACCTTCCTCATACAGCCCATGGACCAAACAGTGATAGCTACATTTAAATGATATTATATGAGGACAATAATGAATCAGGCCATCGAGGCAACTGGCAAGGAAGGTGGGCCTACATTAAGAGATTTTTGGAAGAACTATAATATATGGAACGCAATAAACAATATTGGAGACTCGTTGGCTGAAATAAAAGAGTCAACAATGAAAGGTTCCTGGAAACAATTATGCCCACAAATGATGAGTGATTTTATAAATTCTGAAGAAACTCTTGAAACTATCACAGATGAAATAGTTAGCCTAATGAATGAACTAAACTTGGACGTCAACAACGAAGATGTTAATGAGTTGATTGAATCTCACTCAGTACATCTGTCAAATGAATACTTAATTGAGCAACAAGAGTTAAATTAAATACACAGTGAAAGTGAGGAAGAAGCTGATAAAATCGTCAAGACTGACAATCAAAATATGAATGAAGCCTTCATGCATCTTGACAAATTTTTGACTATCATGGAAGAATGTGATCCCAATGGAGAACATATCTCAAGTACGTAGAGCGATTGAGAAAGACACAGCATGTTATAGAACTTTTTATAAAAAGAAAAAAAGGGAGGTATTCAACTAACTCTTGGTAATTTATAAAGAAAACACCTGAAAGCACTTAAACATGCCTCGTTAACTTAATTATGTATATTGATAAATGAATATTTTTAATATATTATTGATAAATAAATATTTTTTATATATTATTGATAAATAAATATTTTAAAATACAATTTAAGTTTTTTTACATCCCTCTACTTTCAACATTCGCACACATTTTCAGGAGCCAATTATGTGCGAAAGTCGAGGGCTGCCTGTAACCTTTAATGGAATATTTTGTTACCTTGATCTACTGCTCTATATTTATAACCATATTATATTTTTGGGGCACGGAATGCCTTGATATTTTTACTTGAAAACGTGTCTTCAATGTGAAATTAGTTTATTTTGTTTCATTCCTGATAGCCTGAGATGGTCATTAAGAAAATGAGATCGGTCATGAAACTTGAAATGGATTCTTCTAAAAAAATTGCTACAGTCAATTTAAGTAAACTGAATGCCACTGATGCTGAAATTGTTCAACAACTGAAAGGTATATTTAATTAATATGTTAGTTTTTTACTTTTAAGATTTATATATATCATATATTTAACATTTCAAGAAAATATTTGTTTATTCAGTTTTAAAGTAACATAGTACATGATCTCTTCAAAATTAAGTTAGTTTAGTAAAACATGTATTGCTACAATTTATTAAAATTCAGTTACTTGGTGTTTCATGTAAAACTGGAAAGAAAAATTATATAATTGCTCTTGCTCCTGTAGACTAAAATTTTGTTCTTCGTGTTCAATTTCATTATCTTTTGTTTAATGGTTTGTTAAATTGATCATGCATAAGACTGCAGTAGAAATATTAGAAGTCTGTTATCCCTTTCAAAAAATTGGTACAACTCTGATATATGCATACTTTGGTGGCAATGCTCGTGGCACACTTTTCATGTCGCCAAAGTAGAAATTTTTAGAAAAAATTGTCTTTTAACAGAAAATAATAAGCTTTAGCGGAAACTCATTAATGGAAACTTTAGAAAACTAAGAAAAACATGTTTTTTAACAGAAAATAATTAGTGAAACAGCTGGAAAATAGTAAAATATCTTTAGTTTTTAAACTCCTCCCAGTTTAAATCTAACAATTTCTAAAAACTTGACGTGGTAGGAAGATTAGGGAGTGGGGTGCCGACTCAGATGTTGATCTCATCATCTAACCATCATTCAAAATGTCGTGTACACGTGGGCTGTTGAACGTTAAATCTGTCGTGGCCTCGAATGTTGACGCGGTGTGGAAGATTGGAGAGTGGGATGCCAGCTCAGGTAGGACCTCGTCATCTGACCATATTCAAAATTACAAAGTTTTGTCCTTGATCCTTCCCTGAGGGATTGATCCCAGACCATCACCAAAAGCCTGTTGTGTTGCTCCAGTGCGATATTAATTACCTACCTATCTCCTTTATACATTCAGGTATAACATAAAAATTTTTATTCACATATAACAAATTCCCTCCTGAAAGGACATCAGTTCAAGTATATCCAATTACATGGGAAGAGTCAAAATTAACTGAAAACACTGCACTGTATGGATAAAACTTAGCCTCTGTTGATAAACAGATTTGTGAGTGACCCTTGTTTTCAGAGCAAAAAAAGATAATATTTGTGGGTCAGTTGTCATTTTTATCCCACTCTACCTAGGGACCCGAACCCTTTGCTAATAAGGTTAATATTGCCAATAGGTAATCAAATACTTTGTTTAAATAAATCCTTACACCCGACAATCCAAGTCCTAGGGGCCAAACTCCCTTGAAACATGTCTGGTGTCTGGGACTCAAAAATGTGATGGAAATGTTACAAATATACAGATAATATAAGTAACAAAATATGCAGTGATACAATCTTACTTGTAAGTCCTTATGACCCTGCCCCAGTCCAACATGAGGGATAACAAATGTACCAATACTATTAGTAATGATATATATAATTAGAGTTCTGAAACACATTTATATGAAGCAAGCCAAAAGCTAATTCTATTTACTTAAAAAAAATTAGTATTCCAATCAATATTATAAACTCGAATGACCTCAAAGTTGTGAAGCCAATAATTTTAAGCTAAAAAGGTCGTTCTTGGGGTGTTTAAATAGTAAAAAAATTGTAAACTTCAATTGAAAAAAAATGGAAATTTCAAATTTGATTTAAATCAAACTGATTTTAACTGGCATATCCTGGAAAACCTTCCCCCTTCAAAGTCTACTTAAATTTCACAAAACATACTAAGAATGCTAATTACCAAATTTCTTTAAAATAGTTTCCTGCAATCATTGCTGTTTTTCGTTTTCAGCTCTCTTATTTATTCTCTTAAGAAAATATAAATGGATCAGAGGGGGCAGATTTCTGAAAAATATTTCTGACATGTATATAAGTAGCTTATTGAAGATTTCTGTGGTTATTTATTTTGTATAAAATGTTCTAGATCGAATTCATGGACAGCAATTTAAATCTGATTTTGATGACAACATCCGTAATCTGGAAGGATTGGTGGAATTAATGTCCCAAGAAATTGCATCTCGTAACGAACTAATCTTACTTCTGGAACAAAGTGAAATATATTATGATCAACAAAGAGGAGAGGCTAAAGTTGTGGTTCATGTAAGCAATTATGTACTTTATTCAATTAGTGAAGTCACCTCAATTAAGAATAAGGTTTTTCAACATGTGTACTTTTAAAGGTTGTTTGGAATTCATTTTTTAACCATTTTTAATAGGCTAATAAAAAGTGCCTTTTTCTTATCTTTTACTCAATGTCAACTAAAAACATTGTTTATTTTACTGGAATGAAAAAATATTTATTGTCTTATTTGCAGATATGTTTGAAATTTCAAAAATCAAAGGAATGCGATTAAACTAAATTTGAAAAATTAAACACTCAGACTTTATTTTTTCAAAAATCAAAGGTAAACCAAAATTGTAATTTGCTACCAATAATTGTGCATGCCTGTTTGATAACATACAAGCACTTTAAAATTAAGATGATAAAATTGCTTTCAGAAAATGTTAAATAGAATCTAATAATCGGTTGAATTTTTCGTCATTGACCATAATTTACTTTCTAAATGAAACATTTTCACAATTCTGCACAAGTTTTCATGCATATTTCAAGAGATGTGAAATTGGAAAAGTGAAATCAACACTAGAAATATAACTATATAAATGAGCAACATGAATATGCATGCAATGCAAGGTTGAATACTTTGGCATTTGAATACTTCAAGAAAGAATCGAGTGCAACAAATACTTTTAAGTATCAAGTTCTTTAGTATTCAAATACTTCATCTCTATCATATTCCTCTCCCTTGGTATCAAGATTGCCCGACCATATGCCACTTCATAAAACCAAAATATGTATAATATTTTCTTTATTATATGTGATTTACATTTAAGGTTTTGAGGAACTTTCCTTTTAGTTGCATTTAAATATGCATTTGCTTCACTGCATAATAGTAAGTTTTCCAAAAAGGAAGCGTATGGAATACCAAGTTCAATAATTACTTCTGGATCATTAAGACATGATACTAATCATACTGAAATGACTGATGTCTCAACTTTGTATTTTGTAAAAGCAGGTGATTTTTTACTATGCATTAATTTTATGCTTACTGGATGTTGTGATTTTCACATTTCCTTTGAAGAAGTTCACTTTGCATACTGTAATGGCTTCATTTCAAGCCTTTGCAATCTCAGTACTTTTCGGTTATCTCTGATCACATTTTCTTGCAACGAAAAATGAACACCAAAGTAGTAGAGAAAACTAACATTTTTTCACTAAAAGTTGGAAGAAATTGCATGTTGTAAATAAAATATAATGGGCCATTTCTGCAAGTTTCTGTCTTGGAAAGGATACCAAACTCCTGAGAAACAGCTACAGCTTCTGGCTTCATCTGCTGCAAATTCTTTAAGCTCTACTTACTTCTGGTCATCATTACTAAACACTTAGTTGAAAAACTGCAGAAAAAGCAGGGTGTGAAAATGATCATAAGTAAAAACAAGGAAAGTCATGTAAAAAAACATGGAAAGCATAAATGCAAATGCAGCCAATAATGTCTCTTGGCAAGAAAATGTGACCGGAAATGACTTAAAGTACCTCAATTTCTATTGAAATAACAGCTTGAAAAGATAAGCTTTATTCTTTGTTGATATATGATTTTTTTACATGTGTATGTGTATATACTTTTGTTTTCATTGTATCATAATTTATAAGACATCAATAATGCATATGTTATACTTCCACTTATGCCTTCACTTGACTCCTATTTTCGTGTTGACCATGTTGTGTATAGCCTTATCGTTTTGGAGCAGTGATTTAGTTTTAGTATAAATATGAACTGTGATTTTCACAAAACATCTACCTCTTTGTGATATAATTTCTGCCAGGTAATAGGAAGTTATAATGTTCAAACCATAAAATGAGGCCCATATTCAACGTTCTTTGAACTTTGTTCAAGAGTTTGAAAGGTCTTTTTACCTTCACTGTTATATCCTTTTATCCAAGGGATAAAATAAAAATATATTAAAGATCCAGATGTTTTAATGTTACACAAAATATATTAAAGTTCCCACATTAATTTGCCTAGTTAGCTTTAAGTGCATAGGGCATCCCTTAATGAATGCTGCAGATTTATTGAAATTATTTCAATTCAAAACCTCACTTGATTTTAGCAGAAATATATCTATCAGAAGAAGCAAAAGAACTTCATTACAACTTTGTGCTTGGTACAGCATGGCCAATTCTGCTCTTGTGCCATAAAGTTATATCCAAATCATTGCAACTTTTGACAGAATCTAAAGTTTCAAAAATTTCTGAATGTTACAAGCAATCACAAAAAATTGAAATCTTTAAAACGCTATTTCAAAAATTATTTGCTTTTAATTTATTTGATTGTAGGTAATTTGAAATAAATAAAAATGAAGAATGGGCTTTTATTTACTTATTTATATGAAATTTATTAATTTTAGATTTCTTTTTTCTTCTAGGCCTATAAAACATTTGGTGGCAAAGTGAAGAATGTTCAGAAAGAGTTGGGAAACTTAAAATTGCCTAGTCCAATTCCTTCTCCTTCTATTGATGCTCCCTCACCAACTACATCTGATCAAGAACTGGAACTGAATTTACCAAATGATAACGGTAACTATTCCCATCTTTTTTACATTGGTTTCCAGTGCATTATAATGATAAATTCAGTTTCTGGAGTGCTCCTAGTATACTAAATAAAACTGGTGTCAAAACAAAATCTTAACTAGTGTTATGAAGTATTCTATTGGGTTTTTTTAAGACAGACTTGCAATTTAGGTTTGCACTATACCTTTAAAAACTTTAATTTGTGTAGTTCCTATATAAAAGGTGCTGAAAGTCCATAATAATTGTGTCATGTTTTTACTTTCCTGAAGAGATGTTAAGCAGTCATTTGTCTTGGTTCCTAAAATAACTCCATGGTTTCAATTTTCTTTCGTTGTTTTCATTTCCAGAAATGCATTTGCTATCCTTCTGCTAATAGTCATGACAACTCTGCTATCCATCTCTGCCAATAAATAATTTGGGAACTAAATATTTTTTATTTCCAATGCAGCAGGCCATTACAGACTCAAATCCTTCAGCCACACAAGTAAAACAAGAATTGAAACATATACAATACTCCAGGTAAAATATTACAAATAAAAATACAAAAAGTTCGCGAGGGGCTGTTGTGGGTATGCCCACTGCTCTAGCAACCTTCGAGTTGTAGGTGGCACAGGTTTGATTCCTGTCAGGTGCATTCCTCCCTGGGTGTATTTCTCTCTTCTGTGTCAGTAAAACTTTCATTTTGTGTGTGTCTATTACTTGATATTGTATGTCTTGTGTCTGACATAGCATGGCCAAATATGGCCCTTGTGCCAAAAAACCCAATAACCACCAACCGAAAAGTTCGGGAAGCTACAGGGTAGCCAAAAGGTCCCTCCCCTGCCAGTAATGTCTACTGAGAGGTTTGGTTAGAGCTGTACAGGTTAGTAAGTGTGCTTCAACCATTAGTGTACCATCTGTACAAAGAGGATCACAAGGGGCTGTTAGCAATAATAAGCTTATGTAGATGGGAAGTAAGGCTATCGTGTTTCTGAATTCTGCCTCTGCCACATTTCTTGGAAAATCGGGGAGCAAAAGGATTAACTCTAAGATTTATCTTACTAAATTTTAAACAAATCTAAAGTATAGTAAGGGATATTCCCCTGAGTACCTGTTTCCATATTGGCCAATTTATCTACTGCCTCATTACCCTGAATACCACAATTATCCAGGATCCACTGGGAGACAGCAGCCTTTTGTAAGTTTCATAAATGCTTTTATAAATACCTGCAATCAAGGATCTTTTGACGTGTATTAGGAGTTACATAATTCGCAATGACCTATATAACTGATCTTGAATCTGACAGAATAATTGCATTTGTAAATTCCTGAGTCTGGCCTACCTGTAACTTCAAAGCAACAAAAAGCTAGGAAATAAATATACCTCTTCTTAATTTTCAGGTTGAACACATAAAAATATAGTTTAAAAACATTGAGCCCAAAAAAGATTTGTCATTTCAATAGGACTTGGTACTCCTCATGTTTATTTTGATCATTAATGATGATAACACTCAGATTTATATAAAAGTTGACTGTTTTTTAAATTATGACCACACCACTTTCAGCATTCATTATTTATTTTTCTAACACTTATTAAACACGACTTAAATAAATGGTTCATATTTATACATTTATTAAAGTTAAACAGTATATCAAACTTTCATTTCATCTTCCCTGCTCCTTAATATTGTTATATGTATATACAGAATAGTTTATATCAATTTTCATGTTCCATTACCAAGTACTGATACCTTGACTGAAATTTTCAAATTTTGCTCTTTGCATTTACAAATAACTCTTGAATTTCTTTATACTTAATTTTAATTATTTTCTCTAACTTTCATATGTGTTAATCTTATATTAATTGCTCTTGAATTTTATGTCCTAACTTTATCTAAATAAATATAAATCATAGTTTTATGAATTAATGTCAAAGGGTTGTATTTTCAAAAATAATTTTTAATTCCTCCACAATTTCAGTACAGTAGTGAATAAGTGCTTCTGAAGATTTTTAGAGTAATCTTCAATTGAGATAATTATTTTCTTTCTCTTGCAAAAAAGAGCAAGCAAAAGAACTGGAAAACCTGGAGGATGCCCCATCTCCCGTGGGCTCCCCGGAAGGTTTAAACCTTTCACCCGAGCCCAAGGAGGAGAAAAATTCTCAACCTGCTTCTGCGAAGAGTGTTGGAAATCCAATACCTACTCTTTCAAATTTTTTCAGTCACGGTAAAATGTTTGTTACTGTATTGTGTAGCGATGTAGTTCATATGTGTGTCCTTGTGTTTGGCAGCATACCTCTCATTTTTGCATGTCCTTTACATACCAGCCAAGCCTTCCCGAAAACCACTTTTTTTCTGGTCTTCCGTAGTTTTCTGAATGAAAATTTTTCAAATGTTTCCAAATTCATCATTTGGCACCAGGTCATGGCAGTTCGTGAAAGAACAATACTGCATACCTGTCAGCTTTTCAGAAATCTTCACTTCATTTTCCAGTCTTCTGGACAGAAATAGCATCCAGATTTTTCTTTTGGAGTTTTGGCGCCAAGCCATGTTAACCATGAAAAAGAAGCATTGCAATCTGTTTTCTAGATTGTCATAAAACCTCTGGCACCAACTTTCAAGAAAAACTTACAAATATACCTCTAATGCCCTGTTCACATGGAGCATTCCAATGTGTTTGATATGAGATTTTCTTGTGCTTCATGCTTTTAGCACCTGGTGTTTTTACAGTCATTTCAGTTAGGCATTAAATTGTGTTTTTATTGCCCTGATCCAAGTTTCAATCTTTGTTGCCATTAAAGATTAACTGAAAATTTCAGTAAATTTCAAATCTGCATAAAATTTTATTTAAATCAATACCAAAAACGTTTCCTTTTTTTAAATCAATAATTTCTATAGTGTCTTAACTAATCTTTTTGCATAACTCAATTTGGCTGCATTTGTTCAGCGAATATATTCGTTTTATCATAAGCATAAAAGATATTATCTCATTTTCAAAGGAATATCGCTTTAATTAAAGAATTTTGTTGTCCATAATCAATTTTTTTTATTTTTATAGCCATTAAAATAGAATGAAATCTTTCCTTTTTTCCACAGAATGGGGTGCCAGCTCAGGTGTTAACCTTGTCATGAGACATTTGTAATGTGTTTTGTTGTAAAAGCGAAACTGCAGATCAGAAATTGAGACTGGCGAATATTTCAATAAAACTTTTATTAAAATCCAGAACAAAACTAAAGCCATATGCTAAAAACTATAAAATGACCAAACAATTTCCTAAAAGTTCTCGAAATTGACAAAAAAATCAAAATTACCCAAAAGACTTTTTGCTGGCATTGTCTCTTAAGTACTATCAAACATCTACAAAATCGTGGCTCTGATGATAACTTTTCTTTTACTGTGATATTATTTTTGTTGGTTTGTCGTGTTGTTCATATTCCTTCATTCTGTAACTAATTTTCATTTTTGAAATGTACATATTTTTTTAAATCTCTCTAAACATCTTAATATATATAAGTTGAAGGGGTGCATTATGTTACAAAATATAATTTTCCAAGAGTTCCGACTATGCCTTCTTTCCGTTATCTGTTTTGTATCGGGTTGTCCTGAAAGTTCGTGCCGATTTTTGGTAGGTGGCGTAAGGACAGGTCTGAATATATCAGAACGATTGAAAACAAATGACATGCGTACATATCGTAAAAGACGGTACTTCAGACATATTTGGGAAAAAATTTGGTTATGATACGTTAATTTTTGTCAGTTTTATACGCCTTTGAATATGGAAGAAAGCAAAGTGCATTTTAGGCATTTAATGCTTTTCTTTTACTGGAAAGGCAAAAATGCCATATAAGCGGCAAACAAGATATGTGCTGTTTTTGACGAAGGTGCTGTAGCTGAAAGAACTGCGGAAGTGGTTTTCTAAGTTTAAAGCTGGTGATTTCAGCCTTAAAGATCAAGAACGCCCGGATAGGCCCTCCACCACAGATGAAGATCAGATTAAAACACTGATCGAGAATAACCCACGCTATACGACATGTAAATGAGCAGAAATGTTAAATATGTCAAAATCCACCATCCACAAGCATTTTGTGAAGCTTGGCTACATAAACCGTTTTGACGGAGAAAAATCTGATGGATCGCATTTCCATTTGCGACTCGCTCTATAAGACCTGAAGAGACACCATTTTTGAAGCAAGTAGTGATGGGGGATGAAAAATGGATCATTTATAATATTGTTGAGCGAAAAATATCTTTGGGAAAGCGGAATGAACCACCCTTTAGCCATCCCAAAAGCCGGTCTTCATCCAAAGAAGGTCATGCTCTGCGTCTGGTGGGATTGGAAAGGGATCCTGTATTATGAGCTTTTACCAAACAACAAGACGATAAATTCAGAGAAGTTTTGTTCCCAATTAGACGAATTAAAGACAGCAATTGAACAAAAACGTCCAGAAATAGCGAATCGGAAGGGTGTCGTGTTTCATCAGGACAATGCTCGGCCTCGTGTGTCTTTGATAACTCGACAAAAGTTGTTGGAGCTCGGTTGGGATGTTCTACCTCATCCACCATATTCACCAGACCTCGCGCCCTCTGATTTCCACCTATTTCGATCATTACAAAATTCCCTTGATGGAAAAAACTTCAACTCTTTGGTCGAGATAAAAAATCACGTAGAAAAGTTTTTCGCTGAAAAACCTTAGAGATTCTGGAAGGACGGAATTTTCAAGTTGCCTAAAAGATGGAGAAAGGTTGTAGAACAGAATGGCACCTATGTAATTAATAAATGTATACTAAAATTTAAATCTGCGTTTCAATTTTCCTTCAAAATCGGCACGAACTTTCCGGACAACCCGATAGAACATGAAAGCACCAATGAGATTATGGTAGAATTTCCATCAAAAGGTTTAAAATATATAGGTGAAAATATATATTGGAGAAATTAAAATGTATTGTATGGAAAGCAAGCTCAGTAAAATATACTGGAAGATTCAAGTTCACTTTCAAAAGCCATATCAGGCTTAATGTAACATGAGGATATAAAAAATTAATGAAAATTACAATTCCATTTACATGTATGTATTAAGGTTTAGCTGTTAAATGGAATGTTTAATTTTAGCTTTATTTTAAAGACATTTACCACTCATGAAAACTAAATGAACAGGTGTTGGTATGGATTATCTCAAAAGTAAAATTATACTGACTATATATATCCTCATTTGTTATTAAGTGTCATATTTTTATAACAAGGTTTCCATGTAATCATGGTAAAATTTCTTCAAAATATTGAATCTGATTAAATTTTCATCCTATTTTTAACAAGTATAAAAATAATGTAGATTAAGGAACTAAATACTCCATTAAAAAGTGATATCTTCTCTAAAAATAATATAAATACTCCTATGTTCATAAGGAATATCATCGTTAAATACAGCCAGATGTGTGTTGTGGAAATATTAAAATACAATAGAAAATTATTTATACAAGGAAAATCACATTTTAGGTATTGATCTGGTATAAAATTTTCTGCAGATTTGAAATCTTGAAAAATTATTTATACAAGGAAAATCACATTTTAGGTATTGATCTGGTATAAAATTTTCTGCAGATTTGAAATCTTGAAAAATTATTTATACAAGGAAAATCACATTTTAGGTATTGATCTGGTATAAAATTTTCTGCAGATTTGAAATCTTGAAAATTTCACTGTTTTTAATGAATTACATTTTTACTACAAAATTAATTTTTGAGCATTTTTTATTTCTGACAGTTGCTCATGTTTTTATGCCATCAAAATCTTCCTGATTTTTTTCTTGGAGGTTGGCAGGTATGCCTTAAATTATTTATTAGGTGTGTGCTTGATCTTAAAGACATCTCCATAAAGCTATACATAAGTGCTTACATTTTAAATAGTTTTTGCTTTAGAAACCTGATTGGTGCTTGATATGTATTTGAAACCACTTTTTATTAAATGTTTACCCACATGCAGTTTGCTTATTAAATATGCATGCACATAATAGAAGTGTGTAGTTGTATATCTCTATACCCAGGATGTTTTTGTTATGTCATGACAAAGAGTTTGATGTGTAATATTGATAGTAATAACCATATAATTCAAGCAGGCTTAAGCCCATAATTGTCAGAAAGCCTGTGATTTATGTAGCTGTATATTTAAGTTTTTTAATTTAAGATTGTTTTTATATTTGCTTTTTGTCCTGCAACTTTTTGGTTTCTTAGAGCTCATAGAATATTTTACATTTTGAACTTGGAATTTTTCTTGCAAAAAGATACTACTAAAATAATTGTCTAAAATTTTTAAAACGACTTTGTTATGCTTTTTTAATTTGCAAAATTTTGTAGTATTCTTATTTATTTTTGTTTATTTTCCAGAGGAGAATGGTATGACCTCATGGTTGGGTGCATTTTCTTCCAAAAATGAATCACTGAAAATTCCTGCTATCAAAGTAGAGACCAAAACAGCTGATCCCAGTAGTCTAGATAGCAGACTCTCAAATTTGCTGCAGAACATCCCCAATTTGCCTCCTGGACTTCAAAATTCCTTGCTGAGCAATGCCTCTTCTGGTAACAATACACCTCAGTGTGATACAATTGGGTCTCCTGTAATTGGCAAAAAGGACAAACTGTATGATCCATCCTCTGGCACTGGATCATTGACACCTGTCAAAGATGAGTACAGTGGACAGAACACACCTTTACAAGATGAAGACACACATTCGAGTCATTCGATTTTTTCTAAGTTAGCTTCCAGTAGCAAGTCTCAGAGTTCCAAAGATATTTTTAAAGGACTTACGAATCTTCTTCACTCTGCCACTGCAGGGAAAGAAGAAACTCAACCCAAAGAAAAGTTTCCTTCCTACAGCTCAGCAGACTTCCATGACCAGCAGGGAGGAATGTCCACATTTATAAAATCTCAGTCATCGCAACTATCATCTTCCTCATCATCTTACTTCAGCTCTCCACAGTCTTCATTGCCTGCACCCATTAGGACTCTTTCTAGTGCTCTGCCAACAACTGTCAGCTCATATCAGACTGCAACGTTTGACAGCTTACCATCCTATTCCACTCGATCACCGAGGAAGGAGCATTTATCTTACATACCATCTCTTGTGCCTTCGACGCCTCTTGATAATTTTACTTTCTCTTCTGCAAACTTCTCCACCGACGAGTACAATCCAGAGATGCAGATATTTGATACTGAAATGGACCTTGAGAATGAAATAGAGGACAGTGATATTGATGTACCATCACCAGAGATCGAACCTCTGTCTCCGCCTATTGCAGCCTCCGTGAATGATGAATTGCCGAGGTCCTCCATTTCTGGAAGAAGGTTGAGCACCTTAATAACTGTCGTGACGGAAGGGTCTCCGAGCGATAATCAACCAACAGAGAAATCACCGTTCTCTTCAGATGACATGTACAAAAGCGACAAAGAAAATGTTACTCAAGAACTGCTGCCATCTTGGAATGATGTGCCTGCATCACTCACAGACAATATCCCCATATTGGCTGATGAGATGAAAAACTCTCCCAACGAGGAATTCTTCATCGGCAAAAGCGAGGCCAACATACCTGCATACTTCACTGCTGTCCCACCTCCACAACCTCCCATTGGCCCACCCTGCGTGGAAAATGGAAAGTTCATTAATCCCATCACCCCCACAATGGACTCTCCGCTCTCTAGGATAGAGACTGTGCAATCTCAACGTGAAGATGTGAACGGCAGGTGGTTTGGTAACAACTGGACTGAAAACAACAGGCAGAACGATGTACCAGAAAACTCGCCACCCATTCAATACGGGCCTCCAGACACTCAGTTCTTCAATCACAATCGGAACTTTCCAAGACCTAACTTTCCTCCAAGACACAACTGGCCTCCCAGGCAGAGATTAGATAATCCATTCAATCAAAAAAGAAACCACTCATTTCCACAACGACCATATGGACCACCCCCCAACAAGCGATACCCATTTAGAGGGAGGGGTTGGGGGAGGCCTCCTCAGTATTGATTCTGATTGGCTAATGGGAGTTTCCTTTCCACTGCTTCGAAGGCCTACTCTGAATCAACACATATTTCTGTATAAAAATATAGTAAATATGTAAAAACAAATTGATTAAACCTGGCTGCTATCCTTTGTTTAAAATTTTCTTTAAATTGATTTTGGGTAAAAAATAAACAAAATATATTGTTTTTTGTTTATCTTTCTGATACATGTTATTTTTTAAGTTTAGATCTGTTTCTTGTTCCACTTTTTTAGTCATTCATTTCTATAAAAGTATTGTATTTAATGTTCAAAACCAATTCTTTAATATTAAAAAATAAAATGTATTATAGTGCATAGTTGTTATATTTTATGTTTAAGAAATAAATTTTTAAAAGTGTTATACCAGTTTTTTAAATGTTAGTCTTTTTGTCTAAATGCCTTGAAATTCTTAAAATCAGCAGATTGTTTTTCTGTTACTTGTTTTCATTCTTTTTTATTTACTGCACTTAAAAATAATGCAGTAGTCTTAAATGTCTTGCTTGCCATCTTTATTAATACAAAATTATCAATAAATGTGTGGTGAGGGATGAAACACAAATATAATTGAGAGTAACACGAGTCATAAATCCTAAACTGATTCACAATTTTGCATTTAGATCAGTGTTTCTCAATCACTATGCCATAAGATGTTCTGAAATTCATTATTTTTGCTTTTTAAGAGCACTTTTATGAATAAATATTTTGTTCTGGAAATATTCTGTAGCAAATAATATTCGAATGTGTCGAAAAACTCCAACTCGGAACGCTAAATAATATTTGTGTAACAAATGTCTGACCAATCAGCAAGGAAGTATAATAAAATTTTTCCTCTGAGATTGAAAATCGAGACAGTATGATTCTCAAAATCCAATAATACTGTTCTTTACCTTCTGTTAAGGATTTATCAGACCACAAAGATTGAACCAATGATCTAGGTAGAGAGCTTAAGATTTGTGAAGTGATCTAAGTAGAATGTTGTATGTGTGAATATGATGTAAATTAATGAAAACATACATTTAATTAAATCTGTAGGCATTAGAAAACCATAACTGAGTTTTACACATATCAGTATGTAGTGTCTCGGGATACTGTATTTGGGGTTTTAATAGGTAATAAGTGATGTCACAATTTAGGTTGATTTTCTACCATGTTTCCTTTTTAGTGGACAAGAATTGGCTAAAATGAAATGTTAATTTACCAATACCAAAGTTTTCAAAGCCATAGGAAACTTGTTCTAACATCACCCTTGTTAGTATGATGGGCAATAACGCTCATGGCATTTTGAGTACCACTTCTGTGATTTTGATAGTTATAATGAAAATTTCATTAAGTTTCAATCATTTTTAACAGTGTGCTTTACCTTATGCTTTTAGGTTTCTGCTGTTAATGAGCTTTACTATTCATGTACACGGTCTTGAAAAGTGTCCTAACATGACCTTTATTTTAGCAACCATCTCAATGATTAAAATAAGGTAATGAATGAATTGAAGTTTTAATCTAGAAACGTATTTGTTTGAAAATTATGAAAAATCTTAACTTAATATGCAATCCTAAATTTTGTAGGTTCAATTCGTCCCTGTGTGAATTTTTTCGTTAGTAAAGCTTTAGTATGGGTCCATTTGCTTGATGTTTGACGCGGCTTAGTCAAGTATAGCCCTTTGCCATAAAGAAATATTTTGCAATTACAAAATATTTCTTTATTTTTGCTTGAACATGAAATTCTAAAAGTTCAGTTGTTTTTTCAGGTAAAATTTATCAATTTATAATATAGCTACAGTAATTTGCTACATTTTGTGCTGGAAAATTCTGTATGCACACAAATTTGATTTTTTGTCTGCAATAATTCAATGGTCCCAATTTAGAAGAATATGGGGATTTCTCATTTGCACTGCTCAATTTTTAATAATCCTCTGCCATATAAAGGGCAGTATGAAAATGAAAAATAACACAACAGTAGTGTAGCCAGGGTTTTGTTTCGGTGGTTCAAAATTAGAAATGCAATTTTGTGAGCTGAATAGTGAGCCTGAACCACATAACTGTGTTTTATATTGGTCACTAAAGAAATTTTTAAAGTATCCGGTTGTGTGGACCCAAATAAAAAAACAAAATTCGCTAAGTATTTGTTGGAATATGAAGAGATTAAGCAAATATTCAAATTTTGTTTCTTGAAATTCAATTTTTACCATTTTATTACTTTTAAAACGTTGATGCTATTTATAGATTTGCGAATGTGAAAGGCCATATTTAGAGAGCTGCGTGGGCCAGAGCATCCCTAAAATGTTGATCCTATAAATGTAAATGCTGAAATTTTCTTAATTTATGAATCGAAGTTTTATTTAGACCTGTTACAACAGATGTACGTGTTCGAGCGGCTAATTTTTGCCGCTCGAACACGTTTTCTGGGGTCGCGAGTTCGAATCCAACCAAAGACCGTCGTGTACAAAGGCTGGTGCACGTTAAATCTGTTGGGGCCTCAAATGTCTCACGTTGGCGTGGTGTGGAAATTTGTAGTGGGATGCCAGCTCAAGTGTGACCTCGTCATCTGACCGTTCAAAATTACGTGGTGTCCTCGGATTGTTCCCTTCGGGAGATGATCCCGGACCGTCGCCAATAGCCTTTTGTGTTGCTCCAGTGCGACGTAAATTAAATTCCTACCGCACTTTCTGAGCAGTATAAAAGTTGGTCCTGGATGACCTTTGATCTGCTGTCTGGAATGACCGGAGCTCCGCATGCTGTTTGGTGTTAAAAAAATTTGTATTGCCCTAATCCTATTTTCTATCTTTGCAATCGTTAACGACAGTGAAAATTTCAAATCTTGACAATTTTACTCCAGATTGATGTCTAATATATTGGAGCAATGATTTTGTTCTTTAAAAAAATTTCTACTGTCCTTTAACCTTGGGAAATACATTTGACAAAGATATCCCTAATGGCATAAGAGGAAGTTTTTATCTTGTACCGAAAGGGAATATCACTTTAGAATAGTTTGGTGCTTTAATAAGCTGCTTTATTTCTACAATTAAGGATAGGATTAAAAGCCCATAAAGAAAACTATTGACAGGTCGGGAAATAAGTTGAAGCATTAGACGAATCATGTGTACTATGGCCCCTTTCGTTATAAAACTCAACCAACCTTCTATGTGCTAAGTGACCATACGAATGGAAAGTGGTTGACTTTTTAAGGCGAAAAGGTCAAATCTGGCCCGGCTGTTTTTCTATCAAGTAAATGAACATTCACACAAGGAAAGTTTACTGATATAGAAGAGAAATACACTCAGGATGGTTACAGTAATCGAAACAGCGCCGCCTACGGCTCGCAGCTGCTTGCGGAGTGGACAAACCCACTGATTCCGTGAATGTAAAGGGATTGGTCAACACCTATCTCCAGTCCTTCCTGAAATATTTCAATTGTCGAAAATGGACACTGAAGCTAATTTAATCAGTTAATTGAAGTTTTGTTTACTGTAACAGGTAAAATGTGCGTTGGATGTCTGAAAATTATCAAAAATCACAAAACTTGATGTTCATTTCGAATTACGTCACTTTGATTGGAATAGATAGGGGCCCTCTGAAATTATTTTCCGAAATCGTGCTGGTGAATGTGTGATAGGGAATGATTACTTTAATATGTGGTATATTAACGTCGCACTGGAGCAACACAACGGGCTGTTGGCCACGGTCCCGGATCAAACTCGAGGACAACACGTAATTTTGAACCACGGTCAGATGACGAGGTCACACCTGAGCTGGCACGCCAACGTGAGGACATTTGAGGCTACGGCAGATTTAACGTGCACCAGCCCCTCTGTATACGACGGTGTTTGGTTGGATTCGAACTTGCAACCCTCCGGTTGCTAATCCGCTTTAATTACTTAGAAACTATTACACGCATTTTTTTAAAATTTTTCTAGTATGAGAATAAGGTAGGTATTTAATTAACGTCCCACTAGAGCAGTGGTTTTTAACCTTTTTATTGATCAGACCCCCTTGAATCTAAATAAATTCTCGCACCCCCTTGAAAAAGTGTTTCTATTTATATAGGAAATTACATCTAATGCAAAATAATTTATTGAAAAATAAACAGATTCACATATGCATACAAATAATATCTCAATTTTTAAGGGCTACGTTGTTTATTCATAATACTTTAGAAACGAGGCTCCTTTTTTGAGAAGGGCCCGGTTGGAAGAGTTGCGAGTTCGAATCCAGCCAAACACCGTCGTGTACAAAGGGGGCTGGTGCACGTTAAATCTGTCGTGGCCTCAAATGTCCTCACGTTGGCGTGGTGTGGAAGTTTGGAGAGTGGGCTGCCAGCTCAGGTGTTGCCTCGTCATCTGACCGTGGTTCAAAATTACGTGGTGTTGTCCTCGGATCTTTCCCTTTGGGATTGATCCCGGACCGTCACCAATAGCCCATTGTGTTGCTCCAGTGTGACGTTAATTGAAATACCCCCCCCCTCTGGATGGAAGGAAGGTATTTTAATTAACGTCACACTGGAGCAATAACGGGCTATTGGCGACGGTCCGGGATCAATCCCGAAGGGAAAGATCCGAGGACACCACGGAATTTTGAATCACGGTCAGATGACGAGGAAACATCTGAGCTGGCATCCCACTTTCTAAACTTCCACGCCAAAGTGAGGACATTTGAGGCCACTACAGATTTAACGTGCACCAGCCCCCTTTGTACACGACGGTATTTGATTGGATTCGAAGCGCCTCCCTCTTGAAAATTATCTCGACTAATAACAAATTGCATATGTAGCTGTGCCTATAATTTTTGAATTTCAGTAACATTTATATAGTATGTGTAATATTAGAATTTCAAAAAGCTAGTTTAGAAATAAAGTAACCTAGAATTGAAATTATAAAGCATTTATTTAAATGACGGTTGGAAGAGTAACGGATTAGCAACCGGAGAGTTGAGAGTGGGGTGCCAGCTGACTTATTAGTAATTAATATCAATCACATTTGTAAAATTAAAAATAATCTCTAATGAGAAGGACGTCTGGTTTTGTGCTACCAATTTGTCTACTTTCGTCAGCAGCAGCCTTAAATCTCCACAATCAACTATTTACAGTCGGTTCCTGTTTCTTGTCAAAATAACCAATGTATCACTAATGTGTCTGTATGGTCAACTGGATAAGAGTTTACTCACCACTTTCAGGTGAAGTAGTTTCATCCTGTGTGAAACCACACTTTAAAAATTCTTAGTCTGATTGAATAGTGGTTTTTCGGGTAACCACGCGAAAGGTGCTCTGCAGTACCGCCATCTGTAAGTCAAGTGTAAAATTTGTTCAAATACCTTCAAAGGCCAATCGAATAAAACATTTTTCGGTACTTCATCAAGTTGATTGAATAGAAGTGTGCTTGAAAAAGTTTTGGGAAGATTTTTGGGGAACAATTTACTAGCATCTTTTTCCTCTATGTCCCCCTTAGCCCATCATTGCCCCCACCCCCATAAGATTCTTTCTGCGCCCTCAGATGGCGGTAGCTCTCACTTTTGGGAAACTACTTTAAAATCTCAGAAAAATAACTTTTAAAAGGAAGAAATAAAAAAAGGGCATCGAATACCACCTGCGTTGCGAATTATTGCGATCCACCAATTGTGAGTTTGTCATGGGCTTAACTATATAAATATTTTGATTTACTGCCTTTCAATTATGTATTTTATACCGGATGTTCCCCATTAGATACTTCCATGCTTCCGTTTTAGTAACAACCCTATTTTAATTTCTTTTTTATATCGGGTTCACCTTGGCTCATTGGGTTTGCCCACTGCACTAGCAACCTGCTAGTCGTGGGAAACGCAGGTTCGATTCCTCCCTGGGTGTATTTCTCTTTTGTGTCAGTAAAATTTCCTTGCGTTTGCATGTCCATTTACTAGAAGCTGTTTGGTGCAGCTTGACATGCTATAAAACCCAATCAACAACCACTTGTGTATCGTATAAATTATAGATAACAATTGGGAACCAAAAATACTGCAAGTACCTTCTCTCCTTAGTAGGTCAGAAGCTTATGTTCGTGTTGGATAGGACAGACCTGTTTACTACGTATGCATCTGTGTATACAGTATTCATATTTACAAAAACTTATTCATCGGACACTATATAAATACGAGCAGGTGTACACACAAAGAAGATGGCTTGGAAAGGAAGCCCTGCATGAGTATTGTCTTATTAAAATACTAACATTACGATAGAATATGAATGACTGTGTTAGTTATACAGTTTTTCGTGCGGTTTGGAAGCATGGCTGAGTACATTTCTTTTTTTTTGTCATGATTCCATATGAATTTGTTGGCGCTCCGCGTTCATATTTTACTCAATGGATCCAATGTATGAAATTTCTTTAATTGAACAAGGAAACTTGCAAGTTAAATTGGTCTTACCATTTATAAAAATATAGTTAATAAACGTGGTAACATTTTTTTTAATTGGTTACAACCTCAAAATTAAAAGAAACAGCCTTTGGCGATATGCATAACCGAGGATATTCAGTAGAAAGGTGGTGCATATTCAAATTTTGGAATCGTGTTATCACTCTTAACATAGGAATAGGTTCTCTTACCTATCCATTTATGAATAGGTAGGGTTTTTTTAATTTTAAACTTAGTGAAAAATCAAAGAAATATTTTAATTACAAAATAATGTACAATAGGATAAAAAATAACTAACCACCCATCTACATTCAGGCATTTTCAATAGAGCAAATTCAAAGATGGCCTTTGGCATAATGTTTTCTATGAATTCATATGTATAAAATTTGAGAAAGGGGCCGTCTTCATATTAAATTGAGCGTCAACTTCATAATTTCAAATAGATTCCCCTGTTTTTAGCATATAAATTTGTAGAGGACGTTATTCCCTTTGAATTTGTTCTTGTATAAATAGTGCTCGCGAAATAAGAAATGCGTGATTAGCTTCTGACTATACATTTAAAATATAGGCGACTAGAAAGTTCTCCACAATACATTTCGGGGGGGGGGGGATATTTCAATTAACGTCACACTGGAGCAACACAACGGGCTATTGGTGACGGTCCGGGATCAATCCCAAAGGGAAAGATCCGAGGACAACACCACGTAATTTTGAACCACGGTCAGATGACGAGGCAACACCTGAGCAATACATTTCGGGGGGGGGATTTCAATTAACGTCACACTGGAGCAACACAATGGGCTATTGGTGACGGTCCGGGATCACTCCCAAAGGGAAAGATCCGAGGACAACACCACGTAATTTTGAACCACGGTCAGATGACGAGGCAACACCTGAGCTGGCACCCCACTCTCCAAACTTCCACACCACGCCAACGTGAGGACATTTGAGGCCACGACAGATTTAACGTGCACCAGCCCCCTTTGTACACGACGGTGTTTGGCTGGATTCGAACTCGCAACCCTTCGGTTGCAAGTCCGTTACTCTTCCAACCGGGCCACCGCGGCCCACCAATACATTTCGGAAGCCAGTTCGTTTCTGGTTAATGTATCACATAAATATATTCAATTTTATCTTCATTTGAATTTGATTAAATTATCAAAATTTTCGATGATTGTTAAAATTATCCGAATATTCAACATAGCATGCTTTACGAATTTTGCCCTTTTAAATTTTGCCCTGTACCAAAACAACCAAGTAACGTGCCGAAGTAATATGGACAGACAAGTGCGAAGACAAACATGAAGTCATTTGAAAACGAGACAAAACAAAATCGAAGCTCTCGAAAGAATTGGGTCACCTGAGATCAGACAAGCACTTGACTTTTAGAGAGAATTTGTTTCTTCTCGCGGTAAAAGCCTTTTCCATAATTAGAGGTAGGTATTCTAATTAACGTCGTACTGGAGCAACAGAACGGGCTATTGGCGACGGTCCGGGATCATCCCCCAAGGGGAAAGATCCGAGGACAACACCACGTAATTTTGAACCACGGTCAGTTGACGAGATCACACCTGAGCTGGCATCACACTCTCCAAACTTTCACACCACGCCAACGTGAGGACATTTAAGGCCATGGCAGATTTAACATGCACCAGCCCCCTTTGTCCACGACGGTCTTTGGTTGGATTCAAACTCGCAACCCTCCTTTTGCTAACTCTTTCAACCGGCCTACCGCCGCCCCCTCCATAATTAGAGAACATTTAAACCAAAGTTCTGTTTCTGAAACAAAAATCTTAAAATTATTATTCGGTATATAATTCAAGTAAACACTGGGGCTGAATTGAAGAATAATGCTGCTCCAGTGAGAAGGCATATGACCTCGGTGGAGTTCATGTGCACACAGGTGTTAATCTCGCTGGGGAATGGCTGCTATAGTGCAGCTCCCACGAGTTGATAGTCGAATCATGTGGTTACGAACAAGTCTATTATAGTGCGGCTCCGACGAAGGCAGTCGATTTCTGAATAGATGTGAAAGCGCGTTAGAAGTCTGCCGCACGCAAAATCATGAATGGTGATCGCCGTGAATGTTTCTCCCACAGCCAACTTGCTATTACTGCCGCTTTCGGCACTGAACGATAAACTCAGAGCCAGAATCTCCGCTAAAAGATACCAGTTGCGAAAGCCATTTGTTTACACGTTACCGCCAGTCCCCTAATTTAACTAATAAACTCGTTCAAATCCATGTGACCCGATTGCCATCTCTCGGGATCCACACTATAGTTAAATTAAAGGACTGGTGGTAAAGTAAACATCGCTTCCACGATTGGCATCTTTAGCGCGGATTCTTGTTAAAAGTTTATTGTTTGGTGTCGATAGCGATAGAAGTAATAGCGAGTTGGCTGTGGGAGGAACATCCACGGCTATCACCATTCATGCTTTTACATCCTTCTGACGCGCTTTCACACCTACTCAAAAATCGACTGACCCAAAGTCTTACCAAAGTACCTTCTCATCGGAGCCGTACTATACTCAAAATCATGTATGGCGATTATTTATTTCGCCAACTCGTAATCACTGCCTTGATTTTCGGCATCGAATCATAACCCCGAAGCCAGAAACCACGCTAAATGCTCCAATGGTGGAAAAGCATTGTTTAAGTTTAACCTGCCCCCTTAATTTAGCGATTAGACTAGTCCAAAACCATGTGATTCAAATGCAAACTCGCCGGAGCCTTACTGTAATACTCGTTTTTACGGTATGAGGTTAATTTGTAGATTTTGCCAATGGCGTAGCGTTCATGGCCCAAGTAGCACAGCCACGTATATGTGTTGATAATCGAGAGGTATCACGTTGGTATACAAATAAGACACTCAGATATCAATGGCATACTACCTTTTTCTCCTAATCATATTTTCGCTGTTTGCATAGCGAATGAGATAAGCAGCTCAGTTAGTAAACATGGAGCTCAATTAGTAAATAGCGAAAAAGCTGTGATAAACGCTGCTATCTTAATAGCTTGGACTTAAGATAGAAACAAACGATATATTTGCAATGTCCTTAGTGGTGGTGTTTTGCGGCGACGCGATGCGTTTGCAGCTTGCGTCATAAAAGATGTGGTGACATTTTTGTTGGTGTATTTCTGTTACCACGACGTGTATGTTACAGCTGCTACCTTTTTACGACGTAAAAAACACCTATTGTGCTAGTTGAGGTAGCCTAGCATCCTATGTTGAAAAAAGTTTTAAATTATTGTTGAATACAGAAAGCCTGAAGTTGAAAACAAAGTGAACTTAAAACTCAAATCTTGGCAAAACATCACTATTGATTTCGAATGTGTATATTTCCGCCCGTTCTCTGTCGTTGCAACTCAGTGTAATGCGGGCTCCTTGCCACCGAAACACGCATATGTCCGATCATCCCGGCGTTTCATGATTTCTGTATCGGTTAGGGGTGTTTGCCGTGCGTAACAGGCAAGATAGGTAAGTTGGTAGGTAGTTAATTAACGTCGTACTGGAGCCAATAGGCAGGGACGTGTTCTGAGAGGGATGAATTGTCGCATATACACTGCTGGCCACCGTAAATGCAACACCCTGAAGGAAGCATGCAAATAATATGAAATTTACAACATGCATTAGCGGAGGTGAGATATGCAAATGATTAGAATTTCAGCGCAGACGCACATCACGCGCGCCTGTGGCGCCACTTCAAAGCGCTATTTAAGGCTTGGAGATTTCGACGATTTCAAGTACGGCAATTGTGTTTTTCTTGTGGTTCTTTCAAAAAGACGATCAATTATGCCTCGTAGAAAACAGCGATCATCTTTTGATCAAGTATCCGAGTTCGACAGAGGAAGGATAGTGGCCTACCGAGATTGTGGATTATCTTTCAGGGAAATCGGTAGTCGTGTTGGACGAAACCAAACAACTGTAATGCGGATATGTGATCGTTGGATGCAGGAGAGTACGACGGACCGACGTGTTCGATCGCATCCACCTCAGTACACCACTTCACGTGATGACAGGCATATTGTGCGTATGGCAGTGACGGATCGCTCAGCCACATCACGAACCATAGCACAGCACATTCAGTCTGTACCGCATCATCCAGTGTCTGCGCGTACCATTCGACGCCGTTTACAGCAGAGTGGTCTGTCCGCAAGACGTCCATTGCTTCGTCTACCCTTGACGCAGAACCACATACGTTTCCGCCGCCAATGGTGCGATGAAAGAAGGATGTGGACGGCAGAATGGAATGAAATTGTCTTTACTGACGAGTCACGCTTCTGTCTGCAACACCACGATGGTCGGATTCGAGTCTGGAGACACCGTGGAGAGAGGATGCTGAACAGCTGCGTTATGCACCGCCACACTGGTCCTGCACCGGGTATTATGGTATGGGGCGGTATTGGATATCACTCTCGCACTCCTCTAGTACGCATTGCCGGTACTTTAAACAGCCAGCGCTACATCTCCGAGGTGTTGGAGCCAGTTGTCCTTCCTTACCTTCAGGGCTTGCCCACAGCCATATTTCAACAGGATAATGCGCGACCACACGTGGCACGCATTGTCCAAGGGTTCTTCGTCAATCGCCAGATTGAATTGCTTCCCTGGCCAGCTCGCTCTCCGGATCTTTCGCCGATAGAAAACATGTGGTCCATGGTTGCTCAACGATTGACCCAGAATACATCCCCAGCTGCCACACCAGATCAACTTTGGCAACGTGTGGAAGCTGCTTGGTCTGCTGTGCCCCAAGAACACATCCAAAGTCTCTTTGAATCAATGCCGAGGCGTGTGGCAGCGGTGATCTCCAACAATGGCGGCTACTCTGGCTACTGATTTTGGCAGGAACCACACTTCACAGAAGTCTATAAATTTAATCATTTGATACTTGGTCAACATGTTATCTAGAAAATAAATTTTGTTGTGATATCTCTTGTCTTTCTTGGTGTTGCAATTTGGGTGGCCAGCAGTGTATTTGATGTTCTGTAAGAGTGTTGTAATTTTATAATATACAGCAGAAAAATTATAATTGGATTTTTATCACGATTTTTGGAAACTAGTTATCCTGCGAGCAATTTCATTCTGCCTTCAAATTCTGCTTTCATAACCTTCAAATTGAGGTCAAAAATGAAGTACTTACATTAAAAATGGGGGATATCCAGACACCCCTTTTTATTCGCGCACCTTTCCTAATAAAGCAGATTAAATATCGGCATTCCCAGTCGTTACGCTACCCTACGGCTTTTTAAGAAACTAAAAGTAAAAAGAACTCATATTTTAACAATATTTTGAATCATCTCTAATAAATCATGTCAATTGGTCCGATGTCACGGTCAACATCTGGGCTGACAACTCACTCTCCAAAATTCCACACCACACAAACGCGGCCAACCCTCCAGAAGGCTTTGGGATAGGGGTGAATGCTTAATGTGGACAATATTACTTTCCGTAAACTTGAAATATCAACTGAAAAAAACTAACAAAACTGAATAGTTCTGCCATAAACTTAGTGAACTATTTGAAGGGGTGACTGTCAAAGTATTTTAGTCTTCAAACCGTAATAAGTTGAAAATATCAACTTTCATTTTCACATTTAATAAATTATTGAAGCTTCCTTCAAGTGGATGTTCAGAAAACTTCAATTTTAATTTAAATTATTGAAAGACAAAGCGTAATAAATTCAAATAAAATTCATTGCATTGATATTTTGTTTGGAAAAAAATTGTTATTAGTATCAATTTAAAATTCTAAGGTAATTTTAAGTAGAAAAATTGTTTATTTTATTTTATTTTCAATATTAAATTCTCTATTTGGAATTTTTTTATCAAAATAACAAGAAACTCGAAACTAGAAAAAAAGTAGTATTCTAGTATGTGAGAACTCTTATCTATTTACATTTAACATTTATTGTAACATCATAATACTCATTTTACATTTATTGTAACATCATAATAATACTCATTTTACATAAAATTATAAAATGTGTATTATTTTTTTTGTCTAATGCATTTGGTTTAGATTGTCGATCTACTGTTATTTTTCTCTACATGAGGGCAAATTAAACCAACACATGGCTTAAAGTGGATTCCAAACCTCTGTGACATCCATGCACGGACCGGAATTTGAACCAAGGGCCTCTACTTTGCATAGTTTCATTATTTCCAATTATGATTTAACTTTGTACCCAGAAAAGTAGATTACACATTACAGTATATGAACTTTACACTTCCCGGTCCTTCTCTTGACCTCATGCCTGGGTACTATGGTACAGGGCCTTGGGAATTTTTCTTTTGATATAAGTCTGACCTCAGAAGAAAACTTTAATTTCGCGTGACAATGGGGATGACGCTTACTTTTTGTTGTTTTCTCATTGATGGTAGGCATGTAGGCATTTTCAATTAACGTCGCACTGGAGCAACACAACAGGCAATTGCCGACGGTCCCGGATCAATCCCCAAGGGAAAAATTCGAGATCACGCAATTTTGAACCACGGTCAGATGACGAGACAACTGAGCTGGCACCCCACTCTCCAAACTGAATGAATCAAACTTAAAATGCAATTAAAAAAGGTGTTCATATTTCAAAAATTGATATAGCTGTTTTTCGGAAGGACCATACATCCACTCTATCGGCAAGATCAAAATCATCACGCTTAAAACTCCAAAGGTTTAATAAACTTTCTTCATTCAACTTTGTTAACTTGTTACTTGGAAAGAGTACCATTTGAAGAAAGAAGCACAACACATCTTTCCCATGTTTTAGATATTTTTTCCTGATGAGTATCTAAATACAGATTTTATAAATTATTGATGGGAGAGACTACTCTGTTTGCCTTTTTATTAAATTGAACAGCTTTGGGTACAATTTTAAAATGCGTCTTTATTCGTGATTTTTTTTGTCCATATTCCTCACAATAACTCCGTTCTCATTTCTAGGATGATTATTTTTAATGATACTGTAATATGAGTGACGAAATTTTTACATGCAGTATTACATTATTTCAAACCAAAAGGGACTTTTATTCCTGTATTTACACACGAGTGATAATATTTGATTCAAGGAGATCCCCAGGTATCTATTTACCGTCAAGAGATGCCTATTCTTAAAAACGTGCGGTTTTAATGATCAGACATATGACCTAGGAAGAGTTCATTTGTCGGTTCGCTATTGTATTCTTGAGGAGAAAACGACGAAAAATGTTTTACTCTTTCATAAGTAAATTAAAAAATGCACAAGTTATTCTGAACCTTCTTTATTCCATGTCTCGCAGTAAAATACAACAAACTTTTTTAGCCTTTTTTAGGCATTAATTCTTTTTAGCATGTTGCCAAAACGAAATGAACAAAAGAGATTAAATATTTAATATCGATTAGAAACACTCAATATCGATATTAACCAAAATGTAAAAGTAAACAATACATAAATATTAACAATCTAAAATACATGTTGAAATTGAAATAATCTTATAATTACTTTTTCTTGTGTTAAAACTGAGCCACTACACATTTATAGGAAGATGCTGGCTCGCTAGGGAAAAGGGCTGCCATACTCAAAAATATGTATGATGATCGCTGTGGATGACTTCTCAGCCAACTCGTATTACTCACCAATTGTGGAAGAGCTTTGTTCAGCGTTTCAACCTACACCTAATTTAAAGAATAAAGTTATTGAAATCACGTGACACAAATATCAACTCTCCAGAACCAGACTTTGAGATACAGTGGTCTGTTACGATTTGGATATAAGCGTTTTCATATTTATTCACAATGAGATTAATAATAAAGGTTCTCTAAAAGGCATAGGACATTTTTTTTTGAACTGGCCTTTAAAAGTATTATCCTCACCTTACATAACTATATACATCTTTCATAAGACGCATCCACGTTACTTAAAATAAGTGAAACCTTTCAAATATAATCCTTTCTTCAAATTCTCACAAATAACAGACCCATTACTTTTTCGAATAAGAAATTAGTTGTAGATTCTCAATCAAGAAACTTTAGGTTAAAAAATATCGGCTCTTCCACCTATACACATAACTGTTCGATATCTCCACAGAAACATGGACTATTGTACCGTGGTCCGAAGGGATTATGCAATTTGAAGTTTCTGTACTGTAGCCAGCTTGGTTTCTAAATTTAAAAAACTATTATTCCATATATGATCAATGTAAAGTAAATAAGTTTTATATAAAGCTCTACGAATATATAAAGGTTTGATTTGTCGCTCTAGGGTAATTTTTTTGCTTCACGAGGGCTAATTAGATCAATAAAAAAATTTAAATGTTTACATTTGAGGAATTTATGCATATTGAGCATTTGGAATTCACATTTTTATATATGAGAGGTCATCCAATCTGGTTCTAGAACCAAGAATATAGATGTGTGTGTAGGGAGAGGCTGTACTGAGAAATATCTAGGCCAGTGGTTCCCAAACTTTTCAGTCCAAGAACATCCTGGAAAATTAAAAATTTTCACGGATCACTTGAGATTATAAAATTAAATGGGATACGTGAGACCACAATGATTCTTATTATGCGTCTTAATAATGCGAATAAAATGTTTAGATCTATGTTAAATGGATTATAAAACATTAAAACTTCACATTAATGATTAGTGGTGACAATTTAAAGTTCTGAAATAGAATAGCTGAAGTAAAACAAAAAAAGTTCATATTATACAAACTTTTGTTTATTAATTAAAATGTATTAAAATAAAAATGCTCTTAACTTGCAAAATTATAATATAAACGTCAAATCTTTAATCTTAATGTGAACAATGGAGCTGTTAGCTCAGAAATGTTTGGTTTAATGTCTGATAACACCCCCCCCCACTTCAATATTAAGTCATTCCTACCTTCAAGTCTATTTCAAGTCAATAAATACTGGAATCTTCTAATTGTTTTGGATTCTAATATTTAGATTTTAGAACATAAAAAAGTTGTAGAAAATGAAACATTAATTTTTTTTCTTGGAAGCTCTCTATTTTGACTAGTAAAATATAGTATGTTTTTCCCGGCCCACTCCTGAAATCTTGTCACACCCATGGGGGTCCTCGGATCACACTTTAGAAACCACTGATCTAGGCAAATGTATCAACATATGCACAGCCATTACACTAAACACATTTTAGACAAACACAAAAACAAAAAAAAATAGTGTCCAAAATCGTTGCACTCTTTGGGGGTCCAATCATGTTAAACGTAGAAAACAACTGAAATTGTGCTATTTTACTGAAAATCCCTCCCGACGCTGTGAACAAAGTTGTAAAAAGTTTAAAAAATAAGAATGCAGAGATATTCGTTTGTGTGTATGGGGGGGTATTTCAATTAACGTCACACTGGAGCAACACAACGGGCTATTTGTGACGGTCCGGGATCAATCCCAAAGGGAAAGATTCGAGTACAAAACCACGTAATTTTGAACCACGGTCAGATGACGACGTTTGTGTGTACGTGTTGACCATTCTCTATACGAAAATTGCTTGCTATAAAATTAGTATTTGAAAAATCACTTTTTCTTTGCCAAATGGATTCGATTGTTTAATTTCGGAACAAAAACTTAAATTTCGGGTAGTATTTTTGTAGGTAGGTAGTTAATTAAGGTCACACTGAAGCAACGCAACGGGCTATTGGCCATGGTCTTGGATCATCCCTAAAGGAAAGACCCAAGGACAACGCCTCGTAATATTGAACCACGTTCAGATGACGAAGACAACACCTGAGCTGGCACCCCACTCTCCAAACTTCTACATCACGCCAACATGAGGACATTTGAGGTCACGACAGATTGAAAGTGCACCAGCCCCCATGTACACTGCGGTCTTTTGCTGGACTGAGTTTCGAACTCACAACCCTCCGGTTTCTGATTCTTTCGGGTTTGTCGTCATTTGACCTTGGTTCAAAAATTACATGGTATTGTCCTTGAATCTTTCCCTTGAGGATTGATCACGGACCGTCGTCAATAGCCCACTGTGTTGCTCTAGTGCGACGTTAATTAAAATACCTACCTTTCTTTCGGTTGCTAATTCGATGCTCTTCTAACTGGGCTACCTCGGCCCTTATAATTTTGTAACGAAAACCAAAACTAAAAGACCAATTTTCTGGTTCTTAAAAGAAGGATTAGAATCAAAGTATTTTGAAATTTCATTGGGCATTTTTGACTTTCAAACATCCAATAGTAATAGAAAACGTCGTATAATCTCTGACGTCAAAAGTGTGATGTTGGAAGATGAGTCACACATGTTTTTACTAGTGATCAGAAGTAGATGACCGGTGTTTCGCAATAAAATGTGCTAAATGTTAAACAATGAAAAGCTTATGACAGTAAATTACAGGTAAATGAAAGTTTTTTGTTGCACTGTCGTTGTGACAAAAGTTGTGACTGCATACATTCTCACAAACATTTGTTGGAATGGGCTTTTGGTACGATACGTGTTTTGCTGATTCGAATCCATTAGATAAAAAACCAACTTTGCTTAGATATCAATTTCTCCTGACTTGAAATTGTTAAAGGTTCAGTGTAAACTTTGATTCAATATTGAATGTTACATTGATCTTTATTATTATGTATTTATTCTTGTATAACAGTTGTTTCTTACGAAATGTTATGGGGAAGTAGGTTAAAAATATCCTGGAAGAAGTGCGCAAGAGTTAATGCGATGAATCTTGCGTTTGTCCGTTACATGGTATCAACTTTTTAAGGAAATCTTAATTTGTTTAAAATTATTGTACATTTTCAAACATTGTAAGATGTTACACTGATCACTTATTTTATTGATTAGTTAAACTAAAATTACAAGAAATTCACAAGTTTTAGATAAACAAAGAGTGAACTCATTCAAATGGTTTCTGATTTAAAAATTCAGTTTGAATTTTACAATTTTGTAAAAATTGCAATGAATTAAAACATGCAAAATGTTTAAGACTAGCTGAATAGCAAAATTTGCTTATTAAAGTAAACAACTTGTGATTGCTGAGCACTACTTTAATCTGTCTAAGAATTTTTCTTTTATCAAATATTTGCAAGCTCAGACGAAATATTGTACATATTTTTTTCATGTATTACTAAAAGTGCTATTAAAAGTATAGAAATCAGTAATGTTTTTGTCTTATTTTATAGCCATATCTTCTATCAAAAGATGTCCAAAGAATATTTTTCTTATATTTACGTGATACTGAAAAAATAATCTGAAATGTATTGAATACCAAAGACATCAATGAAACTATTCATTTAATTGTTCTATTAAAATGAGTGATTCAACTCAAAACCTTCCACAAGTAATTATGATATTGCTAAAATAGAGATAAAATGCATTTCAATGCGTTATTTTTATGTTAAAAATTGCTTTGTCTTCAATATGTGGTTAAAAAATGACGACTGAGTCGTTAAAATTACACTGAAAGCAGTGACTTTCATTGGCAAAGCAAATATGTAACATTGTTGACATTTTGTTCATAAACAAATGAAGTATGGATTTTGTAAATCAGGAATATTTCCTAAATACCACCTGTCTTAGGGAAATATTCTCAGGTAGCAAAATAATTGTTAATAGTTAAACAGAGAAGATATTTTATTAACCAGATGCAGAATCAAAATTTAAATAACATCCTCCTTACCACAATTCAATATGGAGGAATCAGCTGAATGTCTTTTATGTGAATATTCTTTAGATCATGCTTTACTTATTTGCTCAAAATACAATAAAAAAATTTAAAAAGCAATTTCAATTCTTAAAACTTTTAACACAATTTTCTGGTAATTTCTGCTATCTGATGACCCAATCCTTTGAAAATAAAACTCCAACCAAAGGACTAATCTGATTTCTAATCTCTACAAACAAATTCTTCAGCTCCTCACGATACTCAAAGCCCGAAACTCGAACAATGGAGACGATGGTTGGCAATGTCCTAACCCATAAGCCCCAAAGCAGTTACATTCTTGAAGTATGTACAATGAGACAGTATTCATAATTGTTGGTCTAAGAAACTTCCCTACCTATTTTTCAGCCCCACTGATCCTCCCAAATAATATCTTTATGGCACACATCTTATAAAATTTTATTAGAACAATCACCAGAATATCTTGTACAGAACTCATGAGTACTGATGAAAGCCAAACATATACTTGACTCCATATTTTTTATTGGTTATTATCACTTGGTTTTTCCTTAATCGGAATTCCCTAATCCTTCAAATTGACCTTTGAACAGTAGGATAGCAAAAGGTCAAGAGAAACCACTTAACTGAGTCACTGGTTTTTAATTTGGTTTGATCTTAAAGCAGAAAATAATGTACTAGAATTTTTTCATTTAGTGGGACTGTCGTGCCTCAGTGGATTTACCCACTGCTCTAGGAACCTTCGAGTTGTAGGTGGTACTGGTTCAATTCCTGTCAGGTGCATTCCTCCCTGGGTGTATTTCTCTCTTCTGTGTCAGTAAAACTTTTATTGTGTGTAGGTGTATTACTTTATATTGTAAGTCTTGTGTTTGGCGCAGCATGGCCAAATATATGGCTCTTATGCCATAAAACCTCCAAACCAACCATCTTTTATTTAGTTCACAATTCCGTTAATTCCTTCTAGAACGTCACATCTTAGCTTAAAAATATGGATACTCAATTGTTTTATATCATACCTAATGCAGCAAACTATAATTTTATAGATAATTGTTTATGAACAAGATGACAGCATCTTTTCAGTCTATAAATTCTCCAACTTTTGTAACTCTGGAATCAAATGATATTACCAGTTTTCGAAATAAGTTTTCAAAAGGCAAAGTAGAAACCTTAATGGAATCATGTCAGAATATATTACAAAAATACACTATACTTTTTGATGCAAATATGTTATGTGCATCAGTTTTGGTTTTGAAAGTATTTTGGTAACAGCTTTGCTTCCCCCTTGGGTACAATATTGTTCCCCTAGACAGATACATCCATGTTTGAAAAACACTGCTTCACTTAGTTGAATATTTGAAAACACTTTCTTTACCTTATCTACAATTTCTAGTTAGACCACATATTTACGTCTTCGTTTTTATTTTATTAGCTTTTTATATAAGCAAACCTAATTCGCACACCACTTCATTCCAAAGGCATTCTCAAAAGGACACTAATAGAAGATGGTTTTTAATTCTTCAATAATGTCAGTAGGAATTCAGTTCTACTAATTATTGGTGAAACTTCAGATGCTTCTGAAATGTTCATAAATTTTTAAATCTTATCAGTTCACATTGACACACTGCTTGTTCAGGGATATATTTCAGGGGCACACATTGAGCTCATTTATAATGATCTAATGGTTAAAATAAGGTAATATAATTTAAACTGAACCTATTAGAACATCTACAGGACTTGGAGTGTATGCAATGTCTAGTCTCTTCAATAATTACTCTTAAATCAATTTCGGTGCCTTATTCATGATTCTTTTGTTTGAATTCTATATTGTATAGTGTGATGTACCCACTGCTTTATATTATAGTTGGAAATGCCCATTTCAAATTTGCCAAATTATCTATGAAAGTTTCTTAATATTTTTATTCAACCAAGAACGTACTTTGAATGTGCATTAATGTTTTCGGTTATTTTTCTTTATTTTTAAAAACATTTCTCATTTTAAAAGATCTTTAACTATTAACTGTACAAGTTTTATGCATTGTGCTTGGTGTATAACATGCTTGCATCAAAATAGCTGATTAATGTATATTTTTCAATTTTATATTACTCTCATATTCCTAAAATTTGAAATCTCTTTTATAACTTCATTATTGAAAAGTTAGTTAATTAAGTTTAATCAAGTTTTAAAATATGTCTAATTTACTTTATTGGAGTGATGGGGCTTGTCATAACAGTCCAAAAATTTTAAAAACCGCAAGATTTTTATTTACACAGGAGAAACAGAAGTAAAGAAGAAACTGAAATTGCACAGAAAATGTATTCACTTAACCTTGATATCCTCAATACAATTCAGATTCTTTTGTTTATCTAATCTTAAACACCAACAATATTTTAATCTATAACACCTTAATATTTTTTAGTAATTTGGACCTAATGTATTATTGACCATGGAAACAATGACAAGTGGAGAAGAAATATTGGACATTTTGTTTGACCAAGATGATCCACTTCTTAAGGATATTGATTGTTATATGAGTGAAAACTTGAATGACAATTTGGAACAGTTTCATCATACACTTTCACAGGTAATATATGTTCCATTACAAACATATATTTTACTTCAGATCAACTTAATTTGATTATACTTATTTATCTTAGAAGAAATGAATGCTAATAAAACTTTAATTACAATTTGAATATGTGGAATATTTCTTTTGAAATATGTGCTTTACTGTTTTGATTTTATTTATTATTTTTGTTATTATTTAGGATTACTTGGAAGTTATTTGTGAACACGCACTCATCAAAAGTTCAAACTAAACAATTAAAATGAAATCAATTTTACACAATTTAAACCACTTTACCACCTGCAAAGTACAGCAATGACGTTTTTGCCGCACACTCGGGATATGAAAAAAATTATTTAAAAAAATCATTCAAATCAGATTTATTTGATTTAAATTAGATTCTTTTTTAATTAATTTGTTGCTCCTATATATTTAAATGTGTTAGACATGCCTTACCTTATATTTATGATTTCAATTTATTCGTTTCCCCTGAGTTGAAACTTTTTAGACGTGAGATATACAAATGAGTTCTTACTAGATAGTACTGATTTATGTTAAACATGTTTGAGGGTTTAGGTTTTCCATTCCTTTATCAGAAACAAATTCCTTCTTGAAAGGTCATAAGTTTAAGTTTAACCAACCTTTCCATGGGAAGAGTATGTAAAAGTTACCTGAAAACATTTTATACAATGTATGGATTTGTCTCATGTATAAAACTCGGCATCTGCCTGTAAACAGATTTTTGAGTGATCATTGTTTTTAACTGAGCAAAAAGAAATATTTGTAGTGCAATTGTCATCCCAATATCTCCTGGTGCCTGAACCCTTTTGTCTCCAACAAGAGAGGTAAATATTCCCGATGAGAAACTAAATTTACTACAAAAACATCTGTACCAAGCATGTCTTGGAATCTTTAATTTTTTATGTAGGGCCCAGGGGACCCTACCATAAAAAAGAGGACCCAAGGTATAAGGGATACATATACAAATAATATATGTAACCAAATATGCAGAATGGCTCAATCTGTCTTATATTGCTTATCAGAAGGGTTGCAAAGTTCTAGGGATACAGAATTTCTCAGGTTCTAATATTTTTGTGGTTGAGGCTCAGCCCTCCATCCAGCATGAGATAATATTACAAATATACTGATAATATTGGTAATCTATATATAAAACAAAGTTGGCATCCGTCTGCCTGTTTTCTATACAAATCTACACCATCAAAATCTACATTGGTCAAATTGACCAATCTACACCAAATATGGTACCCTTATTGCTTGGAACACTGCGGCTAATGTAAGCTAAATATTAACCCCCTTTCTATTTGTCTTGGATGTACAGAGGGGTGTAACGTCCCATCATCCTGGACAGAGCACTTGCTAGGGGGTGCTCTCTCCTGGTCTGGCTGTGCAGATGATGTCAGGGTTAACATCTACAGGAGTCGCCTCTCAAGATGACCTTGGAGTTTTTAGAATCTTAGAGTATGGTGTAATCGTGCTGCTGTGTTGAAAATCGTTTATGTATCCCATCTGTAAATTCTTAAACTGTAACTTTATTATTGGAGAGTAAATTTATTTAATTTTTTTTATAATTTCTTTTTGTCGTCGATGTTAGTACAGGGGGCTAAAAATTCAAAATCCTCAGGAATAACATTGCGTATTCATACTATCAATGTCAGACAAATTCACCCTAAATTTGCTACATTCATCCTTAGAATTCTGCTGGACACATAGACTATATATTTACCCCATTCAATTTGACTTGGGTCTGCAGGGGGCTAAAAACAATTTGAAATTTCCATAGGAATAATATTGAGTAATATTACAATGAATTATAAACAATTCAACCTGAGCAATGCTGGGTAATTCAGCTAGTGCTTTATATAAACAAAATAGTTCCAAAACATTTAAATATGAAGCAAATAATTTCTTCAAGTTGGCATCACTACATCCCATTCAATATAATTATCTTTAGTGTACTCAAAGTAGGGAAGTCAGTTTTGAAAGGGTCATTCCCTCTTGTGGTATTACTGAGAAGAAAATTTTTAAACTGATTTGTATCATGCATTTTATTGGCTTACCCTGTGCTCACTGGTTGAAAATCACTTATCTAAGGTGTTCTTTTAACTTAACCCCAAGTATAATATCAATTCTAAATATTTATTCACAAGCTATGTAAACCTAGAATCTTTCCTTTTAATAAATATTCCTATTTATGGCTTAAGAAATCAATTTCATTCAAAACTTGATATTTTTATCTTTTTAAATTTGATCTTAGTTTATAGCATTTACTCAATTATTTCATAATATTAATTTCCATGCTGCTTCACAATTGGACTTAATATTGTTTGTATTTTCCCAATAGACCCCTGGAAATGAAGCAACAGAATTTTGGAAAATTTCTGTTTCTGAAAAAAAATTTCATTCAAAACTTTATATTTTTATCTTTTTAAATTTGATCTTAGTTTATAGCATTTACTCAATTATTTCATAACATTAATTTCCATGCTGCTTCACAATTGGACTTAATATTGTTTCTATTTTCCCAATAGACCCCTGGAAATGAAGCAACAGAATTTTGGAACTCGTTTCTAAAAGACGTAGAAGTAGATGAATCTAAATATGATTTCGAAATGCATTCCCATGACAATCCTGAAACTGATTCAACTTCTCACTATACTGAGAGTTTGTCCCCTCAAAGCTCTTCATCAGGACGCGAGAATGTTGAAACAGCAATTTTGATGGAGACAGTTTGCTTGAACTCTGCTCCTAGTTCGGATTCCTGTATTGATTTCTATCCTACTTCACCGGAATGCAATAATGGAAGCACTAATCAACATTTCTCAGAATCTGCCATAGACTTGGGTATTGCATCTTTTTCTTTCATTTACTTCGATGTTTAGAGAACAAAAAATATTGTTCTGTTATTTCCACTGATTATATATTGTAATACAGAAGCTTCTAATAGTTCACAGGATACTTATTCTCAGGGTATCTTTTTAATAAAATTAAATATAGCTTTTTGGTTAAGACCTAGCAGCAAGTAACATGATTAGCTAGGTAGCAGTGGAAAAATCTTTCATGGCACATTTAAACAAAAATTTAAATGAATTAAGAATTAAAGTATTGTTCATTATTTTTCAATAAAATAAATATAAAAATATGTAATATTAATTTTCATTTTCATTTATTTTTCCAATATATTAAGGTTACTTATGTTCAAATTATTTTCTGTACCTGAAAACTAGCAATAACAGCAATAAATAGTCACTTAAATATCAGATATCTAAAAAAATTTTGAACTGATTCATGTTAAAGAAAATGAAAGGATTTACACATTAAAAACGTTACTAAATTGGCCTTCAAATCGGGAAGTTGATTACAACTATATATATGAAGTATTGATGTTTATAGGTATACTTTGTAGATTCTAGGTAGACATTAGGTTAGGGTTCAGAGTCCTTAAGAATTGCTTAAAATGTGTAAATCATAGGCAATTTGTTTAAAAAAAATGTAAATTTAAAGTGTGTTCACATCAGGGTTTGAAATAAACGGTCATTTGTCAATTCCTCACATTGGCATGATGTGGAAGTTTGGAGAGTGGGGTTGCCAGCTCAGGTTTGATCTCGTTATCTGACTGGTTCAAAATTCCAAGGTGTCCCCAGATCTTTCCCTTCAGGATTGATCCCGGACGATCACCAATAGTCCTTTGTGTTCCAGTGCAATATAAATTCTACCTACCTAAAAATTTTATTGTGACAACCAAATTTTTTTCACCAAATTTTTTCACTTGTGAAACAAATTCCAATTGATAAACGGTTTATTCTTCTAACAATCTACGGTATATCTGTAGTGTAAAATCTTGGTTCCTTGGCATTATTGCAATCTCATGAAGTTTAAACTTACATTTTCCGCCTTTTCCAATTGTAGAATATTTTGAAATGTTGTTTCCATTTCATTAATCTTGATTTCATTGGTCCATGTGAAATTTTTTCATTTCCTGTAATCTTAAAGAATTCAAGTGATGTAGAAGTGAAGTAGTTTCAGTTTGTATTTTAAATGCAGCACAATTCAGTCACATCAGGTTGTATCGTTTCTTGGTTTCATTTTAATTTTAATCATTTTTGTAAAGTCTTAATCTTTTTTATTTAACCATGCCATCTGTTTTTAGTGTTGTAGATAAGTTTCAGAGTGTTCTTTCACTCACTTTAAGAAATGAGGGAGTTGCTAATCATTTGTTTTGTATTCATTTATGTCAAGAAAAAGCTTTTTTTATTTTCTTAAGGAATTGGGTTGATTAAATCGGAATTTTTGTGCAAGTTGATTTTCAATTTTATTGAGCTCTGCACTTATTTAAAAATTCATGTGAAGAGAAAAGATTGATTGTTTCAATAAATTTTGGAAATTAGAGCTATTATTTGGAAGGAGCATAAAATGGATGAAAAACTAAAAGGAAATTTTATGTTTATGTTTCATATTATTTTCTGCTAATCTTAAAGTTAGAGTCCAAAGACAATTTTGCTTAATTTGCATTTTGTTCTTTTATTGCTAAGCCTAAAATGGCATGTTTACAAACACATTATTCCTTGGCAACATATTTGGCCACAAAAAAAATGTACCAAAAACATTGCCACAAAAAAGTCTTTATACTGCAGCTGTACCCAATCTACTCCAGGTATTTTTACTAGGCCCATCAAGGTTACACACTTCTTCATCCTGCCTTTATCTGTAACCATGGTAACTTTTTACCATAATTAACGTTCCAGACAGTCAGTCCACAGTCAGTCACGCAAGTTTAATAAAAATTAAACTTGCGTGACTGACAGAAATGCTACACAATGGCCCAAAACGACAAATTGCTCTTTTTATGAAAAAATGAATAAAAAGTCCTAGTCATGCTATTTCATTTTCTATATTTGTACATTAATCAAAATAAAATTGCACCCAAATTGAGTATGTTGGCAACTGAAGAAATATGTTTAGAAAAATTATTGATGCCATATTTCTATTACTAATTTTCCTGGTTCAAATTAAATTAGATTTCAATTATGTACAAATTATAGAAACTCAGAATTCTATATGGTTGTACTGTAATTAAAATAAAATTTTATGAATGTGTTCTCTTTATATTTGAAAGTCAGTATGATTTTTGTGTATTCAGGTGCTGATGTTGTAGTTATTACGTCAGAATTTTCTGCTACTGAAGATTCCTGTCACTCGACATGTGATGTTCCTACAAGTATCATTGTGGAGACTTCACCAGTAAGCTTTTCATTTTGTAAATATTACAAAATGAACTCTTGGAAGACTAAAATACTTTAAAGAAGTGGTACACAAAACAGTTGTAAGGCTAGACCCAAACCATGAGAATATTGGGATTCAAGGTGTTTGGATCCCTAGGAGATTGCATCCTATCTTACAAAGCGACCTAATAATTGATTTCGTATCGCTGCATATTTTGTAATATTTATCCCTTGAGGTCCCAGACCCCTATGACTTGACATGCCTTGTGTATGTATTTTTAAACAACTTATGTACTTGCTCGTTGAAAATATTTACCTCTGGGGGAAAGCTAGGGGTTCTCAGGCCCCTAGGAATTGGCACCTGCGTTCGGATAAGGGACAACTGACCTAGAAATATTTCTTTATGCTTACTGAAAACAAGCGTCACTCATAACTCTATCAACAGTGGCTGAATTTTATACATATATCTAGTCCTTGCATTGCACAAAGTATTTTTTGGCTAATTTTGACCTCTTCCCCATGGAAAGGTTGGATATACTTGAACTGATGCACTTTCAACAGAGAATTTGCTGTTTCTGATAAAGAAATCAGTACTCTTTAACATTTGTTTTCAATGTGTTACAAATGACTACTGTAGCCTTTCACAACTTTACTTATTTAATAAGCAATTCTGGAAGAAAATCAATTGAGCTTTAAAAGGATAGAACACCTTAATATTCATAAAAGCAAAATATTCATTTAGTGTCATATCTGTAATTGCGAAGATGCTAGTGAAAGCAGCAGAAATAGTTTGCTACATTGTATGAGAAATGTGCTTTTATGAATCCTATCTATGTATTTATCTTTTGTTGAATAGAATAAATAAATGTTTCATATTTTCAGAAGTCTTCTGTACTCAAAAAGAGACGTATTGAAGAAGATACAAGTTTCTTTCATTCTGTGAGTTTAAAAAATGTGATTCAATAAATATTTATTATGTTATATATATAGTTTTGTTGCTTTAATGTTATTTTTTAGAAACTCTTTTTCATACAATTTAATTGAAGGACTTTTTTGACTTTATCTTGTGGTGTGGCTAATATGATCATTTATAAGATTTGATGATTTTATTCGTTAAAGAGAGATTTGAACATAATGCAAATAATTGGCTTGTTATTAAAACTTTTAGTCTACTGTGTAAGTTGTCTGATTATAAAATTTTAATGAAGATTATTAACATGGATTATTTCTAGGTACCAGATAATTTGCATCTGTCTGAAGAGGAGAAGAAATTGATACAAAAAGAAGGTTTACACATTCCCACAAATCTTCCTCTTACAAGAGTAAGTTAAGCACTTACTCTGCACATTATGTTGCTTACATATATATTTATACATATATAGTTTAGTATGTATGCGAAAAAAATACTAAACCTATCATTCAATCCAAGAAAATTGTGTCACAATATTTTAATCTCTTAGTTGCATTTCATGCAAGCAAAATTTTAAAAGCCAATTGATATTAAAAAGTGTTGCATGTTAAAAATTTTACAATTCTGTGTTACTTGCATTAGGACAAATATGATTCAATGTCTTTTTTAAGTAAAAAAATATTCTTATGGCATAGGATGAAGAGGAGAAATAGCTTTATTATAATCAAATAAGAAATTATTGTGGGTTAACCTGTTTTACATCACAGAGCCATCTGATATTGAGTTCCTTTTCTCGACTAAAGTGCAGAATTTAATTGAAATATTTCATAACCATTTTGTATTGTGTTCAACAAAAGAGTTTTCAAAACAATCTCTGAGAAATAAAGTCAATGAAACAAATTTTGTTCACACCTATTGATTCGCATCTTTTCAGTAACATTTAGAACTATTCTGAATTACATTTCACTATATTAATCTTTCATCTACAATACCTTCTAAAAGTTTTTTGGATTATTCTTAACGAATTTCTTTAATTTGTTAATTATGGATTGTTTGGGCACAAGAAATGGCTTTATAGATGTGTGTGGATAGTGTTTTTTTTTTATTTTAACAAACTTTCAATTTATAAATTTGTAAGTAACTTTAACTTGAATGTTCCTGTAATCCCTGTTTCATCATTTATGTTATGGAATAATCAGGATAGAAATGTTAAATTAATGTGGAAGAATAAAACTATCAGTACTTGTTTTAGCAAAATGTATTTTAAAATTATGATAATCATACTTTTGCTATTATATAGAATGAAGAGGGTAACTAATACCTTAGGCATTTTTATTTTTGTGAAATTGTTTTTTACAAGACAAACACTCTTCACATTTGTTCTCTTAAGATATTTATTCTCATGAAATTTTGTCTTACCTCAATTATTTATTTTCTAATTGAATAGCATACTGCAAAATACTTAGTCTACAAGTTTGCTTGGATACAATGTTTATACCAATATCTTACCTCTTTTAGGCTGAAGAGAAAGAACTCAAAAGAATTAGAAGAAAAATCAGAAATAAAGTATGTGCTTTATTGTTAAAAGTGTAATGCTGAACTCAATGTACACTTCATATTATTTTCTCTAATCTCTTTGATTATCCTTAAATATGTCCCGTAGATAATATTTAAAATTCACACTCAAGATATAAAGGTTTTTAAAATTCTAAAAAAATCTCTTGCTTGTGATTGAAAATTTTTTGACAATGAGGCAATTTTTTTGCTTATGATAAAACCTCGTGACAATCTTTGTACATGAGGTTTTATCATAAGCACTAACTATTCAGTCTGCTGTTAGTTGTTAAGTTGAAGAACTGAGAATGCGTAATAAGTGGTATTCCCCAAAGCTTATTAATTGATTCTAAGTTTCTTATAACATAAATATAACCACATTACAGTTTTGTATCTAATTGAAATTTCTAAGATGTCAAAATAGCTTGCTGTAACACTAAGTTTACCAAACGGGTCAAAAGACCCATTTTAAAATTAGTTTTTTAGTTTTATCTCTTTTCCTCGATTGACTTTACGACTTTTCTTGAAATGTTTTATTAAATTTAATAGTTTTTTCTCTACATCTCTCCTTGCATCCGACATACATTTGAAGTATGCCTATTTTTACCATGGTGGGTCATATGACCGCTTTAATATTTTGTGATTTTAGAACATTGTCAACTAAAACCATTCTATGTATACTGCTGTGCAAAATAATAAGCACATACCTTAGAAAAGAGTTTCATGCTTCATCATCCTTAACATAATATCTCAACTTTAAAGAGCTGAAATAAATGCCTGGATAGTGTACAACAAAACAGGTAAAAATATCTCAAGGAAATAATTTTTATTTCAATTAATTAGAACTTGCCAGTGAACATCTTGGACTTCTGGAGAAAGGAACTAACATGCCAGCATTATTGTTGATCTCAAGCAAAGTTACTAATGTGCGTAAAAAATGCCAAATAAGATACTGCCATGAAAACAAAGCCACTCCAATCTGCTCTCTGTTCAAGAAATATGTTGGCGGAAAGTGTTCAGCAGAGTGAACTTTCATCTGAAAAATGTGTCAAATGAATCAAGATTTTACTATCAAATACCCCCAAAAAGTGAAAATTGAATAAAAAGTTAATATCTTATGATTATTGAAATTTTATTAATTTGTTTATAATTATTATTTAAAGATGATTTTGTTTATTATTTCAAACACTCTAAGTCCACTGTTACCTGCATCCAAATAGAAAATGGGCCATTTAACCCGTTTCGATAAAAATAGATATTTATAAACACAGTCGGTAAATTTAGTCTTTATCATAGTGCTAATATTTTGACATGTTATGCGTGATTAATTAATACTTATAGAATGTTAAGCTTATAGCTTCAATGCAGTTCAACTGAAAACAGTGTTATATACATTTATTCACACATTTGTGATAAGGTGTTTATTGTATGTAAAAAAAGCAGATACAGGTAACCCCGTATAACACGGGAGTTATGTTCCAAAAAATTGCCGTGTTATGCGAATCCGTGTTATACAAAACAAAGAACTAGTACGAAAAGGGGGGGGGGTTAGGTTCCAAAAATTAAGAAACATGCTATTATACTTTCATAATTAAGATAAATATCTTTATTAAAATTTTCTTAAGAAGTAATACATATTAATATGAATTAAACAATGTTTTCTTCGTCATCACTAAGCACTATTAACCGAGGGCGTTTTCTTCCTCGACCTTTTGCAAAAAATCTGTTATTTTAGATTGCTTGCTTTTAGTTAAAAGATCTTTATAAATTTCCTTATATAGTGCTAAGCACTTATGAAGTTCTCTTTTAAACTTTATACTCCTTTCATTTGAAGGATCTTCATTTAAGAAATATGACTCTAACTGTTCGGCTAAGCCTAGGCCTTTCTTTATGCTTTGTAGAGTAAACTTTTTAACTTCTTTGTCTTCACCTATGCTATCATCCTCTGAGTTATAGGTTCCAGATTCATTTCTACCAAACCTGCTTCATCAATTTCTTCTTCCACCAGTAATTTTTGGATATCTTGTGCAGTCATATCATCAAAACCTTCCCTTCCTAGAGAATTAGCAATTTCTACTACTGCATCCATTCTGTTTTCTGCTGTCTCGATCAAATTTTCACTTTCAATTGACTCCGGACATATTTTTTTCCAACAACCATTTAATGTCAGTTTTATTTCTCTGATGGATGAGTTTATTAGATTAATGCAGTCCAAAATTGTGAAGAGTTTCCACGCCTCCTTGACTTCCATAGATTCATCATCGATTTTGTTCAAAACCCATTGTAATGATCTCCTTATGTAATTGGTTTTAAATGTAGCTATAATTCCCTGATCTAACGGTTGAAGTAAAGCAGTTGTATTTGGAGGTAAAAAAATTATTTTGATATTGGGTTATTTAAATCTTGCGGATGGCAGGGTGCATTATCCAATATAAGTAGAACTTTGAAATCTAAATTTTTCTGTTTTAAGTCGTTTTCCACACTTGGTACAAAACAGTTTAAAAACCATTTCTTAAATAATTCAGTAGTCACCCAAGCTTTTTTATTTGCTGCCCAGTATACAGGTAAATTACTCTTATTTAGGTTTTTCATTGCACGAGGATTGAGAGATTTATAAACCAGCATAGGTTTTACCATGTGATCGCCTGAAGCATAAGTAATGTTACACAGTCTTTTGAAACCTGGCACAACTTTTTCGTCTTTAGAAATATATGTCGTCTTGGGCATTTTTTACCACCAATGAGCAGTCTCGTCGGCATTAAAATCCTGATGTGTTGAATATCCACCCTCTTCAATAATTTTCAATTCCATTGGATAAATTTCGGCAGCTTCTTTATCGGCTGATGCACTTTCACCTACTAATTTTAGGTTTTGTAGTGATAAGCGTTTTCTCATACGATCAAACCACTCTTTGATGGCTACAAAACTGGATTAGTAGCAGTTTCTCCATTTTTCTTTAAGTAGTCGTAAATTTTCAAGGCTTTGTGTTAAATAATATTGGTGCTCAGTGGCATCCGTTTTTTTGTACAGCCTTCAATCCAGATGCTAAGGGCTTTTCCATCTGCTCAATTATTGCTGCCTTAGGACGAGATGTCATGTTTGAGGAGATAGAACAGCCTGCAGCAACAGAATCTCTAATTTTCTGTTCATTTTTCCTTATAGTCCGTATTGTCGCTTCATTTAAATCCAACGATTTGGCGACATATGATATCTTTTTGCCCTTTTTGAGCCGACCTAAAATTTGTAATTTTGTTTCCATGGAGATGAAATGTCTTTTAAGACATTTTTTATTTTCGCCAGACATAGCTTAGGACTACAGATTAATTCATAAAAATAAAAACATAATTATTATTTCTTTAAAAAAGGTTGAGTACTACTTACTGTTGTGTGTTGGTTGACGAACGCACCACTTCAATCGAATCAGAGTGACAGCCACGAGATCAGCGATGCCATTTATTTTTTAAGTCCTTTATTTCTCAATTCTGTTTTCTCCCTCGCTCCAGTGACGCTCATTAACTATGCTAAGAATCTTCCAGAAAGTTACGTCATGCCATGTCATGTGTGTCCGTCTAACAAATTACAGATGAGCTAGTTAAAAACAGCGAATCAGGAAGTCCAGCTCCCTTGATTGACAAGACCATCTCCCCTGATTTGCGACCCCCTGAAAAACTGATAAAAAGCGTGGAGAGGAAGAATACGCTCTCTTTTTTCGCCTCAGTCCAACGACCTTGCAGTTTTGTGAGAAAGAAACGCGTTAAGCGTTCTTGCCATTTTTTCTTTTTGATGACAAGCGGGGATCCCCAAGAGACGCCATGTCTCTCCTAAGCTAAGTTACGTTTTATTTAATTTATCTCGAGATAATATCAGCGCGTTGTAGTTCTTAGGATATTCCCATGCTACACTGTTTAAATTAAACTTTCATAATGCCCATTCTTTTTGCATCGTTGTTCCAATCATTCCATAAAAGCACTGTGTTATACGGGGATGTTCCCAATTCTCGAACCGTGTTAGAGCGAATCCGTGCTATAAAAGCACTGTGTTATACGGGGATGTTCCCAAATCTCAAACCGTGTTAGAGTGAATCCGTGCTATAGAAGTGCCGTGTTATACTGGGGTTACCTGTATGTATTTTTAAAATATTTGAAGCACCTTCATTATACTTGACTGCCTCAAATAAGTAGTTTCGTAAGAGGTGTCTTCACTTGAATCTTAGCTTTCATGTTGCTGTAAACTAAATGTTTTCATTTTGATAATCCTTGCAATGATTATTGTTTGAACCTGCATTGGAGCTGAGTAACTCTATAGTCCTTAAAAAGTAGCTGTTTACTGAAATGGTGTGATCTAATTCAGGTTTCACTGTTTAAACATAAAATATGTTAGCTATTTCTTTATTCACTATAAATTGAGTAAATCTTAATGTAAGGGAATTAAAACCAGGGTACATCATATTTTAATGATAACTAACTTAATGAGTATTATGTTTTAATAACAGCCTTATTAATAAACAGTTTTTCTTTTCATCTGTTAGCAATCTGCACAAGAAAGCCGTAAACGTAAAAAGGAATATGTTGATGGATTGGAAACCAGGTTAATGTTTTTAAATATTTTTGTTTACTGTTAATTAGTGAAATTTTATCTTGTTATTCTAAAGTCACTGATTAGAATAATTCATGTATTACATTAGTTACTTTGAAACCTTTAATGTACTCATTACTCATTTTATTTTTAGAGTCAAATTATGCACAACAGAAAATATACGATTGCAAAAGAAAGTACAGTCATTGGAAAATCATCAAAAGTATGCAACATCTATTTTACATCAAGTTTAAGCTTTCACAACTTCCCTTATATTTCAATTATTATTTTTCATTATGTAGGACACTTGCTTTTAAAGTGTTAAAATCGAACATTTTACATTGTTTTATTATCGTAAGCTATCCAATATGTTACTCTAAGATAGGAAAATAAATGTCTTAATGAAACATCAAAACTTAATAAACACTAATTTTTTAATCTGTTTTTAGAACTTTATTGGAGCAAATAAGGCATCTTCAATCGGTTATAGCTAGCTCAACTGAAAAGACAGTTCAAACTAGTACTTGTCTGATGGTAAAATAATCTTATTTGTTTTAAATTACTGTAAAGCCTTTATAAGTTATGACAAAAGGGACCAGCTAACATGGATGACTTAAGTGAAGTCATGAAAGTCAATTATGAAAATTTTAAATCACTATTCCCATCTTAACTTTATAAAATTATAGATAAAGTTAATGCATTATTAAATGGTTATATCTTAAGTATAATGTAAAGAGTATAAGCTGTAATTCTATGTGCACATATGTCATGTTATAAGGGACATTCAGTAGTGGATCCTCGGTTTTTTTTTATAGACCTCTGTTATTGTTTTAATAGTAAAATACTTTTGCTCTTAAAACCAATAAAATAGTAAACTGGTTTCGATAAAGAGATTCTATAAACAACTTAGTATCAGAGTTCTGCTAATCAAAAATTAAAACTAAGCAAACCTGAAAAACAGGTTTGGTGTTTATGCACTTATTTTTCTGATCCCTGTCTGCTGTGAAATTGCTGAAAACTAGTAGTTTAAGTTAGAATTCTCGGTTATAGTTCATTGACCTTTCAGTGATGCTTCACAAATTATCTGGAGTGGCATTTGAATTCGCGATTTGTAAACAAAGGTTTAATTATGTTGACAATGACTTATCTGGAAGGATGAGTTAGGGTAATGACTTCCTAAGGGTTTACTGTATTTTATTTTATTGATAATCATATTTTAGTATTAAAAATAAAATAGAAACTTTACAAAGCAATTACAAAATAAAAAGTACCAAATAAAAGTATGCAAATAGTCACTTTTATGTTTGGTTAAGTTCCTTAAATAAACTACTGTTAATAAGTAAATACCACTAAATAACTAATTCAGCAAAAATGACAGTATAAAATGCATGCATGTTAAGCTGGATATGTTATAGTGATATTGTCCCTGGAATTAAATTTGCCAGTGCATTCTGAATATTTGTATATGATAAACTCTACATTGTTTGATCATACATAATTTATTGTATTGTCATGTGTTTTTTTTTTGGTAATCGAATAATTTTTGTTTTTAAAACTAGGTTCTGCTTATTTCATTTGCATTTCTTATTATACCAAGCCTTTTTTCAAATTCAATGCAATCCAAAATCCTGGTTCCAACCGAAAATGAAATGCCTCCTGTTAATACTGGTAAGCATTTAAGTTAAACAATTTCAACTAAAAATGCATCATTTCTTTATCAAAAGAATATATAATAAATTCTGTATACGTAATAAAAGAATTTTGGAACACATTTTTATAAAATTTCTATATTTTGTCTGCTTTCTTGTGAAATGCAGTTATTTTGCCAAATCATTCAGCTTGTATGATGTTAAATGTCGTAAAACCATTAATTTGATTGTTACTTTATTTTTAGAAACTTTGCATTGCTATTGCGATGTGAAATAAAATTAAGTTGATGAGTGGAATTAACAGAGACACAAGTTTGAAACAAACAACACATTTAATGAAATCCAATTTACAATATTTGCATCAGTTAAATAATTTAAAAACGAATTCGAGGTTAAAGAAAATTAAAATAAAAGGGTTTAAGTCCCCCGTTTCTCCATTGGAGCAGACAAGCTCTGCATCCATTCTCTACCAAAACTTCAACCAATTTCCCTGCCAAGGTGTCACCCTCTTAGTTACTGTCCAATTGCCTTAACAAGCTGCCAATGTAAGACCCTGGAACTTATGGTCAATGCCAGTCTTGTCTGTATATTAGAGAAAAAACAAGTGCATCCCTCCGCACCAGAGTGGTTTCCGTAAAGGCAGATCCACTCTTGATAATACCATCTTATCTCAAACAGCAAATTCATAATGCCTTTGTGCGAAGGAATCACTTAGTTTCCATTTTCTTCTATATCTAGAAGGCATAACCGTACGTGGCGATACGGTATCCTTCGAATTGTTTGTTTTGGTTGTTTCATTTTGGTTTCAGGGTAACTTGCCTCTATTTATTAAAAACTTTTTATTCTCCATATTCTTTAGAGTTCGTGTTGGAAATATTTTATCTGATCTTTTTATTCAGGCTGAGGGAGTCCCTCGTGGATCTGTTTTAAGTGTCACCTTTTTCGTTATTCATATCAGCAACATACTTCATACACTTCCTCCATCAGTTCATAGTTCGTTATATGTTGATGATTTGCAGATATGTCAGGGATCAGATATGCAATTGATTGAGCCACAACTTTAAACAGCTGTCAACAATCTTGTCAAGTGGTGTGACCAGATAGATACATTATCCACAAGTAAGAGCAGCTGTGTCCATTTCTGTCAGAAGCAGGGTCTATATCCAGATCCCAAATACACATTCGCCACACTGCAATATCCGTAGTCAATGACAAAGTTCCTCGGAGTAATATTCGACCATAGACTCATCTTCCTCCTGCATATCATATCTGCGAATTAAGTGGGAGAAAACATTAAATATATCCTCACGGTGTCTCACATCAAGCACATCTTGGAGATCGGATCGTGTATCATTGCTCTGAGTGTATCAATCTCTTATCTTATCTCGAATTGACTATGGTAGCATTATGTATGGGACTACAAATACCTCTGCTCTATGAATTCCGGACGAGTAAACGAGGGTTTAATTACATCAGCTAGATGGGACTAGCAGTTAATCTAGCAATTAATTACATTAGAGCTAAATGGGACTGAAAAAAAATTGACCAGTTATATCCAGGTGGAGACTTATCGAGGTTTTACATATACAATTCAATAGCATATCTGCCAACTCTTCCAAGTCTCCTGGAAAAGTTTTTTCTTAGAGTCATCTGGACGGAAAAAGATAAATTTTTAAATGATGCCGAATTTTGCATTTGGTGCCATTTTGTATCAATTCACGAAAGGAGGATGTTACATACCTGTCAACTTTTCGGGAAAAACAAATTGTTTTTCGTGTTCCAATTGAAAAAAGGATTTCCCAGATTTTTCTTAGATGAGAAATTTTCAAGAGACTAATTCCTAAGTTTTGACGGCAAGCTGGCAACCACAAAAGAAAACATCACAATAAGTATAACAAGAATATAGCAGAAAAAAACAGGATTTCCTTTTCTGTTTTTAATTGCTTTCTTAAAGCTCAATTTGGTGCTTTTAATTATATTTTATTTTAATAATTTTTTTCAGCATTTTTCATTTATAGTTGCACATTGTTTTTTTATGATGTAAAAAAATCTTCCATATTTTTCTTGGTAGTTAGCAGTTATGTTATTGATAGTCAGTATTCCAGAATGCAAGGTCATAGGGTCGATCCTAGTTGCTTCTGTGGTTGTGAACATTTGCCAACTTGGAGTCATGTAAACAATCCTAAACCATTTAGCATTGACTTGGAAGCAAATAGTACAAATCACTTCAAGGCTACACTATTAACTAGGAATTTGTTGATCGTAGATACTCAAGGGCAAAGATGTAACTAAGGAAAGATGATGGGTATGGCTAATTCTAGTTCTAATGTCTAAAGGGGCAGCATTTCAGAAATATTTATAAAACTTTGATTTTTCTTGGAAAAAATAATTTATAGTTTTTTGTACAAATTTGTGTCCTTGTCACTGGACATTTTTCATTTCTAACAGATGTTCGTTGGTTTTTATGTCTTATAAATCTTCAGGATTTTTTCTTGGAGGTTGTAAGTGTCCAATGAAAGAAACTGCTTTTTGACCGTACAGATTTTAATAATGCAGTTTTATAAATGCGTCTTAAGTAAAGTACAATTTTTACAGGAAATTCTCGAGTTTTGCTTTCATCAAGAGAATTGGGCTCAAGTGATGATGAAAAGGGCATCAACAAAAGCCAAGAAGAATATACCATTCAAAAGGAACCCGCATACTTCCAGGAAACACTTCCTGCAATGTTCGACTATGAAGATGACGTTCATCCACATAAAAGAAATCTGGTTACCACTATGAATGATAGCACAATGGAAGATAAGAATTCTAACAAAAGTGAAGAGGGGGTATATAGAATTCCAAATAAGTCTGGGAATGGGTACTTCAAAGCAGCCATTCCTGGTATGCTTGGGGAATTTGAAAATGTGGATGTGATTCCCTCTAAGAGGTACAAGAATACCCAGCAGTATAAAATGTATGCACCTGGGTATCTGAGAGATGAAACTGGTTCCGTTTTGCAGAATGAAAGCAGTTATGTGGAGGTACTTGATACTGGGAGTAATAATGCTTGGGGCTTATACAGGACAAATCATCAGAAAATTTAAAGTCTAAGTAAGGGCATAACATTTGTTTAGTATGTCTTTATTATTGTTTTGTTCGTGTATGGAATTTAATTGATTGTTTGTGTTGGATGGAATTATATTGTTTGTTATTTCAATGATTGAGTTCAGTGAAAATAGATGTTATAGTTAAAGTGTTTATGTAAATATAAGTGACCTTTTAGAAGCAATATATACCTAGGTAGTGTGGACCAACCTTACTCAATTTGCAAATCAATGTAATGTTCAACTAGTACATTTATCAAATGATAAATTACACAAATAAGTAGAAATAGATGGCAATTTACATTCAATGAATAATATCCAGCTTGTTTTGTGTACAAGAAAATACATATAAATTTCAAATGTTACTTAGACAATTCTAACACTTTTGAAATGTATTTCAGATGATACTCTATCTTCATGTTATCAATCGCTTTGAAAGTTCGTTTTCTCATTCAGGTACAATAAATTCAGATATTTCTATTAAAGAAATGATCATGTACCTGATAGTTTCAAACTCATCCCTATGTGTTATGATACTTGTTTCATATGTAGGTAGAAGACATCTAAAAATCCTGCAATTACAATTTGAAAAATCAGTTGCAGGATTCATCCTTGAATTAATAAACAACTGAGTTAGAAATTAATTAGTGATTTTTTTTAATGAAAATGCATTCTTTTTTCTGTGAAAAAATTTATTGCAAGACATAAAATGGCATGCTTATAAATTATGACCTGTGGATTGAACCATACTCTTAAGTTGATATTATTTTATTAACCTTTTGACTATGGGTGGGACAACAGTCATCCCAAATTCAGATAGCGGAATAAAAGCGCCGTAGTGTAAAGGTTAAGCCTGTGAAATATGAAATTAATTTTGTGTGTATATTCAAAAAGTGATGTTAAAGTTACTTCCTATGTTTCCTGTCATTAAAAATATCTTATTGGTATATAGTGAAATATTGTAAAACTGAAAATGAATTCGAGGGTAGATTCATCCAATTCGGAAATACTGAAGATGTACTTAAAAAAATATGAATTCTGTTTGGATCATTCATGAAGCTATGACATGTTTTCTGTTTAAATAACTGGAAAAAGGTACAAGTGTATTATACTTAAACTTTAAAATTAAATGTTAGTTTGTCAAGCATTTGGTTTCATCATTTTCTAAGTGTTATATTATGTTGCTATGTCAAGAATTGAATTGACTGACTGTTGATATCATTCACTTGTTGAGATATACTTAGTGCATCTTCATTTGAGCACATTTGTTAAGATTGTGATAACAAAAAATCCTCATGTGTAACTATTTCAGGGTTCATATGGTCCTTAAAATTATTTGAAGACATCTTAATTTTATGAAAAATTGTGGAATTCTGGTGTTAAAGACAAAAGTCCTTAATTTTGATTACCTGCCAATTTGTCTTTGTTTTGGTGCCATTGGTTTTGATTTTGTTTGAATTTGCGATGTTACAAATCTTCATTTTTATTCTTCATTAAAAATCTTCATTTTTATTCGCCTATCAAATTATTTAAATTGACAATCAAATCAATCTTAAAGGTTAATCTAAATTTGTTTTATTTACTAGTAGTTAGTCTTATCATGGGAGGAAATACACTCCTGGATTGGCTCAAGTTATAAATTTCTAATCTGCACTAAATAACGAAATTTTTCTGGAAACTTTGGAGGTGTTTGTTGCTCGATAACAATCCAAGAGATGGCTTCAGAATGCAATGTTAAATATGTATTAGGTATTATATCCTTAAATGTAAAACATTTAGAATGTAGTGTGCTAGTGTAACACTATTTCTCCTCTACTCAGCTTCCTGACATAGTGTAGAAAACACTGATTTTTAAAAAATTTGATATCACCAGCTTACAAGTGAAACACTAATCAAAAAACATTGTTCTAAGAAAATGAAGTGGAAAGAATTCCCACTCCCTATGCTTTACTCACTAAGTACATTTCTCAAAAAGAGAAATCTAATCTTCATGTCAAGGAAAATGATGTGAACTTCAACGGTCTACAGATCACTACATTCTGGTCTAGAAAAGCTAAAACACTCAATTGAAAATTTTGATTTAGTGTGTTTCATTTATAAGCTGACGATATTCGGCATCCTAAATGATGAATTAAAATTCATCTAAATTTCATTTTTCCCAGTTATGAGTGGCTACAACAAAAAACAAGATGCATGAAGTTTCTTAATTTGTGTTCCACCTCTTATTTGGGTGAGGGTGAAATTAGGCCTTATATAGTAAACAAAATGACCATAGGGCAACAAAACAAACCTCAGTCAGTTAAAAGTTTAAGCCATAGTCCCACTCTAATTAGCCCTTTAGTAGCAAAAATATTACATTAGAGTATTACCTATACTATATACCTAAATTCGTGTGATCTATTCAGTTCTTAAAGGCTATAGAAAAATGTATTGCCTTAAAAAAGCTGTATTTTTGTGGTAATGTTATAAAACCTCTATATTTGGAAAAACTAAATGAAGAAATTTAAGAGTAATTCTCTATTTTATGGTTATCAAATCAATTTCTGAAATATGTAAATAACTACAGTATTTTTCTTACCAAACTGCAATTTTTATATTTTATTTCATTAGTTTGGTGAGCAAAATGTATTTTAGATATGTGAAAACATAATCTTGCAAAAATTTTGTTTATCTATTGGATATTTTTGTGTTATTTTTATCCACTTTTTAAATATTGGTTTATGGTAATTTGTTTCAAACTATATTTCAATTTTTTTATTTTATTGGTTTCCTGGTGTGTTAAAAAATCACATAGTGAGCAAATTACTGTACTGTGATTGTTTTTTAAACTTATTTATTTGTTAAAAATTTGTTTACATGCTTGTATATATATATATATCTTGAGTATTTAAAATATTCAGAAAAATCCTTCAGTTCATGTTGCTATATCAGAATATTTTTAAACTGACTAAAATATTTTTATGAATTAAGTTTGCAAGCCGAGTTATGTTATAAAATTAGTATTTTTTAAACATGTATCCAAATTTTGACTTTGAATGTAAATACTTTATTGCACTTTTTAATAAAGATATTTCAATGTTCATTCAATTCTTTGTTTTCTTAATGGATACATTGAAGTTATGTTTCCTTGAACATAGGTTGAAGTTGTGAATGTGCCATATGGTATTGAGCTATTTAACTGAATCTGAATATTTAAGTGGCATTTATTACATAACTATTTAGATAATTATTCATATATATTTATTAAATGTTAGTAATATTGCATAATCTGTAACAATTATATTACATTTGTTGGAATAAATTATAATTAAAAAAATGAGATTGTTATTGGCAATTTTAAATGATTTTTTTTCACGGTTAACCAAATTGATTTATGCAATTGTGGTACGATTTTGCTTAAAGAGCATCTTACAAAACACATTCTGTACTACAAAATTATTGATAGTATGAATGCAAGTGTAAATAAGATCACTAATAAATTTCCCATTCCTGCAAATAAATATTTATAACTTTTTTCCAAGTTTACTTGGTTAGATCACAATAAGGTTTGCTAATAGGGATTAAAAATTACTGATGGAAATTCTCAATATCGGTTTTTATTCACATTTTTCCTTGGTAGGTGATTATAGGATTTAAATCGGTACTAGTTACACTACACTAAAATAAACAAGATCAATGCTTTTGTGGATGTGGCATTTCCTTACTGAGATGTTAACCTTGACCTCAGCAAAAATTGTTGTTTAGATTATATTTCTATGGGCATTATGCCTTATACTGATTATCATCACTATTGTTATAAATTAATCTCAGCAAATGGTCAGATTAGATTTCAGCTAAGAAAACTGGTTATATTTGTTAACAGTAATTCTCACTTATCTCCAAAACTGGTTTTTAAACCCTACACAATAGACATTTAGAAACAATGATGCAGGTAATGTCATGCTCTTTTTACTTTTGTGAATCTTGGGGGACAAGTTAAAGACAAAACTTTTTCTTCAGAAAACTTGGGAAGTCAATATAATTTATAGCTACTTAATTTAATTGAATAATCGCTGCTGAATGAGAAATTGATGAAAATAGAAATTTTGCCAATTTACTACAAATTTCAAATTGCTCTGGTATCTAGAAATGGAAAGCTAATATTAAAAATTATTCTTAATGAAGAGCTTTTTATAATAAAGAGCAGTGTTATTCAGTGATTGTATTTCTATTAGAAAGGGAAAAAAACATTTTAAAAGTAAAATTGGAAAAAACATTTAACTGAAAGAAAACATCAAAACTTTTCAACATAAACCAAGATGTCTATTATGTACTGAAATTTTCATTTGCTTTTGCCCCAGAAACATTTTTTAACTAGATGGAAATTCGGCATTTTTTATAGTATAAAAAGGCGATCTACGAATGAAATAATTATTATGGTGCAGGTTAAAATTTTACACACAAAATTACTTTTGTAAACTGATTTTTGCTTAATCCAAAAAGTGTTCCATCATTGAAATAAGCATTTATTCTGTGAAAAGTTCATTTTTTAGTGAAGTTTGATTCATTTATATCCTTGGGATGATTAAATATGTTTGAATATGTTGAAAATGTTTCTTCACGTGAAATAGGAACGTCAGAAGTAATGAGAATCCCAATGAGTCTAGATGTGGAATTCACCAATTAAAAAAGTTAGTAAACTCATTATGATGTGAAGAAAGCTCTTCAAAGTTGTAAGTCTGAAATTCCCCAAATTTCCAATAATTTTGAGCAAAAATATATTTTGGGTATCATGCATAAACTAAACCTCTACCAAATTTCATGTGGCCATAAGTTTTTCTTATTTTTGCTCATTTCACATGGAATGACCTAACTGCAAATGAATCTAAAAAAATTAGTCGTCTTGTTTCAATAATATATAAAACAGGAATATACATATATCAGTACATAGGGATTGTTTATAAATAAATGATATTCAAATAGACTTCACATGAAATAAATTAAAGCTAGTTTTGCAAATGTTAGGATATACGGTTTAAAATATAAAGGAAGGTAGGTATTTAATTAACGTTGCACTGGAGCAGCACAACGTCAATTGGCGATGGTCCCCTGAAGGGAAAGATCTGAGCAACACTACGTGATTTTGATCGGTGTCAGATGACGAGATCACACCTGAGCTGGCACCCCAAAGTGAGGACATTTGAGACCCGACAGATTTAATATGCACCAGCCCCCTTTGTACACGAAGGTCTTTAGTTAGATTTGAACTCGCAATCCTCCTGTTGCTAGTCCATTACTCTTCCAACCGGGCTACCGCGGCACAAAATATAAAGGAAAGAAACACCATTAAATCTCAATCTTCATTAAATATATCTTTATTTTTAATAAAAATACACCAATATACATCTAATAAGAAATATATTTCATTATATAATTTTCATAGCTAAAGCGTAAAAATAAATTAACAAAACTAAGTGATAAAAGATGTAGGCATAAATTTATAAATTATGCCTACATGCACTTAATATAAAATGGAATGCCAAACAGTTTTACCAAACATATCAGATAGAATTATTTTCATTACTGCAGTTTGTAGATGTGTTGAGTTATAATAAATTCTACATTTACATTGGATTATATTTCTTACAAAAATTAATTTTAGTTAGCACAATTTTATAAATAAAACTAGTACAAGCATTAAAAAAATCTATAACCAATTTTACTCTGCACATTGGATAAATGTTAAAAAATATATTGACTTGTGAAAGATGTAAGTTTATTCAAATTTTGATTATTAAATCTAAGCATCAAAAATACAGAGTAACGTTTTATATTACATTTATAATCAAAAGAGATATGCAAAATATTAAACCACTATACGTAATTACTTGCAATTGAATTGTAATAATACAGGTTATTTAAACAAGCACTTTATAGCAAACTACAGTAAATACTTAGTGATATCTGATAATTTTAAGTATATGTTGAAGTTTATACATATTGCACTAGCACATTGCTTTACATTTTGGCAAGTCAACCTTTGACACACGAGTTCAATTTGATGCAGGCTTTTTAATTGCTTTTTTCATATAATTGAGTATAAACAATTTATAAAGCAGTTCCACTATATTTAAAAATGGAACTGCTTTTTCTCGCATTGTATTCAAAATTTATTTGAATCAAGTTTGAAAAAAACATACAACTTTTGAAAATTAAAAGAAATTCATAGAATGTATCAATCTATCACAATTAATAAAAAATTCAAAATGTTGATAATACACTATTATATAAAAGGTTTAAGCATGCTTTTTATTTTGAAGCAATCTAAATCAGCAAAAAAATTTCCAATAAAGATCAGTTTTGCATATATAAATAACAAATTTCATAAAATGAATGGTAAAAATTCAACATAGAAATACAAAAAATTTCATAAATTTGGAGTAGGAAAAGAATCAATTTGCTGCAAAAGGAAGTTACGAAAGAGCCTCTTTAGTTTCTTTTGGGATATTCGTAGTGTACCAACCATGTACAGCTTCTAAATAAGTAGCTAATACTCCACCTGAATTGACATGCTCTACTTCAGCATGGTATTTAATGGGTTGTCCAAAAATATCAGTCAGTTTCCCGCCAAAGGCATGCAACAAAGCTTCTGGAGCACATGTATCCCATTTCTTCGTCCCTTTACTTGGAAATACGTAAGCATGCGCTTTTCCTTCTATTAATAATAGAACCTGAAAAGTTATAAAAACTATAGCTTGTGTAACTAAAAACACCATTCCTAATTTTCATATATGTACAATGTACACTACTGTTTATGAAAATTGCAACATTATGAAAGAATCAGAAATAAATGAAATTTATTCCACGTATTACTTATAGTGGTTTAAATAAAAGATCAAATTTACAGAGCAATAAAGCAAAAATAATGCCGAAAATCAATATCTTGTGCAGCCGCCACATGCAGCGATGAGAGCCTGTACACATTGTGGCATCGAATCATAGATTCTGAATGTCATATTGAGGAATGGCATTCCAGATGGCCTCTATCTGATGCCAAAGTTCAGCCGTACTCTCTGCCCGATGAGTGGTACGAGCGAGTTGCCATCCGATGTAATCTCAAACATGTTCAATGGGTGACATATCCGGGGAACCTGCAGGCCATGGAAGAAGCAGAACCTGTCGTGCACTGAAGAAGGCTTGTACTTTCCGAGCAACATGTGGGCGGGCATTGTCTTGCTGAAATACAGCTCTGGGAATGCGTTGGAGGAGGGGTAGGACCTCAGGCTCCACAACTTCCCTGATGTAGCACCCACTGTTCAGGGTCCCCACAATTTGGAGTAGGCAGGATCGCCCATGATATCCAATAGCGCCTCACACCATAACGCCAGGTGTTCGTCCAGTATGATGCTGAATAAGACACTCTGGGAGAAGGCATTCACCTCTGTAGCGTCTGATGAGTATGTGTCTATCGTTATACTCCAGATTGTAGCGGGACTCATCTGAGAAGACGACTTGTTGCCTATTGGCTATGTTGGTGAGCCCATTGTAGCCGGAGGCATCGGTGGTTCAGCGTCAAGGGAATTCTTGCATGTAGCCCATGGCGCAGCAAACATCGACGAACCGTGGGGGCAGACTATGACACACCTGTAGATGTGCTCCAATGTTGTGCCAATGCATGAGAGGACGCTGTATGGTCCGTCACCACCATGCGGATGAGGTGTCTGTCATCCCGTGGTGACGTCATATTGCGTGACCCACTGCAGGTGTTTCAACTTGTCCGGTTCTCCATGGAGAAGGCGTTCACCTCTGTAGCGTCTGATGAGTATGCATCCATCGTTATAGTCCATCTCTTCCACACATGCATCACTGTTGTGGCATTACTCCCCATGCAAGTGGCGATTTCACGATACGAAAGTCCACCCTCACGGAGGCCGATCATGTGGCCCCATTCGAACTCTGTTAGTTGTTAGTAAGGCACTCTGCGTTTTTGGCGAGGCATATCTACTTCTAATCAATCATTTACAGCAGTCAAACGATGATGCACACATTTTAATGCACCTTTACAGTGCTTTTTATACATGGCTCACTTGGAAGTTTAGAGGGTGTTTCTCGAACCCACACAAGCACGATCGCTTTGTAATTCTAATCATTTACATATCCTAACCTGTTTTGCATTTCCTGCAAATTTGGTTTAATTTGCATGATTCCTTCATGGTGTTGCAATTTTCACAAACAGTAGTGTATATTTAGATCAGTGGTTCTTAACCTGGTGTGTGCACCCCTGGGAGTGTGAGAAAGCATTTCCAGGGGTGCGAGAGAAGTTTATAAATTTTGGATGGAAACTACTGCCTGTGAGAAACTAGCGAATGTTACGTCGACTTTTGTGACCCCACTCCTACCCTCTCTACCTTTCTCGTGTATTTGCCTCAGTCACTGAGGTATATAAACAGGAGTAAGCGATGCTGCTTCGAAGACGGCACTAAAATGCACCAGACTAGAAAAATCTATTTACTGAGAAATATTTTACTCTGAAGTAATATAAACTTTTTTGAATAAATAATCACATTTTTAGGTTATAATTATGTAAATGTATGTGTTTATTTTTCAATAAATAAATTATCTTGCAATAGATGTAATTTCCTAAATAAAATAGAAACATATTTCAAGGGGTGCGAGAACTTATTTTTAGATTCAAGTGGGTGCAGACCACTAAAAATGTTAAGAACCACTGATTTAGATCATAGAATAACAAATCCTTACTGAATTTGATATGGTGCGATGAGTGGTTTCCACAATTTTAGAATACAATTTTAAATGATTAATTTAATTCAAACACATCTGTTTTCAGAATTGACTTAATTGTAATTTTGAAACTCAACACTATATTTACGAAGGATTCCCATTGTAATAAACTCCATAGAATCCCAAAAATATTCTGTGAACATATTTTTGTTATGGTGGAATTGTTATTAAAAAATCTCTTACTACATAAATTATTCATATAAAATAACATATAAAGCATTTCTTACCCTTGTTATATATGGTTAAGTTAGAATGATAATTAAAGGAACAGGAAAAAATGGAATTTGATCATTAAAACCTTGTACTATAAATTAACCTAAACAGAATTAGATTGGTATTAATGTGCCACCTTGCCTTTTGAATTTTATATGATGTTCTATTTTAAGTAATTGAAAAAATTAGCTTAAATAAAACCTTCATTGAATAGTAAAAAAGAGATAGAATTTAATAAGATAAAAATTACTAAGGAAAAAATATTAATATATTGTCAAAATGTCATTTCTAAAAATGGCCTAAATTTTGTCAGAAGAGATTTTTTATAGTATCAGAAGTTGCAACAATTAACACTGCTGGCCATCAAAAATGCAACACCATGAAGGACAAGAGAAACCAAAGCCATATTATACAAATAACATAAGATGCAAGGGCGAAATTACAGCCACGTCCGACTTTCCGTTTTATACTGTTAAAGTATCATAAATAAAATTTGCATCTGTAGTTAGATGTATGGCTCTATATTCTGCCTTTTTATACTGTTTACAGGGGCAATACTGGCACATATGATTTGTATATATGCTGCAATGCTAATCATTTGCATATCCTTCCATGATCAAAGCATTTTGCAAATTTCAAGGCTATTGGATGCTTCCTTCATGGTTTTGCATTTTCGATGGCCAGCAGTGTATATTATCGCGAACAAAATTCAGTTATCAATGAAATTACCTTATGCCCTGCTCCACCAACTTTGAGCACTTCATCAGGTTTCAGAGCAGCGATTGTTGCGTTTATAACAGGATTGGAATGTGATCTTGTAGTGGCTAAAATTCTCTTGTTTTCAGCAGGAATCCCCTTAACGATTCCATGGGCTCCAGCACCAACCACTCCCCACATAGTTCGACCTAATTTTGTGTAGTCTTCCTCATTCTAAAAATATACAAATTTACTCTAAATCATGTTTTTAGATAGTGTAGAGCAATCCATAAATATGAACATTGAATAAAATTTACTGCAAACATTACCTAAGTAGTGTTACATCATTAAACACATTTTAGAGCAATGCTTTCTTCTTTTTATATTTATAAAACCACACTCAATTTAGCGAACTTTTTATAAAATAAAATACTTGAATTAAGACATTTGCTTTTGTTATTTTGATTCAGTTGCGGTTTTGTGACAAAACTGATATTTATATTTTTACAAAGATGAAGTCCTTCCTTGCAGATAAAAAGTTATTATTTGTCTCCATTTAATGTCTTAAAGTTGCATGCAAATATAAAATATGTACATAGTTTTTAAGGGGAGATTATCTTTTTCATTGGTGAAAACAATCGATTTTGTGTGTGTATATTATCTGCAAATCTCAAGTCACAATTCGTAAAATTGGAACAACAATAAGCACTAGACAGAATATTGTAGAATTTAGAGCACGTGCCACTTAATAAAAATGTTATATATGCCATAAAGCCGATTTACAACATTTTGTCATCAAAAGATCACCATATTGTATGGCACTTATATAGCAAAAATTGGCACGAAAATACTAGAAGTACTGAATATGTTTCTGTAAACTGTACTGAAATTTTAACTGTTTTCCTCTGAGCAGCTTTTTAAGTGGTTTGGCATATCTATAAAACTATTGGATTGATTGATTGAAATTTTTACAGCATGCCCAGCAAACACCCTTTAACCATTTAATGAACTAGAAAAGTGATTTTATATTTTTAAAGAAAAAACCTTGGTCAATTTTTTGAACTAAATTGATAATTTGAATTTTTAAAGTCATCATTTTTTCAAATATATATAAAAAGTTCTGGATCATCAAATGCTAGCTACATATGTATTAAAAGATCATTAATTTTTTTGCTTGAGATCTGGAGTTGAGAAATTATGCCAACCAGTGACTGGGAACTTGATGCAACATCATAGTCGAGGATTAGTAGATGCAATTCTTTATGAAAATTATTAAAAAATTTTGTTGTGTATATCTGAAACGATATTAGATGGAGATAAAAGTTTGGAATTATTTGATCGCATAGTTTCATAAATAAAAAAAATTACCAAAAGAGGTAATTAATTTTAGTGGTAGGTAATAGAATACTGCACTGGAGCAACACAACAGGCTGTTGGTGAATGTCCGAGATCAATCCTGAAGAGACAATCCAAGAGCAACACCTCATAATTTTGAACCAGTCAGATGATGAGGTCAACATCTGAGATAGCACCCCAATCTCCAAACTTTTACACCATGCCAAGGTATTTTTAAATTTTAGGGGGGAAAGAGAATCCCCTCTTATTTTCAAATATCTTCAAACATGTTACGTATTTCAAAATCTTACAAAATATTTTCAACTCAATACAAATATTTAAACATTTTAAAACTGAAAAGTAAAGTTGAAAAAAGGAGTATTTAAATTAAATGGCTAAAGTTGCATTCATTGACTAAAAATCCAATGCATAAAGAAATACAAGCAGCAAATAAATAAGAAATACATCATTTCTTGAACCAATTTCTTATATTTATGAGGTAAAATCTATTCCCAATATAGCAAAATGCCATGCAATGCTAAGTAAAATAAAAAAATATCTATGCTGCATGCTGGAATGGAAAGGGCCAATAAATTAGCTGGATCAGTTTTGACAATGACTAATGCAAAGCAAGAGAAAGGATGTTAGATCTTTACCAGGAAATCTCAGAAGCTCTACTTTTTAACATACTTATCTATCAAATTGGGAGAAAATCTCACCTCTAGTTTGTACTGGATAGTAGACTGAAATAGTAATAAATGACGATAATAATATAACTATTTTCAAGCAGAAAGATTGTAGTTAGAATGCGATTGGACTCAACAGATTACTAAAATTGAGCTTTTATAAATACATAGCAACATCAAGAAACAGTAAAAAACATCAAAGATATTAAATAAAGAATATTTCCACAACATTTAAAATACCATTATCATTAATTCTAATACCATTCTCATCAGAAGCATAAATATGAACATTTCAAAACTGGATATTTCTTTGTATGAAATCTGGATTTTCTACAATGTCAGAAGTGTTCTAATTTTTAACTGTGATTAATAATATTAGATAAATTTTTCCAATTGTATAATTCCAGCATCCATTTAAACAATTTACTTTAAAGATTCCATACTAATTCTGGCAGAATTGTTAAATACTTTCTTTCAAAAAGAAATGCTTGGTTAAGAATATTTAAATTGAAAAATAATAAAAGCCATAAATGTGGCAAGAGGAAGGCTTCATGAATGCAACCATATTGTTTGCTATTGTAAGATTTGGCTGTCAAGTTGGATCTACTAGTTTTCCAATACTTTTATATAAAAATGATGCCAGATGTACAAATAATGATGGCCAGGAAGATTTTTAAGGAAAAGTTGCCAAAACTTTTGGAAAAGCCACGAAAATTCCTAAAGTAGTATCTTTGGAGACTTTCTTGGCATGAAAAGTTGCCACAGTACTCAGGTTGAAAAATAGCACAAAAAAGTTGACTTTTAGTTGTTTGTGGTAACCCTGTTAAAACAGCCAAAAAGTAGTGAAGATTGAGCTAAAAAAAAGCCCCATGAATGCTAATCGAAAAAGCTACCTCGGTCCCAATCATTTTCTGCTTGGCTTCAGTCTGCAATTGGCGATATTTAAGATAGAATTGCGCCAAACATGCAAATACTTAAAATTATTTAAGCTACGATTTTAGCGATTAATTTTCGAACAAATCATCAAATAAACTGTGGTGAATGGACTTTCATCAGAACGTATAATTTGATGCACATTTTCATTTTTTTAAATTGCTTTTTTTGAAGCAAGAAGCAATGGGCAGAAGAACTAGGTGTAGAATTTAACACCCTTGGAGCATATTTACTTAAATCACTGGTAAAGTACCACTTTAATTGTGTGCTCATAATCCTAGTCAAAAAGAATACCATTGCAGAGATACTAGCGTTCTGTAATGGTTTTCATAGTCAATTTCATATCCCTTGACGGATTATATATACCCATGACACACAAACGCAAATGACAGTAATTATTATTTTGAATTATAAGCAAAATATTTTAGAATACTCATTCAAAATGCTTCCAAAATTTGTACCTGGTAATTATAATAAGGTTGATGGATCACACCTCCAACAGCTTTACCATTGACAGCTACCCCAATTAGGACAGTTACATGATCCAAAAGTCCTTGGAATAAAAAATAGTTTATTGAAAAGATACAATCAAAACACCCATATATGTTACACACAATTTATTTATTTAGACACAAGATGTTTTTAAATATTAGATCATAGTTTCCAAAGTGGGTGCTACAGTCCCCTTGTGGGTGCTGTCTTAGGGGTAATGAAGGCTCCAGGTGAAATAGGGCACTAAGAAGCGAGAGTGGGCAGTAAGATGCTAAAAAGTTATTGCTCAAAAAGTGTGAAATAGGGCACTAAGAAGCGAGAGTATGCAGTAAGATGCTAAAAAGTTATTGCTCAAAAAGTGTGAAATAGGGCACTAAGAAGCGAGAGTATGCAGTAAGATGCTAAAAAGTTATTGCTCAAAAAGTGTGAAATAGGGCACTAAGAAGCGAGAGTATGCAGTAAGATGCTAAAAAGTTATTGCTCAAAAAGTGTGAAATAGGGCACTAAGAAGCGAGAGTATGCAGTAAGATGCTAAAAAGTTATTGCTCAAAAAGTGTGAAATAGGGCACTAAGAAGCGAGAGTATGCAGTAAGATGCTAAAAAGTTATTGCTCAAAAAGTGTGAAATAGGGCACTAAGAAGCGAGAGTATGCAGTAAGATGCTAAAAAGTTATTGCTCAAAAAGTGTGAAATAGGGCACTAAGAAGCGAGAGTATGCAGTAAGATGCTAAAAAGTTATTGCTCAAAAAGTGTGAAATAGGGCACTAAGAAGCGAGAGTATGCAGTAAGATGCTAAAAAGTTATTGCTCAAAAAGTGTGAAATAGGGCACTAAGAAGCGAGAGTATGCAGTAAGATGCTAAAAAGTTATTGCTCAAAAAGTGTGAAATAGGGCACTAAGAAGCGAGAGTATGCAGTAAGATGCTAAAAAGTTATTGCTCAAAAAGTGTGAAATAGGGCACTAAGAAGCGAGAGTATGCAGTAAGATGCTAAAAAGTTATTGCTCAAAAAGTGTGAAATAGGGCACTAAGAAGCGAGAGTATGCAGTAAGATGCTAAAAAGTTATTGCTCAAAAAGTGTGAAATAGGGCACTAAGAAGCGAGAGTATGCAGTAAGATGCTAAAAAGTTATTGCTCAAAAAGTGTGAAAAGCAAGCACTTATCCACATGACCATACAGGAACCCTCACTACAATGATGCATAGTTGCAAGAAACATGTTGTAAAATACTAGTTACAACTGATCAGTCTAAAAACAAGATGGACCTCCTGTCATCTTGTTTTTAGACTGATTGTAAGTGATAGAAAGTATTTCTGAGGACTTTAGACTTGTTGCAAGTGATAGAAAGTATTTCTGAGGACTTCTGACTAATGCAGATTCTTAAAAAAGTCCAGCATGCGGGGGCAGGAATCTGCTGCTGTCAAGTTTAATACACAATACTATAGATAGGCGAGAAGACAAATCATAAAAAATTATAGGCACACCTACACTAGCATTTTATTAATAGTTGTGAGTTTTTAGAGGGAGCACCAAGCAAAATTGTCTTTAAAAAGGGAGCGTTGAGACAAAAAGTTTGGGAAACTATGCACTAGATATCTACTTAAAACGAAAAAGGTAGAATAATTACATCACATAAAAAGACAACAGCCAGTTTGCAGCTTTATTGCGATGTTAAATTGCTTTTACTATAATCTTTAATTATGAATTTACAAATACCAAAATTGCAGGATTACAAATAGACTTATGTAGGAAGAATGTGACAAAAATGATAAAAAATAATCGAAGCTCCCACAAGCAGTGAAACACATTGTATAATTAATAAAAATATTTGAAATAGATTTGAATTCTTAAATTGTCTGCTTTAAATCTGGTGATCATTTGAAGTGGATGATGGTACTATCTAACAGGCCAGCAGTTCAATGACTGTGCCCCACCCCACACCTATGATTTGGCCCCAGTACCAGTTTAGGTAACATGTTTCACATGAAATAAAAATATATACTCCCAGTACTCAATGTTTAACTTGTTAATGTATACATTTTTCTTTCTTTATACACCCTTATTATAAACATAACAAAGAGATTTATAACTTTTTGAACAGAAAACAGACTGCACATTAGTTTAAAAAAATCTTTCATTTTTCAGGCCCAAGTATTTGCAACTAGAGTGAACAAATTTCTCGTATTATCTGGCAACTCCCAAATTATAGCTAATTTTTTGGACCATCCTGGCTCCCATATTGACCTTTTATATTTCTCCCATGTATTTCATTAAAAATTCAGATAATACATAAATATTGAAAAATTACCTATAATAATCAACAAAAAGTTTAGAATAAACTAATCGATAGTGGAATATCTGTTTTTGAATTGTAAACAGGAAATAATGGAACGGAATGGGTGTATCAATTGCGGAGTACCTGGCAGATGACAGCTTACCTCCACACCAGAATAAATAAGAAAATTTTATAAAAAAAATAAAAAATTATGAAGGAGAAAGTTTATGAATGTCGTTAATCACTGTAACAGGGGGAAGATAACTGGGGAAAAGTTTAAAATAGGAGTAACTGATAGTTAGAATAAAACAAAGTTTGATCAATATTTTCAGTGATTTAAGAAACAAATTGATGAGCCAAACTTTAATAAGATCTTCGGCTTTGTTTTAAGCATTCCAGGCTCAACTGCCAATATTGAAAGAGTTTATTCACTGATAAGCAATAAATTAACTTTTCAGAGAAATCAAATCAATTTAGAACTAAATTAAGTCCAGTGATAGTAGCAATTAATTGTCTAGTTGTAAAGATTTTTGAAATCTGCACAAGAAAAAATGCTTAGCTGTTTCAGTTTTTAAATCAGAGGATAAATACAATGCATATAGGTTAGGACTAAGAAACATGGCAATTTGTATTCTATATTATAACCTGTATATTATATACAATGTAAATTAATTGTTTCATTTAATATGATCCATTCCATGAACATCTGTTAGTGATACCAAGCAGCTAAAAAATTTGTCAAATCCCCCTTAAACTCATACCCAAAACCATGTTGGTCACCTTAGCTGTTAGTTTTCCAATGTGGTGGCCCTGCCAATAACTATGATATTTAAAAGCATAAATGCTACATTTCATTTGATTTGGTTGAAATTGATTGGTACAAATTTCAGCAAATTTGAAATGATAGCACTTAATTATGAAAAATATTGCTCAATAATCATAACTCATTTTCAGAACATCTCAAATGTATCTTTAATGGCAGTCTTTACTTTGAAATATGTTAAGTTTTAATTCAAACACAACTAAAAATATCTAGGCTAATTTGTGTAATGGTTTAAAATATAATATGAATGCTTGAAATATGAATGAATGCTTGAAATATAATGTAGCTTTCCAAAGTTTAAGTAAAATTGATAGCAATATATTTCAGCTTATGCTATTATGGCCTTATCCTTTCAACTTTAAACGGTGTATATGGAAGTACACTTATCAAGAAACGCAGATGATTGGTGTAATTTATTAATACAGTATGATTTATGTCGATATTGCTCAATTACCTGAAGAGATAAATACACATTATTGCATATAAAAAAGGAAATATTTTCCTTGGAGTATACATCTTGAAGACTTCAAGAAATCAATTTAAATTTTGAAACCCAAGAATTTAATTCTAATGCTCAAAATCAATTAACTTAAATTTAAAAATATGCAATTCATACATAATATGAGTCAGTCATACCTGTTTTATTACTATGATATAAAAATAAATTTTATAAATATCATTTACAAAATTTTCATAAAACATTTATAAATTATTATTTGGGGGAGTGAATTTTTATACAATTTAAAATAATACCTTGAGTATATTCAGCAGTACCATCAAGAGGATCAACCCATATTACAACCTAAAAAATGGTTTTTATTTAGTACTTTCACATTAAATTTAAAAGAATAAAAACAAGTTTTATTTTAGTTTTAAGAATAAATTTGAAGTTAAAAACAAGAACTAATGGCTTAAATATTTTGATAACAGGTATAGAATTTAAAATTGTGTAATCGATAACTATAAAAGCATTACAACAAACAAAATTAATGGCATACAGGTTGAACAAAAAAAATTTAAATAAAAAAATCATACAGCTAAAATTTAGAGGAAAGAGTTGAAGATATGCTGATACATATTTTATAAATAGAATTTAACATCAACATTTTAAGCTAGTTTTTAAGATGATTGATTTGAAATTGAAATTAATTAATCAAATTGAACTTAATGTATCTTACATTATTTTGAAGTTGCAGTTCACAAAAACAAATTCACTGTTCCAACCATTTTGAACTTCAAAGTATGGAAATTGAAATGAATATTTTAACTTAAAATGTTCATTTCTTTAATCATTTCTAGAACTCCTTTTCAATTTAAAATGACAAATAGACACTTAAAAAAAGATTGAAAAAAATTGTCATTAAAAAATTTAGTTTATGATTGTTTTCAGGCACATTTTAAGATCATTAAGTTTTGGGGAGTGGAGAAAACTTCTAAGATATACACATGCAAAAGTAAATTAATATAACTTACATCCTCTTCTTTAGCCACAGCTAAATCCTCTGGGCATTTAACACTTATAGGTTCACAGTTGCTTAAATTTACAAGCAGCTCATCATTTTCTTCCTTTTCAAGAGTCTAAATTAACACAATATTGATTATTATTTAAATTTGCATTATATTTCTAAGCTTTTGCAGTTTGTATAGATTAGTTATTTTTCAAAGGCCATTATATAAAGTTGTAGAAATTGTTTAGAAAATTTACATTTTAGAACAGTCCAAATTTCCTGAAAATTAATTCCTTGTGGTATGTGAAGATTATTTACGAAAGTGTGTTCACCACAGTGCATCAACTATGAAATACAAAAAGAGAATTTTAAATAAATTTTAAAAAATTAAATTAAATTGAAAGAACTTCATTTACTTCCTAAAACTGGCAAATGAAGTTTCAAATCCATTAAGTAATTGTTTCACTTTGTACGAGTAAATATTTAACCCTTTGTACTCAGATGCCACCATATTGGTATGGCAGTAGTTAATTTTAATGTTCTGAGTGCAAGGGGTTAACAGCATTATAAATGTTCCAAGAGTACTATTGTTTTCACCCAACACATTTAATAACAAAATAGCCACTGTTGAAACAATCCAAGGAAAGTTTAAATTGGTCAAGGTTAAAGTTGATATTGTGTAATGCAGTGGAAAGTGCAGGTTGCAGTAGAAATGTGAGCATGACATTTAGTGTTTAAAAAATTATGCTTCATAATTTGGCTACCCCAAAATTTTAATAAAAAACTTCATTAAGTTTAAAATAAATGGAATATTCTAAATGGTGATTGTACCTTTCAACTTGATAAAGATAAATTCTTTATCCTACCATTATAACAAATAAACTAAACATACTTCTTCTCCAATGATGGTTACTTTGGGAAATTGCTTTAGAAGAGAATTAATTATGCACCGTTGAACTGACCGATCTGCTTCAGTTTGCAAATCATTAACACCCTGGAAATAAAAACAAAAATCAACTGAAAATAGAAAGATGAAATAAGTTTTAAAATACATAAAATTGAAGAAAACTGTCATTTATCTTTATTGAGTTTATTTTCATATTTATTAATACAAAGGCACAAAGGCTGCATATCCAACACTTTTCAAAAATCAGTCCTCCTATTTATGTTAACTTGCAGCAAAACAAAAAGTCCTGAATGAAGAAAGCGGACAAAGAAAAAGGAACAAAATGTTGGTTAACTCCCATGATGCAAGGGTCAGATCTGGCCAAGCAATGTTCCTTTGGTCAATTAAATGGACATATGCATGTGTGCAATGTTTTTAGACACAGAAAGACATACATTCAGGGCTATATTGTTACTCTTTCAAATGAAGAAATGTAATTGCAGAATATTTGTTGGAACTGACATGGGTAGTATTGAAATATTTGCATGAATGTACAGAAATGTTTCAAAATATATGTGGAAGTACTTTAAAATATTCTTTTATGGATGAGCAACAATATTCAGTACTTATTTTATTTGATACAGTACATTTACTAAAGTCTATTAGAAATAACTAGTCAATCAGAAAGACAAATACTTTCACTATAATTGCAGTCATTTTGGGAAGATAACATTTATAAAGCATGATTCATTTGAAAATGGCTTATCATGGCATCACAAAAAGGGAAACAGGCCTTCTCTACAAATGCTTGTCATGTAAAATAATAATTCAGTAAGAGCTTCAGTTTGGTAATCCAATGACAGAGGTTTGAATTCTTGCAAGTGATTTTCCTTCACTGCATCGTCATCATGAAGTTCAACTTTAGTAATGTCATGTTTTGATTGCTCTCTTTAATATTCATCATAGTTTTAAAAATTGGGTTCTATACTTTACAAAAATGTAAATGAGTAGAAAGTGTAAGACTTGAGAGAGAGATTCCCATTTTTTGTTGGTATATTTGCATCCAACCTTGTATGTTAAACAACCTCTCATTCAATACTTTTGTATTCCAAAACAATGACAATTCAGAAAAAAATCCAGTACAAATTCCAGAAAAATATCAATCCAACTGATGTCTTGATGTTTGGTTCAGGGGATAATGTATGAAGTTTAGGTACAGTAATCCCTTGGTTATTACACTTCCATATATCATACCATTTGATTTTCGATAAATCATACATTTACCTAAACTGAAATGGTAATGTGTTTAGGTGTCTCGAAAGTATAAATGAGAAGGAATTTCTAGTTTCAAAACTAAGTTATTAATATTAAAATAATACTAATAATGGTATATCATCATCAAGGTTTTACCATCAATTTTTTTCAACTTATACCTTTACACGATTTCAAATTTTTAAAATGTGTAATTTACTGTATATAACATGACATTTTATTTCCAACAAGCACATTTATCTAGCCCAGGGGTGGCTAACCTGTGGTGAATACGCCAAGCGTGGTGCATTGGATGATTACAAGTAGCGTATTGCATCCTTGCGCTTACTTATTCTTTTGAAGTAGGTGCCATAACTGAACCCATCTTCATGTTTTCAACACCAGAGTGCTCTCAGTTCAATTCATACAGTGTAGGGAACAACCCTCTACAAGCGAAATGTATTCCTTTTCAATAAAAGTTGTAGGGCCGTTCACATCAACTTGACACATAATGATTCTCTATCAAACGAAAGGACAAGGAACCACAACCATCCTCCGAGATTACTCTTTCAAATCGGTCTTTTTATTACACAGCATATACATGAACATCAACATATACAACATAGAAACAGAAGGCACATAAATAAGAGACAAGTAAAAAAGCGACGCTCGCACTCGTGAAAGTGCGAACTGAAACCAGCAGAGGGGGCTGAGCCAAGGAGGGAAAACTGAAACTACACTCGCCCCACTTCATTTGAAAGGCCTCTCAAGAACTGGTGTTGGAGATCGAAACCACAAGACGACCCTGACGAAAGAATAACAAAAGCATACACGGAAAAGAATGAGTCATCCTGCAGCCCATTTCCAACATACAGCTTTCTTACTCATCAGTTCGTCGCAATTTTTTGAGTTTACAATTGATATTCTGTGTGTGATACAACGTACTTGTGATCTATTTGTTCTTTTTCAACATTTAGACTTTTGTACTCTTCTATGTTTTTTTACATTCCTGTTATCCATCACAGTGCAAAAGAGCAGAAAGTGATAGTAAGCATGAATTTAATGAACAGTGGGAAAATGAGTTGTTATTTAAAGCAAGTCCATCAGGAAAACCGTTTTGCATTGTTTGTGAAAGTACTCTTTCACATAATAGATGACATGATCTTAATAGACACTATAAAACACAGCATCAGATTAACATAGAAGGAAAAATGAAGCTCGTTCTTGGGTCTGAGTTACGATGAGAATATGTGACGAAGAAAAAGGAAATAATCAGAAGACAAAATATATTGGCCAAAGTACGTTGTGAAGACTAGGCGATGACAGAAGCATCCTATGAAATTGCTTTAGCATTGGCGAAAAAGAAAGAAACCTTTTTCTGACGGAGAAGAAATTGTTAAGCCTTGTCTCCAAATATTTTAACTCCAAATGGTAATAAAGGTATTGAAAGGAAAGCAGTCGAAATTGCTATATCAAGGCAGACAGTTACGAGACCTATCAAGGAACTCTCTCAGGATGTATCTCAGCAACTGGTTGACCTTGTCCATTCTTGCACTTTCTTTTCTCTAGCTTTGGATGAATCAACGGACATGTGATGTAGCCCAGTTAAGCATTTTTATAAGAGGAATTGATGATAATTTTAATGTCTTTGAAGAACTTGCCAGTCTGGAGTCATTGCATGGTAAAACAAGAGGATCAGACATATTTGGAAAAGTAAAATCATGCCTAGAAAATCTAAAATTAGAGTATAGTAAATTCATCAGTGTGTGTACAGACGGAGTACCGTCAATGATAAGTAAAGTCCATGGCACTACAATTTTACTTGAAAATTTTGTTAATCGTCCTGTACTAAAATATCACTGCATTATACACCAAGAGGCACTGTGTGGAAAAACTTTAAATATGCAGCATGTTATGTCACCGATTGTGAAATGTGTGAAAATTAGAGCAAGAGAATTAAATAGACGAGAATTCAGAGAATATTGTGAATTGTTAGATTTGGAATATGAATATGGTGAACTTGTTCTTCATTGTTAGGTGCACTGACTTTCTAGAGGACAGGTTCTGAGTAGATTTTGGAAATTGAAAAATGCTGTTTATAATTTTTTAAAACAGGAAAATGAACTACCTAATGAAAGAACCCTATTATTTGATAACTGGCTATTTGATTTGGCATTTTTAGTTGATGTTACTAGCCATCTCAATGATTTAAATTTGAAACTACAAGGCAAGAGTAAATTATTTCCTAGCTCAGTAAATAGCATCAATTCATATAAAATGAAATTGAAACTATTCATCTCTCAGAAAATCAGGATTTGAGTCAATTTCCACTTGAAAGAGCAGAGTGAATGTGCTGCGAATAGCAATTTGACCAAATATATTGAAAAAAATCAAGTTATTGCAAGGGTCATTTGAAAGTCGTTTTCATGATTTGGCTAAAGAAAACTGCATGCTCGCATTTATAAACCCATTTTCCCTTAGCGAACAAAACGTAATGAAGATGCCTAGTAACATACAAATGGAACTTATCGATTTAAAAACAAATTCATTATTAAAAGTGAAATTTGATGAGCGTTTTTCAGATCAAAATGCTTCTGACATGATTAATTTCTGGAGTTCATTACCCTGTGAACATTTCCCAGAACTAAGAAAATTTACAAAAAATTACGTCACTTTGGAACGACATAGAGGTGAACAAGCATTTTCATTCGTGAAATTGATAAAAAGCAAAACGAGGTCACGAATGCCTGATTCAAATATGAAGAAATCTCTGCTGCTCTCAGTAACAAATTTAACACCAAACATTGAAGACTAACGAAATCCAAACAGGCTCAAAAATCTCATTAATGGTAAGTAATGTTTATGTGCTGTAATAGATATTGTTTTACATACAATAATTAAATCATTTAAAAACGTTAGTTATGTCGGTAAAGATGTAGAATCCGGGGCATGTTTGTCGTCAAGCAATTTTTGTCGCCAAATCAAGATGGCGTCCAAAGCCAGTATGTTCATTAAAAAAAACGTGGACTTTCCTACGCGAAAAACCTTTTGCATAGGGTTGCCATAAAGCTGAATCAAAACACCAAGGTTACCATGTTTGGCGATAAATCGCTAGTGCCCCGGATTCGACATCTCCACCGTTATGTCTATAAACATACTTTTATTAAAAAGGTTATTAAGGATATGCCAGGACTCCTAGCGAGCAGAGAGAACAGACGACTCCAAGTTCCAACTTGATCTCACTCTCGGGGCTCCATCTCACTCAGAGCTCTATCATCACATCCAACTGTGGTCCAGTTATTTTCACCAAACGAGACACTCCGGCAGCTGTAGCACCATCAGCAGGGTCCACGACAGCGATCGCCCCTCGTCCAAGAGATCATCTCAGACTATTATAGATTTGTGCTCCAATAAACGTCTTTTGAACTGGCGTACATTAATTAATTTAGTTGCGTGATTGAGTTATCCCTTTTCCTCCCCTAAGCGAAGCAGATCCTATCCCTATTTTCCAACTCCAACCATGAAAATAAGAAGGTAGAAAAGGTGCTTGAGTCGTATGGCGCATCTGAACTCGTACGTGAAAAAACTGACGCACGGTACGTAAAAGGTTGGCCACCCCTGATCTAGCCCGTGCTACATCACTCTACTTCAATATACTTTATCTTGTCCCAAGAGCATATTGAGGAGTTATTGTATTTAAATCCTGTGATAATCCACTTTAAGATTGACAGGTGAGAATAATTTATGTTTATATCTATATATCCAATTCTTACCATGTTGAGAATAAGCAGTGAACAGAGGAAGGAATTTGCTAATTATACTAAGAATCAGAAACAATTGAGAATGCCATTTTCTACAGTTCATATTTTGACAAAACATTTTTCAAAGTTACATAAAAAGTAAGTTAGCAATGGAATATGGGATTATAGAAGAGCTTCATTTTATTTACAATGGGGCTTTTGACAAGTTTAATCTGCATTATTGACCAGGCTTTTCATTAATTCAATGTCCATTGAAAAGTTGTTTAATACCATAATAGCATCAAATCTCATACAGTACTTCCTTTTATTCTACACCTGAGTTACAATGTTGCGAAAATTCAGACATTGGTTTTCAAACTGTTTTCTACTATACAACAAAAAATCTTTTAAAACCTATTAACCCTCGTGGTGGTTGTCTTGAGATATCTCATCATTAGCAAAACTGACCAGATTTTGACAACTGAGATATTTTGTCATAAGAAAACTCACCAGATCTTGATCTCCTATAAAAAATCAGCAATATCTTGATAACGAGATATCTTGTTAAAACCACTTGGAGGGTTAAGGTTGTTTGGTAGTTGAATTTACATGGCACTAGAGCAACACAGCACTCTATTTAAAACCATTAAGGATCCAATTCAAACCTCAATAAAAGAATACATCACCTACTTTGCGCTAGCAGTGTAGGTTATGTAGATCTAACCAACATACTTTAAAATTCTGCTTACAAGACAACATAAGCTAAAAATAAAGAAACTAATGACACTATTGGGAACATTCTTTTATTTTGATTTTAAACACAATATCTAATTTTAAAAATCTCTTTTTGAATTGGTTATTAGGATCATACCAATTTATCTCATCTGACATAGAAAAACAATAATGGTGCTTCTCGCCCTTGCATGTGACCAGAAAGACTTAGTTGGTAAAGGGAGTGTTAACGAGTGAAAGCTAATTTAAACTGGAATTTTCCACTCATGTTTAATTTGCTACTGACGATTGTGGGTGTATGGTCTTTCTATCATGCATCTTTCAGTCATAAACATCATTTATTAGTCATTTTACTTAGTGCACTTTCTACTCCAATTTATACATTTATTGCATAAATTTGGTCAGTTACATGGTTCTCCTTGTAAGAACATTTTGTTTGGCAATAAATGCCCATTTTGCAAATATAACTAATGTGTGGCAACAGTTTTCCAGAGTAGATATGTGATTTGTACACTGAATAGTTTATAATGCACATAATAAATCATAAGACTAGAATTCGTAGTTCAAAATCTTTTTCAATTTTCATAGACAAAAATTTTCATGTTTTAATAGTACATTTGCAAGTATACCATATTTTTTCTAACCTGACTTAATTATTGGAATCGTAATTTTGACATGTCTATGGGAACTGTGTTAAGGACAACTAAAATGGTAGCATTTTGAAAATACCAGTCCGTTGACACGAAAATGAGCTTTTAAAATGTGTGCATTTTGACCACTTTCCCCAAAAATCCTTTATGTTTGCAACATTTCGTTTTAAATGGACTCGTCATCATTGTTTCATTGAAAAAATAATATTTTAAAGATTTGGAGATTGCAAAAATAATTGTGCAACGCTTTTTTTGTAGTCATGCATTTAGCAATATCTATTGCTGCTACTGGATCGATAACATTCGATGTCAATGAGTTTCAAGCAAATGAAATTCAAAAGGGAACGCCTTAAAGTTAAATCATAATTCTAAGTTCAAATCATTTTGTTCGAAGGAATACTTATCAAATTTTTGGGATCAAAAGCAATGGAACCAGAGGTATTTAAAATCAGTCATGCGGTAAAAAGTTCAGTGAATGAACTCAACCGTGTATTTTTCATATGGAAAATTATTCTTATACAACTAAATTTGAAAGAGTAATTTCATTTTTACTCACACTAGTAAATTTTATACGTTTTAGGTTTTTGAAATGTTTAAACAATAGGCGTAGATAAAAGTGTATTACCTTTTCAACGATTCCCAAATTACCTTTCCTCATTATCTCTCGTATAATTTTACCAGCATGATTGGCTACTTCCACAGATGCTGACATTAAACGCACAAATAATGAACCACTCATGATTTTCCTATCTTTTTAATTAACACCAGTTAAACACTTAAAAGATAAGAATTTTTCAGATAACTCTCAGCACCCCAAGTCAAGCAAGTCACTGTTTTGTTATTGTTTTGCAACACACAGCTGAAAGGGTTAAATGGGAGGAACTATCACGTGACCGCGTGCAGAATTCTATTCACCGAAAGTCCGTAGGTTTACCGTAGTTCCAAATCGTAAGGAAAATCATGTTTACTAGCTTGGCGCAGTTTATCGCGCGTGTGAATTATTCTGATTTCGGAAAAGCGCCATGTGCAGTAGCCGATACACCAAAAACTCCGTTCGAGCAGAGTTTTGTTGTGGATCGAAATAGAAATTTAGGAGCGAATTCTAACTTTTTTTTAGAGTCGACGCAGATTGATGTTCGAGATGTAGGTTAGCCTCGGCTTTGAGTAGATTTAGGACTCGAGTTTTCTTGAAGTGCAAACACTTTACGAACCAGATATTTGAAATTGGAATTACACCGCTAGAAGATATCCTAATACAATATTGAAGAATGAACTTATAGAACATCTTCACGAATTTCTTTATTTTTGCTGTCGGACTTAGCAGCATAGTACGGACGACACTTTTTTCCCCCTTCAAGCAACGAAAGTCTCGTTCATTTTTCATATACAACTTTTCCTCATTTCTCACTTTCCTGAAGAGAAGGTAAGTGACTTTATATCACCTAATTTCGAAAAAAAAGGGTCTGGACCCGAATACAACTTTAAAAAGATGTAGCAAGATGACGTCTTCAATATTTAGGGTTACCGAAGAAATGAATAACCTTATGGAGGAACCCGACGTAGATCCGACAATTTCGTTCAACCCTAAATTCCTAAAAACCAACGATAAAATTGAAAACTCAATAAACTATGCATTTCAAAAAGGAGCCACCTCCTGCAAACTATTTCTCAACCCATCTAACACCAATACTATCTCAAGAAACAATCCAAAAAAAATCAAAGAAGAGATTATTTACAAAACTTCAGATTATAAAAAAATCACAGACTTAAATTTCACAAGATCCGGAAAATTATTCATTTCAACAAACGATCCCACAGTAGCAAGTAACCTTGTTAACATAACAGAAATACAAGGAGTACCGGTAATCCCCCAAGTTATATGGGAAAGCCTAACTACGAAATTCTTAATATTTGATATTCACACCTCAACCACTTTAGAAGAAATTGCAGAAGAACTCACTACTGAAAATGACATCTGCATTTTAGAACTAAGAAGATTCCAAAAAGGCTCCAAAGAAGGAGTATATCCAATACTAATAACTTGTTTGGGAACAACTATTCCCAAATCAATTAAAATATTCCTAACAAATCAAAAAATAAATAAATTCATAGACAAACCAAGACAATGCACTACATGCTTCAAATTCTCCCACAATACCACCCATTGTAAAACCGAAAATATATGCGTAACCTGTGGAGAAACAAAACATACGGATCCATGTCAAAAACCAATAAAATGCATAAACTGTGGACAAAACCACAGAGCTGACTATAACAACTGCCCTTATAAAATAAGAGAAGCAGATTTCCTTCAATATAAAGCATCAAACAGGTTAACTTACAGCGAAGCCAGAAGAAAATATTTCACCAAAAAAAACATATACTCAACAAAAATATCATCAAATCAAAACAATGAAATAAGCCAAATTGAAAAATCCCTTGATCAGCTGACAAGAAAGCTTTACGAAACATTCTCAGATAAATTAGACCAAATGCTAGAAAAAATGTCTGATATGTTCATGTCAATGGCAGAAATGAACATTAGCAACATGAAATCTCAAACCAATGATAAAACAAATACAAGCCCACCAAGGGAGAAAAAAAAGAAAACGGATAATGGAACAAAAAATAAAATAATTACACACCCAACGATACTCAACAATGATAATTCCCTGAACTTTAGCAACAAGGAAAGTCGAATAGATAAAACAAAAAGAAAAAGCTAAAAAAAAAAAAAAAAACATGCACATCATACAATGGAATGCAAGGGGGATTCAAAATAAAAAATGGGTCCTGGACACAGAAATCTTTAAGACAGCTCAAATAATAGTAATTCAGGAAACCTTTTTAAAACCTCATCAAAATTTCCATATTCCACATAAAATAATTTACAGAAGAGATAGACCACACAAAATTGGAGGAGGCCTAATAATTGCAATATCTGAGAACATTCAATCAAAAATAATTGACATTGATAATTCAACTGATAACAATGAAAATGAAATAATGGCTGTCCAATACATACAAAAAAATAAACCTTTTATGATCATTAATTTCCACTCCTCTAATGGCAAAATTGAATATAAAACTTTAAACAATATCTCAAATAACATAAAAAATAATAGTTTCCTCCTCGGAGACTAACATAAAACATGACCTCTGGGGAGGCAATTCACACTCCACTGCAGGCCAAACCTTGTTCAATTGGACATTGGAAAAAAACCTTTGCCTTATCAATCACAATAAACCAACCCACATTGCCCCAAACGGAACCTTTACTCTTATCGATCTATCTTTTTGTTCTTCTGAAATATTTCCTATCTGCAATTTACCTATCGAAGATGACAATTATGAAAGTGATCACTTCCCAATCATAATAAACATCGAAAATGAAACTTACTCACCATTTAAAAAATTTTTCTACAAATGGAACAGAGTCATAGAACAACTTAATTCTAACATTACCAAAGAAAACTGTAACAACTATGACCAACTACAAAATCTGATAGAAGAGACCAAATCAAGAAATAGATTCACGAAAGTAAATTGCGAAAAGATAACAACACCATGGTGGAACACTAAATGCAATCAATTACTTTTCTTAAAAAAGCATTATCTAAAAAAGGCTAGAATCTCTCTCAAGGATGACCATTGGATCAAATACAAAAAGTTCTCTGCAAAACTCAAACAAGCTATTCGAGACAGCAAAAAAAAATACTGGGATGAGGTCTGCAAAATGCAGCAAAATTCTTACTTTCTCTTTCGTATATTCAACATATTAAATCGAAGAAAGAATGAAAAGCAGAAATCCAACATTATTCTACAACTCAACGGCAAAGAAATCTTATCAATAAAAGACCAAACCAATACCTTCGCCAAATTCTTTGCTACAAACGATAATCACAACCCTATTCCTATCGACTATAATAATATAGAAAATTTTGATTTAAACAAACCAATAACATCAACAGAACTAAATAATGCAATAAAAAATACTCGAATTTCAACACCTGGAGAAGATGGCATCTCAGCACAAATTTTCAAAGGATTAAACCAAGAATCAACTACAATAATAAAATCTATTTTTAATGATATCTGGCTTAACTTCAAAATACCAAATAGCTGGAAAACAGCACTAATAATTCCTATTCATAAACCACAGAAACCAAAAAATAATGTCACTTCTTACCGTCCCATATCTCTTACTTCAGTACCTGCAAAAATATTCGAAAGAATTTTATCCCGAAGAATCTCCTCTTTCTTAATTAAACATAAAAAAATTGAACCTACTCATTTTGGCTTCTTACCTTTCAGAGACAGTCAAACAGCAATCCAAACACTATTTTCGACAATAAAAAACGCCCATTCTCAAAAAAAATTCTTAATTGCAATATCTCTAGACATAAAATCTGCATATGACTCAATTTATATAGATGGCCTAATAATGAAATGTCTCAATATAGGACTCTCAGGAAATATCTCCAAATGGCTTCATAACTTCCTTCAAGATCGGACAATAAGGGTAAAATGGGAAAACACCATATCAAACCCAATTGAAATGAGAAGAGGAGTTCCTCAGGGTAGTGTTCTCTCCCCAATTCTTTTCACAATATTCATGGCAGATTTTCATGAAACAATACCAATGGGTGTTAACTACATAATCTATGCAGATGATATCCTTTTTTATTGTACCCACGACAATCCCGATTACATAAAAAAAAATTACAAAACACAATAGAAAATATCAGTAGATGGTGCAACTATTGGAATCTTAAAATATCCCATAATAAATGTTCAATTATAAACCTATCAAAAAAAAGAACTATTTTTGACTAGTGCTTTTCTATGAATGGCAACGTGATCGAATGGACAGATAAACTAAAATTCCTCGGCATCACAATCTCCAAATATGGTAATCTTAATTACTTCATCAAACAACTAAAAATAAAAGCATATAAACGCTTAAATATCCTTAAAGCCCTAGCAAATAAAAATTACGGTGCTCGCACACATCACTTAATACACCTAGCAAAAACATCAATTTGTAATCTCTTCCATTATAGCAGTACAATTCTAAACTCATGCAAAAAAACAAACATAAATCATTTAGAAATATGTCAAAACATGGCATTGAGAACTGCATGCGGACTCCCCAACTGGACTCCAAATATTATTCTCCACAAAATCACAGACACAATCCAAATTAAAACCCAAATAAAAAAAATAAGTAATAAATTTTGGATAAAGCACATTTCTTTGGGAACTTTCTCCCCCTTGCATTCCATTATTCAAGATAATATTAATTTACTCGAACAAAATAGTTCGTCGATTATCTCTTGTTTTGAATTACTTGAAGAAGACTTCAAGACAGATCATCTCATCATGTTCATCTTTCCAGTGGAATCATTCCCACCTAACATCTCGTTTTTTATCGAAAACTTGGATTTCCAGACAAAATCCCTACCAAATAATTGCATCCAGGCTCTCTTTAAAAATGTGACTGATCAACTACTCTTTAATTATCACCTAATAGCAACAGATGCATCTAAAATAAGCAATATTACAGCAATTGCAGGATATTCAAACAAACTAATAATCAAATACAGAATCAGCAACATCAACTCTATCTTTACTGCAGAAGCCTTAGCCCTATGTCAAGCATTAGATGAACTTATTGACTTTAACTCTAATAACTGTATCTTCACCGATAGCAAATCTGTCTTACTAGCTCTACAAAACTGTTCCATCAAATCATCGAAAGTAATCCTACGACTTAAAAACAAACTAATCAACACCGCAAAACTCGTTACAAATTTAAAATTAATCTGGGTTCCAGCACATAGAGACATTGAAATAAACGAAAAAGCAGATCAACTCGCCAAATCAGTGAGAGAAGAAGACATCTTTCTTGAATGGTTATCACAGGAAGATACGACAAAATACATAGGAAACAAGTTGGACCTCACTGATCGATCAATATTCAATCATAGCAAATACTACCAAATCTCAGGCAACCTTCCAAACATATATGATGTAAAAAACACTCTAATGTCAAGAAAAGAAGATGTTTATTTTTCAAGATTTTTATCCCGAATGTTAATCACTCCGGATCTTCTCTTTAGATTCCATCTGGCAGACACAAATCTCTGTGACAGCTGTAAAGTTATCGACTCATTTCAACACATCATCTTCGTCTGCAAAAAATATTCACGCCATAGAAAAAAACTCATCGAAAAAATAAAATTCCAATCTCAAGACTTCACCTTTAAAAATCTCATAAAAAGCATCATAAATAAACCACAACAAGCTAGAGTAATAACTAGATTTCTCATATCAATTAAAAAATTTTAATCTCTTCATACTTTTCTCTTAAATTTAGATCATTTAGGAAGATTGGAGACAAAAGCCTGACTGCAGCTAAAAGTCTCAAGAAAAAAAACCAACCAACCAACCAAATCCGTTCGAGCAAGCTCTGTTCAAGTTTCTTATCCAAGCGTTTTGTGTGGGTTTTGCTAAGTGAGACGATCTTTCCAAAGCTGAACAATTGTCACTTTTCGCGTTCTTTAATTGTTCTTTGATTTGTTATGCGGATTTAAAAATAAGATTTAGAATTTTTTTGCAAAAATTTCTCATCTTATGACTATGAGCCATTTAAATTCCATATAGAGCATTCGCAGGTGACGTCATGATCAGTTATATTTCTTAACTGTTAACTGCTGTAGGACAAACAAATTGTTATGCATTATTTGTCCATTAGGTTATCTTAAGGAGTCTAAAACGTCTAGAAGTTTTAAACCTTTAAATAATTCAATTTTTTTAGGAAAAATATATTTTGATACACAGGCGATTCTGAACATTTTAACGCATCATAACTAATTCTTTTATGACCAGACTTAGCTTATTATCTTAATAAAATGCCTAACTTTTGTGCCGTTGTTGGTTGTTCGACTCGAGGAGACAGGGATTTTAATTCCTTTTTTAGAATACCCGCATTTCCTACAAGAGGATCTCCCGGATTTGTGAAATTGACGATAGAAAGACGTCAGAAATGGATTGCTGCTTTAAAGCGATCAGACTTGACTGAAACAAAGTTAAAATATGTGTAAATAAGGGACGCTGTAGGGTTGGTAGAATGGAGTAGAAAAAAGTGGAGGGTTAACCAAAAACAACAAATCGCAATTGAAGGTTGGCGACAAAAAAAAAGTCGCCAAATAGATTGGGGGGTCTATACTGCAGCTGTTCCCTTTGCATATTTTAACTTTGTTTCAGTCAAGTCTGATCGCTTTAAAGCAGCAATCCATTTCTGACGTCTTCCTGGGCCGCGGTGGCCCGGTTGGAAGAGTAACGGACTTGCAACCGAAGGGTTGCGAGTTCGAATCCAGCCAAACACCGTCGTGTACAAAGGGGGCTGGTGCACGTTAAATCTGTCGTGGCCTCAAATTTCCTCACGTTGGCGTGGTGTGGAAGTTTAGAGAGTGGGGTGCCAGCTCAGGTGTTGCCTCGTCATCTGACCGTGGTTCAAAATTACGTGGTGTTGTCCTCGGATCTTTCCCTTTGGGATTGATCCCGGACCGTCACCAATAGCCCGTTGTGTTGCTCCAGTGTGACGTTAATTGAAATACCCCCCCCCTGACGTCTTTCTATCGTCAATTTCACAAATCATATATCATTCAATTTCTGTGATAATGTATCCCACAACCTTTTACCAGCTTCTTTGTTAACTCTGGATAAAGTATGGAATTCTATTGGAATTAATTTCGCCTTTAATGGTTCAATTGAATTTGTTCCTATCTCAGGGGGGGGGTATTTCAATTAACGTCACACTGGAGCAACACAACGGGCTATTGGTGACGGTCCGGGATCAATCCCAAAGGGAAAGATCCGAGGACAACACCACGTAATTTTGAACCACGGTCAGATGACGATGTTTCTATCTCAGAAAAGTCACTTAAAAATTCATCAGTATTATGATTAGGCTTAGGTTTGGAAAGTAAATGAACTTTATGTATATGGTTGCACAAATTAAACATATCAGGGCAATTACACTTAACCAATAATTATCCAAATGACACTTAAGCAATATCCAAAAATAAATTACTACTAAAACACAACGAATATGGAAACACAAATGACACAATCCAAGAAAAAAGTTAGAAAAAGAATAATGTAAATTATTTTGATTTTCGCACCATACACGTTCAGTTGGCGTGGTGTGGATGTTTGGAGAGTGGGGTGCCAGCTCAGGTGTTGCCTCGTCATCTGACCGTGGTTCAAAATTACGTGGTGTTGTCCTCGGATCTTTCCCTTTGGGATTGATCCCGGACCGTCACCAATAGCCCGTTGTGTTGCTCCAGTGTGACGTTAATTGAAATACACCCCCCCATACACGTTCAGAATGCAATCCGAGAGAGCAAAAGCAGCAGTATAACGACTACACTATTGTGGTTGGAGAAACGAAATGGCAATGGCAGTACGAGACTGAAATTCACGCCAAATTTTAGGCAAAAGAATTAACGCCAAATTTTCTAATTCGAGATGGTCCGTCCGAATGACTCATCTGTGATGTCTCGATCAGACATAACAAAGCTGTCATAGGGACGAAGAACCAATCAGCACGCGGAATTTCAGTAAATAGCTCCTACACCGAACAGCTGAGAGTTCCAGATTTCTGTAAGACCCTCACACAGCTCATTTAAGGATTGAGTTGAGTTGTATGTACTTTAATTTCAAGCTATTGGATATTTATTCTTCAATCATCTACCGTGAATTCAAGCTAAAAAAATTCAATTATGCAAAGTAAAATCTAAATATTTCTAATTAAAAGTATGTAGCACTTGAAAATCTTACATTTCAATTGTATAGCAGCAGAAAAACTATTGTTTTCTATGTAACAGCAATTTCAAGAATTTTATATGAAACGATGTAATTCAATAACTTTTTAATATTTATTCTTTAAAATGTAGATGAATTGTTATTGTAATAAATGTGACTGGAACATAGCTAAATCGGAATTTTCATTGGTCGAACTACCATACGTATATTTGTTGGTATTACTTTTCGTTGCGTGTATAAATATACCGATGAATGTTTTCTTTTAAAATAATTATGATCTGACTCCGTTAAAAGATTCTTTTATTTTTCATTTTCTTACACCGTTAAAAAACGTATTCTTCAGAATCACAACTCAAAACTAAAGCAAAAAGGTTGTTGCCAAACGATGAAAACTAAATAGCTGGCAGTCCAACAACACAACAAATAAAGATATTTTCACTTTTGGGAAATGCCGCTACATATTCATAACCGTGAGTCTTTGAGCGTACTTCAACTTTCCCGGAAGATTTGAAAATGTAATGTTTTTTTTTAAATTTAATGAGGCTTTTTTATATTAGGATAATTCTGTGTGATGCTGAACGTGAGAAAAGTTTTTCTTTAGCATTGTTACAAGTTTAGAACACCGTAAGTGCAAGCGATTTTCAAACGTTATTTCGTAAGTATGTCTATAGAACCGTTAGGTTCCACCTTGCCAAAATTAAATTTGAACAAATGTATTTATAAAAAAACTGGTGAGAAGAAAAGCAACAGCGCTATTCCAAATGGAGCACTTTTCTTGCATACGTAAAATGTAAGTTACATTTTGTGTATGCGTCAACTTGCAAAAACCTACCAAACTTGCAGATACTACCTTGAAGTAACAATATTATAAAATAAACAGTATTATAAGATATTGCAAATTCTTTTAGAATGAATAAGATACCCTTTGAAGGGATTTGTCTTTATTAAAATTTGGTAGTTTTCATTAAATACCAATAATGCTGTATGTATGGTTTGTAACTAGAAAATAGCAGGATTGTTTGCATGCATGAGTTGAATATACCGTATATTTCAGAATATAAGCCGAGGATGCGTTTTTTCTTCAAAAATTTACCCAAAATTCAAAACCCGTATATAAGCCAAAATAAAAATTTAAAAAACAAATTTGTGATGTTCAAACATAACGCCATGAGGTCGTAAATGTCGCCAAGAAGGTAAAACGGGTGGAATATTTTCCAATCAAATCGCTGTAAAGTAAAACGCCACTCGCCAACGATGATAGTTTTAACCAGCTAATGATTTCCCCCAGTGTCCAGACGGTCCAGCTCCTGATATCCGACATCTGATGGGGTGATTGACAGGTGATGATGTACGGGACATTAGGATTCAAAAGGGGGAGGGGATTCATTATGGCTCTTCAAAGAAACTCAGGTAGAGTCTAAATGAGATTGAACTCTCCAACCGGTTGCCACGATTTAACTTGGCAGTAAAGATGTGTAATGATGAGCGTACTGAGCTTTAAGCCGCAGGTTTCACTGCGAGTGTCTAATTCGCCCCCTTTCCACGCTATTACAAAGGTTACCGCTAATGATCTTCCCCAGTGTCCTGCACCTGATGCCGGACCTCTGACTAGGTGATTGACAGATGATCAGTTCAACAATGGTCAAGGGGAGCATCTGGGCCTTGGGGAATTTTTTTTATCTGTGCCACTTTTCTTCGCCGTGCAGCCTAAAACATGTGTGGAACAAAGTTTCAAAAGGGGGAGCGGGCTCATTATGACCCTTGAAAGAATCTCAGCTATGGTATCCCTATCTGATTCCAGCACAGTTTTTCCATTCATTTGCTGTCTGCTGGAACAGCTGTTGGATTTGGATGCCACGAAGTAAAAAAGTAGGGTTGCTTTCCCGACACCCGTTGGAGTTGCTATAAAAATCGTTAATCGCTCGTAAAGAATTCGAAAATTTCCGGACGGAGATCCTAATTCAACAGCTGTATCAAAAAATATTCCTTTTCCAATTGTTATTTTTATGTGCTAAATAATTACGGTATTCAATTATTATTTTGTGTGCTATATTTGGCGATTTATCGCTTGCGCACGGCTAACGGAAAAGTACCTTCGTTTTTTGCGAAATTAGCGGATCCGTATATAAGCCGACCCTTCCACTTTAGCTTTAGAAAAAGTTCCAAAAATTCTCGGCTTATACACGGAAATATACGGTATGTGTTGCATCAGGGCTCATGAAAGAGATGGGTTTATAATCCGAACTCTTAAATGTTTACTCCTTAGGAATCGGTTGTCTAACACAATTGTCCACGAATCATTTGCAGTGAATTTGGTTCTGTTCGCCAATAAAATGTTGAAAATTAACTGACTGTTCAGACTATTTCAAGGGCATTAAAAGTTTTAATGAAGGCAGAAATTGATCTGGAACTTCAAACACAAAAAAAGATTAGGAACGCAATTTCAGAAATTGTGTTGTATGAATATATGTATGTTGTACAAAAAATGAAATATTGAATGCTTCAATTGTAATTAATGCTAATAGTTGTGCAAGAAGGAAAAAAATAGTATGAAAAATTTGTCTTGTAGAACTTCTATGATGCTGTTTGTGTGAATAAAATAGACAAAAAGGGTACAGCTTTAGTATAGACTTTTTTGTGCCAATGCTGCTTTTTATGTTGCCAAGGAAGAATTTTGTAGAAAAATTACTGTTTTTAGGCTTTGCAGGAAATGAAAATAGAAAAAAATTCACACAATTGATAATCTTTTTAAAAGTTCAACTATTTTACACATTTCTACAAATCTAAGTTTAACCATCAAGTCTACAAACCAAGTTTAACCGTTAAAATGAATTTTTTGCAGCAAACTTCATCAGAACAGTGCATTTCTCGCACAAAATTCTGATTTAATTATTCCTGATTCCTTAAGAAAATCCAAAAAGCCGATTGTGACCAGGGTATGCTGATTAAAATCCAAATTTTAAATTTCATATTTTCCTTCCTGTGTTAAGTTTATATGAAATAACTGAACAAGATGCATGTTTTTTCATTCAAATAAGTTAAGAACTATATAAAATAAGTTAAGAAGTCTATTCATGAAAAAATAAACACTTAGTCACAATGAAAAAGTTTTCTGCAGTATCACAAAATCATACCAATTTTGCACATAAATGTTCATAATTGGGAACTTTTATTTCATTTGTGTAATGTTGGTTCATTTTTATTTAAATTTAATTTGGAAATTTTGTGATTTGATCCCTAAGAATTCTTTACATGACTAGCACAACTATTCTGTATTTATGGAATTGAAATTTGGGACGTAAAAGTTAATTTGCCCATCTGATAATTTATGTTTGCAAAATGGATCACACATATGGATTGAAGTGGAAAGCTATTTTAATGATTTGTTTGCAAGCATGTTCTGGGGGATGCTATTACTCTTATTCTATGCTGTTCTTAGAGAAAAGTTTCATTTTCTTGGTATGTTATGTATAAACCTTTTTTGTGTGCTTGGAATGTAACTGAAGTACTTATCAGTGATCAGAGAAAATTTGAAAATAGGCATATTTGATTTCTTTTTATGTATATTTTCATGTCTCATTTTTAACTATTTACTTACAAATAACATTTTTCACAAATAAGTTGTGATGGGAGCATTTGAATACAAAAGTACTCATGTATGTTACTTTAAAGTAATCGTTGTACTTGATTCTTTTCCAAAGTACAGGTAACCCCCGTATAACACGGCACTTCTATAGCACGGATTCACTCTAACATGGTTCGAGAATTGGGAACACCCCCGTATAACACGGTGCTTTTATGGAATGATTGGAACAACGATGCGAAAAGGACAGGCATTATGAAAGTTTAATTTAAACGGTGTAGCATGGGAATATCCTAAGAACTACACCCGCTGATATTATCTCGAGATAAATTAAATACAAAGTAACTTAGCTTAGAAGAGACATGGCGTCTCTTGGGGATCCCCGCTTGTCATCAAAAAGAAAAAATGGCAAGAACGCTGAACGCGTTTCTTTCTCACAAAACTGCAAGGTCATTGGATTGAGGTGGAAAAAAAAGAGAGCGTGTTCTTCCTCTCCATGCTTTTTATCAGTTTTTCAGGGGTCGCAAATCAGGGGTGATGGTCTTGTCAATCAAGGGAGCTGGACTTCCTGATTCGCTGTTTTTAAACTAGCTCATCTGTAATTTGTTAGACGGACACACATGACGTAACTTTCTGGAAGATTCTTAGCATAGTTAATGAGCGTCACTGGAGCAAGGGAGAAAACGGAATTGAGAAATAAAGGACTTAAAAAATAAATGGCATCGTGATCTCGTTTGTGTCACTCAGATGATGAGGATATCTTGCCAAAAAGAAAACACCCTCGGTTAACAATGCTTAGTGTTGACGAAGAAAACATTGTTTAATTCATATTAATATGTATTACTTAAGAAAATTTTAATAAAGATATTTATCTTAATTATGAAAATATAATAGCCTGTTTTTTAATTTTTGGAACTTAACCCCCCCCCCTTTTCGTACTAGTTCTTTGTTTCGCATAACACGGCAATTTTTTGGAACGTAACTCCCTTGTTATACGGGGGTTACCTGTACTCGGATCTAAAGTATTCGAATACAAGAGTATTAAGTTACCAAAGTATTCAGATACAAGTTATTCGAATATAAGAGTATTCAGATACAAGTATTTGAATACCAAAGTCCTCGGTTACAAGAGTACTCATCCTAGACACGAATGAACACAAAATAAACAATTAGCAACTCCCTCCATTTCCAAAAGTTGTTCTACCACCAGAAAAATTAAACTTCACATTTCACAAAAGAACGTAAAACTTATCTTCAACGCTAAATATAGAAGGTAAAATAAAAAAGTTTTATAAAAATTAATAAAAGATTTAAATAAAACCAAGAAATGACACAACCTGATGGGACTGCACTGTGCCATGTTTAAAATACAAACTGAAAGTTTTATTTCTTCAAATTTACAGGAAACGGAAGAATTGGAAAACAAATTCAGATAGACCAATGAAATCTTTGGCTATTGACCAATATCGTGTTCTTGAGTTTTGTATTCTGATTTCTTGCTGCACTTTTAGTGCATAAAAATTCAATTTCAACACATCTTGGAAAAATGCATGAAAATGTTTTTCCAAAGACACAAATCTAATTTGTTTTGTGTTTAATTGTTATCTGTGCGAATAAGAATGCTATATTAAGTTTTCCCTTAATTTAAAATCCTTATTTGCTTATTTCAAGGCAGAAATTTCTCATTTATTTTTCATATGACCAGAAACCCTGTCCTATTTGCTCAAATTTTACTGACATTCATGATAAATTAGTGTAGATGAATTCTATTATTGGGTGTTCCTTCCTAACATAATTTACCTTTGTAGGTAATTTGGTGTAACAATGGCAAAATCTTCAAATGAAGAATGGGAGCTCTCCAAAGAGAATATTTTACCTCTCCAACAAGGTAGGAAACCTGGAGTCCTAAAGGTTGCTCTAACTCCACATTGTGATGATATTATTCAACAGCAACGTCAAGCATTTGAGCAAGAATTGCGTACCTACTCTGGAGATGACCACCTATCTGTGTGGTGCAACTATATCAAATGGGTTGAGCAGAACTTTCCAAAAGGTGGAAGAGATGGTCACATTGAAGAATTAATGCAACGGTGTTTATTCATTTTGAAAGATGAAAAGAAGTATTATGATGATAAACGTTTCATAGAAATTTGGTTGAAGTATGCCAGCATAACCATAAAACCCAGTGATATTTATGAATATATATACAGTCATAACATTGGGTGTAAGTCAGCCAGTTTTTACATCACCTGGGCTTGGGAGTTGGAACAACAAGGAAATTTGAAAATGGCAAACCAAATATTGTGCGAAGGGTTGCAGCGTAAAGCTGAACCTTACGAAAAATTGAAATCTTGCTATTCTGAATTCGAAATGAGAGTTGCTAATAATGTAATGACTAACCCTGGCGACATCAATCAGGAAGAAAATTGTCGCTCTGCATTTTCTGTGCTAAAGCCTGGAAAGAAAAATAACTTGGCTCCAGTTTTGAGAACTGGTGAGAATGTTGTGGAACCTGGCCAAACTTTGACCATTGGTAGGCAACAAGCTGTTCCAGAAAAGACTGCCTCTTCTGGTAAGGTACCTTTCAAAATCTACAATGCAGAAAATACTGCACCTACTCTTCCAGTCCAATCAGAGAACATTGCACCATTTGTCTTGAATTCTGATCTATCGAAAGAAAATGAAAGAAAACCAAGTAAGTGGAACAAAGTGAAGGCAAGGCAAATGAGTGCTTGTCCATCTGTTGGAAGTGTAAATCCAGAATTCCAGTTTCATTGTGATGAAGCTCCACAACCTGCAACCACACCAAGATCTGTCCCTAAAGTCTCCGATGTTTTACGCGTACGTCGAAATTGTGCAAGTCCACCAATGGCATTATTTGAGCCTTCTGATCCAATGAAAAAACCTATGTATGACAAAACGAAAGTTTACGGTGGTGCTGAAGAATTTTCTCTAGAGGAAATACGAGCTGCTACTTGGTGGAAAAGACAGAAAGATCGTGAAAAGGAAATCCAATTGGCCGAGCAACAGAGACTATTACAGGAACAGCAGGAATGTATTAAAAACTTGCAACAGCAAGTGGAACTTCTGAAAAAGGAAAAACTTGATGTACATAAGCCAGTTTTGTCGGAAGAAAACGACGTTGAAGAATCTTCTATTAAAAAGTCTCGTATGGATTCATTCATTTCAAGTCTCCCAGATCATACTAAAAGTAGGTGCATGTTAGAGAAAGGAACTGTGCGAAAAGAGCTATTTCCTGAACTGAAATTAATGACTAGTTACAATGAAGCTGCAAACGTGGTACAAGATTTATATAATGGTACATTTATAAATCCTGTTGATGAGGTGTTAAATACTGAGTACTTATATGGTAAGGACATGCATAAATCACCCCATGAACATCTTATGCCTAATGATAAACCTGCATTTCCATTCTTTGGCATGACTAAAGAATTAACTTCAGAAAATTTGTTTGCCCATCATTCTCTAACAGAACAGCATTCTTCGACAGCCAATCAAAATGCTGTATCCTTTGCTTTTTATCGAGATCCAACTGAAAGTTTTCCACGATCAAACCATACAATGCAAAACTCTGTCTCTTTAAAAAAAGATACAGCAGATTCATGCTTTACAAATCAAGAAAATATTTTTCCTGATCAAGATGAAAATATTTTACCCGATGAAGATGCTGAAAATATACCTCCTGAGGGGTATGTTCAAGATAAATCTAAGCGTGAGTTGAGTGGTATTTTGGAGCCGTCGAAAAACATTATGTTTGTACCCTTAGAACTTCAAGAAGTGGAGGAGAAGGAAGAATCGAGTTCAGAAGAATTAATCTATGATGACAATCAACATATACAAGATGATACAATGATTCCTCCATGTAACACAGAACAGTTTGTTGCTGCAGCATTTCTCGCTTCAACTCCACGCACTCATTTAAAAAATGCCAAGAATGTAGATTTGCAGGCCAATGCTGCACAATATCAAAGCTGCTTCATGACTGATCCCCATGATACCTCTGTTGAGACTTGCAATGTTGCACCTGTGCCAACTATAACTAGATCAGACAAAGCAGCAAGTAACAAACCAATTAACACAGCTGATTATAGAATGGCAACTAGAGACCAGAGCATTTTTCCTTACACTTCCTTGAGTGTTATAATGGAATCAAGTAGAGAGGGTTACAAATCCTCGTCTTCATCTGGTAGTTCAGCTGGTGCAACTCAATTAAGTCAATTCTACAGTCATGAGAAAAGTAATACTTGTCGTTATGTTTCCAAGATGGATACTTTTAAAGAACCACTACCCCCTGCTGACTTCTCAAACACCATTGGCAGAGAACAAATACATACCAGTTCGCTTGAGAAAGAAACTTTTAAAATCCATTGCATGGTTGCTGATCCTTTTGATGTTCGTCATAATGAGAAACTACTTCGATCTTTACTTCTATCTCCTAATTTAAATGGTATGATAAAAGAATCAAATAAATGCACTAAAGATTTAAAAGTGAGTAATGGGGTAACTGTTGGTGATAACACTTACATTATTCTGAACTTAATTTCTTCATATGCCTTTGGAAAGGTGTATGAAGCAATGAGTCCCAATCATTCATCCACAAAGGTTGCCCTAAAACTTTGTAAAGATGGCAGTGAATGGGAATTTTATATCTGTACTACATTGCATCAAAGATTACAAGACTTGACCGCCCCTCCTGATGTTTGCATGTCTGTCATGAAAGCAATTGCAGCAGAACGATTATCTGACGGTCTCATTTTGGCGCATGAGTTTTGTCATCTAGGAACCTTGTTTGACCTTGTGAATTTGTACAAGAAAAAAAATTCTGATATTCCAGAACTAATCACAATGTACTTGACTTTGGAATTGTTGCAGATAGTGTCAAAGATACATGAATGTAAAATCATCCATGGAGAGATCAATCCTGATAATGTTCTGCTGCAAGATAATATTTTAAAATTGGATTTCTTGACTTCTTTTCCAGACAAAACAATGGTACTCAAGCTCATCGACTTTAGCAGAGCAATTGATCTCAAGTTCTTTGAAAATGGTGCTTGTTTCCAAACTCCTCAGTATGATTACTGCATTGAGATGAGGGAAGACAAGCCGTGGGTTTTCCAAGTGGACTGGTATGGTCTTCTCAACTGTGTACATGTGCTTTTGTTCTCAGGGTGCATGAAAGTGAAGAAAAATATAAATAGCAGATGGGGAATTGAGAAAAAATTTACTAGGTTGTGTGACCAAACTATCTGGGTTCCTTTGTTTGATGAATTGTTAAACATACCATCGTGTTATCAACAACCTGACATTGACCAACATACAAGTAGAATTAAATCAAAATTGGAAAAGAATATCGATTTGCTTAAAATAGAGTTAACACACCTTGTACAGTTGTATCCAGAAAATAAGTGATAGGAACCTTGTTGAAAATTTTATTTAGCATCTTTTAATGATCTTTCATTGCATATTTTTTAATAATGTGATGTTTTTCATTTTCATCTCAGAAACAATGCTTGCCTGTTGAATTTGGAAAATATTTAAATTCAATAATATCAATTAATTTGTGTACTTGCAAATGTAATAAAATGAATTGAAAATATTTTCTTCACAAATGATCATATACAAGATGAAACTGATCATTATTTGTGACATTAAAGCAATCTTTTTTGAAATGCACTGAACAGCTGCAAAATACTTTAAAAATGAGTGCCAAATCTCAAAATACATATTTCACATATATATTATTTATTCATTTAAAATCTTAAAGTTTTCAGCATTCATATTTTAAATTTAATGGTTTGACTCACATTTTTCAAACTATCCCTGGGTATGTATTAAAAATTCAATTTGATACACCAAAGATTGTTGACTTTGTAAAATTGATTAAGATAAAAACTTTAATCATAATTTGAAAGTTAGAATGTTAAGCATATACAAAATTTGGAGTTCTAGCCAGATTGATTTTCTCCCATCTCTTTGAATGTATTAAGTGAACGAAAATGTTTTCATGTTTTAGAAGCATGATTTGTGTTTGAGGTGCATAGTGGTTTTTACATGTACTTGTGTTTAACCAAAAAAAGTATATTTAGCAAAGTATTATTTTAACATTAAATATCTGTTATTACATTTGCTTTGTATGTGCTGTAGCAGCTGCAAATAAATTCTCATTTAAAATGTCATTTGTATACATATTCATCGATGTTATATGTAGCATTAAACTAGCATTCAGAGATGTTTCATCATTAGATAGTATTTAACAAGTTATTAAAATCATAATTTTGTATTATACCATTTATATTACTTCTGTCCTTTAGTCTTAAGTAATTTTTTGTTTTGCTATGTAGATTCAACATTAGAGTAAATTTGATAAATATCTTGTAATGTGTAACAAACATTAGCGTATATCATTTTAAGATATTTTTGTAAATGTAATTAATTCTTGCAACAATTCTACATCTTTCATTCACTCCAATTTATTTGTTTCTCTGCTGAACTTATCCCATTGTTGGGCATTTTGACTTTATTAAATTAGCATAGTAATCAATTATAAGAGTTTGAGAATGTTCTTTTTAATAAAATGGTGTTTTATGACATGTGTATTCGCGCTCGTAAATATAAGCATCAACTTTGGGCTTCGAGTTACGTTAGAATGTTAGAGAGATACTTACATGATGGGTATCAATCTAATGCAGGTTTAGTAAGTTGATTGCAGCAATTTAAAAAACCCATTGAATTACATCAGGTTTTTTTTATTAAATTAAAATTTCTAAATTACAGTGAGCTGTTTCTTCTATCTACTGCTTTATTTTTCTTTTAAAATTTAATCCATCTCGGAAAAAATAGCAAGGTATTTTTTCTAGTAAGTGAAATGAAACACTTAAGGTTAAAGCAGGTGTTTGTATAAAATGTGTTAATTAATTAGTCTTAAATTGAAGAACTAAAATCAAGTTTCTTATTCATATGAACTTTTAAGTTAATTCGCACGAATAAGAAACTTGGAATTGAATTCTTTTTATTGGTGCTTATGAGAATGTATTATAATTTTTTCAATTACTTAAATCTAACGAAAACCTGTATTCATAAGTTCCTTTAATATTTAATTTGAAGGAAAAGACTTGCATTACAAAGCAAAATTCATAAGCTATACCAATGAAAGTATGTTATAGAATTAACACACTATTGCTATGAGGTTATTTTTCTTTTGAATCCATAATACTGCATGTTTTAAAATTGAATACATGTCAGATATTGCATGCATGTTTACATTTGTAACATTTATTTCATACAATATCTTTTAATTAAATCTTCTAATAAAAATTTTGAAAGTTTTTTGTGTTAATGATAAGTGATATTTCTCTCAAAACATACATACAGTACAAAACTTTCAACTCTGCAGTATAAATTGTTATAAGGATGGTTTGGGTGAATGTTTAGTTGTTCATTGGTTTAACAGTTTAGACAATGTTTTTATTTGATAGTTCTCATGAAATAATCTTGCCTTTGGAGAAATTTTTACTTGTGGGTATTCCAAAAAAATATCAGGTTTTAGATACCCCACTGCAGGAATGGTAAAACGTTCTAAAAAAATTCTGCACACAGTAAAATTGAAACCCAATGTTTAATATTTTGAGTAAAAATATCTTGCATTTATTTGTATAATTATTGAAATAACATGATACACGAAATTTTTCACAAAAATTTATACTGCAATGATTGAATTTTTGATACTCTCCAAACAATTGAAATTCTTAGCCATCCTGTCGGAGTCAGACCACATCAATACTTAACACACATGGGCAGTTTCGAAACAAGGTTACTTTGGACCTCGAATATCAATTTTGTTATTTCAGAATTCAAGAACTAACTAACTTTGCACTCTTAAGAGTGAAGACTGCACTGCATCTACTCTGGCAGAAAGAGGACATGGCCAAATTTGTTGATTTTGGGTTATCCACAAATCACTTCATGGCAGTGGCGGCTTTTCAGGGAAGTGCCTATTCCCTAACTATTTTCATCAAATTACATTTCTAAAATTAGTTTTTTTCACTATTTCATATATATACATTTCTACGTAAATATTTTCTTTTACGATTTATACAGTACTTACAAATATAAACAAATTTAATTTCGCAGAGCGAGTTATTCAATACACGGAAAATGTATTACAATGCTTACGACTAGACAGCGAAAGCTTAACACGGAAGTTTTTGCTGAAAAATAGCTGCGCATATTCCGTAAGCCAGATGGTTGCTATGACAACACCACCATTAGCAGCCAAAGGCATTACCATAGAGGAGATATAAAAGTAGAGTGAGCTATGGCAACCCTTTTATGTCCACATGATCATGTGACTGAAAACAGTAGTCACGTGATCCTTAGACTCTTGTCTCCAACGCGCATATAGAGTTTGCGCATTCCTTCCATAGCAAATGCATTGAAAGTGAAAGCTAACGTGGTTCTACGGTGCTGTGTATATGGATGTAATTCCAAATTTATTAATGGTGGAAACATCAAATTTCACAGTTAAGCGAATTACGTGTATTTGTTTTTCAGTATTTGATAGCGTGATAAAAATAAATGTTCTAACTTTGGAATTCTTAATATTACCAGCTGACATTTCCCATTCTATAAAGATTTCATTGATGTGCAATCAATATATATCTAAAATAGTGTTTAAAATAAAATAACTGATGTTCGAGTGTGTTTGCTATTGTAAATTATACATCTATAAGGGCTTAAAATAAATCGAACTTTAAAAACTTGTGTAAAATCGTTCTGTCTTGGCAATGATTTTTTGACGCCAACTTGAACCTTATAACTTTCTACTGGAATGGTGAAAAACAAAAACAGTGCTTGAACGGAAATTGAAATACTGTACCTGCTTTGACGTATTTTTATTCTTGTTAATGAAACATACAATATAGCAAATTGGGAAAGCAAAAAATTAGAGAAAGAAATGAAACTTCTATTATACTAATTCCAAACAATCTGCGCAGCTGGAAAAGTTCCTTTTGTAAAAACATCTACTCGACACCCTGATTTTTGGCTTAGTGTTTAAATAAACTTAACATTAAAATTTAATTATTTTCCCCTTTTAAACCAGATTCATCTTTCTTCCTTACACGTTTTAATCTTGAGATAAATAATATTGAATATTAGGTTCTTTTGAACAATATTTGAGAACATTTCAATGTTTATATGGTTCTTTAACTCAATAAATAAGCTTGGTAGTGATAAAAGTACATTCCCAGCGAATGAAATCCTCCCCTCTTTTGTTTTCTAATTAAAAAGGGACACTGATTTTTTCTAAGTAGAGTATTCGAATGAATTAAATACATTTGTGAAAATTTATGCACTTAAAACATACTCCTCAATCGAGCGAAACATTTATATTCAACAATTTTTTAAACTGAAAAAAAAAAACTTTTTAAAAGCATTAAATTTGCGATAACTTAAACCCAAGGTATTGTCCTTCAAATTATAAACATAATTTTGTATTTATGATTTTTAGAATTATAAGTAAAACAATTTATACTTCTAATAAGAACTTGTAATGATGTGTATCTGCTAAAAATTCATTTATATATTCAGTTTTTATATATTAAAAAAAAAAACTTTTCCATTTATTAGTTTTCACAAAGATGAAAAAATAAGGTGGCTAGTAAATGGCTACATGTTTCTATGAGTTTTATTCAGTGGATATAAAATGTGATATATCTGACAATAAATTTTATAAGTTTCTGTTTCTTATTTATAAAATATTGATTTCACACATACACAATAAATAATACAAATTTAATATTAAAAATCCTGCACTTGCTCACTTTTAAGATCATGAAAAATTGTCAAGCATTATTTACACGATCAATTTGATAAATTTAAAATCCAGATATAAACACGGATGCGACTTAGTTTTTGAACCAGAAATTTAAAATTGGGCAAAATAGCTAACAAACTTCAATTTTTGGTTCCATCTTGTAAAGATTATATGTATAACTTTTCATGTTAATATTTTTATGCGTAACTGTCCTAAAATAAATTTACGTTTACGAAAACATAAGCAATTAATGATCTATAATATAAATGAAAGCTTTCAGTGGTGACCCGGACTTGATTTGAGCACGCAACTTTATCTATTTTCACTATTTTTATTTTATGCATCAGTAGAATATTTATTGAGGCAGTAACTTCTTAACGTGTGCATTTATTTTTCAATTTATTCCAACCCGTGTTAACCTCATTAAGTTTACAAAAGGAAGTTTGAATGATTTTCTGCTATTAAACCTTTAAGGTAATTTTCACAACACCTAATACAGTTGTTAAAGAAAAATATATAATATATTTGAGTAAAGAAAGTCAGGTTTAGAACAATTATCTCACAAAATTTTAACCAGTGACCATCCCCTAACCCTTTTGACATTTTCTCTTAATATACAATTGCAAAAGTACCAAACAGTCCGGTGATAAATCAAACCGGCACTACTTTTGGAATCAACATAGATTTGGCTTTAACACTTCTTTATTGACATCACAACATGAAAATAAGACTATATACATAGGGAAAACAGAATTCTTAAATTGACGTAGCTATTCGTATAACGTATGTTCGAAGACGAACCAAAACTTATGCAATCTTTTATTAACGTTGCCAGTTTCCGCACTGTTAAACTTACGGAATATTCTAGCGGAAGTACGTAACTCATAATGAGGGACAACATCCTCCCACCTTTGTATTGCGAGCAAAACTTACTTCCTAAGCAATACAAAAAAGAAACAAAGTCAGTAAACAGAGTTCTACAAGTTCATTCGTTTTACAGGAACAACTTGTCGTCCACAACGAGTTTGGTAGATTGTGGAAGGTCTGCACTGACTGCTTTAGAGTTCGAAACTTGCACCTTTGTCACATCAGAAGTAGGTTTAGAGTTGCCAGTAGTTACGTTAGGATCATCTTCAGAGGCATCAAGAGCAGCGTTGGTAGTCTCTGTCACATCTTTATGAATTTCGGCATCCATTTCCAACGGGTAAATTCGCTGCACTGGACGGATGATTTCTCCATTGGCAGCACGTAATTTCATAACTCGCTCGATGTTGTCTTTACCTGGGAACAATTCTAAAACATGTCCCAACGGCCAGTTTAAACGTTTCGTATTATCACAGCCAATGAGCACTACATCACCAGGAACCAAGTTCTGTCGTCTGGAAGAAAGCTGTGGGCTACGGATGAGTTCTGCTAAGTATTCTTTCTGGAACCGTCGACGTAGTTGATAACGCAAATTTTGAATATATCGAATGCGCTTAAGTAGATGTTTGAAATCAACGATGTCCACAGTCTCATTTCCTTTTATGTCTTGGATGAAGTCTGAAGGTTTGAGAGCCTTCAACTCATTGGGATCGTCAAACACGTATGTTAGGGGAAGACCATTGACCACACTTTCACATTCACACAACAAAGTGGACATTTCCTCATAGGTAACACAGGCACGACCTAAGGTTTTCTTCAACAGCTGTTTGATAGTGCGAATCATCCTCTCCCACCAACCTCCATACCATGGCGCGGCTGGCGGGTTGAAATTCCTCTTGATCTTTTCCAAAGCACATTCAGCTGCTATTTTTTTGCCAGTTCAGGGCGCTGAGAGCTCTTGATGTTCCTAAAAAATTGGAACCATTATCTGTGTACATAATAGAGCATCGGCCTCTTCTAGCAAAGAATCGGCGCATAGCCTGCATGAAGGCTTCAGACGAAAGTGAAGTCACCAAATCTAAGTGGAAAGCACGGTAAACCGCGTACGTAAAAATTACTATCCATGCTTCAACTTCTCTCAGCAAGATAGGTCCTGCTAAATCAGCTCCAGTCACTTCGAAAGCTGCAACACAATTAATTCTGTCGACTGGAAGTGGAGCAGAAGCTACCGGTACAACATGCTTTGATGAATATCGCTTACAAGTTATACATTTTACAGCACTTCTTTGACAACCCTCCGGCCCCGAGGAAGCCAAAAGCGTTCCCTGATTTGCGTCAAAGTAGCCTGAACGCCAGTATGAAGAAGTTTCTTGTGGACGTGTTCAATCATTCCTCACAATTGGATGATCTGGCAGAACAGTGGGCCGTACGAAATTTTCTGGACCATGGCAAAGAATGAGTCTTGTTTGAATCTTTAAAATTCGATTTTCCTCGTAAAATTATATAGACCGGCTGTACTTTTCACGTATATGCGATGGCCATTCTGATTGGATTACACGTATCAGAGATTCTTCGGCTCTTTCAATTTCTTCGCACGATAGCTTCTTTGTCAACTTCTGGGAATCCTTTTTAATATTATGGCAGAATCTTAATATGTAAGCAGTCATGCGGAGAATCCTAGAATAGCTTGAAAAGTACAAGAACCTATTTCCAAAATGTTCTTTGATATATACATTTAAATTCGTCGTGACTACTGTCTTGCGACGTTCCATCATTGCCTCCGCTGGAAGGATTATCTCTGAGTACGGCCAAACTTCTGGGGGTTCCCGTAACCACTTGGACCCTCCCACCATTGACTGCGTATAAGGTCTGACCAATCACAAGAGCGGGATGGCAGGTCATCTGGATTAGCATCTCCAGTCTTCCACATTTGTTATTTCTCGTATTTCTTTTATTCTATTTCCAACGAACGTATTCCAGGGTTCTTTGTTGGCAGAACAGATCCATCCAAGTACTACCATGGAATCTGTCCAGAAAAATGTCTTCAAAGGTAATTCCAAAGCTTCTTTTACTGTTGCAGCCATTCGAGCCCCAATAGCTGCTCCCAAAAGCTCCAGTCGTGGAATCGTAGGCCTCTTAATAGGAGCTACTCTAGCCTTTGCCAAAACCAGCGAGATTTTCACTTCTTCCTCATCTTCGCATCGTAGAAAGGCACAACAGGCGTATCCATGTGCTGACGCATCTGTGAAGATATGCAAGCTAGCATTCCCAGAAGATCCGTGCAATAATCGGCGAGGAATTCTACATTGATCTACCAGATCAATATCTTTAACCCATTGTCGATAACGTAGTTGAATGTCAGGTGGTAGCTTCTCATCCCAGTCTAACTTCTCACGCCAAGCTTCCTGGAGTAGCAATTTAGGCAAAAGTGTTGCAGGCGAAATGAAACCGATGGGATCGTAGATACTGTTAACGATTGAAAGTAATTTTCTCTTTGTAACAGTCTCATTGCAGTTTACATCAATTTTAGGACCAGAACAATACAGTTGATCGGAGCATGTGTTCCACTTCAAACCAAGCACATTTTGATCTTCTGGATCTTGAACTCCGTTGTAAGCCCAACATCTCAATTCAAAGGATCCTGCATTCATGATCTTCAAAGCTTGTGTCTTGAATTCCATAAGATCCTCTTCATTCTCAACGCAGGTTGCTAAATTGTCCACATAGAATCCACTTTTGAGTTTGTCAACTGTAGGCTGAAGAGCTTCATGCTGGAATTCTGCCGAACTAGGGTGGTGATTTATGCTGGCATTCAAAAGAAATGGACTAGAGGACACTCCGAGGACCAATCGACAATGTCTGAAGAATTCTAATTTTGATCGATCATTGGTTATCCACCATAGGAATCTTAGAAAATCACGATCCTCAGATCGCGCACTTAGTTGCAAGAATTCCTGTTTAATATCTGCAATCACTCCAATAGCACCTGAACGAAATCTCAGCAACAATGGGTGTATTTGTTCTGAAAGACTCGGTCCCACACTTAGGCATTCATTTAAGGAGGCATATCCGGGTGGTCGCTTGAAAGAAGCATCGAACACTGGGCGAACCTTCGTGGTGTTGCTCGATGGTTTGATGACCGGCCGATGTGGGAGATAATGACTTAATTTTGAATTTTCATCATCCGGCACAGTTTCTATGATACCTTCCAAGCGCCATTGCTTGAAAATTTCATCGTAAGCTTCATAGATCCCTTTAACGAGACGTCTTGTTACTGAACGAAGCCTGGATTCAGCAACATCGAACTTATATACAGGTGGATGTCCTGCTAACCAAGGCAAGGCCACTTCGTATCTGTGTTCGTTTCTCTTGATGGTTTCTCGGAAGTGCGTCATAGTCTCTTCTTCCAGCAATGCGTAGTTTTCCGTTCTGTGGGATCTGTTATACCTAAACTTTCCAGCTCCCATATCTTTGGGATTTCAAAGTTCTGCAAACAGGGAGAGACCATGCTAACCACACTTGTCTTCTTTTCGCTTCCCAAAGTGCTCCAGCCTAGGCTTGTTTCAATGGCGAATATGCCGGATTTAAGCACTTCTATTCTTCCTGTTAAGATCCCTTCCGAGTACATCCGCTCCAAACAACATTCTTATTGGAGGTGTTTCTTTACCAATATCAGAAGAATATTTCATGGCTCTCAAGTTCAGCTAGCAAGTTCTTATCTCGAACCCTCGGAAGTGTGGAACAAATCTTTGGTTGATCCAAAACGGTTATCTGACATGCGAATCCCCCATCTACCTTTTCTATGTTCAACATCAGGAGTTTGTCCTCCGCCAAACAGTCCTTGAGATAGAGTTTCCTTCCCTGAAGGAGTGAGTCTAAGTTGCCTAGCTAAATCCTTTTCAATGTAGGAACGGTGTGAACCATCATCCAATAACGCACGTACAAATTGGGTCCTTTCTTCATTACGTAAACGAACAACGAGGGTCTTCAGATGGATTGTTCTTGGTGCTGATGGCATTGCAAAAAGCACCGACGTATTCTCTTCGGTGTTAACTGGCTTAGTGGAGGCATTCTTGTTGGCATTAGGCAATTCTGGGCATAACACAGCGTAATGTCTCCTAGAACATATTATACAACGCACATCACTGCGGCACTTTCTAGCAAAGTGCCCTCCTCTCAGACAAACCAGGTAAAGTTTCTTTAGTATAACCGTTGCCCTCTTTTCCTCCGTTGTCTGGTTTCTCAATTTGCCACAATCCTGGCTTTGATGGCTATCGTTACAAAAAACGCATCTTATTCTTTCGTGTGTGGCAGAAATAAGTGCAGAAGCAGATGGTATATAATTCTTCGTAGTATCTACTTCTTTTTTAACTTTGGCTTGCGTTCCAAATCCAGAGCGGGCCAGCTTAATCATCTCTTCGCCATTAACTTCTTGCCTTAAAAAGTTCATCAGCTGTTCTAAAGATCTTTGGCTATTTTTAGAAATTTCGTCTCCGATACCTGGTGTGTTGGATACTCGGTGCCTCTCCCATGCTCTCAGGACGTCTTCGGGAAGGCAAGACTCCACGAGTGGAGATGAAAAATCCGCAAACCTTTCTTTGGATCTGCCTAAAGTATCTAAAGCTCGTAAATGTGATTCAAGCTGGTCGTATAAAGTTGTTAATTCATCACATTTCCTGCCACTAACAGCATTTTTCATAACCCTCTTTAATAGTTCTCGTATATAGAATTGAACTAGCAAATCTTCCCTGCCAAATCTCTCTTTAAGCAACTCAATTGCTTTTGGGTAATTTTGAGTCGTAGGTGGAAAGCTTTCTATTAGACTTGCAACTCGAGATCCCGGAGTAATCGCTTGAATAAGATACTGGAACTTATCCTCAGATGGCATTTCATCGTCCTCATGGATTCTAGAAAACTGGCTCCAGAATCCCAAAAAGGATTTCGTGTCACCGTTAAATTTTTGAATTTCCAGCTTAGGCAAGCGATATTTCCTATCACAAGATCTTGTGGATTGCTCTTCAGAGCCATTTTCATAATTATCCAGTTTAGATTTGAATGCTAAAAACTCATCTCGATAATTTTCAGCATCGCTGAAGTCCTTAACGTATTCCTTCTCTTGATTTTCACTAAGAAACAACTCCGAAATTGATTTCTGAACGGCTCCTAATCGTTCGAATTTATCAGCTAATTGTGAACTCAATCCACGAATTTTGATTCTACTTTCGTTTTCGAAATTTCTCCAGATATACTTTTCGTAAAAGCACACTGTTTCGTTTTACGAACGAGACCTCATTATAAAATAAGAGGCGAAATTTGCAAGTTAAACAATGCAAAGAATACGCTTAAATCTTAGTTATAAAAAACAAACAACCATCTTTTTCTCCATATATTTATTTATTACTGTTGCCAGATGCAGCTTGCTATTTATTGAGTAAATAATCATAACGAGTACGATTAAAAGTATAACGATTCGCAACACTCCCACCTTTTGTATTGATTTTAATCAAGACAAAACTTAATGAACTGATGAAAGTAGACCAAAAGGGGAAAATGTTTGCGAGAGAAAAACAACCTTAAAGTGATATTACAACAACTGGTATGAGAAACTACTATTACAGAATATTGCAGAGTAATACTTAAACTTAAATCTATAATATTGCTTAAAATTTACATTATTATAACTTAAAGTCTCTAAAGTAAAGTCAATAAAGTTTCTTTCTAGTCAAAGGTCTAGTCTCTGTGGCATCTTCACTTGACGACCACTTCGGGTACACTTTACTTCAGAAGTCTCTAGGGTATTGTCTCCAGAAACATCAGAAATCCGTGCTTCGGTGATGGGTGGTAAATCCTCGGACCGTATTTCTAAAGGATAGAGTCGTTGAATAGGCCGAATAAGAGTAGTATGAGCCAGTTTCAATCGAGCGACTCTTCGTTTTCCATCTTTGCCCGAGATCAACTCCTCGACCCGTGATAAGGGCCACTCTATTCTCTTAGAATTATCAGATCCCACAAGAACGATATCACCCGCCTTCAATTTGGAACGTTGTTTATCTTCAGGATTTTTCACCAACGCAGCTAGATATTCTCTTTGGAACCTCTTGCGGAAACTCTCACGAACCTTTTGAAGGTAGCACAGTCTCTTTCGTAAATGGTTGCTGTCAATCAGATCTAGATCAACTGTGTCACGATGTAATGGTGGACCAACTTCACGCAAAAAATGGGCAGGGGTCAAAGGCTTTGGCTCTTCAGGATCCTCAGATGTGTAGGTTAGAGGTCTTTGGTTGATGGTACTTTCGCAGTCAGCCAACACAGTAAGCATCTCTTCGTAGTTGAGACTAGCTTTGCCGATGTTCCTCTTCAAAAGATCCTTGAGAACTCTAATGAGACGCTCCCACCATCCACCGTACCAAGGTGCACTTGGAGGATTAAAATTCCACTTTATTTGTTGTGCTGCACAGTCTGCTTGAATAGCTTCCCAGTCCAAATTTTGAAGTGCTCTTGCGGTACCTAGAAAATTTGTTCCTTGGTCTGTATAAATAACACTGCATCTCCCTCTACGAGCGATGAATCTTCGCAAAGCTTGAATAAAGGCATCAGTTGACAAAGACGTTACCAACTCAAGGTGCACGGCACGATACACAGCACAGGTAAACAATATGATCCAAGCTTTGATACATCCTCGCAGAAAGACTGGGCCAGCTAAATCTGCACCGGCGACTTGAAAGGCAGCAACTCTCTGAATACGATCGGCTGGTAACGGCGCACACTCTGTTGTCGCATGTTTCACGGAATGCCTCTTACAGGGAATGCACTTAGAAATCACTTCCCTGATAATCCTCCGTCCTCTGGGGATCCAAAATCTATCTCTCAAATGTCCCAGTATGGTCTGTACACCAGCATGATTTAGGGTCTTATGTGTATACTCAATTAAACGTCGAGTTATTGGATGATCAGGTAGAACAATTGGGCATTGAAAGTCCTCGTTATCTTCACCAAATACAAGGCGAGTTCTGACCTTCAGTACACCTTCGTCTTCATAAAATTTCATTGAAGTTTTATACTTCTTCCTGTTCTCCTCTGACCACTCGCTCTGAATCATCTTTATTAGACATAGTTCAGCACTTTGAAACTCTTCACTGGTCACTGATCCTTCAATCTTCTCTTGAACTTTACGAGAGTTGACCCAGAAACGGAGAATCCACGCAACCATCCGTACTATCATTGAGTATTTCGAAAAATATAAGAATCTTTGACTTACAACTTCTTTCTGTACACTTGCTGCGCTCGTCACTATCTTCCTGCATTCTTCCAGCGCTTCCTCCGGACACGACAAGCTCGTTTCAGGCCATGACTCTTCATCTTCTCGTAACCACAAAGGGCCCTCCCACCATTTCTGTTTGAAAAGGTCGGACCAATTACAGGAACGAGATGGTAAATCTGCAGGGTTTAATTCTCCTGGTATATGTCTCCATGCGTTGATATCCGTCAGCTCTCTTATTTCCTTTACTCTATTCCCGACAAAGGTATTCCAAGGTTCTTGTTTCTTAATCCATGCTAACGCAACCATGGAGTCACTCCAAAAAAATGTCCTAAGAGGCAACTTCAGAGATTCTTGAATAGACTTGTATAACCGAGCAGCGATGGCAGCTCCTAATAATTCCGCTCTGGGAATCGTTGGACGGTTCATTGGCATCACTCTGGATTTTGCAGCCACCAAATTTATGAAAACTTCTCCTTGGTCTTCACATCGCAAGAATGCACAACAAGCATAAGCAAACACCGATGCATCTGAAAAAATGTGTAAAGTTGCATCATCGAGTTTTCCTCTAAACATTCTTCTTGGAATAGAGCATTGTTCAATCAGACTAAGATGTCTTGCCCAACTATGAAACCTCACTTTAAGATCCTCAGGAAGTTCTTCGTCCCAACTCAATTTCTTTCTCCAAGCTTCTTGCAGAATTAATTTTGGAACCAGCATTGCAGGGCAAGAAAATCCTATTGGATCGTATACGCTGTTTACTATTGAAAGTAAGATTCTTTTAGTTGGTGATAGACTTAGGTCGACAGATGTTTTGGGGGAAACACATGACATTTCATCTGTCTCACAATTCCACTTAAGTCCTAATACTGACTGAATTGAATCTTCTGAACTACCTGTAGAAAACCAGCATCGTAAATCAAAGCATCCAGCGGTCATTATCTCATTTGCCTGTCTCTTCAGAATTTGAAACTGATCTTCATCTTTGACACTGGTAATCAGGTTATCCACGTAAAACCCATCTTCCAATTTGCTCCTTGTAAAAGCCATATCTTCACCTTTAAATTTTTCCTGGCCAAGGTGATGCAGTATTGTTGCATTCAGCAGGAAAGGAGATGTAGTTATCCCAAAAACGACGCGGCAGTGTCTATATTCGACGATAGTTGAGCATTCAGGATCCTTCCACCACAAGAATCGTAACACATCTCTGTCTACTGGATTTACACTTATCTGCAAGAATGCTTGTTTAATGTCTGCTGTTACTCCCTTGGCACCCCATCTGAATCTGTTTAGTAATGGATGAATTTGTTGTGTCAAACTTGGTCCTGTACTCAAACAATCATTTAATGAAGCACCACCCTTAGTCTTGAATGAACCATCAAACACAGGCCGTATTTTCGTTGTAGTGCTTGATAACTTAATTACCGGTCTGTGTGGTAAGTAGTAGGCTGAATTCTTCACCTCTGAAAACTCAGCCTCTTCAATAATTCCTTCCTTTTGCCAATTCAAGAAAACTTCGTTATACGCGTTGAATGTGCCTTCTTGCACTATACGCTTCGTAACAGAACGAAGTCTGGCTGCGGCTACTTCACGATTGTTGTACAAGGGAGGATGTCCAACCAACCAAGGCAGTGTAACTTCATAACGTTGTTCATCGTTAACTTTCAGGGTTTCTTGAAAATGGATCAACGTGTCTTCTTCCAGCAGCTTCTTCTCATATACTTCTGTTGGATCAGTTATGCCCAAAACGTCTAGATCCCAAATGTTACGCAATTCAAAGTTCTTCAAAGCCAACGATACCATACTAAAAACTTCTTTTTTCTTGCCAAGACCCAAGATGGTCCAACCAACTAAGGTTTCTACAGCTGAAATCCCCGACTTGAAAATCTCTACTCTTCCTGTTAAAATGCTACCAAGGATATCCGCTCCAAGTAGGACTCTTATAGGCAGCGCATTTCTACCTACGTCAGTTAGGACTATCCCCCGGGAAGAGAGTTCGGAAATAAGGTTTTCATCTTGAATTCTAGGCAATGACGTACAAATCTTTGGCTGATCGAGGAATGAAACTGGTATCGAACATTTTCCGTCTAAACCCTCTATATTTACTTCATATTTTCCATGTTTAACAGCAGGTGTTGTTCCTCCGCCAAATAAACCTTGTGACAATATTTCCGTACCTGAAGATTGGAGATTTAACTCTTTAACTAAACCAGTTTCAATATATGAACGGTGCGATCCATCATCCAATAAAGATCTTACACAAACCTCTTTGCCATTATTACGAAGTCTTAACATAACAGTCTTGAGATAAACTTCTCGTTGGGAAGACTGGGAAGAAAGCAGTGCTGTGGCCTTTTCTTCTTGCTCAAGCTCTTTAGAAGGAGAACTTACGGATCCTCTGCTGAGATTTGGACACATTATCACATAATGTCGTTGATTGCACAGCAAACACCTTACTTTGCTTCTACAATCTCGGAAAAAATGTCCTTTTTTGAAACATAATAAACAACATTTTGCATGCTTAACCGCATTTTTCCTTTCTTCCAAACTTATTGCAGAAGCCTTTCGACAATCTTGACTATTGTGAGGCTTATGGCAAAACAAACAATCGGGCCTTCCAAACGATTTATCAGGAAGCGACGATATTAAAGCAGCTGCTGTTGGTTCGTCTTGTTGAAAAGGCTTATTTATTTCTCGTTTGCATTTCTGTCTTCCAAAACCATTTTCCGCCAAAATCCTATGTTCTTCACCTTCCACTTCATGAGATAAAAAGGCCAATAACGCTTCCAATAAATTTTCTTTTGTTACGTTTATCATATCTTCTTCGCCAATTTTGGCGTTTAATCTGTATCTGTCCCACGCCTTCAAAACATCAACGGGTAAACACGATTCAACCACCGGGTACAACATTGCTGCGTAATTGTTTGTAGTCACACCCAATGTTTCGAGTGATCTCAGATTTGAACCCAATTTGTCATAAAGTTCAGCAAGCCGGACATTTTGGCGATTCAGCACTAAAGCTAAAAGATCTCTAATATATACTTCAATTAATAAATCTGTCCTTCCAAAACGAGACTTCAAGTGGTCTATTACTTTCAAATAGTTTTCTTTGGAAGGTGGATAGCTCTCAACGATGTCTCTCGCTTTCGTATTTGGCTTAACAGACGCCAACAAATATTGAAATTTATCTTCCTCTTTCAAGCCATCATCCTTGTGTATGCGAGAAAACTGTCCCCAAAATGCTACCCAAGTTTTTGGAACAACCTCATATTCTTTCAAAATTATCTTAGGCAGCTTTAAATTCGCTCCAACTCGGGACTGAAAATTGCATGACTCGGCGACTAATTCTTTCTGAACATAAGAATCGTAAAATACTTTCACTTCAATAAATTTATCTCTATAAGATTCAGTTAAATCAAATTCTTCTTCAGAAATATCAGTTAACAGACTTATTTGAGAGTCCAAGTCAAACAACCTAGTCGATTTATCAACTATCTTATTATAAATAGTAAGAATTTCCTTACTTTCAATTTTCTCGGATTCTTCTAACTTCGCAAATTGATTGCAAGCTGTAGTAAAAGTACGACGTAGCTGTGTTCTTGCTTTCTTCAGATCTTCCAAGTTACTTGGAACATTTTTCTCCTCGGCCATTTTCATATGAAATTCCAAAGTAGGCTTAACTTTGAAGGAACACTAATCGTTGTATTCACAGTACAATATTTTCAAACGAAGTCGCAGAATTTCTTTTAATTCACGGACGCCATGTTTCGTTTTACGAACGAGACCTCATTATAAAATAAGAGGCGAAATTTGCAAGTTAAACAATGCAAAGAATACGCTTAAATCTTAGTTATAAAAAACAAACAACCATCTTTTTCTCCATATATTTATTTATTACTGTTGCCAGATGCAGCTTGCTATTTATTGAGTAAATAATCATAACGAGTACGATTAAAAGTATAACGATTCGCAACACACACCGTAAAGAACTGCGTTGCAGTCTTAAAGATTCCATGTTAAACAGTTCTTAACAAACTTATAACTAAGATATTATGAATCGTTTGCAAATTAACGTACCTTGTTTACTCTTGCAGCAGATCCGTTTCGGTCCTGTCGCGGACGCCAGATTTTGGAATCAGAACGTAGATTTGGCTTTAACACTTCTTTATTGCCATAACGCAGAAATCACAACATGAAAATAAGACTATATACATAGGGAAAACAAGAGAATTCTTATATTGACGTAGCTATTCGTATAACGTATTTTCGTATGTTCGAAGACGAACCAAAACTTATTATGCAATCTTTTATTAACGTTGCCAGTTTCCGCACTGTTAAACTTACAGAATATTCTAGCGGAAGTACGTAACTCATAATGAGTGGCAACAACTACAGGACCGATCTCGACTACGAGTCTGGCAAATCTGCGGACGACCATCTGGACTGCAAGCTGATTCAGCCGATTTGGAGGACGGCCCTGATAAAAAAAAATTGTAGGATTGTATCTGGATTGCGGGCTAGGTAAAACTCCTGAAGGCCATATCTGAACAGCAGGCAGTATCTGGTCTGTCCTAATGAACATATTTGGTGGACTGTGGGCCGGGTAAACCTGTCCGGAGACCGTATCTGAACTACGGTCTTGATAAAAATTTGGGGGGCCATATCTGGTCTGCAAGCTGGCTAAACATATCCGAAGGGCTTATTCGGCATGAGGGCCGATTAAACCTGTCCAGAGGGCCGTATGTGAACTCCGGGCCTGCAATCAATGTATTCACTACAATGTATTTACCTTACACGTACAGATTTTTGTTGTATACGTGGTAGTTAAACTTGATCCCAATGAGAACTTAAGCTAATTATATAACAGCTCAAATTGCTAAAAACATTAAAAAGTTACACAAATTCAATAAATATTCAGTAGTATGCACATTCGAATGGCCTAACAATGTTAAAACGTAACTCAAATTCAAGAAATCATCCAGTATTATAGACATTCGCATCGCTAACTTTTTTAGTAAATGTTATGTCGCCAAGAGATGCGATAAAAAATCAAATCAATCAACCAAGCTGAATTTTCGCGTAGCAGTCACGTGACTACTAGCCACATGTTGGGGACACTGAAGCTCTTCGCAAAGCGATGCTCGGTCTACTTATATTTCACGTCTATGGGCATTACTAGTCTGCAAATCGTTAGCCATTTGTGATTGGTTGAGAAATTTACTATAACGATTTAGAAAGCTCCTAAGCAATAATTCTCTCCAATGGATACCTTGCCAACTCAATCGCCAAAACGTGGAGCTATTTTTCTTTTCATTTGACACCCTCAGAACGTGAATGGATGGATGTGAGCGCTATTGAAGAAATATGAAGCTGCGAGCATATGCTCCATGTATTTCATCAGAATGTATCATCTGCGGGTGTCATGTCAAAGGAAAGGAACAAAATAGCCTTATGCTTTAGCGAGATAGGGGTTTTTCAGTAGCTGCGATAAGGAAATTTCTGGACCAATCACAAAAGACTGAAAGTGTGCACAGACGTGACGCGCAAATGCTAATGATTGAAGTCATAGTGTTGTTGAAGCCTAAAAAAGAGGGCTACTGTCGTATTTTGCCCTGAACAAGATCCATTGGAGTTGTACTTCTGCATGCACAAGCTATTATATTCCATGGAAACGTTATCTACGGTTGTTGGAACGTAACTGGAATACTCACTGTTTAATTTTAATGTTTATCCTGTGTTGTAGTTTGATGCATTTCCCCATACTGTTTTAAATAAAACGAGAAAAAAAATTATGGCTCCTGCTTGCATATTATTACAAACAGTTAATTTTTCCAAAGTTTGGGTGCCTTCATTTTCCGTAGTTCGCAATGCATTATATCCTGCTTGGCATCTTACACCTATCCAAAGCAAAGAAGAGCTGGATAGGCTTGAAGCGGAAAATAAATTGGATTCCTTGAAAGTGATACCCGTGAAACCAGCTCCTACAGACATGACTAACTCGCTCTATGATGACCCTATGGTCAATAAATTTACAAATATGGTTATGCAATGGAGTGAGCGAACACTTGCTCGGAAAATGATGCATGAAACCTTTGCCAGAATAAAGCGAATTCAGCTAGCCAAATACCATTCTGCGCCAGAGAAAGAGAAGTCTACGATCGAACTGGATCCAAAAAAGATATTCATGACTGCTGTGGAGAACTGCAAACCTATCCTTATTGTATCACCTATTAAGAAAGGCGGTACAACATATCAAGTTCCCATGCCTATAACAGATCATAGATCACGATTCATATCTATGAAATGGCTGATTATGGCAGCAAGAGACAAAGAAGGTGCTATAAGCTTTGTAGAACAGATGTCCAAAGAACTTCTAGATGCATTTCATAATGAAGGTCGAGTCGTAAGAAGGAAGCAGGATCTTCATAAATTGTGTGAAAATAACAAAGCTTATGCACATTATCGATGGTCATAAACAAAGTTTGGAACAGCGGTAGTGTAGGGCATTTGGTGTTTTTTCCTTGGTGACTAAAATGGTCCCCAAGGTCCAAGACATTGCACATTCGCCTTGATTAAATATTAAATTTCATTAATAAACACAACATATAATTAAAAATAAAACAAATATTAACATCTTAAAACGTAACATGAAATAAACACAATATATAAATCTTGATTAAATAAGAGATTTTGATTAAAAGCAAATATGGATTAAATATATAAATCTTGACTAAATATAAATCTTGATTAAATAATAAAACATTTAAATTACAAAATTCAAAACAGCCACACAAATGCAAAAGAAATCAAATATCGGCAGAAATTTAAAAAAATTGTATTAAACCGTAATTTTGAATTCCTCCGGGTTTACTTCCCTTAGTTCCGAAAATTTTGAAAAAATGTCAATTTGCTGTTCATTGCACGATTTTTTAAACATAAGCCAAATAGAATTTAAAACCTGTTTGCCGATTGCGTGTAGGCAAGCTAGTGGAACATTCGGGAAGTGAGGATGTTGCCAGAAATCTCATAAATCCGAAAACACCTGCCAAATGAAACCACACCAAAAAATGTCCTATACTACCGCTGTACCCAAAGTTATTATGTAGCTTAATTTAGCCAATTTCACTGTTTGAAAATAGCAATTTTTTAATGTGCTATTCATGGTTCCATACGTGGAGGTGTAAGTGATTGTCACAAGTAAATTGATCTGTAATGAACCTATTGCTAGCTTTATTAGATTATCGGTTAGAAATTGATCTGTTTTATTTATCCACCCATGTATCCTATTTTCATCTTGTAGTTTTGGTTAATCGTACCTATGGAAAAAATATAGGAAACTTTTTGAAAGGTGATACCTGGCATTTATTACTGCATGAAACGAATTCACTTAATATTTATGAAAGGGATTATGCATTTTCTAAAGGAAAACTGTCAGTCCTTCCCAATTATTCAACCAGCCAATTCAGGCATTAATATTTGTTTGTTTTTGGTGGAGTTTGTCTGGATATTTTAAAGGATATGAATCCTCGGTAAATATGTTGAATCCGGGGCATGTTTGTCACCAAATCAAGATGGCATCCAACACCAGTATGGCAGCCAACTTGCCGATTCGATTTGTTACATCAGGAAGTAAAAATAAGGAATTCAAAAATAAGCAATAAAAAGTAAAGAAAAATAAAACTTACGGTCCAAAGGTTTGTCAGGGTTCAAAATTTTACAAAAATTAATTAAAACAATTAATTAAATATTAAAACAATTTTTTACAAAAATTTAACATCCACACACTTTTCTACAAAAATTAAACCAATCAGTCATCGTATGGGTCGCCACATCCATTTCATTCATAACTCATTTAATTGGCATTTCATTCACCCAGTACCACGTAATCAAAAGAATCTTACACATGCAATTTACTGTTGTTTTCAAACCATGTTCCCTTTCGCACTGACTGCTTTCGCTTACGTCCATCCTTTCTATACAACCATTCGTACCTATCGCCCACATCCTTTCTGTATTTTAAAGCCATTTCACTCCCACATTCTGGACATTTCACACTATTCGCAATCAAGCCAACTTTCTGGCACCATTCAATCACTTTCAAGCTCTCCGGATTCGCTAAACATTCATACATTTTTCCAAAAAAATACATTTATACGTCCAGTCAAACCATCCACTGCCATACATAATCAAGGGTAAGTGAGTGGCTAATAAATCTAATATCACGAATGATAATTAAATTGAATTTCTAATTTTAAAAAAATCAATAGAAATGAGCCACTTACTTGAAAAGATGGTAATAAAAACTTTGGAAACCCAACGGCAAGCACCGAAACCAATCCCATGGAAAAAATACAAACTTAAACCAACGCTTCAAATCATAGAACACAATGTTAAAAAAAGGGTTGCCATAAAGCTAGATCAAAACGCCAAGGTTACCATGTTTGGCGATAAATCGCCAGTGCCCCGGATTCAACATCTCCACCTAATCCTCTGAAGTAGTTATGAATCGCAAAAGGTATTTTGTATTCAGGCTAAAGAATTTGTAATTTTTAGTTGGGTTTTGTACTTTTGAAAGATAACTGCTCCTAAAATACACATTGTTTACATTACTTTTAAAATACTGCAACTTTAGATTCAAAATGCGAGTATTGTTTATTACCACTTGACTTCTCAAACCCTTGATGCTATAAGTATATAAAGATGCTATAAAAAATCAAGTCACCAATAGAAAATAAAATAAAAGGAACTTGCAAGAAAATTCATGAAAAAGTTTCTACTTTTCATTAATATTCAGCTTGCAAAAAGTGAATGTGTATGGTTTTGTTTTAATGCAGGTAACTCTTATTTCAGTTATTTCAAAAAAACATCTAGAAACATGTTTTGAATTTGGAAACTTCGCCTTGTCATATCTTATTTAGCCTCGTTGGCTTTGAAACTGCCCTTTTAAGGAACTTTTGATTTTAGCAAAAAGAAAAAGTTTTAAGATGCGGGATCTCATAATCAAACCGATGGAAGTGAAGTAAAAAATTCAGACCTCTACCCTGGAAACGAATCGATATCAATATGGGTCGATTAGACTCCAACAATAAAAAGTGACTTTTTATGTAGGATATAAAAGATATTCACAACTCATAAAACAAGCCTATGTTTTTGAGGATTACATAAAATATAAAAGGCTTATAATCTGAATGTGATATGCAACGAATTACGAAAATGGGTTGATTCATGCTAGATGGAGAGAAAGGTTAAAAAAGAATGTATTTTTCTTGGAATCAGGGTATGAAAAAATCAACAATGGGATTTTTTAAAAATTAAAATAGTATTTTTATGATATTAATTAATCCCTTGCCCGTACAAGTTTAAACTTGGACATCAGATACATAAGTCACAGTGTAATTTCTAGATTGTTCTGATTTATGTCAAACAATAACATTAATGTATTATGAAATATAGCAGGGTAAATTTTTGAAAGATTGAAACATGATATAGAGGAATTAGCAAAGTTAATCACATGATAGAGTAAATAGAACAGTACAATTTTCCCATCTGGTTCTCTGTGATTCAAAATTATGTGGTGGTGTTCTGGATCTTTCCTTTCGGGTTTGATCCCGGACCACTGCCAAAAGCCCGTTGTGTTGCTCCAGTGCGACATTAATTAAAATACCTACCTACCCATTTGGTTCTCAAGCAGTTTAGATTAGTTTGATTTTAATCCATAAACGGTGGCATGAAATATTTTGGATCTAGATAAATAAGGTTGTGGTATCCCACTAACACTACATATTATAAAATTTTGTATAAAATTAATCAAAAATCAGACGAATTTCGGAATTTTTTTGCATTATATACTTATATGTGAATAAAATGTATAGATTTCTTTAATTATTTTTATATAAAGTAATTGATTAGAGAAAAAATTAAGTCACCAATAGAAAATAAAATAAAAGGAACTTGCAAGAAAATTCATGAAAAAGTTTCTACTTCTCATTAATATTCAGCTTGCAAAAAGTACTTATTTATGAAACAATGTTATCTGTAAGTAAATAGTAAAAAATGAGACGACATGGAAATATACGTAAATGGAAACCAAATACGCCAACTTTTCAAATTTTCTGACCTGATAAGTGCTTTCAAGATATATTCCCAAGCACACAAAAAAGGTTTATACATCTCTACTATTATAAAAGTGTTTGTGTGTGCGGTGTTCAGACGAATCTATAGCACTTACAGCCATGAAATTTGGCACACATGTAGTCCTAAAGGTGACTGAATGTCCCTCGAAGCCCGAATTTTAAAATTTAATCTAGAAAATGTTTTAATTAATATTTTGTGCTGCCCCTCCTCCACTCTGACGTATCTGCACAGACTGATCTGACAAAGTTACTTATCGCGCATTCTAACTTCTATTAATGGTTTGAAACCGGACCATCCAACGTTTGAAAAGAGGTGGACGATCATCAAGCATAAGTACAAATTATTAAAAATAATGTTCTTAAAGAGAAAAAATTTTACTTCAAAACAATAGTGCTTTTATAAAATTGTGATAAATATCTTTGACGATATTAGTATTTATATATCTATATATTAATACGTGAAGAAAAAACTTTGTACCCCTTTTTAAGCACATTGCGCGCACGGAGGAGTATGAGATTTGGCATAATTAAAGTTCATATGGAGAAGGAGTGCAGAAAGATAAAATTAATGTATAATATGCGTTACAAATATATTAAATTAAACAAAATAAAACATCCATTGTTTACGTTCATATACTGTAATCTATATATTAATACGTGAACAAAAACTTTGTACCCCTTTTTAAGCACATTGCGCGAACGGAGGAGTATGAGATTTGGCATAATTTGCCACCACATAAGTTAGTATTGAAAGTTAATTGTATCGTTTTGCTGATCAGAAACTTAAATACAAAGGAAGCATTAGTCAATGGAACAAGAATGCGCATCAAATTTATGCATCGTAATACTATTGATTGCGAAGTTTTAACTGGAACCGCATGCAATAAGAGAATTTTGATTCCACATATAAATTTAACATATTCCGGAATATATTACCATTTAACTTTCAAAGAACTCAATTTCTAATTATACCTGCATTTGCATTGACAATAAATAAGTCTCAAGGACAAACATTCAAAAAATTGGAATTTTATTGAGGCAGCCAGTTTTTACACATGGCCAATTGTACGTCGCAGCAAGTAGAGTTTGATGGTTTGAGATTTTATATTTCAGAATATAACGGTCAAGGGCATTTAGCAAACGATGAAAGAGTTTTTACAAAAAACATCGTCTACACAGAAGTTTTGAATCATTAAATTCATTGTCGAACTATTTCAAGTTCAATGGACAACATTTATTTTTTTAACCACCCGGTTTTTTTGTTTCAATAAAAAATATATTAAAAAAATACGAAGCACGTATTCCTTATTTCCTTTTTTGGATTTATTTTTTATTTAAATTTTATATAATTTGAAAAAGATAGGCAAATTAACTGTGTAGCCTTGGCGAAACCTGTGGCCAGTATAGCAATAAAAAAAACCCAAGAAAATGTCAAACAACGCGTTATTGTTTTTTAGGTATGACTTAACCAAGCTATACTGCATTTTTCCTATGACGTATTTGTACATGCTCGCAGCTTACGTAGAACAAAATTCAAAAAAATTATATGCAATGAATATAGAGGTATACTCTTTGACAAAAGAACCTTATTAACGTTCAAACTTAAAAAATTAAATGAATTATGGTCGAATTTCGACCACTAGTTTAATTAAAGCTTTCAAAATCAACAATAGAATAACAGGTTTGATACTCCAAATTTAAAGCTTTTATCATTAAGTGGACCAACTTTCCTGAAGAACCAAAAATAATTAAAATTGAAAATCAAGTGGACCAACTTTCAAAAAGTCAAAATTAAAAGTATAATGTTTGTTAATAAATTACATGAAATGAAGTAACCGTGTTTATTATTGCTTAATCAATGTACACCTCATTCCTAGCTTTAAAATTAAGGGAATTACAGCCCACTTTCGTTTTTAAATTGTCACTTTCAACCTCCCCTAATAACATTAAACTTTGTTTTTTAATTTGTTTGTATTGCTTTCTGTTTTTGTTTGGGTATTTTTCACAAATAGTATAATGTTTGTTAATAAATTACATGAAATGGAGTAACAGTGTTTATTACTGTATAATTTCGCTGACATTGATTCATTTAGGGGGCCGCGGTGGCCCGGTTGGAAGAGTAACGGACTAGCAACCGAAGGGTTGCGAGTTCGAATCCAGCCAAACACCGTCGTGTACAAAGGGGGCTGGTGCACGTTAAATCTGTCGTGGCCTCAAATGTCCTCACGTTGGCGTGGTGTGGAAGTTTGGAGAGTGGGGTGCCAGCTCAGGTGTTGCCTCGTCATCTGACCGTGGTTCAAAATTACGTGGTGTTGTCCTCGGATCTTTCCCTTTGGGATTGATCCCGGACCGTCACCAATAGCCCGTTGTGTTGCTCCAGTGTGACGTTAATTGAAATACTCCCTACTCCCGATTCATTTAGGTTGTCAGAATCAGTGTGGTGACATAACAAGACTTTTTAAAAGTATAGCGTTATATTTAAAGATTCAATCACATTTTTATTTCAGTAGTGGTTTTTCATAACTTACTTTTGAATTTGTATAATTTCTGCAATTTTAATCTCATTTTTATATCAGGTAAATAACTGCATTATTTTGGTTTAGCCAATTGGTATTGGTATTTTCAATTAACGTCACACTGGAGCAATACGACGGGCTATTGGTGACGGTCCGGGATCAATTCCAAAGGGAAAGATCCGAGGACAATACCACGTAATTTTGAACCACGGTCAGATGACGAATTGGTTTAGCCAATAAGCAACTTTTACAAGAATTGCCCGGGAGTGTTCAAATTTACAAATCTATCGACACTGCATGTGACACAGATGAGGCTGTGAACTACACAAGAGTTTTTGAGCACATTGGAGCCACCTGGAGTACCCTCGCACATATTAGAGCTGAAGATTGGGGCATCGATTATGCTTCTCAGAAATCTGCATCCACCTTCACTCTGCAATGAAACAAGACTATCAAGAAACTAATGCCGAATATTATTGAAACCACCATCATGACTGGACATGCCGCAGGCGAAGAGTATTCATTCCTTCGGATCTCCCATTCCAATTTAAACGACTTCAGTTCCCTGTTCGTTTAAGTTTCGCCATGAGCATCAAGAAGGCACAAGGACAATCGCTGAAAGTTGTAGGACTCGATCTCATTTAACCGTATTTCTGTATGTGGGTTGTTCAAGACTTGGAAAAGCCGAGAATCTTTACATCCTAGCTCCAAATGGAAGAGCATTGAACAGTGTATCATGAAGCTCTCTAAGCAGCTCATGAAACTATCAGTGAGAAGGAATGAGGCGACATTCCCGTATCATGTCAGGTGGTGGTGGGACTCATTCTTAAAATTACTGTTTTTTCTTTTTAATGTTTTCAGTATCAGTGAGGACATAACAAGAATGATGTCATGGGCAATGCCGTGCGGGTACTGCTAGTCTATATACACTGGCAGAAAATAAAATCCCAATACCAAGAAGGAGTTGTGCTAGATAAACGAAATTTGGGAGGCGTGTTTGTACATCTATTCAAATTTTGCGCTAGACGAATAAGAGTGGTGCTAGTAGCGCCACTATGAACATGCAAATCACGTTTGCTTTAAATACGCGATGTAAACTTCGTGAGCGCTATTTATCGTCTAGATTGGGCATTGTGAGCTACATTTGAGTCAAGAAGGCAGTATCAACAGCTTACTGAGTTTGAACGAGGCCGTGTAATAGGGCTACGAGAAGGTGGATTTTCTTTTCGCGATATTGCAGAAAGACTTGGCATGGATGTATTCACTGTGCATGATTGTTGGCAGCAGTGGTCACGGGAAGGTACTGTCTCAAGAAGACCGGGGTCCGGCCGCACACGGGCCACTACTGAGAGGGAAGACCGCCGCATGGCTGTGGCGCATCGTACTGTATCTGCAGCGGAAATTCGAGCTTCTGTTGGCACCAGAGTGACACAGCGAACTGTCACAATCGATTACTTGAGGGCCAGCTCCGAGCCAGACGCCCTGTAGGGTTTATGCCACTAACTCTAAATCACTGCCATCTGCGACTTCAGTGGTGTTAAGCAAGAGCTCATTGGAGGGCGGAGATCTGTTGTGTTCTCAGATGAGAGCCGTTTCTGTCTTGGTGCCAGTGATGGCCGTATGTTGGTTAGAAGGAGGCCAGGTGAGCGCTTGGAACCAAGCTGTCTGCGGCGTAGACACACTGGACCTACACCAGGAGTTATGGTCTGGGGAGCAATCTCCTGTGACAGCAGGAGCACTCTCATCGTTATCCCAAGCACCTTGACAGCAAATTTGTACGTCAGACTGGTGATTGAACCGATTGTGCTGCCATTCATGAGCAGTATTCAAGGGGGTGTTTGTAGTGATCTGGCAACACACACAATCGACACAGCAAGGTGACATCAGCAGTTGACGTCACTTTCCTCCAATGCTCTCACACTGTGTTAAGCAATGAGAGGGCAGCGGAGGAATACGTTGTGACTAAAAAGAGATTAGAATGTTCACTCGGGATCTCGCGCTCTCGTAGTTCAGAATGTTCACCCAGCATGTTTCTTGCTGTGTCGATGTTATACTGTTAAAGTTTGAATAAATATATGTTTTATGATGAGACTGAATCATTCTACGAACACGCACGCAACATCACCTTAATGGTGACCTGGACGTGATTTCAAACTTCTGGCAGTTCCAGCAGTTTCGTTTTGGCCAAGCAGGATGACCGATCCAAACGAAACAACTTCGGCGGTGAGAATACCTGTCTACAACCCAATGGACCCTTCACTATGGTTGCACATGATAGAAGCAACTTTCGAATTGGCCACTCCAAAACCAATTACCTCTTCAAAAACGAAATTCAACCACGCGGTCGCTCACCTACAACCCGAAGTTGCAGCGATCATCCGAGATGTCATCATCAAGCCATCCGACCAACCATACGAGACACTCCGAGAAGCGATCCTTACTCGATGCGGCGAAACGAGGACCCAAGAAATTCGACGTTTACTCTCCGGTGAACAACTGGGAGATCGAAAGCCCAGTGAACTTCTTCGAGTGATGCAGCGACGCGCCGAGAATAATCACATCGAAGACAATTTTCTTTTGGAGCTATTCATGCAGCAAATGCCTCTCAACGTCCAAACCGTTCTCGCATCCATACTTCCTGTGCCTATTGAAAAGGCAGCTGAAGTAGCCGACAGAATCCTGGAGGTAACCACTACGCAAACGTCTGCATGTTCTGCAACGCCACCAACTACTAGTGATAACGCGCTACTCGAGGAAATCAAAGAGCTGAGACGTGAGGTAAACAACCTTTGCCGTACAAGAAGTTATTCCAGACAACACCGCAGCAATTCCAGACGACGTTATAAATCCCCTTCCGCCACTGCGTCTGGAGTATGTTGGTATCATCAGAAATACAAGGTCGCAGCAAACAAGTGCACTCCTCCATGTAGTTTTTCGGGCCGCGGTGGCCCGGTTGGAAGAGTAACGGACTAGCAACCGAAGGATTGCGAGTTCGAATCCAGCCAAACACCGTCGTGTACAAAGGGGGCTGGTGCACGTTAAATCTGTCGTGGCCTCAAATGTCCTCACGTTGGCGTGGTGTGGAAGTTTGGAGAGTGGGGTGCCAGCTCAGGTGTTGCCTCGTCATCTGACAGTGGTTCAAAATTACGTGGTGATGTCCTCGGATCTTTCCCTTTGGGATTGATCCCGGACCGTCACCAATAGCCCGTTGTGTTGTGCCAGTGTGACGTTAATTGAAATACCCCCATGTAGTTTTTCGGAAAACCACGAACAGCAGAAGTAGCGGTGACATACTTCCTGCCAACACCTTCTCGTCACCTTATCATGCGCGATCGGTCTACGGGTACATCCTACCAGATCGATACTGGATCCGATGCCTCTGATCACAGTAGTAAGCAGAGGTCCTACTGCGGCGGAAGTGACGTCATCAAAAGGGGCGTGGCTTAGTGACGTCACAGCGTGACGTCACGGGGAAAGGGCGCGTGACCGGAAGTGACGTATTGACGTGCTGTTGAGTTGTAGATGTCCTGCTTGTGGGGAAAAACATTTAAGCAAGAGTTGAGTTGTTTTTTTATGGGAATGGAGTTGAGTTGGTTTTGTAAAAATTTCTTTTTTGATGAATGGCAACACCCAAACTTTAAGTAACACGTTAGAACATGAACCAAACTTTAAGTAACACGTTAGAACATGAATGCGAGTGGCAAGCTGATGCAATCATACCGTGACGTCAGTGTGTTTACGCTTGGGACTTGGATTTTTTTTTCCTTCTGAGATTTCGATGTGACGTCATATAAAGTAAAGTTGAGTTTTAGGTGTCCTGCTTGTGGGGGAAAACATTTAAGCAAGAGTTGAGTTGTTTTTTTATGGGAATGGAGTTGAGTTGGTTTTGTAAAAATTTCTTTTTTGATGAATGGCAACACCCAAACTTTAAGTAACACGTTAGAACATGAATGCGAGTGGCAAGCTGATTGAACTTCTTTACTTGTACATCCAGTTCTCGTGCTGTTGCCTTTTTTTATCTTGGTGCATTTTTAGGGTTAGTATACTCACGTATTTATTCAACGATGGATTTTTCAAAGAATACTACTACTGCTAGTTCGGTAAGTACGCTATAATTTTAAATACTATTAAGAAAAAAATAGCTTAAATATACTGATTATTAATATTATTATTATTAATTTTACGTACTTGTTAATGTAGATACTATTCGAAGACCCTGATTTTCCTATGAGAGATTCAGATGATGATGTATGTTACGTTTTTTCTTATTTGTCATTTAATGTATCTAAAAGAAGGTTTTTTTACTTACTTTTTTGTAAATGTTTATTTGAAATAAAGATTAAAGATATATACTTTTAAAGTTTCCTTTTTAACTTACAATACAAAATTATTATTTTTACTTACTTTTTTGTAAAATTTTATTTGAAATAAAGTTATATACTTTTAAAGTTTCCTCTTTAACTTACAAAATTACCTTTTTTGGATAAATTCTTTTTTGTAATATTGCATGAGTTATTTTTCAGTTTCTGTATTTTTTGTATTCCGATTCCCCGTTTTGTAACAATGTTTCTATATATTTAGATAATAGATGAATGCGATCAAATTTTTATGGAAAACCCATTGCTATTGGATGAATGTTCGCAGATCTTTATGGAACAACCGATGCCCTTGCCTTTATATTTACAAGTGGGATCGGGATTCGAAGTATCATTGTTATTATTTATGTTTTGTTATTAAGAAAATGTTTTATTTTCTCGGATCTTTTTCATGGTTAATTTTCGCATATATTCTAATTATTATTTTTTTTTTACAACTAGAGGTCGGTAGAGAATGAAGCTAGTTCATCACGTACCAATGAAGTATTTAGTGTAAGTGTTAATGTCGTTCGTAATGAAAACTTTTTAATAACTTTCTTTTAAAAGTCAATTAATATATCTTTTTTTAAAATAAGATGGAGAATGCAATTGTGATTTTGGAGCGATCTCGACGCAGGAACCTCAAGTATCAGGCGCAAGAAATTATCTATCGAGCTCATATAGATCCAGAGAGGCTACCTCTAGCCATGAGAAATACCCTTTCAGCCGTTGTTGACTCGGTTAGAGAGTTTTTTTCTGTCTTGATACGACGATCCACCGAAAATTTAAGTCCTTCAGATTTAATACGGTTTTGTATAAGAGCAGAAGGACTGGACAAGCCTATCTCAACAACTCTTATGGCTGTGTCTGAGGTGACTGTTGAGACGCTACTAAGTAAGGTGCTCAAAGTTTTACAATCGAAGGAACAAATCGTTTTGGACGAAGATTTTGAAGTAGACGTAATCACCATCCACAGACCTATAGGCGCTGGAAAAAATCGGAGGGTCATTAACATTTCGTTGGACCGTATACGGAAGAAATCCATTTTCCCGATCCCTAGCGACAGTGAAGACCTTTGCTGTGCTAAGTCCATTGTATACGCATTGGCTCACTTGGAACAAGACAACGCGGCCCTCAATGCCATTAGGGATAAAAGACGCCCCGCACTGTTGAATAGGGCCCGAGCTCTTCATGAAGCTGCCGGAGTTCCGCCAGGTCCCTGCACCTTCACGGAAATTAGGGCTTTCGAAGAATACATGGATGTGCAAATTGTAGTTTTCTCTTCGGAAAATCTAAATCAAGTAAGTTTTATATTTATTTCTTCTTTTGATGAACTTAAATTTTATCTATTTTAAGGTGTTAAAATCGAATGCTTGCTGTATTTTTACTTTTTTACTCGTTGAATTAATACATTACTTATTTGTGCTTTTTTAATTATATCCTTTTACATCTACATAATATATAGTTTAAAAAATCTGATGTATATCCTTTTTGTTTGGATTGTTAGGTAGCTTACAAAAACGACACAAGACCACGCAGGATCAATTTATGGTTTCACGATGACCATTACGATGTTATAAGATCCTTGAAAGGGTTCTTTGGATCAAATCACTATTGTGAGAGGTGTGAAAAACCCTTTCAAAATGTGGAAGACCACATTTGTGCCAATTCCTGCCATGTATGCAATAGGACGCAGTGTCCCGAAGATATGCCCACTCGATGTCTCGATTGCTATCGGCTGTGCAGGTCGAAGGACTGCTTTGATGCACACAAGATGTGCACAGGCTTGCAAATTCATTCTCTATGTGATAGAGTAAGTGTATTATCCGTGATGCGAAGGGTACAGGTGCATGTCTCTTTTTTCAGCAAGAATGTCCATTTATTCGATTATTATTCCTTACAGGTTTATCAGTGTAGGAAGTGCAGCCGTGTAATTCGAAGACGTGACTGTGCCCGCGAAAACCACAGATGTGAAGCCACTAAGTGCCCCTCCTGCCTTGAATTTGTGGTGTCTTCGGAGCACTTGTGTTTTCTCCGAACCGTGGGAGCAAAGAAACCAAGTGAGAAGCTGATCTTTTTCGACTTTGAAACTGATCAGTCTTCTGGTGAACACTTGGTAAATTTCGCAGTCTCGCAATATGCCAACGGAGATGAGCAGGTCTTCCCGGGGTATTCGGCATGCCAGGATTTTTGTGCTTGGTTATTTTCCCCCAAGCACAAAGAATACACCGCCATAGCGCATAACATGAAAGGATAAGGCTTAAAGAAAATATTAACATAAGTTAATATTGTGAAAGAGAGTATGTGTGCGTACAAAAAAACCTTGAACTTTTAGATTTTCTTTATCAAGGTTTATTAATAATAATTATCAGTGAATTTACTGAAATCAGATAATTGTATATTATATTTTATAAGTTAATTATTATTATTTCTTTTTAGATTTGATGGCCAGTTTATAATGGCGTACCTCTTGCAACAGGGCTGTGCACCGGAAGTTATCCCAAATGGATCACTGATCATGTCAATTCGACACCCAACTCTGGATATTCGGGTCATTGACTCGTTGAACTTTCTTCCCATGGCTCTGGCCAAGTTGCCGGGATGTTTTGGATTGACCGAGTTAAAGAAGGGGTATTTCCCCCATCTTTTTAATACTAGGGTAAATCAAAATTATATTGGGGCTCTGCCCGAGTGCAATTTTTACAGCCCAAACACAATGTCAGGTACAGCACGTGTTGCATTCTTGTCCTGGCATGCAGAACACAAAAATGACTCTTTTAATTTTAAAGAAGAAATGCTTTCTTATTGCAAGTATGTGTATTTTTTCTTTTAAATTTTCCTTTCTTCTATCAGGCATTATTTGTGACTTAAAAAAATTGAAGATTTAAAAGAATTAAAAAAAATATTTTTTCTTCTTCCAGATCTGATGTAGATATCCTCCGCCGTTGTTGCCTAGAATTTAGGATTCAATTTATTGAAGTGGCTGGTGTGGATCCCTTTCGGTAAAAAAAGAAATAATAATAATAAACATTACCTAATGAAAGAAATGAATTAAAAAACATTTCCTAATTAAAAAATTTGTTAAAGAAAATGCATATATGCGTAACTTGTTTTTTTTTCAGGTATGTGACAATTGCATCGGCCTGCATGGCAACATACAGGCACAACCACATACAGCCCAACACTATTGGCATGATTCCAGTGTACGGCTATATCAACAAAACCCTTTTCAGTGTTGATAGCATTCGGTGGTTAGATTTTCTAGCATTTAAGTACCAGATTGCTATTCAGCATGGGATGAATGGAGCGGGTGAATGTAAAGTAGCTGGGGTATCGGTGGATGGATTTTGCGCAAATTCAAATACAGTTTACCAATATCATGTAAGGATTACACAAGTTGTTATTTCATTTAAAATGCTTCAGCCTGTTCTGTAAAAAAAATTCACTACTAGGAACGATCAAACAAGAAAAAAAAAATCTGTATTTTGTTTTAATTTTCTTTTAGGGATGTTTCTTCCACGGCTGTGGAAAATGTTATGATGGGGACATTATACATCCACTGAAGAACGTTCCCATGGCTACGTTAAGAGCCACCACAGCTCATCTGACAGAAAAACTACGGGCCCTGGGATATGAGGTCGTTGAAATGTGGGAGCATGACTTCATGGCACAAAAAAAGGAGGATGGTGAGTTGAAGACCTTCCTTGAAGGTCATGGTTTGACTAACCGCCTAAATCCTCGAGATGCGTTTTTTGGAGGTAGGACAAACGCCATAAAACTGTATCATGAGGGTGACTCAAAATACATTGATTTTACGTCGTTGTACCCATGGGTAAGTTCATACTTTATTAAGTTGTTCGGTATTACACGGAACAAATTGGTTCCCTTTTACTTAATTTTTTTTCCACTTTCAGGTTAACAAATATTGCACCTACCCCGTTGGCCACCCCACTATAATCACCGAGGATTTCGGAGATGTGGAAGAATACTTCGGGATAGTACATTGCCGAGTAATTCCCCCTAATCAACTGTACCATCCTGTTCTCCCATACAGGTGCCAAAATAAACTCATGTTCCCTTTATGCCGGACATGTGTTGAATCATTAAACCAAAACCCGTGCACACACACGGACGATGAGCGAGCACTGGTTGGCACTTGGGTATCGGAAGAACTCAAGCTGGCGAAGAGAAAAGGGTATCGTTTTACCCATGTAAGTGCGTTTAGTGTTTAAGTTTTTAAGCATTTTGTTTTCAGAAAAAAAAATATTGTTAATGATATCTTTCTATATATATATATATATTTTTCAGATTTATGAAGTTTACAATTTTGAGGCCACTTCTGATACCCTGTTTAGGTCATATATAGACCTATTTTTAAAAATCAAGCAGGAGAGCAGCGGTTGGCCTGCAAATTGCAAAACTGAAGATCAGAAAGCTAACTACATTCGCCAGTACGAGGAACGGGAAGGAGTGAGATTAGAACCCGAAAAAATTAGTAAAAACCCGGGGCGCCGACAAGTGGCCAAGCTGGCCCTTAATAGTTTTTGGGGAAGGTAGGCATTAAAAGTTAAATTTAAAAAAAAATAGCAAGTATGAGGGAAACACATTCTCATAATTTCTTGTTTTTCTTACAGATGGGGAATGAATACACAAAGAGGGCAGTTAACATACGTCAACAAGTTATCTGAATTTAATAAAATGCTAGCAGATACAACCAAAAATGTAAGAGTAATTTACGTTATATATATATATATATATATATATATATATATATATATATTATACTTTTTTAATTCGAATACAATTCTTTTGGTAACACTTCATTTTTCTTTTCAGATAAAAGACGTATATCTACCCACAGCGGAAGTTGCTGCCATCCAGTGGGAAACATCAAAAAACTTTTTAAAACAAGATGCCACCACGAACATATTTCTGGCGGCCTTCACTACAGCTTGGGCTCGTCTCAAGCTGTATGAAGAGATGGACAGACTGGGTCCCAACGTCTTGTACCACGATACGGATTCTATCATCTACGCCACAAATGGCCAAAATGATCCTCCCTTGGGAAACTTCTTGGGTGAATTCACGGACGAATTGGATGGAGATGTGATTAAAACTTTCGTCTCTGGTAAGCAAAATGTTTATATGAAAACTTATCATTAAAAAACTTTTAACCATTTCAGAGATGAAGAAAAAAATAATCATAAGTGCTATATTTTTATTTTAACTAACCGACTGTTCTTAATACTCATTGTAAAGTAGTAATGATAATAATTGATGGCACAAAAAAAATTATTAAAAAACATATGATAGGTGGTAATCAGTTATGTATTTATTATTCATGAACTTATAACTAACTGTTCATATACTTATAAGTTTTTTATTTTCTCAGGTGGGCCAAAGAATTATGGCTACAAAACAGCTTCAGGAAAAACGTGCTGTAAAGTACGAGGCTTTACTTTAAATTTTCGAAATTCCGAATTTTGAGTCAATCCGAAGCATGATTCAGGAGCTAGACGAGCCAAGAACAATGAAGGTAGAAAATCCATCCAAAATAACAAGGGAGGCAAAGAGAAGAAAGGTGGTAAATAGAGAAGAAACAAAAGTCTACCGTATCGTGTATAACAAGAGAGTGATCCAGCCTGATCTGTCAACCCTTCCATACGGGTATTAAATTGTAATGTAAAATAAAAAAAAATTGTAAATAAATAAATGTAAATTTGTAAAGATGTGTATAATTAATTATTTATTTTTGTGAATTTTAAAGTTAAAAAAACACACAATAAAAATAAGAATTCATGACATTTATTTAAAAAAAAAATAATGAAAATGAGAAGGTTACAATGTTTGCCATTTCTTCGAAGATAATCTTTTTCTGGCTATCTTAGGTTTTGCATACATAGTTTTAACTTCAGTTAAATAGTTATTTTTTATAAAATCTCGTGGAAATTTGTTTCCCTTTAATATTTCTTCAAACTGTTGAAAAGCAACTGGCCTACGAACTCTATTTCTCAATAGAAAATTTATAAGTTGAATTATATCTGAGCCAGGGATCCCCTCTTTATTTAGCATAACTTCTCTGTTCTTGTTCCATGAAATGTTATGTTCCTTTAAAAATTCAACAATTTTCTGGGCAGTATCTTTATGTTTCTTCGGAGCAGATTCCAGAATCCTATTTTCTAGGTCAAAAGTTTCCTCCGAAGGCTGTTCTTCAGGTTGATTGACAATATTATAATATGGTAATGTGACATATTTTTGCAAAATCTGGATGTACAGCTTGGCCTTTTCATCATCGTCCATTTTCTTTTTTAAGATATGATGAATCTGAGTATCTAAATCACTCAAATGGTCCTCTTCCATTTGCTGCATGCGGTCCAGCGGTACCAGTGCAAACTTTTTGCTATGTTCCATGGATAAGGGATGATAGGACAGTTAGTGCAGCGGGGAGGAGAAAGGATAAAAATCCGTCACCTTTTTGTACTAAAAGACGCCTTTTTCTATAGAGAGGCACTCTCTTCTCAGCGAGTGTTCTCAAAGTTCTCTTAAAAGGAACGAGTCGATTTTTGGAACGCTTACTGATTGGAATGTTTCCCTTTAAAAGATTTAATACAGATTCACAAATTAATTTAACGAGACAGTTTGGGCAATTTTTCAATACAGCTGCTTTTTTTCGACTCTTCTGTAAGAGTTTCAGATATTCCACATCCTTCTGAGAGGGCATTCTGAATCGAAATGATTTCACCTGCTTGTACACTTTGTTTTATATAAGCTGCGTAAGCACCCGCTTTGTACAAAGCACAATAATGAAATCCAATCAGATGATGAGAACAAGTCACTGAAAGTTTGCTTGCAGATAAATCTTTGATCTTGGGGCAATCCAAGCTTTCAATATTTTGTCCTAACAGATTTTCTAAAAACTTGATCTTTTCTAGTCCTTTCACATAAATAGCAGAATGAACCGATGACAAGTATTGTAAAATAATACGTAGAGTACTGTAGGGCAACGTACCACTGTTCCATTCCAGATGATGTCTGTTTCTTATAACCCAGGCGAAACACCTTTGTTGAACCACCGATAAACTCTTCCAAGGGTGAGGGGGAAGAAATGTCCAACAGGCATGATGTCCTTCGTTTATGGAATAAAAAGCTAATTCTTTAATAATGTAACACCCAGACTTAACTTGAAAACCTTCAAAATCAATCACTACAGAAGACATGTTACGTACGCAATGTCTAAAACACGAAATTACCTATCGAGGTTCATACACGAAATGCTTATCACCAGGAAATATTCCTGTACGTAACCGTAACCGTTCAGTCGTTTCGGGTCTTAAGTCAATGAGCAAATAACTAAAGGGCGTTGAGGTAGCATCGTCAAATATTTCTTGAAAAGCTTTGATTTTCCTAGGGAACATTTGTCTGGCTAGATGCATTATTTGACTTTTATCTCTAGGATTTTTGTACAAAACCGCGTAATGTGAATTCAAATGAACATTTCTCATTTCTTTGCCTTGATGGAAAAAATTTTGCGTTATAAAGATAATTGAAAGATTTCGGTGATGACTCCCTTTTGTAAAGAGGTTGCTTAAACGAGTATCACTGGCTAACTCTGTCATTAAATCGTCTATAATAATTAAGGCATTTTGAATGGAACTAAGATTAGAAGGTAAACCTTCTTCAAAAGTCACATTTTTCATGGAATTAAAAATAGGTTGATAACTTCCGTAACAGTATACAATATGCGTAGGCATAGGATCAAACATTTTATGATCTAATAGTTTTTTCACGAAAACGGTTTTTCCTGAACCCGTAGGACCACTGAGAAGACATGTAGAAGGATGAACAAGCTTAGGGAGCTCCATTTTCCAATATGTGTTTAATTTAAAAAAAGCTTTGACTTTTATACTTTACAGACAATGTCTGTGCAACCTTTAATTGTGCGTGCCACGAGCTCACACTCGCTGATTGAATCGACAATATTTTGAGTAAATTCCAAACAGTGGTTTTCAAAGACATTTAAAGAATTATGAACACAATCGCATATTGTTTTCCCACAAACTGAGTGACTGAAGAACAGATTGGAAAATTCGTTGCATTTAATAAATCCCACTGAATCAATTTTTTGGTAAATTTTATACATTTCAAGCGTCGTTTTATTTTGTGCTAAACTACATGATTCATGTTTTGGCCAGTTGAGACAAGTCCAAATAATAAACACAGAAAAACCAATGTAGGAAAATATAAGCAATGCTGTTAAAAGATTTCGTATGGTTGTGTTGTCCATTTTTTTGTATGACTTACTCTGGTGAATACTTTTAACAAAGTGTTGTCTTTTCTCTACGTAAACCCTTTTAAACTCTTGTATTTTAACCCCAAAAACCATTTGTCAGAAAAATAATAACAAACACATGTAAAAATCACAACAAAATAAATACATAAGACCAGATCATATTTTTTTTCTGATATAAAACAAATTTTTATTACTTTTTAAAAATCATTGTTACACCGTATCTTTTCTTGACAAACTGGAACATTCTAAAATCATTCTTCCTTCCACTAAGTTGAGTAAGAATAAATTTCATACATGACCCTTGACATCGTTTAACAATGAAATAAATGCAATAATGTCCACATACGTTAGATGTTAAGCTTTGAAACGGAACCTCGTTCCAATGAACGTGCTGAAACGTCTTGACAAATCTTGTTATGTCTTGCCCAAATGCGTCGGGAGGCAATCCATAAGAATCAAAAAATTCAACAGTGTTTTTATCCTGAATGTAGACGGCAAGCCAATGAGTTCCTTTTTCATCATGTTTATCGGTATTCAACACCATAGCAGAGGGAAACTTTCTAATTTTTGGTATTTTGTCCGAAGGAAAAACACCCGCAAAATATCTCATGGAAATAGGGTCACGAGACAAGATTTTATAAAGGTCTGACGAATTCATCAGTTTCCAAAATCATAGAGAATATTTCGAGCTTTATTGATTTCAATTAAATTTTCAAACTCCGCATACACCAACAATGAAACTGTTTGCTGTAACGTAGTTCCAAATTTTATTTCTATTCTTAAGTTACTGTGTCGAACAAGATTTAGATGTGAACCATCACAGAAATCTGGGGATAAATCAAAGCAAAATAAAGAATAACCTTTCGAAAATTCCGACCTTGAGAGGTACAGACCTCTATTTTCTGCATTCGTAAATAAATTCTGATATGCTCTTACAAATTGATCTTTTTCAAAATTTGGTTGGAGTGGGTTATGAGGCACGGGCTGACCATCCACATAGACTCCTATAAAATTAATATTGTAATGTTTGAACTCAAAGGGTGACTTCTTATAGTGTCCGTTGAACGCGTCGTTATCGACACAGGCAATCACAATGCGGTTAGGCATCTGTCCCGTAAAAATGTTATCTTGAACAAAGCTCATATTACCAGCCGGAATGGAATAATCTTTACACAGTACTCTGTTAATGGGGTATTTAGCTGCTGTTTTTTCCAAACCTTTTGCATGTCCTATAACAACACCGGGGCTCAATCTGACTTTGCGAACAAACAAGGAAGCATATTCCAACGAAACTTTAAATTCCCCGTCTCCCAACAAACAAAATTCCGGTTTACTGCGTATAAGCTTAATTTTCACATCCACCATATTTAAAAGGAGTCTCTCTTGATGAAACATATCCAAGTGCAAACGGCCAATCATATCCACCGATGCACCTAGCTTAAACATTTCAGACCGTTTATTGAATCCATCGTTAGGTTGAGCATCTGCCGTATCAAAAACATTCATACGTCCAGCAGTATCTTTAAAAAACAGTTCTGAAGACAATTGAGAAGTTTTAGTATCATAACCATGATTCAGTAATTTTTCTATCATGGCTCGGTATGGATAAGTGTTATTACTGGAGGAAACGAGTCTTTCGTTTAAACTGATATCCACCTGAGAAAACATGGAATGCAGAAAGAGATTTACAGGGCCTACTTTACTTTCAGTTGTGATTGGTTTGCCGTCACTTTTTAAAATTTTAACTTTAACATATAATTGGGTCTGTGACAAATCGAGGTATTCGTCTCCGCTTCCAGAGACATTGAATTCGATAGGGGTACCACCAGAAACGTTGGCTAGGGGATGAAATTCAACCCACTGACCTCTCTCGATGACAGTTTGTGTTGGATGTAAAGAGAATAATTCTAGTTCTGATTTTACACATTCTGGAGAATCTTTTAGTAGAAAAGCCATGGTGTTACGAGTCAAAAATATCACGTCCTTGTACCTTCCTGACTTTAGATGAAATGATACGTTTCGAGGGTTTGCGCTTCCTTTTAAACTTTCCATGACCAATCATCTCATCTGCTTTCTTAACCGCCTTTCTTGCTAATTTTTTCCCAGTTTCTTTTGCACGCGTTTTAACCGATGTTTTGAAATTTTCGCCCGATAACACGTCATTAGCAACCATTGTCCCTGTCCGTAAAGCTTCTTTTCCAACCGTTTTTGCACCACTAATCAAAAAAGGTAATGCTCTGCGAAATAGTTTTGCAAAAAATCCTCCTATTCCGTGCCCTTTCTGAAAAACAACTCCTTTATAGTAAGGCAAGCCATTTCCAATTTGCCCTGAATAATAATCTTCAAACTTTTTACTACAACACGTGTAAGGCACCAACATTTTGTTACTTCTTTTCTTGAATGTGAAAAATGAAAAATGAATCAATTCAGAAATGAATACTCTTTTTATATGATTTGTTTCAAGCGAAAATGTAGTTTCACTATCAACTTTCCGCGTTCAAATGAGACGTAACGACCAGTGTGCGTCCTTATAATGATTTCAATCGAGTCAAAATTTTTTCTGGAAACTGGTAAATAATGAGGTCTCTCAAATTGTTCCTGAATCATATCACCATCTCTTCCCTTCACTGTCAGAGTTCGTAAAAGAGGAGCTAAGATCCCACCAACAAATTCAGGCTGAATGATGCCGGTGTAAACGTACAACAAATGTAAATCAACATTAGGATCCGCAACAAAAGGACTCTCAGTGATTACTGTATCTGGGCCTCCATTTCCGGGAATAAAATTTTCTCCAATCACTTTATTAGGTTCAAAACCTAAGTTTTCAGCTAATCCCTTGGATAATTTCACCGTTGCACCGTTAGTGAGCTGCACCATCACCTTTTTAGTGTGTTTGTTATATTTCATTTGAATTTTTATGTGCTTTGGAAATGTATTTAAAATGTCAATCGGAGAATCATAAAATCCGCATGCTATTTTTCCATTAATTTTTATTCCGTTTCCTAAATCATATTCGAAAGAATTTTCACCATCAATGATGTTATTCCATATTCTGGGATAAATCATTTCAACTAATCCTACTTCCCATTCACCTGAGAGTTCCAGACGTTTAGGGAGTTTCGTGTAGAAGTGAGACATTGTGTTGCCAGGATAAAACTCGATAGAGCTGTCGCTGGGAAGTGTAATGTAGAACGACATCGTACAGTGAAAATGAGAAGGTAAGTACAGTGACAGCTCTATTTATATCATTTTGACATTCTCAACCCAAGCATTAAATTTTTCAGGATAACCCTGAAATTTCACAAAGTATTCCGTTTTCCCCTGACGCTTTCTTTTCTTTAAAACTTTTTCTACTGGATAAAATCCGGAATCCGAGATCTTTTGCAATTCCTCTTTGTAAAAACTTCCCTGTATCACTTCCCCTGCTAAATCTTTCAGTTTATACACAACAAGTATCCGATGTATTATTTTATCAATAGTAAAAATTTCTTTTGTCCAGTTTTGTTCGTATCCTTTTTCAAAGTGCATTTTCTCCCGACTAATACGAACAGTATCGTCAACCTTTAACTCTGAACTGCTCTGTTCTACAACAGATTGCTGACCGTATAACGTATCCCATACTTTTCCTTCATTTTGTAATGTCACTGATGAAGGCTCTGTTTCAATACTACGATGCCAAGTATGGTTATAACTATACATCAATTGGTCTATGACGTCAATATATCTCTTCGTATTTATTTCAGTAAAGTATTTCCACATTTTAGTTTTAAGAGTACGATTAAAGCGTTCAACGATTGAAGCTTTTGTTGAATTATGTGTGGTAAAGAAATGAACTTTCTTCTTTTTTAAGAAATTTTGGACTAGTTTATTTGTAAACTCTTTCCCAGCATCTGTCTGTAAGGATTGAGGAGTACGTTCCAAAAATATTTTTTCAAAAGCTCTCATTATAGTTGTAGACTTTTTATCTAACAGAGGAATGGCCCATGCATATTTAGACAAAATATCAATACAAGTAAGTAAATACTTATACCCGTCGTTCTGAGGGGCGAGAGATTGCATGTCCACTAAATCAGATTGAAACTGCTCGTTTAATCCTCCTACTATTACACGATTTCTCTGGAATTTGTGCCGTAAAGGCTTGTGTAAAGTATACGAATCTTTCGTTTGTAGCCAATTCTTTATCTGTTTTCTTTTCACGCGACCTTTTAAAGCACGCTGTAAAGCATTGATACCACCAAAGCTGCCGGGAAGTTTGGGATTCCGATATGTCTGATTCAGAATTTCTTCCATTGCAGCAGCGGTTGTGGTCTAACCTAAAGCTGATATTCATAATGACTGCTAAATTATAAGAAACACAGTATTTATATACTTCTCCTACATTCACTTTATGAACAGAATTTCACTATTAAAATTATGTAGCTAAACTAAATAATATTTAAAAATAATAATTAAAACAATTATGCAATAACAAATTAAACACTAAATAGGTCAAACATATAGTACACACAGTAAGAAGTAATATAAAAGTCTAAATAAAACGCACTCAGGGGTAATAAGAATCAACAAAATTTATTTATAAGTAATAAAAGTAAAAAAAAAATACATTACACTGATGAAAAATATGGAGGAATACAATCGGTATTTATATACATTTGTCGCACGGACTCCATGAGTTCATTTACATTCAAACATTCAAAAAAGTCACCTTGGAAAATCAAATACCTAAAATTTAACTGAGTACTATATTTTTGAACAAAAGTCCCAGCAAAATCACGCCAATCAATACTGTAAAGAATGGAAGTAAAATGCATGGAAAAAGAATCTTCCTTACTCTTATCTAAACAGGTATGAGCTATATTGTTCACAATGTAATTCTTACATCCGAAGCAATCCACATGCTTAGATATGTTCATTGAAATTATATCCTCTAAGTGGGAACACAAGGCTAATTTCATTTCATCCACCCCTTCTGGATTGTCAGGGTCACCGTTGTAAGTTTCTTCGGAATTAAATGTTGAACACTTTTCAAGTTCGTGTCTCACGAAATAATACAAGGAGTATGTGAATAGTGAAGTATTTACACATTCAGCAACACGCTGGTAGTTTTCGCAGATTTTAAAGATCTGCTCCCAACACAGCACAACACGTTCGGGCACAAAATGAAATGACATATCACTTTTGCGAAACAGTCTTTGTAGAATGAGAAATGTCGTGTCTCCCACAACTTCTTTAGACATGCACAGGTCTCTTTCAAGAATCTTAGCAGATTCCACAGTACCAAAAGTGAAATATTTATTCACTTTACTTATAAAAGAATCCCACACTTTTGGCGAAAGTGAAATACCTTCCTTCGTGGGCTGTAAGCTTTCACTCTCATCCGTAACGTACTTCCTGATGTGGACTCTGGTAAGTCCAGTGAACTTGTTAACAAGCAGGAACATGTTGTCTCCAAGATGTAACATCGTATCAGGCAGCGAATCCATCGTTATTTTTGGCTGTTCCCCAGGCATAGGTAAAGACTGTCTTTATTTTTGGTTTTTCACCAAGAACAGACAATGCACTCTTTTCAGCAATACGAGCTTTTTTCATAGGACCAGACTGAACAGAATTTCGCTTCATAGTTTTTTCAATGCAAAATTACTTCTGAAACTGATCAACAAACCTTGCAGCCACTGATAGAAATGATTTCTGAGGGGGTATAACTTACTTCCCAAGAGCACAAGATTAATCCACCAATCAGAGAAGCTTGAATAATCACGTGATACTAAGAAAATCCCTCCTACCTGGTCTTCAACAAATAGCAACATTCCTACCCTATAACCGGTATGATTGCATCAGCTTGCCACTCGCATTCATGTTCTAACGTGTTACTTAAAGTTTGGTTCATGTTCTAACGTGTTACTTAAAGTTTGGGTGTTGCCATTCATCAAAAAAGAAATTTTTACAAAACCAACTCAACTCCATTCCCATAAAAAACAACTCAACTCTTGCTTAAATGTTTTTCCCCACAAGCAGGACATCTACAACTCAACAGCACGTCAATACGTCACTTCCGGTCACGCGCCCTTTCCCCGTGACGTCACGCTGTGACGTCACTAAGCCACGCCCCTTTTGATGACGTCACTTCCGCCGCAGTAGGACCTCTGCTTACTACTGATCACGGCCAGCAGAGCTGACAGGAGACTACCAGTTCAACAGATATTCCAAGCCGCAAACGGTACCAAAATTAATGTTTTGCAAAAGAAAAACATTTAAAATTAATTTTGGATTAAGACGAGATTTTTCATTTCCTTTTTATGTATGGGATGTATCCTATAATATTATTGGAGCTGATTTCTTGCATAACTTTAACTTAAAACCTGATTTAAGAAATCGTCAACTTACTGATTCCTGTACAAATTTAAATTCTAATGGTGTATTAAGCGAGTGCAATATTTTTTCTGTAAAATCTTTTAATGACAATTCTATTTTTCTGAAATTGCTATCTGAATTTCCAAATGTAACTAAACTACCTGATCCAAATCACACTGTGAAGCATAACACTTTGCATTTCATTGAAACTAACGGTCCTCCTGTTGTATGTAAACCTCGCAGATTAGCACCCGATCGTTTAAAGATCGCCAAAAACGAAATACAACACATGTTAGATTTAGGTCACATGAGACCTTCTAAAAGTAACTTTGCTTCACCCTTGCATCTAGTGCCTAAGAAAAATTCAACTAATTGGAGACCCGTTGGCGATTTTAGATTACTTAATGCTCAAACTGTAAAAGATAAATATTGCATACCAAATGTATCAGATTTCACAGCTGAATTGCATGGTTGCAAAATTTTTAGCCATATCGATCTTGTGAAAGCGTATCATCAGATACCTATTAACCCTGCAGACATTCACAAGACTGCAATTTGTTGTCCCTTTGGTACATTTGAGAGTACTCGCATGCAATTCGGTTTGTGCAACGCTAGTGCAACATTTCAAAGATTTATAGATGAGGTAACGCGTGATCTTCATGGTATATTTGCTTTTGTTGATGATATTCTAATTGCATCGTCAAACAGTGACGAACATCTCATTCATTTAAAATGTTTGTTTTCTAGATTAGACAAATATGGATTTTGTATCAATTTATCTAAATGTGAGTGGTCAACCATCCTTAGAATTTTTAGGTTTCTTGTGTCTGAACATGGGGGTCTAAAACCACTACCAGATAGGGTAAAGGCTATTCAAAATTTTCTTCAACCTAATACTTTGACCCAACTTAGACGTTTTTAGGTCTATTTAATTTTTATAGAAGATTCGTTCCCAAAGCTGCTCATATTCTAGCCCCGCTAAATCAATTGCTTGAGGGTAAAAAGAAATCAACTCGCATCCTTAAGAAAACGGAACCTCCACTCGAATGGAATGAGGTCACTAACCAAGCGTTTCTAAAGGCAAAATCTGCACTTGCAAAACCCACTTTACTTAGGCACCCAATTCCTAATGCAAAATTGAGTTTCTGGACAGACGCATCAGATGTAGCTATAGGAAGCACTTTAATGCAATTTTCCAACAATTCATGGGAACCTATAGCATTTCTTTCTATGAAATTGGGTAAAAGTCAAAAGAAATGGTCTACATATGATCGTGAATTATTAGCCATATACTCCTCAATCAAAAAGTTTAGGCACATGCTAGAAGGTCGAATATTTACCATATTCACCGATCAAAAACCACTGATCTTTGCTTTCAAACAAAAATCGGAAAAATGTTCTCCGCTTCAAGTGAGACATTTGGATTTTATCTCACAATTTTCAACCGACATTCATCACATAAGTGGTGAGAGCAATATCATCGCAGACACGTTGTCTCGCATTGAGATTGATAGTATTTCAAAAATTTCCACATTGGATTATAAGCAATTAGCTGAAAAACAACTTCGCGATGAAGAATTGCAAAACTTCAATCCAATTCACTAGAACTTAAAAAGCACTACTTTCCCCTAGAGGACATTGAATTGTACCGTGATTCAACAAACACCCAAGACCTTTTATACCTAAATCTTATAGAAGTGTAATATTTGAAAACTTGCATTTCTTTTCACATCCTGGCATATCAGCCACAACCAAATTAATATCTAGTCGTTTCGTTTGGCCTGGTATGAGAAAAGACTTAAAAACTAGAGTTCGTAACTGACAAATGTCAGCGAGCTAAGGTATTCTGACATACGTAAGCTCCACTTGGCACATTTGCCCAACCGGACGCTCGTTTTTCTCATACATATTGATTTCATCGGACCATTGCCACCAACAGACGGAATGCGGTATTGTATGACGATTATAGACAGATTCACAAGATGGTCTGAAGTGATTCCCACAGCAGACATGTTGGCAGAGACCACTGCTCGTGCACAATTGGATCAGCAGATTTGGATCACCTGTCACAATCACCACTGACCAAGGTCAAAATTTTGAGTCTCATCTTTTCAGAGAATTAACAAACATCCTAGGATCACACAGAATCCATTCCTCCTCTTACCACCCACAATCAAATGGGATGATTAAGCGATTACATAGGCATTTAAAAGGCGCTCTTAGAGCTCACGAAAATCCCAAATGGACAGACGTTTTACCAATCGTTTTACTAGACCTAAATGATTAAAAGACTAAGAATGACCTAAATGCTACTAGCGCTCAGCTTGTGTATGGTACTACCTTGCGTTAACATCCGATTTATTATCTAACGAATCATATAAACAACCAGTTATGTGTCCAATTTAATTTCAGTGATGCGTAAACTTAATCCAGTAACTTCACCATCACACGGCAATAGTCAAATCTTTGTAAACAAGTCATTGAAAGGTTGTTCTCATGTGTTTTTAAGAATCGACAAAACTTAAACATGGTGGAACTTGGAAGAAACGAGGATTCAAATCATTATACGGCGTATCAACTTATTTCACATTACTGTGGAAAAGTCATTAATCTCGATGTACGGAGTAGTTACTGTCATGCGTGTGCAATATGGAGGAACAAGTCGAAAACTTCACCAGAGTATCTAGCTTGGCAAGAGGATCATGGACGAAGAAACTTGCATAAAAACGCATGAAGGATCTGCGGGGAGCATGGAAGTGGAATCTGTTAAAATGATGTTTTCAAGATCAGGAATTATATGGAGTGAAATACGGTAATTATATCGGCTATGGAGATTTCAAAACGTTTTCGGCAGTACTCGAATTAAATCCTTATGGTGACGATCTGGCAGTTATATATATCATTATATGGTGCTGGAATCGCTGATTAACCAGTAAGTAGTTCAAATAAATTTATTACTGCCTTGAATTTGTTTTCGGTCATTTTTTTTTTCAAACCCGCTTTTCTCGAAACGACTTTTTTTGAATTTGTGTACACTCTAGCTCAAAAAGTTCTTAACCAATCATTTTGAAAATTGATAGTTAGTTTCTTTATACATTTCCGCTCTATATGAACCTAAATTCGGAGTAATATCATTGTTTAAAGTATTTTTTCATTTAAAAAAAAGTTATAAAAAAATGGCAAAATTATGCTTTTTTTTTAAACACCTCTAAAAAATGCAATTTTCAATTTTTTTGGGAGAAAGGTTCATATAGAAGAAAGACGTGTCCTTAAAGTAAATTTAAAACCCTATTAATTTCAGTTGAAAACTGTGGCCTCCCCAGAGTGTACACAAACAGCTACGTCTGATGGTGACCTCCGATGAGTGGCAGCTGATATCTTCAATATTTTCCGAGGAAATACTTCAAATAAATTACTGTACTTACTTAAATATATGTATAAAATGTACTCAAAGTTTCAATAAATTATATGCATTCCTTCCTTACCAAAACAATTCATGAAAATCAGTAAAAAAACGTAATTCTAAACCTATTTTCCCCTTAATGTACCACCATTTCACATTTAAAATGGCTCTTCTCGCGCATACTTTAACCTGTGACCTTGCAACTTTAATCAAATAAATATGTTACCTAGACAAATGCTTTGCCTAAATTTCGTTCCTCTAAACTAATTTCTTGGTGTTGGATTTCATTTTCCGCCAGTGTATAAAGCAGAGTTGCCATTTGTATTTGGTCTGCAAATCTACACCGTTGGACCAATCCACACCAAATTTAGTACACTTATACTTTAGAACCCTGCTGGTAACGTAGGCTACATATTAACCCCGCTCTATTTGTCCTAGGTGTGCAGAGGGGGCTAAAAACAATTCGAAATCACCATAGGAATAACCATTGAGTATAAAACGATTGCTGTACAAAACTATTTTACCAGTATTGATGGAAAACTAACTTTTCCCAATAAAATTGTTTTACGAGTATTGCTCGAAAAACAATTGTGTTCTAAAACATTTAAATTAAATTGTAAATGTGGAAATGATGTTAAAAAATTATTTTCCATACAGTTAAAAGATGCTTGCATTTTTCTGAGAAAGTGAAGTGATTAGTCTGATCACTTTTCAATCAACATTTAACCAATTCAATCAATTCCCGAACAACGCCGGGTAATTCTGCTAGTTTCATCATTATCAGATGGGTGAATTAACTATTACATTTCAATTTCATAAATACTGAATGGTTATGCTAGCAGTGTAAAGAATTCCTAGGGATCAATGCATAAAATTATCTAATTAAATTTAAGTAAAAATTAATCAAACTACACAAAATGAAATTAATAAAATTCCCAATAAAAAAGATTTATGCAAAATTTGATGCATTTGAGAAAACTTTTCCATTGTGACTTAATGTATTTTTTTTCATAAATAGATTACTTAACTTGTTTGAATAAAATAACATGTTTATTCATTGTTATTTCATTTTCAATATTAACTTAATACAGAAAGGGAAATGAAATTTAAAATTTTGATTGAAATCAATGATTTTTTAAAATAAAAATCACTTGATTTAAATTGGCACATCCTGTTTCCAGACCTTCACCTCTCCGACTCACCAAACGGTGTAGAGCCTATTTAAGAAGAGGTGGGGGCACATCCTGCTTGGAATTCTTGCTATTTAACTAAAGGTAGAGCTATTTTTGAATGGCCAGAAAAGCGATGAGGTATCCAATCCCACCAGTGACAGTAGCCTGACATCTAAATCTGAGATTCACACTTTCTAACTCTTGAACAGCGGATGACAAAAAATTAGCCAATTTTACTCCTAAATGCTATTGGAAGATTAATTTTAGCTAAAACAAACTGCAATCAAGCTTTAAGAAACTTGATTTGTTTGAAATTTTAATTATAATTAATCAAATATTGTAAGTAGTGAAGGATAATTATCTTTATTATTTAAAATTGAACACCTTTAATCATTGGGTTTACTTAAGGTGTATGTATACACTAGAACATTTTTTAAAATTTTGACTTTAACAATTCAGTTTTTTCAGAATAGGTCATTGGTTTGTGCTTAAACTCATTTTAGTGTGAAAAATTCTGATTAAGCTACTCGTTAATTATCTAATTTAGATATAATTAGCTAATTAGCATGTTTTTTAAGTGATATCTTAAATTTTAATGTGTTCAGAAGGACAATTCCTGTTGGAAATTATTTCTAATATTATTAATGTTTCGACCCTCCATCAAGTTGCTAGAAGGAATACGTTCTTTTTTACAATTTTTTTTCACGAAGGAAGTCTAAAAAATCGAGATGTTTTCAAGAATTTCAACATTTAAAAATCAACTAAAAATTCATTTCTTAACCAATAACTTCGACCGAGGGTCAAAACAGCCACTGTATTGTATAGATTATAATGACACAAACGTAATTTTAATAGATTAATTCATTGTTGACTTATTACTGTTCGGAAGAAGCATTCTATTGCAGACAGTTCTTCAGAAATCGAGTTTAAAGTTTTGGAAACGTTTGTCTAAGGTGACAGTACCTAATCCAATCCCTTGTAACTTGAAAACTATTTCGAATATTTACAAAATCTTGGTATCGTTTAAAAGCTAAGGGATTGAACAATATTTTGAAGTATTAAAAAATAGATCGATATTTTGGTAAATTTTCGTTTCTAGTGTATATATACACCTTAAGGAATTAGGGATTTTTCTGATTTTACTTAAAAGTTTAGAAGTACTTAATTTCCATAACAAATCTAAACTTGAAATTGCCAATCGAGAAAATCAATTGCTTAAAATAAAAAAATATATGAACAGAAGTTAACTATTAAGCAGGCAGTGTACAAGGTCTTGTGTGGTATTCAGAAACAGTCCCTTATATTAGTTTTCGAAGGTTCTTAATTGGATGTATTTTTCTACATCTTAGGATAAGCTATAATCACTTTTGACACCCATCAAAGAAACTGGTACCATTCAACTTCATGTATCCATCTGACCTAAGTAGCAATCAAAATTTAACCAGAAAAGTACCATCAGTGTTTATAATGGTTGTATGAACTGCAGTCATTTGGATAGATCTGAAAATGATCAAATTGGTATTAAGGAGTTGAGAACTTTGCCCTAATTCTCAACAGCAAAGCCTGTTTTCAGAGTTAGCGATTAAACAATCCAAGCAATAAAAGACCAATTAACACTACATATGAAGACAGTATATTTCTTGTTTTCGTTATTAGAAATATAACACTTGGCCAGCAGCCATAAATGTCCATGGTAATTACCATCCTGTGCTTTGGTTTCACTATATGGTTATTACCACATCATTAAGTGGCTGGTTGGGGTTTTGTGGCATAAGAGCGATATTTGACCAAACATCAAGTAAATGGACACACTCAAGGAAAGCTTTTACTGACGAGAAAAACGTACCCTAAGTAGGAATCGAATCTGCAGCCTACGACATGTAGATTGCTAGTGCAGTAGGTATGGTCGTTGAATTTTCATTGCACTGGAGCAACACAACAGGCTATTGATGATGGTGTGGGATCAATCCCAAAGCGAAAGATCGAAGACACCTCATAAATTTGAATCACCGTCAGATGACTAGGTCAACACCTGAGCTGTTATGCCACTCTCCAAACTTCCACACCAATGTGAGGACATTTGAAGCCACAGCAGATTTAAAGTGCACCAGCCCACATACACAACGGTGTTTGGTTGGATTGAGCTTCAAACTTGTGCAGTGGGAAAACCCACTGATCTCCGGCAGCCCCATATCATTCAGTGGAGAACCAACTATTGCTTCCGCAGAAAGAAAAATCTTAATATTTTAAAACTTCTATTTGAATTTCAAATAATTTTTGCCATTGCTGTTTTTAAAAGTGCAGAATCAACACACTAAATGAAGGGTGGGAAACCTTTTCATGTTGGAAGGCTGCATTAATCTAGCTGTAATAAACTAGGCTACATTCAAGAAACTCCACTGTGATACTTAAAAAACGTACATTATTTTGTAAAAATCTAACTAGTAATTTCAAAAAATTAAAACCATTTGTTCATTTTACAGTTAACTAATATTTAATGTGCTTTTTGTTGGAAAACATTTGAATACTTGGTTGCAGCATGGAGGTCGTTTTAATTGATTCTCTAGATGGGTATTTGTGACTTTGTAAAAGATAAGACTGGTGTACTCGACCCTATAAATTCATCATGTAGTGGGGGCACCAGTCAGACAGGGAAACTCAGACATTTTAGTCACAGAAAGATGATTATAGCAGCCATCAATTTCGCCTTTGTGGCTTACTAAAGTTCTAATTGTGTTGGCCGATCAAGCCTTATTTCATTGAAACTTATTTTAATCTTTGGTACTTAAAATATAACACGAAAAATGTATCAATAAAAATAAAATTATTTATTCTGCAAAATTCGTATTCAGTCAAAAAGGTGCACTTAAGGCCTCAAGTTCTCCACCCCTGCACTTCCTTTAGAGATGTAGGTTTTCCCATTCAAAAAGCTGTCTTTAATGCCAAGTCAATCATGTCATTTTGCCAGTAGTTTAAATCTTACTCTGTAAATTTAGATAGGATCCAGGCTCAAAATTGAAACAAAATAGGCAGTACAGGTTTGGTGAGTAATCTCAATCTCGTTGAATATTTGTAAGTCAAAATGTTAATAAAATTTCATGTCTGCAAAGTGGAAGTACTGTTTTAGGAAACCAAATGTAGTATAAATTTGCACTTAACTATATACACAAGATCAATTGAATGCAAAGTTCTGAAGTCTGACATTTTAATGTGCAATCATTTCACTAACAAAATTAACTATAACATTTAATAAATGTTTTTACTAACACTTATTGCAAAAAATAATTGATAACTTTCAAACTCATTAATGTATGAATAATTGAACACGAAACAAAAATATATATTTTATTTTATTGTGTAACAATATATTTTATACACATATAAGGGAAAACTGCTTGTCACCAAAAATAAAGTCCAAACAAAATACTAATACAATAATTTTTCACAATCAAAAGGTTAAAGTATCAACATTTAGTAAATTGTGCAGTTTAAGGAAAAATTTTCCACAAAAGTTTAATGAAGATTTTCTGTAAAATATATGAAATTATATCGATAATAAAATAATTTTTATTTTGACTTATACACATGCTATTAAAAACTATTTACAGGAAATTTGAAAAGTGAAATTCTTTTCAAAAATAACTAGGATGTTTCCTATACAAATACATAAGTAAAAACAAAAAAGCATTCCAAATAGAGAATTAAAACTTAATTTTCATATTTCCATATATTCTTAAAATTTATTTCAGTTTCAATTTCTTTTAGGACGTCTTTGTAGAAAATAGACACAATAGAATAAAATAGATAAAGAAATACAATAAGTTAATTCATTTAAATTTAAAAATGTCTTACATTTAACTGAAAATTTACAACTTTTAAAAACTACTTTTGGTATTTGTCTTAACTAAAATTAATCATACATAGAATTCAGATTAAATCAAAGCTTTTCAAAGTACACAGTGAGTAGTTTAAAAGCTATCAAGATGCAAGGCACATGATAATTGGTTCCACTATATAGATGAATGTCTCATTCCCACAATAAAAAATCTAATACTTGAGAAAATAAGCCAGTGAAATCATTTTAGCTTATTTTTATGCACTGTTATAAGATAAAATATAACAATAAACCTTGTTGGGTAAATAAATGTATCCAAGGCAAATATATAGTGCAGCTCCAAGAAGGCAGTCGATTTTGATGGTGTGAAAGGTCATTAGGAGGGCTTCTATACCCAAAAGCATAAATGGGGATAGCCATCGGTGGTTTTTGCCCCACCAACTAATTATGACTGCTATCGCTTATGAGAGCCAGACTCTGCATTAAACAGTTGTGGAAGCTCTTTGTTTATGTTCCAACCTATCACCTTATTTAAATAAGACAACCATGTGACTCAACTGCTTTCTCATGGGAGCCAGATTATACTATTCATTAAATGAATAAAAAAAATCAAAGGAAAACATGGGATTAGACTACAGAAAATACCTATAGAAACTAGTACTAGATATGTTGCCAGAATGTATAGAACTTTCCTTTTGTATCTGAATATATAAATATCTATGGCAGTTTTCTGGATTACATCACTATTTATTGCTTGATATTTTGGTCTTTTTTTCTTCAAGGGTAAGAAACAGAATGATCTGATTTTTTTACTATTTATCTTGGCAATGACATTTTCAAGCATTTATAAACATGAAATATATACGAGGGGAAGTTAAAAATTATCTGCACTTCATTTTTTCCATCTATTTACACAAATGTAGGGGTTGAACAAGTTCTTTATTTTCTAGTCTTTTCAATAAACTTGGACCAGTGGTCCACAAGTTTGAGCATTCCCTACAAGAAAAAGTTTTCAGTTGGTCGCCCAACCATTTATGCACCACTTCCTCACTTTGTCCGTCTAATCTGCCAAGAATACACTACATTGTCGATGGTAACTCGCCTGTTTTGCAAGTACCATTTCTCGAGCTTGCTGAATCTTTTCGTCAGTGGTGGAGGTTGACTGGCTTCCCCTGCATCATGCTTGTCCAGCCTTTTTTAAGCTTCCCGATCCACTCATACACACTTCTACATGGTAGAGTAATGTTCCCATATTGTGTTGTAAGCCTGATGAAAAAATTTCAGCCCCTGGCACACCTTCCGACCATAGAAATTGGATCACTGCTCTTTATTCCTACTTGGTGCACACTGCTAGCAGAGCAGCCATGTTTACACTGAGGCAGAAGCAAGAAAAATGACGCTATCAAGGTCAAACTTTGGTAATGTGATCATAGTAGATCAACTCTAAGCATGTATGCGCAGAAGGCAGTGTGACAAACCTAAAGATGTGCTATAGTCTAAGTGTGGATAATTTTTGACACCCTCGTATATTCAAGAAAATAATTAAACACAAATATAATTGACATAAAAAAGTATGCTGCTCTGCTTCAAATTTCTAAGCAGTCTAATTGCTTTTGTCCGAACAGAGTGGTATGTGCGGGATTGAATATAGATTATTTCACTATACATATAACATTGCACCCAAACCTCCAGTGATTCAAGTCACAATGGTTAGTTACGTGACATCAAAAAATGAAGATACGTCTTGCAAAGAAATTATCAAGCAACCAAATTATATGCAAAGCTTATGTTTTCATTGTGTTTGGCTTGTCATTCTACAATTTTTTATACTTTTGGAGCTAGATTGATGTACAAATTCTGATTTTTTTATGCTGGTATCTAGATTATGACGATGAGAAGTAGATTCTGTAAAACTAGTCTTGTATTTTAAAAAATGTAAAAATTATTTGGATTAGATTTCTGAAAAATACAGGAGAATTTGTTAGAATATATACTTATTAGAAAATACAGTATACATAAAATAGATAGGTATGTTTATGTATTTATGAAGAAATAATAGTACAATTTTCTTATGGAGCTTTTATAGGTTCCCACTCTGAGGGGAAAATGGGGCCTTTTTTCATCGTTTAACATTTCTACATTTTGCATAGATCACATGATTACACATGTAAAGGATCTTCATGTGTGCTGTTAGGGTCTCACAGACACAATTTTAAAAACATCTAATTTTTTGCTAACCTAAATATGTCATATTTGATGACACTTGACCTTGGTTTTTAATGTAGGTGAAATTAAATATGGTGCTTTGTAAAAACTAAGGCTTTAATTTTTTAAGGGCTCTTGAAAACTAAAATGAAAAATCAGGCTTTGAGGCTTTTTAAATCCCATGAGAACCTTGGCATATATAAGAATATTTCAAATGTAGAGCGTAAAAAGAATGACATCAAAACATGTGCCCCTATGAAGAATACTTGAGGTAATCAACCACAATTATTGAATTTTCAACTCAGTATTATTTTTAATTTGTTAGAGTCGACTTAGATAAATTGTTTATTTATTCATCTAATGCTGATTAATTCATGTATTTTAGGCAAATAAATAAAACATTTCCAAAAATCTTTCACAGTAATATTTATATTTTTCAGTCAACCAAAAATTAAACAGTTCAGGCAAATTTCTGCAGCCGAATCCTCAATATTTAATTTTATGTCTATAAAATTGTTCAATATAACTCACATGAAGGAATCAATTTCCTATTCATGTTAAAAGATTATTTGTGCACAAAGTTGGCTCTTGAAACTGAATCTTTTCAGTGATTGCTTAAAATGTTTCTCATTAAAATATTTTCTCAGTAAAAATATTAGTTTCTGGGTGTTTCTAAACATTTAAGGTCCAAATGAGTGCATTCTTAATAAGAAATAGTTTAAAATTCACTTAGGTACTCATAATATAACTGACATTTATATTACTTTTTTCTTTACATATGCTTGAATTTCTAAACTTTTTATTGTGCTTTTTATCACTGGGAACACACCTACTCAAGGAATATTTTACTAGAATGAAGTCATTTCAAAGTCATACAGCTTAAAGTATTTTTGAAGTGAATACTTGGATGCTATGGAACAATATTTAATATTTTATTTTGGGTTCACATGAAATAAATGCAAACCAATTGAGTCATAAAATTAAAAGAAATTTACACAAAATCCATTTTAGTTGAAAGAAATTAAGTTGATTTGCATTTCACAAACACAAAAAGTGAAAGATAAAAAAAAGAATTTTCAGTCAAATTAAAAAAAAATATAACTGGTTAACATTGCAATGCGTAAATTTCTTGAGGTGAGTTTCCAAATGTCAGTAGCAAAATAATATAAATTTTGATTCATACATTACGTTCTGAAAGTTTAATCATAACAGCATTTCATATCAAGACACATTTTTAGATTACAAAATTTCATGTGATTATGAAAGAAAGATTTGTACAAAATCAGCTAAACACCAGTATCAAGATAAATCAGTTGTTTCAATTGCTATCTTCTTAAATTTGCTTTATACAGACCAGCAATAGTTTTAGCAGCTAAAAATAAAATCTCTCTTCGTGGAACACCGGTTAGAGCTTGATGCCACTCAGAATGTGGGACACCTAAAGCTGATCCAATAATTTGACCAATGGTGACTGCATGTCCAGACCAGCCTAATGGATAATCAGCAGGTGTTTGATCTTTTGCTTGAGAAACGAAGTGACTAGAAATAGGTATAGCTTCAGTATACACTTGTAACGAAATGCCGGATGAATAGTCTTGAAGTAATAGACATCCAATGTCAAACCAACTGAAAAAGATCAAATAGGAGAAAAGTTGTTTTACTTTTTTATGTAGTTCTTTGTAGTTAACACACTAAACAAATGGAAATCTATTGAGTTTTCTATATAGGCATAATTACTAGAACTTATAAATGGTTAAAGTTGGCTATGATGCTTGATGAAGTAGTCAGAATTTAAAAGATTAAAAAAATATCCATAAACTAATCAATTTTCAACAATTCAAACATAAATATGATTGTTTTACTATTGGATAGCTTGGTTTACATTGGATGGTTTTGGGGTTTTATGGCACAAGGGCCATATTTGGCCATGCTGCATCAGACACAAGACATACAAATCAAGTAATAGACAGACACACACAACGAAAGTTTTACTGACAGAAGAGAGAAATACACCCAGGGAGGAATGCACCTGACAGGAATCGAACATGCACAGCTGACAACTCAAAGGTTTGACATAATGAAACAGTAAAAAGAGGAAAGAAGTATGCAATAATTAAAAACACACCATAAGAGGCAAAGTGAAAACATGAAATGGTTTCGCTGATAAGCTATTAGAAAATACAATATTCCTTCAAAGTATACAAAGTCAGTGGAAGTCAAAATGTCAATATACAAAGCTATTCTGTTAATCTAATAACAAAAATTAAGTTCAGTTTTGACAATAGCAGAAATATACGACAAAAGTAAAAATTGAAAAACTTCAAAACAATCACTAATAAATATTAGAAACGATTGTCAATGGCCATTTCGGAAGAGCAAGACATCCACCATCAGGACAGAAGTCACAAGAAATGCAAGTCTAAAAGTGTGGTTCTAGAATAGAGTTGCTACAACTTCCTTTTTTAACTAAGCCTTTCCTGGTCATTTATAAATGTAGGGAAGCACTAAAGTAACACCATACATTGAAGTGTTTGACAACGTAAAAATAGAGAGGCTTTTCTAATGTTTCACTCAAGAATGTATCTGAGATTGTACTACTTTTGCTTTTTGACATCAAACCGGTAAGGAAATTCTCAACAGTACTGAATGATGGCAGATTTATTTATTTCCTTATTCTTGACACAACACACATGTTCTTGCAACCACAATTTCAAAGTTCATTTAGTTCGACCAACATAATCTGTACCAAATGTGTAGTTATGTATTGAACAGATCTGTAGTGGTACTGATGTCAATAGTTTTAGAAGACATCAATATTATTTTGACTAGTGCAATTCATATTTATGTTTTGACATAAATCAATCAAGATGATTAATTGAAATCTAAAAATGAGTACCCACTTTTATTCAAAATATCACATTAATATTTTCAAAAACATTTAAAAATTAATCTTTTCTCTGAAGCAATCCTCAATTTTATAAGCACTCCAATTTGGATTGTTATTTTTAAAGGATATTAATCAGGATTAAAATTTGTACAAAGATGTTAAAATTAATGAAAATGCTTGAGCTAGAGAAATAATAGAAAGAATTGACAAAGCAATAGATTGAAAATTGCATGAAGTAGGGTCCTCAAACACCTCATTTTAAATCACTGTTTCCCAAAATGGGCACTACTACCCCATGGAAGCACAGTAGGAAACTCTGGGACAATATTGTCCCTAGGGAAAATAGGAAGCAATGTGAAACAAGAGTGGGCAATGAGATGCTAAAAATGTGCTGCCTAAAAATGTTTCAAGCAAATACATATCCACTTGAACAGACACTCACTACAGTGAAATGCAAGTTACAACTAATTGGTCAAAAATCAAGATGACAGGTCGTAACAAGCAAGAGTTGACATGTATGTATTTAATTCCACTTCCTACTCAAATTTTTGATTGCATTTTCATCATCCTATTTTGTTGAAAGTAGATTTAGTGTGGTAACGAGTCTTATAACTAAAAAGAGGAACCGACTGTAAATAGTTAAATGTAGGTATTTTAAGGTGCTGCTGATGAAAAATATATAATATAGACAAATTGATAGCCCAACACTAGGCTCATCCTTCTTATTAATGATTATTTTTAATTTTACTGATTTGATATTAATTACTAATAGTAAGCTTCAGTTCCAAGCTTTTCGTTTCCAAACTAGCTTTACGAAATCTTAAATTACACACAAATATATAAATATTTAAGTGTAATTAAAAAATTATAAGCACAACCACTTGCAATTTTTTATTAGTTGAGATAGTTTACTGGAGAATGGCACTGAAGAAAATTGTGAAAAGGGGACACTGAGTAAAGAAAGTTTGGAAAACTGTTTTAAATGAATAAAAGCATGAAAAGTAATTGTAAACTTACTTTTCAGGTGTCAATTCTGTTATAAAATTCTCAATAGCTAATATAACTTGGTGATCTTGTAGATATCCTTGTTGTCGCAAATTACTAATGCGCTCTTCAGCAGCTTTCAAGCCAGCTGAGAACCCGACAGGCTGAGGAGCAATGCTGCTGGCTTGGACAGCTATTCCTTCAACAACTGCCTTTCCGAAGATAAGTTGAAAAGCTTCTCTCACTGCAGATATCTTTGCTTCATTTCCTGAAGTAACTACAATGCTAATATCACCACCAGTGTCTGTAAAGGCAAAGAATAAAAATACATTTGTTTTTACAGGGAAGAGCAAATCGAGTAATATATGTAGTTGGAAAAAGAAACTTACTGATGATTTCTTTCATTCCTGGGTCAAGTGTTGTAATAACTGTATCCACAGAACTCTAAAAATAAGCAAATATAGAATATATTCAAACTCAAGTGTGAAAAAGTTTCTAATGAAACTGATAAAATATTAAAGATTTTTATTGTATAATTTAGTACATGATTATGATTAGATAAATTAAGCATACTATTAATGGAAATGTATAAAGACAATTTAGAAAATTGAATTGTATTAAGAACTCATTTGGTTCCTTACCCCGCTTTAAAATAGATTCCCTATCAGCGAAGCACTATGCATAAAATACAGCTGATATTTTGATAATGTACCTTACAGCTGAGATCTCAATTAAGAACTTTAGAAGTTCTTTATATTTTAAGACACCTAGATTTCAATTTGATTATTTGAGAAATGATTTACTTTTCCCATGAAAAGATGATAAAATCTAATTTTCTTATGGCATTTAACCTTATTTACTGTCATAAACCTAAAATCTGAATGAAAATTTTAATGAGACTATATTCATCATTTTCAGTAACAAAGGTTCAAAACTTCTCAATAGGGAATTGTTAATAGGGGTTTTCATGTATTTTTTGTCAACATTCCTAGTGGTTGTTTCGTATTAGTGTTTGTATTCTTGAATCTCATCATTAGTAAAACTGACCAGATCTTGACCTCGTCATCCCCCAAATTGGCAAGATCTCAATGGACAAGATATCTCATCAAAATCACTTGGAGGGCTAATCAACACACAGCAAATTTGACAGTAGCATTATTTTTTAAACAAATTCTAATGTACATAAATATTTAAATTAAAATTTTAGATAAAATATTTTATCCTTCACTTTATAACATATCTAGAATAAAGAAATACCTTCGCCTTCTCTGCTACTTTGTTAAGAAACTGGGTATTTTTTATCCAACCCCAAACACCACTTTGATCTTTATTTTCTTGTTGAATAATGTTGCTACTTTCAAAGCCTCCAGGCAATGGCACAGCACAGTGTGGAGCATTAGGATCCATAAATGTCTGGTGAGGTGGTGGTATAGACTGGGCAACCTGTGATGTCACAGCAGCAACTGGACTGCTAATGAAAAAAGAACATAAATTACGTATTTCATAATCAAAGAAATATTACACACAAGTAAATTAACTCGCCATACAAAAAACATGCAAGACACTATCGAAGCACCATATGCTAATTGCACAGTTGTTAGTGAAGAATATTCTCCAAATATTAAAATTGAGAATTTTCTATTCAGAATATCATTTTCCAGGAAATTACAATTTATTCATTGCAAAACTGAACCTGAAGCTTATTTTACATATCTGTTAGATATGACATAAAAAATGTACCCAGCGTTTCTGCCTCTTCATAAACTTTATATACAAAATATATACACACGAAGTTCTTACAACACTGTTCGAAGCTATTACAAATCGACTACTGCCTTTTGAATCGCTGCCAGCTTAATTCTCATTGAATAAAGGCAAACACAAAATAGGAGGTACTGCTTAAAATCTGACAGTATCATTCACAATATATAAAAGCACTATTTTACAGAAATTATTTATAAATGTCAATTTTTATTGAAAACTAGTATTCATTTTTATATATTACTGACAATGATGCTGTCACAGTGAAGCCTATGCATATAGGCAAGCCCCTTCCCCATATTTCTGCATAGATATGCAGCATACACTTATTTGGTTGGATATATTTTAAAAATGAACTCTTTGAGTAAACTTGAAAATAGTTGTACACATATTGTTAAAATAATTCACTTCGAGCAAAATCGTTGAAGAGCAGAGTATAAAGAATAACTGAAATGTTTACTTCTTTTTCTTTATTTCATTTAAAAATAGAAAATGCAAGGGGCAATGTAACTTTCTTCTATAAATGTATTTGACGATGAAGTCTTGTAGATTCATGTATACTTAATCATTTAATTTATGATCAGTGACATCTTAAACTCTGGTTGGATCATTGTCTTCCAATGGATACCAAGCCATTGTGTTATACCAGGCAATGAGCAGACAAGTTAGCTAAAAATGGTTGCCTTCTACCCTAGCCATCCAGCCCTCTCCATTACCTCCGTGCTCACAGGTTGGTCAAGTGAAAGAAAAAGTTTCAGTCTGCGACCATCAGAAGCTTAAGGCCACAGACGAAACATGGAGCAAGCTTTTGTCTGACCTTGTTCCACCTAATTTGCCACGACATATTGCTACAGCCAATTTTCGAATTTTAACTGGACACAACTTTTTAAGAGGACACTTACACACCACATTGGTATGCATGCTTCTACTGACTGCCCCTTTTGTTCGACGGGGAGCTTTATGGATTTTAGTCATCTTTTATCTTGCACTTCTTTTATCTGACGATCACATCTTAGTTGACGACCTTTTCAGTTGGGCTAATTTATACTGGGCTGCCTGTAGGAAATTATGGTTCCTGGACTTTTCCTGACGTAGGAAAAAATTTTATAGATGACCCGCCTATTTTATTGTAAAGCATCATTGTTCTAGCTGACTGCTATTTCATGGTAACATCAGTTACTCGTTACATGTAATATATATTTTACTTTAAGATCAGAGATTTTTAATCGATGCGCTGTAAAAATAGTTTTGATGTGCCTTATAGATGGGGAAACGGTTTAAAATGAATGAGATACATTTCGTTTTACTGGTTAAGCTTTGAATTTTGACAAGTGAGATCACAAATTATTTCAAGTAATGCCCTTATAAATAATTTTGAGTTTTTCTTTCAAAGCATACATTGTTACAAAAAGATTTTTTAAGCCACTTTAGAGCAAAAAGAGTAGGTAATTAGTATTATTTTTTGTAAATAAAATTTTTTGTCAGATCAGCAAAATATATATTTTTTGCTGTACAACAGAATTTTAGTTATCAGTGTACATGTGCCAAGAGATCGAAAAGGTTGATAATCACTATTATAGATCTACAACCAAAATCAAGAACTTAACAGGCACCCGTCAAAGTATTATATTTTACGAACTACACAGATGACCATCATTTATTTGCTCTAAATGCATTTTGTTCACTCAATTGTCATTCACAGTTACTAACAATGTCTTAACAAAAGTAAAAACAAACACATAACAAATATTCAGTTAACTGACACTACTAGAAAAACTAGGCTAGAGACAAAAATGGGACATTGGGATAGCAAAAGAGTGATGAATTTTAAGCAATATTTTGTTTTCTTGGAAAAAATAAGACAATAAAAAAGGTTATATAAACATATTGAGTTTATTATTATTCTTCAGTGATACAACCCATGAAAAAATTTAGTTAGACGTACAGGGGAACTACGTTGCCATGATCATATGAATATTTCCCTGCTGAAGCAATCTTATGCACTAGATTTCTGTCTTTCAATCCTATATCATAAGACTTCTCATACTCCGTGTGTGTCACCAACTTAGGTCTTGCAATTAACTTAGAGCCTTCATTGTCTCGAAACTGAATCGAGACTCCTCCTTTGAGAGTATGTTTGTAACAGAAAATTATTCTCTTAACAGGTGCTGTACTTTCTGGAAGACAAAGAATAAATTCTACAGATTACAAGTCTTGAAATCTAGGCATTTTGCTCATCTAAAAAAAATTCTATACCCATGTATCAGTTCCTTTAAATCAAGACTTTTTAATGTGAATTCATATGGTTATACATAGCAATGGTATTCATGATATTGAAAAATGATTAAAGGTTATGAATAATTTTCTATTGAAGTATATTTTTTAAAATATAGTTAGTTTTTATTAAAAATGGGAAAAAATAGATACTTTAATTAAAATGACAAGATGGCCAGAAAATATAAAAAAATGGCAATGCTTTGTTCAAGACAGTAGCAAATGGTCAGCATACAACATACCTTTGCTGAATGGGAGTAAATTGTTGTACAGGTGGTGAGGTAGAAGACAATCCAGCATCAGGCTGCAATGGTAATGGTGTCATAAGCATATTCTTGGAATCTAAGTATTGAGAAGGATCATAAAATGGAATACTGGGCAATTGTGCCTCTGTACTGGCTATTTCACTACGAGGAGCACTTGAAGAATACTGAGCAGTGGGAGCACTAGGAGGTTGATAAAAGGGTGCAGCATGAGAGGGACTTTGCAATCCTGCTTCCTTCTTACCATCTGCAATGAAAGATAAGGTAGATAAAAATCACATTTGGTTGGTTGGGTTTTATGCACAAGGGCCATATTTGATTGCACCAAACACAAGACAGACAATGCCTTAAGTAATGGACATACAAGCACAATGAAAGCTTTACTGACACATAAGAGAAATATACCCAGGGAGTAATCGAATACACACATATTTTAAACCTTTTATTAAACACAAAGGTTTGGAACATGTTTTTGAAACTTGTGAACTCTAAAGGATTTTCCAAAAAAGAAACAACCAATAACTTTAGATAGAAAGACTAAAAAAGAACTGAATGTTTCCTTCTTTCCTCCAACATTTTGGCCAAAAGGAAAGAAAACTCTCTCATACTGTTATCTAGAGTAAATAAAAGATAGATTATCAAATAAAAATTGATTTAGATTAATTATTATTTAGAAAAAATTACCTAAGCAATGAACTGTGCCTCTAACCAGGACAGCCTCTTCCTGGACATAACTATGCTTACCAGCACAAAAAGTCTGTCATCTCTTCCATGAGATATATCACATCGGTCATTAAAGAGATAATGAAAAATACATGGAATTTATATTCAGTCTCTTTCTCCATAAATTTGGGTAATGTAGTTATGTGACACACATGATGTAATGAACTTTAAAATAACATCTTATCTTCCACCATTCAATTTTGCATATCATTTTTAGAAACTTCTATTTAGGAATACGCAGGAAATCTTTTACGGTTAATATTAGGTCATTAAGTATGAAATGTCTGATTTCGAACTGAAAATTTGGTTTATTATATCTCAAGCAAGTAGCAGTGTAATTAATCAAAGTATGCGCTTAAACTATTGATAGTTTTGCCATCTTAAAGGCAACTTGTTAATGCCTGCAGCGAAGCCTGGAGAGCAAGTGGTGATAAAATCGCGAAAGGCATTTTCTACAGCTTGTTGGGAATTAAATATTTTTCCTTGCAAGAAGTGGTCCAATGCCTGGAAGAAATGGTAGTTGGTGCAAGGTCTGGGATAGGCGACAGAGTTTCAAAGTCCAGCTCCTGTAGTCTGAGCAAGGTTATTCGTGCTACAATGGTTGAGCATTGTCCTGCAAGAGGATTGACCTGTCTCTATTCACCAATCTCGGCTGCTTAATCCCAACTTCCTTCATCATTTTGTCTAATTGGTTACAGTAGAGATCTGCTGTAATCTATTGACTAGGCTTCATGAAGCTATAGTGGAAAACACCAGCACTGGACCACCAGACACCATTAGCTTTTTTTGGTAAATATTCGGTTTCGGAGTCTGTTTTGGCACTTCATCTTTATCCAACCATTGTGCCGAACACTCGTGATTGTTGAAAAGAATCCATTTTTCATCACATGTAACAATACGGTGTAAAAATGGTTGAGACAGCAAAGAAAGGCAAGCTTCGAAACAATTTCTCTTCTGACACTCGTTTAATTCATGCGGAACCCATCTATCCAGCTCCTTAACCTTAACGATTTGTCTCAAATGGTTTAATATTGTTGGAATAATAATGTCAAACCTTGTTGCTAATTCACGCGTAGTTTGAGATGTACCCATTTCCACTGCAGCTTTCAGCTCATCATTATCCACCTTGCTCCCAAGTCGCCCATGTGGTTCATTTTGAAGATCAAAATCGTCAGATCGAAACTTTTCAAACCATCAACGTACTGTACATTCATTGCCACATCCTTGTCAAATACTTCGTTGACACCGAGTTGTCTGCGCTGCATTAGTTCCATGACGGAATTCATATTCGAAAAAAACTTGAATTTTTGACTTATCCATGGTTTACAAAATTTATTCTGCTAAAAGCAATTCGACAGATAATCATAAACCAAAATGTTTGTCTGAAAGGCTGATGACATACCTTCACACCAAAAAAACCCCCTAAGAACTGTCAAAGTGAAATATTAGAGATATCGGGTATCAAAGTTGGTACTTGAGGTAATCGGACATTTCATACTCATGACCTAATAGAAACAAACTCAAATATCTAATGTGTTTTGGCAACTGGAGATAGGCAGACCTTTTTGCTGCAAACACTTTTCTTCCTTTAAAAATGGTAAACTTATTTTGCACAGCTGTCATCATTTACTTGCACTGCTCTTTTCATCGCCAAGTTCAGACAATCTTAAGAGCCACTTGGAATACAGGTAATTTTACACATATCTTACCTTCTACTCAGAGCCTGATGAGTTTCAACTCATGAACTTGAAAATACTGTTAAGTGTTCTAACGGTACAGCTGTAGTCTCTGCTGCGCGCGGTGGCAACGACTCTTGGCGCTGCTTTTGGCGTAGTTATAAGCGACTCATACCGGGTGATGGTAACCCATTTTTTTCTCGTATTTTCTCCTGGTTAGGGTTAACCTGTTTTTATGGCAACCTTGCCGGCGTCCAGTTCTGTCCAGCATTGGTTGTTCTTTTTAGTTTGGACACGGTGGAGAGCGGGTCTTTTTTTTTTCAGGATAGAAGTGGAGAGCGGGTCTTTTTTTTCTGGATATTGCATCAGGTTGTACTTTTTCGGTTTATTTTATTTTATTATTTCTAGAATTCCTTATTTAAGATGCCTTCTGTTTTTAGTATTGTAGATAAGTTTCAGGAGAATTTTGCTCGCAATTTAAAGTTTTCTTTTTCTGGTGGTAGGCTAACTTACGGGACTGAGGGAGTAGCTAATCGTTTTTTTTGTTACGAGTTGTGTCGAGATAAAGAGCTTTTTTTAAATTTTTTAAAGGAAACGGGATTAATTAAATCTAAAGTTTCATGTGATAAATGTAACGTGGATATGACTTTTTCAGTTAGGAATGCTGTTAGCGATGGTTACACATGGATTTGTCGAAATCGTCGGGATGATAAGCCTTGTCGTAGTTGTAAATCTATTAGACACGGGTCATGGTTCCGTAAGAGTAATTTGAAGATGGAGGAGATTTTTTTTTTGACATATGAGATTTTAAGGGGTACAAAGACGGAAGATATAGGGGAGGAGTATTTTTTTGCATCCCACACCTTAGCCGATTGGCGGCAGTTTGTTAACGAGGTGATTTCTGATTTTGTTGAAACGCAATCAGAAAAAATAGGAGGGGTAGGTAAGGTAGTCGAAATCGATGAGTCTAAATTTGGGAAACGTAAATATAATAGGGGTAGGAGAGTTGAAGGCCAGTGGGTTTTTGGGGGGATTGAAAGAGGATCAGGAAAAATGTTTTTGGTTGCAGTTCACAATAGGTCAGCAGATACGCTTGTGGACGTTTTAACGCAATGGGTTGAGAAGGGAACAACAATTCACTCAGACTGTTGGAAGGGGTATTTAAGTTCAAAAAATAATTTAGAAAGCAATGGGTATAATCATTTAACAGTAAACCATTCGCTTACTTTTAAAATAACTTATATTCTACTTATGTTGATTTTTTGATTCATTTCATCCATATGTACAGTATAGATTCACTGTTGGAAATTCGAGAAAAAATGGGTTACCCTCACCGGCATGAGTCGCTTATAACTACGCTAAAAGTCCATATAATTATTCAATATTTGCAGTGTTTTTCTAGTCACAATGTTGTTTAATTCAGATTTACATAATTCTTCCGTACGTATGCAGTATATATTCGATGTTGGAAGATTTCCTTGGCGACATAAAAAGTGCGCCAAACACGGCGCCAAAAAAAACGCGTTGCCACCGCGCGCAGCAGAGACTACAGCTGTACCTGTTCTAACATAAAAAACACCTTTCAAATAAAAACAGAAATATAAGTGGATCCCAGGGAAAGGTAAAATCAAAGTCGATAAAGATGCCATATACAGAATTTATGATAGAACTTATGGAAATACAGAATTTTCAGGTCATCATCCATCCCAAAGTAGTGTCGCACCATACATACCTTGAGATGAGTCTTTAGAACCGTTTTCATCAATCTTGCCACTAACGAATTCAAATGTGGATTCTCCATTGGTGTCATCACTTACTTCTTCCATCATCATGCTACAAGATTCCATAATAGTTAAACAATTTCGTTAACGATGAATATTTTACTCTTCGTGTAAATTTGTACATAGAAATAATTTTAAATATCAAAACACTTTCATACCTATGTTTAATCTTGTGAATTAAACAGACATAAATGTTAGGAATTCGTAAATTCAAGACTTAAGAAAGTTATTTTAAAATATTGTAAGCATTTTAAGTTCAAAAAAGTGATTATTATAACAAGTAATAAAAAATATCAAGTGGCACAAATCGTTTCTACTTCTCTATTTTGAATTGCTTGTGGCATACCTTTTTTATTCGAGAAGAAAATCTGTTAAGATAGTTCTAATATTTATTTTTTAAATAAGTATTTTATACAGCCACGTTTAGACACACGAACTTATGCTGCGACAACCAATCAAATTGCGCGAACGGCTTGTTTGTTTTGTTTTTGGTTCCAAGCTTTATGGACTCGGTTAAAGTTTCATTGATTGATTAGGTATTTCTAAATTTTATTTTGTAACAAATAAATTTATGTTGTTTCAGACAATCGGGCTGAAGTGTTTTGTTTTTAACGTTTTTATTGAGATAATTTTATGCAATAATTCTTTATACGTTATTTTTTATTAATGTATAAGTAACTGAAAAATAGTTTTAAATCCTGAAAATGTTAAACAATCAAGCAATCCGTCATCCACCTTACAAAATTTCCATTGATATTGGTTACATTTGTTGTGGTTTAAGCATTTGATGTTACTTTTAGGTTTTTATTCATATATATAAGCTCTTTCAAATTCATACGCGTATTAACTATCTCTTGATTTTACACCAAAACGTAAGGATATTTAGGCCGGTTTCATTATCTTTACCTGTTTCGTTTCTAAAGCATACTAGTAAGAAATTTTCCAAATTAAATTTCGATCTTTCTCTTTTTGAATCGCTCTTTTGATTTCTTCTGAACTCAACAAGTTTTTTAAATAAAATATTTGATTTGCGAAATATCTTAAGCGTATCTAAATCTCGCGCCAACAAAAAAAATCATTTTGCAAATTTTTCTGCTAGACGAATTAAAAGGTAGGCGCCCAGCGAGATAGTTGTTTTCTATAAATAAAATAGTAAAAATGAAATGCTATAATCCATGTTATATGAGCAACAAAACAAACATTTTTATTCTAATTCGTCTGGGATATTTTGGCAAATCTCTTCAGGGGCATCACTAGTATAATACTGCTACAAATTCTGCTAATGGAAATTTGAATTTTTGTAAAACACATAGCCCTGCTGAAATCGATACATTAACATGTTATTTCTTGTCAAGAAAAGTCACAAAATGGAAATTTAATATTCAAGTAGCAATGAATTGCATTAAAGTCATGAAATCATTTAAAAATGACAAGCCTCCCAAATTAACCCAATGAAACTTCAGATTTGTAATTTTGTTGCTTTAATTAGTTTTTTTTTTCAGAACAACCATGCCAACTGTTATTGTGTTGGATACTTCTCTATCCATGTGCAGACCTGTGCAGATGGTGGATGTTTCAGAACCATTTCAGTTTAGAAATCTAGCAGTTCATGGTTTAACATGTTTGCTTGATTATATGAATATAAATTGTAAATTAGAATTTGCATCCCTGGTATGTACAATCTTGTGTATCTTATTTTTAAAATATTTGTAACTGATGATGCAGTGCATGTAGAATATGAAGGGATGCAATTTTAACGTTTTTGTTTCAATAATGCTCCTTATACTATTCCTGGTAACAAATAAGAAGTACTTTACTGACTGCATATATGTCGTATTACACTCATGAAGTCATGGGCTAAGTAATTAATCAATAAGGAGAGCTGGTTTATTGAGACAACTAGACTGATCATATTTTCTTGGAGGGCGTGTTTTTAATCATAAAAACCGAACCATCAGTATAAAGTGACTTTGAGGTATTTGACTATGAATACTATGGCTATGGTTTTGAAGTTTTATGCATTTTTTTAAAAGACAAGCGTTACTCAAATAATTGAAATGCTTCTTAGAAAACTGATAGAACTTCCTTTGTTAGGGCATTTTCATGATTTTTATGCAAAATGGTTTTAGGGTTTTTGGCCATTTTAAGGAATTATTTGCTATTTTGCATTTTTCAAGTTATTATTTTGTATAGATTTATTTTCCAGAAAAATGGTGTTTTTGAACGAGTTTCTCATTTTATTTGCTAGTCGGAAAATTTTACTCTTATGAAATTTTAGAATATTAAATGCGGCTTCTTTTAAAATACTCCTGTGGTTTCAGTTGAAGTGTAAAGTTTTTCAATTTTAAAACTGTTGATAGGCCTCAGAAAATTATTCTGAAAATCTTCTGGTTTTTCTCTGTTTTGCAAAATTCTAGTCATGAATCATGAAATGAATTGACCATTTCTGGTTCACCTTATCAAATAGGGTGAACTAAAACTGTTCAATTAAATATTTTGTTAGTAAAATTCAATTTGATTTAGGAACTGTCAGAAAATGTTAGTACCTCATAATTTTTTAGGGGCCTATATTTCATTAACAAAATAAAGACTTATGGTTTGGTCAAAAAACTGTTAGAAATTGTATTTTAATTGTATTTTAAGTCATTTTCTCTGCATAAAATTTTGAAGAAAAATTTATTTTGTTTGGTCATTAGTTTATTATAATTTTGAGGTCACAAATGTGTTTATGTTGGACATTTTTCAGAAATCTGATGGTCATTAGAATCCTAGTCCTTGTTACAACATTATCCAAGTATTTTTGAAATATTTCTAATTTTTCTATCTAGATGTCTTTCAGTTCATATCGAGAAACCATTGTGCCTTTTACCAGGGACTTTGAGAGCATTAAAGGAGCTCTTATGCAGCTAGAATATAACGAAAGAGCTAGAATTATTAAAGCTTTAGAAGGAGTTCAAAGTCTCATCATGGAAGAGTGGGGAGCTGGTGTTCCATGCCAAGTAAGTATTGAATTGTAAATAACTTAAACAAACAATTTTGATATGTATATTAAACACTTTATTTTTCATGCATAAAATGTTTCATGTTTGCCAAAGAACAATGACGGATAGAATAATAGTATCCAAACTGTGCATGGTTTGCTTCCGAATGAAAAAAGAAAAATCTAGTAGTAGGAAATGGACGTTATAAGTTTCTAGGTTTTGTTGTATGGTGACTGAAATTCTAAAATATTTTCTGGGATTACGACTTAAAACTTTGGGGTAGCAAAAAATTATTTTTTTCTCTTAGTTAGAAATATCTATCGGTTCATTTGCCTTCTGTTTTTGTATTTTAAATGACATTTAGCAACTTTAATTTGGTCTCAACGTGAGAAACTGAAACATTGAAAGTTTCTTCTCTCTTCTAATAAAAGTTTTTCTTTGTAAAAAGTAAATTTCCAAATAAAAAAATGTAACTTCAATGAAAGCAAAATGGGAGTTTTAATTTCTGTGTACAACAAATTAAGGTTATTTAACTTTATTTGTGTTGCATTTTGTTAGAAAACAAAATATTGTAGTGCAAAAAAAAATTACAGTGAAACTTGTATAATACAAACTGAATATCATACAAATTATCATTCACACTAAATGTTTTTCATACACGAATTTCTTTTAATTTTTCTTTAAAAGTGGCAGCAGGAAGGTAATTTTGTGATTACTCATTCTTTCTAGGAATACATCCAGTCCATGTATGTATAACATCTGGTCTCCATGATTTCTAAAAACTCTTTCATCCCTACTACATACTCGTATCAGTAGTTTGCCAAATCTCACACAATAACAGTGATTTTTGTGGTGTGCATCTCTTACATTGTTTTGTATTGACTGCTGACGAAATTTTTACGTATTTTTATTGTTATTATTTCTGGCTCAAAATGGAGTGCTTGCAAAACATTAACAAGGGTGTTTATATACAAAACAAATTAAAATGGCAGATATTTTAAGAAAAACGTTTGACAAAATAAAAAAACACTTTAACTGTGCTGCTTCTTTTGCATGAAGTTATTTTATGTTTATGTTAAATAAAATATCTGCATTTACTTTTTATAAACCTTTGTTCATTTTTCCTAATACCTTATGCCAATTTTTTGAAATATGTAAACACTGTTTATTACTTATTACATTTTTTAGAACTCATGGAACCCTAAAAACTTCTTTAATTTGAATTCTTCAATCATTCTGATGCTCACAAAGAGTACAATAATGTTTAGAAGAAATATGAATTGCTTGAGGAAAAGGTAATGTAATGCACACTGGCATACAAAACTTAAGGAAAATTAAGGTTTTCAGCTGTTACTTTGCAATGAAGGGACCTGGATGAGGGAAAATGATACAAGTACATTGGGAGTTACCGAACCCATGAGTAAAAACAAAAAGATAACAAGAACAGAAACTAGGAAAAAAGTCAGAACTGGTGACACTGCACTAAGTATCATAAGACAGAAGGGTAACTGAAAACGAATAAAGAGAGGAGGCAGTCCTTAATAGGCTGTATGACCATCTCAAACACTGCAGGCTTTGCACTGTGTTTGAGAATGAGATTGCAGATGAGTTCTTGCAGTAGCAGATCCCATTCCTATGTCATAGAGTGATGATTCAAAAATTTGAATGCATTATACACCAGCTTTCTATACTAAATATCCTTGGTTATGCAAATTGCCACTGGCTGTTTTGTTCAATTTTGAGGTGTAACCTGTAAAAATAGTATTGTTCCTTAAGTTTTACATGCCAGTGCATGATCCTACGATTGCTGGTGTGGTAACTGTTCAGAAATATGAAACTTAGAGTGATCTTCTTTAGGTTTTTTTGGTTTTTATTTTAATTTTAAATATGAGATTTCATGGTGCTTTTTTATTCATGTATTTAAATATCAATGCTTATTTGACATTGTTTACATTCTTTGTAGGTTCTACTTATAACTGATGGTCTCATAGGTCCCGAAATCGAATCTTTAAAGAATGATATTGATAACTATTACACTACTGCAGAGAAAGGAACTGATGACAGCATGTTTCCTCTTCCCTTTCCATTTCCATGCAAACTGCACATCATGTGCATTTCTAGTTCAACTGACCCTTACCTCCAAGCAGCCCTTCCGATCTATCAGAAACTTGTTGACATTAGTGGTGGCGGAGGGCAGATTTTCATCCCAGAGGGACTCTTGAACTTCAAAAGCATCCAATCAATGTTCATGAAGCTTGCTGATTCGTATTATAAATCATTTCATGGAGTTTTGCACTGTGGAACTTTGTCATCCAATGTTGCTTTGTCTCCACCCCCTGAACCCTTTTTCAAAGCTCGAGACTTTGAGATGGTCAAAGCGGAAATGTCAAATGATATTGTTATCTGTGGTTTTATTAGCATCGGAGATGTCTCAAGCCCTCCATCACATTCAAGGCACTTGATTCTACCTCTGCAGAGTAGTAAAGGTAAGCATTCCTATTTTTTCTGATTTGGAATTCAATCAAGAGTAAATTATTTTGTCTTGATTTTCTAGTGATGGGATTTTATAAATTTTCATGTAGGAGTGTCATGTACAAAACTGGAAATGCTAGGGTATACTATTTCTTTAGTCAATAAAAAATGATTGTTAATTTTGGCTGATTTTTATTCCTTTTTATTGTAATTTATGATAATTTGTTACTCAAAATGCATTCATGTTAGAACTGAATAAAGTTGTTTTATAAAATGTATAAGAATCCCACAAAGTCAACAATCACCATAATTGAGGGATACTTTTCATTGAATAGATCTGCTATTCAAATTACTGCATGATGCAATTTAAGAATATTGTTACCTTATATGTGAATAAAATTTTTTATTAATTTTCTATTCATAATTTGTCATCCCTGCATTTATCAAAAATAAAAGTACTTCCACCAACTAAAACCAATAGTAAATTAAAATAAGGCCTTTCAGATATAAGTAATTTATGCAAAATTTTTACCTGTACAATGCATGCTTTTAATGTACATGCATTTTATTGGATTCTTTTTTAACCTTTGTTCTTTTCAAGTCTTAAAATTTAGTCTGATATTTTCCTCTTGAATCAAGTATGCTCTTTCTAAAATTGGCAACTTTTCTTATAATAGAGGATATAAAGCCACCTGTTATAAAGTTGGAAAGTGGAGAAAATAATGAGGATGAAGCTGCAAATGAAGATGGAAAGCAGCCTTCATTTTGTGTTTTACTTCATGGAAGCTTGAGAGTTGAAGGAATGGTTGCTATATGTCATCTCGGGTGAGTTATTTAGCTTTGTAATGGAATGAACATGAGTCGCTCTAACCATTTACAATAGTTTAATTTAGAAGTTAAACATACAATTTACATACACAAGTACAGACACACATTAAAATATCTCGGGGGAAAAGGTTACTGGGATGTGTTCGTGATCGCAGCTGGCATAAAACTGTTTTTGTTTTCACTTTTAGTTTGCAATCAATTTTTTACATGAAATTTTTATGTTTTAAATGTTCTAATTTATGGCCCTTATTGTTATCTATCTTTCTACACCTTAATTTCCATGATAATAATGACTTGTATCAACAGAAGTATTTTGTCCCATTCTTGGTCCACAATTTTCCAAAGTCCTTGAATGGTTTTCGGTCGATGTTTCGATAATGCTCTTTTTAAAAGTTCAAAAGCACGAAAGTCCATGGATGAGACATCTGAAGATTTAGCAGGAATATCAGTAAAGGGTACTTGTTACCAGTTTCTTGTTCCATTTTTTCCAAGAATTTAATAGTGAATTTGAATGTGTGGCTGCTTGCTTTATCGTGATGCAGTTCTACTGATTGTTGGCACTGTGGGTAAAGATATGGTATTTCTTTTTTTGAATATTGGGGATAAAATATGATCTTGATAGTATGTGGAGTTGATTTTTACATTTTTTCCATTCTACTTTTAATTTTCCATTATATGCAAAACCGGCAACAATCATAAATCCCTTAGAGAAAGTTTCTGTAGATTCTTTGAACCACGTTTTAAGATTTTTTCTCCTCTTTTATGATAATAAATTGTTCTTTTTTTACTGCACTCATTTAAATACACCTACACCTCGTTTATTGTCACAACATTTTCTCATCTTTCTCCAGCTAAATGCTCCTCATACAGATTTCTGCTTTCTCAATATGTCATGGAGATAGAGAACATTGTATTTTTTGGCCTTTTTAAGATTCAAATCACTGTTAATTATTTTATTTACATTTGAAACTGAACATTTCAATGACTTTGCAATAGTCCTTTGACTTGGCAGATGCTCTTTTAAAATTAAAGATCTTACCTTACAAATATTCTCAGAAATTCTTTTCTTTTAGATATCGTACCTTTGGATAACGGAAAACCATCACTTTTACAGCATTTTTGAATAATTGAATAAGCATAATTCTCTTCAGAAAGAGCATAAACATAGCCTTCCATATTGCTTATTAAGAAATGCCATTTTGAAAGTAAACAAAACTGAGTTAGCAGACAATAAGTTATACTTTAACTATTTAACTGCTATGAAAATAAAATTCTTTCGTAGCATACAATGTTTTTTACAACTCGTCAAAATTGTTCAAAAAATATCCAAATAGCCTCTGTATTCTTCAAGGTTTAAGGTTTGTAGAGAATTTTATTTCTGTTCTAAGATAAGAATTTTTCTGTATATTGTATTAGGCAATCAAGAAAACCTTTGTAAGATATGTATATTGAAATCATGAGGAATTTTTAATAACTGAAAAGCTCTGGTAATCATGTAGCTCATATTAAGGAACATATGAACATTTCCTTTATTGCTTTTGGTTTTCACTTTTGATGTCATGTCCTTATGTGTTTGATAAGGAGAGAACTTCCAATACACAAATTTTGCATTATTTTTCTTTAGTTTACTGATCCACCACTCTCTGCAATTTTATAAGGTATGATCAGAAGTTCTAGAATTTATTTTTTTAAAGATACATAATGAAATCTTTTAATTGCTATTACCTTCAAAATAGAATCTAAATTGATACAGCATTGATGTGTTTAGTTACATCGTGTGAATATTTAAAGTTATCTCTGATTTAACTACTGAATTAAGTTCTAATAGAACTGATTACCTAGGAATGCCAAAAATCCTTCTAGAGAACTTTATATCTTTCATAACTTCTGTGTAATTTTTGTTCTATAGATTACTAGAATAAAAATTACATGAAGTTATATACTCTGAAAGAGAATATATTAAGAGAATAGAGAAGAAATATTCTCAGACTTGAAATCATTTAAGCGATGTTTCATATTGTTTCTCATATATAACCTCAAGTTTGTTCCAAGCATGTTTTAAATATTGACCTAAATATAAAAATGATTAGTTCTGTATTAAATATATATGTAGTTTTTATTAATTTTCTGTAGATTAAATTTATTTTAATGTATTTTCTTTTTTAATATTTGTTTCTTATTTTTAAGGGGTGAATGGTATGGAATGTTATATTCATGGGCAGATAGTAAGAAAAAATCCAATCTCATGCTGTCTGCTTTTGAACCAGGTATTAGAAATATTTTTTAATGAAATTATTACTTTATTTTACTCTAGGTTGTACAACTATTATAAGTTGTTTAGCAGTAACATTTACAATGGGGATGCCAAAATTAAATTTTTCTGTTATGAATGATGCACAACGAAAAGGGTGTTTCAATTTTTTTTACCACAGTTGTACATCTAGTCAGCCATGGAAACTTCTCACACCATGATAGTAGAAATGTCAGTACATCATCTTTTACCTGCAACTTTAAAAGGTTGTGAAGTGAGTGTTTTATGGTGCCCACGTAATTGGCTTCTAAGCCAATTTTAGCCCACGTAATTGGCTTCTAAGATAAGTGGTGTTCAAAAATTATCCTAAAAATCTAATAAATTTTCATTTGGTATCCAAAAATCACTCATGAGAAAATTATTACCACTGACAAAAAAATTCAATAAATAGGCTTCAAGGAGAAAAAGAACATTGTTTGCTAATTGACAATGAAATACGCTGCCAACAAAATCAAAACTTACCATGTGTGATGTACATAAACAGATGAAGAAACAATCAAAATATCAAATCTAGAGGAATTTTTATTATTGAGTTACATCAGAAATGTTATTCATTCATTTTCTCTTGTCAGAAGCATAAGTGCAGAACATCTGGTTTTGAAAATCATTCCAACCTAGAATACCTACCCATGCCTGAGATTCACCATATGACAAATCACCCTGTATCAATCAATCTAAGTCCAAAAAATAATTGTTGGAACGACAAATCAAACTTGTAGATCAACCACTTAAGGTTCTGTTGACCTCAGGGATAGGGTCTGTATGAATCACATTACTGGTTCACTTTTCTAAAAAAAAGAGTTAAACTGGTGGTGCTTTGCTGGGAAAGATGGGTCTGTATGCAATGAGTTTAAAATTCTTGAAGTAAAATTGTACAAATCCTTGGGTACAACTTATCTCTGGATAATCACTTGTGAGGAGGGTTAGTGATTTCTTGTAATGAATCCTTTTACTCTATTTTTCAATTACTACATTTTTATTTTACAAAATAGTCATTTATTTTGCTTTTGTTTTGATTCTATTTATTCAGGATCTGATGTAATTCAATGGTTGGGAAGATTTACAAATATGGGACCTTCTGAACTAACACCAGACACAGAGGCCCCAAATTTTCCCATTAAACCTTCGGAGAAAAGAAGTTATGCTCAAAACTGTGTTGTCTGGATAAGGCAATCTGGTTTGCAAGTACGAAATTATCAAGTTTAATATTTATTTTTAGATAAAACATTTAATCAAATGAATTTAATGAAATCTTTCTAAAGATTATTGCAAAACCTTTTAAACTGCTAAAGATTTTTGAGTATAGAAACCAGCGATTGCAATGGGATAAGCTCAGTGCATTGTAGTTGGTTTTCCATATCTGTTTATTTTTTACATTTCATTTATTTCTGTTCCAGGCTGATATACAGAAAATTTTGAGGCATGCACGAAAGCTTCCAGAGAAGACTCAAAATTTTTATAAGGTAATTAAATGACTTACTGTTCCTTTATGCATAAATTAATTGTTCAATGAGGGATATAGGTTGTGTTAACCTTTTTTGGTTTTAAATTAAAAAATTCGTACTGAATTAATTTTTGTTTCATAAGTTCTGAAATATTCATAACTCAAAAGTAGAAATTTAGTTTCATTCTGTTTGTAAACAAAAGAAAGCTATGCTTCTGGTTTCCCATTTATTTCGAGTTGAAATAAATTATGAAAAAGACCTAGTGTAGAATTTCAATGGCAGAAATAAACTTCTTTTATTTTAAACTTAAAGTAAAATGTGTTTATTTAAATTAGTTGAAATGCAGTGTAATATACTAATAAACTAATTTAAAAATTGCTTATTAGTTTAATTTCAGAACTTTCATAAAAATTATTGATACAGACTAATTACTTCTAGATGGATTTTTGAGATTCACATTGAATTGTATTATAATGAGTGTTTGAATCACGAAATAAACTTAAGTTTTGTAAGTTTATTTTAAACAAAAGATAAAGTTTTGGCATTACACAATTTATTTCAATGGCATAATGACACTTTATTCAATAAAGTTGGTATTTGTTCTGAGGGAATATAATAGTGGCTAAGCTTGTAAATTAACAATATTTTAAAAGTATGCTAATCTCTAATTTAAAGTGACCAACACTCCCATATTTCCTAGGAACTCCCATATTAGAGCTATTTTTTAACCCCCTGTCTCCCGTATTTACCTTCTATTTCTATTGTACACATATGTTTCATTAACAATCAAGGTTGCGAAGTTAATATTTTATGTATTCCCACCAAATACATTTTGCCATACATTAACTGCCATTTTTGTCGACAGTTTTGACATAGAGGTTCTCATCCATAAATATCGAAAAATTACCTGTAATAAACAACAGAAAAAGAATAACATATACCAGAGGTTCCCAGACTTTTTGACTCGCTGAGCCCTTTTTAGAATCAATTTCTATGGTGGAGCCTCCTAGTCCTTATCTCCTATGTTTTACAAGTTAATGGTGTTCAGGAGCAGTGTTGCAGGGGGAGGGGATAGATAGTAGAGATATTTAAACAATTGCGCAATGTCAATGCAATGATATATATTTTAAAAACTTTGAAATTTGTCATATCTCAATTTATTTTCAACTACCACCAATACACATGATATTGTCAAAACGTGGCCATACATAAAAGTTCTTCCAAAGTTCAGTAAATCAAACCATTTGTATTACAACAGATTTTATATTGGTGAGAGCAACAATAAGGTCCATACAATAAACCCAGTTCCTCCAATTTAATCATTACATCCAATTCAATTCAAATCCCCTGGAGGCCCTGGGAAGGCACACAAAGCCCTTAACTCCGCTTTGGTTCTACAGGCTGGGAACCACTGGCATTTATTAAATGATAGTAGAATATCCATTTCCGGATTGTAAACGGGAAATATAGAACAAAGTTGTTTCAACATTTTCAATGACTTTAGAAACAGATGGATATATCAAAGCTTGATAAGATCTTAGGCGTTGTTTTAAGCCCAGGATCAAGTACTAAAAGTGGTTTTTCACTGATGAGCAATAAATGGACTGATTGTCAGCCAATGGTAGCAATTGACTATAGTTGTAAAGAGTTTTTAAATTTTCACAAGATAAAAAAAATGCTTAGTTCTGCAGCATCAGCTGACAAATCCATTTAGGTTAGGTTTAAGAAATATGCAGATTTGTAAATTTTTTTCAAAATTGACCTGTATATTATATACAATGTTAATTTATTGTTTAATATTATCCATTTTATGAACATATGTTGGAATAACACCATGTTGCTAAGAATGCTCAAAACTTATTACAATGAAATCTCCCTTAAATTCGTTGCCAAATGTTGGTCACCCTACCCTAATTGCAGAAAGTAAATATTTAAAGATTCAAAATGTATATAAGATGGGAGATCTTTTGTTGAGCAAAAAAAACAAAACAAGCTCCTCCTTCCATAAAAATGTGGTTACACGCATTTGCATACATCAAACAAATTATTTGAATTACATTCTATTGAGTCTATTTTTGCATAATCTATAATGCTTATTTCATCTTAATTATGTTTCAATAATTTCTGCCATTTTTTTCTAGGAACTTAATCGATTGCGGAGAGCTGCCTTGTCTTTTGGTTTCCATGAATTACTGGAGGGAATGGCAACGATTCTTGACCGTGAATGCACCTTATTACCTGGATCTGCTCACCCTGATGCAGCACTACAATTAACTCACTGTGCCAATGCTTTACGAAATAGCAATAAGGATTATAATACACCAGTTTTGCCTTTGAGGACAAAGTTTTCAATGGATGATTGATAGTTTGTACTATTCAGTTGAACTTCAATTTATAGCAAACAATTTCAACTCAGAAAACTGACCTTGACCTACTGATTTGCAAAGATTATAATTCTTATCCTCAATGGAAATGTAAAAAAGTTTTATTGAGATGTGTATATATAGTATATATTTGTGTATAATCTATGTATTATTTATATAATAAATGCTCATATATTGGGTGATTTAAAGTAGATGTCATAGCGTTGATCTTTTCAACTCATTAGTATACAAGCATACTTGAAATTGAAAAAATTATGTTTAGATGTTGAACATATAGTATTGTAAGGATTGTTTATGTTTAAAAATCAAACTCTTTAATTTTAAAATTGTTCCTCTATAAAAATTTCCAATTCGAAAAATGTTTACATATTTCTAATTAGGGAAATGTTTCTTAATGATACCATCACCATAAGATCCAAATCACACTGTATGGAAAACAAAATTTTCCGTCTTTCTCTTTGATTACAATTGTTTACTTTAAAGTGTAGTTTTCAATAAAATTCACTGATTTTCCCACAATAGTATTAAAAATTAACTATGAATGTTTCTCATTTTGTGAATGTATCCATATTAAATAGTTGACTAAAAATTAAAAGAATTAATTAGGAACTTCAAAGTATTTTTCATTCACAGTTGCTGTGTTGTATCAATTATTCAGATGTTGGGAGATACTTAAAAACATTGATTCTAAAGATTGCTAAACTGCATAATAAATACTTGTGTTTGTATAATGGAATTTTTTTCATAAGATTTTTTGTTTAATTAAAAAAGTAACGATGCTAAGTATTTTTCTCTTTAATGAGCAATGCTTATCTTTATTTTCACATTTCTGGATGACAGCTTTAACACATTCTGCAGTTGCAAGAAATGGGAGAAAGAACATGGCAGAAACCATACATCAACAGACACTAGAAGTAGTAAATAAAGTTACTATGATAAAAATAAATATCTCTGTTCATCTGTACAATTTTGTTTTGGTATCTATATATTAATACGTGAAGAAAAACTTTGTACCCCTTTTTAAGCACATTGCGCGCATGGAGGAGTATGAGATTTGGCATAATTAAAGTTCATATGGAGAAGGAGTGCAGAAAGATAAAATTAATGTATAATATGCGTTACAAATATATTAAATTAAACAAGATAAAACACTCATTGTTTACATTCATATACTGTAATCTATATATTAATACGTGAAGAAAAACTGTACCCCTTTTTAAGCACATTGCACGAAGGGAGGAGTATGAGATTTGGCATAATTTGCCACCACATAAGTTAGTATTGAAAGTTAATTGAATCGTTTTGCTGATCAGAAACTTAAATACAAAGGAAGCATTAGTCAATGGAATAAGAATGCGCATCAAATTCATGCATCGTAATACTATTGATTGCGAAGTTTTAACTGGAACCGCACGCAATAAGAGAATTTTGATTCCACGTATAAATTTAACATATTCCGGAATATATTACCATTTAACTTTCAAAGAACTCAATTTCTAATTATACCTGCATTTGCGATGACAATAAATAAGTCTCAAGGACAAACATTCGAAAAAATTAGAATTTTATTGAGGCAGCCAGTTTTTACACATGATCAATTGTACGTCGCAGCAAGTAGAGTTCGATCATTCGATGGTTTGAGATTTTATATTTCAGAATATAACGGTCAAGGGCATTTAGCAAACGATGAAAGAGTTTTTACAAAAAACATCGTCTACACAGAAGTTTTGAATCATTAAATTCATTGTCGAACTATTTCAAGTTCAATGGACAACATTTATTTTTTTAACCACCCGGTTTTTTGTTTCAATAAAAAATATATAAAAAAAATACGAAGCACGTATTCCTTATTTCCTTTTTTGGATTTATTTTTTATTTAAATTTTATATAATTTGAAAAAGATAGGCAAATTAACTGTAGCCTTGGCGAAACCTGTGGCCAGTATACCAATAAAAAAACTCCAAGAAAATGTCAAACAACGCGTTATTGTTTTTTAGATATGGCTTAACCAAGCTATACCTCATTTTTCCTATGACGTATTTGTACATGCTCACAGCTTACGTAATAGAACAAAATTCAAAAAAATTATATGCAATAAATATAGAGGTATACTCTGACAAAAGAACCTTATTAACGTTCAAACTTAAAAATGAAATGAATTATGGTCGAATTTCGACCACTGGGCGACCACTAGTTTGTATAATTACATAACTTATGTGTTTAACATGGTATACAATGCAGCAGAGATGGTAAAAAATGATGGAAACATTTTGTTGGAAGTCCTTAGTGCACTGCATTGGAAATATGTTTTCAAATACATTAAAACAAAATAATTCTGACTTTGTTTTTTTGAAAAGCTGTTAGCTTTAAAGTGAAACTACTGTTTATGCTGTGTCTATCTCTGACAGTTTTTGGCCCTACTCCTTAATTGGCATAACTTTTCATGTATGTGGTGAACTTCAAGAACGTTGCCAACTTCTCAGTGCCTGATCTCGACGCGAAAAGTCGTAATCGCCAACGCTCCATTCCAGGAACCACTCTCTTGTGTACTTAGGATATTACAACTCTTTTATGTATTAGGATAGTACAGTAATCAATGTAAATAAACTTAATTGCAGTCCACTAAAGTGTATTTTTGTCTGAGTACTATTGATGCTCTGGTTTTTATTAGATTGATTGTAAGGTTTCAAATTTCTGAACTATTTCAATAACTAGTGAATCAAATATATAGGGTATATAGTGAATCAAATATTTAGGATATATAGTGAATCAAATATTTAAGGTATATAGAAAGAAAAAGGTTTGTACCATAAACCTTGACAAATATTCTGTTTCGGTGTTTTGCTTAACTGTTCAACTGTTAATATAATATTTCAAACAATATTATATTGATAACCGTTAAATTAAATATTTTTATACTCTTAAAATAAAATATTTAAATCTGTTTGTCCAAAAACATTTAGTCAATGCCTAACTAGTTCAATAAAATATGCCTTCATTAAGTTAATTAGTCAAACTAATTGAAAATCTGGTGTCATTCAAGCGACAAGACATTGCTGATAATTATGTAATTCATTAGTAAAGAAAATATTTTCATTGAAGTATATTTGTGGAAGAAGTTTAACCTAACAATTACATTTGAGTGCGCTCAACTTTTAAAACCCTTGGCTTAATTTTTCAAATGATGAAATTGATGGTTCACTGAAGGTTTTCTTTTTACTCTACAATTTTAATTTATTTTTAGTCTTATAAAAGACTCCTTTAGTTCTGACTACAAAATGTCCGCTTCTCTTATTTGATTACAATCTAATTTATATGGCTCGGATTGTAGGTCCGGGCACCATCCAAACTACCAATGAAGAATCGTATGAATTCGAATGTCCAAAATATTCAGAGAAAGTGGAATGGAATGGCACGTTAGTGACTCAGCTTTTGGAGAGTTCTAATTTTAGCTTTCATCACGAAGCTCAAAAATTCGACTTGAAAAATGTTTATGCAAATAGTAAAAATAAACGTATGTGTATCAGTCTTTCGAATAATAATTAAGGAACGATATTTTTGACGTGCATACGTCTAAAATCGGAAAAGTACTGAGGAGCATGCATGAAAAGTTGAGCTTTACAATTGTCTTGATTTCAGAACTAGAAACATCCCGAAGATATAGCTTCGTGTAGACAAAGGATGTCCGTATCAGACAAGACCTTCGGACCGAATGCGCAGGCACACTGAGCGCGGACAAGGGGTTCGCAATATATGAATTGTACTGTTCTGGGTGAGCTTTGGGCCCGTGTGAATGGATTGCGTGGAGTAAGGACTGCTAAAAGTGACGGCATTCGAAAGCTACCGAAGTACGTTACAATCACAGGCCTTTAATCAGTAAAATTTTCCTTCAATACTATATTAAATTGCACTTTAATCGTTCTGTAATAACTTCAAACTAATTGTTGAATATCCACAACAAACAGTATGTCGAGGCCCACCAAAGAAGTGGACTGTGTTTAAACTAACAATTTATTCAAACTTAACAAGATGGACAAGGTGGTTCCCGAAAGGAACGCTTGCGATCTCCTAATCGCATCAAAATCAGCAGTAGCCTATCTACCGCTTGAGAAGTTACGACTGAAAACTGGCTTCCTTTTTCCAACTGCCCAGTTCAGAGCCATTTGTCGCTCGCCAATCACAAGCGATGACGCCAAGAAACTTGAGTCGCCAAAGGCGCGAACACAGTAGTTCAAACTTCCTATGTCTGCTTCATTTATTCCACAATCCAACACGAGACCCGAGTATTCATGTCAAAACTGATTTGTGCCCTCGATACAACCTACCAATTCCCCCCAATTTTACGTTGTTTAGTAAGAGAACGAGACTAGAAAATACCTTGTAAAAAACGGAAATAATACTACGTAATAGAATAAACATCGCTCCTTAGAAACAAAAACTGGTTGGTGTTTTGGGGGTTTTATGGCGCAAGGGTCACATTTAGCCATGCTGCGCCAGACACGACATACAATATCAAGTAATAGACACACACAATGAAAGTTTTACTGACATAAATGAGAGAAATACACTCAGGGAGGAATGCTCCTGACAGGAATCAAACCTGAACCGCCTAGGTTGGTGTTATTATAGGTATTGAAAAGCGATTCAGCAATTCTTTTCATTCGCAATTTTTACTGAATGTAGGAAATGTATTATTATGTTAAATACGAGTGAAATGGAAAACTTAAGCTGAATAAAACTTACTGCTACTCGCAAGCCACTAGACGCCCCTACATTGCTAAAAATCACAGAGTGAATATTACTGTCTTTTTATTTTCTTGGCAACCACATAACTTTTACAGGTCTTGGATGAATTTCGTTTTGGTAAATTCGGGAAGTTGCTAATATTGTGTCGATTGACATTAAGTAGAATAAATAAACTCATTGGGTATGTCAGCCTTGTTTTTACAGTTGTTCTCTATAATTACGAGCGGAGAACTTTCTAATTTCCTTTCAATATGGTTTATACAGTGCTTTGTAATCGTAAACTTTACATTTCACTTTTTGAATCAAACCTATTACTGTAAATAAACATTACATCTGTTAATGATTGTTAAACATCCTAATTAAATAAATGCACAAGGATCTTCCTAACTTGCGTTTGTAGAAACACTGAAGTTCAAAGTGATGTAAGAAACGAACGCGATGTGTTACACGAAATTTTCTATCTAAAGTGTATTTTTCTGTGTTTACTAAGTTTTACTTGAGTGGTGCATTTTCTATTCCTCTCTGCGCTTTGAACTATTCAATTACTTTTAATGGTTCAGGCACGGTACAGTATTTTTTATCACTTAATCATGTCAAACAATAATGCGCATTTAATTCATTAATATGAGTTTGACAGGTCTGTTTTCCAAAATAAGAAATTACAATATGTAGTTGGTTCTCCTGTTTTATCTCGTGTTATGAAGTGAAATTTTTGATTTTTTTTCAAAAGATTTTGTATTGTATTGAGCATTTTACTATTATAAACGATCTTTCCACGATGTGCATATTAAATAAATTAAAATGTATCAATTTGTATTTACTGCTCTCAAACTTTTCAGCAGCTCTAAGATTCGAACTCAAGATGACGTAAAAACTTAAAGGCATGGGAATTTATCTTGGCACTGCATATGCTAAGTAGAAGCTTTTAATCCATAGGTTCTTGTTTTCTATAGAAATAACAGTTACTTCTAAAATATCTGGAGTTCGTCAGCAAATCAGTTTTATTGGAGAATGTAATTAGCAAAAATTTTTTATCTTGATGCAAGTGAGTAGAACTAAAGGTGACCTTGAATGGATAATCTTTGGATTGTAGTGTTTAAAAATTAGCCAAAGTTGCATTTTAGAAGAAAATTATATAACAGTTCCAATTTGTGTGTTAATTATAAATTTATAACCATAGCACACCTACCATCTGACATCACTCCTAGATAGCATCACAACTGAAAACCTGCATATAGTAAGTTAGCATTAGTGGCATTCCTGAAATGTTGTCTACAAGAAAGAATAGCATTACAAGTCTTATACCCCAAAATTGCAATTCTAATTGCAATAATTGCTTCAATTCAATGCAATTTAAAAAAAATTTGTTTTTACCTCTAGAAATTTTTGATTCTTGCTAGTGTTCTAGAAGATTATGTAATGTTATCCAAAATTCTGCTTGGATTACCTTTCAGAATTAAGTTAAATATATTATTTCTCCATAAGCCCTTCAATTTTTGTTGGAGTCGAAATGTTAGAAGAGAAGTTACATATCATGAACCCATTGGACATGAAAACGTAATTTATATTACTTCTGTTTGGTGCAGTTTGGCCAAAAAAATGTGCCGAAAAGCAAATTGGATTGCTTCAAGAATCATTCTATGGAAAAAAGATAAGAAATCTAATTTTTGTCTTTTGAAAGCATTATTTTGTATGTCTTTTTTGATTAAAATACAATTGAAATGGATTTTTCTGGACTATTTTTCTAATCAGAGTCATTTGAAGACATGCAAGAAAAATTATTCCTTATGAATTTCAATAATCCATTTATAATTTTTAATCCTTAAATACAAGATTGTAATGGGCTAGTAAGGCCTGAGGCTTGTGTTTGGTGTTCCAAAATATTAAAAATGTCGAAACTTTAATAAATAGCCCTAAATCAGTTTCATAAACCAGAGAAAAAATATCACTTGAATTCTTATTTAGTATTCTAACTATTTGGTTGAGATAGAGATCTAGAAAATTAGGCTACCCTAAAAATGTTTCATGGAATATGTGCCTATATTATAGTGTGCTTTTAGGCTCATGTGACCTTCCCTTCCACTGATAACCTTTAACTGAAATACAACTAAAAAAAACCAAGTTGATTTTTAAAGAGAATTTTGGACATAATCAATCACATAGAGCCTAAGTGCATGTAGATTGTGAGTAAAATATGTGCCCTTCATAAATTTAGGTTTGCCTTTCCATATTATATTTTTAAACAAACCCTTCAAGATCACATGCACCTTCTTACCCTACCTATCCTACTCTAACCAGTTATGTCATGTATGTAATGTGATAGAATGCACCAATCTTTTCAAGTTTGTTTTCCCACTTCAGTAAAGGGTAGTGATTTATGTTTTGACAATTATAGTGAAATCCAAATACAAAAGTAATGCAGGAAAAGCGTGCTTGGTATTGGGACAATGGGTACTCCTATGGTAATAAGAAAGGGAACAGAGGAGAGGTGACCTTAAGACCTATTTTAAAGTAATGAACTATCAGTTGATAAAAATTTAGTTTATGTGTTGTCATGGGTAAACTAATTGGTTTAGGTGAGAAATTAAAACTTGTGATTTATAATTTTTCTAAAAACTTTTAAATATTTCTTTTTTATCACATTCAATGCAAACATGATTTATATCTTGTTACTTTTATAAGCAACTAAAAGAATTAAAGATTATGATTTATTTTTGGAATATCAGGCTCTGCTCAATGCAGGCTGTTTTAGTGCTTGCAGTTGTGTGTATAAGATTAAGTCTTGGCTTTGTAATATTATAAACATGCAAACCTTTGACCCCCAAAATGCTTTGATATTTGCATTTGGAGACTCTTTCCTTAAGGGTATTTATTTTAGGTCAATTTTGTGCATTTGTCATTTAAAATAAAAGTACAAATTTTCTTTTGATTAGGCTTTCCAATTGTAACACTTAGAACCAGGATCAACAGATGACTTCAAGTAAAAACATTCAATAGTAACTTATTCTGAAAACTTCTCTGGAACACTGTTACTACTATCTAGTTAGAAGAAAGAATTTGCAATCTGCATTTGGAAATGATTCTCTCATTTGTTGAGGTTTAATAGATAGTGAATTTTATAAAGGGTCAACAATCGGAAAATTCAGAAGTTACGCGACAAATATGACGACTGGCTTTTAAATATAACCAGTAAAAACCAAACTTACAGGTGTGCAATATCCCTGTTCAAAAAAATTACCATTTATAGAAATGGAAGAATAGTTATTACCCAAGTTTTGCAGCTGAATGTCTTTGGTTTTAGGGAAAAGAAATATTCCTTTTATGACCTAGTTTATAACTAGTAATAAGCTTTCAAAAAAGTGCTAGACTATAAAGGCTTGTAAACTTTGTTTTATGTATTTATGAAATGTTTTTTTTATCTTTGATAAATAATTTTTCCAAGATAAGATAAAATTGTGCAAAAATAAAACATTCAAAATGATGGTATCAAAAGCAGAGCATTCATATTTCATGAAATTGCCACGACAAAGGAAGCATTTATTATGGATAGTTTTGTAGTCTCATACATATAAGTATTTCAGAAAAATTAAAAATAGTGATAAATTTTGTTATCACAAATTTTAATGTTTGTGAAAACAGTTTAACAATTCATAAAGTTGATTGGTGTTTTTTTGTTTGAAGCAATTATGCCGTTATTTGGAAAGTCTCAAAAGAGTCCAAGTGAGCTGGTCAAAGTGCTGCGTGAGGCCATTGTTGCTTTGGAAAAAGGAGACAAGAAAGCTGAAAAGGTTAGATTTTACAGGGCACTATTTGATGTAAAATAAATACTGAGTATTTATTTTACATCATATTAAATATATTAAAGCATTTAAACATTCTTGTATTTTATTTTACTAATTACAAATATTTTGGGGTTAGATCTTGCATAAAGGTATGTGCTTTTGAAGATGCAAATGCACCAAACATTTCTATTTGTATGCCTCTAATATCTGTTTCTTGTTATATGCTACTATTATTAACTTTTAAATATTTGAATTTATAGTTTGAGTTTGAATAGGCCACTGAAAACATTGCTACTTTTTGTTTTCAACTATTGAATTGAGCAGTTCTGGAAATCTAGGCAACTTGAGGTCATGAAATAATTTCCTGACTAGGGGTGATCCATAATATGATATCTAATCAAGATATGGCATTTAAATATGTAGAAGTGTTTTTTAATTCAATAACAAATGTTTCTGGTTTAAGATATCTTTTAAATGTTGTGAAGCTAGTATGTATGTTCAGTACTAATTGTTTTATCCTTTTAAATTTTTACTTCACTTGTGCAGTGGTTTCTTTATACCTAAATGTTTTATGAAGTACATCCCCAAAGCAGAACAATAAGTAAAGAAATTTGTAAAATGTTAATATAGACACTTAAAAGAAACAAAAAATTATTCAATTCAATGTGTATCTTTAAGGTAATTACAAAATCAACACAAATTTCAATTTGCTGCTCTTAGTCATCAATTGCTCCTAGTCTATTCAACCTGTCACATGTCTTGTATATAGGTGGTACTGTGGCATGATGCTCTGTCAAGCTCTTCATTTGGTTCCAATGCTAACGCTTTTGCTCTGCACTAAAGCATTAAGTTTGGCAAGGGTACAGGCAGACTAGAAGTTGATCAGAGGTGATTTGGTTTCCCTTTCCATGTTTAGGATTAATCTGCTTTGCCTGCTCTGGTCTAGTTAGCCCACATGTGGCAAAAAATGACTAGAGTGACAAACCAAACCTTAAAACACTTATGCTGGTAATGGTTCAAGTTTTTGTACTTAGAGTGGAAATTTTTAAAGGGGACCTACTCAAATTAAGGCATTTTAACAAACTTGTGACCTAATCTTGGTTTGTGGAGGAGTTGTGCATCATAAACTATGTTGCCACCATGCTGGGTTGTACAGTTTTACTTGCTATGTTCCTGACTTCAGTTAAATTTTCTGTTACATTACTTATTAGTTCTGTAAGAGAAACTTGGAGATCTTTTCTTGATACAGTTTAGACCTAAAAGAACTAAAGCAAGACAAATACACAATTCAGAGGCATGACGCTTAATAACTTATGCGACAGTCCAGATTGTCTGTGAAGAGTTTAGTTCTAGACTCAAAGCAAGCTCTTCTCAGCTGGACTAGTGGCTTGTAGTTATGAATCTATTGTATTTAAAAAGTCTAATAATATCGCATGCAGGAAGTTACTGAATGAAAGAAAACAGTTTCAAGTTCAAAACCCGCCAGTGGACTTTGTTCGAGATGTTTCTAATAGATGTTTTATGATTAACATTTGACCTTACGGGAATAGCAACACAGCATTCAAGAAATGTATGTTTATTTTGTATAATATCTGTTTGTTAGAGTAGTTCTGAAATGATGTGCTTATCTGTTATTCATGCATTATATTCCAAAAATTAACCTTTACATTTTGTCTTACCTTTTAATTTATTTATACTTAATATTTTAGAGTATTTTAAAATGAAATAACGATTCTTACTTTGGTTTCCGTAATGTTCAGGGGCAGTCGTGGCTCAGTGGGTATGCTTATTGCACTAGCAACCTTTGAGTTGTAGGCGGCGCAGGTTCAATTCCTGTCAGGTGTATTCCTCCCTGGGTGTATTTCTCTTTGTCAGTAAAACTTTCATTGTGTATCTATTACTTGATATTGTATGTCTTGTGTTTGGCACAAATATGGCCCTTGTGGCCATAAACCCCCAACAAACCAACCAACCTTAATATCCAAAGCAAAAAGACGTACCTGCATTTTTCTTAGATAAGAATTAGGAGATTCAGAGCTATCGTATTTTAAAAGCTATTGTAGATGAAGGTTAAAGTAAATTAATCGGACTGCTACTGGCTTGTTACACACGGATTCTTAGAACAGTTATCTTGGTACATAATTTTGAGTTCTAATTATTTCTGGTAACTGCAGAATTAGACTTAGTTATTTGCTGGAGATGCTTGTGTAATATGATGCTGTGTATCAAGTACAATGATAAATGTTATATTGTAATTTTTTGAACTTGATAACAAGTATAAAAATATAAGATTGTGTTTCTTTTTTACTAGGAATGACAATTTTCTCATAGCCAGTCATACCTTTAGCCTCATTAGCTGTATAGTAAGGGGATTCTCTTTTTTCTCGCTAAAATAACTGCTTTTGGGGATTTTTTTATTGACAAAACTGCAATAAGATAATTACAAACTCAGATTGTCTATTATCATTTCAGGTATTCACAAAATTTTTAAAAATGATTTTGATTAAGAATCAGTCTGCTAACCTTCCTTTGACCATGATACTATGCAAAATTCTATGGTCTATGATTGGCATAATTTCTCAACTCCAGATCTTAAAAAAAAATTGAACTGTGTTTTACTTCATATACAAGTAGCTATAGTTTGAACCAGATATAGATGAACCAGAAAAATGTTTCACAAATATTTGAGGAAATGACAACTTGTCAAATCCAAATAATCGGTTTAGCTTATAAAAGAGAGGATTTGAGTTTTGCTATAAGAATTTAAAAGTTAAGTATGTTTAAAGTTGCATTTGAGTATTTTCCTCCTAATCAGTGCCATACAGTGTGATGTTTTAATGATAAATCTTTGTAAATTGGCTTTATAGCATTTACAACATTATGAATTGGCACGTACTCCAAATTCTACATCTGTGTTCTGAGTCTTGATGGCTTATAACTAGGCCAATTTTGAGAGTTTCAACTTGAGATTTGACACATGTTCATCTAGTAGAATAAAATTTTAAAAAATTTGCATTGAGTTGGAATAATTTTTTTAATGAAATTTGTTGTAGAAGTTCAGTGGGAATTCCATGCAACAAAGATTGTATGGGTAGTTCTGTCAAAGTTGTGGAATGAAATTTCATTATTTTGATTGTATACTATTTAATTGTTTTTAATCTAGGCTCAAGAAGATGTTTCCAAGCACTTGGCCTTGATGAAAACAATGTTATATGGCAGCAGTGATCAAGAACCCAATTCTGATATTGCTGTTGCACAGTTAGCACAAGAACTGTATAACTGTAATATGCTATTGCTTCTTGTTCAGAATTTATCTCGAATTGATTTTGAGGTGAGTGCATTAACTGAGTTCTTGCTATTTTCGTTTGATTTGCAAAATCATTATTGATTGGTCACTGAGTTTTTGATATTTTTTATAATTTCTAAAGTTATGAAGCCGAGAAAATTGTGTTTTAAAAAATCAGTAATTATAATTTCAAATTTACACATTTGCATATTTGTTGGTTAAGGATGAAATTAAATTAGCATTAATGAGTCATGTTTTATTTAAAAACTAGCTAAAAAATAAATATAATTTCCAAATTGCATGATTAGTTAAAGGAGCTGACTAATACAGTTTTACAGAGCTGTCATGAAGTTTATTTGCTATTTTTCAACCCTGGTGACTAAATGGGGTATCTTTTTAAGCAAATCATCCTAAAAGCTTTTATTTTCATATTTGGGTGATTGAAAATTTAGCAACTTTTTAATTCACCAAAGGTCAATGAAAATTAAGTCATTTATGCTTACCAATAAACGAACATACCTTAAAATTTAGTGGAAAGGAAAACTACAATTAACATTTTAGAGATGCAGCAAATTCATCAGTGAAATGGCATATTTTAATCTCTTGTGTATTTTGGCATGATTAAAATCTATTTCAATATGAATATTGTGGTTTGTCAACAGTGGTATTGCTAGAAATGCTTTTGCTAATTCCGTCAATGCTGAAAATTTGCATATCACATTGAAAATATTTAGTTTTTAGCTGTCAGTTTCATACTTAATAAGCATATTTTGTTATTTTAGTCTATTCATTTTATCTGGGCAACTAAAACTGGTACTATAATAAGGTGTAAATGAAGACTATTTATAAGAATTTATGCTCCTAATCCTTCTATTTCTCAAGTAGCAGCCCTGACTTTGCTATGAGTGGAGTAATTGGAAGTATGGAGATAACTATATTTAATTTTCAAAACTTTCTAGCGATGAAAGAATCATGAGGCTTGAAATTGTGCCCAGGACATGAAGAGTTTAGCCAGTTTTGTCATTTTCTACTTTTAGGCAATCCAGCAAATAGTTATCAGAAACATTTCATCATTTGGAAGCCTCTAATGTACAACTTTTATTCATTAAGATACACATCGTCCAGAGGTGATGGATAACAAGTTTTAAAGTTGTTTTTGATTGAACTGAGACCACTGTTCATTGCTAATGATTATTCATTTTATAATTGGATTATTTTCATAGTATTTGAGGAATGAATCATGGTATTGTGATCCATTAAATTATTTTATTCAAGTTGTGTGCTGCCCAAATATTATGAATCATGTGATTATTCCTTCTGAAAATGTTCAAGTATGAACGGTTTCATACATTTAGTTTTTCAGTAATATCTTGTGTGTTGCAGAGCAGAACATCTTGATTGTCATCCGAGAATAAACAGGGTACTTTCGTCTTTTCCGAAAATGGGATAGTTAAACAATTGAAACACATTTTGTTATGTATGCTTGTTATTAAAATCAAAGTGACTCATATTACAAATTTTTTGTAATTCCTGCTATGAATCGTTAAAATATTGAGCATCAAAATACACAAGATGTGAAATATCAGCCTAAGAACTTCTGTTGCGTATTCTATTCCCTTTATTGCAAACAGCTTCAAGCTCTGAATGCAATACATGTTACACTAAATCATATTGACCAGAAAACATTTCAAATTTCTTGAATTTCGATTTTTTTAGTGAGTGTTAATTTAATCTGAAAACAGGAGTGAGAAATATTCAATACACCTTAGCTTCTGTTTATGAGTTGTAGGTGGTGCAGGTTCGATTCCTCCCTGAGTGTATTTCCCTTTTTTGTGTGAGTAAAACTTTCTTTGTGTGTATATGTCCATTACTTGACTTTGTCTGTCTTATATTTGGCACAGCATGGCTAAATGACCCCTTGCGCCCCATAAAAACCCAACCAACCTTAGCTTCTGTATGTATGTTAATTCAGAAAATAATGCGTTGATTCAGTTGATGCATGTGAAGTAATCAGTATCAAACTGATGGTTTGCTGAATTAAATTGGCTTTTGATTATTTTGTTTGTTCATTGCAAATTTCCTTAATATTTTTTCTCTCTTGTAACAAGTTATTGTAAAAATGCTAACTTATACTTGCCAGTGAACAAAAGACAATAGATGCTTTTTTAAACAAGTTACGACGTTAGTAAAAAAATGAAAAATCTTCAAAATGATTAATATATAAAAATAAAAACTTGGAAAAGATCGTCAATGGCTATTTTGGTGGAGCAAGACATCCACCATATTAGGATGGAAGTAATTCACAAGAAAACAAAGTTTAAATGTGTTCTAGAATAGTATCGCCTCTACTCATATTTTTTAAACTCGTTCCAGTTCACTTGTAAAGGCAGGGAAGCACTAGCATCTTTCACCAGTGTATTCGACGAAGTAAAAATAGATGAGGCTTCTGTGATTAACTCAAGAATAGATCTTGTAGATTGGACCACTTGCTTTTTAAAGTCACTAATGAGAAAATTCCCAACAGTGCTGAGCAATGGCAGATTTGTTTATTTCCTTATTTTTAACACAACACATATATTTCAAAGCTTGTATGGTTTGACCACTATACCACGTGTGCCTCACCTGTTGATGTTATGTTTTTTTGTGACTTCTATCCTGATGATGGTGGATATCTTCCTCCACCAAAATAGTTTTCAACGATCTTTTCTGTTTTTTAATTTTTATTTGTCATTGTTTTGAAGGTTTTCATCTATTTATCTGTTGTTTTTAGGGAAATAATGAATGTCTATTTTTCTACATTGTTTACTCAATTATTCACTGTCTTTTGCTTGATGACTAGTTTCGTGTCCCAATTTTACTTTGGGTTTGAATGCATTATTTTATTGTTTTAGGGTAAGAAAGATGTTGTTCAAATTTTCAGCAACATTCTAAGAAGACAAATAGGAACTAGGCTGCCCACGGTGGAGTACATTTGTACAAAGCCCGAAATTTTGTTCACTCTAATGAAAGGGTAAATTTCTTTTTGGAATCAAAGCTACCTTTTATCGGGTATTAGCAATTATATTTGACATTAAAATCTACTATTAGTAGGCTAGGCTGACCATATGTACCGTTTTGAATGGGACAGTATGGTTTTTCATGTTTCCCAGCTGTCTCGTAATAAAAATGTCCATTTTGTCTCATTTTTAATTATTTAAAATAAATATACCTTTTTTATTAATCATAAATTATTAATCTAATAGTACATCAATATCCATAGATACCAGTTATTTGTATGAACATGGAGTCACGTTATTCAATACTATATTTCAATATCTGCAGATTTATTTAAAGAAAATAGGAAATACATTGACAACACATGCACTTCTCAGGCATGACATCTATTCTGCTGAAGTGCTAGTTCTTGTTTTACCAGTATTCTATGTTATTCAATGGTGGCAATTTAAATTTCATATTTTTAAGAATTTTGAATCTTATTTTTAAAAGCTATAAGTCTATCTTTACAATATCAATGAGTCAAAACTGCAGTTGAAATGGACCAGAAAGGATTTATTGCCTTTTTATGAATACAGAATATTCCATAACCCCCATCTCATTTTTCCATCTCAATGTCCCTGTTTTGTCTCAAGTAAATATGGTCAACCTAAGTATTAGGTATATAAATTTCAATTATATTGTGTTTAAAAATACACTGGAAAAACTCTTATATGTGATTCATCTGCTTTTACAAAATTATATACGTTATTTTTAATCAAAGATTACTCTATTACAGCTACGAGAAACAAGATATAGCCTTGAATTGTGGAACAATGCTGCGGGAATGTATTCATTATGAAGCTCTAGCGAAAATTATCCTGTATTCGGATGAGTTTTATAATTTCTTTAGATATGTTGAGGTATCTACTTTTGATATTGCGTCCGATGCCTTCTCCACATTTAAGGTATGTTTATTTTAATCTGGAAACAAACTTTCTTTGATTTCACTTTTCCTTTTCTAAAGCTTGTATTCACACTGAATGTCATTTAAACAACAGTTTGTAATGGTAATGGGAAGAGTTGCATCTTAATATTTATATGTAGGCTGACTGTAAAATGGTATCTGCATCATATTTATAGAGGGTAACTTATAAGTGCAATGTTTTCACATGGTTATAATCAATTCTAGTACTCCAGTTAAAATAATTAACACCATAAGGATTTATTTTGTAAATTAAAGCTGTTTATTTTACAGAAATCACTAAACGAATATTGAATAATCAAATTTGAATGCTCCATATGTGTAGTGATCAAAATTAAGAATTTATGATATGAAGCAATTAAATTGAGAAATTAAAAAATATGAGAATAGCGTTTAACATAGTTCAAATCATTAGGATTAAATTAATAAACAGTATAATTTAGAGTGTAATTTGTATTTTGTGTTTCATTACCTCTGGCTTTTATCACTTACAAATAGTTTGACAAGGTTTTTAATCAAATGAATGCTGTGTTTATGCTTCATTTTTTAGTTATTTTTTTCAGGAGTGTAAATTTCTGAAGATGTTTAAATATAATTCCCTTATGACTCTTGAAAGTATTGATTTCTATTGAGTTTGCTCATATTTGCTTATAATTGCATAAAGAACATTTACTTTATAACTTTTAGACATTGTTTGAATAATGAAATTTTTGTTTTGTTCTTGGAGGGAAATATTATATTCCTGTTGATGTCATGACTGGAAAAATCAAACTTCTTTCAGGTGAAATAATTCCGAAAATCATCACTTAAAATAATAGTACACACAGGCTTGCAATGATAGATAGTATATATTTGACAACTTTTCTGGAAGTCTTATGGTAAAACACTTAGTTTCTTACTCTTCCAGATTTTTTTTAGGAAGAAAATTTTCAGGTGACGGAAATTTCAAAGTTTTGATGTCGAGCTTAGGCAACTGAAATAAAAACACAGGGATCTGTGGATGCTAGATTGTCGTGAAAACCGTCTTTGGTACTAATTTTCAAGAAAACCTACAACTATACCTCTAAAACACTGAAAACGTTTAATTGTTTATTTATTTGACACCATTTTATTTTAAAATATCTAAAGTGGTTATGCTGAGTTCAAACAGCCAAACATATAACTTGCAAGTAGAGAGCAGGTTACTTTTTCTGCTTTGAATTGCTTTCTTTGGTGCAATTGTCGCTAATTTGGCACTTTTCATTATTTATTAAATTAAGAATTATTTGTAGGCATTTTTCTTTTCCGACAGTTGTGTTGCATTTAATGCCATTGAAATCTTTTTCTTGAGAGGGTTGATAGGTATGAAATTGTAACTATTGTATCCTTCCAATCTTGTGACTTGTTTTGAATCATTGTAAATTAAAATGAATATATATATATATATAAATATAAATATATATTCCTAATTTGTTTCTGAAATCAAAGAATTAATTTTCTTTTTGAAAATTAAAAATGTTGTTTTAACACTTGGTTAAAATTTTCTTTTTAAACAATTCTTTACTAATCATATTTATGCATTGTGATGTTTGAACTAAGTTAATTTTATAGATTCTTTGATCAGTTGGTTTCCTTTTATATTTTCTGTATGAAGTATATATAGACAAATGTTTTTTACCCTACAGGAATTATTAACTAGGCACAAAGTTCTATGTTCTGAATTTCTTGAAATGAATTATGACAGAGTTTTCAGCCATTACCAGCATTTATTGAATTCAGAAAACTATGTTACCAAGAGGCAGTCTCTGAAAGTAAGTTTTACAAAATCCTGTTTTTTAAAGCTTAAATATAAATATGAAGATAAGTGTTGAATTTATTTTGAAGTTTTGATCTTGAACATTTATTTTGTTCAGTGTCAGTTTTAATTTCTACAAACCACATTGTTGGTGTTTCAGCAACATTGTTGGAAAATTTTATTTCATAGACATTGCAAAATCCTGTTATTTAAAATGGAAATGCTGCATTTTTTAAAGTAATCAAGACTTGGTTTGCTTTCGATTATAAAAGTGAATTGAAATATGGATCTTAACAATTTAGGTCATTTATATCTTAGTAATTAGAACAAAACTATTAGTTCAGGTATGCATAATGGTCAGAATATATAATAGTATTAAAAATTAGGATAAAAATAGTTTTGTATTAGAAAAAGCAGAAAATATTACGTTAAAACTAAACATCAATATGTTCTGAAGTATAACTGTTTTTTTGGCCGATTTTAATCATTTGCTTTATGATTGAGATTGTTATAAAATTTGTAATATTTCATCTCAATCACTGATTTCAATTCTTTAAGTTGGTAGTGCTCTTCTATAATGGTAATTAGATTTGTTTAAAATTTTTTGGGTTAGTTTTACTTTGTAGAATGGCTTGGCATTTGGTAATGTTTTCCAGTTTATAATTTACTTCCCTTGGAAGATACCTGAATCCTTTAATGTCAGTTTTTATCACTCTTTTCCATGTTATTGAAACAAAAATAATTCCTTTGCAAATAACTCATGGCACACCATTGTTAGAATGAAATACTGAATAAGACAATTTTGTAAAAAGTGCAGCAGAAACATGAAACAAAATTATTTGGGTGTCAAATTTTTCAGAAGTACATAAAGGAATAAAAACTAAATTTTGTAATTTTTTTGAAAAAGTGCTACTAAAGGTTCATTTAAAAGTAATATGAAGGTTAAATCTGTTATGTAAGAGTTCATTCTTTGACATGTTTATGAATTGAGTAAATGTTGAATTGTATTAAAAATCTTGATCTTCTGTTTTAGTTATTAGGTGAACTGTTATTAGATCGTCACAATTTTACAATCATGACCAGATATATCAGCTCTCCTGACAACCTGAAACTGATGATGAACATGCTGAAAGAAAGGAGTAGAAATATCCAATTTGAAGCTTTTCACGTGTTCAAGGTAGGTGTTAAAAATTTTGTTGATTCATCTGGGGAAATTTTTATTTTTAGCTTTCAAAATTACTGTTCTGCATTTCTGTTATTAATTATCAAAATTCAACTTTTTCTGTTGGATTCAACAGGGATGCCATGGCATAGTGGGTTTGCCCACTGCTCTAGTGAGTGTTTTTTGCGAGTTGTAGATGGGGCGGTTTGATTCCTCCCTAAGTGTATTTCTCTCTTCTGTATCAGTAAAACTTTCCTTGTAAGTATATGTTGAATGTTACTTGACGTTTGTCTGTCCTGTGTTTGGTGCAGCATGGCCAAATATGTTCCCTTTGCACTATAAAACCCAACTGTCTGATTCAACTAATGAAATTCATTATCAAGATAATTTCTATTCAAGCCTTATATGGAGCTTATAAGGTAAAATATGTATAAAAATATGAAATTAAACTGTAAGGAGGGGATTTAAGGAGAATGTTTGCTGAGATGTATAATTACGAATTTAGCATTTATTGCCAAAATTTTAAAGGTGATCTCTGAAAATAGATCTAGTCCCAGGGCTGAAAATTAAAAGCTGAAAATCGGGCATCAATAGCAACTGATTGGTAAATTTCCTCTGCTGCCAAAATGTTCTACTTGGGTGTTTTGAATTTATTTTGTTTCTGTGTGTATAAAACAAACATAGTGTAATAATGACTAAGGGTGCAGTTATTTAAAAATATGGGTATGTATTGTTAGAAGGAACAATAATCATTCAGAATTTGCGCCAAAAATGTGAAAAAGTTCTGAAAGTTGCATGTCAAAATGATGACGATCCACAAACTTAGCCGTCAAAACAAAATGTAAACATGTAAAATATGACTAACAATTGCTAATTTCGAACCTGGATAACTCATTAAATAAATTCCTGATTCACTTGTGAGTTTTTTAATTAGAATTTGTTTTGACATGTTTACAATACAGGTGGAAAAGTGGTTTGTCAGTTTAAAGTTTAAATAACTGCAAATAATTCTTAAAAAGCACAAAATTTTTAAATATTTGATTGACGAAGTGAAGAGTTTTTAATTCAAAGAGTTTCTGGGTAAAAGGCCTAATTAAAGTAAGTTAATTTTTTGCATGCCCTTATAAAATAAGATTTATCCAACATCTATCTATGCAAGATTTTAATACATTCAAATTTGAAAAACGGAATCACCTTGTGTTTTACTCGATTAATCATTACTGGTAGTAAAAACACAGCATAATCTTGTGTTGCTTAATTGTTCGAAAATTCAAATTTTATCTTTTTGATATAACATTTATCACTCAATCAATCCTTAATTTGGATTCTGTTCAAGACATACATTGTACTTGACCTAACAAAAATTTTTTGTAAAAGGTTGCACTATCAGTTTTAAACTTTATTTTTAACTTGCTATTCATATAATCATGCATTTTCTATCCTTTTTGTATTCAATTATTGGTTTTAAATTATCTTAAAAGTGAGCAAACTTTTGTTTGATGAAATAATCCAAATATTTTTTGGATTATATATTCAATTGATTTACAATTAATTTTGAGTGAACATTATAAGTAGAGCAAAGAAAATGTTAAAATTCAGAATATTTATTGGTTGCAGAAGAGATGTCTAACCCATATAGAATCTCAATGCTAACTGTTCTATTTGTTTTGCATTAGAACTAAGAGCAGGCAGTTTGTTGACCTGAGCATGGCGTAATTGATCATGTGTGAAATACCTTGCACTCAATCACATCATGTTCAGGTAAAAACCTGGTTTCTGCAAATTTTTTTCCACTTTTCACCAATTGCCACGTTTCGAACAGCAAGCACAATCCTCTGCCATGTTGGATTAGTTTTTTTGGAATGTTTGAATGGTTCTGGAAAATGTTGTTCTTTTAAGTCCAAAGATGTGGGCTCTAAAGATTTGTTCTCTTAGTGGAAAACTCAGATGAATATATTTCCATCTTAATGAGTATCGATCGGTATTCCAGATCGACTCTTTTACTTCCCCAATCTAACTTGAACTTTCAATTCGTTAAGTTTAGGAACTGTTCAGTTTAGGATATTTGAGCACCTTCTAAACTCATCTGACCAGAAATCCTCCAGACATCTGCTTGGGAGGATTTACTGGCTGTTGATCAGTTGGTTGTTTTTTAGAGATAAATTTCGAGTCCACATAAGATTGTGGAAAGTATGAGATGCTCCAGTAATATTTAATATACTAAGATAAATGTTAGAGACTTTATAAAATGCTTCACATTTTTTTTCTTTTGTGTTTTTTTATTTTTCCAATAAAATTGGAATAAAATTAAGATCTAAAAAGTTTTAATTTTGTAATTATTTCTGTGTAATGTGTTTACAGTTTTGTGCAATAATTTCTTGTAACAGTCAATACTACCTTAAGAGCCTGTAACACTTTATTCACCATTGAAAATAGAATTTTACTGTGAAAAATAAATTGTACCAGAAGGGATAATATTTACTTGATTCTTAAAATAATTAAATAAATTTAATAATTTTTTTTGCAAAACGTTTTACGTGTTTGGATCAACCCGAGAATTTTTAGTTTAATTAACTACTTAATATGCACAAGTATGCCCCTCTTGCAGTGAAAACCCAATCCATCCAACCCTAATAAGTGCACATAATTTCAGTTTTATTAATATTGATGGAATTTAATTAAGTTTATAATGTATCTATACATATAAAGCAGAATTGGCGTCTGTCTATCCTCTATTCAAATCTACACTGTTTGACCCAATCTGCACCAAATTTGGTACACTTAACCAAACGTAGGCTACATATTAACCCTTTCTATTTGTCTTGGGTGTGCAGAGGGGTGTAACGTCCCATCATCCTGGACAGAGCACTTGCTAGGGGGCACTCTTCTTGTCTGGCTGTGTAGATGATGTCAGAACATCCACAGGAGTTGCCTCTCAAAATGACCTAGGAGTGTTTAGAATTTTAGAGTGTGATGCAATCACTAGGCGTATTTGGGTGGTTCAGTGGTAAATTTCCATAAAAAACACAAGTTTTAGGTAAAATAACTAGTTTATTAAAATCACAGTAACAACATAACAAGACAAAATAGTATTATTAGGGCTGCAACCCTTACACGTTCTTTCTCATCAAGAACTTTGTAACAGATAGTAACTTCCACTTAAATGTGTAGAATATGCATTCAAGGCCAGTGCCACACTAGCACCCTCTTGCGCATTTCTAATAATTACAAATGGGTGCGGTTGCACTGAAAATCGCTCTGTATGATATCGTTTATGTATCCTGTATGTAAATTCTTAAACTGTAGCTTTATTATTGGAATGTAAATTTTTATGATAATACAGGTAACCTCTATAACACGGGAGTTATGTTCCAAAAAATTGCCGTGTTATGCGAAACAAAGAACTAGTACGGAAAAGGGGGGGTTAGGTTCCAAAAATTAAAAAACGTGCTATTATATTTTCATAATTAAAGATAAATATCTTTATTAAAATTTTTTTAAGTAATACATATTAATATGAATTAAACAATGTTTTTTTTGTCATCACTAAGCACTATTAACCGAGGGTGTTTTCTTTTTGTTAAGGTATCCTCATCTTCTGAGTGACAGCCATGAGATCAGTGATGCCATTCATTTTTTAAGTCCTTTATTTCTCAATTCCGTTTTCTCCCTCGCTCCAGTGACGCTCATTAACTATTCTAAGAATCTTCCAGAAAGTTACGTCATGCCATGTCATGTGTGTCCGTCTAACAAATTACAGATGAGCTAGTTTAAAAACAGTGAATCAGGAAGTCCAGCTCCCTTGATTGACAAGACCATCTCTCCTGATTTGCGACCCCCTGAAAAACTGATAAAAAGCGTGGAGAGGAAGAATACTCTCTTTTTTTTTGTCTCAGTCCAACGACCTTGCAGTTTTGTGAGAAAGAAACGCGTTCAGCGTTCTTGCCATTTTTTCTTTTTGATGACAAGCGTGGATCCCCAAGAGACACCATGTCTCTTCTAAGCTAAGTTACTTTTTATTTAATTTATCTCAAGATAATATCCGCGTGTGTAGTTCTTAGGATATTCCCATGCTACACCGTTTAAATTAAACTTTCATAATGCAGTCCTTTTCGCATCGTTGTTTCCAATCATTCCATAAAAGCACCGTATTATACGGGGGTATTTCCCAATTCTTGAACCATGTTTGAGTGAATCCATGCTATAAAAGTACCATGTTATACGGGGATGTTCCCAATTCTCGAACCGTGTTTGAGTGAATCCGTGATGTAGAAGTGCCGTGTTATACGGGGTTACCTGTATAAGATTCTTTTCATAGAAAGTGGTCTTTTTTTATCGAGGATATGATACAGGGGGCTAAAGACAATTCGAAATCCTTGTAGGAATAACATTGCGTATTTATATGATCATTGTCAGACCAATTTACACTAAATTTGGTACATTCATCCTGTAGAATTCTGCAGGACACATAGGCTATATATTAACCCCTTTTGATTTGTCCTGGGTCTGCAGTGGGCTAAAAACAATTTGAAATTTCCATAGGAATAATATTGCATAATATTACAATGAATTATAAACAATTCAACCTGAGCAACGCTGGGTAATTCAGCTAGTTTTCAATAAATGGCAGAATTTTCATCAAAACTTCAGCAAATTTCAAAATCAGGATTATGTTCCAGTTGAATACTTGTCAATTTGACCATCCAACTTCTAAGGTGTGATTTGTGTTTTAAAAATAAGTTTTGGAAAGCTATTTAGTACATTTCTTAACCAATTTTCTTTTTATTTTAGGTGTTTGTGGCCAATCCTAACAAGCCTAAACCTGTTTTAGATATTTTACTGAGAAACAAGGATAAGTTAGTGGACTTTTTATCCAATTTTCATACTGACCGTTCTGATGACGAACAGTTCAATGATGAGAAAGCCTATCTAATCAAACAAATCAAAGAGCTTAAACCAGATGACTAGCAGACACTTCAGAGACACTTAGATCTAGCTTTTTTGGGGGGAACACGTAAAAAAAGAAATGTGGCTCTAGAAGACCAACTGAAGATATAACTTCCATTTAGGCTAAAGCTGTAGATATTATGTATATCAAGCTCATGTTTTGAGGCAACTGATGTGACCTATGCATGGCAGAGGTGTTATCGATGTCCACTTTTATTGGTGAAGTGATTTTTGTCTTCATTTGTTTTTCAATAAAAACAGGAATACAAAGACTGAAAATAAGTTATGGTTCTCATTAATGTATGCTGAAAATAACTTTGCAGTCTCTAAGTATGGTTTGACTCTGGCTATTTGTTTGATTTTGTGATTAAACATTGTGTTTACATATTTAGAAATGAAACTTTTTCTTATGTAATTGCTTTGTAATGGTATATGTTTTTTGTGAATAGTGCATATTCCCCCTCATATTTTAGGCAACTTAAATGTTTTTTGATTATTTTAAATTCAAATATATTTTTCCATGATACAGAAGAAATGCATTTTTGTAAGTTTATTCTTATGCTTATAACAGTATATGTACTTTTGAAAGATGCTTAAAACTATTTTGTATACATTTTATTGTACTTTTGAGTCTGAAATAAAAAATGACTTGGAAATCATGTTTCAAAGAATAAAGTGAGAACTTTTTTGCTGTGTTTACATTGTTTTAAATGTATGTCCAAAGTTATCCAAACTAGGGTCTTAATAACATTTTTTGTTTTTTGTCCATACTCTACGAATATTCTCCTGGAGTATGGATAATTAATTCTTGACACTTAGAACTTTTTAAATGAATATATTTGCCTCAAAATATTTCAGGTAAAACATTAAATTTAGGGAAATTATTATATGTTCTTAATTAGTGACTGATTTGGGTTAAAAATTTAACTAATACTGCATTTGAACATTTTTAGTACATTCTTATAGGAAAATTGCAGAAGACAAATTAGGAAACAGACTTGACACGATTTTTGTCAATCAACACATTTCCTCACTTTAAAAAAATGTTAATGCATTAGTGTGAAAGATTTTGTTAAAATTGAAATTATATAATATATAACTTTAGTTTACATCTTTTCTTAGTTGTGCATCATATTCTGATAAAGTTTCTCATGTAATAGTGGAATTTCTAAAGTAAAACTAAGTAACTTTAAAATTAAACTAGGAATGATTTTGTTTATACAACCATAAGCATTATGTATTACATTTACATAACATTATAAAGATATTGATTTAATAGAAAGGCTTTGGGAACAAAATTGTTTATCAAATCAGGTAAACAATTGTATATTAAAATGTCAAGTTGAAACCAAGTGTATATTTTATACTTAACAGTATTTGTATTTGTTTATGGACATTTTTACTAAGCTAATCAGTTACTTGAAATATGAATGTGGTTGTTTCTCTTGGGTTGTGAATTTTTCTTTTCATTTTGAATATCTGGCTTTATTTTTGTCAGTGACTTTAAGAGAAATGTAATTTAAGTACAAAATCCATTGCAAAACTTTAGGTAATGATTTTATGAGTCTTGTATCTTGGTTAAAATAATTTAATAATTTGGTGGTACAAAGCTTGGTTAATGTTTTTATATTAGAAGTAAAGATACATAATAGTCTCAGGTAGTTTCAATTTTCTTATTTTCACCGTCCTATTTACACATTAATTGTTTACATTAGTTTACAAAATACTATCTGCACATTAATAATTTACATTAGTTACAAATACTAGTATTAGCTTTCTGTCTTGATATTTATTTTATTTTCAAATTTAGTTTTCTATTCATATTTCATGAATTTTAGATAATCTCATACAAACTTGTCCTTTTGAGTATGTAATTTTTTTATTTTAAGTCATGTAGCTTTTTAAGTCTTACTGTGCTGTATAAAATGTTATGTATAAACGAAACAGTACTTTATGCAACATCGTTTTCTACTGCAAGGTCAGTTAATCAAGTATTTGATCCATTTGTTAAAAGAAATACTGTATCTGGACTGTTTGTATTTAAACAGGCGTTTATGTTCATTAAACAAATACTTTGATACTTTTTGTTGAATAAATCCTGTAAGTTTAGCAGTGAGGGCTTCCTTTCAGTGCCACATATGTGATAAAACCGTATGTTTATTGTTTAAGTTCTCTTGTTTGTATAGAAAAACAAATCATGTTGATTTTAATGTTAATGAAATTTAATGTTGAAATGTGTGAAATTGAAGCGTTATAATGGATAATTTTCTGAAATTTTGATTGATCACACATGTAAGGCTCATTGAACTCACTTTCTTAAATGTTATTGCAATGTGTGCTTAAAAATTATAGTCTTTAGATTAAGTACATTTTTCAGTTGAGTTTACTGTTCGAAATCTAATCCTATCCTTTAATATACTGTGCAAATTCTTGTCTAAATTTCTGTCTGAATTTATATTAAAAGATCTTTTATTGGTGTACAAAGGATTTTAGTATTTAACTTTTACAATTTTTAAACTGTAAAAGTCTAACATAAATTGTTTGGAAATAATAATTTGCTAATTCTTTAACTTACTTTTTACGAGTTATCAGAGATGTTTTTTAATGCTTTGAAGGGTGTTTGTTTTCTTCTGGCATTGTAATTTAATAGATGTGTTAACCATTAAAGTTTTGAATTTTATTTGTATTTTATAGAATGATTATTTTTTCACCATTTTGGTGTTATACTTTAAATAATTAAAGTACATGTTATATATTTTGTTTATTTCAAGAATGTTATATATATAATTGGATTTGCTTTTTTAATGCTAAAAGTAGTTAATGCTTATCCTTTTGATTTTCCTATCAATACCTGTTTCTTGTATCAAATGATTTGAATCTTGAAGTAACAAGATTCCAAAAGAGCGATAAGATGAATGGGTTTATTTTTGTTTTGAAAAATTAATATACACAAGCAGTTTTAACAGCATAGATATTCATACAAGCATTCACTAGTGCAGTGGCTCTGAACCTATAGATGGAGACTAAAAGTTTAATTGTTGAAATGGAAGTATATTAACAGGTTGCTTAATGTATTGCTTAATTTTAATCCAACCATATTTCATTTTGAATGTAGTGAAATTTATTGTAATTAGTTTTAGATATGAGTTGAATTGAGTGGATTTTGTTCCTTTTGATGTCTAACTACATTTTATAAACAAACTAATTTTTTCTGTTTTGGGGATGTCTCATAATTTATGTTACAATCGTAATAAACTGAATGGTTTTGCAATAGAAAAAAATATTGCATCCAAATGCATGATAAAAGTTTAGATTTTAAAATTTAAAAAGATAATCAGTACTAGCTTCGCAAATCTTTTGGCTACATTTCTTATGAAAGGAAGTATTCATTATTGAACAATAATAAAATGCAGTTCTTTTTTATGTGTCCAAATACTGCATCTTGATTAGACATCACATTGTGGACCAGGTAAAAATTGCTTTTCTGAAGTGTTTAATATACTATAATAGAGCTAATGATTGGAAACTGACTGATCTTGAATAATCTATTCTATTAGTTTCAAAAGTAATAAGACAATTTAACCCGAATTCAGAATGGGTATGAGGCAGAAGATAACATATGTTTATCTTACTAGCCTCACATAGCGATGTGCCTGCGTGTTTATATGTATGGATTACGTTAGTAAATATATATATACACACATGGCATAGTATATATTTGTATAATCAACACATGTTATAAATTGTTCTACCTATTAATTATCTGAAATAAAATTTTATGAAGTGTATTCATTCTGTTGTTTTCACACATAATCCACTTAGTGTCTGTATTTCTGTGTTTAGTTACCATTTTATTTTAAAAGATGGTATTAAATTGTGCTCAGGGAATTTATTATTTAGAGAGTTAAAATTTTGTTTGCGTAAAAAATAAATAGATCATTGGATTTATTTGCAATCTTTTTTTGCTCATCAACTATTTGTTTCATTGGTGAAATTACCAAATCAAGACTATTTTTATTACATTTAAGCTGAAATCTATTTTGTGTGTTTACCATCATTAATGCTCAATAGTAATATTTTCAGTAGAGAATACTCTAGTGAATGTTATATCACTAAAACATTGAACCAGGTGTAGGCTGGCTAATTTTTAAATTAAATTATTTTGATGGGAGGCTAAAATAGAAAGAACATTTATGTGGTAAAATTTTAAATGGTAATTTTTTACTACATCCTTATAAAATTCATGGAAATAGTAAAAAACATGAGGCAGAATATTTTTTATGACCCATTATATTTTTTACTATGTCAGTAAAAATCTCCAGTATTTTAAACAAAAAATATTGCATTTTTAATATAGCAGAATTAAACTCATTTCTTTTTTGGTTTCTCGTTCTTGTACGCCATTATGTTTTCACAACTAATAGCTTTTCATTTATGAAAAAGCATCGTGAAAAATGAAAAAAAATACTTTCATGATACGATTAAAACGTCGATGAGTTGTATATTATGTTTTTTGAGAATTGGGAATCGTAGGGCCTTGGTATCCCTTGTTGGTTGAGTCGCGGATTTGCAACCGTAGGGTTGCGAGTTCTAAACTCGATCCAACCCAAGAACGTGGGAGCTGGTGGACGTTAAATCTGCCATGGCCTCGAATTTGCTCACTTTGGTGTGGAGGTTTGGTGGTTAAAATAATTAGAACACCAACCATTGGGTCATGTGAAATGAGCAAAAATCAAACACTTGGCTGTAGGGTGGCATTTTCATGAAATTTGCTACAGGCATTTAATTTACGCATAAATTAAGGTATCCAAAATATTTTGGCTCAAAATTAAATATTTTGGAAATTTCAGGCATTTTAAGGACTTGCAACTTTGAAGAGCAGTTGTGAAATTGCCTGATGTTGCATGTTTGAAGATCTTTCTCAAAAACTACTTAACGCAGACAACAATTTCATGTTTTGTAATCTATGAAAAATTTTCTTTTTATTTAATTCGGAAACAATTTTAAACATTTAAGCTAAATATCAGCGAAAAATGAAAAATTATCGATTTTGATAGAATTGAAAAGGTTTCTATGGACTACAGGAATTTAAAGGCATCGTTGAAATTCATGCCTGTTAGTATGATAAAACTTGCTGAAGTTTGGAAGTCAGCTTTTATTTCCTTCATCTTCCAAACAAAGGAAAATTATAAAATGACGGTTTCCTCTTAAAATAGGTATACAAAATCTAATGGATTGTATTTTGAGTCCCAAAGCAACAGTAACAAAATTGATAATTAAAAACACGTTCTTACCCTTCGTTCATTGGCGACTGAAAGTTTCGTCGCCAAACGACTTCTGATAGGCCCACGACTCAGCGGCGGCTCGTGGTTGGAAAAATAGGGGAAGGCCTCCCCGAAATTAAATCCTCGCTATGGCAGTGATATGAAAAGATAGTTCCGAAAAGTAGTTAATGAGGATTTACCTATTTTCTGTAAATTAAATCAATTCTGTCCTGTAATGCTGCAAATCTGTCTGATATGTCAAAAAATGACTTTCTTCATAAGCGTCACTAATAAGTCTGAATAGAAATATTTGCTAAAGAAGAGTTGCGAAATAGTATTTCTTGAGTAAGTTTTTATTCTTTTAAGGCTGTTGAGTATTTTCCTACGAGATGGCGCACGGACAACCCGACCTCCCGGGGATGTCACCGCGCCTGCATGTTTATGTTCAAAGGGGCTGCTTAACCACCCCCCTGTTTTTCTTGTTTATCTGTCACTTGCGAGGGGACTGCCTACCGAGAACCAACCTCGCAGCTTCGCTCTCCGTTGTTACTTGTTAATAAATCTGTTATTTGTTAATTCTGAGTTCTATTCTGTTAACACACAAAGCACAGAACGGGATCGATTGACGTGTCCAAACATTTGGTCCGTCGAGCCGGAGAAAGGTATTTTACTAAGTAAAAGTATCAGCGCTTCTTTGTTTTCGTCGACGCCATTGCTGTGCCTCCCTTGTGAACTGCGACTACGCCGTAGTTCTTCGCTACTGACGCTTGGATACTTTCAACCGAGTTCCAGTTGGTTCATCGTGATGGCTCTTCTCAAGGTGCATTTGCGTAAAAAGACTGTTGAACGTTCGAATTTTCTCTTGTTGAAAACAAATATTGAACAAGAAATTTTGAACTGTGACATTTTCCAGGTCCAATTCTTCAAAGATGAGCTTGAAGTGACACGTAAGAGACTTACTGAACTTTATGATTCCATCTTTGAACTGATTAAAGAGACTGAATTAGATGCAATAGTCAAGGAGTTTCAAGAACTGAAACAAAACTTGAATAATCTGGCCGTTACTTTATTGCGTACGGAAAGAAAACTGAGTGAAAATACTCCCGAAATTAATGCTCGTGAGTCTCGTCATGTTTTGAATCCGTACCATGAAGTTCGATTACCAACGCTAGAACTTCCAGTTTTCAGTGGTTCTATCGAACAGTGGATATCTTTTCGTGATTTGTTTAGAGCATCCGTTCATTCCAACAGACAACTTTCTGATGCGCAAAAGTTGCAATATTTGAAGGGTGCAATCAAAGATGATGCTTTGAAAATAATTCAGTCGATCCCATTAACTGATGCTAATTATAAAGTTGCATGGGATCTCTTGTCAGAACGCTTTTCAAACACCCGTGAACTTGTTTTTGCTCATATTCGAAAGCTGCTTTCTCAACAATTAGTGCAAACCGAAAGCGCTTCATCCCTTTTGAATTTGGTTGATGTTACAAGTGAATGCGTGCGTTCTCTTGAGGTGCTTGACCAAAAGATAGAGAACTTTGCCGACACCATTGTGATGTTCATAATTCAACAAAAACTAGATTCGTCAACAAGAGCCTGGTGGGAAAGATCGTTGAAAGATGACCGTGTTCCGTCTCTTAAAGAGCTGCTGAGTTTCCTGAAAGATCATGCCAGAAGTCTTCAAGCTTCAAAAGAATCGGTGATTCCGCGGAAAGCTCAAAAGGTAACATCTTTGACTGCGTCGTTTTCTACTTGTGAAATGTGCTGTTCAAATCACAAAATTTATAAGTGTTGCGAATTTCTGAAATTATCCGCAAACAAGAAATTTCAATTCGTGAAGAGCAAAAAATTGTGCTTTAATTGTTTGAATTCTAGCCATAGTGTGAATCAGTGCAAAACTAACCATACGTGCAAGAAGTGTGGGAAAAGGCATCATACGCTTCTCCATTTCCAGTCGCCGAGCGAACGTTACAACTCCCCCAACTCTACAGGTCATGACCTCGGGCAATCCGACGGGGTCGAAGGAGAGGATCCTGACGAGCCAAATAGTTCTCCTTCGCACCCACCCATCTCCTCCTACTCTTGTGTTTCTCGAGGGGAGCAACGAAGTCCTGAGTGTCAACAAACATTGCTCGCTACCGCAGTCGTTAAGATTCGCGACTCAAGCGGGTTCTTTCAAAATTGCAGAGCTCTGATTGATCCGGGTTCTCAAGCAAATTTCATCACAGATTCTTGTGTTCAAAACTTGGTCTTTCACGTTCTCGAGCGAATGTTGATATTTCCTGTTTAGGAAAAACATCTTTGGGAAAATCGGAAGGGGAAGTGAATTTAGTGTTTACCCCTCATTTCAAACAGACTCCTGTATATATAGAAAAGGCATATGTTTTACGCAAAATCACTGGCTGCTTGCCCAATTATCAGTGTACCAAAGATTTTGCTCATATCAAAAACTTATTGTTAGCAGATCCTAATTTTAACAATCCTGGTTCAGTAGAACTTCTACTTGGAGTGACAGCTGCTTTACCACTGTTTACTGGACAAACAAGACTCAGCGGTGACAAAATGCCGTTTGCTGTAAACTCTGAACTTGGTTGGCTAATAGGTGGGCCAATTACAGTTCATCCAAATGTTCGAAATGAAAGAGTTGCAGTAAATTTTGTGGAAACAAACGTTGATGATGTGTTGAAAAAATTCTGGGAATTAGAGACTGTTCCCACTGCTAGCTTGCTCTCCAAAGAAGAAAAGCGTTGTGAGGAGCATTTCGTTAATACTCATATTAGAGACGAAACTGTTCGTTTCGTTGTACGATTGCCATTCAAATCTTCTCCTTGTCAACTTGACGACACCAGGGAAATGGCTATTAGGCGTTTCAAGAACATGGAACGCAGATTGTGTCACCATACTTCCTATGAGCAGTACAAGGCTTTCATGACGGAATACCTTTCAAACAATCACATGGAGATTGTTTCTGAATCAGAGGTGTTGAAATCACCCTCCTCTTGTTTTTACATGCCACACCATGCAGTTTTCAAGGAATCAAGCACTACTACAAGGTTAAGAGTGGTGTTTGATGCTTCAGCGAAATCATCATACAACACATCCCTGAATGACATTCTCATGGTGGGTCCCAGGTGCCAGCAAGACCTAGTGCCCGTTTTGCTGAGATTTCGTATGCATCAGATTGCGGTAACTGCTGATGTAGCCAAAATGTTTCGACAAATCAGAGTTCATCCAGAAGATGCAGATTTTCAGTGTATTGTGTGGAGAAATGATTCCAGCGAGCCAATTCGTGATTTCCGACTGACAACTGTCACCTACGGAACTGCATCTGCCCCATATCTTGCAACAAGAGCCATTCGGCAGCTGGCTATTGAAGAAAGGGACAATTATCCCTTAGCATCTAAGAGAGCAGCTCAGGATTTTTATGTTGATGATCTTCTGTCCGGTGCAGATACTCTGGAGGAGGCTTGTGAACTGTCTTCTCAACTTTTAGTGATGATGAAAAACGGAGGTTTTGAGCTTCGCAAATGGGCTTCAAACGTTCCTGAAATTTTGAAATTCATTCCATCAGAGTTGAAAGAAAGTCATCTTCCCATGGAAATAGACATTGATCAGTCAATCAAGGTGCTTGGTGTCAACTGGCAGCCATCTAGTGATACATTTTCAGTCAGTGTTAGAAATTCTTCTGAAATAGTTGCTACAAAAAGAGCCATTCTGTCTGAAGTAGCTAGGATTTTCGATCCTTTGGGATGGCTTTCCCCCATAGTTATCCTGGCGAAGATGTTCCTTCAAGAACTGTGGAAGACAAATGTGTCTTGGGATGATCCTGTTGGTGAAAAGGTTCAGCAAAAGTGGTCCAAATTCCGGTCAGAGCTTCATCAACTAAGCTCATCCATATTCCTCGATGTGTTGTGCTATCTAATGCATTGCAAACGCAATTGCATCTCTTTTGTGATGCATCTGAGAAAGGCTATTGTGCCGTGGTTTATTTACGAAGTGTTTCAGCTAATTCCGAAGTGAAAGTGAGCCTTCTAACAGCCAAGACAAGAGTCGCACCATTGAAAACCATTTCCCTTCCTAGACTTGAACTTTGTGCTGCATTATTGCTAGCACATCTGTTTGAAACAGTTCAAGAGTCCTTAGCGGGAAAATTTTGTGAAATTTATGCGTGGACCGATTCAACTGTCGTTTTGTCATGGCTTGCTTCTGAACCTCGACGTTGGCAAACGTTCGTTGCTAACCGTGTGTCAGAAATTCAAGGAATTTTGCCCAATCAACATTGGTACCATGTGCAAGGAAAAGAAAACCCTGCAGATTGTGCGTCACGTGGGTTTTATCCCTCTGATCTCCCTTCTTGTAACCTTTGGTGGTTTGGGCCCCATTGGTTAAGTGATTCATCGTTTGAAATGCCAATGCGTACTGACATAAACACAATAACTGAAAATGTGCTTTGCGAAGAGAGGAAGCAAATTGTTTCCGCTGTTGCACGTTTGCAGGAAGAACCCCTCTCATTCGAAAATTCTCTTCTCTCATGAAATTGTATCGTACCTTTGCATGGTGTTTACGTTTCATATATAATTGTCATGTTTCTGTTGAACAGAGAAAGCTCGATCTTTTGACAACTGAAGAACTTCAAAAATCTGAGACTTTTATTGTTACTATTGTTCAGGCTGCTGCGTTTCAAAAAGACATGCATTGTTTGTCGGAGAACAAGCCTCTGCCTAGTAAAAGTAAACTGTTGTTTCTAAATCCATTTCTTGATTCGAATGGTGTTATTCGAGTTGGTGGACGGTTGAACAACTCTAATTTTCCTGAGAGTCGAATGCATCCAATGATTTTGCCTAAAAAACATCACTTCACTGATTTAATTGTGAAATATTTTCATATTTTACATCTTCATGCTGGTCCTCAACTTCTGCTATCTACTATACGCCAAAAGTTTTGGATTTTGAGTGGCAGAGATGTTGTTAGGAGAATTGTTCGAGAATGCATTATTTGTTTTAGATTATGTGCCAAATCAGCTTCTCAAATGATGTCTGACCTACCAATTTCAAGAGTGACTCCTTCTCGAGCATTTTCAAAGGTAGGCATTGATTATGCTGGTCCTTTTCAAGTGAAATGCAATAAGGGACGTGGACAAAAATCGCTAAAATGTTATACAGTATTGTTTGTCTGTTTTTCCACGCGTGCTATCCATTTAGAGTTAGTAAGTGACCTTTCTACAAAAACTTTCCTTGCTGCTCTCAGGCGATTTGTTGGTCGTCGTGGAAAACCAGCTGAATTATTCACCGATTGTGCTACGAACTTTGTTGGTGCTAACAAAGAACTTAAAGAAATGTTGAGGTTTGTAGCTTCTTGTAAAACTGATACTGAATTCAATAGTTTTGTTTTAAGTGAAGGACTGAAGTGGAAATTTAACCCTCCTGCTTCTCCCCATTTTGGTGGACTGTGGGAAGCAGGGGTTAAAAGTATGAAATTTCATTTGAAACGGGTTATTGGAGATGCGTTACTAACATATGAAGAATTTTTGACTTTACTGATACAAATCGAGGCTTGTCTCAACTCCCGCCCATTGTGCCCTCTTTCAGAGGATCCAAGTGATCTTACTGCTCTAACTCCTGGGCATTTCCTCATTGGTTCTCCTCTTACTGCAATTCCAGAGCCTAGCCTCACAGAAATTAAGCTCAATCACCTCGATAGATGGCAGTTACTGCAAAGATTGTTCCAGCATTTTTGGAAAAGGTGGAGCAATGAATATCTAGCAAGATTGCAACAACGACCAAAATGGGCTCGTTCAAAGGCCAATCTGAAGATAGGAGATTTGGTGCTTATTAAAAACGAACTCCTTTCTCCTCTCCGATGGAAGTTAGGGAGAATTAGTGCTACATTTCCTGGCTCTGATGGAAAGGTTCGTGTAGTGAATGTGACCACCTCGAGTGGAGAACTTAAGCGTTCCATTACAAAACTGTGTCCTTTACCATTAGACTATGATTGAATTTTAATTATTTCCATTTATGTTTAATTTGTCATTTTAAACGTGTCTTCATGTATTCTATTTCTAAGTATTTTCATTGAAATTCGTATTTGTTGTTTTCTGTTTTTTTAAATTGACTTTTTTATGTATCTGTTGAATCCCCGTGGGCTTCAAGGCCGGGAGAATGTTGAGTATTTTCCTACGAGATGGCGCACGGACCTCCCGACCTCCCGGGGATGTCACCGCGCCTGCATGTTTATGTTCAAAGGGGCTGCTTAACCACCCCCTGTTTTTCTTGTTTATCTGTCACTTGCGAGGGGACTGCCTGCCGAGAACCAACCTCGCAGCTTCGCTCTCCGTTGTTACTTGTTAATAAATCTGTTATTTGTTAATTCTGAGTTCTATTCTGTTAACTCACAAAGCACAGAACGGGATCGATTGACGTGTCCAAACAAAGGCATAAAACTCTTTTCCACTGATACACTTGTAGATGGAATTGTTAAGACGAGAAAACAAATTATGAGCTGTGAAAATTTATAAAGCATTCGAAGTTCTTGCGTCGATATATTCTTGAATTTTCCATCGACATATATAAGACAGTTCATTTTTAAGGCGATGGGTTTTTTAAACACATCGCCGTAAAACTTGGATTTTTAAGTGCCTGAGATAGAAAATGTAAATTAAATTGTTCGAATTTCGTTGTATCAGCAAGATAAAAATTGAAGTTTTTCACAATCTTGAAATCTTGTGTTTATTTCCATAAGAATGGTCTAAAATTTCAAAATACAGCTGTTTATAATTTTGAGAAATTGTTTCTAGTGAAAGAGCGACACTAGGTTGGACTATTTCTGTGATTTTACGCGTTTTCAAACAGTTATGTAAATTCAAAATCGTTCATATTTAAAAATCCCTTTGCAAGTTGAATTGTTTTGTCTGAATGTTCGCTGTTTGTCATAAATTCGAATATTTCTTTTGATTTATCCCAATCTTCAACAATCACATTCACTAATTTCGAATTGGAGGACCATCGAGTGTGTGTCATGGTTGGTATGCGTCTTGCGGAATTTGATGTAAGAGCATAAGATCGCTTCGCCGAGTGATGAAAAAACGAAGGAATGCCGCTGAGGCTTGCAAAAAAAAATTCTGCAATACAAGATTGAAACGATGTGCTAGACAATGGACAAAAACGGCTTGAGGAGCTTTATCCTTGACTTTTTCTGGAGTCCCTTCAAGTGTCTAGACATTACACTGGCCCATCGTAACATTGTCCTATTAATTTGTGTTGATAATCAAACGGATCCAAAATTTGTCCAACGTTTTGTATAACATTTCTGACGTTCTGTCTTCACTCACATCTTGGAAACTCAAAAATATCTTAACTAATACGCCTTCACAATTCACAAATCTTAATATTAAGGAGAATTGGGAAGTTTGATTTATGTCAATTGTGTCGTCCACTTGAATAGAAAAGAATTTAGCCCCGTTTATTTCATCTTTGACGTGATCGTTTATATAATCGTAAATACATTCAATCATTTCGTTTTGAATAGTTTTGGAGTCACCAGTGAAGACGTTTTTAATCTTTTTGTAACGATTTTGAATTTCTAAAGGAGTTTGATATCAACAATCTTAGTAATTCCTTGAAATTTCCGCGATTTATGGAGTCACCGCTTTCATTATGGCCCCGGAATGCCCTTCCTTGTTTGCTCAAACATATTACTGCATCAATCACTAGGAACAATCTATTCAAACGAAAGTTTTCATTGAAGTGACTTTAAAAAGTCTAGCATTCTCCCTCAGGGCATCTGTAATCGTGTTGTTTTTAAAAAAATTTCTTAGCATTAATTCACACTTAAGATGTGCAGCAGAATCATCGTGCCTATGGAGCGCTCGTGTTATCAATATAAATAAGAATGGAGTGTTTGTTTGTACATTGAATATTTTCGACCCATTTCAAGTTTTCTATTCGTATTGGATCATTCTGATGCTAAATCCGTCTCTTGCACGTTTGATGTTTGTCTGTATGTATGTATGTGCCTAAACTACGTCCAAACGGTTGAGTATATTTTCATGAAACTTTGCATATTGTGAATTCTTACATTCATTTAATGATTGAACTTGGTTGAGTAAATCTGTCCATCTTCGCGTTCTATGCTTGATTTTGTGTTTGTACAAGTATCACATGAGATTTGTTTAACATATTTTAATTTAATGTTTTATATTTGATACACCATATTTTAGTTTAGTGAATGAATTATTTGAAATATTTTTGCTTACATGTTTAGGCAAGTTTCACGTTAAATCATCTGAGTAACTATACTTAAATCAACCATAATTTGGTAGTTATGGAGTAGCTGGGAGGCATATTAATATTGCAATTACTTGGATTGTTTTACCAGTGCTGCTGAAATATCAATTATTTTCCAAAACCATTTTTACGGAATTTAAATTCTAATAATTTATTTATTTCGAGCCATATTTTTCTTTACGAAATATAAAAATAATTATGAATATTTTTGACACGACACAAAGAGAATAAAGCTATACAGAATAAAACGTTTTAAAATAATACCGGTAGCTAATATAGCAACCTTGGTATTTTTTAATCGTTTGCTTTTTAAAATTTGTGTCCGTTATATTCCAAGAATCTATTTTGTAGTGAAAAAATAGATACATTCATTACTTTTCGTTCAAATTTTTTTGAAATCTGTTTTAAGATTTATTTCTGGATTTTGAATTTGATGTTTTTTGTTCAATAACTAATGAAGGTAAATAATGGTTTAATTAGTTTAAAATTTTTTTAATCGTATGATAATTTTGAGAAACGTTTTTGTTTTAAAATGATATACAAGGCATTTATATGCATACTCTGAATTATTCTATGCATTCTGGGTAACATTGGCACTCTTGAGACCCCCCTTTCTTTCTTACTAAAATTTTTAAATTCTACAAAAATGTAAAATGTTAAATATAACATTTATTTACATTTGTGAAATTGGGTATTTAATAATTGTGCACCTTTTTTAGAGTGTGGTAGTTGTAACAATGTATGAATGGTAATTACAATTTATTAACGAAAACGGAAATTAGTGAACCAATTCAACCCGAGTAACGCCGGGTTATTCTATTAGTGTTTAATAAGTCTGCGAATCTATCCAATAATGTTTATTACTAAAAAGCAACCACAGGTGATACTACTGCATAGCCATTTATACTGAATAAGCCAACACGCTTGAAAACTAATATTGTATGACTTCCGCTCTTTATAATTTCTTTTTTAGCATAATCGTCAAGAAAATCCGTTGGGCATGCTTGACGTAATACGTCCCTTTTGTCTTCGTCTTTCCACCGGCTAAACGGAGTTTCCAGTAAATTACACACAATATCATTAATTGGATTCATTCCGCTGAAATATCTAAAACAAAATAGTCAACAAAATCATTGCTCTATTTCATGTAATGATATTCGGCAGTTTCTGCGCGATTGGCTAGACTTTTTGGGGCAAAAAGCTCCCTCTATTAGTTTTCTGTTTTCGCTGCTCGGAACGGGAAACGAGGGACATCTATTTTTAGAAATTCATTCGGCAACCCTATAGAGGAAGGGGAATCGCGTTTCTAGCTTTTGCTTTCCTTCGGAGCCGACAGTCTAAATGCCCTTCAGCTGCTAATAGCGGTGCTGTCATAGCAACCATCTGGCTTACGGAACATGGGCAGCTATTTTCAGCAAAAACTTCCATGCTAAGCTTTCGCTGTCTACAGTCGTAAGCATTGTAAGATATTTTCCGTGTATTCAATAACACGCTCTGCGAAATTAAATTCGTTCATATTTGTAAGTACTTTAGTAATTTATAAATCGTAAAAGAAAAAAAAAGAGAAATTTTACGTAGAAATATTGAAAATATATGTCGTAATAACAGATCTCATAAGCCTGCAGTCGTGACGAGAGTGGCAAGAGTGGTGTAAGGCAACCGGAGAGAATGATCCATTGCTATTGAGTGTAATGCAGATTCCACAAATGGAGAGGCAGAAAGTTCCATAACAATTCTTTATCATTTCAATGGACGAGTAGTAACATCATAAGGCGAGGGGGTTGTTAAGGGTTTGGAGTTTGGAACGGTTCTGAGGGCTCCTTAGCCCAAGAGGCTCGTGAAAGAATGAATAGTTTTCAATCATCTCGCTAGAGGGATTAGGATTAAGAGAAATATATTGAACCAGGAGATCTAACAAGAAAGTTGATTGGTAGAAATAGGTGGTTTAACGAAGGAGGAATGTGATCTTACATATGCGATTTGAAGGCTGGAGAGTCCGTGGCAGGTCCAAGTTAACGAGACGGCTCGAGTTCAAAGGTGAAAGGGGTGGCAAGATGTATTGACCACATAGATATGGAGGCAGACTGGGAGAAAAGGAGACCGCTAAGGGACTTATCTGTAGTGAGAATTGTACTTAGGGGGTTAGTATTAGGTATCGTTTCATGTATATATATATATATATATATATATATATATATATGAAATACTGAAAAAAAGACTAGTTTGAGAAATGTAATTTGAAAATGTTGGGGAAGTGGCACTTCCCTTCCTTCCCCTGAAAAGCCGCCACTGGTAGAACTAAAAAAAATGCGAAAATGGAATTTCCAGGCCTGAAAGGTTTAAATGGGTGGATGTGAAATGAACAACGTTTCTGGGCGTCTTGAGTTAACTACTTAAATAGGGTGTCTTTATTCATAAAAGGTGTGAAACTAAGTATGTTATGTACATTAGGTTCACAATTTTTTTCGTGTATTAAGAATTTACACTGAATTCATTATGCAGTTAAATATAAAATAAACTTATAGTCCCAAAATATGTAAGAAAGTTAGCATGGTAACCGAGTGTTTAGCGCTCGGGCTTTTGGTTCAACCCATAGACATGAAATATAAGTAGACTGAATATTGCTATTGAGAGGAGTTTCAAAAAGTGTGACCAACATGTCGACTAGTAGTCCCGTGACTATGAAAAATTGACTTGGTTGGCCGATTTGGTATCTCATCGCTTCGTTTGGTGATGTAACATCTTATGAAAGGGTAGGTGTGTGAATCGTCAGAGTGGTGACAAAAGTGGTGAAATCGCCAAAGCAGTGCATGGGTCACGTTACTACTAGTTTTGGTCACATGATGCTGGGCACATAAATAGGTTACCATAGCAGTGTGTTCAAAGTAAGAGAACAAAAAGTAATTGTAAGGAATCGTAAATTAGCTAACTTGTAGCAAAAAAGATGACAGTGGGGCGGCAAACCTAAGCCAAACTAGTAGTACATAAATCGTAATTTAGATTTTGTATTTGGGGCTGCTTTCGTTTACCTTAATTTAAAATTTAGTTTTACTTTTCTCAGAATTGAATTGAGTATTAGAAAATAAGATATCGGACAAATGATTTTATTATTTACAGATCAGTCAAGACTCAAAGATATAAAAATAAAAAAATTATTCAATTTTTTGTAATTAAACCTTAAAATTATTAAGGGACAGCTGTTTCTGATAATTAATCGTGTTAAATTTATAGTACTGTCATTTAATGTTCTAAATATTTTCGCTTGAAATAAACAAGGTTTTAAAAATGCAAACGATTTATGTATTCTTACAAATTTCATGAAATTTTTATTCATTCGTTTTAATTTGGAACTAAAATAGGAGAAACAGCAAAGTCTGAAATCAAGTGTGGTTCCGAAGTGTTGGGCCAGATGAATTTCCGTAAGAACGGCAATATTTTACCACAGGTATGTTTCATTTCTTAATTCTTTTATAAAGCTATTTTACAGGACGAAAAGTTTGAAGCGAAGCTGGTCATTTTCTTATTTAACAGCTGGTCATTTTCTTATTTAATGCACAATGTATTCCCTTTGAAAAAGATAAATTAAAATTGACGAATTAATTTAAATGAATAAAATAGGAACTCAATTCCCTTTATTCTTTTCAACACTAAAGGGAATTGAATGCTAAGCAAATATTCAATTCAGTGCTAAGGAAATTTGCTTAGAATTTCGTTAACGTAATCGATTTCTCCTTATATTTTCGTATTTCTTTTATTTTTTAACCGAAAATTTTGGGTTATTACTCTTAAAGGAATAGTTTAAACCGAGTGACTTGTAGAACATTTATTCCAAGCATTTTTGAGACGGTAGCTTTGACAAAGAATTTTAGAGGATGCTCGTTGGTTTGAGGCACATTTATACTGGTCTTTCATGTTAATAAATTCGATTTAATAACTTAAATTGAGTTCGAGAGAGGGATAAACGAAACTTGTTCACACCGTTCGACAAGAAAAAATGACCAGTATAATAGATTTTAAAATCGGCGTTTCTTGTGTGTGAGGGTGTCAAAATAAGTATATTGTAACACCCTATAAAAGGTATTTTCTGTATAGTTAAATATTGGTAGCGGTAGTGTTTCTGCGGCGATCCGTGTTTCCTGTAAGTATTCTGACTGCGAAGCCAATTGGCTTGTTTTTTTTAATGCGATTTCAGCATTTTGCAGTAAAAATTCCAAAGAGCGAATTCTGAGTTGATCTAAGATAGTTGATTGGACAACACCAATTAGATTAAACGCCAAATGTTTCCAAAATGGCGATAAACTTCATAGTAGTATAAGGGTCACTTTACCGCCTTTTTCAAGATGGCGGCCGTCTGTTTACATTTTGGTGGAGGAACAAGATTTCGTTGGTTTGATAAGGAGATGGGGATGATTGCTGACAAGGATAGGGTGATGCCTTGAGGTGGTGACGTCATTGTAAAGATAGCGTCGTTTTGTTGGAGTTGTATTGCCGTGGTGATGAATGACTGGTATTGCTATCTGGTGGGGAAATTAGAAACCATATTATTTTAAATTAAAAAGTAATTTCGTGGATTCGAATCCGGATATAGGTTCCGAAGTCAAGTGCGCAACCTCTGAGCTATTGGGACTTGTATGAGACGTTTGAATTAATGTAGTGTTCTCTCTCTCTCTCTCTTGGACTTTTTCTTAATACTAGGAATTTAATATTTTTAGAAAATTGTTTGAATAATTTCATGGGGGTTTTAATAAATGCTTTTACAAAATGACTGGTAGCGCCATCTAGTGATTTTAAAAGTAATTAATCTAAGGAACGAATTGATTTCTTAGTGTTTTTACTTTATTCATATAGATTAACAATTTCTCTTGCATAAATTTTCTATTCTTAATAAATGACTGGTACCGCCATCTAGGGGTTGATTTTGAAACGAATGTATATTATATAATAGTATTGAGATTTTGTGCAAGATTAAATTTTTTTTTTCAAAATGACTGGTACCACCATGTAGTGATGGAATAAATTAGAAACAGAATAATTCAGCTTTATTTTTTTAATCTTTGATTTAGCTTTCTTTTTAATTTGATGCGAGGATATATGTATGAAAACACTTGGAATAAAATTAAGGATTATCTTAATACTCTAACGTTGGAACTCGAAAAAAAACAAGTAATTGAGGCCAACCGATTGTATGCGAAGGATTTTAACCGTTTGAACACTGTAGTAAGATAGAATTTATAATACGGAAATCTTTTTTAAATTTATATTTTAATGAATTTATATACGGCATGTTCTTGAAGAAAATGTGCATGCTAAAGGGTGAATGTTTGTCGGGAAATCATTATTACAACATGAGTGAAAGACTTTGAGATATAAATAGGACACACAGGCATAACGGTGCATGAAACATTACATTTTTAGGTAAATAAGAGGAACTAGCCAAAGAATTTACAGTATACATAGTATTTATGATGATAAAAGTATAAGATTGATATTATTAGAAGCCTCTGGAACTTGGGACAATATGACTAAGGAATGTGTGTGACAAACGTGGGAAATTTTTGTTTTGATTACATGCAATTTTAGGCAAATACATTCTACCCAAGATTTATGATGGTAAAGTATCAGATTGAAAGTCTAAAAGCCTCTGGAACGTATGAGAAAATGACTAAGGATTATGTTTTGCACGTGTAGGTTAATTAAGGCAACAGAAGGAACGAAGTTAAACGCGGAGTCACAGATAACGATAGATACTGATTATACCAGTTGATAAATTAGACACTTTTAAAAGAATATTTGGAGCATGAACTTATATTTCTTGGGTCTTTGAATTACTTTGCTTCTTTGGATTTTTGCCCTTCTACTGTTTTTAAATAAATCGTGGATTCTAGTGACATTAGACCTGAAAAGAAAATGTGTGCAAAGAACAGTGTTTGCAGAAATATTGTAAAGATTCTTTATGTTATGAGTATGGTAAATTGTTTACAGATCGTGAAGGCTGGGCATATTTCCGTCGATTGGAAAACGAATTAACCTATTTAAAGAAAGAGGAAACTACTATAGAAATTTAAGGTACAAAATGTACTGTGCCTCGACAACTTGTAGCATACGGAGACGTAGGAATAAGCTATACCTTTTGCGGATCTTGTATTGCAGCCAAGCCTTGGTCTAGTTTACTATTGGAAATAAAGGCAGAAGTGGAAGAATAATTGGTGCAAGATTTAATTTTGTGTTGGTGAACCGTTATAAAGATGGTAAGGACTGTATAGGTGCCCATAAAGACGACAAGAAGGACTTGGATCTTGATGCACCTATAGAGTCTGTTTCATTTGGACAGAAAAGGCAATTTGTGTTTTCTAGAAATAACTACAATTCTTTAAAAATTGTTCTGGAAATAGGAAGCTTGTTTGTGATGAAGTATCCAACAAACCAATTTTGATTTCACAGCTTGCCCGTGGGAATGCATCATGCCCTAGAATAAACTTAACGTTTCGTAAAATTCTTGTATAAATCAGCGATAAACCACTTACAGTGAGTCAAAGTAAAAACCGAACAGACGTTATTTTTTAATACATTTCTTTGAAGCAATCAAAATAAACGTGCTTATTAATTCATTATACCTGAAAATGAAAAATGAAGGCCTTGCTATCAAAATCCCTCGATATAAATTACAAAATATTTTTATTTTATTGTTTGAAGTATCAAACAAAAAAACATTGACAAAATAAATCTCAAAATTAAAACCGAACATTCGTCTGCTTTTTAGAATTCTTTATATTTTTGTCTTATTTTGACTTCTAAATTCATGTTTTGGCAACGTTACATGAAAGAATACTTGTCATTCGATGTTTTTGGTAAATATTATATCAAAATTATTTATCAGTTATAAATTTTTGCTTAGTTTCCTTTTCGTTAAATGAAATGGGTCGCCATATGAGCATTGACATTCGTAAGTTGATTATTCCTCACTATAAATCTGGAAAATGTTCGAGAAATCAGCAAAACAGTTTGTCGAAGCTCTTCGACTGTATTTGGTGTAATTAAACGGTTTGAAACATCCAAAAGTGTAGAAAAATTGCCCAAGGAAAGTAACAGAAAATTTTTTAATGACTCGGGTGAACGCTGGATTGTAAGAGTAAAGAAAAACCCTATGTTAAGTGTACCAAAATTGACTGAGGAAGTTTTTAAATACCTTGGGTAAAAAGCAAATCCTGAAACTATTAGAATGATACTAAGAAAAATTGGATTGAATGGTAGAAGTGCACGACGCAAACCGTACATCGGCAAAGTGAATAGGTTAAAGCACTTAAAATTTGCGAAATTGTATGATAAAAAATATTACCTATTTTGGAATAAAGTACTTTTTACAGATAAAAGCAAATTTAACTTGTTTGGATCTGACGGAAAAGTTAATGTGGAGAAATCTAAATCAAGTGTTAAATTTGAAAAATTTAAAATCCACAGTAAAATATGGAGGTGGGTCAGTAATGGTTTAGGGTTGCATGTCTGCTTCTGGAGTCGAAAAACTGCATTTTATGGATGGCATTATGGATCAATATAAATATATTGACATGCTAAAGGCAAATGTGAAAGAAAGCGTCCACAAATTGGGCACTGGAAACGACTTTTATTTCTATCAAGACAACGACCCCAAGCACAAAGCATGGAATGTAAGGTGCTGGCTGTTGTATAACTGTCTTCATGTCATGGAAACACCTCCACAGTCACCAGATCTCAATGTCATTGAAAACATTTGGAACTATTTACAGAAAAAAGGAAGTGAACATCCCATTTCAAATGAAAAAGATCTAAAGAATGCTTTAATAGAAGAATGGAATAAAATTAACATGACATTTTGCAAAAAACTAGTGCAGTTCATGCCAAGACGACTCAGAGCTGTCAAAGAAAGCAAAGGAATACATACAAACTATTAGCAATAAAATTTTTGTAATTTTTTAAAAGAAATTTGCTTGTTAAATGTAAGTGTTTGGTTTTCATTTTGAGATTACAAAGTCCATACTTTTATTTATCATTTCATTAAACTAAAAATTACCTTAACTACAGATTTTAAAATTTATGTAATAAAACACTTCTTAATGTACTTTCAATTTATATATAATTTCATAAAATTTTTGTGTTTGTTCGGACTGTACGTACAAATTCCTTTCACATTATTTGGTGTTCGGTTTTTACTTTAACTCACTGTACGTGCCCCCGATGTAGAATTCAGTGTCGATAGGGATGTATACTAGACGGTATTTGGAAAACGCTACAATTAATTTGTGTGCTTTCCCGAATATTATTTATATAAATGCTTAAATCTTGCTATTTTAAATAAACTTTTGATTGTCTTACCACATACACTGTATTTTGGATTATTTGTTTTTCTATTACATAGTTGTATAAATTAAAATGCAAGATCCGAAATCAATTTTTTCCCTGCTATAAAGATTTATGTTTTTTAAGTTAGATGTTTTTACTCAAAAATTAGTTATACATTAGATGCTATAACATCTATATTATTGCAGAAATTTTGTTTTAAATAATGTACTCTTAAGTAAGAGTAAAACTTTTGAAACTTTACAAAACCCATACTATGAATACGTTTCCTTATACATTTGAAGAAGTTATAATAGTATTGAAAACGTGTACCCTATAAAAACTAAATCAAATGTCATTTTTTAATTAATCTTTCCTTGCATATTTATTACTTTGAATAAATCTTCATAAATTTTAGTGAATTTGTTTATATTATATAGATTTACAAACTGTTTTTTAATGAAAATTTCTTTGATATAAGGATTTTAAATTTTGAAAGCTAATGTTTACACTCAAAAATTAATTATATATTAAATGCTATTACACATATTTTTAATGTTGAAGATTTTTAGAAAACATTTTACAATTGAAACATATACATTAGATATTATTACAAACATTTAAATGCAGATCCGCAAGGGAATATTGGAGATATTTTTAATGCTTACACCTTGCTACTTTAAATAAACGTTTGCTTGTATTACCACAGACACTGTATTTTTATTATTTGTATTTTATTACATGGTTTTATAAATTTTCTTTTAAAATGCAAGTTCTGAAATGAAATTTTCTTTGATTTTAAGATTTATGTTTTTCTCAAAAATTAATTATACATTAGATGCTATAGCGCATATTTTTATTGCAGAATTTTTTAAAAATATTATACACTTAAGTGAGCGTAAAAGTTTTGAAACTTTACAAGACCCATATTATGAACATGTTTACTTACACATTTGAAAGGAGTGATGATAGTATTAAAACCATTTATCCTATAAAATCTAAATTAAATATTATTTTTAATTAATCTTTCCTTGCATATTATTGTTTACTTTAAATAAATTTTCCTAAATTTTAGTGATTTAATTTATATTATACTTATAAAGATTAACAAACTATTTTTTAATGAAATTTTCTTTGGTATAAGGATTTATATTTTAAAAGTTAGATGTTTTTACACAAATATTTATCATATATCAAATACTATTACACGTATTACAACATTGAAGATTTTTAGAAAACATTTTACAATTGAAACATATACATCAGATATTATTACAAACATTTAAATGCAGATTTGCTTATTATTTTTTAATTTTACAATTAAGACATTTTTAAAAGTTTGATTCTTAAAGTGTATTTTATGCATAGTAAAAGCAATACTAAAAAATGTAAGGGTAAAAATATTTTATACATTAATTTGTGAAACTTTGCAAGACCCATACCATGTTTCCTTGCACATTTGAAGTAGTGAAAAATAGTTTATTAAAAACCATTTGTCTTTGAAGTTCTAAATTAAATGTTCTTTTTGTTTAATGTTTTTGCAAACCACACATTTTACTAAATATGAACTTCCTTTTATTTATTTGAAACCTTATGCATATTGTACAGTTTAAATTGCAGAGCAAAATACCAATGCTCTACGTAGTTATGAAGTATTTTACAAGATACTTCAGATTGTTCTCTTAATTTTACATGTAATTTATTACTACCTTAAATGGATAGCATGTGGGTTTTCTGTTTTGAAAATAATGTGGACATTTATGTGCTGCTAAGCAAATTAACTTTTGCCTTTCCTTGATAGTTAACGCAATCTAAAGATTTACTCACACCGCTGATAGTTTTACCCATGAGTAAAATTAAATAATTGAAAATTTTAAATATTAATGAATTTTAAAATGAACAAATATTAAAGAATTTTAAAATGAACAAATATTAAAGAATTTTAAAATGAACACATATTATTGAAATATTGGATTAAATCTGAATTCTATGTATTTTTAAAACATTCTCTGCAAGAAAAAACAGACTCTTCTAAAAGAGATTGAAGGAAGCCACATGGAAACAAAGTTAATTAAAACAATTTTTATAGAAAAAACATCACAGTTCATATATTTTACAAATAAATTGCAGTGTAAAAAAGAACTTTATTTTTTACATACTTGCACTTTTTAAGAGACGCATATTTCCGACAAGCCAATTATTCGATGCCGCCACCTAAGCTTTTGGGCAATGCAAATTATTTTTGTGTTGACCAAAAGATTAGTAAGTCAGCAGAAAGATTAGTAAGGAAGTTTGAGACTCTAAAAATCATAAGACTGTTGGTTAATGAAAAAAAATCGTGTAGGAAAGACTTATACACCCTTATAAATATATTGACTATTTTAATTATTAGTTGTTTGTTCATGACATGTTAAACCTATTTACTACAGTATTTTAAAGTGCCTTAAACAGGAGTTACTGAATGGTTTAGGAATTACTAAATCTTTGTATAAGTCTTCCCTACACGATTTTTTCCTTAACCAAGAGTCTTATGATTTTTAGTCTCAAACTTCCTTACTAATCTTTTTGCTGAAGCACTTGTGCCAATTTAATGACTTTCAACTCAATACCACCTTTTTACAATTGGATTTTCTTCCACACCATGTTCAGTATATCACTTGAAATTGCATCTACTACGTGTCCTAATAAATAAACTGTTCAGTAACAAATGTACGTCTTAATTTTATGTAAAATATTGGTTCGGCATATAGGACACGTTGAGACTCTTCGTACATCTCATGCATGTCACCAAATGACCGCAAGGCTGTAAAGTAGCATTCATTTCCGATTCCTTGCAAATTTTACAAAGGCGTCCTTGTCGTTGTATAAGGGGTAAAGCTTTAGATCGGTTTTTATAAAACCATTGGTACTATTGTTGATTTCATCCAGCACCTGTACAATTTCATCTATGGGCTACCAAACATTTTGGATAATACTTTGTGTTCGTGTTTCACTACATCTTCTTTTAATCAATTTTCAAGCCCTTCGCCAGACCAATAGCACCTCATCACGTCCAAGACACCGGTATAATACAATCCGTTTTCGGCTAGGTCCCTAATGTCAACGTCCGCGCGTTGGCCAATCTCTAAAAGTAGATAGGCGCATAGACATGCTTGGAACTTTTGGCTTCAAATTTGCATAATGGTTATTCATTTTCCTTAAAACTATATTATGTTCTTTTACTCTTAAGAATAAAATTATGGTGCAGATTGGGTTAAATCCTATGAAAAAGGTTCTCTTCAATTTTTAAAAATCTGATACTTGTCAAAGATACTAGTTTCCTTTCAACAAAGGCAAAAACTTGTGTGTGCCCACGAATAAATAATTCAATTTGTTGATGTAATTTTAGAAAAAATAAAACTGCAGAATCAAGAGAATTCCGTATATTTTAAAGTTCTCATTTTAAAGAAAGTTACGTTTTTCTTATAAATTATATTTGGTTCTGTTTTTTTCTTGCTCAAGTTTAGTCGTAGAATTGAATTACATTCAGCACATAAACGTGGTAGAGTAAAAAAAATCACATGCACATTTAAGTATATCCTTTCGTTAAAATCTTCTTATATAACAACACAAAATTTTATTTCGCTCATTATCACAAACATATGTTTTCTGAGTACATTCTATGGAACTATGGAACTCAAAAGATAAATTTTAACTTTACTGATTAGTATGATTAGTAAGTGTATGTTGTTATATAGTCCAGTTCTTCGTGCCTCCAGTTTACAATTATTTTTCCAAGAACAGCTAACGCTTTTTAATAACAATGCTTAATATTTGTGCAATTGTGGATTTTGATGGATTTCAGACTCAAGAAGGTTTCTTAGTACGTAAATACGCATACATTGCTGTAAAATCGCAAGTAGCTTCAAGTATTCGTTTTAACTTATCGTCTTATAAGCATAAACTTAGTGCCAAAGATCGTACAACTGAGCGATATGTTAAAAATTACGCATGTGGACTTCATTTCTGTCCCATGACATGGTAAATTGTGTCTCCCTTAGAAAGTCTAGACTAAGCTTTTAGAATTGTACGAGCAGATCAAGAGGGACACTCAGTACCTAGTTGCTTACAGAGGTGGTCATGTGGAGAAGAAACGGGTGACCACAAAAACAAATTATTTTTGTGGTCATCACAAAAATAATTTGCATTGCCCAAAAGCTTAGGTGGCGGTATCGAATAATTGGCTTGTCGGAAATATGCGTCTCTTAAAAATTGCAAGTATGTAAAAAATAAAGTTCTTTTTTACACTGCAATGTATTTGTAAAATATATGAACTGTGATGTTTTTTCTATAAAAATTGTTTTAATTAACTTTGTTTCCATGTGGCTTCCTTCAATCTGTTTTAGAAGTGTCTGTTTTTTCTTGCAGAGAATGTTTTAAAAATACATAGAATTCAGATTTAATCCAATATTTCAATAATATTTGTTCATTTTAAAATTCTTTAATATTTGTTCATTTTAAAATTCATCAATATTTGAAATTTTCAGTTATTTAATATTACTCATGGGTAAAACTATCAGCGGTGTGAGTAAATCTTTAGATTGCGTTAACTATCAAGGAAAGGCAAAAGTTAATTTGCTCAGCAGCACATAAATGTCCACATTATTTTCAAAACAGAAAATCCACATGCTATCCATTTAAGGTAGTAATAAATTACATGTAAAATTAAGAGAACAATCTGAAGTATCTTGTAAAATACTTCATAACTACGTAGAGCATTGTTATTTTGCTCTGTAATTTAAACTGTACAATATGCATAAGGTTTCAAATAAATAAAAGGAAGTTCATATTTAGTAAAATGTGTGGTTTGCAAAAACATTACAGAAAGAGAACATTTAATTTAGAACTTCAAGGACAAATGATTTTTAATAAACTATTTTTCACTACTTCAAATGTGCAAGTAAACATGGTATGGGTCTTGCAAAGTTTCACAAATTAATGTATAAAATATTTTTACCCTTACATTTTTTTAGTATTGTTTTTTACTATGCATAAAATACACTTTAAGAATCAAACTTTTAAAAATGTCCTAATTGTAAAATTAAAAAATAATAAGCAAATCTGCATTTAAATGTTTGTAATAATATCTGATGTATATGTTTGAATTGCAAAATGTTTTCTAAAAATCTTCAATGTTGTAATACGTGTAATAGTATTTGATATATGATAAATATTTGTGTAAAAACATCTAACTTTTAAAATATAAATCCTTGTACCAAAGAAAATTTCATTAAAAAATAGTTTGTTAATCTTTATAATATAAATTAAATCACTAAAATTTAGAAAAATTTATTTAAAGTAAACAAAAATATGGAAGGAAAGATTAATTAAAGATAATATTTAATTTAGATTTTATAGGATAAATGGTTTTAATACTATCATCACTGCTTTCAAATGTGTAAGGAAACATGTTCATAATATGGGTCTTGTAAAGTTTCAAAACTTTTACGCTCACTTAAGTGTATAATATTTTTAAAAAATTCTGCAATAAAAATATGCGCTATAGCATCTAATGTATAATTAATTTTTGAGAAAAACATAAATCTTAAAATCAAAGAAAATTTCATTTCAGAACTTGCATTTTAAAAGAAAATTTATAAAACCATGTAATAAAAAAGAAATAATAAAAATACAGTGTCTGTGGTAATACAGGTAGCAAGGTGTAAGCATTAAAAAGATCTCCAATATTCCCTTGCGGATCTGCATTTAAATGTTTGTAATAATATCTAATGTATATGTTTCAATTGTAAAATGTTTTCTAAAAATCTTCAACATTAAAAATATGTGTAATAGCATTTAATATATAATTAATTTTTGAGTGTAAACATTAGCTTTCAAAATTTAAAATCCTTATATCAAAGAAATTTTCATTAAAAAACAGTTTGTAAATCTATATAATATAAACAAATTCACTAAAATTTATGAAGATTTATTCAAAGTAAAAAATATGCAAGGAAAGATTAATTAAAAAAAATACATTTGATTTAGTTTTTATAGGGTAAACGTTTTCGATACTACACTGCTGGCCACCCAAATTGCAACACCAAGAAAGACAAGAGATATCACAACAAAATTTATTTTGTAGATAACATGTTGACCAAGTATCAAATGATTAAATTTATAGACTTCTGTGAAGTGTGGTTCCTGCCAAAATCAGTAGCCAGAGTAGCCGCCATTGTTGGAGATCACCGCTGCCACACGCCTCGGCATTGATTCAAAGAGACTTTGGATGTGTTCTTGGGGTACAGCAGACCAAGCAGCTTCCACACGTTGCCAAAGTTGATCTGGTGTGGCAGCTGGGGATGTATTCTGGGTCAATCGTTGAGCAACCATGGACCACATGTTTTCTATCGGCGAAAGATCCGGAGAGCGAGCTGGCCAGGGAAGCAATTCAATCTGGCGATTGACGAAGAACCCTTGGACAATGCGTGCCACGTGTGGTCGCGCATTATCCTGTTGAAATATGGCTGTGGGCAAGCCCTGAAAGTAAGGAAGGACAACTGGCTCCAACACCTCGGAGATGTAGCGCTGGCTCTTTAAAGTACCGGCAATGCGTACTAGAGGAGTGCGAGAGTGATATCCAATACCGCCCCATACCATAATACCCGGTGCAGGACCAGTGTGGCGGTGCATAACGCAGCTGTTCAGCATCCTCTCTCCACGGTGTCTCCAGACTCGAATCCGACCATCGTGGTGTTGCAGACAGAAGCGTGACTCGTCAGTAAAGACAATTTCATTCCATTCTGCCGTCCACATCCTTCTTTCATCGCACCATTGGCGGCGGAAACGTCTGTGGTTCTGCGTCAAGGGTGGACGAAGCAATGGACGTCTTGCAGACAGACCACTCTGCTGTAAACGGCGTCGAATGGTACGCGCAGACACTGGATGATGCGGTACAGACTGAATGTGCTGTGCTATGGTTCGTGATGTGGCTGAGCGATCCGTCACTGCCATACGCACAATATGCCTGTCATCACGTGAAGTGGTGCACTGAGGTGGATTCGATCGAACACGTCGGTCCGTCGTACCCTCCTGCATCCAACGATCACATATCCGCATTACAGTTGTTTGGTTTCGTCCAACACGACTACCGATTTCCCTGAAAGATAATCCACAATCTCGGTAGGCCACTATCCTTCCTCTGTCGAACTCGGATACTTGATCAAAAGATGATCGCTGTTTTCTACGAGGCATAATTGATCGTTTTTTTGAAAAAACCACAAGAAAAACACAATTGCCGTACTTGAAATCGTCGAAATCTCCAAGCCTTAAATAGCGCTTTGAAGTGGCGCCACAGGCGCGCGTGATGTGCGTCTGCGCTGAAATTCTAATCATTTGCATATCTCACCTCCGCTAATGCATGTTGTAAATTTCATATTATTTGCATGCTTCCTTCAGGGTGTTGCATTTACGGTGGCCAGCAGTGTATTATAACTTCTTCAAATATATAAGGAAACGTATTCATAGTATGGGTTTTGTAAAGTTTCAAAAGTTTTACTCTTACTTAAGTGTACATTATTTAAAACAAAATTTCTGCAATAAAATAGATGTTATAGCATCTAATGTATAACTAATTTTTGAGCAAAAACATCTAACTTAAAAAACATAAATCTTTATAGCAGGGAAAAATTGATTTCGGATCTTGCATTTTAAAAGAAAATTTATACAACTATGTAATAGAAAAACAAATAATCCAAAATACAGTGTATGTGGTAAGACAATCAAAAGTTTATTTAAAATAGCAATATTTAAGCATTTATGTAAATAATATTCGGAAAAGCACACAAATTAATTGTAGCGTTTTTATACTACCGTTTAGTGTACATCCCTATCGACACTGAGTTTTAGTTCGGAGGCACATAAGTGGTTTATCGCTTATTTATACAAGAATTTTACGAAACGTTAAGTTTATTCTAGTGCATGATGCATTCCCACGGGCAAGCTGTGAAATCAAAATTGATTTGTTGGATACTTCATCACAAACAAGCTTCCTATTTCCAGAACAATTTTTAAAGAATTGTAGTTATTTCTAGAAAACACAAATTGCCTTTTCTGTCCAAATGAAACAGACTCTATAGGTGCATCAAGATCCAAGTCCTTCTTGTCGTCTTTATGGGCACCTATACAGTCCTTACCATCTTTATAACGGTTCACCAACTCAAAATTAAATCTTGCACCAATTATTCGTTCCACTTCTGCCTTTATTTCCAATAGTAAAGGAGACCAAGACTTGGCTGCAATACAAGATCCACAAAAGGTATAGCTTATTCCTACGTCTCCGTATGCTACAAGTTGTCGAGGCACAGTACATTTTTTACCGTAAATTTCTATAGTAGTTTCCTCGTTCTTTAAATACGTTAATTCGTTTTCCAATCGATGCCCAGCCATATGCCCAGAAATATGCCCAGCCTTCACGATTTGTAAACAATTTACAATACTTATAACATAAAGAATCTTTACAATATTTCTGCAAACACTGTTCTTTGCACACATTTTCTTTTCAGGTCTAATGTCACTAGAATCCATGATTTATTTAAAAACAGTAGAAGGGCAAAAATCCAAAGAAGCAAAGTAATTCAAAGACCCAAGAAATATAAGTTCTTGCTCCAACTATGCTTTTAAAAGTCTCTAATTTATTAAATAGTATAATCAGTATCTATCGTTATCTGTGACTCCGTGTTTAACTTCGTTCCTTCTGTTATCTTAATTAACCTACACGTGTAATCCATAGTCATTTTCTCACAAGTTCCAGAGGCTTTCGACTTTCAATCTGATACTTTACCATCATAAATCTTGGGTAGAATGTATTTGCCTAAAATTGCATGTAATCAAAACAAAAATTTCCCACGTTTTTCACACACATTCCTTAGTCATATTGCCCCAAGTTCCAGAGGCTTCTAATAATATCAATCTTATACTTTTATCATCATAAATACTATGTATACTGTAAATTCTTTGGCTAGTTCCTCTTATTTACCTAAAAATGTAATGTTTCATACACCGTTATGCCTGTGTGTCCTATTCATATCTCAAAGTCCTCCACTCAAGTTGTAATAATGATTTCCCGACAAACATTCACCCTTTAGCATGCACATTTTCTTCAAGAACATGCCGTATATAAATTCATTAAAATATAAATTTAAAAAAGATTTCCGTATTATAAATTCTATCTTACTACAGTGTTCAAACGGTTAAAATCCTTCGCATACAATCGGTTTGCCTCAATTACTTGTTTTTTTTTCGAGTTCCAACGTTAGAGTATTAAGATAATCCTTAATTTTATTCCAAGTGTTTTCATACATATATCCTCGCATCAAATTAAAAAGAAAGCTAAATCAAAGATTAAAAAAATAAAGCTGAATTATTCTGTTTCTAATTTATTCCATCACTACATGGTGGTACCAGTCATTTTGAATAAAAAACTGAAATTTTAACCTATGCACAAAATCTCAATACTATTATATAATATACATTCGTTTCAAAATCAACCCCTAGATGGCGGTACCAGTCATTTAATAAGAATAGAAAATTTATGCAAGGGAAATTGTTAATCTATATGAATAAAGTAAAAACACTAAGAAATCAATTCGTTCCTTAGATTAATTACTTTTAAAATCCCTAGATGGCACTACCAGTCATTTTGTAAAAGCATTTATTAAAACCCCCATGAAATTATTCAAACCATTTTCTAAAAATATTATATTCCTAGTATTAAGGAAAAGTCCAAGTCCCAGAGAGAGAGAGAACACTAGATTAATTCAAACGTGTCATACAAGTCCCAATAGCTTAGAGGTAGCGCACTTGACTTCGGAACCTATATCCGGATTCGAATCCACGAAATTACTTTTTAATTTAAAATAATATGGTTTCTAATTTCTCCACCAGATGGCAATACCAGTCATTCATCACCATGGCAACACAACTCCAACAAAACTACGCCATCTTTACAATGACGTCACCACCTCAAGGCATCACCCTCTCCTTATCAGCAATCATCTCAACTCCTTATCAAACCAACGAAATCTTGTTCCTCCACCAAAATGTAAACAAACGGCCGCCATCTGGAAAAGGCGGTAAAGTGACCCGTAAACTACTCTTCATTTTAAGTTAATCTCAATATGTTCTCGTATCATGCGAAGGCACATCTTGACAGACCGCCTGGTTTTTTTCACGCTGGAAATCCCTCTCATATGTGACACTGGATAAGTATTACCAGAGTTGAAATCAGGATGTTTAAGATACTTTTAAGCGTGGTGGGAATAACTTTGTTTTAGAGTAATTCTGTCTGGAGAGACTTCGACTGTTTGTATTTGTGAATGAAATTATTCGTCTTATATTGATGACAATAAGGTTAATCAGGCTGTCTTAATAGTATGGTTAAGTAGATGTTATTACTCGCAGCCATATGAAGATGTCGACTGGTTCAATGAATAGTATTAGATAAAAATATAAAGTAACTTTAATCAAATTCATCAAAATTTATTAAACATAATCTAACGTACCAGCGTTTTGACTCAAATAAAGGTTATCCGTAAAGGCTAATGTGTCCCGGTCATCATTGATCGCTGCACTCGGGTGATGTTATATCTGCAGCCAGCTTGCGCAGAACGACTGAAAGAAAAAAAATTGCTTTGATCTATTGCCCGAGTCAAGCGAATGATTTGCATATGCAGACCGATGGCGCCACAGTACTCTCCAGAAACACCGTACTAAAAAATATTTGAAGCGTACAATGGGTTTCGAAATTCTACCCGATTTAACAAAAAACGGTTCAGGAATGGAAGTAATGATGGTATTTTTAGGATAGGTTTCCTCTCAGAAAACTTAAACGAGGACTTAACCCTGTGAATGGAAACAGTTATGAATCAGTAGTTAACAGTCTCATGAATAATAATGTCAAATGTTTTAGAATCTTTCTTGACAACTTCATAAGGACCTCGATAAAGCACCTCTAATATTTTTTCACCTATCCGAAAGATATGAAAGAAAAGAAATATGCGACTACAAGATTTTAAATCTTGACTAATGAAGATGGCATTTTTTGCATGATCTGTCGGTGGAATAGGTAATAGGTATTTGTTATAATCGTTTAGGTCCTGAAGAAATTTTGCTTAAGGTTCCGTATACCATAAGGTAGGAGAAGTGTTTAGATCTTCACGCGAAACACCTGGATCTCAAGGACAGGAGGACCATTTGCAAAGCTGTTCTCCAATGAATAGAATCCACCTGAAGCGAGCGACCCAAGTATCCATAAATGCAGCTTCTATAGTCAGCAGTTTGATCTGCAATGGCTAATCGCGTATAACGGTCTATTATTGTCAGAACAAAGCGGTTACCTTTTGATAAAGAACCGACTACATCCAGACGTATCTGACTGAATCATTCAGAATAAGATGGGATAGCATAAATGGCGTATTGGTGGATTTTTTATATGGCGATTTACTTTGGATTTTTGACAAATCACAAGTCTTCACCAAATCGAATTATTTTTTCACATCGAGAGCGAAATATAACACGACTAAAGCAGTCAAAGTGCACCTTTAGTGCCCGGATGTGAAAGTTTATGAATTTCGTTAAAAACTATTTTTTCCAGATCAACGGAATGTAGGGACGAATTGAACATTTAGAGATATCACATCACAATTGGGAAAAGTAATCACTTCAAATCAAAACCAATATTAGAACTTTGCCAATAATTTTTTAATTCAGGATAATTTACTTGACCCTGAGCTATTTTATCAAAATCAAAAGAGCTAGATATATTTAAGACACTTATACTAGACAGCTTCCGCAATAGTTTTCATTACGTGGAATATACCCGATATCCGTGGTAAATTGACTGAGCTCAAGATGCCGAGTTTGTCTAGCAGAATTATAGTTTTTGATCAAGCGCGAATGAAAGTAGTTTGTGATCAGTGTAAATAATAATTTCCCGACCTTCTAGCATATGCCGAAAATGTCTTTCTGCTGAATAAGCTCTCTGAAATCTGATAATACGCACAGACAAGGTCCAATTTAAGAAAACACATTTTACCCTGTAATCTCATAATGACATCGTGGATATGTGGGAGTGGGTACAGGTCTAGAATCGCGACCTTATTCAACACGCGAAAGTCCCCCCCCGCCAAATTCTCCAAGTATTGTCGTTTAGGGAACAAAATGAATAGGGCTTGCCAAGGACTTTCCGATGGTTCATTGAATTCAAGGACCCTTTGTTCATTGAATAACTCAAGTTAAAAATTTAATAAACATAAAAGGTTGACTAGTCTACTAGCGTCTTGTATCAAATAAAGGTCTTAATGAGGAGGTCCCGATCATAATTGATCGCTGGACACGGGTGATTTTATATCTGCAACCAGCTTGCGCAGAACAACTGAAAGAAAATACTTTTGCGTTCATCTATTGACAGAGAAAACGAATTATTTGCATACCCAGATCGATACCACCACAAAAGGATTATAGGTCTTAGAAAAAGCAGTTCACAGAGGCTCAGAAATAAAAATGGAAATTCTGTGCTCTTTAAAATACGTTTTTTTAGGTATAAAATGTGATGTTCTATGTGCTTCACATCATGCTTTTAAACATAAAAGCACAATGTACAGCGATACAATTTCTAAGCACATAAGATTTAATTGGTAAAATAAACAGCCTACGAATAAAATGTTATTCATAATTAACACCCACAAATGATTGCAAAATTTATTCTTGGGCGAAGTTTTGTAATTAGTTGGAAATCAAAGGTCTTCAGGATGTTATATTTTATGAGCCTTTCCTGCTCTGCACCAAGATAAATTCAATCAAGATCGAGCCATAAGAACTTAAACCCTCTATGCGTCTTCCTTCCGTAAACAATAAAGCAAAAAGAGTTAATTATATAAGGAGTGCATTTTGTTTCATTTTGGAAAGTATAAAGTGAGCCAGTATAGTGGATTCCTTCTCACGGTGATCTCAAAGAAAATGAAACAGTCGACAAAATAGCAAAAGAGGACTGCCTAGAACCACCACCATCGATTTGTAAGTTAACTTTTGAGGAGATATACACAAAGGCAAAGGCTTCGAACAATACAGCTTGTAGGAGGTATCTTGCCCGTGATTGGTGTCAAGGACTTCATCACGGCATAATCCTCAAATTCTCTGGGGACAGGGCGGATTAGACCGCCTTTTCAAGATTCAGAAGCGGGCATTTAAGGTTCCTGAAGTCTGTTAGGGGAGAAAAGAATTTTGCACCAAGTGCACAGCTGTTTCGGCTTTGCCTGAACACCTTCTGTCCGGTATTGGAGTCGCTAGGAAGGATTTCTTAAAAAAATATTATCAATGAACTCAGGGCTAACGTTCTCTTGGACCTGAGTATAATTCAGACTAGGCCAAGTGGGATAAGCAAGAAAACAATATAATTTTTGCGTTGCATTACTCTTTTGAAATGAAAGTAATTATTCTATGGGTGAATTTGAAATAACTTTAGAAATATTAAAAGTCATGGGAACTGCCCCAGTAAGACAAGACGATACTATCCTTACAAAGGACAATAAAAGTTGGAATAAATATTAGGGATTTTTCGTGAGAAAATCGACTGGTTCCCAACCAACTTCAGGAAGCGTAGTGAGTGTGGAATATCATATCAGGGGCAATAAAATTGGAGAATGAAGGTGTATTTTGACTTCTACCCAAGTCACCGGTAAAAGTCAAAGGAAACATCACAAATCATAAGTTTCGACGATGAAGCCTTGATGAAGGGGTGTGGATGTTCGTGCAGATCCATCCTCTTCGGAAGAGAAACCGAGTAATTCAGTCCATACCGTAAAATGCTCTCGAAAGATGGACAATGTAGAAATTTCTATTAGTGTTGCATTAGCATGTCTGTAAGCAGTACCATCTTTATGCATGGCCACGTTGGCAGTTGCCCAGGGGCCCTACAAATTAAGGGGAAGCAGTGTAGTTATTTCTATTCTTGACAAAATAACGTCTCAAACATTTGTGTTGATTAATAATGGAGATGAATTAATTCATACTGTATTGTTTATCAATTACCTTGCATTGAAATGCTTCTGTTAAAGATTTAAAATGTTCAAAAGTTCCTGTTGATCTATCTACGATGCATACCATATTTAAGTATCAATTTTATTAAAATTACTTAACTATAATTTTAAAGATTTTATTTTATTGCCATTAGTATTTTTAACCTTGTGAATAGGAGGCCTAACTTTGTCTAAAGAAGAATACGTACATTTATGCATTCCCCTTACAAAGCGTAAAATTACGCCAGCCTTGCTTATGCATCGACCTTCTAATAAAAATAGACAAAGCATGTGCCCGCAGCTTCATGTTATTTCTTCCAGTTGCTCGGTTTGAAGATCTGTCACTTGGTTGTAGGTAAAAGCATGAATCCTAAATTGTTGATTGATTAAGCTGATTATCCACCGTGATCAAAAACAGTAGTATGCAATTCGACAGCCAATAGACTAAGTCGATTCGTATGTCCACATGATTTACCCTTCAGAGATCTTACGACAGCGACACCCACCCACATGCTCCGTCTATTTTATTAATATTAGAAGGTCGATGTGCCTGCAGGAAGAAAGTCAATGAATATAAAGAAGTTTCACTTTTACGAATTGAAGTACTTATCTTAATTTCTGAGAACCAATGTAATTTCCAGACATTTTATAGATTACACATTTATATAAGACGAAATGTTTATTTTAGACTGGACTAAGGCGGTGAAACCTCAAAAGGCCAAATAAGCCCGTGACATAACTGCCAACTCTTCCGAATTTTCCTGAAGTCTTACGGAAAAAATATCTTCAGGGTTTTTCTTTTCAATATGAGCAATTTTCAAATGACGCCAAATTCTTTATTTGGTGTCAAGTTGTGGAAATCCATGAAGAAACGATATTGCATATCTGCCAACTTTTCCGATCTTACGGACTGAAATAATATTTGGATTTTTCTTTAGGGAGAAAATTTTCAAGTGACGCCAATTTCGAAGTTTTGGTGCCAAACTGTGGCATGATAAAAAAATAATCGGAATCAGTGATTGCTGGATTGTCGTAAAAGATTCTTTCTTTGTCTAATTTTCAAGAAGCACTAAGAAATAGCATTTCTAAAACACTCAAGAAATAGTTTAATTGCTCAGTTTTGCATATATTTGGCGCCATTTTGTGTAAAATATCGCCACATTGGTTTTGCCGAGTTCAAAGTGCCTCTAAGCATATAACAAAAGTGGACATCAGGGTTACTTTTTGTTTTGAATTACTTTCACAAAGCTAGTTTGGCGGAATTGTCTCTAATTTGTAGCTTTTATTTTGAAAATTACTAAGAGCATTTGTTCTAACAGTTGCGTGTTGCTTTTTATGTCGTAAAAGTCTTCCCAATTTTTTTGGAGGTTGGCAGTTATGCTATGAAAATGACCCTTATTGCTTAGAAAGTGCAACCAGATAGAAAGAAAACAGACACTTTTAAGTTTCTTATTATAAAAACAGTAAATTTATTTCTATACAACAATAATGAATATCGTGGACATGTCAATAAAGAAATAAACTCTAACACTGTTCACTTATGAACATGATCTAACAAACAGCGTCGGCAAGCCGACTATCTTCGATTCATCTTTACAGCACGAAAGATGGCTCCTGCGACAGTAACTCGCTATACAATCTTAAGTTTTTGTGAATGATTTAAAGTCTACTCAACTCCACACAAAACACAACACTTCACTGTTTTACGTAACCGATTTCATTGAAAGAGGGGAGCTATAATTCATCAGTGACATGCTCCGAATATATTTGGCCTCTAGAATATTCAGGAGAAGTATATCGTTTTAAAAGTAAATACTTTACAAAACTACGTAATTTTCTCCAAGTCAGACACGATGTATGTACAGTTCCAGGCGATTCCATATAAAACGAGAAGAATGTCTGCTCTTCGAAATAAGTCGTTAAAGCGCTTTAATGGATAGATATATGGAACGCATGTAGGCATATGTGTGGGATAAATTAAGAATTTTGGAAAATTATTCGTATATCATTTTATGATTACGCCAGTATCGCTCGTAGATGATGAGATTATGGAATGTTATGATAGTCATTTTGCATTCGATATATTTTCGACTGAATTTTCATCTTCATTTCTTTCATATAAAATTAACGATTTTGCATGTTAAGTGCTTTCTCAAAGGGAACTTTGACCCCACTAAGCATTCTACTATCGAGTATTTACGAGATTTAACACGATGTAATTAATTTCAGATCAATATTTTTATTAATTAACGGTTAAGATAATTTTAATGAAATATAGCTAGTATTATGCTTTACCGAAAATATAAATATCTGTGTACGTATTTGGTTTTTAATGAGATCTAAATCTTGTTTCGTACGGAGATACCTGATTCTACTTAGAATGAATTTTATTAAAATAATTTTAGCTGTGTTTTGAACAATAAAACATTCATGAAGTGTTTCAAAACGGATATAATATATTTTTGAAAATTAACCAAGAATGATGCAACCCAATAGAAGACTAATTCCGAATTTTGTTTAGTAAGTTTATCTCCCGAAAAGGTCTCGATAGTCTTAATTTATTATGATTGAATCTCTCAACGGCATTTCTATTCTTTTGAATTACATTTTTATTTTAATTCTACAATGGATTCTATTCAATAATATTCTTAATATCAATGTTTTACACCATAACACCATTTTCAAAATTAAAAAAAAAGACTTGTATGGTGCTACCTTTTTTTATTTTTCTCGAGCAACTACACAAGCATAATGTAAAAGCTCCTCAGCTAAATTAAAGCATTGTAACGAAAAAAAGAGCATCGATGTAGTTTAAGCTACAGCTTTTGAAAGCTATATTCAAAATCGAGATTTTGAAAATTTTCTTAAGATTGAAATTGACGCAAAACTAACTGACGTGATACTAAAGTACGTTGCTCCGTGATAGGTTTTCACAAAGAACGAAACTCCAAAAGAGATACTGGGTATATTAGTTCAAGCCGGTATGAGCTCCATTCGATGCCTTTAATATTTTGAATTACATTCGCCCAAATTTGAACTTTATCGAATCTAAATTTTTAGAAATCGTACTTAAACTAAATAGCGAAAAATTAGTTGAGTATAATATTTAATGTAAAGAGTAAATCATGTGATATTGAGGATGTATTTTAAAGTGCCATATGAAAGTAGTGATTCAGTAGATTTTATAGAAATTTTAGATGCTCTTGAGGGCGTGTATTTATGACAATGTAAAGCTTGTATGATAAAATTTTCCTTCTCTTGCACAAATAGCTTTCATATTAGATAACCTCTTTCAAGAAATACTCATAATGTGGTGTAAGAGAAAAATACCAAATTTTAAATCAATACTTTTCCTACTGATCCAACCTATGTACAATAATACATTTTTCATTTACACAAACAAAAACATGGTTACAACAAATAGCACAACTACGTTATGCAGCACATCTACAAACAATAAACATTTGGCAAACATAACAACTCTACCAACAATTCATATCAAACATCGCTATAATACATACTTTAGCTTTCTAACATTTGTACAATGCAATATACACAAAATGAGAAAACATAATTGGTATTGCTTTCGAGAACCATTCTTCATTTACTTTTGGCTTGGTTGACTTATTTGGGCGAATTAAATTAAATTATAGATGTGTGTTTTTGGATGATGGTAATCAAAATTGTATGCTACTGAATATTTAAACTATTCTTGTAAATAAGCCGATATTTCAACCTACTCTCTAAATTTAAACGAGCAAAAGCATATCTCTTTGGATTCTACTGTACATTTAACTGAAAGAAAATTATCCTCGTTAGAAATTAGCCGATGTTTTCACAAATTCAACGACATCTCTTATGCTCAACATATTTACACACACACAAATTTAGAGAGTAATGGTTGAAAAGAAGTCAAGGAAGAGTGGTTGAAATTAATAGAAAATGATCCAATGTAAAATGTACTCAATTAACACAGACACAAGACCGCACATAGATATCCAAGAACAAAATTTAATATTTAAGCCATTTTCAAACCCGAAGTAAAGCTTTTGAAATTCAGAGAGCATGTGTCAATACAAGTTTTTGATATAAATACGACGTGTCACTTGTGTAAGTGTGATATCCGGAATTTGTAAGTCTTTCTGATGTGGATTATAGTACATCTAAAGCATTGTCACTAGGAAGGCGGATTATAGTTATTATTACAGTCGTATCCTGTTCGGTGGTGGTAGTTATACATTTATATCAGTTTGCTGTTGTCTAAGTCAAATTCTAAATCCAAAGCAAAGAGCAAATTGAAGTTGTAGACGATACATACGCTAGTACAAAATAATATATTATTCAGAAGAATATTAAAAAATTCTTCTCACCTATGTATTAGATAAAATAACATTCACTTACAGAGTATGAATAAGACCATCTTTCGATTATTGCTTTTTATTCCGTATTCCGTGATAGTACTTTTCTTTGAAAGTGCTAAGAAGATATAAAAGTTACAAAAGTGTGTCGTTTTAACGATTAAATCGTACATCTTCTAACTAATTGAAAAGCTTTATTGAAGTTAGAGGCTTTATATTTGTTTTTGAGCATTGATGCCTACAGAATTCAAAGGATGTATTTTACGCTAAATTATGATGCAATAAATGTTTAGAGGATTATGTATAGGGACTAATTTTAAAGAAGTTAAAATGCAAAATTCTTTTCCCACCAATACTACACCAGAATACTGCATGCACTTGGTAAATTGAATATTAAAAATTTATGTAAAATAAGAAAAGTAAAAACGCAGGTCAATATTTTAGTAAAATTTAAATTTAAGTCTTGCAATCAAGAAATTCATTATAATGAGCACAAATTTTCAATAACATAATTTAAATTATTGAAAAGTCCTCGCATCAACTCAAAGAATTTATATTTAACATTCTCTTTACACAAACTATTAAAAAAATCGAAAGTTTTCTTGTTATTAAAACAAAATTCAAGATGTCGACTTTCATTTGTAACTCTATGACATCTGCAGTCTTTTGGCAATTTCCACTACTTCTACCCTAGCTACTGAATCAAAAAATTCTCTCTAAAAAAACTAGAGAAAGTTTCTTTCATCTGTTCATTGTATATAGTTTCGTGAGTAGTTCCATTTTTACTATTTACATGTGACAACATCTTTTATTTTAACTCGCGTTCCACGCGTCTCTTTCTCTATTAAGTAGTTACTCAACAACCGAACTTGTAAGTTTGGCCATTTTTCAGCATAACAGTTCGAACTGATCAGGACTGGCGCCAGCCATAGATATCGAGGCGAGCATGGAATTATCCGTAAAGCGCAATAGCAGTACACTGCTTATTGAAAGTGCGAGAAAAAACTGAACCCAAACTAAAGATATCGCTGCAAGAAGAGCTGGCTATGCACGTAAGTGACTCCCACCACGCACAACTGTCCCCTATAACCATCAACTTCATTTACAAAAGAAGAAAGGCCCATGAGAATCGCGAACACACGTCACAACAAAGTGCTTGAAAAATATCAATAAGCACGCAAAGCAGAAGCTGAAAAATTGAGTATTTTACTGAAGGAATCTTTGATGGGGTCTATTTACTGGGGGTTTTCCAGTGATCCTGACCAAAGTGGTCGAATTCTTATCTAAAGTATCTAAAGGTATCTTATCTAAAGTATTACACGAGGACTAAAGCGTATGGGGACTTGTAAGAATATGTCATCATGGTCTTGTAAGGAGCAAAATTAGATATGAAAGCTCAGGACTTTTAATGCGGTTTAATATATAGTTCATTTTAGAATAGTCCTATGATAAACTGATTTATTAAAAATTAAACTTACTTTAATTTTAAATTTCTCCATTTAAAGATTGGATTATAATCAACATTGTATTTCGATATTTTAAAGACAATTCTTTTACTTAGATATTGCTGCTATGAATTTAACTATAATAAGGACTATTAAGATTTTAAGACCTTCAATCCTAAGACAATTTATGAATTTAAAAGGGGATTTTTTTGCCAAAAGGGTAATCAAACATCTTCAGTAACGAAATATGATTTTACATTTTTGAAACTAAAACATTAAAATTAAAGGTATGATACTTCCCGCTATTGAAATCAACTCCTTTTTTATATTCGTTTGAAATCAACACGTCGCTTTTTGATGAAATGGAATTATTCAATGCCTATCTAAAAATGCTTAAATAAACAAATGTATGAATGTCACTCAAATTACAATGCAAGTGATGCATTTATCTACATTTGTTCACAAATAAAAACTTATGTCAACTGTAATTTCATATAGATGTGTAACGATTAAGTAATCCAAAGAAGATCCAAACATAAAATATTTTAACTTTCTGCTTCGTATAAAAACTTTTTAGAACAATATATAAAATATAAGAACAGACATAATGGAACATTCACTGACTTTAAGTTTTGGAAACAGCAGAGAACAGTAGAATTTTTTAAAGAAAAAGGCAACACAGATATATTTCAGGGTACTTAACACTGTAGTACATGGTTAAATTTATAATGAAGAATGTTTACGAATATGAACGCATGACAGAACCTCCATTATTTTACAGTTACATTCACACAAGACATTGGTTTAAATTTTAAAACATGAACAGTAACAGTATACCATAATAACTTCAAAGTTTTCGTAGTTCACTACAAAAACGTTTCAGTACACAGTTTGATATTTACAGAAGTGAAACTAAAGTATTTTGCAAGCAAAGAAAATATTTCTAAAAATATAGATTACTTTGTGTTAAGTGGAATAAATAATAAATACTCGATAGCACAATATCGTGCTTGAAGTTTGCACAGCTTTAATTTAACGAATACTTTGATATAGAAAAAAAAGCCATGTTTTGGTCCCAATGCAAATGGCAATTGTAAATATTGCAAAGAATGCTAATGAAACTTCACAAGTACATTACATAAATGAAATAGGCACATATTTTCAAGAATACTAGAAATACTTAACGTTCTGAATGACTTATAATCTTCGAGAATTTAGCATTTCATTAACTTTTAAAAATCTACAGCTGCAACGAGACGGATGTTTGATTTTGATATATACTCCGAGGAAAACGCTGTCAGTAATCTACTTGATAAGTTTTTCAGACTAATTGTTTTCAAGCAATCACAAATTTATAAGTCGTTAAAATTTATCTTACGGCGTTCGAAAACAATGAGAATTAATTATCAAAACAAGTTGAGGAAAGGCAACTTGCAGAACTTTAAAATTTGCTCAACTTTAAAACATTATATTAATAATATTGAAGCAATGGAATCACGACTCACAAAGCGTTGAACTATCGATAGTTTGATGTCAAGAATTAAAACAGCACATATTACTATTAAAAAAAGAACATGAACAGCAATTGTAAAAATATTGAAAAATGCAGCATATGTTATGAATTAGCAAAGCATGTCTTAATCAAAAAGAGTTCAGAAAATGAGCAGGATGGAATGTTGTTAAGTAGGAATTGATAATAAGCTTCAGAAAAACAGTTCAGTGGAAGTATCGAAAGCAACTCATGATAAAAAAAATGTTATTTCATCTACCTACTAACGCCTATCCTGATTCCTACTTCTGAAAAAAGAAATCCATTGTTGAAAAGTGATCGTTTGAAGCATCTCAGTGAAGCGTAGTGCCTCACAGGAGCTCAATCTTCGGTGATAGCTGCTTTTGATACCAGGTAGCGTTACGTAACATGTCAAATGCGCATTCACGGATTTGGAACAAGCAGATTGTATACGGCCACACGCTCCTGTTTTGCAAACTAAGCGCCGTAGGATGGATACTCGTTTTTTTTTGCATCCGTTATATAGTTGCTTAGAAACCTCTCCAAAGCAGTAGTTGTCAAAGAAAATATGAATGCGTTAAAAACTGATATTTTGGTGCACTTGGTGAAATACCACTTGTTGGCTCTCAAACTATCACTTTAGGTCTATTATTTTACGAACACATGTAATTTTAAACCTGTTTTAAATAACGACTGGTATGATTATATAGTTTGCTGAGGCTGGAACATATGACAGTTAAATTTTATTCAATTGCAAAATTTTACGTTTCACTTTGATGATGTTTTATTTTTATTGTAACAAAATTAGATTATTAAAGCAGGATTTGCCATTTTGCAATTTGAACATATTTGCCGGTCGTTTCTTTTTAATAGATTGAAACAGGTTTCCTTGAGAATTATTTAAATGTTTTAGCCATAGTGAGTGAATATATAATATTTTCTTAAAATTCATTTATGAACACTGATGTAAGCAATGTAATTTTCACATAGTCTGCCACACTAATTTATTTTTAATAATCCTAATGAACTGATCTGTCCCCGAAGCATTCGCGTTTTTTATTCGCGACTTATGCACTAACTTCACGTGTCCATGCATGTTTCCACGTGTGACTAATATACCTAATTCACGTATTCATGCATGTTTTCACGCGTACAAGACTCCTATTCATATTACGTAATACGACGGAATAGTTTATAGTATGAATTATCTGTCACTCCACACGAATTCGAATTTAAGGTATATGCGGACATTAGAAATAAAAAGTGTTCCCCAAGCTAGTAGATATCTATTTATAGTCCCTGAACATCTTTACGATTCAAGTTTTGCTGAGCTTTCAACTCAGCATCTACCACAAACACCTCGAAAACTCAAGCAAAATAAGTTAATCAACTACTTTAAAATTTAAATGGAAAAGAGGAACAGGGGGAATAACCGAAAATTCGTGACCCACAATTAACGACTTAAAACATATCACACGTCTCCATATACCTTAAGGTTGTTCAGCTTTCAATAAGCCCATGAAGTACTCGATGAGAATTGATTCTACAAGCATCAGCACCAGTGAGTAAGAGAATATCTCAGGGAAGCTATTTACCTCTTTCTCTAAGGATTAAAAGGGATAATTTTCCTGGTGCACCCTGGTATTTGATTGAACGTTTCGCATCCACCAGAGACGGACAAAGCTACCGACAATTATTAGTAACTCCAGAATTGGCGTTATTATCAATCGCGTTTAACTGATGGATTGTACAGATATTTTTTTCGAGCCACTTCCCTTGTACGCTAATTTTGTCAGCGCACATTCGTATGTGAAATAAAATGTATAAATGAAAAAGGAGTTGAGTATCAAAGGGTGATAGGTCATCGACCAGATGATCCCTTTTCTAGAGGGTCAGGTGAATCAGGACAAATAAGGGTTTAATGGTAAAAAAGCCCTTTACTTGTAGACTACTACCAGTGTAGTGTAGAGTGGATCTCAGAGTTTCCTAAGTATGTCTTACTCTGGGTTAGGCGTGTATAGGTGACATCAGTGGTTTGTATTGTTCAAATGGGTACAAAACCCCATACGGATCGGTAAAAGTGCCGCTCAGTGAGAAGGCAACTGATCTTGGGCGACTCCACTTCTTAATCGGTACTGAGCTTGTCAGATGAAAGAGCTGCCATTCGCAAAAACAAGCAGGGCTATTTCCATTAATGATCTCCCCAGCTTACACTGCTATCACCGAATGATAAAATTTTTGTTTGATCTCCCCTCTATATGAACGAATCGACTCGTTCAACCCCACGTGACTCAAGATGCCGACTCACCAAAGTCGGACTGTACCGGGTGGTGGTTTGCAAGGGTGCACCAGGTTGGCACTTGTCGTTGTGTGAAAGAGAGCGTGTGGCCGTTCTGCCGTGTCATTGGAGCATCGCCATTGCAAGAAAGAGAATTAGTACCTTTGACTGTCATCGGTGATCAAAACTTGCATTTCGGGAATGCTGTTAAGACTCATCGGCGTCAAGATGCTCGAGGGATTGCTTCTGTGGCTGCCCACCGCCCCGTGCACCCCAGGCACCACCGGTGGGGGTGGTTGCAGCGGCGGAAGGGCAGTAGCGCTCGTTGGCGTCTCCGGCGACAGAGGGAGCTGCTGTGGTTGCTGCTGCTGTTGGATGCGGTGCAGCGGCACCGCCGAGAAGTAGTAGGAGGAGGTCGTAGAGGAATCGTCCGTCCCCGGGGTGGTGGCCGCGCTCGGATGCGCGGACGATGACGGCACGTAGATGGACTGGCCAGAGATCGTCCTGGCCCTCTTCACCAGCGGCAGCTCCTCTCGCTGTACAAGGCAGAACACGCGCGCTAGGTAAAAAGCCGATCCCAGGCACATGAAGAGCAGGCCCACTGTCTGCGCGGCCGTCGCCCGGGCCACCAGTCCAATGACGACCAGGGCGGCGCCGCTGGCGATCAGCACGGAGCCCGTGTAGACCAGGAACCGCGCCCGCTCGCGCAGCGTCTCGAGCTGACGCTCGCGCACCTTGTGGAGGGCGCTCACGTAGTTGCTGGCTGCGCTCGAGATGGTGGAGACGCTGGCGCTGGGCCTCCGCGACGGCGGGCCCGCCGCCGCGGTCGGGGCTGTCGCGGAAGCAGCGGCTGCCGACTGCGTGGAGGAGGCGGAGGAGGAGGGGCGCTGCTGCTGCCGCTGTGTGTTGAAGTAGTTGTAGTAGTTGCCCGGCACGGAGAGCGGCGAGGATAGGAGGCTCGAAGATCGCGTCGAAGGTGACGGGAGGGACGAGAGGCTGCCCTGGCGACTTCCCACGGAGCCGTTGGCATTGGCTGCCACCGCCGCTGCCGCGGCCGCAGCGGCGCGCTGTTTCTTCCGCTCCCGACGGACGGCCACCGCTGGCATGGCGCTGATCATGATCACCAGAGTTGCTGCAACGAAACAAAGAGATGAGCGATGTGAGAGTACGGATAACGCGAAAGCATACAGTCAGGAATGAAACTGAGAAGGCTGCACCATCCTGATTTTATGGTAGCGCCTGATACTAGTGTGTAGTAACCCGATATGATATGTGTGTCTCAATCAATGCTACTGAAGACAAACGCTACTCATGCAAATGTCTGAAGGTCGAATGGTTATTGTCCTGACTCTGTACCACGGATTCCGTGTTCAAATCTCGATCTAAAGGGCTCCTAGAGGAGTTCGGGACGACATCAAGCCTCCTCAAGAAAGTTTATTGCTCACCCTGCAAGGAGACAGATCCTGTGAAAGGATGTATGATAATCGCCACTTCCGGATGAAGATGCCTAGGTTTAGTTTCCACGCCTGCGGAAAGCGAGACCTGCTTGCGCTTGTCGGGAGCGAGCATGGAACTCTATTATCTGCATTGCCATTAATTGGTCGGGGCAGAGGGATTGTCCCCAATCGAAAGAATTATTCAAATCCTGGTAGGATGCCTAATTTGTTACTCTGTCTTTTCGTTACACGAGGGCGAATTGGATCGGACCTACGACTTAAAGTGGATTCCTGGTTAAACCGAGCTCGTGTAGCAAAAGGTAACTGAAGATTAACAGACCGAAGCCTCATCGAACCGAGTTCCAGAAGGGCAAGAATGATTATATTAGTTCGGAATCAATTAAAAACCTTAAGACCCGGTTTACTGCCCTCATATAAGAAAATATGTTAAAATCACAAACCAAACCATTAAACTATTGTTATGGAGCCAGGTTGCAGGTGAAAAGTGACTTCCGTACATACATAAGCGATATCGTCTCATAAAATGTATCAAATTCTTTGAATTGTATCGCAATATTTGCATTAGTCTCCGTACATGGATTAGCTAGTCTGCTTTAAATTATACTCGTATGACTAGTTAAGCATCACATCAGCTTGCCATTTCCACTTCCAGTTCGCTACATTCTGAGTTGTGGTGACAGTTTCACTGCACCCCGGTAGTCACTCTTCTCCAAGGCATGCTTTACAATCACCAGTGGTGATTGATGAACTACAAGCACATCAGAACTCTATCTCCTGCAATATTTTCTAGACTATTGAACAATATCGCATTGTAAATGTGCCTAAGAGAACGTGTTTTCCATGCAAGGATGCGTTTCACTATATTTTTTATAGTAATGTATTCATATGCTGTAATCATGTTTTTACGATTAAATTTGATTGTTTTAGTGTTGTTCAACTGCAATTCACACTGAGGTACAGGTTACTGACACGAAGAAATAGAAATGTTCAAGAAAGAATTCTTGAGAACCAGGAGTTAAATTGCACAATAGGTTCTTGCATTCTCACAGTTAACACCCTCTCTTCCTCACTATTTTGCTACTATTGGCATATATTTTGCATGTTCGTTATTCACAATCAAGCCGAAGATATCGAACTTAATCCATGGTCGATCGCTTTAAATTGAAACTGTGAAAGCTGATGATGGTACAAGGACGACTTAAAAGGTAACGAGGCTGACACCATAGCTCAAAAACGGAACCACCTAGAACCATGTAGTTGCCTCTCTCGGAACCCTTGTAATTTCAGGTATATGACAATGCGCCGTTTAATGTTCCGCTTAATTTGTTTTGTAGAAGCTTTATGTGGTTTATACGCATTCTGTTACCCTGTATAGATTTAAAACTGGATCAAGAGAAGCTAAGAAATTGAACAGAAAGAGAACAGAAATACACGAAATGATTAAATCACCCTATAATGCAGATTCTTTGTCCCTTGCAAGAATGAAAGGCACTAAATGATGAAAAAAGTCTGGAAGATGCACTTCGCTCCATTGGGCCTTCGACATCGACTATATTATAGAATAGACAATAGACTATATTATAGAGACAATATTATAGAATCCATCAAGTACTAAGACCAAGAAATGATTGATCATTGAGGAAATTGTTTATGCGATGCAGATGTCCACTGGTTCTGTTAACATTGGGGAAACGGTTGGGATAGAGGAGTTTCTGCAAAATGGATTTTCCATTTTGTACAATGATTAGTACACAAAGCGTGTACTTATCCAGCATGTTAACCAAGCTCTAGGCATCGAAATAATGTAAATCTGGAGCCGAGTGGCTCCCAAACATTGAAGTGAAAATATAACTTCAATGACGTAGGCTCGCTTCAATCACAGAACAATGATATTGTAGTGCTTTGGTCGGTGGTGTGATTATTCAATTATTGAGAATTCCCGAGGAATGAAACACGTACGGGACTCAGCAGAACTCAACAAAAACAGACAAATGAAATATTTACAGGAAATGTCACTTTACAGGTTATATGTATCTAACACCAGGTCGCCACGAGACCTCCCCAAGTCCAGCTTAGCACTCGCTAATTTTCATTCTAAACTTCTAGTATATTCTAACTCTTTCTCTCGAATGCGTTATATCGAGGGGTACAGTATCGCCAACCCAGGTGGAGCCAGACATTACAGTTATGATGAGCACTGTCGAAGAAGGATTTTGAACACAAGTGGACAGAAAGATTAGACCAGTGTAATTAGATCGAAGGAGAATGCTTTGAAAATATGTTATGTTTTTATTGAATTACACTTCTACCCCATGTAAAAACAGTCGTTACTTTTTGAATTACCGTCATGCAAACTTGGCGGAAACAGCCGGAAAATAATATACAATAGTATGCAGCCGCGAAACATGAGCTTCCTATGTCACTTCAATTCTAACCATGCAGCTCTACTATTCCCACAAAGCTCAACATGATTATCCAAGTTCCTGAGGAAAGTAGATAGTGGATACATGTTAGCTTGGGATAATAAACAAGTGAAAGACTCATTACAAAATTGAACATGATTCGATCAACAGATAATATATTGCAGATCATTATCACTAAACTTTCTGTAGTAAGTATCGTTGAAGTTGATGATTGAGTAATTTTGATGGGGTTATAAAATGATACTGGCTATGAAGCCGTTTTATGCTTAACTTTTCTTCAAAATGTAATGTAATGCTCCTCCTTCAAACAAAAGGAGCAGAATATAAATGGTATTGAGCTGTATGAGTTAATGCATTATGCTGATGTTCCAATTGCTTAATTTCTATGTAACGTTTTTGTAATATTATTTGTATTAGTTACAATGAACAAAGTAGAACTCAAGTTTAAGAGACAATTCGAGTGATTCTTCCTTTTTGAAATCAACATACATTTACTAAACTATCTACGAAGAATATAGAATGAATATATCTTCAAGTAAAAGTAGACATATACAATGTAGAGCTAACTTTTAATCACAAAAATTACTTCGAGGACTCGGGTGAAAAGGGAAATAAAAATTGTTCTAGAAAAAATGCATTTGTTTTAATTCATAATTTTAAGTGTTAAGTGTGAAATTTTGGAATTTACTCTCGACATCGGTGAAAATATTAAAATAACACGGCAAATATTAGCCATACATAGTTCTAAGAATAATATTCGGTAATAAATATCCTTTTTTACTGTAAAAAACCTTTGTCATCATCAATGACAAAAAGCTATAAGTTCAAAGCCGTTTCTTGTTATTATTTATTGACTCCAACTTCGGACTCGGTTATCCCAGCTTATTCGTTAAAACTACCAGTTTCTCTAATAACACCACATGGTAACTCGTGAAAGATTCTAAGACATTTACGTTCACCAAAGTCGATTAAACAGTGAAATAAAAGTGTCTATTTTTTGCTTTTAATGTATTTTATCTGGAAAAATAAAAAAGTGTCCTTTCATAAAAAACAACGGATAGCTATCTTGGTACTATTTAAAAGACTTTGGAGGTTTGAAAACCTTTGATAAAAGTCTTTAATTTGAAAATCAATACTCTAGAACCAACTGGCTAAATAAAATGCACTCAAAATTGTTTGAATCGAATTTCTAAAAAAGGTATAAATGATGCACCCAAATCCGATAATGAGAGTATTTGCGAAAGAGGAAAGACTCATTATAAAGCCCAGCACATAAAGTCATTTTGAATGGTCATTAAGAATTAAAGTCATTATAATTTAGCTGAAAGAAGATCTATGCTTCTTAAAACACGCCGGAAGAAAGATAATGGTTGAAGCAATTTTAATCCTCTGTCATATACCATCACAAAATATTTAAACTTGGACAGCTCTTTATAACATAATAATCTTTCACTTGGATAAGTTTTGTTTAATTTGTGAGACCAAGGGCATTAGATTTTAATGATTCAAATATGGGTAAAGAATATTAACAGTGCTGACAAATACTGTTAATATAAATGCATCAACTGTTTTTTCAAATCAACTGATGGTTATTAAATACTTTTATTTATCAATAATTTTACGAGTTTTACAATGTATTGCATACGCTGAAGTGCCAGAAAAACTGATGCAAACGAACCTATGCAAAATGTACGGCAAAGCTACTTATGCATGTCATTGGTTAGTTATGCTGTTCATATATAAAGCGATAGACATCCGTGGAAGCATCTAGATCCGCTTCCATTGTGAGAATGGCAAGTTGTCACGATTTAAGCTATTTTCAACGTGGTTTAATTGTTGGAGATCGTGATGTCATCAGAACATTTTGAAGAATAGAGAAGTTTTGATTTTCATGTACTACCATTTCAAGGATGTATCGTGAATATAAGAATTCTAGCAAAACCCGTAACTTACGACAGCAGTTTGACCATAAAAAGGCTCTAGGTGAACGTGACCTGCGTTGGCTGGCAAGAATCGTTTCACGCGATAGGCCTCAAATAACATCTGAATTCAATGCTGGGTCTTCAAAAAACACTGAGGACTCCTTCACAGATATGAACTTTAGGAGCCGACGCTCAACTCAAGTACCCTTGATGAATACTCGACACACAGCCATGTTCCTCGTCTGTGCTCGGGAACACATCCGCTGAACACTTGATGACTGGAAACAATCTGCCTGATCTGACGAGTCACTATTTCAACTATTTAGGACAGGTGGAAGGATTCGTGTTTGCAGACCCCATGAGGCCATGGACCGCGCATGTCAACAGGGGATTGTACCCATGTACAGGGGATTGTACCATGCCATCATACCCCATACCATGGCGGATGATGGCTCCGTAATGGTATGGGGTTTGTTTCGCTGGCATTCAGTGGGACTCTTGGTACGTCTACAAACGTCTCTGATAGTCTATGTATGCATCCTATTTGAAGAGACACACATTCATGTCCTATGTTATTCTTATAGGTTTGGCCTCTTCCACTCTTCCAAAAGAACGATGGAGCCGCCACACAAGTTATGGCTAGAAGAGCACTCATCTGAGTTTGGGGTTTTTCAACTCCTACCTAAATCATCAGATCTCAACGTTATCGAACACATATGGGATGTCATATCAAAGCCCTGAGGAACAGAAAATCCTACACCTAATAATACAACATTATGAACCGCAGCAGGAAGTATGATAGTCAATGCCTACAGAATACTTCCGTAAGCTCGTGGAGTCCATGTCTCGTCATATTTCTGCAGTTCTGCGCTCCAATGAGAGGCTTAGCAAATATTAAACTAGATTGCCAGTATTTCTGTCACTTCCCTGAAGAGTAAATGCACGTAATAATGAACACTTCAGTATCTCGACAAGTAATTACAAAATGTATTGGAACCTGTTATTTTGACTAAGATACAAGATGCCCCAACATAAAATGTCATAATAGAATCTCCAAACATGTCTTGTATGGAACCCTTCAGAGGGCAACGAATTACCTTCAAGTATTTTCCCCATTCTGTATGCTATCCGAAAGGTAAAGACAACCACAATCCACAGTCACCCCAAAATATTTCTGAATCACTGGATGACTTTGCCAAGCGTCATATTTTTTTCTGATGAGATTTTAAAACCCCCGGCTAGTTTCTTTTTAACCTTCATTATATGCCTGAATAATAGATATTTCTAATTGACCTCACCTTATAATATGTTATGCTAAGTGTAATGGAAGTTTGGAGGTACTTTTTATTCCTTAATTAGCAACTGCGTCTGAAAATCAATTGTTAGGACTGACAACATATCAAGATATGTCATCACTTCCCAGAATATTTTTTCCATATTCCAGAAAATTGCCAAAGACAATTAATAGCCTCTAGTGGTAACTTTCGTAATTACTATTTGTCCTCGAACCTTTTTTTGAAAAGTGGGCAGTCACTCTACTTGACGCTAACTTAGAAGTTTTAAAATTGAGTAAATTATCTATTCACATATCAATTTATGTGATTAATTTTATTATTTTTTAAATTTTTATTAATTACATTAATTTAATTTTTTATTAATTTAATTAATTTTGTCATGATTTGACATTGTTTCATTAAAAAACCCTATTACCTCACTTTTGGCAATATTTTAAAACCATGTTCCAAAATACATGCCTTTTCCTGTTTCCGACAATTATTTCTCTCTCTCTCTCTCTGTCACATATCTATTAAAATTTATAACTTTAAATATAAATTAAACATATAAATATAAATGAATTGATAATTAATAACAGGTAAACGTATCAAAGAAACTATTTTTCTCTTAATTTCCTTCAATCCCTTAACGAAATTCTTCCAAATAAAATTATCGGGCAAAATATTTCTTAAGTTGACTCAAGCAGGAACAAAATATAAATGCCTCATTTAGATTTTAATCGATGTTTTAGTCATTTTAAACAGATTACATTTCTGCTGAATTTCATACATGTATCAGGTATAAAATTATTGATCCAGTCAAAAAATGCAATTATCCCATAATCGGATTTTCACTTAGAACTTCCTACAAATGAGTAAACGACTGTTTCATTCGTCGAAAAGTCGTGTCCAATAATAAGCCCACGTTTGGCCGTCGTAATCGATAGTTTATTAGCATGCTTGTGATTGGTAAGTTAATTAATACATCAGAATTTTAAAAACGTTGCATGTTTATTATTGATCAGCTCTTTAAAGAGAATTGCAGAATTAACATTTCGGTCTGAAATGTTCGGTGGGAAGTGTTCCATTAACAAACTAAGTTGCATTTGTTAGTTTAGTAAGAGTTATTGTTTTAAATTTAAATGTTAAACTGCATCTGACATCACTTCAAATTCAGGTGTTTGTATCTCCGCAGTTGAATGGGTACTTCTAAATTTATTTTCCAATTATTTACACTGGTTTACTAAATTCATCTTCACTATTTTAATATTTTCATTTTCTGAACGAGTTACTCTTATTCTTTAACAAAAATACTTCAATTTAAGGGAGATTTATATTTTTACATTACTTACCTTTACAACAGAATTGAACACTATTCACGTTTTAAGTAAAAATCAGATTGAAATTTCAATTACATGTAGCTTTCTCACATCCTCACTTTGATCAATCAAACGTTATTTTTGCGATTAGAATTAGCCAAACTCGGTTATTATTGATTCTTACTCAACTAAATTTTTCTTTGAATTAAAAATATGACTGAAAATTCAATCATATTTCGTAACTCGCTTCACAAAATTAACGCCAATTAGAGGACTGCTCAGTTTCATGGTTTTGATTATTATAAATTCATAAGACTTTTTACTTTAAATAAAGAATAAGCATTCATTTTTACGAAGCACAAAATTACGTGTAATATATACACACCCTAAAAACCTTTCTATCACTATTTGTGCTTTGATCACAGTTGAGTAATCTTACTATATAAAAGGAAAATTTCACCGACCTTCTAATGAAAGAATTTCATTATAAGGTCTATGGCAAACTTGCGATGACGTACGTGGATCACTTTTTATCCTCGCTCTATCAATGGTTAAAATTATACTTAAATAATACTTTCACGAGAAATTTCTCGTACGCGATAAATATTAAATTATGACCTGATTCAAGGAGCCGAGTAATGAGGCGTTAATATTTATGATAAAATAGGTGAAAACGCAACCGATATTTATACAGAAACTTAGTGAAAATGTGCATACGATAGTATAATTATTAATAATAATTATGCTACATATATACATATATACTATAATTATACTACAAACATACGAATTATTAATAATAATGCAAATTTCTATATTTGGCAACACCAGTAACATGTTTAATTTTTAGTTCCATTTTGAACTGTGGGTTTAATTGAGTTGTGTAATGTTCAGTATTACCGAGTTTTTTGTGAGATTATTACTGAGACAGATGTATTTTTGCGTTTTATTAACCGACTTACTATTCTGAGTTGTAAATATTCATGAACAATGAAGTATATCAAGAGTATGTTTGAATGTTCCCTAATTATTTGTTATTACTCCGCAAAAGGGAATTATAAACACTTGAATAGCAGTGATTTCTGGAATTCGCTGTATTCTATCTCAACGTGCTTTACTGCTAGTTTCAAATATATCACCATTCGACGGTGAATGGCATCTATAAATTCATGCACATAAAATTTATACGTGAAAATCTTCATTTCCGATTGCGTACAAAATGTATAGTACAATAGAGTGTCCAATTTTGAAGGTTTGCATCAAACCGTACCCTCGCGCATCAAGTTTCAAGTCAATCGGTTCAGCCGTTTCTATCATAGATTATGAGTATGTAAAGCTTTTAGATCTTCTGCTTGACAAGATTAATTGCAGTTCCCTTGACTTTTAAGAATTAGAACTAGATTCAGGATTCAACATAGAAAATATAGGGGATAATTTACTTCAAATTTGTTTTGCCGACTACTCTAACATAGTTATTTTAACCCTCTGAGAGGTTTAGACTGCAACCTGCAGCCGTCTCTGCATGTCTTCTAACTAATTTCAACCTTGAACGTTTCATAGGATTCTTTCAACCAATCGATGTATGTGCCGTTATGTGTGTGCTGTGGGGTAAAAGCTGAATTACACTACAAGGAAATCTCATGACGCTCAGAGAGTCGAGAATAATCAGCAAATTCCTTTTATTAAATTCACTAAAATCCCATATTATAATTTTTTCATTTTATTTATGATTGTTACTGTACTTTGAGAACTAGGCTCTTTACCCGATTCCGGCATGACTTTATGTAACAGGTCAAGGTGAGTAACTCATGACACCCACCTGAGCTATGGTAATGCCATTCACTGTCCATACAGTCCAATATATAAAGAGAAAAAGAGGAAAAAGAGAAGATAGATAGAGAGAAGAGAAAAGAGTGTGAGAGAGAAGGTGAAAGAGGTAAAAGAAAAAAAGATTAAACATTTTCTTTACCCAAATGCAATACTTTCGAAAGTTTTATTAAGCGTAGATATGAATTTACCCTATCTCTGTACAGGATTTTTCCTTCAGTACTCATATAACCTTCTCAGCATTTCACCCACAAGCATGGTAAATGCACTAAGCGCTTAATTAAATTCATATCATTACACGTTATACGATCCAACCCAGTCACAAAGCGTTAACGTCCGAATACGAAACCTCAAAGGAGTCATTTTCACTAATAGAATTTCCTAAACTGATGCCACTCGATGGATTAATTAGCAAATCATCTGTTGATTTCTTAGCATTGAGTAACCTTCCTTGAAATCCTTGCATTTAAGCCCTTGGGTCTCTTGTATGGTGTTTGTGCGATTGCTGCAGAACAGAGATTGGGTTAATAATATATGAGGATATTAGCTTTATTGAGATGAGAGATATTTTGTTGGGGTCAAAACTCTTCACTGGTGCTCAACTTAGTAGCATTGAAGGCAGTTGATTTAAGCTGACTTTGGTAGAAAAGGGCTTCGCAAATTCCATACTTCAATTAACGCCGAGACACATTTTTTTCTGAAAATAGATTTAGAATGTCACATATAAAACTGAAAGTAGATTCACTGTATAAAAATATCCTATCTAATATTTCAAAGCCAATAGTTTATTCGTTTTAAAAGGAAAAGGTATCATTTGAGGAGTTTCTTTTAGCAAGTGAACAATTTGTTTTTGAAACCCATGAATCACATTTTTTATCGAAATGCAGTTTTTTTTATTCATTTCTTTAGGTGAAGGTATATAGTTTAAAAAATAAAATCAAATGTGGGTAAAAGATCTATTAGTCTAAAGTGTTTGTGACAACACATAACTCAGTGATTTGTAGTGTTTGTTTTCTGACCATCCTTACTTATTAATGTCATCGACCTTAAAATGAAAGAACATGAAACCTTAAAATGAAAATAACATGAATCTGCGGAGCATGTGCCCGCAGCTTCATGTTATTTCTACCAGTATGTTCGGTTTGAAGATCTGACACGTGGTTGTGAGTAAAAGCATGGATTCTAAATTATTGATTGGTTAAAGTAATTATCCACCGTGATCTAAAACACTAGTCTGCGATTCGACAGCCAATCGGCTAAGGCGATTCGTAAGTCCACGTGATTTACCCTTCAGAGATCTTACGACATCGACTCCTCCCACATGGTCCGTCTATTTTATTAGGAGGTCGATGATTAATGTGTACAACTGTCATCTTTTCGGGCATTCTTATGGCTTCTTAATGATTCGTTTTGTACTTTTTGATGGTTTTTATTTCATTATAGTAGGGTTTTAAAACGAGATTAGATTTTAATTCAGTAAAAACGAAGTACCCAAAACACAAAAGATGGGAACTAACAAAAAGACCCATTGCCTACATCTAAAATATTTAGTGCAGTTAGAGTAAGGGTCTTGGAGCGCATAGGATAAAAAAATATCCCTCAGTGGTTATTGAGGTATTCCTAATAATTCAAAGTGCAAAGAATTGTAAAGATATCACAAACACAATTTATGAAATAAGGTACGTGAATGAAATAAATTTTATAATTCCCCCCCCCCTTTTTTTAAATTTGTGGCGTGTGGGTTTGATTTGGCATGTCGATTTACTGTCATCTTTTGCTACATGAGGGTCAATAGACAGACTACTGCGTGAGAAAAATCGTATTTCATAAAACTGACCAGCAGAACGATTAGATTGGTCAGGGCTGATTATGATCTAGTCCCAACAGAAGTAGATAACATGATTAATTGTAATAAAACAGCTCAACATGCCAGATTTATAAAATAAAATCGGTTAAAAAGTATATAATAACGATAAACAAATTGAGAATTGAAACACAAACTGATAAAAGGTTCACGGATTGTGTGTGGTTCTGGTAATAAACCATATAGTGACAATACATTAAAACGGAATATTAAGTAAATAGGTAAACATATTCTTGATTCTAAGCGATATTATTTAGTCATTAGCTATTTTGATTTAAAAGTGTAAAATCACGATTTGAAAGTCATATGACGTTACTCTTTCCTTAACACTATTTCGACGTGTTATATGTCTTCGTGTGCTTACCTTTTTAATAACTCTTTTCACCAAATGCATTTTTTGGTATAGTTATACCAAATTTATTTCATCGAAATGATTTATTTTATCGAAAATGGGATTTAATTTCTTGCTAAAAATATCCTTTTGGAAAAGGACACAGGCTGAAACGAATTATATATCATCACAATAACAAAAATCACATATATTTTAGTCATCTTTAATATATGGTTTACAAATATATAGCAGTTTTCATTTAACCATGTCATTCTTAATAAATACATAAATACCATCTATATGAATAAAAATAGTGTTTGTACATTGAATATTTTCGACCCATTTCAAGTTTGCTATCCGTTTTGGGCCCTTCTGATGCAAAATCTGTCTCTTGCGCGTTTGGTGATTCAATGTCTCATTTGTCTGTCTGTATGTGTGTGCCCTTGCTACGTCCAAACGATTGGATATATTTTCATGAAACTGCATACTGTGAGTACTTTCATTCATTTAGTGACTGAACTTGCGAGTCTGTTTACCCGTCTTCCCGTTTTATGTCCGATTTTTTGTTTATACAAGTATTACATATATTTATTCCATAAATTTTAATAGTGTGTACTATTTTATACATCATATATTAATTTAGTGAATTTAAATTTTCTTTGTTTAGATATTTAGCTAAGTTTCATGCTTAAACATCTGAGGAACTATACTTAAACCAACCATAATCTCTTAGTTTTGGAGAAGCTGGAATGCATATTGAGAATTGCGATTACTTGGATTGTTTTACCAGTACTGGTGAAAAAAAGCAATTATTTTTCCAAAATTATTTATACGCAATTTTAACTCCGATATACTTTATTTTGAGCTTTATTTTCTCTTTGCGAAATATTTACGATTTCTGAATATTTGGAACAGACGATATTTTGCAACGAACGAGAACACGTGTTCATGGACCACGTGCAGTGATATTTTTTTCGCTCGGAATTAACAAAGTAAAAGATACAGAGGCTTCACTGAAGGCATGACTTACAGCGCCCTCGGTGGGTGGGTGTGACCCTAATTGTAGGCGGAGCTTGACATGTTGCACTCAGAGCAGTAGCCATTTTGGTGCTGATGCAAACGGAGACTTCTGTTCATGTTCCCGCTTCTCTTGAAAGGTAAGTTACTTTTTAGTTTTTCATAAAATGTATTCATAAATTACAAAACCATTAATGTAAAATTGTGTGTCATTTTAAAAATTGTTTTACAATCAAGTTAAATGAATTATGCTAATATTTTAAATACCAATTGTTTGATAGAAGTAAAAACGAAATCGTTCTATTTAGTGTTAAGACATTCGCCCAAGATTATTGATTTTTGTTCACAATCTTTCAGTGTTAATTTGTGCATTTTTTATTTAATTAAAATCGATCGTAATTGAACTTACGGAAAATGTGGTATTCAGAATTCTGTGCAATTGTGCTCTGTTTAATATATTTTGTGCTGTTCGTTAGTAATTTTATTTACATACTGTTTTTATGTAATTAAAATTGATCGTATTCTGAATTATAACCTATTTTATAAATACAATTATAAAGATTTATGTGTAAAATTGTATAATGCTTTATACATACTTTCATGGAGTATTTGTAGTTAAGAACCTTGCTAAGAAACTGAATTTTTTTCTTCTAAGATCTTAAATTTCATTTTTCTCAAGCCATCAAGAACATAAAATGGCTGCACAGATATATTTTGTGCTAGCATTTGGTCGTATGATGGTCAAACATAAGGTAAAAATATTAAATGCATTACACATTAGACGATAGGAATTCTAAAAAAATTGAAAATTTCATCGCACATTTAATTTATACTATACATTTGTATTTTTTATGTTTATGTTAAGATTTAATAAACTTTTCCCTTTTGTGATTTTATTGTATAATTTATTATCTGATGCAGGGAACACTATGTCCGAGGGTGCCAGATGCTCGAGCCGTGGGAAAATGGAGCAACTAGTGAGGATACGATTGTCTGTCGAATTTCAGTGGAAAAACTGGCAGACTAAATTGACAGGATGCATTGATGTCTTAACGTGTCGTGTTCGCTCTCTTCCTACATCGAAGTGCCGGACATTTGTAAGCTGGAGTTTATGTTCCGTACTACCCTTCCCAGTGGCCTGTGTTGTGTTGAGCAATTCAGAGGTTTCTCAAGATTGGAATAAAATAATTTATTGACATTAATATATTTACAAGTTAGCTGGAGACTACAGAAAATGAGCAGGCAATTTCGTTGCATTACATATTTCTTACTGCCCTTATTAGAGTTCTAGTGATTACGAAGGAAATCGCCTGCGCGAGGAGGAACATGCCCAGCAGCGGAAAAGAATAATTTATTACTTTTTCTTTATACTCAACTGCGAACGATATTCAACATTCTGATTAGGTCCGGATATGAATATGTTGGCGGGTGGGAGAAAGGTAAAAAGTCAACAATAACGAATTTAATAAAGTTACTTCAAAGGCATACATGTGCCGTGCACAAATGTTAAAACAGAAGTCCTTTTAGCTGCATCCAAGGCAAGTGAAATTTTATCCCCGTTGCAAAATCAATGTTGTTTCTTTTTTAACAACCAATTGCAGGAACCCGAACAAGGAGAAATATCGTTCAGATATGAAGCCGAACTCATGTTCTGATTCTGGCTCATTCGCTGTGTGCAAACGGAAGCAGAACCGATCTGATTCAAGCTCATTCGCTGAGCCTAATTATAAAAGTATGTGCAAACAATTTTAACGAAATAAATTAAATTAAACTAATTGTGCGCTCCAACAAAATACTTCATTTCTGTTCCTTTTTCAAATTGTACAATTTGTTCAAAAATGGATGATGTACCTGATCACAGAATAAATACCTGATTATGTGTGAATAAAAAATTCTAATGTTCCTTTTTGTTCAAATAATTTGACTACAGAGACAATTAACAATCTTCTAAATAATAAATCGAAAGGGCTTGTTTTGGACTATTTTCGTATTTTTAAAAAGCATTCACTTAAACAAGAATCAACTAAAATTGAAGAAACAAGTTCGCACATTAGTAAAATTTTATAATTAACTAATGGCTTTCATAAATTAAGGTTCTTTTTAATTTGAAAAGACATTAAGAATTTGCTAATTTAAAACATTTATAATAAAAATATATAAAGAATACTTAGCTTTTAATTAGAAATACAAAGCAAAAAAACAAATGGCCTTTCAAATCGTTGAGAATGAAACATCTAACGGATGGGGATGTACTTAAATCAAAAATCTTTCTGCTTCACCGTATATTTGAAGCTTGTGCTACAGCAGTCTTAACCCCATCTATTACAGAATTAGAATAATCAAATCTGTTGACATTGTTTGAATCAACAACCCCACTGAAGCATAAACTTAAAATGTACATACGAAATAAACACCAAAACAAAAAAAACATCACCCAGTTCGGTTGTTATGGAAACGAAGCTAGTTCGGTTGTTATGGAAGCGAAGCTAGATCGGTTGCCATGGTAGTATTGACACCCCCCACCGAGGGCGCCACAGTCTATGCGTTTTCCCATGTTATTTATTAGGCCAGGGGTCTCCAAACTACGGCCCGCGGAAACCCGGCCGATGCAGCAATATATATATTTATATGTGTGTTGTTGGCCCGCCTGACTTCCAGGATTTTATAATCTGGCCCTCAAGTGAAAAAGTTTGTAGACCACTGTATTAGACCATGGCTTCCAATGGCAGTGATCCCTCTGTATGCGTAGCTATTTACTCTGTGGTTGCAACTATGCGAGATTACGAGATAAAAAGGATTCACGAATTAATATCTTCAGAACAACTTTTTTTTCTTGGCAACTTTACTTTAGTTTTATCTTACTGTTTTCTGTTTAATTATATTAAATATTATTTTTTAATAAATTCTAATTCCTTTTCATCACACGCGGAAAAAGCATTCGATTTAAAGTGGTAGGTAAGTCAGAATAAAGCAAATTTTAAGTGTAATTTTACCATTATTGGAAGAATATTGATGGTGAAAAAATCCGAACTAGGACTTTCAAAATATTTAAAATTCTTTGTCGTAATGACAGGATGTCAAGATCTTATTTTACGAATTGAAGCTCTATTTAAGCAACTTATGTAAAAATTTTTTTTGAAAACAATGATTAAAAAACGCAGTCAAATCGTTTTAACATTTTTTTTTAAATGGCAATAGGTTACCCACCTTTACTTTGTCTGTTCTTAAGACATTCAATTTTAAAACAAGTTCTTTTGTTATTGCACGAACCACAAAACGGAATTTTCAAAAAAAAAACATTCGCTTTTAAAACAAACTTAATGATAAATATATTATCAAATTAATTTGGTCATCTTAATGATGACGAAATTCGAAAATGTCGGAAGCCTGGTGCAAGAGTGTGAAATGCATTATATGGGTGGATATGCATGTATAGGATTTGTGTTCAAAGTAGGTAAGAAGAATGTCGAAAAGGTAAACATGTTATAATACTCACACTTAAATGATTTGGCATTTTTCTACGAAATAGGAAAGTGATTATTCTGGTCACTTTTCAATCTATAGTTAACCAATTCAATCCGAGTGAGGTCGGGTAATTCTGCTAGTATTGCAAACGATGATTAAATGTACAGTAAATATAAGGTACACTTCTATAGATGGCTAATAACTATATTGTATTTTTAGATTTGATTAGTCAAATCGATGTCCATGAGAGGGATTTTAAAAATAAACAAACAAAACCAGGTGGTTTGCGAAGATTTTACTTCTGCTGTCCAAATGCATACATATTGGAGTTACCTTAAATGTAGTTTATTTCCGTTTTGGAAGCATTTAGCGTTTGATCTGTTTGGTGTTAATGAGATCAACTATTATAATATTTGATTTCATCAACACTTATAATAGTTGTAATATTCAATTCGGAATTCATTCTTTGGAATATTTATTGGCGAAGTGCTTAAATCCTATTCGAAAAACAAGCTAACTGACGTCACGTTCAGAATATATACAGGAAACACGTAACTCCCCAGAAACACCACCACCACAACCGATATTTAACTAGGCAGAAATGCCTCTCATAGTGTCAGTTTGCAAACAAATAAGCGTAATATGGATTACAACTTTTCCACTTCGAGTATTGTATACTTTGAGCTCAACGTACAGAATGTTTCAGACAGAATATTCAGACAGACGTACAGAATGTTTCAGACAGAATGTTCAGACAGACGTACAGAATGTTTCAGACAGAATGTTCAGACAGACGTACAGAATGTTTCAGACAGATATACAGAATGTTCAGACAGAATGTCCAGACAGACGTACAGAATATTTCAGACAAATATACAGAATATGGAGTACAAAATAAGGGACGTACATAATGAATGTCTTTCAGATTGTCCGAAAAGCCTAATTGTTTTGTTCACCCTCATTTTCAAATTCACTTTTAAAAGGAAATTAGTTTGCAGATGTACATTACTCAGTTTCAGGGAATTCTCAGTGTAGTTAAGTAAAGGAATTCTGCATTGAAAAGTAGTACTTTTATAGTCTCGGTCTTTAATCTAGAAATGCATGAACTCTTAATGATTGCATTTTGGTCGTGTGGGAAAAGAGTTATGCTCGATAATTAATGAAAAGAAACAACCAAAACATTATTTCATTGCTTGCAATTAAAAAATAAAACTAAGGTAGCGAAACATCTGAAAAAATAAGAACGAGCAGCTCAAGAATGTTGAAGACGTGGCTATCTAAAAATATGCACAAAGTTCCTTCGAAATAAAAGTTTAAAACCTAAAGGGTTTTAAAACGTAAAGGGTTTTAAATTTAAAAACTATATTTTTAATAATAGAGGAAAGTAAAATTTATTTGAGACGTGGTGATATTGGCGAAAAAATAACAATTCATCGGTAGATAGGTAGGTAGATTGAATTTACGTCGTACTGGAGCAACCAAACGTGCTATTAACGAAGGTCCATTATCCGGAAGGGAGAGATCCAAAGACAACACCTCGTGTTGAACCACGACAATACATTGGACAGAACACGTATTTCAATAGAGTTGCCGATATATTGATTTCATGAAGAGAGAAGGCAGCTTGGCGGATTTTAAGTGCAATGAAATAAACGCCATGAGGGTATCTTAGTCTGATTCTTTACAATGAGAGGCTTTTTTGCCAAGTAAATGTAGGTAGCGGTAATATTTCTGCGTGAGAGCGTGTTTCCCGTACGCATTTCGAACTTGACGTCACTTGGCTTGTTTTCGAATAGATTTTAAGACCTTCGCCAATAAAATTTTCAAAAAATGAATTCCGAATTGCCATGTTAGTTGATAGGTCACGTCAATTAGATTAAACGCCAAACATCACAAAAATGGCGATAAACAACATTTTAAGGCAACCCGGATATATCATGTCAGAGGTTAAATTAAGAGGTTTTAAATGGAATTTAAAACTTATTTTTTGCTCACAAATTTTATATGCATTTTTATACAATAGAAAAGTGATAATTTTATCCACTTTCAATCAACGTTTAGCCAATTCGACACGAGAAACGCCGGGTAATTCTGCTAGTATATTATAGAATAGCGTATGTCTCTTTTCCGATGCGACCCACATAGCACTTTCAATATCCAAATGCTGCCTCAATAATCTCAATAAGTTTTGGGGACCACTGAAATAACACATTAGAGACACAAAATATTAAATATAGTTTGACAACAAATCAATTACTCTTCCTATATTAAATTATAATCACGCCACGAAATCCTCAATGTAATCATAAATCATCCACTAAGTCTCAAATTCAGCGAAATCCTCTTTAGAATCAGCCATTCACTTCCGCATTCGTTTCAACTACACTCACGGTCAGATTCAACCGCGACGTGCATTCCGCTTTACCTTCGACTGTATCTGGGTTATTAAATTTAGACCGTGTGCTGTTTAAGCCGCGGCTTAGGTACAAATTGGACTTGACGTCGCAGTCTGCAACAAAGCAGCGCTGTGCAGTTTATCGCTTGCAGTGGAAATCAAAGTAGAACTTTTAATGCGAAGGGGACGAATGCAAATTATTCTAAATGGGCGACTAATGGAGATTTGAGTTTCTGATATAAAACAGAAACTAGGATGATGTTTTAATCATTATATGACAGGATATACGTTAAATAAGTTTCAATTAGGATTGGATGGAAAATATATGGTTGTAGGGTTGAATAAGCTGAAGCTGACATAATCAGAAGGTTTTTATTTCACGAACATCACAGCACATACACATTACAACGACAGAAAACGCAAAGCACATATAAGCAGATTGATGGTCTATTCAGGAAGCCTAGCCCCGAAGTGGCTTTAATCCTTTATCTGCATGCTTAAAAACATCTCAATAAAAACATAAATCAGGAAGGTTGGTCAAAATTGGCAAATGCTCTGGCAAAAAATTAAAAATTTACATCAGAATTACAAAAAGAGTTTGTTTAGAAGAATGAAGAGAAAAGAAAAGAGTATAAGGGAGAGATAAAAATTGTTAGTGGTGCTCTCTGTTGGGGAAGTAGGATTCGGTCGGTACCGGGTAGTTATATACTCTCGCAAATGTGCGAACTGAAACTAACCAATAGGAACGGAAACTAAGAAGTGAGAAGTGAAACTAAGGAGAGCGAACTGAAACTAGTTCGCTTCACTTCAGTTCGCTCTAGAAATAGGAAAGGCTTGGTAAAGCGCAATACGCGATTTCTCACCAACAAGCACGTTGGCACTTTTCAAGAGGCCACCGCAAAGCTTTACAGTTGAGTAGAAAAGAGCTTCCTTTTATTCAATTGCATACCCAACGAAAAAAACCAAATAGGCTCAGTTCTGATTGAGTTTGGAGCGTACGACTACGACTTGCAGATCGAATAGTTGAAATGAGCTAGTCGAGTATTCGGCTTCTTACATTACTCATCAATTGCTCTTGCCTCTCGTTTAGATTTTCTCACTTTTGCTTGCGTTCATTCTGCGAATTCCTCGCCATTGTGGAAAATGTTAGCCTGTTCGCACGAAAACAATTTTTCAAAATCTTAGTTCAAACAAATGCGATACGTTTTTATACATTTTAATACATCTCGTCGGAGATCTTTAAAACGATACTACGGACAGTCGCGCTGCGCTCACGTTTGCCGAGATAGACTGAGTCAAACGCGACGGTACACCCAGAAATATTGCATTATTTCCCCTCCCTCGGAGAGGGAGGGAAGCGTTGTTCCCACGATGTATTGAAAATATATGAATTGGATTCCATGCTGTTTACGAATATTCTAACGTGATCTAAAGTTTGTTCCGTATTTTTAATGATATAACGATTTCAATTGCGATCTGTTTTCGTTAGTCGGTCGAGAGTAAGTCGTCCCATACTATCCTTGGAGTTTGTTCTAGTCCTGCGTCAAAATAAATATTGAATACAAATAAAGAATTTTATTCCTGAAAGACTGTAAAGTTAATTAAAACTTTTTGCAGAAATTCAGATTTGAAAACAGAAACGAAGCATTCTAAATGCAGAAATAAGCAATTATCTGTCAAGTCAAGGGCCACGGTAGCCCAGTTGGAAGAATAACAGATTAACAACCTGAGAGTTGCGAGTACAAAACTCGATCCAGCCAGACCGAGGGTACGTGGGTTGGTGCACGTAAAATCTGTCGTGACTTCAAATGTCCTCAAGTTGGCGTGGTGTGGAAGTTTGGAGAGTGGGGGTCGAGATCAGGTGTTAGTCTCCTCATCTGATCGTGGTTCAAAATTACGTGCGTTGTCCTCGTAATTCTTTCCTTTGGGAATTGATCCCGTACCATCGCCAATAGCCCGTTGTATTGCTAAAGTGTAGCGTTAATTACCTACCTACCTGTCACCATCAAGTCAAAAGGTAATAGCAGTTCCTTAACGAAAAGCACGGTATCCTTTATGCCTTACGTAAGTATCCCTTTTAGGCTCTTTTTCCCTATTGCAAATTATTCTACGGAACTTAGATATTCGTTTTGATCATTTACTAAATTAAATAAAATTATAATCAACTGAAAATTTATTTTACCCGAATTAAATAAAAATTCGGGTAAATTAAATTTTCAGTTGATTATAATATTCATTTCCTGGGAAATGGATTGTTTTACCCCACAGAACTTTTTACTTTCAAAATGGTTATTTTTTATTACAAATTTCTTACTGACTAAATATCTGCAATTAAAGTGTGGAAGCGAATATTCTTTTCAGTCTCCAAACCTTCTAACGCATAAAAATTATATAATTTTTCACAAGTTACAAAAACGTTTTTGATTTTTCGTTTCTTAATCCACTGCTATTTTCCTACCATTTCTGTTCAAAGTGTTCCGATTATCGACCAGACGGACAATTATGTAAACTGGAATTAAAAAAGTGCTTCATAAGATTTTCAAGTAGAAATTCTTTTCGTACGTTAACTTATGTATTTTTTTCAAGGGTGGAGCACACCCAAACGACCATGTTTGATTATCTTCACGGAAAGATAAAAATAGACTGGATTCTTTCTCCGAGACTATTATCTTCTGCCTTATGCATAATTAAAACTGACCTAGAACAGTGGAAAATAATGCAGTACCCATCTTTCTTTCACAAAAATGAGGATAATGGGCAAAAACATATTTTAAAAGCAATCAAAAATATTATATAAGCGGTGCGTTAGAATTACAGTAATCCAAAGTTTAAAATGGTTTTCACTCGGTCTACTTTAATTTATAGAATTTATAGAACAGAATTTATAATTGTGAGAGTTTAGTCTATAATGAGCAAAAGCATGTTTTAAAAGCAGACACAAATATTACATAAACGGTGCATGAGAATTACAGTAAAGTAGGCAGATAGGAAGGTAGTTGATTAACGTCGCACTGGAGCCACACAACGGGCTACTGGCGACGGTCCGGGATCAATCCCTAAGAGAAAGATCTAAGGAAACCACTTCGTAATTTACAGTCAGATGACGAGGTCAACACCTGAGCTGGCACCCCACGACAACGTGAGGACATCTGAGGCCACGTCAGATTAACGTGCACCAATCCCATGTACACGGCGGTCTTTGGCTGGACCGATAGGATTGCAGTAATCCAACGTTATAAAATGGTTTTCACTCGTCTGCTTTAATTTATAGAATTGTTAGAGTGTTCTAATGGTAGTCTCTTTGAAATATGTAGAATCTGGATGTAGTCGGTTAGAGAGCCGAATTTTAGGACTTTCTCATATTCACTTTGGCTTTTCATCATGACCATAGTAGACAAGTGACCGTGAAATAGAGGTATCTCATTCTTCATTATTGAATGGCATCACATCTTTCACTTTTCCAATGAGATGCCTTTTCTGTCAAGTTGACTAGAGGTCGTGGCAGTGTTTCTACGGCGATATGTGTTTCCTGTACGTAATGTGAACGTGGCGTCAGTTGACTTGTTTTTCGAATGCGAATTCAGCACGTCGCCAATAAAACTGCAAAGAATAAATTACGAACTGATATGTGATAGTTGATATGTCACCACCAATTAGATTAAACGCCAAACGTTGCCATAACCGCGATAAGATGTTTTTTTAAGGTATCCCCGATATTTATCATGCGAGAGCAGATGTAAAATTTTCGCCGACCGACTGGCTTTTCTTTATACTGAAAATTCCTCTCACATGTCTTCTGTCGTGTCTCATTTCAGACATTGTAGGTTGTTTTTTACAATTTTTATTCTAGTTGCATCAAACATTTTATTGTAGTTTTATAATACTAGAACATAATAATCAGTGGTACCTCAGTTCGACAATACCACTTCTTAATGAAACCATTTGCTTTGAAGCACTGATGAGAAAAACGAAATTAGTACAGGAAACTTCATTTGACTAACACTTTTTGATGCGATCGTGCAAGGGCATATGAGAGGATTGTTTGTTTTGGGGTTTTGTGGCGCAAGGGCCATATTTGGCTAAGCTGCGCCAAACACGACAATAGTGAGGGAAGAAAAAAGCAAAAAGCATAAGAGTAGGCGAGGGTAAAACAGGACAGATCGCTCGGGTACCTCGGGGTTGTGATGCCATCACACAACTAAAGAAGATGTGCCCCTGAGGACATATGTGAGAGGGATTTTCAATGTGAACAATCAAATCAGACCAAAGGAGGGGATTTTACTTCCTGTTGTTCTAATTCTATTCTCTGGTAAATAAACGCAATAGAAAATAAAGGAAACACACATATTCAAAGAGATAGAGAGAGGTGTGAAATAGAGAGAGAGGAGAGAGAAATATATAAGAGAAGAAAAGAGAGAGAGAGGAGTGTTTGATTAATACTAAAGTTCACTTCTTGAACATAGTGTATTGTTGCTGTTAACCCATTCCAATACATTCGCAATACCGTCCTAAACATTCCATTACTTATTTGTCATGATATTAGTTCTCTACCTACACATTGTATTGTGATATATTTAATTACACATTTCATCACCTATAGATAATATCTCTATACTTTACTTCCTTTGAGAATACATATTTATACTTATACATTATATCAGTAGTATTTACGTGTATATTGTATTACATGGCTATAACTTACATATTCCCTTACCATTAAAATTAGTTCTGACGAACACGAATGATATATTCAAAAGTAAAGCAAAAAATATAAATTGAAATATAAACATAATACAGGAAATAAATAATTCAATTCCATGAAGACTTTGGTAAAAACTATAAATAAATTGCTGGGAAAGAATGTTATTTGACGATTGAATCATTCCTCTTTATTAAGTCGGGTCAGTGGTGACTTGTCGAACCTGAAAAAAGTTAGATCGTTCGCTTCCGTCATAAAATGGCAGAAGAAAATAGATCATAAACATTCTCTCCATGGCCATAAAAACCAGATTTGGCTTTCAAATATCAACTTTTATTTGGTATATAGGCAATTTACTTGCTCCTTCAATTGCAAACTGTTTCATGAATAGCCCATGAAAGATATGGGGAACAGAAAAAATTAAATGAGGGTTCTGGTGACAAGGAATATAGATGAATATTTTGGAAACAAAGCAAATTTATGGCTGTATCATCTATATTGGAATAATGTTAATTTCTTTATTAAGACGAAATATTACCCATTCCAAACCCTTAAATGGAGTTTCTTACGGTTTGAATAGTATCAACATTTTAAAAGTTTTGTATTTCAATAGAATATAAACTTTTAAAACTAAAAACTGAATTGCTTAAAATAATGAAAACTAGAATTAAACTTCCTAATTTAGAATTAAATACCCTACTGTTTGTGAAAATTACAACACTGAAAGAATCATCAGAAATAAATGAAATTTATTCCACGTATTACTTGTAGTGGTAAGTTAAATAAACGATCAAATTTACAGAACAATAAAACAAAAATAATGCCGAAAATCAATATTTTGTGCAGCCGCCACGAGCAGCGATGAGAGCCTGTAAACGTGTGGCATCGAATCATACTGATTCTGAATGTTATGCTGAGGAATGGCATTCCAGATGGCCTCTATCTGATGTCAAAGTTCAGCCGTACTCTCTGCCCGACGAGCGATAAGAGCGAGTCGCCGTTCGATGTAATCCCAGACATGCTCAATGCGCAGCTATTCTTTGTGTGGTTTCCTATCAAAATCTCCGCACTTTGCATTTCAATCTTTTATTGGTGATGTCTTCTTTTATAACTACCTATGACAAAATCTGAGTATTTGCTGCATTAATTTTAGATGCCACCTATGGAGTACGAAGCTCTTCATAATGCTGCAGGATGAAATTTCTCCTGATGTTTCTACTTTCCCGTCACTTCTTTATACAAATATCAAGCATTTACCGCAGACATGTCTAAAATATTCATTAAATACTTGCATAGGCCAGCGACAAGATCCCGATTTTGGAGTGTACTGGCTTACCATTTGGTCTACAATGTCGACCCCGTACTTAGTCTGGTTATAAAAATTTACAGTTTCTGGTGTCTTCTCATTATTATCGATGGTAACAGTAGGGTGAAGAGAACTTAAATAAGAGAACATTTTTGTTCATCTTTCCCTGATAAGCAGTAAGCGTTATACTGAGCCTTTTCTGAACAATCTATCGTGCTTTATATCGTGGAATGAAGAGGTTGTTTCCCCAACTTTGCTGTTGGTGGCACCTCTATGCGGATTTTTCTCAGTATTCCTACAAGGCTTGTGCATTTTGATTTCAATTGTTCAGTTTTGAGGATGTAAAATAGTTATCCGTGTGTGTGTGGTTATGTTTCTCCCTTTTCCCAAAGTGTGTCGCCAATCACTACTAAATCGCATTCATTGTGCTACTAATCTTTACTCACAGCTGAGGAGGGCTTTTAATGCTTGTAAATAGGATGTAGAGGGGAAGACAAAATAAAACTACTTTCAAAGTCGTTACAAGGTAATTATATCCATCAGTCAGGAAAAATTTCGAGTTATCGCTGCCAAATGCGATAGGGGACATTTCGGCCCTTTCCCGTCTTTCCAGTTATATGGTTCATTATCTCTGCTTCTATGAAAGCTAGGCCAAATACACATTAAGCATATGAGTTAAATAATTACAAGTCATGAAATATCAACTTATTCAATCCATGGGCAAGGGAGTTACAGGGCGAGAAACAAGGCGAGGGGCCAGAAAGGCCCCTTCCGTTATACCCTCACAAAGGGAATATGAGATCTAAAAAATTGGGAAGTATTTATATTAGATAATTCTGCTTAAGGAACTTTTAAATCACTCTCGAAGTTTGGACAGAGTAAATGTCATCACACACAACACATAACACAACACACACGCAAAACACAACATACCTATCAGTATTTTAATCGGAACATGAATATTATTCGCTTGTTAAGGCTAATGTGTATTGCCTAACTTTAACAATCATTTAGTCGAGACTTATTCAAATGCTTCACGACTGTGATATTTTTACTCTTGTATTTCCCTGAAAATTAAACAATTAAGTTTGAGTAGGTAGAGTAGGTTTAAGAGAGTTACATAAACAAAGTAGGTTTGAGATTGTTACATAACTCCGCCGATACTTCTTCCCGACCGAGTGATAATGCTTTGGCCTTCTGTTCAACAAGTTATCGGTTTGAAATCAGCTCTGGGCATGGATATTCGCAGTGATTCAGAACTTACTTTGAGACGTATCTTCCAGTCTAATTATCCCTAATGTAGCGGACAGTAAAAATTATCTTAAAGCGTCTATCTAACCCCTCACCAATTTTGGTGTTTTGAATACTTCAAAATCACATGGTATATAGTGGTCAAAGCGTTTGCCTGCTACCCAGTATGTTCCTGGTACGAATCCCGGTTTGTAAGCCCAAGGATGTTGATGACTCCTTGCTAAGAGTAGCTGCGATTTACCCACTGGGTAAATCGCCTTCCTTCATAAAAATCCTTCATAAATAGCCACCAGTTCACCACTTGTAGCGCCGAAGACCGAGAAGGCCAATGATCGGATATTTAAAAAATACTGTAAAATCAGAATGAGAAATTGAAAGTAAAAATTTTCGAAGAACAAAGGTGATTCTGTTCAACAATGTTTGAAAAGTAGTCCAAATCCTAGATTTTCCAAACTGTTATATCCAACATTCTTACTCACTAAAAATTTATTCACTATATATTGATTTATTCACTATAAAAACATATTCACTAAAGGTGAAAAAATATATATGTTTAGTTCAAACTATGCTAGTACAATATGTGTTTTCAAGTTCACTTTTGATTTTCTATCCGTCTTCATTCGTTGAAAGTATTGAATATTTTTTGCGACAATGATTTATTTAGGTTCTTTTGTTGCTCATGACAAGAAAATAGAATGTCCGCCATGACCTCAGAAGCAACACCGAGGAACAATCGTTGGAAATATATTTGTGCTCCTTGTTTCGCTTTATTAAAATCGTTTTAACAGCCCTCTTGGAAATTCGCCAGATTTGTTGAGCCGAAAGATGAATTTTTTGGATGTGCAGGCAGCGTAAAGGAACAATGAGGCATAGTAAATTCGGATATCGTAGAAAGTATCTCAACAGTGTCTCCTGTTCTGATGCAATATTTACTTCAATTAAAGAATGGGAAATGTCGCATGATTTATGTTTGTTTTGAAGAGAGGGTTAATAGGTTTTTACTCACGGAACATTTATTTGGTTGAGGTGAAAAATAAGATAACAGTGTCATGTTTTATTAATGCTCCAGCAGTTTTAGGATAAAAAATGCTTACATTAACACACTGTGATCTATTGTTCAAGATAAGATTTTAACTGGCACATATTCCTAAGAGAAGAATAATTACTTAATTAAGAGGTGAATAACTGATGCTAATGGATTGTGTAGTTAATTGATCAATAGGAGCACCAAATTACTAATATATAGTTTTAATTAGATCTGTGCTTTTTCCTATGCATCAGAAGCTTGAATTATGACCTTGAGTGTCGAAAGTACATTGCAAACCTTTGAATGAAAGGTTCTGAGAAGCATATTTAGTAGCATACAGACAAATGGAGTGTGAAGAAGGTGTTTAAGCTCGAGTTATACTATCTATATAAAGTGGATATTGTTAAATGCATAAAAATAATGAAAATGTAATGGCTAGCCATATCATTCGGATGGCCGATGAAATGAGTACAAAACATTTCTGGCCAGGTCAATTAGAGTTAGGCCAACCAAGCTTAAATGGATTGACCGTGCAGACAAGGAATTTGGCGCTTGAAAAACTAAGAACTTGGAAACTATTGTCAATAACAGGTTAAGATGGGACAAACTCATTGAGAAGGATAAGGCCCTTGACTTTGCTCTCGAGCCTACGAAGAAGATTCCTAAGAGCTAAAATTAATTTTATCCATAATTATTGTACTCTCTCCTTGCTTTAAGTACATAAATTTAAATATTAAAATGTGTGTGTGTTTGACTGCACAAAAGTCTTAGTATTACAAAAGAGGACAATAAACTATTTTTAGCGCTTGAGAGACAATGAGTCAGATATAATATGCAAAAAATGTGAAATATTTTGAACTTCACTGATAAAAATTTAAAATGCTCAAAATCTGTTTATTCGATTGTTAAACCTTTTGTTTTGGAGAAAGATAAAACATTAACAATATTAAGCATGGTAATTCAGATTAATACACCTATCTGAAAATAAGTCACAATGTAGGCAATTGTCTATAGCTTGGCATTGTCAGCAAAGTACAGATGAAACTTCACAACTTCAGAATTAATTCGTTTATGGATTCCTTCTTGGATTCCAAGATGATACTTATGTGAAGGAAAGTTCAAATTAAACATGTGAGTGCACATTTTCAGTACTTTCGGTAGGAAAATAATATAATATCAGATTTTTAAAATTTATCCAAATCAGATGTCCCCTGTGAATTAAACCAAGAGAAAACAGCAAACGCAAGTAAAATCGTTGTTAGAACGGGGAACGACGGATGCCTCGTATTTCATTTTCAGTCTAACTCAGTTAAAGCACGTATAGGTTTGCAATAATTCGATAAAAATAGATACTTGACGATTCATACCACGAACATTTTTGAAAGTTCTTTAACTTTCCCTGAACTTGGTGGTCATCACTATGGTCGACAATCCCCCCAGGGAATCTTTTCTCAATTCTATCCTCTCAGACCTCGATACATGTAAAATGTCATCTATGAAACATTACTAAAAGAAATCTGCTTGGAATTCGTTACATGTCATCTAAAAATCGACTCCTTTTGAAGAAAAGTCACCCCCTTCGATTATTGGAAATCGAATTTTTACCCTCCCAGATACTTTTTAATCAAAGTTTGCACGTAAAAAATAAGTTCAGATTTAAATATTGAAAATACTTTAATTCAGACTCAGAATTCCCCATACGCCATTACATGTTTAAGCTAGTTGTTTATAAGTTGTATTGTAAGTTTTACATTCAGAATTACTTTTGAATTTGTTTAATACTGATAAATGTGCGCATCTAATATCGAGAAACTAAGTGTAAAGCCCGCTGAGATACGAATAGAAAAGGCTCTAGAAAGCTTAATTTTATTTCCAATTGAAAAATAATATCGAGAAAGGTAATACAGTGAGTAAAAAAGTTTCCGTACGCTCTTACTATTTGAAATGAATTGCTTTATTATTTGCAGAATACAAATATTGAAGAAATAAAAATGGAAAACAGATGAGCATAATTGCATAGAAAGTTTATATTGCATTTAAGCAAAAATATTAATGTAATTTAACGCATAATTCACAATAACGCAAAAATGTGGCAAATACAATAAAGCAAAAAAGTCTGTCTACGGTGAAAAATATTTCATTAAATGTTATTACTCTCTTATGTTTCATCATTTAATGGTCAGTTGAACCTGCTTTTGCTTTAATGACCTCTCTCAGAAGTTTAGGCATGACTGACACAAGTTTTTTGTTGTTTCTGGAGTAATTTTGTTCCAGACGTCCAGAATGGCACTTTCCAGGTTATCTTTGCTGCTGGTATCATAATTATTTGGTTCACGACCTATTTATTCCCATAAGTGTTCCAAGAGATTTAGATCAGGAGACTGGTGGTGTGTGAAGTTGCTGCGACACATGGTAAAGGCATCATTCTTTGCAGAACGTTGCAGTGTGTTTTGAATCGTTGTCCTATTGGAAGATAAATGATCTTCCAAGAGACAGTTTTGTAGCACTAGTAAGGACATTTTGAAATAAAATGTCCAGCTACACATGGCTATCCATGTTACTGTCAACAAAACATAAATTATACACACCAGAAAAACTCATGCAACCCCATACCTTTACATTTCCAATGCCATGTTTACAGTTCTACATAAGTTTTTTTGTTTGCGTTGATATTTTGGTTTTCTCTATGCCATAACTCGTCCGTTTGAACCATAGACACAAAATTTTGATTCATACCTGAAAACTACAGAATCCCAGAAAATTAAGGGCTTACTTACATGCTTTTTAGCAAACTCAAGACTCTTTCTGTTAAGTTTTCTAATGAATGGCTTCTTACGTGCAACATGCCCATTGTAGCCACCTTTTTTGTTTACTTTTCTTACAGTCTGAGGTTATATTTCAAGATTGTAATCAGTTTTCAACAAGGATGCAAGTTGTGCACTAATTCGTGGATTATCGCGAACTTTTTGCAGAATATTCCTGGTGTATGACTCAATTTCTGAGATCTTCCTGATCGGTTCCAATTTTCCAGTTTCTACCTAATTATGTCTTTCAGTGATTTTTACAGTAGATTTAGATTTGTTTGCTATTTCGCCAATATTTTTCTCATTGATAAACCATTTCTCAATTTTATCACCAACACGCGAATAGCTTTCGGAATTCCCATTTTTAGCCGATCCACTGGTATAAAAATCGTTTGAAATGATTACTTACACTATGCTCAAGTTCTTTTCCATTCGATAATTACGATAATTGAATGCGAGACAGCTGGACTACGTTCTAATCAATTTTCACAGTGCATACGGAAACTTTTTTGCCTTTCATTTTGTATGTTTTTCTCAGTTTTAATTAATTATTTTTTTATTTGTGAAAATTAAGGAATTTTTGTCGCGAACACATTCTCTAGTATGTAATAAGTTTCTTGTGCAGTTTCTGAATATTTGGTGAGATTTCTTTAGAAATTATAATAATTTATACGCCGTTTTCGTTTCCGTACGGAAACTTTTTTTATCCATTGTATATAAATTTACTTCTGAAACTAAGGAAATAATTAAAGCCTTAACAAAAAATCGTTTGCAAAACATACATCAAATTTGTAGTTTTGAATGAATACTTATCGTCAGATAAAATATAAATCAGAATTTTTACTTGAGAATAAATAGCGTTTGGCAAAATATATTCTTAGGATTTTACCACATCACCCCTCACCAGTTCATCAGAATTTAAATGCGGGAGCACTTTAATATTTCCTCTTTTATAGTTATATCATGATTTAATATTTACTTACGGTGCATGAGCAATTTCCGTGAAAGTATTTAAATATTTTATTTAACTTTAACCGGGGGGTGGGGATAGAGAGAAGATAAAAAGTGATCCACGTCGTTGCAAACAAAAGTGAAAAGCAAAACTTTTTCTACCTCTGGTATCTGTACTATTGCTTGTAACATAATTCACATATACATAGAGTTTATGTTTCATTGAAAACATGTCAAATCAGATTCGAAGCTTTGTTAACAACTCTTGAAAATACACATGATAAATGTAGTAAATTTTAAATCGTGGTTATTGAATGTGTATTGTGAAATATAAATACTTACTGGGAGAAACGTACGATTAAAAGCTCGATCTTAAGTTCATTTTAATTTACGTTTTAAAATTTCATTCAATTATTTTAATTTCTAAGTGACTAGTTTTAAAATTTCCTTTTTACCAATGAGAAATAATTTTTTTTTTACTTTTGTTACTTAATTCAGTTCTGCAATTTTATTACATTACAATGAAAAACATTACCTTTACATTACCTTTGAAAATTTTACTTTGTTTAAACATTTCTTTCATTCCATTTCAACTTATGAAATTGCAATTTATTTTTCTTCATTTCAAAACTTCATATAATTCAAGTTAGTTTCAAAACTCAGTGATTTTAATCTAAAATTTGGATGCATTAAATACAACTTAGCGCTATATGCATATTAATTTTAGAATACATAAATTTTAAACGGTTTTTGTTTTAATGTGTGTGTATTAAAGCTTATTAAATCATCAAGTAAAAGTAGAGTAAATGGTGGTAATTATCGATTTCTTCTTTTTAAAATAATATGATTTAATCGAGGTAAAAATCCCAGAGGGATAAACGATCATATGGTTTCTTTAGATAAAACATAACACTTTTTTTGAGTTGAGTTAAAACAATTAATTTATATAGAATAATATTGAATTATAGATATTTAAATAGGTGCAACCCCATGTAAGATATACATGAATATTCTCAGATAGGTTGAAATAGGTAAAAAGATACATCAAATATACACACCGTTTATTAAAACTACATTTTTGTGTATTTTATTAAACACTTTGCTTTAAAATCGGCTCTAAAAGTTATATACATTTTTAAATCGAAAATGTTTCACTTAAATACGTTTTAAATCACGCGAACTTTATCCTTCAACCGTATTTGATTTCATTTAAATTCTTACTCACATACGCAACTATAATAAAAATGATGCCAATTAAAACTCCAGATTAGAAGAAGCGATATTTGTGAAAAGTTTAAGTATTTGAGTAAAACTCACAAATGAAATCTAAATTTCCTTAAAGATTTTAATTAAAGATGGAAAAATGTTTACATATTGTCCAATTTTGATGTACCAATTTTTCAAGGATGTCTAGGATGAATTATTTTGTGTGTGTATTTTTTATAAACCCTAATAAAATTCTTTTATTAGAATAAGGAATTATCTTTTATTAATACAAGGAAACGTAATCTTAATTATTCTATTAAAACTCCAGATTAGAAGAAGCTATATTTGTGAAAAGTTTAATCTCCAATGACATCTCGTCATCAAGATTATTATGATCTACTCAGTTTTCGTCTAATGACGAGATATCTCGTACATCAAGATCTAATGGTTTTGGTAATGACGAGATACCACGTCGAGACAACCACCAGGAGGGTTGATAAATAAGGTTATTTTCCCAATTTTCAATCCTTAAATACTTATTTTAAAAACAGTTCGTTGATTTGAAAAGAATGATAGAAAATTACGATTTAAAAAGGCCCATTGAAAGTCAGTACTAATTTCTATTAAAATATTTACATGTATTTAATCGTTTTTATTCGCATTGTTGTAGTCTAACTTGTTAGAAATATTCACCAACCTCGCCTTCAACAAGTAACAATGCAATACACGTTCCTTTCTTATTTTATCAATGTTTCCATACCTCCATTTCTCTTTTTGCCTGAAGTGTCCCTGATAGTCTGCTGCGTTTGTTCACTGCATTTTACTAGACCACGTTCGATAAAAAGTCCTTCGTAGGTAGTAACTTCCCCTGGGGACTTTTTATGGAACAAAAACAGAATCACGTTTTCTGGATCAACGATGTGTGTTTTCTCTTCCGGCAAAGAAAACAAGCAAAAAGGAAAATATTCCCATCTGAGCATTCCTTTGTCACGCAAAACATATATATTTGACATTTCAATTTTAATATGAAAGTGCTGCATGTTCTTGGGAAGAAACGGAGTCCATTTCGTTATTTCACGATAAACGCGAAGTGGCTTCTGTGAAGTCAAAAAGGAAAACATCTGGCAAGCAAACGCTGGTTGCTAACTAGTAGGCAATGTTTAGAAGTAAATCGCAGAAGGAAACTGTCTGTACGGAGGTTCAATTTTATATTGGTTGACGGTGTGAATTGGGTATTAACGAAGCAAAGAATGAACTACTTTATTTCAAATGATTAGGTTAGTTCCGAGTATTGTTTGTATAGTAATTGACGACTGAGATGTGTTACACATATATTTAAAACAATTCATACACTTATTAAGAGAGAGGAAGAAATTGCGGAATAGTAGGAAGGAAAGAAAGCGAGCGAATGATTGAAGAACAATTGTATGAAGAGAAAGAGAGAAAGGAAGAGAGGAGGAGGAAAATAGATAGATCTAAAGAGAGAATGATGGCGCGTGAGAAAATATGAACAATAACGATGAGAGAGAAAATTAAGAGACGGAGGGATAGAGTTGGTTGGATTTTATGGCGTAAGGGTCATATTTGGCCATGCTGCGCCAAAGAGATAGACAAAGTGAAGAACAAATAGATGAAATGAAGTATGATATTACTGAGAAAGAGAAGGATGAAACCAGGCAGATCTAAAGAGAGAAAGACGAGAGACAAGTAGAAAATATGAATAATAGCGATGACAGAGAAAATTAAAAGAGTCGGAGAGGGAGAGAGATGTAGGGAATAAGAAGGAATAAAATGAGAGGTTAAGGTAGATAAAAATGAGAAAGAAAAATATAAATTGTAAAAGACCTGTAGTAAGTGAAGGGAGAAAATGAAAAGAAACCGAGATAGAAACATAAAGGACGCGCGTAGAGATAGAGAGAAATGAAAGGAAAGAAAATAAAGAGAATTAGAGAAAATAGAATGGAAAGTTGGGAAAAGTGATATCACGGTAGAAACAGAAATAATGTACACAAAGAGAGAAGAAACAGCGAAGAGAAGAGAGAGAGAGAGAAGAGAGAGAGGAGAGAGAAGAGAGAGAGGGAGAGAGAAGAGAGAGAGAAGAGAGAGACGAGAGAGAGAAGAGAGAGAGAGTAATATGCGATAAAAAATAGAAATAGTAGAGAATAACATTCTGGAGAGACTGTGTAACATAGTGTAAGAGTGACAGCGGCAGTGAGAATAAATAAAAGATGAAATTAAAGAAACTATAGAGTAGTTATAAGAGAAATAAACCAGGGAAGTGTAGTACTATGATAGAAAATATGTAACATCCAGATTCTAATTATGTTCCCCATACAATGCTGCTCAATTTTTTTATATAATGTCGATTTGTAGGCATACACCCATTTCCTTGCATAAATAACTGTAATGTATATTTGCCACACCCTTATCTTTAAAGAGACAGCACCCAAAATTGCATGTTACGGATCTTCCCTGGAACCATGCCCACTTGATTTTTTACATTCTGCCATCTGTCATTTGCCCTGATATGAAGTAACAGACATATGACAGCTTGCACCTATGTTCACAAAATTAAATTTAAGTAAGTTGTGAAGATTTTAACTTCATTAGTCAACACAGCTGTAGTGTTTTATTTGTATTCTCGTGTTAAAATGAACTGGCTGTCTCTATTACAAGGCACAGTATCCTAGCCAACTTGTATTTCTGACTTCTTAAACATGACTAGATTGTCATTCTGAGGAAAACATTTAATGGAAGTTTGAATTTAGAAAAAATATATTTACATGTATTACCGAGATTCAGGAACAGTTTCATCTATAACAAAGGAAGGGAATTCTATAGGTAACTAAATATCTGTCAGGATTAAGTCGTACAAACAGTATATAAATTTTCTTTTTATCGTTATACTAAACACTAATTAAATATTCTATTTATCGTGTATGGGTTTACCGTTCTTTTGCAGTAGGTATGACATTTAAAAGTACCAGAAAAGATTAGATACAAATAAAAAGTTATATGGTTGCGTTAGTGACAATGAGATATATCTGAAACTGTAGAATAGGTAGAAATTACACGAATACTCAGAAATCGCTTTCATATGGAGTTGGTAAGCAACTAGAATGTTTCTAATTTCCTCCTAAGTGTCTTTAGTTGTATACAAATACACTACCTGACATTGAAAATGCAACACCAAGAAGGAGTTGGCAGAAAGTGATGAAATTTGTCAAACAGAGAGACAGCAACGAGCAATAAGTGATCTTTATTGCAACATTATACACCTTGCCACTGAGCAGCAAGAACGTCTGATCAGTAGGTTGTAGGACCACCGCGAGCGGCAATACAGGCAGCAACACGTCTAGGTACAGACGCAATGAGCGTGCGGATGGTGTCCTGAGGGATGGCTGCCCATTCCCTGTCAACCATTTGCCAGAGTTCGTCTTCTGAACGTGCCGGTGGCAACGCATGCAAGCGACGTCCAATGACGTCCCATATATGTTCGATAGGTGAGAGATCAGGGGAGACAGCTGGCCAGGGAAGCACCTGGGTACTTTGCAGGGCATGTTGGCTGATGCGTGCCGTGTGCGGCCGGGCGTTATCCTGCTCGAAAATGGCATTGGGTACCCCCTGAAGGAAAGGTAGTGTCACCGGCTGCAGCACGTCATCCACTTATCGTTGGGCCGTCATAATACCCCTGCATACGGACCAGAGGTGACCTGCTATCGTAGGCGATGGCGCCCCAAATAATTATACCGCGTTGTCTCGCGGTATGGCGTTCCACAGATGCGGCCGGATTGGCCCTGTCACCACGTCGGCGCCAGACTCGTACACGGCGACTGTCATTGCTAAAACAGAAGCGTGACTCGTCTGAGAACACCACCCTGTGCCATTCCGTCGTCCACGTGGCTCTATCCCGACACCATTGCAAACGGAGACGTCTGTGCTGTTGGGTCAATGGTAATCGTCTCAACGGGCGCCATGAATGCCGGCCGCCAGCGATCAATCGGCGGCTAATGGTCCTGGACGCTATGGGAGCATCAAGGGTGTCCTGCACATGCTGCAAAAGGACGACAGACGTGGCTTGTGGGGCCGCCGATGCTTGCCGGCAGATGCATCGGTCCACCGTGCTGACGTCACTCTGGCTGCACCGGAACCCTTCAAACGTGCCACATTCCCTTGGTCCGACCATCTGTGCCACAACCGGTGCACCGTGGACGCGTGTAGGTGGGTATCTGCTGAGATTTGACGTATGGACCAACCTACCCTTCTGAGGCCAATCACCATACCCCTCGTGAAGTCGTCTGTTTGATGGAACTGTCTTGATTGGCAGCGTCTTGGCATTCTCCGCTACTAGACGTTTTCTCTGAGACACAAAAACAAATTGCAACTTGATTTACCTGGCAAACAGAGCGGCGCGAAACTGACCACTTTTGCAGGTTCCTTCCCTGGTTTTTCACTCGCCGTGCGCGGGACAGCTGCGCAGTTTGCATCATTTACATATCTCGGTGAGCTGCGTCTACCCTGTAAATTTCATCCAGTTCTGCGCACTCCTTCTGGGTGTTGCATTTTCAATGTCAGGTAGTGTATTTTTAATAGCAAGAAATGATACTGGATGATCGCTTGATTTGCTTCATTCTTATGTTGATTTTTACCTACCATAAAGTTTTTATTATTTTCTAATTCTTATTTTTAAATTCCGAAGAGACGGAAATGCCAAGACTGTTGCAATTCTAAATTAATAGGCTGACCGTTTTGTAATGTACAGAATAGCTTGGTTGATTACTCTTTCCAATTTTATAAGTTTGCTCGATTCTACGAGTCGCTATTGCCCACTATGACGGTTGCAATAGTCTGATGCATCAAGGCGGTAACATTTTATTTTGGTGCTCATGTTCTTTATTCACGTTAATTTTTATTAAATGAAAACGAAAATGGAATTCAACACCTATTTGAACTTGAATAAATTATACGTATGGTATATAAATGTCATTTGTAGTACTGAACTACTGTATCAGTTACAGGGAGCTGTATGATACATCTCTGGATTTACCTGTAGATTGAAATGTGTTGCTGAATATGAATATCAGATGTAAAATCTGTGCTTAGAAATTACGAGTTTTAGTATGTTAGCCTGAATTCTTTAACATCAAAACTACCAGATTTTAACGTATACGTACATTGGAGTACAAAACTTAAAGGAATACCATCATTTTTAAAGTTAATGATTCAATTGAACGAAATCAAATTAGAAAAATTCGTTTAATTTACTCAAAATTAAACGAAACCGCCTACGGCGATTTGCTTAACTGAGAATGTTCAGTCGAAAGCTGGTACATATTCATCTTGGAATCGTGACGTCAGGGGCTCTAACAGAGAAATGGGTTCTGCTACCATTGGAACTCATCCGCAACCTCATTCTGAGTTATACAAACGTGGTGTAAAGACTGCCTGAATCAGTATTAGAGGTGGTGGTCATACTACATACAAAGGACCGTCTAATTTCTTTTTTGACATGAATACTTCTTTAAAATCGGTCCGCAGAAACTTGCCCGTTACGAAAAGGGTTGAATTCTAAGCCCCATAACTCCAGGGGAATCAGCCTAAGGGGATAAATGACATACTATCGTACAGAGGAAGATGGGCAGCGTCGACCAAGTCGACCACCAATCCACTCCCCCTCTGACCTTTGTACCGCGTGGTAGAGGAAATGAGTCACATTTCGGACACACGCTGGCCCGTTTAACCGCTGTAACTTCAGTTCTAATCGACGGGTCGTGGCGAGTGCATGCTTAAATTGAAGAGAACGACAAGTTCTACAATTCCATTAGACTAGTTGACAGTTTAAACCATTTGTGTGAAAATTGTGTGCAGTGGAAAGTGACGGTTTGTCAAAGATTTCCCTATGAAGTCAAACTATCTCACTAAAGTTCAATTGCGGTATAAGAAACGTAAACAGATTGGGAGAGCAGTTGAAGACGAACAAAATGATACCAAGAAGTCTAAACCTATGACAAGTGCGAAGAGATCTAGAGATTACCGAAGACGCAAGAAGTATTCACGAATCAAATCTTTCGGTACACTGGGGAATGTACCCGCTTATTTTTAGTTTTCACTTACTCTTATGTCTCATGGCATCTAGTACAGTGTCATCACTTCAGTTAAAAGAATTTTTTTGTTCAACTTCTACTCTTGTTATCGTTTTGTTTTTACTCATCGGTTCAGTAACTCTCGACGTACCTTTTGTATTTTTGTTACACATCCAGGACAGTTTACTGCGAAAGTAGCAGCTGAAAACCTCCCTGTTTCTTTAGTTTTTCATGCCAGTGTAGTATTGAATTATATCAGTTACATGGAGCAGTATTTTACTTTAGTCTCTAAATGGTTGTCTTCTACCCCAGCCGTTCAACCCTCTCCCTTACCTCCGTGCTTGCAAGTTGGTAGAGCGAAAGATAAATAAGTCCGTCTGCGACCATCAAAAGCTTAAGCCCACGGAAAAAACATGGAGCAAGTTTTCATCTGACCCTGTTCCACCTAATTTGCCACGACATATTACTACGGCAAAATTTCGAATTTTAACTGGACACGACTTTTTAAGAGGACACTTACACCACATTGGTGTGCATGCTTCTCTTGACTGCCCCCTTTGTTTGAAGGGAGCTTTATGGATTTTAGTCATCTTTTATCTTGCACTTTTTATCTGACAATCACATCTTAGTTGACGAGCTTTTTAGCCGGGCTAATTTGTACTGGGAAATTATGGTCCCTGGACTTTTCCTGATGTAGGAAAGAACTTTAGTCTCCAGATTAATATATATCTTGACATGTGTTACTGCATATTATTTGTTAGATGTAAAATCTGTGCCTAGAAGTAACTACTTTTAGTATGTTAAGCTGAGTTCCTTAACACTGGAACTGATAGCTTGTAACGTATACCGATTTTTATCAATAACAAAGTGGGACATTTTCACTCCTTTGATGGTTCTAGTGTTAAAAATAAAAACGCTATTGTGTTTCAAATAATCAGTAGTTTTAAAAACCTTCGAACGCGCGCACGAATAAAGGGAGGCGCCTAGCATCCACACAGAACATCTAATGGAGCTCCTTGAAACACCTTTGTTCGTGTGGGATTTCACGGACTGGTCGAGTTCATCCATTGCGTTTGATTAGAATTCACGGAAGTTCACCCACTATCTTTGATTGGAATTCAGGAAAGACGTTGAAGAGAGAGCGTAAGGGATTTCCTTCTGCCGATTGTAAACGCAAATCTAATCGTGTCCTCCATTGGTAAAGGATTAGGTTAATTGCTTTTTAACTTCTGAACTTTACAAGATCCTAAGTCCTAATTAAGAGTGTGGGAAGGGGAGCAATGATTGGCATCGCTCCAGTGAAGCGTCTCAGATTTCACGGAATGTCTTTCACAATTAACCTTACAAGTGGTTTAGACGAGATATCTCGTCAATGAAGATCTGATCCATTTTGATAATGGTGAGATATCTCGGCATCACGATATTACCGATTTTTGGATGTGACGAGATCAAGATTTAATCAGTTTTTTCTAGGGACGAGATATCTCGTCCCTCCTCAAGATCTGGTTAGTTTTGCTAATGACGAGATACTTCGTCGATACAACCACCAAGAGGGTTAACATATTAATAGTATAGCTTTGGATGTCAGCAAAATTTCTCCTGCATTTGTATAATTTTAACTGCTACAATCACTGACACATTTCATTTGCACAAAAACACATTTCACGCATATTTTTATGAGTTACTGTCATCTTTTAATGTATTGTGACATTTAAAAGTAAGTGATCTCATGTAAAACAATTATTCTATAAAATTTTGTAAAACACAATTAAAAACTATTATGGGCTTAATTTTGGATTCCCATTATTTTCTCTTATCTACGATGCAGGACAGGCCCCAATTAAAAGCAAATACTTGCAGATATGTTTTACTAAATCCTCGTGCATGGAAGCTACGAGAGGGATTTTCAGTATAAGCAAACAAACCAGACGGTGTGCGAAGATTTTGCTTCTGCTGTCCAAATACTTTCTTACGATATACATCTGAGTTACCTTAAAATGTAGTTTATAACAATTTTTCTAACTTTTTGCGTTTAATCTTAATTGGTAGTGATCTATCAACTATCACATATCAATTCGGAATTTATTCTTTGTTATTTTTATTGGTGACGTGCTGAAATCGTATTCGAAAATCAAGCCAAATACCATGCTCAAAATATGAAGAGGATACACGTATCACATTAGAAACACTAACACCACTTATACAGAGGGTGTTCGGACATTTTTTGAACGATTTTGAGGAGCTGTAAAAAATTGTATGTTACGAAAGAATTTTATTTTCACAGCAGTTAAATAGTTAAAGTATAACTTATCGTCTGCTAACTCAGAGTTTTGTTTACTTTCAAAATGGCGCTTTTAAATAAGCAATGGATGGAAGGCTATGTTTCCTCTCTTTCCGAAGAGAATTATGCTTATTCAACTATTGAAAAACGATGTAAAAGTCATGGTTTTTCGATATCTAAAGGTACGATAAGTAATATTATTAATAAGAAAGGAAAAAAACGTAAAAGTGGAAAAATACTTCCAAAAAAGTATCCAAAAAAGAAAAAAAATTCTGAGAAAAATATGTGTAAGGTAAGACCTTTAATTTTAAAAGAGAATCCGCCAAGTCAAAGGACTATAGCAAAGTGAACGTGAGAACTTTCTCTAAGAGATTTATGATTGTTGCCGGTTTTGTATATAATGGAAAATTAAAAGTAAAAAGACGGGAAAAATGTAAAAATCAATCCCACATATTATCAAGACCATATTTTATCCCCAATATTCAAAAAAGAAATACCATATCTTTACCCACAGTACCAACAATCAGTAGAACTGCATCAGGGTAAAGCAAGCAGCCACACATCTAAATCGACTATTAAATTCTTGGAAAAAATGGAACAAGAAATTGGTATCAACCCTTTACTGATATTCCTGCTAAATCTCCAGATGTTTCACCCATGGACTTTTGTGCTTTTGGACTTTTAAAAAGGGTATTATAGAAACGCGACCGAAAACCATTCAAGGACTGGAAAACAGTGGAACAAAGAATGGGACAAAATACCACTATCGATACTACAAAAGTCATTATTATCATGGAAATTAAGGTGTAGAAAGATAATTAACAATAAGGGTCATCAAATGGAACATTTAAAGCACAAAAATTTCATGTAAAAATTGAGCTTCAGTCCATTAAAATCGTTCAAAAAATGTCCGAACAGCCTGTATTTAGCTTGACAGAAAATATCTATCATAAGTTAAAAATATTAGCATTACTAAATATTATATACTACGTTATATCATTACCAAAAGCACTCAGAAGACATCACTCGAATTTAAAATTCATAAAATAACAGCATTCATAACCAGCATTACCGCATTTAAATATTCCTTTAATCTGTTTAGATCATTTTGAGGACGGTAATTTTTGAGTGTTTTTATTTTCTTTCATTTTCTTTTATTATGATACGTTCAAAGTATGGAAACTTTCTAAATTAATTGCTCTGTAAAACGATTCAATATATTCTTGGTTATCACTATCCTTTATAACACCGATTTACTTTTTTCATCTCATGGCGCACATAAACTAATTACTAAAATTCTGCAACACACCAATTGTTTACATTTTTTGTAGATTTGAACAACAATAGATATAATTTAAATTGATTTAAAAACAATTCTAGTACTTACCTACTCTTTTTGAAATAAAATGGGTTTATAAAAACGTTTTGGAAAATCTATTTATGATGCTTCTTAACCCTCCAAGTAGTTTCGACGAGATATCTCTTCATCAAGATATTGCTGTTTTTCATGATGATGAGATCAAGACTTGGTCAGTTTTTTCTAATGACGAGATATCACGTCCATAAATATATCATCAGACAACCACCAGAAGGGTTATTAAAAAATGGAACTCAAAATTATTTATATGGTTATTAAAAATACGGATATTGGAATGAAATAAATCTTTCACAATTTAAGCCGTTTCACTATCCGAAGGACATACAAATGCTGTTTTTACAGCACACCAGCATGCTGCTGTAAACAGGTTGAAAATCGCTGTTTTAGACTATTAGCATATTGATTATTTTCTTGATGAGTGGTTTTAAGATAAGTGCAGGTCCAATCAGCCCTGTGTATCATAAAGTGACCGAGTTAGAGTTACGGTCCGGGATCAATCCCTAACGGAAAGATTCGAGGACATCTCACAATTTCGAACCACGGTCAGATGATGAGGTCAATGCCAGCTGGCATCCCACTTTTCCAACTTCCACACCACACATACGTGAGGACATTTGAAGTCACGACATATTTAACATGCATCAGCCCCCACATACACAACGTCGAAGTAGAGTGACCAAACAAACCAACCCAACCTTATGGTGAGTTAAACTAGCAAACTCGTGAGTTACAATAACAGCCCGCTGTATTGCTCCAGTGCGAAGTTAATTAAATAAAAACCCCTTTACCGTAAGAGTTATAAAACTTTTTTATCTGTTCTAAGATTCCAATGCACAGGAATTGAACTCGAGTAAAAAATTCCAGTCTTAAATTATATCTCACGAATAAATTATTTTAGCAGAAAAGAGAACGCTAATGATTATGGTGTCCAGAAGGGGTTCACAAACGAAAACAAATTCCGTTAAAAATACTTAAAAACAGTTAAACAGAAATGTAAGATTTAATTTTTTTGTGCAGTGATATACATTTATTCAAATTATTCAAATGATTTCAGATTTCATGTTTTAGAGGTCGGGATCAATCCCGAAGTTCATGTTTTAGAATCGTTGAACACTCAATCATCAGACATTTCAACATTAACTATGTGTACTGAGCGACACAATTTTCATAAAACTTTTAAGCTAAACAAAAATGGTAAGCGAACACCTGACAGTCCTCGTTAACAGATATAGTTGTTAACATCGGCAGACTAAATGACGATTCACAAACCACGGCGAACAAAATCTCTGGATCGAACAATCGTTAGAACAAGGAATCCTTAACTGTTCCATCATTCATCATAACAACATGGCGAAGATTGATGGAACTGGATCCATTCATTCTGGTACCTTTTCCTTTGTTTCCTGCCCCTTTGCTTTGTTCCCTTTGCGTTGGAATGTCGTGTTCGAAAAGCATAAACTTCTTTCAAACCAAATATTCCTAATGACGTCCATTGGGCATCGGTAATAACTTCGTCAAGATGTAATCTGAACCGTATTGGGAGGAAGAATTTAGAGGTGATAACTTCATCTTGGAGTGTTATTTAAGAGTTGATTTTCATTTGCAAAACGTTCCCCAGTTAAAACACAAGTCATGACACACACACACCGAAGCCTCCTATAATGCATTTTTATTTTGTAATAGTTTTAATACAAATACATGTACAAGTAAGCTAGCAAATGCATATTTAACTTGGTGCAACTGTAGCACAGTGATTCCACTGCACTAGCAACCTAGTAAGTTTGGATTAAAATCCTGAAACTCACTCTGAGTGTATTTGTCTCTTCTGTGTCAGTTATGTTCAACCGTTCTTGTGTGTAACATCCATTACTTGACGTTGTCTGTCTTGTGTATAGTGCAACTTGGTCAAATATACCTCACAAAAATCCCAATCTAACCAATAACCATATTAAATTGGTAAAATTTTGTCTATGAAAGCATTTTACTAGCACACGTTGTTTGAATGTCAAGATATCTCAAGCTGAGGTGTATCCAGCAAATAGTAGGCGAATGGGAGATCCACGGCTGAATTTGCTCAAGTGTTTGCTCAAACTCGTCATCTGACGTGTTTCAAAATTACGAGGTGTTGTCCTCGGATCTTTACCTTCGGGATAGATCCCGGACCGTCGCCAATAGCCCGTTGTGTTGCCCCAGTGCGACGTTAAGTCAACTGCCTATCTACCACCGCTAAATTTTAATAGTTAAGTTTTTCAGAGTTTTGAAGCTAAGGGTCAATCAAAGCTACTATAATACTTAGACAACAATGCTAATTTGACGAAGATTGATTGTCGAAAAAAGTGGAAAATATTTAATTTCAAGTATTTTGGATCCTAAAACGTAGTTTCGACATATTTCGTAAGATTTTCTTTGATAAAACAATTTATATAAATGTAAGCAAATAGAATGCAAGTAATGCCGAAATATTTCAATCAAAGAGGCCGACAATCAAAGATGTTACTCTGATTCTAGACATTAATTTTGTTCATAGAGGCACGGTTGAGATAACATGTAATTTTTTGTTCAAAATAGCCATGAGGGGTTGACTTGACTTGGTCATGAAAAAGGTAACTAGTGGGTCAGAGTTCGCAAGTTAATTTTTTTTAAAATCTATTGACTTGACTCTCTTGAATGGATTTTGAAAAATAATAAATTAATACATAAATCACATGTTTTTCAGACAAGTGCCCATTTATATTCAGCATGAAATTCTTCGACATAAGTTCAATCATGTAAATTTATAATTATAAAAAAAGAAAAATATTTCTTCTCCACAATTCCCTGATTTCTTGTTAATCCGGCTTCTCAATTATCCTGCTATGACATAAAAGAGGCGTGCTTCAATAAAGTGCCCGTAATCGATAATGTGCTTCAGTGCGTTGACAAAAATCCGAAGTCATCGCACTGAGGTTACACATTGATTGTAGATTGAAAAAAATCTCATGTACTAACAGAATTACCCGATCTTAATCCGGTTGAATTGATTAACTGCAGATTGAAAGAGTGATCAAAATAAATACTTCACTTTCGTAGAAAAATGTCAACATCATTTCAGTGTCAGAAAAGTAAATTTTGTAACACCATTTCGACGTTTTAATAATTTCTATAACACTTTGGATGCAAATTGTATTCGTGTATATCCACCAAATAGTTCATTTCAGATACATCGAAACCCTGTTACAAGACAAAATTACGAATGGTGATATTAAAGTGACTACTATAAAAGTTGATTTTGAGATTTTGGGGATTATGAAGGCCATTTTTAAGTTCGTTTTCTGTAAAATTGAAGTAACAATTTTTGAAACACCCTTGGAATGACGTCATACGAAGGATCCGTATAATTTATCAAGGAATATCTTGATACAAGTAGTAAGAAGATTTTGGGACAAAAAATATGACCACACAGAGTTAAATTAGTCTGTCATGCACTCTCGCTAATCTGGCATCCATCCGTGTGAGAAAAAACTGTAACTAGCATATTTAAATTTTTAATATGAAGTTAGGCTTAAAATCATGTTACAATTGAATACAAAATCAATATTTTTATAGATTCTAGAAATTCGTGGTCTAGAAAACTCAATACTTTAACATTGAAGTTAATAATACAGATAAAATTTCGTGTAGAATGTTAAGCAGCTTGGAAGAAGTGCGGTCATATTTTTTGCCCTAAAATCTGCTTTCTACTTATTTCAAGATATTCCTTGATTAAATACATGTATCTTTCGTATGACGTCATTCTTAGGATGCTTCAAAAATTCTACTTCGTTAGGAAGAAAATCGATATCAGTTTTTTGCTTGAACGAGTGACTTATCATCTTAACTTTTAATTCATAAGTGTCACATCAGATCGAAAGAAGATGATTTAATTTTCCCAGAAAAAATTTCTACTCCTTTTGATAGGAACAAACTTTTTTATTAATACAAAACGGGGTGGTTTTTGTGAGTTTAATCTGTAATTAATGATTATATATCATGAGCTGGAACAGGAAGATCCAATACCGGGGGAAAAATTAACAAGTAGAAATTAACAGTGCCTTTTTTATTTGGGAGTGAAATTAAGTGCACATTTTTGAAGAATGGTATACAAGACCAAGGTTTTGGGGCTTTTTATCGACAATTTTTCTATTTGTCCCTAAAAATATTGATAGCTGTTTGAAAAAGTTTTTCTGAGAGGTATGTTAGGCTTTTGAGGTGGAAACTATTGAACGTTAAGAAACGACGTGATTCTCAAAAATCAAAGTAGGTCATGGGGCTCTAGTATGCAACACGATTGTTTTCGATTTTTATGGCGAGAGGGCCATTTTGGCCAAGCTGAGCCAAACACCAGACATATAACATCAAAACGGTCCATGCATACAATTAAAGTTTTACTGACACAGAAGAAAGAAATACACCCAGGAAGGAATCGAACATCCGCCGCCCACAACTTGCATATTGCTAGAACTGTGGGTATACCTTCCCAGCCACTACGACCCCAGTAAACAGCAAAACTAACGCAATGTTAGACGGAATATATAAGCAACGCGCATCATCGAAAAAAATTCTTAAAGGAAACCCCCAGCAGTTCCAAACTAATAGAGAGGGGCCGCGGTAGCCTGGTAGGAAGAGCAACGGATTAGCAACCGGAGGGTTGCTAGTTCGAAACTTGATCCAACCAAAGACCGTCGTGTACAAAGGGGGCTGGCGCACGTTAAATCCGCCGTGGCCTCAAATGTCCTCACGTATGGTGAGGCGTGGAAGTCGAGAGTGTGGTGTCAGCTCAGATGTTGCCACGCCATCTGACCGTGGTTCAAAATTACGTGGTGTTGTCCTCGGCTTTTTCCCTCTGGGATTGATCCCGGACTGTCCCTAATAGCCCGTTGTGTTGCTCCAGAGGGACGTTAATTAAAATACTTACCTATCTACCAAACTAATAGAGAACTGGCCATATCTAACTTGGTTGATTCCTTCGTGGAATTAACTGTTTACTTAGTTCGTTTTGGTTGATAAACCAAGCCGACATGTGCAAACAAAGAAAGTTTAGTAATGTAGCGGCGCTTTATTAGAGATACATTTGAATATTTGTCTGTCCGAAACATCGCCGCTAGTACTTCATAAAAATTTGAACTTTGTATTTTATTGCAAATTACTCGCAAATTACGAATGTAATAAATAATTCTATTTAATATTTTCTGTCATCAACTGCGGCAGAAGATATATTTAGGCAAACAAACAATTGAAAAGGTGACGCATGAAAGCTTGATTCATCACTTTTTATGACCCCCCTTACATTAAGCTTCCTCCTCTTTATTAAAGCTCCGTGTTTAGACCAAGATTTTTATTTAACCGGTTATAGTTTAAGAACGTGCTTATAATCAGATAATTTATTTCAGTTTACAAACAAACCAGACGGAAAATGAAGATTTTACTTCCACAACGCAAATGCTTTCGCATGATACACATCGGGATTATCTTAAAATGCAGTTTATTGCCTTTTTGGTGACGTTTGGAGTTTTAGCACTGACAAATCAACTATCATATCGTCGGCTTAGAACAGAAACTCATTAACTGACAAAAAACAAATTTTATAGAACAGACGATTAAAGACTAACGATTAATTTTTAGATCAAAAATAAAAATTATAAACATTCTGATAGTGTTATATTTTTCTTCAAACCAAATAGAATATGATAATTTATTTCTCACATCATCATGAAAATAAACATTTAGTGTCAAAAAATGCCTTTCCTAAAAATTTCAGTAATTGAGTTTCTGCTTTCTGCTGCTGATATATCAATTTGGAATTCATTCTTTGGAATTTTTACTAGTGAAGTGCTGAGTCACTTTCGGAATACGTACAGGAAACACATCCGCCGCAGAAATACTGCCACCACCTACATTTAACCTTGACTGAAAATGCCTCTTCTAAAGAGAACATCTCTGACCTTACTTTCATGTCTATTAAATTTAAAGGGCACTCCTATTATTTTCTTTAATTTTTGTCCGAACTATACATCTAAAATAATTTAATAAAACAAACTTTAATGAGATAAACAGCTTCAATTTATAAAACGCATAGTTTTTATGCCTCGCAATTCCAGTTTTTCTAAATAATCCTGTGCCGTATTCAGTATCGTTTGGGAAAGAATTTTTCTGTATTATTGATGGAAGCGGAAGTGAAGAATTCTCGGAAGTTTCTTCCCACCTGTGTTTCATGAATAAGTCATGAACCAGAGAGCAGGGCAATAATGAAATGCAAATATTTCTCCTGGAAATTTTCCATAATCGGATTATGAAACTGCTGGAAATCGTAAATACCTTCATGGAGAGAAGCGCATCAACAACTCTCTTCGGGACTTTGTATTTTCTTTCAAACGCTTTAGATAAACTTGGTGTTCTACAGTCACGATATCTGATACGTTGTTCGAAACTAAAATTCCTGGAATGTTTGAGGTTTCCTCGTTGATTATACGGCGTTTTTATTATCTTTTTGTAAAATTGCGATGGAATCAAAATTCAGATATGCCTCAGAAAAAGGAATGTATTTATCAGAAATTATTCATTTTCTGCTATCGAAAAAGCACTTCATTTGCTTTTTACCTGTCAAAGAATGAATTCGAATTTTGTTTTTATTTGGTTACCTAAATTAAATTATGTTGAAAGAGATAATTAATTTATGAACAGAAATATTGAACGTTGGAAAGAAAAAAAATCACATTTTTGTTTTGATTGTGAAACATCTTTTATAAGGCATATTTACATTCATATGTGCGCAGATTAGCGTTGATGTAACTCAAACTACCTTAGAGTTTTTAGAATTGATTTTTTATGGACATTAATGGGGTCTATGGTCGAACTGATTGCGCTCTTAGAACAATTTCATTTATATATATTTGGAATTTAATTGTTGCAGTACAATAATTCTACATGGATGACTGCAAATTAAGTTTACATAAAACATATAGGAAAGACAACGTAAACATCAAAAGCATATATATATTTTGAAAATTTTACCGTACACCATATAATTTAGAGATTAAAAAAGTACTTTATGAATTAGTAAAATGTGCTATTTATTGTTTTATAGTACATTATAGAATGTGGTATCTTTCCTTACAAATAGTACCAAAACAAAGAAAAGCACGTCGGAATAACATGCAAAGCCCAATATGAAACACATTTTTTAAACGCGTATGCTTAGACCACGCCATCTTACATCAATGCATCTATCATTTAATACTGTAAGGAAGAGTTTCCTCTTTCTGCCATCATGAACAATCTTTCCTGGTCAATACAGTAAATACTAATCAGTGAAAATAAAATCTTCCAATTTTTAATGAAAATCTATTTATTGCTTAAACATACAGAATGTCCATAGTCTATCCACCTAATTAAAAATTCAATAGATACAAAATTACATCGTATTTGAAAAAAATGTAAGCTACGCATTCCAAGCAGGAAATGGTGATCGTAACGGCAAAAACATGGTTGGTGGTATTGTTACGGGGAAATCAAGTCATTTCAGAGATGCATTTCAGAATAACTTCTAATCAACTAAAAGATGGTAGATTTGTAGTTTAGTTTGTCATTCTACTATGAATTTTTTACTACACGAAGGCTAATTTGACCGGGATCTACGACTTAGTGGATTGCGGACATCCGTGCCTAGACCGGAATTAATAGATGGTTGAAGCAGCTTCGAAGGTGCCGGAAATATCGGTGTCACTATTAACTCTCAAACTTCCAAGTTTCAACAAGATATATTGTTAATCAGGATGTGACCAATGGTGCTAATGACAAGATATCTCGTCATCAAAATATTTCCGATTTTTTTCTTATGACGAGATCAAGACCTGTTCAAATTTCTTCTAATGCCGAGATATCCTTTCCATCAAGATCTAGTAAATATTTTTCTAATGAGATACCTCGTCGAGACAACCACCAGGAGGGTTAATTGGTAACCTAGTAACCCACGTTACACCATATCATCTCCACGAATCTCCTCCTGTATTAAACAATACAGAACCTTTGTTATTGTTACGTTGTTCAATCTACATGATACAAAACTGCATAATTAACCAAGCAAAATTTTTCATCATTTTCCCTTCAGTCCGTTTAAATACTATTTTATTTACAAAACGATTCCTGACGTCGCTTCACGAATGCTAATTAAGCAGCAAAAATAGAAATTTAAACTAAATTAATTACTACGGAATAACACCAGAAAAAAGCGACGAACAATGAGTGCAAACAGCACTAACGATTCGATGAGATTTTAGAGAGTTCGATAGCTAAATTCAGTTTTAATTTTGTAGTTACAGATCATGCAAGTTAGAGACTTATCAAAACTGTGCCTTTTATAAAAATATGGTTTCGTAACAAAATGCTTTTTCTGCTGGAGCTATACAAAATTTCAGAATTTTTTTTGTCATCCCCTGTGATGTCCCCCACTACGCTCCATGCAATTCCCATCGATCTTCTAATGAAATAGACATGTAAGATCACACTGCCGTAAGATCACAGAAAGGTAAGTCACGAGGGCTTACGAATAGACTTGGGACGATTAGTTATCGAAGCGCAGATTAGTGTTTTTAATCACTGTGGATAATCAATTTAATCAATCTGTCGCGAATGCAAATCTGCCATCGTTTGTGCGGACCTGCCGCGCATGCGCACGAAGGAGAAAACAGCTAGAACTAAATATTATTGATTTAGAACGCGCATGTTAAGCTTGAGAAAATGTTCTGTCCTTTTTATGTTAAAAATGTAAATCTATTTCAGCGCAACTAAAGATAAGCGAAATTTATAGGATGTGTTTTCATTTTGGTTGAGTTTCATCGTGTGAATGGATAGATAAGTTTCAGCGAAAGAAGAATGAATAAGAAGCATGGATAAAACAAAGGCATAATCGAATTTGATCTTTTTGCCCAGCCCTAGGAAAAGAGGGTAAAGATTCAAGAAAAGTTGTGAGTAAACTTTTCACACCTTTTATTAGTTTTTAAATGAATTTTAACCTCTTTGAAGCAATACAATCAATAATTTGTCCCACATTAGGATTCATGCTTTTCCCCCGCAACTCGTGACAGATCTTAAAAGCAAGCAATCGGTAGAAATAACACGAAGTTTCGTTCACATGTGCCGTCTATTTTACAAGGTCAGGGGTAACTCCCTTGCGATGTTACTAGCTGGAATTATCCTGCAGTCGTTGGAACTGTCAAGAAAAACCAATTGCATGGTTACCGAAGTCCCATGATACTTCTTACTGCGGGACAAATCCATAAAGAACAAAATGGATGCCAGAAAGATAACTGGCAATTGAATTACGAAGAAGGATCGGGAAAGCTATGAACACAATATCAGAGATGGTAACAAACATTTGGAGAGAAATTGAGTAGATTGGATGTCCTTTGAGGTCAACAGAAGTTCATGTAGAAGTTTACTATACGATTCCAAAGATTTGTGCAAAGAAAAACTTATGAAGTTTAATAAAACTAAGTATAAATAACTTGGTATCTATTATAGCTGGGTTAGTATCGATTATAATTTTTTAATAAAGTGTTTTCCTTGTGAATATGGGGTAGCCCAGTTGGAAGAGTAACGGACTAGCAACCGGAGGGTTGCGAGTTCGAATCCAAAAAAGACCATCGTGTACAAAGAGGGTTGGTGTACGTCAAATCCATCGTGGCTTCAAATGTCCTCGTTGGCGTGGTGTGGAAGTTTGGAGAGCGGGGTGCCAGTTCAGATGTGACCTCGTCATCTGACCGTGGCTCAAAATTACGTGGTGTCGTCTTTGGATCTTTCCATTCGGATTTGATCCCGGACCGTCACCAATAGCTCGTTATGTTGCTCCAATGCGACGTAAATTCAACTACTAACCAACCGTATTATTAATCCAAATGCTTAGGGTAACTTGATAAATTGAAGTATGAAGAAGTGAATGTAAAAGCGAGAAACAAGTAGTGTTTATTGTTATTTTTTTCTTCATGTTCAGTAAAAAGTCGTACAGATCAAAAATTAGACAAAATATCGAGTTTGTCTGTGTCCGAAGTAGCGGAAATGATTTTGTATGATGTTTATAAAATTAGTATATGAAGTCAAACTATTAATTCCTGAAGCTTTCGAAGAATTGTATATTACAAACGTACTAGCAATTTATATGTTCGAGATGCAATAAGTATTTCAGATTTAAAAATGGAACATTACAATCTTCAATGGTGATTGCTGTAAGAAGCATACGAGGTCAGTCTGGAAAGTATCCAGCCACGCAATATGAAACAAGATGCATTGCACCTAGGATTTTTGGCACCTAGTCTCTTTCAAAGTAGGAAGACTGGAGTCAACAGACAAATATAATAAACTTTCCAAAATATTTCAGTCCATTTCACTCCTGCCGTCATTACTATCTAGACGGCTCGATGTACATTGAGGCACGCATAGACATTTATTTAATGGGGGAAAACGAGCCATCGTGCCATTATTGCTAACAACCTTTTAACGTAACCATACTTTAACATCTTGTCTCCGTTTTAAACATTTTTACAGTCGATTTTTTTAATACACCATCACCAATTTTATCGAACCTGTTGGGTCGACCCCCGCATTCATTGCTTTTTACCTTCCTTCATCATCAGGATTTTTACCATACTTATAATTTATCAGCTTTCAAATTGAATTTCATGAAGTTGTATGGAGATACCCCGTCTTAGTTCTCAATATATTATAAGACTTTAAATTTTCGTGTGATTGAAAATTTCTAATTTTCACGTTTAATTTTTAAATAACTCACTTGGTTTTATTTATTGCATCTTCTCTTTTAATGGTCTAGTTACTATTCTGATGTCCTTTAAACCAATTCTATTGAATTTTATTGTCTCGCACTTGGCGCAGCTTATTCTTCTTTGGATCTTGAGCCATAAAACTCGAATCAACCAACCAACCTTCAAATTAGGTACCTTGGAACCTCGTGGACTTCTCCCAGGGTATCTTCCACTTTTAAAAACACTGCCAAGTTCATTGTGGGAATCATCATCAGCTTGCCTCGTCATATTCTCCTGAATCGCATCCTCGGTCTCAAATGTCTACCCTTTCAGAGGTGATTTTAGCTTAGGTAGGTAATTAATCAACGTCGCACTAGAGCAACACAACGGACTATTGGCGACGGTCCGGGATCAATTCCGAAGGGAAAGACCTCTAAAAGATCAGAGGACAACACCTCTTAATTTTGAACCGAGGTCAGATGACGAGGTCACACCTGAACTAACACCCCACTCTCCAAACTTCCATACCACTGCGACGTGAGGACATTTGAGGCCACGGCAGATTTGAACATGCATTAGCTCACATGTACACGATGGTCTTTGGTTGGATCGAGTTTCGAATTCACAACCCTCTAGTTGCTAATATGTTACTGCTCTAACAGGGCTACCGCAGCCCGATTTTAGCGTAGGAAAATCCTGAAGTCGCAGGGTGACAAATCCGGGCTGTAGGGAAGGCCGAGTCATTTGGGTGGTGCTTTATTGAACTAAAACATCCTGTACTAGATGTGATGAATGAGTGCAGCCACGTTTCACGCTAGGATCCTTCATTAAAATCACGAATACAGTAGTTTTTTGAATCCCCAGATCCTATTCTCGCGCAGTCAGTCGCCGATCTTTGTTGATTGCAGTCTTTTAACATTTTCAGGTGTCCAGCCTGTCGGAGGCCTTCCAGAGCTTAGATAACTATCGACAGATTCCGGACACCTTTGAAGCGGCTTTAACACATTTTTCTTGGCGCTGCTCTCATTGCATCGTTCCAGAAATATTTTTAATTAACTGAATAGTTTTCGTGGACGAACTATTTTCAAGTTTAACACAAAATGTGAAGCAAATTCGCTGCTCTACTTGCTTGCCCAAGGCCGTCTAGAATCCAAAGGATTTGTCCAATGAGTTCGAGAATTTTCACACATGTACAGTCGCGGAAAAAAAAAGAAAATGCCCCTCTTCATTCAAACAATTTTAACAGAATAGCAAATTCAAAGATGGCATTCAACAGGGAATAACGTCTTCTATCAATTCATATGCATAGCATTTGCATAAGGGCATAACATTTGCAATCCCCTATTTTGACACAAAATTTAACCTCGGATACCAAATTCCATGTCATTCACGAATACAGAAAGTTTGGAGCTCCTAATGTTAAATTAGTTTCCCAGACTTTCGTGGATAGCTTCCGGAATATTCCTATAGCGCTGATATTTTGTAGCATGTTACCAATTAAGGTACCCAAACAAAATATACATAATGTTTCGGTTTTTAAATAATTTTTAGTTTGCAATGTTAATTATTAAATTTATATTAAAAAATTAAAAAAAGATTATGAATAGGAACCTTGATATATTTTGACAGAAACGGATTCAGAAAGACTTAATATTACCATAAAAAATTTCAGGTCTTTCCTCTGGATAGTGTTTGCGCTACGCTTAAATTTTCGTCACTAAGATGATTTTAGGGGGCATCCAAAAGTTGAAAAATGTATGACAAACCTGAAGAATGTGTAAATTTTTGAAAAATATCATTTATGTAATCTGATAAACATTGCCTTCTATCTGTCATATGTGGTACAACTGAATAATGATCAATCTAATAGTAGAGATGGGCAAACCTATATTTTTACGATAACAGTCTTAACGGTAGAAATAACTTGCGATAGCAGTTATTATTAACTGTTATTATGAAATGCTTATTTAGTAGTTACTGAATAAGTGCAACAGTTATCATTAACTGTTAAAAATTGAAGTTGACTATGAAATCAAACAGTAAATATTGATTATCATTCTTTCTAAACTTCTCATCCATCAAGATCTGGTCAATTTTGCTAATGACGAGATACCTCGTCAAGACAACCATTAGAAGGGTTAAGGTTCTTTTTAATCTTTTTTTAGTCAAGCAACAAATGAACAGTTCCTGATTAACTACGATAGCGAATCGATCTACGAATAGCGTCTTTCAATGTGGAGATGATCCCTGAAATGGAGAGAAATTGAGGCATCAAAACATGGTGTTGCCACTGGTGTTGGAAATTTGCCATTGGTATTACAATTGGAAATTTTGTTGTTTAAGCCAAATTTGATATGAAGACGGCCCCTTATTCAATGTTATCGCATTTGAATTTTTAGAGGACGTTTTTCCCTATTGAATGATATCTTTGAATTTGCTCTACTATGAATAGTAATCGAAATAAAGGGTGGGGTGGTTCGTTTTTTACGCGTATGTACAGTCGCGGAAAAAACGAACCAGCCCTCTTCATTCGAGCAATTTTAACAGTACAGAAAATTCAAAGATGGCGTTTGACTAAAAATAAGGTATATAAATTCAAATGCATAAAATTTGCATAAGAGCCCGTCTTCATATAAAATGGAGTACCAACGTCATAATTTCCAATAGAACCTCCTATTTTGACACACAATTTCAAATCTATATCAAAATTTAACTTAAGTTACCAAATTCCATGTCATTAGGTCTTACCGTTCCGAAGTTAGTACAGAAAGATTGGAGCTCCTAATGTTAAATCAGTTTCAGTTTCTCAGACTTTTATGGATATCTTCCTAAATAACATTTCTATAGCGCTGATATTTTGTACCATGTTACTGTTAAGCAACCCAAACCAAAGCCACCTAATATTTTATTTTAAAAATAGTTTTTAGCATGAAATAATAATTATTAAATTAATATTTGAAAAATTTATGAATTGAACTTTACTATATTTTGATGAGAATAATAGATTCAGAAGGACTTTTAATATGACCATGCAAAATTTCAGCTCATTAAAATAATCAGTTTTGAGTTACATTAAATTTTCCTTATTATGACGATTTTAGGGGGCAACAAAAAGTTTAAAAAACGTCTAACAAACCTGAGGAATGTTTAAATTTTTGAAAAATGGTTGGAAATTTCATTTATGTTTTTTAAATCTAAAATACACTACCTTTTACTAGTTATGTGTCGTATAGATAAACTCTAGTAATAAATGATCAATTGAATGACTCACTCTATTCATTTTTTGGATGATGGGAACATCAGTTCGATTGCATTAAATAATTGAAGGTAGGCTTTTTGGTTGCTACATAAAAGCGAACGCTAATTGAAAAATTAACATTTATTAAGAATACTAGACGATACAAAATTATACGGAACATCGATCAACACTTTCTCCGTTCTAATTGTTTTCATTTCCAAAATCTTTTTATCACATTTTAATCATGGTTACAATTCACATTATCGTTTGAGCTCGTATAGTAAATATAAAAATTCTCGGTTCGTTGGCACTTGTATAATAAATAAATAATTCTCGAATCGTTTACACTTGCATAACAAATATAATAATTCTCGGACAGTTGCACGCGCTGACAAACTATCCTGATGCGCTCCTTGGCTGGTAAGTTGCATCGCTGCCGCATGAACCGTTCTATATTAACCATGGCTGAATACTTTCCGGGCAGATACAAATTTCGTTCGGAATATTTTGTTTCTTACTTCTTATATTTGCCTTTTGAAGTTCAGAACAGAGGTTGAAATAAATATTCGAATAACTCCCTGCTTTCAGCGTTCGTTCTGGGGTTGAAGAGAATATTTTCGGATAAAATTATTCCAATCCGTAGAGAACGATTGATGTTTCCGGTCTTAAGATTAGATTTTTCCAGAATTTTAATCTAAGGGGAAATTTTTCCTCTGTACCATTCCAGCTTAAAAATTTAAAAACAGTAAATGCAGTAAAAAATTTAAACACACTGTGAAACATTTTTTTCTTTTAAAAACTTAAGTTAACATCTTGACATCGTATTTTCTCTCATTATTCGAAACTATCATAATTTATTTACATTTTTCTCAATTTTTAAAATAATATATTAAGATCTAATATATCTTTTCGACTAAAGAATTTGGCATTGGTATATAAAAGAGAAATTTAGCATCACTTAAAAATCTAAAAAGATAAATGACAATTTTAAAAAATGCTCATACGAATTATTTATTTTCTGCATAGCTCATAAATGCAATAAAGATAGACTTATAAGAAGCTTGATTCAATACAAGCAGCAATTGGATAAAATTAACATTTATATATAATTTTCAGTTTACCTTTAGTGATAAATACATATGGTAGAGTATGTTGAAGAACGTAATATTTTTTAATGTATCAAATTGAAAAATTGAAAATTTAAAATTTAAATATTTCTATATTAAACTTTTTCTGCTGGCTAATATAGCAATATTTTATTAAAACATTTACTTTCATTAAATAAGTCTTTTAGTAAAATCCTAGATTTAAAAGAACGATTTACTGTTAAAATTTTTTATTCGAAATGGAACAATACTTTTTGGAAGTACTTCTTTTGCAGTAGGGATAATATCTTAAAAAAAGAGCAAATGAATGTTTCAAAATCGTATAAATGTGAAAGATGAATAAAAATTTATGTAAAAATGAATCTTAGGTGATACTTGATGCGATTAAAATTTTAAAATGTAGAACCAATTTAAAAGGAAGAGCCTATTTGGGTACACATTGGTATCAATCCAAGGCTTAGAAAATATTATTATTAGACGTAAGAAAGCTTGAGAGAACTTGTTGAGGCAAATTTTTTTTTTCAAAATATTGAACTTTTCTATTTTTAAGTTTACTTTGTATTTTTATAGAAAATTTGGTATCATTGATGAAATATAACTTATGTTCGCATTTTCAAAAATGTATCATATTTCCCACAAAACAAGTATGAATTACTTGTCTTTGTAGGTATGGGTAGATTATTTGAAACGCTCCGATTTCAAATGATGCCCCAAACATAGATCCAATTCATGTCCAAACACTTATGCATAAAAATGTCTCCCACTAGACTACATTTAATTTTGAATTTTGTGTTACAGATATGTCATAAATTTTATTAATCAGAATATAGAGAGAACTACACAGAGTGATAAAAGTAAATCTTGTATACTTAATAAATATTTCTAAAGTTTTATTTAATCATATACATAAAGATTTAGTGCAAGAAATTAGATCATATAAATTGAAATTGATTATTTGATAATAAAATTAAATTGAATATCATATTTGTGTCTTTATAGATGGATGGATATGGGTACTATTATGTAAATTTTGCTGAAAGATTTTACACACATACAATTAAATTCATATCTGTGTATCACATTGCAGGATTTATTTTAACTGCATTAGGTGAGTATATTCTTCTCTCTAATCAAGTATATAGCAAATAATCCTTCATTTTTGTTGTCACTAATCCCCTTGGCTAAGGTTAAATCTAGACGAAGTCCATAAAACCACATTTTTACAAGTCGCACAGGGATCAACTGTTCATCTAGGGGATATCCCACAAAGACAACGATACAATCCAAAATATGGGAAGTAGTTGCTGAAGTTGCGGAGCATGGATAATTTGAAAAGTTCTTAATTCCTCTCACAAAAATCATATATCTTGTGTGCCCACTTCTAAGTCTAGTCAGAGCAGTCTGGCGCAGTCTTGAACACTTAAAATGCAAGAATAGACCATGGACCAGTCCTTCATTTTTAAAAGGGCGTATCACCTTATTCGAAAAATACATTGTTCTGATAAAATTTATTTTCACTATTTGAAAAAAGGTAGTATCACAGTAGGCTTTCTACTCGATAACTGAATTGGTGGCTGGAACAACGTTGGATGTGACTATTTTGTAACATGTAACGTCCAACGTTGTTCCCAGCCAACAGTTCAACTTGGTGTTTAGAAATTTTAGATGAAAATGCTCCATATCTGAAACGATATTATTTGTATCACAGTCTATTATAGGTTAGAATATATTAATTATATTGCACACTGATCATGTATAAAATGTATGAAGTTCATAATGATCAGCTTCATATTTTTCATTTTTTATCTATGAATCAGTCTATGCTAATTTATCAGGAAAACTCTATATTGATTATTATAATATTAATGATTTATATAAAGTGCGATACATAATTTACGCGTATAGTTCATACTGTTCAACATGGTCACTGAATAATGGTCTACCTTCAACGTGCTCACGCCTCCCATGCCTCATCACGTGGTTTAAAACCTCATGGTCTACCTTAATAAAGCGTTTTAATTATGCAAATGATGATTTCGTTTAATGTTCGTATACACATGCTTCTCAACGAATGGCACTCGGATGAATAAATTCTATTTATAAAACTGTTAATGCCTATCAATTTATTTCCGATTTTATAAACATGCATTAATGCAGTATATTCAAACACTTTTAATACATAAAATAAAAATAATTGATTTTTTATTTCATAAAATAACGATTCTGTGGTGCAACCTCTGATGCGATCAGAAAGTTGCGTGTTCGATTCACGTCCGCGTCACCAATTGTGGCGAGTTCGGTGGCTCTGTACAAGGTTCAAGGATATCTCTCCAAGTTTCCTTACAAATTCATTAATAATGAAGGCAATATTTACAATGAACCTTAATGCGTACATGATCGAGCGAGGGACACATCAGAGTCTGTCTTCTGCCTGTCTGTGTGCGTACATTGGAATTGCCGGGGCTCTTAAGGCAATCAGATGAGCTCTTACGTCACGTAGGACGTTAATAGTTGCTCGTTACTAAAGTACTAGATAAGTACTCCGTGCGATCGCAATTACATTCAGTCAGACATAAAAACAGATTGGAACGCTTAGTATACTTTGCATACACTGGAACGTTTTATAAGATTTTAAATGAAGCACTTAATTTCGGATCATCATGTATATACAAGTCAATTTTAGTAAAAAATAAAATAAAAAAACAAACGAATTTTCTAAGAAGTAGCACCTAAAAATAAAAAAAAGAAAACATTTCTATACAGAAAAGCCGCAACTGAGGTATCAGTAGCAATGGATGATACAGAGACATACTGTTTAGTATGATATGAATGTTATCAGGAAGACAGTATTTAATGCGAAAAGGATAATTGATGGTCTAATGAAAACGGCGCCTGCTTAACGAACACCAATATCCGTTCCTGTACCTAAAATCATCCAAAGACCTACATTGAGGGAGTAAGGTAAGAAAAATTATATTCAAAATAATTATTCTTATGCACACACACACAGGGGAGACAATCCTCTACGCATAGATAGGTGTCTCCAAGAATTTGGAATAAACTTAATAAGTGACTAATAACCAAACATTATTTTTTCGATATTCACAGTAATGATATCGTATTCTTAACTTTTATCTCTTGTTTTTTACATATTAAGACTTAAAAAGCTACTTTATATTGAAATTCAAATTAGGCGAATAACTAGTACAAGTTATACATACATTTTACAATATTATCCTACAAAAGGTTTTATAGATTAATGAAACCGATAATTTGTGTTTGTTATATACTACACATTCCATCACCAAATATGATTTAACTCTTTAAGGCACACGATTTTAAAGAAAAAAAACCCAAGTTGCACAGAATTTTTTATTCACTTATTCAGCTTCAAAATTAGTATAAACATCAAATAACATGTTTTTTATTATAAAACGATTTATTCACTCATAATAAATTTTTACGAAAAAGAACAACATTTACCGTTATGAAAGACAAAAATTGCACCACGCAATTCGCCAACCTTAATCACAACATTATCAACAACTTACTAATGCGTTTTGACATTTGTAAATTTAGTTTTCAGTTATTTACACATTTAGCATTGACAATGAAAAACTTTAAATAAAATATTAAACTGTATGACTGAGTAATTTCAACTTTCTGAGGTGGGCTAAAAAATATCCCACCATGCATAAAAAGCTAAGCAAAAGGTGAGACAGTTTTTAACCCACCTAACCCCAAAGAGTTAATAGAGAAACCCATACGGATTTAATTAATATAATTGTTAAGTGGTCGAAAATACAAGTACTTCCCTTATTATGGTTTTAATAATTTTGTGAAATGGTTCTTAATTAGTCGTAGATCATTACAGGAATAAATATTATTGGTATTTTATTTCTGTACAAAGCATTAGTTAATATTATATTTCCTTGTATACGAAAATGTGAAGTTTTGTATATCTGGCATTCTCTAATAACAAATAAGGAAATAAAGTTTGGATGTACGAGTAAAGATATTAGGTATGGATATGGCCTATCTGTTAATTTGAGATAGTTTGTTATAATTGAAACGAAGAAACACAAAACCATTTCGTTGACACTTCTATTTTTCGTGTCAAATATCATTTTTATTTCTTTTCTAAACAGAATCTATATAACATTTTATTGAACATTCGAAGGAGTGAAATTAGAATGCCATCTATTTGATAGAATAGTGTAAGGAGGCCATGATCATAAAATTTCTGAATTAGCTCTTTAAAAAGAACCTTTGAAGCTGAAGACGGTTTAAAGCAGTTTCTGTGAAATGAATTCCGTTTATCTTGTGATTTTGCTGTTGCAATATTGATTCATTCATTCGTTTAAGGTTTGTTTCAAAAACCTTGAAAATTATTGAAATTCGTGGTGTTGTTGCCCAAAGATTTCTGTTATTTATTCATTTTCATGTTTCCAATTTTTACTATTTTAAATTAAATTAACATAACATCGGCGTCGATAGTAATACCTCAGAAGAAACCATAAATCGCTGTTTTTTATGCACACCTAAAGACAAAGATCTTCTATAGTAATACCTCCACAGACTATTCCACAGACTTTACAATTGCGACTTTTGTTTAAATTTTATGCTTTAAGGAGCGCCACTTTTAAAGCAAACTGGACACTGCTTAAATCAACTTTAATTTCGTCAAGTAGAATTGCAAGGTAATTCCACGTTAACTAAGATCTATTTCTTATTCTTTACTCAGTCCCTGATATTTCAGTAATTAGTAAAAGTTAAACAAGCTGATGCATAGGATGCGGTTTATGAATAATTCTTTGTTTGAAGACTTTATAAACTGAATCAACGCTGCTAAATAAAGTAATCTCCCAACAAACCATTTCGCCGACTTTACAATTGTGACTTTTGCTTACATTTTAAGCTTTAAGGATTTCCTACGGTGATTCTATTTTTAAAGTATATATTTCGAGTATATCGTTCTCATAAAAAAGACAAAAAATAATTAATTACAGCTTCAGGTAGGTGCTTGAATTAACGTCGTACTGGAGCAACACAATGGGCTACTGGCTACGGTCCGGTATCAGTCCAGAAAGGAAAGATCAGAGGACAATACCTCCTAATTTTGAACCATGTGCAGATGACGAGGTCAACACCTGAACTGGCACACCACTCTTCAAACTTCCACACCAGGCCAACGTGAGGACATTTGAGGCCACTACAAATCTAACGTGCACCAGACCCCACGTACACGAAGGTCGTTTGGTTGGATCGAGTTTCGAACTCGCGGTTGTTAATCCGCTACTCCTCCAACCACGTTACCGGGATCATTACTTTCTCAGAAGAAAGTATTTTAAAGACACTTTTAAAGCAAACTGGATACACAGCTTAACGCTAGCACGTTAACTAAGGTCTATTTTTGATTCTTAATTCAGTCTCCGATTTTTCAGTAATCAGTAAAAGTTAAAAATGCCGATGCTTACGATGATGTTTATGAATAATTCATAGCCTTCATAAACTTAGAAGCCCAACACTGCTGAATATCAATTTTACCCTAGAAGAATTGAAAGACATTGCTGCGCTTCCCATGTCTATTATTTTTGACTTTCAGTTTTTCAGATTATCCTGCAATTCGGGTAAAATTCAAAAGCGTCGTTCCTCAAGACACAAGCCATGGTTAACGCTTTGTTAAATCGGAAACTATAACTGAACTTCAGTTTTGCTAGATATGCAATAACACGTTGTACGAGGTGTTATTTATTATTGTTTCAAGTCTTAGATTTCTGTAGTAGCTGCTAAAATGACGATGTTTGCTAGACGATGATTGTATGGCTTGCGAAAGCCTATAAACGAATTAAAAAATTGATCTGCCTTTTTTTAGTTTCTTGTACTTATTTTGAAATCAGTCTCCAGGTAAATCTCAAGGAACAGTTAACTATTTTTTACCTTTAAAAAGAATAAATAATGTATGTGACAATTTTGCTACAAATACATTTTTAACCTATATTTCTATCACGGAGGCTGATATATTTTTAATGATATCAATAACAACTAGTAATCTGCTTCAAACGAGTGTTTTGTTTAATTTCTTATTTAATTGTATTTGTGTATGTCTTTTTTCTTTTATTTTTTGGGTCATATTGTTTGTTCTCTGTATCTTTATGCGGAGAAACAACAATTAAATGAAATTAAATAAATAGAATAATTTAATTTCAATTTTATCAGATATAAATCACGAAACATCGTTACTTTGTCCTGGGTCTATTATTTTGACTCATTTTCAGTTTTTCGATTTAATTAATAAAAGTTTAAAGTGCGGGTGCATCACGATGCTGTTTATGAATTGACCAAAACTGTTATATATCTAAGAACAAAACTGAACTCAGTTTATAACACAAGACATACAAGTACATGCTACATTTTCTGATGTCTGTTATGATCTATTTATTTTGTTCTCCCGATTTTTCAACAATTGGTAAAAGTCAAAAGTACCGGAACACACATATCTCGTCGGATTGCTGCAAAGACAAGATATATATAACTGCATTTTTTCGTCTTAAGTACTTTCACACATATAATAACCATTTCTGCTGCGCTTGTGCTTGATAGAACACTTTTCGCAGAACATACTGCATACGATTTTATGTGTGAGAGTACTTAACTAAAAGAAAAAATGGAGTTATCTTGTTTTTGCAGTAACCCGACGATCTATATAAATTGTGACCGAAGCTTTTATAAAAACGTAAACGATTGAATTTCAATTTTATCAGATAGCAATCACAAGGCTTCGTTACGTTGTCCTCGGTCTATAATTTTTGTTCACTTTCAGTTTTTCAATTTCCAAAAATTAATAGGAGTAAACACTGCGATGCTTGTATGGTTTCCGAAAACCTTTAAACTTGTGAAACAATTGAATTACAATTTTATCAGATATGAATCACAAGGTATCGTTACATTGGGTCAATGATTTTGACTCATTTTTTCGATTTCCGGTAATTTAATAGGAGTAAACATTCCGATGCCTGTAAGGCTTCCGAAATCCTACGAACTCGTAAAACAATTAAATGTAAATTTTATCAGATAAGAATCACAAAGAATCATTGGGTTTGTTATTTTGTCTCATTTTTTCGGTTTCCGGTAATTTAATAGGAGTAAACATTCCAATGCTTGTTTGGCTTGCGAAATCGTATCGTCGTAAAACTAAAGTGATATCGGACCAGTACTCATGTAAGTAAATGTTTCAAAACTAAACGTGCGATCGAATGGTGCTGCAGGATGTACACACGGGGGTCGGCTTACCGTATCCTTAGGGCTGGAGACAGGTGGATGCAGGGTGTCGTTTCAGAGGCACCATCCGATCATCAGCCGCCGTCCATTGTTTTGTCCTCTTTTTTCGGTTGCGGCTCATCGTCCTCTCTGGCCGAGGTCAGGACTTCCTGGGCCCTCGCATCCCTTTCGGTAGATGTCTCGCACAGAGAGAGCCTTGGATGGAGAAGAGAGAGAGAGAAGATGCGGAGGATGACGCGCGGAGGGATTCTCGGAGGCGAGAGATACGGACGCTGGCTGCAACGGCTTCTGATGACGTCAGCGGCCGCAGTTACCGTGTGGGAGGGCGCTGCGGTCGCTCCTGACGCCCCTGACGCAGTTCGAGGTTGGCGATGACTTTCGGCTCCTCGGGCGTTTGTTGGGGGTTTCGGAATTTTTAAGTTTTTCGAAATCGATTTGTTTTGGTATAAGAAATCGGCAACTGTAATGAAACAGGTCTCGATTTCTTTGTTTATATCGATTGGATGCGAATCAAATATTAAGCCTAGACGAGATGCTTGTGAATAGGAAAAAGGTTACTCGGGTCTTTTATATACGGTCGTGACCTCTTTGAATTTAAGCTGAATTTCAGAGAGAAAAATTAACTGAAATCCTTTTTTTTTATTTATTACTGTAGGAAACGGGGGACGCTTTTCAACCTCCGTTGATTTTTAAAAGTATCTTGCAGACTAGCTTCAAATATCTTTTTTCACAAGTTGCCCAATTTCTATTAAAATGTTGAAGTAAAAAGAAAAGTAGGATAAAATTGTTTTTGTCTAATAGGATTTTAACTTTTTTAAAACAATAGGATAGATTTTAATGTCCTGGATAAGAAATAATGTTCTTTGTAAATCCTGAAATATGTTTAAAAAATCATTTAACCCTTCTAGTTGTTTCATCGAGGCATCTTGCCATTCGAAGAAAACTGACCGGATCTTCATGAACAAGATATCTCGTCAGTAGAACTAAACTGACCAGATCTTGATCTCGTCATCATAAAAAATCAGCAATATCTTGATGACGATATAACTCATCATTACAAAAATTGGTCAGATCTTGATGGACGAGATATCTCGTCAAAACCACTTGGAGGGCTAATAACAATGTCTTTAAGGTAACTATTTTAACATAAAATCTATATATTATATAATTATCTCACTTCGCACTGTTACAAAACTGCTTGCTTTCTGGAATGATTGAAATATTGATCAGAAATTGAATAGTTTGGAGTATTTCATTTTTTGAGTCAAAGGCATTAATTATTTATGTACTAATGAAAGCTTTCGTGCTTGTAATTTAAATGATGATGTGTTGCATTAAAAGTTTGTTAATACTTTTCATGAATCGAAAATACTTGTAAAGTTTGAGAAGCAAACTCTGCTTTATGCATTCTTATGCACCATTTCCCAAAAGTCCAAAAGAACTTTTGTGGCGATCTCAGTTCGGTGATATAGAGGCTATAGTATTTTTTCATTGCTGGATATCGGTTTCTATTTCCACTTCTCAGATTCTGAACAGTTTAGATTGATGTTAAATGCATAGACGGGAAATTATGATATTACATTGCAATAGTATTAGTTTAACTCAGTGAAAGAATTCATTCTTACATTCCTTGTTTCGAAGTAAAAGATGTCTTGTAGAGTACGACACAATTTAAAAATTTATATGGAGTAAGACAAAATGCTTCCAGATCTAATTAACATGCTTCAAAAAGGTTTTCAAGTCGTTTAACCCTCCTGGTGGTTGTCTCAACGAGGTATCTCGTCATTAGTAAAACTGACCAGATCTTAGTGGACGGGACATCTCGCCATTCGAAGAAAACTGACCAGATCTTGATCTCGTCATCATCGAAAAATCGGCGATATCTTGATGACATCTCGTCGAAACTACTTGGAGGGTTAAAACTTCAAACCTGCACATTCCTTTGTGGGAATGAGACAAGCCAATATTTCGCTTCTGTCACCCTCCTTACTGGATTTTGTGATGGACACAATTACCACAATTGTGGCATTGTGTCCATTACAAGATACAATGTTGAAAAGTTTTCAGCTTTTCAACATTGTATCTTTGATGTATAACCTTTGACTCCTGAAAAGAAATCGAAAGACGTAATGCCCGAAGAGTAGGTTGGTGGTTTTTACGGTGCAAGGGTCAGATCTAACCATGTTGCGTCAAAAAATGTTTTTTTCTGTTAAGTAAATGGACATGCGCACATAAGAAATGTTTTTACAGACACAGAAGACAGAAATGCACCCAGGATAGCTACATGAATCTAACCTGCGCCGCCCACAGCTCGCAGACTGCTAACGAGGTGAGCAAACTGACTAAGCCACTCAGAAGACCTGTCGATATGATAGTTGAATTAACTTCGCTCTGGAGTTACACAACGGGCTATTGGCGAGGATCGGGGTAAATCATGAATGGCAAGATCCGCGGACGACACCTCGTAATTTTGAACCAAATAAAGAGCTGGACAGTATATTTTGTAGTAACAGGCTAAGTGTAGGAAAGGTGTTAGGGTCACCTTAATACAAACGAGGTAATCCCAATATAGACCAGATAACGTCATGTATGGTAGGGTTAGCATAGTCAAGGGTACACAACTTGTTTTTAGTTTTAGATACTCGTATTTGATAATTCGTACTTTGAAAGAGTGATGTTTCTTAATTATTAAATAATAACGAATATAATATTAAAATTACTGTAGACTCGCTTGTAACGACCCAGAGGGAATTTTCGCTGGGGGGGGGGCGTTACAGCAAATGGTTGTTATATCGAACATTCCTCTTTCGTTTTTGGGGGAGCATAGAAAAGGAAATGTCGAATTTCTTGCATTATAAATTTTTTCAATTTCAGAAGAAAAGCACTCTGTCTCTTATGAAACTAATCCTTAATGAACAAGTGACAATTAAAGTACAAAGTACAAGTATAGTAAAAAATGTATAAATGAATAAGTAAAGTTAAATTTTAAAGGTATGTAGGTATTTTTAATTAACGTCGCACTGGAACGTCGCAACGGGCTATTAGCGACGGTCCAGGATGAACCCCGAAGGGAAATATCCAAGGACAACACCACGTAGTTTTGAACCACGGTCAGATGACGAGGTCACACCTGAGCTGGCACCCCACTCTCTAAATTTTAAAGACTGATGAAACTGATTTAGGGCGAAGCACTGCAGTAATGAACAAAGCAGAAGGTGGTACATATTACTAGCACTTACATACTTTCTAGATTTTCTTGAAAATTCTGTTATTTGTGTCTGCTGCAAAATCTGTCTGAAATATTCAAAGATGGCGATTTGGCAAGATTCTAAAAACTCTAAACTCTAAATCGCCTCAACGAACCAGGAGACACCCCCAATTGAAGGCCACTGTAACGAGATTTTTACCTTTTCCATGGTCGTTATATCGATCCCAAAATAGCATTTCAGCTCATTCCGTTATATCGCAGAGTCGCTAAATTGATCGTCGCTATAAAGCAAGTACCACTATAATATAAAATGATATATTTAAAACGTTTAGTTTTGTATGATTTAAAGCGAGAAATGGGAAAGGAGTTATCTGTAGGGGTACTCCGAAATTCAGAGTTCAACTGTTGCTCCATCCCACACTGAGTAAAAAAATAATGAATTTCGCTCAACTTTGGTTCGTCAGCTGATATATTTTACAAATCGAGGGCACATGCTATTTGCCTATTGTGGAATGGTAATAATGGATATCTATCTATATATATAAAGCAGAGTTGTCGTCTGTCTATACAAATCCACACCGTTTGACCAATCCACACCCAATTTGGTACACTTATTCTTCAGAACACCGCGGGTAACGTAGGCTACATATTAACCCCCGTTTTGTAAAGGGGGCTAAAAAGAATTCCAAAACACCATACAAATAACTGAGTATTTTTACGATTAATGTCAGACCAAATCACCAAATTTGGTACAATCCTTCCTTAGATTCTTACGGGAAACATATGCTATATATTAACCACGTTCGATTTGTCCTGGGTTTGTAGACGCGGCTAAAACCAATTCGAAATGCCCATAAGAATAACATTACGATGAATTGCAAACAATTCAACCAGAGCAACGCCGGGTAATTCAGCTAATAAACAATATAGTTCAGGGATTCATTTGCCACACCTTAAATATGCATAATTTGAGCAATGGAATTGCATAATATTGCTAAAACTAAATTGAAGGGCTCGCCACTCTAATGAAATTCTTCAGCAATCTTATGACAGAAAGCAATGAGAAATCTGGTCAGCATAGATAAGAAAATATGAGAGAATATTAGCGTCAAAAAATGCCCAATCGCCTTTGAACAAGGGAACGGGATGAAATCGAAGTGAATGTTCAGAAGCTAATTGTGGTAACATGACAACGGCATTTGCCATGTATTTTATTGGGAATGCGAACTAAATCAGTAAGATGTACACAATGCTGTAATATATTTTTGGATGATTATATTTAGGAGCATCAAGCATGAATTCCACTGTAGTCCAGTTGATAGAGTCGCGAATTAAAAACTCGCGGGTTGCGAGTTCGAAACTCAATCCTACCAAAGAGCGTCGTGTACGTAGGGGCTGGTGCACGTTAAATCTGTCGTGACCTCAAATATCCTGAAAATGGCGGAGTATGGAAGTTTGTAGAGTGGGGTGCCAATTCAGGTGTGACCTCGTCATCTGACCATGGTTCAAAAGACGAGGTGCTGTCCTCGGATCTTTGATACGGCATTTATCACTAGTAGCCCGTTGTGCTGCTCCAATGGGGCGTTAATTCAACTACCTACCTACCCAGGTATTTGGAAGTTTAATTAACGTCACACTGGAGCAACACAACGGTCTATTGGCGACGGTCCGGGATCAATCTCGAAGGGAAAGATCCGAAGACAACACGAAATTTTGAACCACGGTCAGACGACGAGGCAGCACCCGAGCTGGCATCCCACTCTCCAAACTTCCACACCACGCCAACGTGAGTACATTCGAGGCCACGACAGAGTTAATGTGCCCCAGCCCTCTTTGTAGACGACGGTGTTTGGCTGGGTTCGAACTGGCAATCCTCCAATTGCTAATCCGTTACTCTTCTAACCGGCCCGACCTACCTAACCAACAAGTAGATTTCGAATTTTGGTTCTTCAGATAAACAGCTCAGGGGTTGACCTCATCATCTGACCTTGGTTAAAAAATCACCAGGTGCTGTCTTCGAATCTTTCCCTTCCGAACTGATCCTGGACCGTCCAGGGTAGTCCATAGTGTTTGTTGCTCCAGTGGGTAAATTCCACTGCATACTTACCGCTCAACTTTAGTGCGAGAGAAACTTGTTCTTGAGCTTTGAACTGAATCCTTCAATGCATACTGTTTGTCCAGAGTGATATTTCCACGCTAGCATGATCTTTCTCTAGGTATCAATTAATACTGATTCTTAATGTCCTCGCGTTTGTAATTGAATTATGGCGGAGGAATAAATCCCTTTTCACCGAATGGTGTTCAAATATTAATTAAGCCTTCTAGTGAATAGAGCGCCGCAGAAGATTGTGCTACATTACTCATTTCAGAGCTCTTGTGGCACTCAAGTTCCTGGTTTATCATTAAACTATAAGTGAATCTTCTGTTTGGTAACAGAAATTTTACATAATCTAAAGGTAATATGCGGACAGTTATTGTATTGCTCTCTTATTGTTTCTGGGCTTAAATCTTGTAATGCTTTGTATAAGTTGCATATAAGACTAAAAGTGATTTTTATAAGAGCAGTCTTTTATAAAATAGTGTCTTCATATTATAGAAAAAATCGATGAACAAAAATTACTGTAATTTTCTTTAGTTATGTGAAGGAAATTATGCTTTTATACGGTGTCACATTTTAAAGGATTTAATGTCGTGTTCGGTATATTCTTGTTTAAGTGAGAATTCCGCTTGATTTTAGATTGTATGAAGTATACTTGCATAATTCATTTAGATTGATATCACGAATTTTAGAATTAGAGGATAAAATAACGAGAGACAAAGGTGGTATCTGAAGTACGTTCTTTATATCACAGTTATCAAAATATTTTGCCTGATTTCCAGAAATATTTACGATTTTCGATATCTAGAAAGGTCATAACACTGAAATAATTGCTTTCTAAGTAGCCCATTTAATTAAACTAGCAGAAAAGCGCATATCTTCGCTATGCTTTGTTAATTGTTTATACCTATTGACGGCAAAGTGTCGTTGCACACATTTCTCATCGAATTACTACGAAAATATTTACGTATATTCATATTTCGTACGGGGCCGTCGTGACTCAAGGGGTATGTCCACTGCGCTAGCAACCTTCAAGTTATAGGCGATGCAGGTTCGATTCCTGTAAGGTACATTCCTCCCTGGGTGTATTTCTCTCTTCTGTGACAGTAAAACTTTCATTGTGTGTGTTTGTATATTACTTGATATTGTATTCTTATGGCTGGCGTAGCATGGCCAAATATGGCCACATATTGCGCCAGACACAAGACATAAAAATCTATAACAGTCTAACCAAAATCTATAACAGCATTTCGTGTACCTTTTACTGGTGCTAGTTCTTAATTCCAATAAAATGCATGGCGAAAACCTGTCATGTTACTATAATTAGCATCTGAACATCCAGTCTCATCCCATTTCTTTGTTGGTCACGGTAGCCTGGTTGGAAGAGTAACGGATTAGCAACCGGAGGGTTACGAGTTCGAATCCAACCAAAGACAGTCGTGTTCAAAGGGGGCTGGTGCACGTTTAATCTATCGTGGCCTCAAATGTCCTCACGTTAGCGTGGTGTAGAAATTTGGAGAGTTTGGTTCCAGCTCAGGCGTTGCCTCGTCAACTGACCGTGGTTCGAAATTACGTGGTATTGTCCACGGATCATTCCCTTCCTGGGGTGATCCCGGACCGTCACCAATAGCCCGTTGTGTTGCTCCAGTGCGACGTTAATTAAATAACTACCTACCTACCCACCCATTTCTTTGTTCAAAGGCGATTTGACATATTTTAACCAGTCTAAACCTATTTTCATTCATATTTTTTTCTGCGCTAACTCTGAGCTTTGAGATCTTTTAGATCTCTCATTGCTCTTTTCATCAGACTACTGAAGAACTTCGTGAGAGAGTGGTGAGCTCTTCCGTGTAGTTTTAGCAATATTATGCATCTCTATAGCTCAAATTCACTTAACTTGAATTCTCTTTCCAGTCCTTGTAAGTTAATAAATAGTCAACAGCTTTAAGATAATGAACTTAGGATTCGTATCTGTTCATCATGACATAACACAGACATGAGAAATAAATATTTTTTTGCGGCGAACGTTTGAATATGTGGTGCAGCTGTATTATACTACTCGTTTGGTGGCAACGCTCTTGGCGCACTTTTTTATGTCGCCAAGGAAAGAATTCTTAGAAAAAATAGTTATTTAAACGGAAAATAATAAGCTTTAGCGGAAAGTAATGGTACAGCTGTATATGATATGCCTCGTTTGGTGGCAAGGCTCTTGGCCCGTTTTTTGGCGCACTTTTTATGTCGCCAAGGAAAGAATTCTTAGAAAAATTGTTTCTTTTAAACGGAAAATAATCAACTTTAACGAAAAGTAATTATCGGGAAAAAATACAAAACCTTGAGAAAACATGTTTTTTTATCGGAAAAAAATTTAAACTTTCCCCTTGCCGAGGTTGCCATAAAACGGGAATAACCCTAATAAAGATGGGTTGCCTTCACCTGCCATAACTCGCTACTAAAAGTGCGCCAAGAGCGTTGCCACCAGACGAGGCGTATAATACAGCTGTAACGAATAGAGGAAAATCCAAATTTCGATGTGTTGATTCAAATCGTTGACCACTTTTCCGCATCACGTACATGCTTTACGTTGGGAAAATGGAACATTTAATAACGTCATGCATATATACATGCAACATACATGCATGCAACATATAACCTCATGTAAAATACGTGAAACAATGCCAAAAATGTATTTAAATTTCAATAGCAAATATTATGAGATTTATTTAAACTTGTAGATTAAAGTTTTTAAGTTGAAGTTAAGCAAACTATTTTCTTTACCTAGTTGCAAAGAAGCCTTCAATTGAGTTTGCGGTCCAGACAAAGCTTATATTTTATTAAACAGGAGCAGAGAGAGTAGTCAGCTATCATGGAAGCTTTCCTTTTATATCTCTGGTATCTCTTTTATATATATATATGTATATATATATATATGTCTTGGCAGAATTACTTTCCTCTTCCTCTACCGCTTAGCGTACCTAAATTTTCCAGGAAATATTCCAGCTGAGAAATGTAACTTCGGGCTCATTTAACAATTTCTTTACTCATTTGACCTTCAAGTAGTTTCGACGAAATATGCCGTGCATCAAGATCTGACGAATTTTGCTAATGACGAGATATCTCGTTCATCAAGATCTGACGAATTTTACTGATGACGAGATATCTCGTCCTTCAAGATTTTGCCGATTTTCTAATGACGAGATATCTCGTCCATAGAGATGTCACGGATTTTGCTCATGACGAGATATCTCGTCTACCAAGATCTGACCGATTTTGCGAATGACGAGATATCTCGTTCATCAAGATATTGCCGATTTTTTGATGACGTGATCAATATCTGGTCAGTTTTTTTCCAATGACGAGATATTTCGTCCATCAAAATCTGCTCAGTTTTGTTAATGACGAGATTCGCTCATCGAGACAACCACCAACAGTACTAACACTCGCATGCTTAAAACATGCCAGTGTGGATTTCAGAAACTGCTCTTACTGATCATCTCTACATCTCCAGAAGCTTAATTATGATATCTCTTCGAGTCCTATGGACCTGAGGCTCATAGTATTTCAGATTGATTGATTGATTTGTCGCACTACGGTCACTTTTTGCTACACGTGGTCTAGATAGATTGGGATCTACGATGGGATCTTAAAGTAGTCTTTCTGAATGAGCTTGTCAATCCGTGGGATGTCAAAAGCACCTTCGTTCATTTTAGTATAGGGCCGCAGTAGCCCGGGTGGAGGAGTAACGGATTAGCAACCGGAGGGTTGTGTTTTCAAATCCAACCAAAGACCGTAGTGTACAAAGGGAGTTGGTGCACGTTAAATCCGTCGTGGCCTCAATTGTCCTCACATTGACGTGGTGTGGAAGTTTGGAGAGTGGGGTGCCAGCTCAGGTGTTGCCTCGTCATCTGACCGCGGTTCAAAATTACTTGTTGTCCCTTTGGGATTGATCACGGACCGTCACCAATAGCCCCTTGTGTTGCTCCAGTGTGACGTTAATTAAAATACCCACCTGCCTACCACTTTAGTATATTGTAACAATGGGAATTTCCATAAATAGAATTAATAGCAGGAATCTGCTAAATATTGTCTGCATTTATAGGAAAATTAAATTGATTTCTTTCCAAATGAATATTGGAGAAAGCGGGCCATTCTGGAAACAGCGTTTTGATATCGGAAAAATAATCAAATATATATTCTCGAAAGCGTTTGAATTGACAGATGACTTTAGCTTTTAATTCTTTTAATCAAATTAAGAATCCATTCTTCAAGTTTGAAATTCATTTTATCATGTTATGTTTGACGCATTCCTTTTTTAATTTGGAGATATGAGATATTATTCAAGATGAAAATAAGTTGAAAAGAGGTTTTATAAAATGAATTGATGCATCGATAACATTGTAGTCAAAACACAAAATATTACGGAAGAAAATATATTTTGATAACTGCAAACAGAAAACAAGAAACTGTTTTATCTGTTTTAGGGAAGAGAAATTTTATACAGATAACAAAACGATTATGTAAATATATCATCCAATAAACTACATAAAAAATACGTTTTGAAAATCAGATTAAGGATACGAAATTCTTTCATCAATTGAGAGCAATTCCTCCAAAGTGGTTTCAACGACATATCTCATCCATCAAGATCTGATCAATTTTACTAATGACGAGATATCTCGTCAACAAGATATTACCGATTTTTCGACGATGACGATGAGAACAAGATCTGGACAATTTTCTTCTAACGACGAGATATCTCGTCTATCAAGATCTGATTGGTTTTATCTGGTCAGTTTTATTCTAACGAGATATCTCGTCCATCAATATCTGGTCGGTTTTCTTCTAACGAGATATCTCATCCATCAAGATCTGGCCAGTTTTCTTCTAACGAGATATCTCGTCCATCATGATCTGGTCAGTTTGACGAGATAATTCGTAGAGACAACCACCAGGAGGGTTAATCCCTCGGTAGGTAGTTGAATTTATGTCGCACTGAAGAAACACAACGGGCCATTATTTAGCATCAGGACGTTAAAATAAAGCACTCTTAAGCACACTTTAAATCCCATTTCCCTCTTTATTGATGCACTGGAGACTATTTTGTGTCACCCACAAACGCTTAAAATGTACATTATCCCTTTTATAATAAATAATTACATTCACGAAAACTTAGCAAAGTTAAATGTCAGAACCGTTTTCTTTACGAATATCGATGAGAAAAGTTCCCTAATGCCAGCGTCAGTTAGGAGGACGAATTAAAATATTAATTGCTTCCCAGGTCCCAGAGATTTACCGTACAAGTGCTAAGTCAATGTTTGACTTCGTCATAATCTCAAGGGAAAAGTTAACTTGCGAGCGTAGACTGAGGTCAGAGAATGACAAAAGGGCAAACTTCGTATTTTCTGAAGAGATAAGCATAATGCGAGTCATTTCAACAACCAGTTATACCCTCCAGACCTATTTAGAAAGTAATTTATTTATATCTGCGTACATGACTCTGTTGAAAGCAGTAATTTGCTGCATATTAGTCCCTGGTCGAACTATAGGCGCACTTTTATGTTTTACAGATTACCATAGACCAGCTTCATAATACAGTTAAATTATTATTGTTATAATGCGTAGAGAATTATAGTAGTAATCGATCTTAGATATAATACAGAGAATCTGTCTGAAGCAACATAAACTATCAAACGCTGAGCTCTGGCGTCATGAAATTTGCAATTTATTCTGTCTGGAATTCTTAGGTCAACGCAACTATTTTCAGCTCGCTTCGTCGTTCCTTAGAACCATAGAAATAAAATTTGATGTAGGCGTTTCGAAAGAGACCAATTTTTAATTAAACTCGAATCAACACAAAACGTCAAAAGCTGTGACTAGCCGAACTATCGGAAGAGGAAAGAACACAAGCAGGTAAAGCGGGTCAAAGCTCAAGAAGCTATGTAGCGACGCAACAAAACTGCTGAGGAAACAGGCGCGTCATGATTTGTTTGAAGCAGCAAAACCTCGCGTACGAAAGCTGTCAGTAAAGCTAGTATTCTATTAAAATAATGCATTTTTAATTTTTATGACGTAATTTCACTTGACCGTCGCAAAAACTTTGAACAACTATGAACATGCGCACGATGCGTCGTTCATGAGAGGCAGTAGATGTGCTATGTACATTCTGGCATTAAATAATGTTAATTTTTGTGATGTCAAACTTAAAATTATCGAACTTGCTCATTAGCCACAATTTAAGATAAAAAATGTCAATATTATTCACAAAAATATGATTAAAACAAGTGATTTCGTCACCTGAATGCAAGAACTAGGTTTGGGTTTTTGAGATAAGGGAAAAACAGTTTTCCCGTCAATACTAGTTTCATTTATACCTACATTTTTCCTTAGCCAATAGATAGAGCTTATGTGATAAAAAAGTTACATAAGCGCTTGCATTAAATTCTGTATAATCTCAGCTTTACTGATTTAACTCAAAATATACCATTTTTCGAGTTACTCAGTTTCTGCATTCAGGTGACTATTTGAAGCCTCGAATTCATCTGACTGTGGCTCAAAATGACGAGGTGTTGTCCTCGGACCTTTCCCTTCGGCATTGATCCCGGACCGTAGCCAATAGCCCGTTGTGTTGCTACAAGGCGACGTTAATTAACTACCTACCAACTACTTGCCTTGAAGCCTAGAAAAATTGCAAAGAAAAGGCGTTTGGTTGGTAGTGAAAAAACTATTCCTTTCGAGAGATTTGTACATTGGATATTTCTTTATCACCTCTAAGGCAAATAAAGGAAAACAAAGGCATTCAGGCCGGGATTTAGATCGTCCGTGGCAGAAAACCAATATTTACTCCACGGTGGAAACGCTGCTTCAAGAATTGTGTGGAAAATCGATTATCTAATACAAAAGAGTTTTAAACTAAGCTCTGAAATAATCACAACCTGCATCTGCAGAACTGTAGTGTGCAAACTTTCAAAAGTGAACCATTTTGAAGTGATGTGGTAATTCGGAGAGTGGGGTGTCAACTCATGTGTTGACAGTCATTTGACCATGGTTTAATATTACGAGGTGTTGTCCTCTGATCTTTCGCTTCGGCATTGACCCCGAACGGTCACCAATAGCCCATTGTGTTGCCCAGTACTTTAATTCAACTACCTGCTAAAAATGAACACAGGCCCAAAGAAGCTGCTGTCATGAAAAGAAAATATCCCAAATCGCTGAAAGATTACAAATTCCAAGATTTGGACTTTAGGTAGGTAGGTATCTTAATTAACGTCACTCTGGAGCAACACAACGGGCTATTGGTAACAGTCCGGGATCAATCCCAAAGGGAAAGTCCGAAGACAAACGTAATTTTGAATCACATTAGGACTTTAGGAAATAGGTAGATGTACTTATTTATGTGCGCTTTTTCTTGTAATAAATGTCGGTATGGTATTGGTATTGGTATTTTCAATTAACGTCACACTGGAGCAACACAACTAATAAATGTCGGATATGAGTTCAAATCTATTTCAAACCGAATGTTTGTGGTATTTAGCTTCATTTCAGGTTGTCTATGACAGCACATTTCAAAATTTTGTGAACAGTTTTAAGTTTGTTAGAAGGGATTACTAAAAATATAATCATAATTGTGCTGTATGGGGTGTGAAATACCTACTATAATCCTGATTTAGTTTACTAATGACTGACAAGGAACCTACCTGTGTTACAAGCAAACAAGGTTCATAACGGTCATGGTCTTTTCAATTCACTGCCATGAGGGACACATCTTTAAGCGTGTACAGACTTCACGGACCCGAGGTACTGAAGTGATCTTTTCTTTTCCCATGGGGGCCCGTGGTAGCCCGGTTGGAAGAGTAACGGATTAGCAACCGGAGGGTCGCGAGTTCGAATCCAGCCAAAGACCATCGTGTACAAAGGGGGCTGGTGCACGATAAACCTATCGTGGCCTCAAATGTCCTCGCGTTGGCGTGGTGTGGAAGTCTGGAGAGTGGGGTGCCAGCTCAGGTGTTATCTCCTCATCTGAATGAGGTTTAAAATGACGCCATCTTGGCCGCCAGATAAAAACTAATTCAAATAAAGAAATGTCAATTTCAACGCAATTCCGTATTTAATTTTAAAACACGCTTCACCGATAATTTAAAGATAAAAGTATTAAAAATGCTTTATTGTTCTACATTTCAGTTGAACTAAGGCCATTCTAGAAAAGATGGACCCCTGATCTAGAATGTCTGGCTTAGCTCGACAAAACACTCAAAGTTTCTGAAATTGCAATAAGTAAAAGATGGAAAGTTTAAAAGCAAGTAATAACATTTTCCTTATGTTACGTTAAAAAGAAAAACTAGTAGAAACTTCAACTCTACAAGTATCAGTTACATCGCTTCTAGTAAGGTAAGGCGGGGTAACTGAGTACACGGGGCATCTGAACACTCCCTTTGTATTTTTTAAAATGGATAAAGGGAATTTTTAAACCACGTATTGGCAGAAGGATGTCTTTCCTCCAAAACAACTGTCAAACCACCAGTGGCACTCCATCAGTAGAGAAGAGAAGTTATTCATAAATGGAATAGTTTTTGCTGCTTACTTGAGACACTACTCAATTCAAGCTATTCTGGTGAGTGTAATTTGATAATTACAATTAAAATAAGTAGGTCACTTTAAAGATTACACTAATTAGATTTAATTTATATTTAATTTCAATTTTTTGTTTAGTTTAAAAATTTATAAGGGGTGCTCAGTTGACTCGTGCCCAAAACTGATTAGGAGCAACTTGGTACTAGGGCTTGGGGAACTGGTTACGGGTAAGGCAAAGTTGTCCCAATACAGTACCCAGTTAAATTAGCTCAGTATCCTATTGTTAAATCTTCAAACATTAAATATTATGTTCTAGTTATAACAAGCTTTTAAGCACTGAATTTAATTTAATTTTTTCATGGTGTGCTACTTTAATTTTTTTGCTGTTTAACTTGGCTTGGAAAGTTCTCTTAAAGATTTTGTTTATAAGGTTATTTTTGATTTAAAAAGTTTAACTAACATTCATAACAATTTTCACTTGTCAGTGATTTCTGGAAATAACATGTTAATTTTAGAGTTTTGTAACCCATTTTTTCAACAGTTATTTACCTGTTATAATCAAAAGTTATTATATTTCCTGTTGTTTCACACGCATACACAAAAACGCGGGTGCCTATGTACACGCACACACAATAATTGAAAAATAATTACATAAGATTAAATAACTCTCATTACAAGTCAGTTGAGAGCATATGATCGCTGTCAGTCTACTGCTGAGGTAGAGGTTAGTGTACCTCTCACTTACAACTACAATAAAAATATTTAAATTTTTATTTTCTAACCATAAACCCAGCACTTAAAAAATATTGTTAAATAACAAAAGAACACCCCAAATTCTAAAAAGTTCTCTACTATTTCTAAATTTCAGGTGGAGGGCGCCCACTTATACTGACGATATGGGGAACTGGGGAACTGTGACCATATATAAAAATGTTTTTTACATTTAAACAAGTGATTAGTTTCAAGAAATTTTATATATTAGTATAAAGGGTAAAATCTACTGAGTACTTTGATGTATTACAGTAGTACTAAAGTTGAAAATTATAGCTAGCAAAAATGTCCGAACTCAAAATAAATTTGTGATGTAAAATCGGAACCCAGTTACCCCGCCTTACCTTATCTCATGACAACGAACAAAAATTATCTTTTCATTAGATACTTGTAAACACTCGGAGTTTTTCTAGCTCTTGACAAAACTTGTTTTTTCGAAGTTCAAGAACGCGGAAGTGATGCCAATCCCTCTTCGCTAATTGTTTGACGCCACCGAGTCTGTTTTAATCACCCCCCGGGAAGTAAACTCTGCCCCCGACTAGAAAAAACGAAGTCCGGAAGCTATTGATATGTATGGCCCACATCTCCTCGCGGGATTTGAATTCCCCTTTCGAAATCGTAGTCACGGTTACAGTTGAGGAATTTCCCGGAATTTTCCAGTATTCTTCGGAGGCGGCCATTTTGGGTATCGCATCGATCAGAGATTGGCCGTTGCCATGGCAACAGCGTTTCGGACTGCGCCGGACGCGGATTTTTTTTCAACCCACCGGATTGTTTCCGAACGGGATAGGCTGAGGAACGAAGGTATGGGCTCAAAATAACTTTCTTCGTTCCCTCACCATGAAGTAAATCATCGCTCTGGTTCGTCGGTTGGTACTTATCCCAGTGCTAGACAAGTCCTACACAAAGAAGTAGAGGTTGTACCAAATTAATTTTTCAGCTATTGTAGTTGGGTTGAAGATTTCTGCCAGACAAATGCAAAATGGGATATGGGGAGGCTGGCTCTTTTACATTTGGGGTACACTGTGAGAAAGACCTGGTACCATCGACGAAGGTCATGTGCTTTAGATGTCCAGTGCGTAGTCTTGTTAAAATGAATAGAACCCTTATTATTAGCCGACTCGGGGTTCTCGTGTTCGAAACCCAATCCAACCAAGGAGCGACGAGTACGTGGTGGTTGGTTAAATATGTCGTGACTTCAAATATCCTGAAGATGGCGTGTTGTGGAAGTCTGGAGAGTGAGGTGCCAGATCAGGTGTCGACATCGTCATCTGACCGTGGTTCAAACTTACGAGGTGTTATCCTCGGATCTTTCCCTGCGGGATTGATCCCGGACTATCGCTAATAGCTAATCGCGTTGCTCCAGTGCGACGTAAATTCAACTATCTACCTATTTTCTTTACATTTATTTAAATAAGATTTGAAATGTTAGTAAAGACTCTTTGTGATCAGTAGATATAAGCAATTGGGAAAGTTCAGCGCAGATGTATAAGCGGATCTGTGTGCCACGCCTGTATAAAACACATGTGCAAGATTTTTTGAGAGAAGGTAGGTAGGGTATTTTAATTAACGTCGCACTGGAGCAACACAACGCGTTATTGGCGACGGTCCGGAATCAAACCCGAAGGGAGAGATCCGAGTAGAATTTTGAACCACGGTCAGATGACGAGGTCACACCTGAACTGGAACCCCACTCTCCAAACTACCACACCCCGCTAACTGAAGAGAAAAGAGACAGTTTAAATGTCGGGTCCCTCATGAAATAAAGAATATGCAGTACCAAGTAATTAACCCTCCAAGTGATTTCGATGAGATATTTCGTCAGAGATCTGGTCAATTTTGCTAATGAAGAGATATCTCGTTATCAATGTATGGTCGATTTTTTTATGATGACGATATCAAGATCTGGTCAGTTTTGCTTACGTTGTCGAGACAACCACCAGGAGCTTTAATGTTTATTTTCCCATAAATGTGCTACAATTTTCTTTTCGAAGAACTAACCCTCTCAGGATGACTAAACCTAGCACTGAAGCACAGGAAGTGGGGAGGCAAAGTTATCAATAGAACTCCTTCGACAAGGACTTTGTAACATAAACACACAGTTCCCAAATAACCACCAGATGTCACATAAGAAAAGTCAGCAGTGATTCTGTAAGTGCAAGAAACTGATCAACTCCCAAGGGAGACCAGTAAACTGATAAATTCTCACAAGGATAGACACAGGTTCCTCCCTGGCGGATTATGTGAGAGGGATTTTCAGTTTAAGCAAACCACTGGAAAACGAGGATTTTATTTCCGGTTACGCAAGTCTCAGAAAACTTCAACACAAAATACTAGAGCCATCTTCATTTAGCTTTATAGAAAAGATTGGTTGGTTGTTTTAGGGTTTTATGGCGCAAGGGCCAAGCCGCGCCAAACACAAGAGAGATAATACCAAGTAAACGGACATGTTTATAATTCTGACACAGAAGAGAAAAATATTCCCATGGAAGAATAGAACCTGGCTGTTTACTTAGTTCGCTTTGGTTGATCAACCAAGACGACATGAAAAAACCAAGAAAGTTTAATAAAGTAGCGGCTCTTTATTGCGGTATATTTCAATATTTGTCTGTCCGAAACATCGCCGCTAGTATGTCATAGAATTTTGAGCTTTGTAACTTTATTGCATTTATTACTCTCAAGTTATACGAATGAAATAATTTTATTATTTCATAATAATATAATTTAATTAATAATTTTATTATATTTATAATTTTATTATATTTATAATTTTATTATATTTATAATTTTATTAATAATTTTATAATTTCATTCTATTCAACATAGAACGAAATAATTTTATTCTATGTTTTCTTCTATTCTCAACTATGATAGAGAAGATAGATTTGGGCAAACCCACACTTAAAAGGGTGTCGTGAAAGCTTGATTCATCACTTTTTATGGAACCCCCTTCCATTAAGGTTCCTCCTCTTTATTAAACCTCCGTGTTTAGTTCTTTAACCCGTTATAGTTTAAAGTAAAAATTTCAAGTAAAAATGCCTACTCTTGGGAAATTTGGAAGGTTGGACATGCTTTCTTTGCTGTGCTCTATCAGAGCCGTCCCCTAATCTTTTTTCAACCATTTTCGTTCAAGATATTGATAGGTATGGCCAGTATCGTGCAAAAGAATGTAAAGGCATTTCTTTTATTTCTCGATTTCGTGTCTTAAGTTCCTTAAAACGTTATGGAGGATATCCTGATTGTGAAATAGCGTTTATAGTATCAGTCACACACACACACACACACACATCTCAAATGCTACTGCTAACCTCAGATGCTTTTCAAGGTCAGAATGTGTAATAGATGAAATTGCTTATATGAAAGGAAAAAGCTGCAGAAAAAGTTTTGGAATAAGTTTGCTAAGGATATTAGCTCGGTTCAACAGGTTCTGGGTTCAAATTACCGTCTTTGTATGGATATACGTAGAAGTTTGGAATCCACTATGGCGTAAGTTCCCTTACGCCGTATTTCCGGGCTAATTTATCTGTAGCAAAAAATGACCGTAGAATGAGAAACTAAACCAAACCATAAGCTAATGATCTTAAGGTTCTGTATGTTATGTAAAAGTTCGTATGATTATGCTTTTCTATTCCCGAGTTGTTTTCTGGTGATACAATTTTCTATTGTATAGTTGTTAATTATTTGGGTAGATATTGTGACAGGACAATTAGATAAACTTTTTGTTGCGTTTTCAATAAGAATTAGTTGTCTGACTTTGTTGACGTCTCTCCCAACTGATATTTTTTCAGATGCGCAATGTTCCAAACTATAACTATCCTTAAATAATCACATGTTTGAATTTAATTTGCTATTTATAAAAGTTTTGCAATACAGCGATTTTATTCCTCATATTAAAAGCCATGTTGAATTTCCAAGTAGCTTGCTTCTATCACGCGAACATTTTATAATTGCGTCATCAACAAATGTTGAATTAAAATAAAAACCGAACTCGCAATTTTCATTTATGTATTCATACAGGTGCAGTATTTAGGTTTGGTTCTGTTTCGGAATAAAAAGAACCATCGGTAGTTCGTTAATAACTCATAAATTCCTTGATTACTATGTCACCACCTTTGTGGTTCCATTTTCTTACTTCCTAAGCCGAACTAATTGGGTACTTAGCGACAAAAAGAAAGAATAGAAGACATAAGTTTGAGACGAAATGGAGTACTTAGATATGGGATATACACTGCAAAAAAAATTCGTTGTATTGAAACGAATTATTTTTGGTTGATTGGATTTTAAGGTGTAAGGGGCCGTATTTGACCAAGCACAAGACAAACAATATCAGGTAAATGAACATACACATACAGAGTCTACTGGTACAGGAAGATATATATATATATATATATATATATATATATATATACCCCGGGTGGAATACAATCTGCGCCATCTACAACTCATACATTGCTGACGCAGTGGACAGATTCATTGAGCCATAGGGCCTCGAATAACTTTTTATTTCTATGGCGTTTATACTATGAGGTGCAGAAAAAATAGGATTCTTTGTCTATTCTACTGTATTCTCCTGAGTGGAAAATTGCACCTGTGATGAAATTGGCACTCCTCTGCACTACATGACGGTCCTTACATCATCATGGCATATGAGGACACCTGTCGACCACCTTAAAATCGCATAGCGCAGGAATATTGCTTGTAACAAAAGCTCGAGGGTCAAAATTATTGGCATGGTGAGATTCATAGACTCATCAAGACTTGATTATGCAAGAGATTGACATTTTTTTGCATGTTGTATATACACTGACTTGCCAAGGGATAGCAATATGCAAATTTATAAGTGGCGCTCACATTGGTTTAAAAGGGTATAGAGTCAGATGGTTCAGTCTGGCTATTGGACTCTTGAATGTCTTGTAAACCGAGTTTGAACGTGGAATGATAGTTGGAGCTCGACGCATGGGACAAAGCATTTCGGAAGTTGTTGCGACTTAAGATTCCTCTTTTATCGAGAATACCTCATGCCTTACCTTCCACAAGGAACAGCGCAGTGGCCGGCCACTTATGCCAAATGATCGAGATCCCCAACGTCTGAGCAGAAGAGTCCGTGCTAACAGACGAACGACACTGCGTAAACTGACTGCCACATTCATTGATGGACGCTCTAGAGGCGTGTCTGTGAGGTCCGTGCAGCGAAATTTGGTGTTGATGGGATATGGCAGCAGAAGACCAATTCGAGTGCCTTTACTCGCAGCACATCATCGACTTCAGCGCCGCAAATGGGCTCACGAACACATGCATTGGACTCTAGATGATTGGAAGAAGGTAGTGTGGTCCGATGTGTCACGTTTCCAGTTGGTACGAGCTGGTGGTCGAGTTCGACTGCGGCCCAAACTCCATAAAGATATGGATTCAACTTGTCAACAAGACATGGTGCAAGCTGCTGTTGGTTCCATAATGGTGTGAGGAATGATTACCTGGAATGAATTGGATCCTCTGGTCAAATTGAATCTGTCATTGATTAGGAAATAGCTATGTTCAGCTGCTTGGTGACCATTTGCAGCCCTTTATGGATTTCATTACCCCAATAACGATGTTTCAGGATGATAATGCTCCGTGTCACCGGTCCCATTTTGTTCGCGATTGATTTGAGAAGCATTCTGGACATTTCCAGCACATGATTTGGCCACCTAGATGGCCAGACCACCCCGGGGAGCATATCTGGAATATGATCGAGAGATCTGGAATATGATTCGCGTAACACCAGGTTATAGGTGTAGATCCAGCACCTAAAACCATGCAATTATAGGCAGCTATCGAGACAGCATGGCTGAATATCTCTCTTGTCAACTTCTTTTGACTAGTTGGGTCCAAGCTACGTCGATTTGCTGCACTTCGCCTAGCTATAGGAGGCCCCACACGATATTAGAGAGGTATATCTCATGACTTTTGGCACTTCAGTGTATAGTGTAATATAGTATGATTGTATAGAGGTAACAATGTATAGATGTATAACAATGCATAGATGTAACAATGTATAGATGTAATATGATTTAACATTCTGGATAGATATACCAGCTCGGTGGCATGCTCTATTCATCCCAACTACACTTATTTAAACTGATACAGTGTCATGACATTAGGCACGGGAGAGTGTGGTAGGTAAGTATTTTAATTAACGTCGCACAGGAGCAACACAAAGGGCTATTCGGGTGAGTGTGATGGTGTTAGTTTGTATATGTATTACCTCATATGCAGGAAAAGGTGGAAAGGCAAAATAATTCTGTTCATTTGTCATAGATATAAAATATATACAGGGTGGTCAGAATCGACCGCACAGTAAAAAATGACGGACAACATTTTTTCGGGTTGGTTTTCAATAAGGAATCGGCCGGTATGATTATAGTGCGGTTGATTCTGAATACCCCGTATAAATTTGTAGGAGGTTCAACTACCTATTTCATCGATTGAGATAGTTGAGAGAGAATTGAAAGAGGACAATACTTCTGCCCATCATGAAATGGTTTTTGACTTTAATTAGAATATCTTTTCGGCTTTCTCTTCGGGATTGATATCGGACCATCGCCAATAGCTCGTTGTGTTGCTCCAGTGCGACATTAATTCAACTACCCTACTCGCCCTTCGACTCTCATATTTTCGGGTCACGCTTGTAACATATTTATTATAATTATGACACGGAGTGGGTAGTTTAAGTTCGGTATATGCTTTCGTAAAATTTTCTTAAAAGTGTTTGTAGTGATGCAATTAAGACAGATTATATTAAAGATTGAAAATGCATGTTCCTATGAGAGATTTTCGGTGTACACAAGCAAATACATCAGACAGAATGGAAGATATTACTTCCGCTGCCCAAATACTCTCGCATGATACATATCGGGGTTACCTTAAAATGTAGTGTATCGCCGGTTTCGCAACGTTTGGTGTTGACCAATCAACTATCTGATATCAATGCGGAATTCATTCTTTGGAGTTTTTATTGACAAATTTCTGAAATCTTATTCGAAAAAAGAAGCCAAGTGATGTTCGGAATACGCACAGGAAACATGTTCCGTCCGCAGAAACACTAGCACCACCTACTCTTAGCTTGGTAGAAAATGCCTATCATACACACGCGGTTATAGGTAGTAAACTTATAGCTAAATTGTCTTGTTAACTTATCTTGAAGATATCCTTCTAACTTAAAAGTCACTGGATGTAATGAAATTTATCACTAGAGAGTGCTGCCCCACCCACAATTATTTTTGATCTCCATAGGAAATGAGCCAGTTTCGATTCTGTAGCACCATCTCGTAGATTTCCTCTCAGTTATCCTCTGAAAATATCTATATAAACAGTACCTAAAAGTATCCTGTTTATTTCCTATATGTATAGGAAATAAACAGGATACTTTTAGGTAGAACTATGTCTCTTGTGCATTTCTTAAATGGATGGTTGTTAATCCTTGATGTTTCTTTTGGCGTGGTATGGAAGTTTGGGGAGTCGCGTGTTAGCTCAGGTGTTGATCTCACTGTCTGACACGATTCAAAACTACGAGGTGTTTTCCTCGGATCTTTCCCTTTAAGATTGGTCCCGGACCCTCACCAACAGTCCCTTGTGGTACTCCAGTGCGACGGAAATTCAACTACCTACCTTGATTATTTGTACTCGATTTTATCACAATTGTGCACAACACGCTCTGTCGTGGTTATGAATATTAAATCCTAAACAATATCGTGAAAACCTGACAAACAATGTACGGGAAAAATAATGTAAAATCCACCACTACGAGTTTCTTCCTCCAACTTTGCCTCTTAGTTTTTTGGTGCTTGATTTGAGTTTTGGAGCTGCACAATACTGCTAAAACTATACGGAAGAGCTCGGCTCATGAAAGTCTTCGGCAGTTCATCTGCCTTCTAAGGTTGATGCAAAAGTCCGTACCGTTTTTTTGACAAAAATTGAAGAACAATTTTATTTACTAAAAGTTACATTTAATCAATATAGTATGTACTGTTCTCTTCGATGACCTTTCTCCATTCGGTAGCTGCATAATCCCTCGCTCATAGAAGTTCTGAGGTTTCTGGCTAAAGAACTGATTCAGGTGACGAAGCTTTCTGAACCACTTACGGCACGTGGAATCGTCCAACGGCACCCCTCACCCTACACAACACATATCTTATTTTGTGTCTGAGAAGCATTCTTGCCTTTTCGGAAATGAAAAAGCATAATATGTCGAAAATGCTCCTTATTTTCTGCCATTTTTAATGCTTAACACAATTTAAAAAACAACCCCAACAACACGATCTTTTCCCCAAGTACCCGCTGAAATTCCTTTCAAACAACAGCAAAATTTTACACGTGTTAAGTAGATGACACTTCGGTTTTGCAATGCAATGCCATCTAGCACCAAGAACGGGACGAACTTTTGCATCAACCAAATAGAATTCAGTTTGATTATAGAATGCATTGAAAAATCTGGAATCAGCACTGAAAAAATGTGATAGAACTGGAAAATAGGTTTAAATATCAAAAATATCGAATCGCCTGTGAACAAGTAAATGAATGAGGTGAAATACAAGTGGACGTTCAGAAGGTAATTGTGGTTGGTTTCGGGTTTTATGGCGCAAGGGTCATAGTTGGCCAAGATGCACCAAAACACAAGACAGACAATGTCAAGTAATTGTGAAAAGAAAGGATGGAGAGAAGAAAGTAGAAAAGATCGCTTGGGAATCCTGGGGTCGCGACTCACATTTTACCAGATGCCTTATGGGACACTCTCCATATTTTCACACCACGCCAACACGAGGACATTTGAGGTCACGAGAGATTTAACGTGCATCATCTCCATGTACACGACGATCTTTGGTTGGACCGAGTTTGGAACTCGCAACCCTCCGATTGATATCCGTTACTCTTCCAATCGGGCTACCGCGGCTTCATTTTCTGTTTGAAAATAAAATTAAATACTCAATACTTTTCGCTTGGAACAAAAGGAGCTCGAAACTGAAAAATTCACATCCTAGCAACTATAAAGAATAAATCGAACACAGATTATCATAAAACTCCCAAACATTGATCACCGGGAAAAGCATTTCCATGATCATAAATCCAAATAAAGTTCATAAAAATATGCTAGCACCGAAATACTCTGTTTAAATTCATCTTTTTCTTCGAAATGGAATTTCTCGGCAACCGTAACATCGTGCTTAGGACATCGCATGAGTTCTATTTATTCGATCATGGACGCGATAGGACCAAACGAGAAGAGAAATATCTCCCTTTATTTCCTATTGTATCCGAACAGTGCTATTTTTATTTAGCCATTTATCTAGCGGATCACCCAAAATCCTATTTTCTTAGGAGGCTGATGATCAATTTTATTTTTAGATATTTATCTATTACAGACGGTGTTCCTTGCGCTTTCGATGGGGATTGCGATTCTTCGCTATTCTATTTAGGGCTAATATTTCATTCCGGAAAAAATAGATCTCCGGTATTTGAGAAATAAGTGCAGCAATTTCAATCTTCCTAGATTGTATGGGGAAAAAGGAAGACGGGATTAATCAGATTAACCTTTCGGAGAGAAATAAATTAAAGCCATATAGAATGGGTGATGATAGATAGAATATAGCATAAAAGGAATTGGACGTATGTGAACCTTATAAGAATTCATCGCTTTAGAGTAGCAGTAGCCTTTACCTTTCAAAAAGTGACAGGCAGATTTATCTCTATAGTAGTATAATTGAAAATATTATAAACTAGCAGATACGCGCTAAAGTTTCTTAATTGCTGATATATATTGATGGCTGTGTCGCTACTCACATTTCATAGCTTATTGAAATTCATTTATAACGAATATTAACATGGATATGCACATTTAATAGTCCAAATGAAATAAAATTAGCCGAAAATATAAAACGGCAGTTTATTTATATTTTACTAATGTACTCTTACTGGTATTAATTCTTATTTCTAATAAAGTGCATGGTAAAAAAAGTTCACATCTCAGTCATGTTCCTCAATAATTGTCTGAATTACATTTATTCACATGTTGAAAGGCAATTCGGTATTTACTGACTCCTAAACCTATTTTTGGGTTTTGACTCTATTTTATTTTCTTTGCTAATTTCTATCTTCAAGATTTCTCATTACTTTCTGTAATCAGACTACTGAAAAATTTAATTAAAGCGTCGAAGGCCCTTCCCTGCCTTTCTAGCAATATTACGCAGCTCTTAGGTCAAGTTAATTATATTTAAACTTCGTGGCAAAATTGGTATATTAATCTCGTATAGGTCGACTTTATATTGTGTGTATAAATTTTAGATATATATATATTGTTATGTGATTATATTTCATATAGAAATGTTAACTTTAACCCTAGTTATTCCATTCGTAAGCTACCTTAAGTCGGGAGCCCCTTGTAATCACAACATTTTAGATTTTAAAGTTTCACATCGATAAATTCTCGAATATTATAAACTTCTGTACTGGCAAATATAGTTTGGACTTCAAGAAAGCGTCGCATCCAAAGCAAGGAAGAATATACATCATAATGGCAGTCAGTTGACATGTTTCTCTATAGAAACGGAAGTTTAAGCGGCTAATATATATGACCATTCGAAATGGCCACGTAAGAGTCATAAAATACAGAGTTGTTGCTCTCGAAGCAATAAAGTGGAATTTAATGGCGTTTCATTTCGGATAAAGTGGCTCAAGTACGTTGCTTAGTCCATGCGGATGGATATTATGAGCATGAATTTCAAATAATGAAGTAACCTGTAAACGAAAATGTTCATTACTCAAAACTTCCTTTTAATTAAAAATGCACAATTATTGCGCTCAAGACAGGTGGGGTTATACTTTTAACGGTATAAGTGTAAGTTTGGTATTCGGAATGATAAAGTATTAATATTAGAGCCTTACAGAATTAAAAAAATATATCTTTAAAAGTAGGATTATTTCTTATATAAGAGGCTTTTTCTGTTAAGTTAAATGTAGATGGAGGTAATGTTTTTGTGGTTAAACGCGTGCTTTCTATATGTATTCTGGACGTGGAGTTACTTGGATTGTTTTCCGAATACGATTTCAGCACGTTGCCAATGGAGATTCCAAAGAATGAATTACAGATTGATATATGAATTTTGATTGGTCAACACCGATTCGACTAAGCGCCAAACTTCGTTAAAACAACGATGGACTACATTTCAAAATAATTCTGATATGTATTATATGAGAGCAGAAACGGGGTAACAGGAAGTGAAATCCCGTATTCCGTTTGTTTTTTGTACAGTGAAAATATCATCCTCTTTTTAATTCTAATTGCATCAAACGATATACAAATTTTGTCACACTCAGACTTGAAGAATTTGCATATTATCTTAATCATATCATAATCTATCATTAATGCCTATTTGCTTCAATGAATATTAAATCCTGTATGAAGATTTATAACATTATATTCCCTCTTTATGCTTGACGATAATAGTAGGTAGGTAGTTGAATTTATTTCGCACTTGAGGAACAACAAGCAGGGCTATTGGCGATGGTCTGATATCGAATTCCGAAGGAAAAGATCCGAAGACAGCACCTTGCAATTTTCAACCACGGTCAGATGACGAGGTCAACATCTGAGCTGGGAACCCAATCTCCAATCAACAATACTGAAATAAAAGAATAGGAAAGAAACTCAATAAGCAGCTGTTTCGATTAAAAAATTAGTGTGTTGAGTAGTTAAAGGATTTGTATAGTTTTATGGGTACAACAAGCACGTGGATGTTAATTTTAATATCCATATGAAGATGTTGACTGGTTCAATGAATAACGAGGCAGGTAGAAAGGTAAGTTTAATAAAAATTCATCAAAAATTAATTAAACATAATAAGCTATAGTCTACCAGCATAGCGTCTTTTCTCAAAGTAAAAAGGCTTAACAATTTATTCTAAAAATCTCAATCTTTGATCGCTAAAAGCAAACTATATTTTTATTCAAAACGCACACACGCAACATGACTGAAAAAAAAATGATAATTTAATTTGATCCATTTCCAGAGCCACGCAACTAATTTTCACGCGTGGACGGATTCCACCACAGTTCATTTTTGTCTTGTCAAAGTCAACTTTTATCCATCATCCTAAATTGCTTCAGAACTTTTAACTCTGAGTATTTTCTCTTACAAAATGAGCTATCCTCGATATTTCCCTTCAGGATTGATCCCGGTCCGTTACTTTCGGATTACGTACAGGAAATACGTTTTTCTGCAGAAACACTACCACCATCTATATTTAGCTTGAGAGAATATGCCCCTCATATACGTATGTTGCAGCACTTAACGAACTATTGAAATCCATTTCATGTGATAAAAGTTTGCAATATTTATTAAAATGGTGGGGGCACGTAAAAACTTCATGTATCAACGTTTTGAATGTCCCAGCCCAAGTTAGTTACAGAATTGAAATTGTAACTGTATATTTGACTCCCACGCCAGCTTGCAGTCATTAGCCGAATTTGCTTAAGCATGCGCAGTAAAGACCGTCAGCTTTTAAACCAAGCTGCGTTGAAGGTTAAGCAAGCCTTTATTGAATAGTTAAGGATAATGGTCTACTGGAATCAATCGAGACAGCACTTAGGTCAGACGCTCAAGCGCACACTTCGCAGCAAAAGCGTCCGGCATTCGCACGACTAATCAGCGCCATTTCGAACTGCTGACACTTACCCCAGAAATCTGAATTGGAGAAGAGAAAACTGGTTGAAAGGCATGACAATGAATTGATTTTCGTAACTGTATTCTTTCATTCCCGGAAGTTTAATTCGTGTCTTTTCGGAAGTTGCCTGGTTGTGAATTGTATTGGAAAACGAAGTGAACTCCTTTAATTAATTAATTAAATAAGTTATCATGGGGCAAGTCGGGCTCGAATATTGAATTCCCGATATGGGTAGGCAGCGTTATAAACTTTATGTAGATGATTTTTTTCTAGCTTAGAAGTAACGCACATGAAAAAACTATAACGCGATGTCGTTTACTTAAAAAAATTTCTGAACTTCACTCCATTAGTTGTAATCTGTATTTAGAATAGAAAATAAATCTGATGAATAAAATTCCATCAGAATTATGTAATAAATTCCGAGAAAAGTTATTAAGAGTAGAATCTTACTTTAACGAACGCACAAAAAATATTTAGATATGGTTTACTTAGTACATCTATCTGAGTAATGAATTATTATTATGAACTCCTGAGGGGCTTACACGAATATATTAGTTCTGCAACCTGAAATCTTTCTTGCATGACCTCTAACCGGTTTTAACCGTCTTGGTCAATATAATCTTTTCTAGAATTCTTTCAACTAATAGCTGTGATTATTTAGTCATTATGTGTGTGTTATGGGGAAAACTGTATATCTCGGAAATCTCGTGACCCTAGGAGGCTTAAATCTGTGATTCAAAATTACGTGGTGTTGTCCTAGATCGTTCCCTTCGGGTTTGATTCCGGACCGTCGCCAATAGCCCGTTATATTGCTCCAGTGTGACGTTAATTAAAATACCTACCTACCAGAGATTTAAATACATTTAATAGAAATAATTATCGCAACAAAGTACTACCACTGAATTGGAAATAAATTATATATTATTGTCGTTATTTCACAAAAGAAATTTATTGTGCTTCATTGTCGCCGCAGACAAATTAAGAGCTGAAAATCCTCTCACAGAGAAGTGCGCATGACCAAATATGGCCAAAATTTGGCCAAAATATGCCTTTGCGCCATAAAATTTCAAAGCAAACAACCATCCGATGTAACTATACTAATATTTTATTCTCAATTTCGAGTGTTTGCAATAATTGACTGGTATTTAGTCAAATATTCTTGCTAAAACTAAATCAGCAACTTCTATAACGAACAATTTTCTCAGAGCGTTATAAAAAAATGGAAACAAGCTACCTTAAACACAAAAACACACGACACTTAAGCAAAAGCAACACATAACGAGCAAAGAAGAAATTCCATTGTGAGCGCAATTTAAGCTCGCTGCAGAAAAATTAAGAGTTGAAAATCCTCTCACAGAAGTGCAAAAGAAGCCTTGCCGATCCACAGGAATTAGGATCATAAAGATTAAAGGAACATCCTTTATGTTCTGGAAGTGCTTAAGGAAACGTGACCACTCGCTTCCACTCCTAGAGGAAGTTCTTTTTCCTGAGCCGGAGGCTCGTACGCCAGAGCGTGAAAACAGCTCTTGAAATCGAAATTCCAAAGGAGAGGATGGCAACAAAAGTCGAAGTTCTTTGTTCGCGTTTTATTTCGAGGGCTGCGTGAGAGGAGGTCTTTTATTGGTGGTGTTATCGATGCGGCGTGTCCTTTTTAGCTGATCTAAAAGACAACAGAGTCTGATATAAATACTTGATGGCAGAAGATTGTGCAGAGTTCGAAAATGGAAAAATTTCTTTCGGGTGATTTTGAAAGGACGGGTTCAATTGCTTTAGAGGAACACTCGAGAAAACAGGGCCATATTTCGCTGACGTACGTTGCACAGAATCCACAGTATTTGTATATTGACAAATGGCAACAGGCGGAATAAACAATGTAAAGCCAACCACAACGGAATTTTGCAGCTTAAATTGATGAAGTAAATATTATTAATATACTAATAAGTAAATATGCGTGATTGTAGCTACATATTTGCCCTATATTGATAAACCTACACGGAAGAACTCGTTCTAATTAAATTCGCCAGCATTCTATGCAGAAGGCAATGTGAAATCGGAAAAATAGAAATCTACTTAGAAAAAAAAACTGAAGCAAATGTAGGTAGGTATTTTAATTAGCGTCACATTAGAGCAACACAACGGGCTATTGGTGACGGTGCGGGATCAAACCCTAGGGGGAAGATCCGAGGACAACACCACGTAATTTTGAATCACGGTCATTTGACGAGGTCACACCTGATCCACTCTCCAAACTTCCACACCACGCCAGTGTGAGGACATTTGAGGCAACGACAGATTTAACGTGCAACAGCCCCGAAAATACTGAATTTTCTAAGCGAATGGGATGCAATTGAAGTGGACGCTGAAACACTAACCGTTGACATAAGTGAGTATTTTATTAGTAGGTATGGTAGGTAGGTATTTTAATTAAGGTCACACTGGAGAAACACAACGGCCTATTGAGTATTTTATTGGAAGTAAGAATGAGTAAGACTAGTAAGTGCTTTATATTTTTGATTAACTTTATTTCGTTTAGAGGTATGGAATGCGCATATTGATGCATGCATTCTCTCTCAGTTTATTTAAATGAAGTATAAAATGTGAGAAATGATACTGCCATCAATAGGCACAGACAATTGCAAAACTATAGCACTACGTACGGTCTGCTACTTTTCTCTATTTCTCTCTCTTAAGAGAGGGCCGCGGTAGCAAGGTTGGAAGAGTAACTGATTAGCAACCGGAAGGTTGCGAGTTCGAATCCAACCAAAAGACCGTCGTGTACAAAGGCGACTGGTGCACGTTAAATCCGTCGTAGCCTCAAATGTCCTCCCGTTGGCGTGGTGTGGAAGTTTGGAGAGTGGGGTGCTAACTCAGGTGTGACCTTGTCATCTGACCCTGGTTCAAAATTACGTGGTGTTGTCCTCGGTTGGTTGATTTGTTGGGGTTTATGGCGCAAGGGCCATATTTGGCCATGCTGCGCCAGACACGACACACAATATCAAGTAACAGACACACACACACACTGAAAGCTTTTACTGTCACAGAAGAGAGAAATACACCCAGGGAGGAACGCACCCGATAGGAATCGAACCTGCGCCGCCTACAACTCGAAGCTTGCTAGCGCAGTGGACATACCCACTGAGCCACCACGGCCCCGGTGCTGTCCTTGGATTTTTTTCCTTCGGGTTTAATCCCGGACCGTCATCAATAGCTCGTTGTGTTGCTACGGTGCGACGTTAATTCAAATACCTACCATTACTAGTGTTTATGTTATCAATTTCCGTATGTGTTGTTATCAGTTCATTTGTCTGTGGCAACCCTTTTAAATATGCAATGAAACAGTTGCCTTCTAGTCTTTAAGCTGTTCCTATTGTGCTGTATGTTCGTCCGTTGCGATGTCTTTGTATTTATTATGTCTTGTTAATACTTTGAATTGCACTTTTATTTCAATATCACAAGACATAACAATAACAAAGCTCAATCTAGTGAAATCGTAACAAATTTAGAAACAAAACAAATTACATGGATAAGGATCCCCTCCTTGTCTGCCCGGACATGAACTCTTCTATCTACACAACAGGTTCTGAAACTTTCCGAGCCTTTATCAGATGCGAGATAAAATGATGAGCTGAGCCTGTTAATTGCCATAAAATTTACAAAACTCACAACACGAAATTCATAACACGAATCAAACGTAGAAGTCATAGAAGTACAAAAAGTAATTCCGTGTTTTCTCTATATTTCTCTAGTTCACTTTCAGGACCAGGGGTGGTCAGGGATAACTTGCCCCTCTCGAAAAGGCAAGGTTTATGCTTTCTTTCCCTTCAATAATCGGTAGCGATGCCGAATACGGAGCACTAGCGATTTATCGCCAAACATGGTAACCTTGGTGTTTTGATCCAGCTTTATGACAATCCTATGCAAATGACTTTGGACGCCATCTTGATTTGGCGACAAAAATTGCTTGGCGACAAACATGCCCCGGATTCGACATCTTTACCCAATAATCATATAGGAATGCAATTATTTGTTGGATTTTATGGCGCAAGGGACATATTTGGCCAAGCTGTTCAAAACGCAAGTATGACAACGTTAAGCAAATGGACCTACACACACAAGGAAAGTGTTATTGACACTGAAGAGAGAAATGCATCCAGGAAGGAGAAAGCCTGCCTACAATTTGCAGGTTCTTATCGCAACAGGCCCACACACTGAACCACGTCGACTCCATTCACAAAAGCGAAAAGGAAGGTAGGTAGCTAATTCAATTTCCATCGCACTGGAGCAACACAACGGGATATTGGGATCTATACCAAAGGTTTGAACCACAGTCAAATGACGACGAAAGCTAAAAGAAACCTCCAGATTGTGAAACTAATAGTGTATCCTAAGTTAATTTTGTCCTTGAATTCAAACTTTCTCAGAGATTGGTAAAGAATCCTTCAAACACCAACAGATAAAGTCTTCAAATCCATGACAATTTAAAATTTGTATTATTTTTGAGGTGAATGAAGCCCATCAACTACCCTATTAGGCGTGCTGGGCTTGTATAATTTATTTAAGGTAGTTTTGTTTCATTTTTAACGATAATTGAGGGGGGGGGAGAAAAGATACGTTTTATGTTGTGTTATAACTGAAGGTTTGTTACACCATTCAACAGACTCTACTTTACAATATACTCATTATGAGAGAGAATATAAAAACGAATCTAAGTAACAGAACAAAATACAGACTCGGCCCACTTTGTCTCTCAAGGAGTATCTCAGAGCAATCTCGGAAAACCCAGACTCTTTGGATTGACCAAAGATTAATGGTGTCCTCGGCTCCATTCCCTGAACTATTAGGATCAGCATAATCAGGCCAGAAGTTATTGCTTTGCATAGCATCAGGGAACAAAGTTATTGCGCACATAGTTGCCGCCCCAGATTATGCGTTGCCCGCAGAAGGGGGCTGTGAGCGATGCTTTCTAACATCTCCGCCCTGGTGTTCGCTTACATTATTGGACTTGCCAACAAGAGACGTTCCTTGCTCTGTAGATCTGGTGTCCTCTTGCAAGACAGGAGTTGAATGCAACTCTGGAAGCAATTTTGACTGGACGGAAGTGTTGTTTTTCCTGTCGTATTTTTTTGTGGTAGTCGTGCATTTTTTAAATTGATTTCTATGCGGTGTTTGCTTTACGGAGAGTAGCTTCTTGCCATAATAGAAGGAACAAAGCAAAAGCTTTTTGTTTCGTGCAACAAAAGTACAGATTGTGTACGAATATAGACGTGGAATATAGCGAAACGTTTGAAGAATAAATTTTGGTATAAAAGGCTTAACGACTGAAGGACTGAGGGCAACATAGTGATAAGCCACAGAATGAAAATTCTGTAATGAAAAAGAAAGAAAAATTATTCAAGAGGATCAAGAATTTATGAGTGTTTCAATGAGTGCATAACACTTGAAAGTTTAAGATAAGATGACCTCTTGAATAGTAGTACTACATAAACCATTTTAATTTTGGAATTTTTTGAAGCTTGAAAATTGTTAGTCTAAAAAATTTGAAAAATGGATTATCATTATGGTGCTGTAAGCACCTCAATTTATTCTTTAATCTCATTTTAATCTTTTAATTCTTATTTCTGATTAATCATAGTTTAACAAAAGAGTCAGATATATTTTGGCTTTTATATTCTTAATCTGTATTTTCTGATATAAATATTTTAGATTTGGATTTGCACGAAAGACTGTTTCACTCCGTTAAACAAAGTGAAATATTTTGCTTGCTAATTTGATTAGGTGCGATAATTTAAGATATAAATTCACCAAAATTAAATTCAAACCTATACAAAAAGAGGAAATCGCTTATCATCAGATAAAAGTATGTAAATTACTTTTGATATAATACGTTGTTGACAAGTTTGTATTTTGACTAATATGCTAGGTCTGTGCTGAAAGTATCAAGTCGTTGTTTATATAACTAGAGCAGTTTGAGTGTCGTAGATGTAACTTGGAACGTAAGGACATTGATGTGCTTGAGTGAAAAATTACAAACACATTGGACTGATCGGTTCGGTGCTAGACGCCCTTGAATGAGCGTATGTTCTGCAAGATATTCACAATGACCAAGCAAGTAAGAGCACCAAATTTGCATCACATTTTGCGTTAAACTTGAAAATTAGTGCACGAAAAGTATTCAGATGATTCAGATGATGGGCTCGATGAAATGAATGCAGCCCAAATAAAAATGCGGTAAAGTCGCTTCAAAAATGGTCAAGATACCGTTGATATTTTCCCTCATTCTGTACGACCTTCAACAAGCACTTGAGAATGTTGAATGCGTAGTGGTTGCAATCAACAAAGTTGGTTTCATGGCGCAAGGGCCAAACACAAGGCAGACTATGTTAAGCAATTGTGAAAAGAAAGGATGGAGAAGGAAGATAAATATAGCTTGGGTATCCTAAGATCGCGCCCCTCCCATGTTTATCAGAGGCAAAAAAAAAACTTTGGGAAAAGAATAGATAGGGTACCTCGGGTTCGTGAAGCCCGTACACACCTACAGAAGTGCCCCAGGGGTCAATCAAGAAAGATCATGACAGTGCGAGAATTAGATGATCCGGGGATTCAGAATCTTTTATGTTCGAGATATGGACGAAGGATATTACCATCAAATGTGTGGTGGCGCCAATTTATCACGTCTCGTGCAGAGTTTTTGGTAAAACATCAAATCATCCAGGTGGCTCAGCACCCCTACAGTCCGGATTAGGCACCCTGTGACGGCTTTTCCGTAAGCTAAAGCAAGTATTTCTAGATGAAAAGTCAAATTCAAAATAACTACAAATCAACAAACTCATGTTACGATGAATTTAATTAGTACCTTTAAGCGATTGAGATTCGAGTGGTTTTGAGTTTATGTAAGAAGTTGTAATTGACATTTTCTGTTGAATCTTTCCCATCAAGAAATGCTTTCGAGTGACTTTAATGGCCAAAAAACACGAGAAACACAACTACGTTTTTATTCTATGGAATAAATATTCGAAAATGTGCGCACAAGCGAAACCTCCGAATGGGAGCGTAAGCTCCACGTGGGAGCCGTAATTCACGTAGGAGCCGTAAGCTGTTTACATGAAATATTAAGTACACAGAGAAGAAAGTAGCAACTTTGTACACGTATCTTTCTAGAAATATATAAGTTGGTAGGAAATTCAAATTGTAACGACTTTCAGTTTAATACACGACTTAAAATGTCCAGATTTTCGAAACGAAAATTATATATTTTATTTTTTAATTTAACTGATGTTAGACGAGATTATATGAAATCAGAAAGCATCTATGAGAGTGATTTTCAGAGTAAACAAACCAACAGAAGACGGGGATTTCGCTTCCGGTTATCCAATACTCTCACTCGGTAGACAACGGAGTTACTTTAAAATGAGGCGAAGTGACGTCACTTGCGGAATGCGTACAGGAAACACATTCTATCACAAAAACACTAGCGCCATCTACATTTAGCTTTACAGGAAAACCTCTCATATAATATTTCACTAACATTCGTGGGCCAGAAATCAACATTCATTTCAGATTGGTAAATTGATACCAATGGATATAAACAATATAAAATCAACTGCTAATGGGATTAAATTGCTAGTTTTGTAGCTGCATTCAAATGTTCTTGACTTGAACAATGGAACTACTCATTATTTTGCTAAACATGGAGTAGTTTGACACCGATACTATCTAATAAAACTCATCAGCAGTCTGATAAGAGAAGGCGATGACAAATTTAGAAGGTAGAAATCAGGCCAGAGAAGACAATGTAAGTGAACAGGAAAGTAGATTTTTTAAATTTGTTATTCCTCAGAGGAATTGCTTCGCGACTTATTCTTATAAGTCAATTAAAGGTTTTCCAACAGCTAATACCATTAATTTAATTTTATTATTACTTTCACCTCTCTTAAACATAAGTGACTTATCTTCCCTCCAATTTTTCTTCTTGAGTTTAAAGAAGTTTACATTTTCTACATGACGAATATTACATAGTGTCACCTTGCAATAATCGTCATGTAGTAGTAGTAGTAGACCCACCTCCTACCTACTCACCGTGAGGTTTAGAGCATTTAATGGTAGGAGGGGGAACCATTTATTATCTTTAAATTTTGCATATTTACATAAAATGATACATTTTTAATACAAAAAAAAACCAAACAAATGTTGGTGAATAAATCAGGCAAACATTGCCTGAGAGTAATTGTATAATAAATTAGTTTATATAGAACTATTTATTAATAAATGTAACAATATAGATGAAATGTAATTTAAACATTCAAAGTTATGTTGAAGTGTATAATGTTAAATAGTTTAACTATATTAAAAAGTTAAAGTGAGATAGAAAGAGTTCAATTATTTACATATGAATTCAAGGTGGAGGAAGCCTTCCAACTATCTCCTTTGCAGCCAAAACACAAGCCTTAATTTTATATCTAGATAAATAATTTTTAATGATAGCGTTTAGCCAGATAGGTTTATTACTTGATTTTGGTTTAGTTATATGGTTTGGTTTTGTGTGTTGACATTCAAAGAGATAGTGGTCAGCATCTCCCACCCTTCCACATTCACAAAGGTCAGAAGTTTTAATTTTGAATCTATGTAAGTAAGCTGGGAAAGGACCATGACCTATCAGGTACCAGACGAGGTATCTGTCCTCGACGAGAGTTGCAGTATTAATCTCCGGCATGAACTCCTTCAGCCGGAGACCCTTAACTGAGTTGGAATGATGCACCTGTCACTCCTCCAAAATATAGGTTTTCAATTTTCTTTTCAAAAAGGAGAGTGGAACAGGTACATCCAACGTCTCGCCATCATAGGCCGCAAGTTTGGCATGCTGGTCTGCCAACTCATTCCCGGCTATTCCCACATGTGCCCGAACCCAGTCCAGGCCAAAAATGTTAGTATATGGAGCTATTTTCTTTTTAATATTATTAATATATATAGAGGTGGATTTACTATTGGGAGATTTGAGTGCCTGGACAGAGCTTAGACTGTCACTAAAAATATTAATTTTTTTATTAGCTGTAATAGCAAATAGAATAGCTTGAAAAATAGCAGATAACTCTGCCTGAAAATATTCGTCATGCAGTAATACCAAATAGAAGAACTTACGACATGACGTCACGCGATCCAATACAAAATTGGATCTCATGACGTTATGTATAGACGTGACGCCATGTATACATAGACCTTCTAATGAAATAGACGGATCATGTGGGCGGAGTCGCTGTCGTAAGATCTCTGAAGGGTAAATCACAAATCGACTTAGCCGATTGGCTATGGAAGCTCAGACTAGTGTTTTTGATCACGGTGGATAATCACTTTAGTCAATCAATAATTTAGGATTCATGTTTTTACCCACAACCACGTGACAGACATTCAAACTGAGCAACTGGAAGAAGTAACATGAAGCTGCGGGCACTTGCTCCGTCTATTTCATTTTAAGGTCGATGCATGCATAGGACTTACGTCATCATGACTATAAGAAATTGGGAGGGGTCAAACAACAACAATAATTGATTATGACTGTTGAAAACAACCACAATTGAACTATGGTATTAGTGGATTTGCTGGGGTGTGGAGCCGTTAAGAGGAAATAGTTAGAAATTCTTGGTAGAACTGGGACAGATCTTGTGAACGCCGGGAGTGCATGACCTGCAATACACCTGCTCATCGAGGAACCCAGAAAGTTGAAAGCACCAACCGGGACCCGTAGCATCGCCCCTGGAGCATCGCAGCCGGAATCAACTGTACCCCAGCACCTGAGTGTCATAGGTAAAAGTCAGTGAATACCACATTACCTTTGACCTCCTCACAACACTTATCCACCTCTATGACGATTTCTACTCTGCAATTAATGATATGTAATAAGGACTGCTGTTGGATTGCGTGCTTCATCTATCGCTATTTAGAATTCAACTGAACATAAATTATTATACAAGTGATTTTTCTTAACGTTACTGAATAACCCGTTGTGTTGCTCCAGTGCGACGTAAATTCAATTACTTACATAACTTATTGTTACGGAGAATTTTAATAATGTGTATATGTTACCGGTAATGTATGAAAAGCAGACATTGTATAGAATGCCTAGGCAATATATAGAATGTCTGGCGGTTTTTGGCAAAGTATGAAATATTCGAAGTATTTTAATGTTACATATACTTTCCCTAGGCATTGTATGTAATACCTAGGCATTATATAGAATGAAAAATGCTATTTAGGCAAAGTATTAAAATAGTCGTGAAAAGGCTTTTATTGAAAAGACGTATATGAAAAAGAAAGAAGTACAAAATGAAGTATAGGACTTTCTTATTGAGGAAAACAAGAGAAAATAAAATATGAACCTATTTGTTGCAACAAGGAAGGAAAGAATTTTATTTTAAATTGCACTTGATAGTATTTTATACTTGGACGGTTTTTATCTTGGCATTGAATAGAATGCCTAGGGAATGTGTGAAATATTAATCGTTTCATACTTTGCCCCAAAACGCCAGGCAATCTATATATTGCCTAGGCATTCTAAACAACGCTTTGCATACTTTGCATATAACATATATAATTTTTGGCCATGAGTACTTAAAACTAACCTTCAACTCTTCACAACTGTAGGCTTCTATGACACATAGAAACGACATTATTTTAGTATCACATATTATTAAAACATTAAACTTCAGAAATAAAATGTCGACGATACTTAAAATCAAATAAGAACTCATTCTACTACAGCACTTCCATTATAGTTCCTGTGCTCTAAGAAGCCAATGGTCAAACTTGAGAACACGAAATTGCTCATAAAATCTGGTTACAGGTACCCTTTCCTGCTTTTAGTAGATAAACCCCAGGAAGCCGAATAAAAATCAATACTTCTTGCATTAAATCTCAAACTTTCGGCCTTTCTTGATGTCAACTTGTAGTTTAGGAATTCGGCTCTCAATCACAAGGGGGAAGTTGCATAGTAGTTTATTTCTCAACAGAATCGATTTTGATTGTTAGTAGTAGTGCCATTGAAAAACCTGTCTGAACCTTCATTTCATCATTTAAAGCAGTGAGTCTTAACCTGGGGTGTTTGCACCCCTGGGGGGGTGGGAGAAAGCATTTCCAGGGGTGCAAGAGAAGTTTCGATGGACGAGAGATGCAATAAAAGACGATCTTATTGTAATACGAATCAATGCACGTATTCAAATGGAATTTGAAAAACTGGGCAGAACAATTCTGGTCTACACAGAACCTTATCCACAGCTGGCAAAAGCAGCATTGCAGACACTTTTACCGTTTGCCACCACCTACTTGTATGAAACGGGATTTTTATCACTTTTGCACATAAAAACAAAAGCCAGAAATCGCTTAAATGCAAGTGATGACTTACGCGTGACTCTCAAAAAAGAGCCTAGCTTCAAAAGTATTATGAATAAACAACAACATAGTCATTAAAAATTAAGATATTGGTTTGTATGTATATGTAAATGTATGTGTTTATTTTTCAATAATAAATAAAGAAATATAAACACATTTTTCGATGGGGTACGAGAACTTATTTTTAGATTCAAGAGGGTGCCGATCACTAAAAAGGTTGGAACCACTGATTTAAAGGGATACTGATTAGTGCAATCACTGTCTGGGAGTGCTGCTGGAAGAGTGTGAATTAATGCTGTTTTAACTCTCTGAGGAGCGTTATGGGGTTTCTGAGTTGTTTAGTGGTGCTTTTACACCACAACACCGGAAGAACAACGACGCAAGAGCGAAAGGGGTGAATTTTCAAAATATACCTTGATGAGTGGCATTATTTAACTCTCTTGGTGATCCTTGTCTCGACGAGGTATCTCGTTATTAGCAAAACTGACCAGATCTTGACTGACGAGATATCTCGCCATTAGAAGAATTCTGACCAAATCTTGATCTCGCCATCAACCAAAAATAGGCAATACCTTGATGCCGAGATATCTCGTCGTTAGCAAAATTGGTCAGATCTTGATGGACGAGATATCTATCGAAAGAAACCACTTGGGGTTAAAATTAACATAATATGCTATTAATAAAATCATTTTCATTACCATCTAAGTTTCTCACACGTTATAATTAATATTAATCATGAACTTTATTATTAGTTTTTACTTTTTTCTGAATGAATTGATGAATTACTTTTGTGTCACGTTCATCTGGAACAGAGATATAGACTAAATAACCACATCCATTGGTTGGAAGAAGCTTAGGAAAGATTCTATTGGTTAGGGTTCAAAACTACACTGCTGGCCACCGTAAACGCAACACCCTGAAGGAAGCATGCAAATAATATGAAATTTACAACATGCATTAGCGGAGGTGAGATATGCAAATGATTAGAATTTCAGCACAGACGCACATCACGCGCGCCTGTGGCGCCACTTCAAAGCGCTATTTAAGGCTTGGAGATTTCGACGATTTCAAGTACGGCAATTGTGTTTTTCTTGTGTTTTTTTCAAAAAAACGATCAATTATGCCTCGTAGAAAACAGCGATCATCTTTTGATCAAGTATCCGAGTTCGACAGAGGAAGGATAGTGGCCTACCGAGATTGTGGATTATCTTTCAGGGAAATCGGTAGTCGTGTTGGACGAAACCAAACAACTGTAATGCGGATATGTGATCGTTGGATGCAGGAGGGTACGACGGACCGACGTGTTCGATCGCATCCACCTCAGTGCACCACTTCACGTGATGACAGGCATATTGTGCGTATGGCAGTGACGGATCGCTCAGCCACATCACGAACCATAGCACAGCACATTCAGTCTGTACCGCATCATCCAGTGTCTGCGCGTACCATTCGACGCCGTTTACAGCAGAGTGGTCTGTCCGCAAGACGTCCATTGCTTCGTCTACCCTTGACGCAGAACCACAGACGTTTCCGCCGCCAATGGTGCGATGAAAGAAGGATGTGGACGGCAGAATGGAATGAAATTGTCTTTACTGACGAGTCACGCTTCTGTCTGCAACACCACGATGGTCGGATTCGAGTCTGGAGACACCGTGGAGAGAGGATGCTGAACAGCTGCGTTATGCACCGCCACACTGGTCCTGCACCGGGTATTATGGTATGGGGCGGTATTGGATATCACTCTCGCACTCCTCTAGTACGCATTGCCGGTACTTTAAACAGCCAGCGCTACATCTCCGAGGTGTTGGAGCCAGTTGTCCTTCCTTACCTTCAGGGCTTGCCCACAGCCATATTTCAAAGGGATAATGCGCGACCACACGTGGCACGCATTGTCCAAGGGTTCTTCGTCAATCGCCAGATTGAATTGCTTCCCTGGCCAGCTCTCTCGCCGGATCTTTCGCCGATAGAAAACATGTGGTCCATGGTTGCTCAACGATTGACCCAGAATACATCCCCAGCTGCCACACCAGATCAACTTTGGCAACGTGTGGAAGCTGCTTGGTCTGCTGTACCCCAAGAACACATCCAAAGTCTCTTTGAATCAATGCCGAGGCGTGTGGCAGCGGTGATCTCCAACAATGGCGGCTACTCTGGCTACTGATTTTGGCAGGAACCACACTTCACAGAAGTCTATAAATTTAATCATTTGATACTTGGTCAACATGTTATCTACAAAATAAATTTTGTTGTGATATCTCTTGTCTTTCTTGGTGTTGCAATTTGGGTGGCCAGCAGTGTAGTTAGAAATCATGCAGGGTAGGTTGGTATTTAATTAACGTCGCACTGGAGCAACACAGCGGGCCATTGGTGACGGTCCGGGATCAAACCCGAAGGGAAAGATCAGAGGACAACACCAAGTAATTTTTAATCACGATCAGATGACGAGGTAACACCCGAACTGACACCCCACTATCCAAACTTCCACACCACGCCAATTTGAGGACATTTGAGGCCACTAAAGGTTTAACGTGCACCAGTCCCCTCTGTACACGACGGTCCTTTGGTTGGATTCGAACTCGCAACTCTCCGGTTGCTAGTCCGTTACTCTTCCAACCGGGCTACCATGGCCCAGAAGTCATGCAGGAAAGACTGCAGTTGCAGAACGGATATATGCGTGTGAACCCCTCAGAGTGGTAATAAATTTTCCTTTAAACGTAAGATTATATCAAGGGAAGTTATTAGAATGAGTAATGAATGTTTCTTACTATGCGAAGAAAGATTAAAGGTATAGAATGCTAAAAAGTGAGAAAATTATGCATTTGGATAAGAAATTGTAAAATATCATTGTGCAAGTAGTAATTTAAAGTTTCAATTTAGAAATGATGCGTTTATAGAATGCCAAAACAGTAAAAAAATGTTAATTTTAATAAGGAAGTGTAAAACCTAGTCTTGCAAGTAGTAATTTAAAGTTTCATTAATTACACATTTGAAGGGGGATTAAATAGTTTTATAAACACACACAGAAAATAAAAAGCGTAACCTATTTTAAGTTATGCATTTTTTGAAATGGTTGGATGTAGCACAAAAACTATCAAATTAACTATACTCTAAAATAGATTTGAAGGACCGCAAATACAGATGATTTAGGAAAAGCTACCTTGAATAAGAAACTTATTTAATAAATATAATTTCTAATGCCGGCCACTGACCTTTCCGGTCCACAACTACAAGGGCCGAATTGACGACTATTTGTGAAAGAGCACTCAATTGGTAAGCCACCGTTACTCCTAACAGGGACAATTACCAACATCCATGCGCTAACGCCATATGCCATGGTGGTAGACAAACGTTATGACCAACCACTATACCAATTATAGAAGGTGCCCTCAGGGGCACATATTCTTTAGATGTGCCCCACCTCACGAACCCGAGGTACTCTAGTGGTCTTTTCCCATGGGGGTTTACTGTCTTTAGTAAACACGAGGGTTGCGCTCCAGAGATACCCAAGCGATCTTTTTTGCTTTCATCACACTACTCTGTTCTTCAATCCTTTTTCCCCCTTTTCACATTTTTTACTTGAGTCTTGTTTGTCGCATCTTGGTCAAATATGGCCCTTACGCCATACAACGTCAAAACAACCAAACAAACAATTATATGGCTCTATTTCATAAATAAAGAATTTTTATAGATTAAAAAATGACACTTTGCAACAATAGGTAGATGTATAAGCAAATATATATATATATATATATATATATATATATATATATATATATATATATATATATATTTACAGTATAAAATTAGTTAGTGTGTTCAGGAATACAATTTCCCTTGTCATATTAGCTTGCCCGCTTTTGGACTTTGCGCTATAAAACCCAAACATTCCTTATCCGATTTTAAATGTATTTCATACAATATTTAGGGAGAAACATGTAAAGTAAGGAGCAAAACTAGATTTATACAATATAGTAAGTTATAATAGATATGTTACCGTGAAAGACCGAAATTAGAGAATGTCAATATTCTCCGGTGAATGTCGACACATACCAAATACGTCGGTGAAAGACCGAATATTTGGTTACATTCTTATACATTCGGACCATCGCCGGTGTACATCGACAAGCACAGATAAGCTCCGGTGGGGGTCGAAACGAGAAGGCGGAGAGGGCACAGCCAGAGAGGCCTCTCCGCCTTCAGTTTAAGTTGTCGCAATAAATAAGATTGTATAACGTTAATCACATAATTTATGTGTAAGTTGATTATTGGTATTATTTTCTTTTCTCATTTACAACTGTTCGCTTTAGGTTCAACAGTTCATTTACATGTGATGTGCTGTTACTAAGCTTTCTCCTATTTTGACATGTATCATGTTTTAATAATAAAGTATGATTTAAAAAGTTGCATTTTTGTCTTAACGTAACAAAAATATTTTTATTCAACATTCACCATCAGTGCATGTTGAATGTCGGTATTTGCCGGTGCAAGTGAGAAATAATGATATTTAGCAAATATTTCGGACATACACCGGAGAATATCTACATTTGCCAGATATCGGTCTTCTACAGTAACAGATAAAATACTGAAATTCGCAGATTATTTCAGACTCATAATGGAGATTTTTGAAAGAACTAACATAAACCAGATTTCGAAAACGATAGGAACAAGAAAAATAATAAAAATTCATCCTCCAAAATACAACCCACAAATGTTTAATTTTTTTTAAATATCACGATGGCCAAATCTAAATGAATATTCAACACTTTTCGCGATGTGAAATATTTTGATTATGCCGGAAATAATTGATATTTCCCAGAATTAATTACATATCTGAACACTTCAGATTGTTTTATACATAGAAAATATTAAAAATACAACTTACACATATTTTGAAATGTTTATATTATCAAATTAACTATACTCTAAAACGGATTTGAAAGTCCGTAACAAGAGGTAGATGTAATTATAAAAAAAATTGAAAGATATATTCAGAATAAAATGTTAGTTTGTTCAGGAATACAGTACTTCCTCTCAGACTTTTAATCAGGGATGCACAGACTTGTTAAGACCAAGGTCCACATAGATTCACTGGGACTTATGGGAGGGTCATCCAAAAAACCATGGGGCCCGCGGTAGTCCGGTTGGAAGAGTAACGGATTAGCTACCGGAATGGTTGCGAGTTCGAATACAGCCAAAGACCGTCGTGTACAAAGGGGACTGGTGCACGTTAAATATGTCGTGGCCTCAAATATCCTCCCGTTGGCGTGGTGTGGAAGTTCGGAGAGAGGTGCCAGCTCAGGTGTGTCCTCGTCATCTGACAGTGGTTCAAAATTACGAGGTGTTGTCCTCGATCTTCCCCTTCGGAGGTTGATCCCGGACCGTCGCCAATTGCCCGTTGTGTTGCTCCAGTGTGACGTTAATTAAAATACCTACCTACCCGAAAAACCATGGGAGTTATCTACCATATATTATTAATTTTATTGGTATTTATTATTTATAGTATTTACACTTTGTATTGTTATAAAAAAGAAGATAAAATAAAAAGTAAACAAGAAATTTAATTTTCTGAGGGTCATTGCATTGGTTTAACATTTTTTTTAAATATTTGGTTCGATTTTTGTGAAGCGCAAAATTGATTCTAAATTTTCATTAGACAAGTTGTTCAAAACTTTTTGCTTTGTTAATATTCATGACTGAAAAAGTTTGTTCGCAGGTGTATGTTGATCCAAAGAGACTTGCGCATCTTAGTGCCTCATTATCTAGCAACGAAGTTGTAACCTAAAGCATCTATCATGTGACTTGTTAAAGTACGGTACTTGCAAATCGACGGAGGGCCACATGAGGCCCGCCGGCCTCGGTCTGTGCATCCCTTCTTTAAATGTATTCATTCCATAGAATGCGCTAGAAACGTGTTACGAAATAGTAAAACTGGATTTATGCAATATAGCAAGAGATGTAATGGCAGACTCATAATGGAGACTTCTTAATTAAAGCGCTTACACAAACCGTAGTTTAAAAATGATGTCTGGAACAAGGAAAAATAAAGAAAAACCCATTCTCCAAATACCGCAGTCGTTTCATTTTTTGAAATATCATGACGGCCAAATCTAATTGAATATTCATCTCAGTTTTAGACACTGATATTTTTACTTATGCCGGAGTAATCGATATTTCCTAATTTCCCGAAATCTAAAGAGAGTCTGAAACTTTAACCATTCTCTAAAAAAAGAGCGCATAAAAAGAAACTTGGGGTAAAGTAATTTGCTTTTCTTTCTGGAGAAGTAAATCGATATTTCGGGAGTCAGCCGTGTTTGGTTTATTTCGGGTAGCGTAAGGATGCATCAATGCATATGAGGCTATTTTTAGGAACCCAAAGATAAACGAAAAAGGGTTACGCTTGCTTTTACGGAGGGTAGAGTTTTCCCCATCTAAATTTGTATGCAGATGACTTTTTGTATTTATTTCGGAGCAAAAAAAATGTAGGGATGGATGCAACTCTCGGTTGAAAGATGTTTCTGCACATAAATTCACCGAAGTATTTTAGTATGTAAAATTTATTTCCTTAGAAAAGAAGATAAAGGAATGATAGCTTGTGGCAAGGTCCAAAACCGTAGTTTTGACGTGAATACTCGGGCCTGATATTGTACTATGGAATGAATGAAGAAGACATAGGAAGTTAGAATTATTGTTTTTTTGTGACTATTCAGCAATTGATTTACAGTTTGAACGATTAAAGTGCAGATTTATATTTATCGAAGGATAATTTTATTGATTAAAGCTTAGTGATTGTAGCTTAGTTTGGTAGCTTTTGAGTGATTGCAAACCCCTCCCCACGTTAATCATGCCTGAACACTCAGTCCAAAGGTCATGTCAGATACAGACATCCTTTGTCAACACGGCGCCATATTTATCTTCTGTATTTTTTTTCTAGTTCTGAAATCACGAGACTAGTTGTAACGCTCGACATTTCATGCATGCACTCAGTACTGTTTCGATTTTAAAGTCGTATTCATGCCAAACGAAATGAAAATATTTATGAAACACACTTGGATTCCATCTAATGCAGTACTTAGATTTTAGGAAATGAAGAAATTAATTTTTTAAACCGTAGAATTAATAAAGCTCATGGCACTTACACAGAACTATATATATATATATATATATATATATATATATATATATATATATATATATATATATATATATATATATATATATATATATATATATATATATATATATATATATATATATTAGATAGAAAGACAGTCGAGAGGGAGAGAGGACGATATATATCGTTGAACGTTAAGAAAAGTTATGGAAAAATGAGTTCATTACAGACCTTTATAATTATTGCGATCTCCAAATTTGTTCCTTCAAACGTTGCCCAGTTAGGTTTATGGACTGTAATATCAAAAACTGATAAATCGTTGAACAAATCAACGTGTAAGAAAAAGTCAAATGTTAACAAAATTACAATATCAATAAAACAAATCGAAAAGTTCCATGGCGTTAAACAACAAGAATGGATGCCCTATGGCTGCTATGTAACATTCCAAATCATTATAACTTCTGTTATCGTTTGCAAGATTAGTCATATTCGTTTTGCCAGACTTTCTGAAGAAATTCTATCACATAAATAATCAGGATTTAAATGCCTGTCTTAAGTTGTGACAAGTGTCTAATAATGATAGTTCTTTAAGTTGCGTAATAATTTACTATAGACGTAACAAGTTAAAGGAAATGAAATAATGAACACGTAGAGAAAAAAGAGACACGGCGAAATACATACAGGGATTTTCAGTACAAACAAAACAGACTGAAAACGAACATATATATTTCTTCCACTATCCAAATATTCTCGCATGATACATATTGGGGTTATTTTAAATTGTACTTTATCGCAGTTTTGTCAATGCTTGGCGTTTAATCTAATTGGTGTGACCAATCAACTATCATACATGCATTTCAAATTCATTCTTTGGAATTTTTATTGACGACGTGCTAAAAAAACAAGTTATCTGACTTTATGTTCATATTACGTACGGGAAACACGTAACGCAGTAGAAACAATGTTGTCATCTTCAATTATCTTAACAGAAAATGCTACTCATAGCGTGAGTAAAAGGGAGAAAAGAGACACAACGGAATACATATAGAGTAAACTGAAGAGAGGACGAAAACAAGGAAAAAAGAGAAGAGAGAGGGAGATAAAAGAAGGAAACAATAGAGAGAAGGAGCAGAAGAAAAGGAAAGAGATAACGAGAAAGCAGTGGAAAATAAAAGGAAAATGAGATATTAGGGAAAATTATACCTGAGAAGAAGATCACGGGAAAAAAGAGCGAGAAAAGGGAAAATGATAAGAGAAAAAAAAGAAAGAATATGGTAAAAGAAAAAGAGACAGTAAATAAATATAAGAAACATCATCGCAACCCAGACTCCCTACACAATTCATTGGGAGAAGATCACGAAAAAATCGAGTTAAAAGGGAAAATGGCAAAAGAAAGAGAAAAAGAAAGAATATGGTAAAAGAAAAAGAGACAGTAAATAAATATAAGAAATATATCAACGCAACCCAGGAACCTTACAGAATTAATTGGGTAGGTACGGTGTACCAACACTGCATAGCAAGGAGCGACTGGAAAAGAAATGTCAGGCAGTTAAGAAATTTAAATTTCATGATTGTCATTCGGAAGATGGAAGACATTCCATACATCAATTTCAAAATTTAAATAGTAAGCGGACTCCAAGGATATCATTGTGCAGGCATGAAAGAATAAAGGGTTCTGTTGCAAAAGAGATACGTAGGGGATGTAATATTTGCTCTGTCACAGTATATCCTCTAAACAGAATGAAAAATGCCTTAAGGGAAGGAATAAATTATGTCATAAAACTCTTGAGTGAGGGGTCGGATGTATTCAGATTGTATTCTATAGGAATGGAACATCTTTTGAAGTCGATCGAATCACTGTCAGTGTCAGAGACTCAGTGCAATTGGAGTTCAACACCAAGTTCTACTTGGATATTGAAATCAATATCTTGTCCTTCAGTTTCTTTCCGAGCTCGTACATTTTCGTTTCAAGTATTAGCTATATGAAGAGGGATAGACAGTTTTATGTATTGGGTTGATGCAAAAGTTCGTCTCGTTTTTGGCGCCAGATGGCATTGCATCGCAAAACCGAAGTGTTGTCTATTTTGCACGTGTAAAGTTTTGGTGTTTGAAAGAAGGAATTTCAGCGAGTACTTGGGAAAAAAATTGTGTTATTTGGTTATGTTTTTTAAATTGTGTTAAGCATTAAAAATGGCAGAAAATAATGAGCATTTTAGACATACTACGCTTTTTCCGAAAAGGCAATAATGCTTTGCAGACGCGAAAGAAGATATGTGTTGTGTATGATGAGGGGTGCCGTTGCGATTCCACCTGCCGTAAGTGGTTCAGAAAGTTTCGCCACCAGGATCATTTCTTTAGCCAGAAACCTCAGAACTTCTTTGAGCGTGGGATTATGCGGCTACCGGAGAGAGAGATAGAGAAAGGTCATTGAACGGCACATTCTATATTGATTAAATTAATTTTTAGTAAAAAAAATTTTTCTTCAACTTTTGTCAAAAAAAATCTGGACGAGCTTTTGCATCAACCTAATATTAAAGACAGTGACGTAGGAAAGGGAGGTTCTGAGAAGATTCAAGTTCTCCCGTTGAATATCAAAGCACATTTTTAAAGCGAATCATATGATCGATTTTAAAGCCTAATTGTAAATCTTGTTTGTTAAAAATGCGAAAAATAAATCTGAATAACTGATGAAAATTGACTCAAACTGAAAGTTTTCCCAATGAAGTCAAAATTTTACTGAATTTTTTTTATTCGTTTCAAAAACGCAGTTTTTTTATAACTGGAAAGTACCATCATTATTATTTTTACTCTGCTTATTAATAAATTAGTTAATTTATCAATGAATTAACAGTCAATCCTAGTAATAATTTACTGATGTAGTTTATGTTTAATTATGAATTGATTTTATAGATGAGAGCAGTTTTGGGTTTTTTTGGAGTGAAACTAGTTGATCTACTGCATAATTGCTAAGCCCCTGATTAAGAATATTGAAGCTAATCAGACATTTCACGTTATTAAACAAACTGAACTTCAAAATAAGTTCGTATATATTATTTTGCATTGTGCCCTAATACAGAAAGATATATTAAGTACTCATAAACAAGCTTAAACAAATTATTTATTATTCTATTTTAATACTTAGATGTAAGATAAAGATAATTTTCTTGAAATAGTTGATAGATGCTTCGTTTAAGTGCATTACGCTCGAAATCCAGACCACGTCTCCTTGATCCAGACAGTCTTCTTAGAGGCTTCCCTTCCTTCAAGTCCTTGACCTTTCCTTATCCTAACTAAGCCAGCTCTCTTCAGGTCCCCAAGATGTGGAAATTTATCCCATATTTTGAAATGATCGCGTTTGGCATATCGCCAAGCCACCTTTCGCAGATTTCTCTTCATTGAACAAGAATCTTTATACTATGAGAGACTTTTTCTGTCGAGATAAATGCAGATGAGGTAGTATTTTTGTGGCGGAACGTATTTCCTGTACGAGCGCGTATTCATTAGAAGGTCGATGAGCGACAGTGTAACTGACCCATCAACTGCAAATATAAGTTAAGCAAATAATGTTTCAGTATTATGCTTACCTTTTCCATTGTCTGATTTCTACGTTCATTCGTAAATTTTACTTGTCTCTAAGCAGTTAAAGTGTCCTATGGTATGCAGTGTCTATGTAACATTACTTTTGTTCATTATTTGTATTTGTTCTGTATGAATCGATTGTATTTTGTTTGTCCAATTAGGCAAAGAACCCTGCGGACCTTATAGGGCCTAACGAATGTTCTACCGACCGCCTCTCGTGTAACCTACACCCTCTGGATAGGCTGGGCGGTTAGAATCTTGAAAAAAAACTTCAAATCTGGGCACCAGTGGTAAGTTGGTTGGTTGGTTTTATGGCGCAAGGGTCCTATTTGGCCATGCTGTGCCAGACTCGACACACAATATCAAGTAATAGGCACACGCAATGAAAGTTTTATTGACACAGAAGAGGACACCCAGGGAGGGATACACCTGACAGGAATCGAACCTGCGCCGCCTACAACTCGAAGGTTGCTAGCGCAGTGGGCATACCCATTGAGCCACGACACCAGTGGTAAGACAGAAAACTCGCCTAGCGGTACGTATGAAAGCAATACTGCCAACAGAAACATAAGTATGATTGCGATGGGGATAATTATTGTCTCACCTTCGTAACTTCCGATGCTACAGATATTTGTTCATTATTGATTAAAGTTAAGTAAGCCTCAATTTAAGTTAAATGATGATCCTATGGAATTATCGGGTGAAAATGCAGAAAAATATAGAGAATTAAATAAAAATATTGCACATAAGAAGAATCGATGCTCTTGCATCGATAAGTCCCCCCCCCCCATACACCAAGTACATTCCCTTTTATACCCTTTTTTACTTTTATTCCCTTTTATATTTCATCTACTCGTCATTGCCTGAAAGAACAACTTATTACACTCTATCATTCCATCGAGCTAATTAAGTTAGGGACACAAAAGCGTATTTTCCCTAATTCGGTTTAGTCCGAGCGTCTTCCTCCACGTCTGGAAAGAGAACAATAATTATAATTAAAGAACTTCTTCATTAAAGCTTCTTCCCTCAACGCAAGAAATTCAATTAGGCGGGAGTTAAAAGCAGGGAGGGAACACTGATTACGACACTTAGAAGTTTTTGCGAGTTTATTCGAAAATTTGTTAACAATTTTAAGAGGATACGCGAGTGAACTGAATAGACTTCAGTCGTCTCGAGAGAGGTAGGATAGTTTCGAATTAAAGTATTCTGGATGTGGTGTAGAGGGAGGTAAGTGAGGTACAGATGGCGCAGTGGGAGAGAAGAAGTAGGAGTTATTACTCGAGCGTTCTACGAGTATTTTCTGATATTCGATTTGTTTTCAGTCAGTGGCTTCAAAAGATATAATGGAGCATGTCATTCTTTTAATTTTTAAATCAATTAGTCGTTAGAATCTTATTAAGCGACATATTTACAGTTGTTTAGTGCGATTGAGGAAAAGTTGGGTTGATTAATGGATTTTGGGGTTTTATGGCGCAAGAGTAATACTTGGCCATGCTGAGACAACGTCAAGTAGTGGACATACACACACAAAGAAAGTTTTACTGACACAGAAACAACTCACGGATTGCTAGCGCAGTGGGTATACACACTGAGCCCCGAGGAATAGTTGTGAAGTTTAGAAGTATGTGATATACCTATCTATGTATCACCCAGCTATATTCACAGATTCTGACCATTGATTCCATTCATTGATCTTACAGACCAACTAATAATCGTGTGGATTAGAGATACCATGTCCTAGAGCGTCCCTCACAAGCTCAGTCCACCTGAATTACTCACTTCCAAGGCCCACCTCGAGTGTGATGCCATCTAAGGCGTGACCTCGTCATCTGACCGTGATTCAAAATTACGTGATGCTGTCCTTGGATATTTCCCTTTGGTGGTTGGTCCCAGACCGTCGTCAATAGTCCGTTGTGTTGCTCCATTGAGAAGTAAATTAAATACCTACCAAGGCCGACTTCAGGATGGATTAACCCTAACACTAAAACACAGGAAGTGCAGAGAGGATACGTGCAAAATTATCTGTCCACCCGGCTTTATAGCAACAGCATAAGCACAGTTCCCAAATAACCATCTTCCAATAAGAAATCCCAGCAATGATTCTGTGAGTATACGAAACTAATCAACTCCCAAAGGAGGCCACTAAACCGGTAAATTGTCACAAGAATAGGCACGGAATCTCCCCTGGCGAAATATCTATGTGATATCATTCTTATTGATGATTCTGTGGGATGTAATTCTTATTGGCATTTACGCTATCAAACGGCTGAGTGCATGGTCGCTCTCTGACATGTGGGAGAGATGACGCATCTACTGCCGAGGAAAGCTGAAACACCAATATTTGTTTCGTAGAAAGTTGCCGCAGAGCATTCATTGTGTGTATCATTCGACACCATTTAGACTTTTGAGTATTTTTGAAAGTGAATCGATACATAAATCTATGATAGCATATTTCCAAATAGTTTCTGGTACTGCAAAGAATGTTATTGTCATTCGACATCATTTAAGCTGTTCTGTGGAGTTTGTAGAAATTTGTAAAATGTTCTTTCCCAAACCCTCACGACGGCTTCTTTACATTGGGGGGGGGGGTATTTCCATTAACGTCACACTAGAGCTACACAATGGGCTATTGGTGACGGTCCGGGATCAATCCCAAAGGGAAAGATCCGAGGACAACACCACGTAATTTTGAACCACGGTCAGATGACGAGGCAACACCTGAGCTGGCACCCCACTCTCCAAACTTCCACACCACGCCAACGTGAGGACATTTGAGGCCACGACAGATTTAACGTGCACCAGCCCCCTTTGTACACGACGGTGTTTGGCTGGATTCGAACTCGCAACCCTTCGGTTGCTAGTCCGTTACTCTTCCAACCGGGCCACCGCGGCCTCTTTACATTGGGAAATAGGGCACTTTTGATGGTGCAGATGTACCAGGAGAAATTTTGATGTAAAAGACGAATAGATTAGTAGAATGTTAGGAAGATTAGTTGTTTTAAAAGTTATTGGATAGAGTGCATAGATTGTACGCTATGGTTGCATAAAAGTTGCACCATATGCTTAATTAATTGGAATAACTATGAACGCAAATGTATGAGAAAATTACATTAAACCTCCTGGTGATTGTCGCGACAAGTTATCTTGTCACAATTGACTAGATCGTGTATGGTACGTATTTTAATTAACGTCGCAGTGGAGAAACATGACTGGCTATTGGGAATGGTCCAGGATCAAACCCGAAGGGAAACGGAAAATCCGAGGACGACACCACGTAATTTTGAACCACGGTCAGATGACGAGGTCACACCTGAGCTGGCACCCCACTCTCCAAACTTCCACACCACGCCAACGTGAATTTGAGTCCACGACGGATTTACCGTGCACCAACCCGCTTTGTACACGACGGTCTTTGACTGGATTCGAACTCGCAACCCTCCTGGTGATAGTCCGTTACTCTTTCAACCGGGCTACCGCGGCCCGAATAGTTAATTGAATGAGGGTGATTGACACATGGAGGACTCTGACAACTGAATTCACAAGATCCAATATTTTGAAAAATGTGCCATCTCTTTCTCACTTACCTCTAATCTATGTTAATGAGAGTACTTTCTACTTTCAATTAACCTAAAATTGAAATGCTTACGATAACTAGATTGCTGAGTAATTCCACCAGTCATCCTAATTGGTGTTCCGTTAAATGAAATTCCTATTAGAGAGTATTAGAGAGTTGCGACTTGAAGAGATTCCATTCGTTAAAGCCTTTTTGCACAAGTTCTGTACGGCCCATTGGAGTTTAATTAAATCCATCGATCAAATCTTCCTTTCGGAGGCTAAATAATATCATTTAAACAGTACACTCGTTATCATCTCAGCTCGCTCTTACAATATTTTCCCGTAAAGAGTCCGAAACAGCGAAATAAGTCAAATGCACTATCTTTTGCTTGGGATTTTATAGAATTGAAATAACTTATAGCTCCATTTTTGGAACTAAAGGTAATTTCAGGGGTGATTTCACCAACAGCGCCGCAAATACAATTTTTACCGTCATTAGCATCCTGATGAAAACTTACTTCTAAAATACCACATTTCCTTCTCGGTCCTTTTGGCTTGCATAGGCCGCATTCAGTGATGAATTCTTTGCCAAATACAATACATAATGTAGTTAGATAGGCAGTTGAATGAACGTCGCACTGGAGCAACACAATGAGCTATTGGCGACGGTCCGGGATCAATACCGAAAGGAAAGATTTGAGGTCAACACCTCCTCCTTTTGAACCATGGTCAGATGACGCGGTCAACACCTGAGCTGGCCCCCACTCTGCAAACTTCCACACCACGCTAACGTGAGGACATTTGAGGCCAGGAAAGATTTAAAGTGTAGAATCCAAATTTTTAAAAGACTAAGTAGTACAAAGACTGAAAAGTACAAAGATTTAAAGTGTACACGACTTCGTCAACTGACCGTGGTTCGAAACTACGTGGTGTTGTCCTCGAATCTTCCCTTCGGGGGTTGATCCCCGACCGTCGCCAATAGCCTGTTGTGTTGCTCCAGTGCTACGTTAATTAAAATACATACCCACGTATACAACGATCTTTGGTTGGATCGAATTTCGAACACGCAGCTAATCCTCTACTCTTTCAATCAGGCTACCTCAGCTATAATGTAGATAGAGCATAAAAGTTATAAAATTTCCTTTATATTTAATATATTTTTATTATAACAGTAAAAAAGGAAGGCAGCATAAACATAAAACTAGTGAGATATTCGACCTTGTTTTTGTGAAACAAATCGTTCGATGGAAGTGTTTGCAGTTTGTAATGAGTTCTCAAGGTGCTTGCTCCTCAGAAAATTTTGATCTAACTTTACTCATCATGTTCTTCATCCTTGGAAATGGTTGTTGACAAATGTACGTCCTGTCCAAAAGCGATGACAACAATAAGGGGTGATTGTGAAGTGAGGGATATTTTTCTCCAGGAAGATTGTATTCGAGCTATCGATAAAATTCGCAGAATAATATCAACAGTTTACGATCTTGTGGGGCTGATTGCTAGCTGTCCAGGATGGTATGCGTGGCGTGACTTGGACGCAATGTTCTGAATAGTTTCTCTTCATTTCAATATGGAACACACTGACAGGCAGGGATAAGAATTTTACACGCACAATAATAATTAAGACTATGTATAGAATAAATTAAACAGATTTGTAAATACTTTCAGCAAGAGCACCAGTCTACGTAAACAAAATAATAGTTTGAATGCGAATAGTTTTTGTAAGTTAATCTGCAGGTGAATGCAAAATAACTGATTACCAATTGACAATTGATTTCTACAGAAACTGTCTCCCAGAAGTGATGGTGGCGCAGCTTGTCCGCCTTTGGACTTTTCGCCATAAAACCCCAACATCCAATCCAATTCCAGAAGGGATGGCCCTCAGGGAAACATCTTTAGGTGTGTACGGGCATCGCTACCTCTAGGTACCCGAGTAATCTTTTCTCTCTTTCTTTTTTACCCTCGCCTACCTTTCTGCTTTTCCTTCTTCCCTCATTGTGTTATCTGTCTTATGTTTGGCGAAGCTTGGATAAATCTGGTCCTTGCGCCACAAAACGCGAAAACAACCAGCCAAACCAGAAGTGATGAGTTCAAAATCAAATATAAATTTGATTATTCTAAATTATTGATAAACCAAATTTAGTTATAAAACCGTATTTTGGCTATTAAAAAGCACTATGTTGCATGTTAAACTGTTTTGCTCAGATTTTTACATTTTTCCACTTATAATTTACTAATCACATATAGTCAAGTTGTGCTTCTACAAGAAAGGAGATTAATTGTGCGTCTAGGTTGTGACGAAGCTCTTACCACAAAAATGGGGTCAGCATCAAACAGTCCCAATAGCAATACGCGCAGAAAACAGCCAATTTAAAAGTCCGTGAGTTCAAGCAATGCAAAGTAAACAAAAACTGTTGGGAAATACACCAATATCCGATTCGAAATCGCGACACGATTTTGAGAATCCTGAATCGGATATTGAAGCGAACTCGTTGTTCCATCAAGGGATGAAGATTTCCCTTGGGCTCTGAACCAATCGATGTTTGATGGAATGAATGTCTCGCAATGGAACATTTACTTGGAGCAAATACCAGAAAATGAGACGGAAGACTTGTGTGTAGCTTGCGAAGAAAATGTGGGCAAAACCCTAGCTCAGCGACAATAATAGAATTCTATTATGTCTACAAATGAAATGGCTTTTTAATCGACAAAAAACTGTATTTTTTTCTATTCAAGCATTAACATATTTATAACTCCATGTATATATTTATTTTTTGCATTTATATAAAATTTAATTACTGACTTTCTATAAAACGATCTGGTGATTTATTTCTGTTTACTGATGTTATTCATGGAGCATTATATGAATAAGGAGATAAAATATATTTTTCCTCCTCCATTTTTTCTACTACTCTTTCAAAAGGGAGGTCGGGGTAGCCTGGTTGGAAGAGCAACGGATTAGCAACCGGAGGGTTGCAAGTTCGAATCCAACCAAAGACCGTCGTGTACAAAGGGGGATGGTCCACGTTAAATCTGTCGTGGCCTCCAATGTCCTCACGTTGGCGTGGTGTGGAATTTTGGAGAGTGAGGCACCAGTTCAAATGTGACCTCGTAATCTGACCGTGGTTTAAAATTACGTGGTGTTGTCTTTCCCTTCGGGATTGACCCCGGACCGTCACCAATAGCCCGCTGTGTTGCTCCAGTGTGACGTTAATTAAAAGACCTACCTACCTTTCAACCGGTATGCCGCGGCACAATGGCGCGGCTTAAGGGTGGTGCAACTTAAATTTGCAAGATTTATCTAAATTCAACGGCTCAGTTTTGAACTTTTGACAAACGAATTCACAAATACTTTCAAATAATGTCCATATAAATAATTTTGAACATTAATTTTTATTGCAGAGTATCCTAAATAAATTGGAATAGCCCATTGTGTTGCTCCAGTGTGACGTTAATTGAAATACCCAACCCAACCCCCCTAAATAAATTGGAGATCCAGTGGGTTTGTTCATTGCGCTAGCAACCTGCGAGTTGTAGGCGGCGCAGGTTCGATTCTTGCAACTTATCTTGTGTGTATTTCTCTCCCTTCTGTGTCAGAAAAACTTTCTTCGTGTGTGTGTCCATTCCTTGACGTCTTCTGTCTTGTATTTGGCACAGCTTGGCGAAATATGGCCCTTGCGTCCTAAAAACCAACCAACCATTAATGAATTGTTTCAAAAATATTTTTTTGAAACGACTTAGAGGCAAAAAGGTTAAGTAACTAACATTTTGTAAATAAATCAAAATTAACTTTTTGTCAGATTCACAAAAAATAACACATTTCTGGTGTGCCGCAGAACTGTTTTAGGTGTATTGCCACTCTACTGTCATCTTTTGCATCTAGGGGTAATTAGATCAGGACCTGACAGCTTAATGGGATCCCGAAACCATGATTCGAACCCACAGCCAGGTAAACCGAATGCCAAAGCGTTAACCATTCGGTAGGTAGTTAATTAATGTCACACTGGAGCAACAAAATGGGCTATTTGCGACGGTCAGGGATCAATCCCCAAGGGAAGGATGCGAGTACAACGCCACGTAATTTTGAACCAGTCCAGATGACGACGTTAACCATTCGACTACCCTTCTAGTTTGGCGGATTTTCACCTGAAACAGTTTTGATCTGTGTTAGATGATTTGATGTTTATACGTCTCAAACAAAAGCATAGAAATGACAATCACGTATAAAGGGGATTTTTAAGTCGACTTTTATCAAAATCTTTAAAGAACTGAGGCTGCTGTAGCGGTCATGGTAGGTATTTAAGTTGGTATTTTAATTAACGTCGCACTATAGCAACACAACGGGCTATTGGTGACGGTCCGTGATCATCCCCGAAGGGAAAGATTCGAGGACAACACCACATAATTTTGAACCACGGTCTGATGACGAGGTCACACCTCAGCTGGCACCCCACTCTCCAAACTTCCACACCATACCAACATGAGGACATTTAAGGCCCCGACAAATTTAACGTGCACCAGCCCCCTTTATACACGATGGTCATTGGTTGGATTCGAACTCGCAGTGGTTCAGAGCACCGGAGGGTTGCTTGTCCGTTGCTCTTCCAACTGGGCCACCGCGGCCCTTATATAGTCATGGATTCGAGACCCACCGCCTCCCAGCTCGCCAAAATAAGGCCTAGAGCTTTTGCAGTCATGGATTAGCAACCTGAGAGTTGCTAGTTCGAAATTCAATCGAACCAATGAAAGTTGTATACGTGGGGCTTGTGCACGTGAAATATTTCGTGCCCTCAAATGTTTTCACGTTGGCGTGTGTGGATGTCTGAAGAGTGGCGTGACTTCGTCTGCTCATGTCCGTGGTTCAAAATGACAAGGTACTCTCGGATCTCTTCCTTCGAGATTGATCCCAGACCGTCGCCAACAGCTCGTTGTGTTGCTCTCGTCTGACTTAAATTTAGCTGCGTAACCTTTAAATTACTTTTTGCTTACTTGAAGAAACTGAAATATATTACGATGGATACATTTCTTTCGAATATGAAGAAATGCTTCGCTATCTGTCAATTGAATGGAGAAATTAGAATTTCTGAATTAGATTTTTCATAGAAGCGAATGACAAGGAGGTGACAAATGAAATTGAAGAGTTAGGACAGAGTTTAGTTGATGGCCTTACAGCATCGACCAACGATATCAGCATTCGATTTGGCGTTGTCCACCACTAAATCAATAAAGCAATTGTCTGCATAAAATAAAAATGTATCACAATGATTTTTGTACATGTACCCTGGAAGAGCAAATCACAAGTACTAAATATAAATAAAATAAACTGCATGTAAATCAAAGCCGTTCTAAGAATAAATGTCAAAAGTCTAAGCAAAATTAGTCATGGATTCTTAACACTAATAAACATCTTATGGGTCGTTCTCTTTACATTAAACATTCAACTTTAATCTAGTTTTAGTGAACAAATATATGGCATATTCCATGTCAAATTAAGTGATTCCTGATTCTATTTTGAATACTGTTTACTATGAACTCATGCGTATGCTACTTTGATACTTTCAGAAAGCAAAGAAAGCGTGCTCTTAATATGTATTTTCGAAAGAAACTGATGATACACTTTTTCCTGTAATACAAGGACGATGATCAAAGTAAATGACCTTAAAATTAGAAAGGTCCATTTAGAAGGTTCTGTTATACATCATTATAAAGGATTTACATTCATCTACAAAATAATGCTTAATTTACACTGCTGGCCACCGTAAATGCAACACCCTGAAGGAAGCATGCAAATAATATGAAATTTACAACATGCATTAGCGGAGGTGAGATATGCAAATGATTAGAATTTCAGCGCAGACGCACATCACGCGCGCCTGTGGCGCCACTTCAAAGCGCTATTTAAGGCTTGGAGATTTCGACGATTTCAAGTACGGCAATTGTGTTTTTCTTGTGGTTTTTTCAAAAAAAACGATCAATTATGCCTCGTAGAAAACAGCGATCATCTTTTGATCAAGTATCCGAGTTCGACAGAGGAAGGATAGTGGCCTACCGAGATTGTGGATTATCTTTCAGGGAAATCGGTAGTCGTGTTGGACGAAACCAAACAACTGTAATGCGGATATGTGATCGTTGGATGCAGGAGGGTACGACGGACCGACGTGTTCGATCGCATCCACCTCAGTGCACCACTTCACGTGATGACAGGCATATTGTGCGTATGGCAGTGACGGATCGCTCAGCCACATCACGAACCATAGCACAGCACATTCAGTCTGTACCGCATCATCCAGTGTCTGCGCGTACCATTCGACGCCGTTTACAGCAGAGTGGTCTGTCCGCAAGACGTCCATTGCTTCGTCTACCCTTGACGCAGAACCACAGACGTTTCCGCCGCCAATGGTGCGATGAAAGAAGGATGTGGACGGCAGAATGGAATGAAATTGTCTTTACTGACGAGTCACGCTTCTGTCTGCAACACCACGATGGTCGGATTCGAGTCTGGAGACACCGTGGAGAGAGGATGCTGAACAGCTGCGTTATGCACCGCCACACTGGTCCTGCACCGGGTATTATGGTATGGGGCGGTATTGGATATCACTCTCGCACTCCTCTAGTACGCATTGCCGGTACTTTAAACAGCCAGCGCTACATCTCCGAGGTGTTGGAGCCAGTTGTCCTTCCTTACCTTCAGGGCTTGCCCACAGCCATATTTCAACAGGATAATGCGAGACCACACGTGGCACGCATTGTCCAAGGGTTCTTCGTCAATCGCCAGATTGAATTGCTTCCCTGGCCAGCTCGCTCTCCGGATCTTTCGCCGATAGAAAACATGTGGTCCATGGTTGCTCAACGATTGACCCAGAATACATCCCCAGCTGCCACACCAGATCAACTTTGGCAACGTGTAGAAGCTGCTTGGTCTGCTGTACCCCAAGAACACATCCAAAGTCTCTTTGAATCAATGCCGAGGCGTGTGGCAGCGGTGATCTCCAACAATGGCGGCTACTCTGTCTACTGATTTTGGCAGGAACCACACTTTACAGAAGTCTATAAATTTAATCATTTGATACTTGGTCAACATGTTATCTACAAAATAAATTTTGTTGTGATATCTCCTGTCTTTCTCGGTGTTGCAATTTGGTTGGCCAGCAGTGTAGTTCAATCGATCAATTAGATCAAGAGATACGGGCGAATTAGTAATTCTAGAACCACGAAAAATTGCCCAACGCTTCAAATTTAAAATTAATGTGAATGAAAAGCGTTTTAAATAAGTTAAACAACTTAAACACGTTTTAAGAAATCAGAGAGGGTCGGGTTGAAAATACCCCTATTTTCTGTGGTTTGACATGATACCTATGCTCTAAGTTTAGAAAACCCTTTTACTTATTTTACTTAAATCAAAATATTTATGCTAATTTTTTTTATAGTAAAGGTTTTATAAAACGCGTACCCCAAGGCACGTACCCTAAGGAAGTGTGCAAACGCTTACTATCTAAGCTCATTTTGTGAACTTATTGCTTATGATTTTTTTAACAAAAAATCGGAGACTGGAAGAATTAAAATTTATTTTCTGAAATAGGGATTTAGAGTTTGTAAATTTCCCGTAGAAAATGTAGGGAATTTCCACCACGCCAACGTGAGGGCGCGACAGATTTAACGTGCACCAGCCCCCTTTGTACACGACAATCTTTGGTTGGAATCGAACTCGCAAAACATCAGGAGATTGAATCTTTTATAAAGAAATCCAGTTCCTTTGATGTGTAATACAAAACTCTCAGGGTGGATTTGCAGTAATGCTGTTTGAGAGAACGGTCATTCAATTTACTTAGGATAGTGAAAAAGCGTACTACATACTGTCATAAAAGTTTTCTATTGATTTATTCTGTGAAGAAAGTATGAAACGAATATTAGTTTTTTATATTAGTATTACTCTATTTTATAATATTTTCAATGAATAAAATTAAAAGGCAAATAGAAACATTCGTCTAAACTGTTTTATTTTATAACCAAGTTTTATAAACAAATTTATTTATCAAAAGAAGTGTAGCTTTCCATGGGATTTTTATTACAGTGTATGCTACCACATATACATAAAAAGTAAAAATACTATAAATTCTACTAATTCTGTCAAGAAGCCACATTTAAATACCGCTTGTAGGTCATTAAATAAAAAGTCTGCGTAAATATTTTATTTCCGTTTAATGGATTAAATGCTTTGTGGCAACTGTGGGTTTTGTTCCTCAAATGGAATTGTTTGGCATTCAAGCCATTGTTTTATTCGAGCCGTTTGCTTGGAAAACAAATTATGGGGTTAAGGGTTTTGTATCCATTATCAATCTCAATTTTTCGTTAATGAATAAAAGTTTGTGAGGCTTCTTTTCTAATTAATTTAAATGTCATTTCTGCAGTTTGATACATTATAGATTAGGATTCTTTTTTATAGTTTGTGTGGCGGCGAGGCGCTTTCAACTGATCTTATCTGAATCAGAACAAGGACTTGATGGGCTGGACTGGACATATCACTTACGAAACACCCGCTGCGAAGCAGCTTCTCTCATCGAAAAAGGAAGAAATCAGAAACAGAGAACAGCTTAAATGAAAATATTTTAAATAAAAATAAAGGTGGAAAAGGATAGATAATCTTAATCCAGGGGAGCCAAAATTATTAGGTGCCTCCTCGGAACGAGCCAGCACTCAAGTGGTCACCCTCCCAAGAACTGGTCACGATCGAAGATGCTTAGGTGGTCGAATGGGCCACCGAAGGTGCTTAACTTTGATGGTTTTATACAAAATATATATGCGAAGAAACATGTGCGCGTGTTCATTCTAGATGCGATATTTTGATTCACCAGAGTATCCCCAGTAAGAGAGCGAACGGTAGAATATGAAAATAAAAAAAGCAGAATGAGAATAAGAAAATAAGAATAAACATTATGATTCTTTACATTAAAGTAGAAGAAAAAGTAGTTACATATGATACTTTAAAAGGGAATGGCCATTTTTTGTACTTGTGTGTATCGTTGTTTTACCGTCTAAATATAAATTTTTATATAAACGTTGTTCCCTTTTATTTTGAACCAAACAACATCTATCTACGTACTTCGGCATTTGAATGCTTAATCAGATGTTTGAAAATGATAAAGAAAGCCACTATAATGATTAGTTTATGGCATTGCAATATATGAAAGGAATGACAGTAAAATGTGGTCTTAACTAGCTAAGATGGTTAAAGCATGCAAATTTCACTCCAAAAGTATATTTGAAAGAACAATTGCACCTTTATTAGACTATATCTTCGACTATCATTCATTCAATTGAGATATTTATCCACTACGTATTGATGACAAATTTAATGAGCTAGTATATAACTAAATATTTTTATAAACTAACCATTCGACTCTTGGAGCTTTGAAAATATAAGATTGAAATTTAATATCTTATACATTATATGTACCTCTTAATAGAACGATATCACCGGCTTAGAGCAAAAACTCATTAACTGACAAACATAATTTTCTACTGCACAGCTGTTTAAAGACTATTAGTTTTTAAGTCAAAAAATAAAAATTGTAAGATTGTGTTGAAAAAATAAAAAGATTGTGTTACATATCATTTAAACTCATTATTTGAATATGTATTTCTCATCATGAAAATAAGCATTCTGTGTCTAGGAAAATGTGTTAATGCGTTTCCGCTCTAAGATGAGAGATATGTTGTTGCTTCTTATCCCACTTGGACTAGACAAGCTGAACTTGGACTAGACAAGCTGAACTTGGACTAGACAAGCTGAACTTGGACTAGACAAGCTGAACTTGGACTAGACAAGCTGAACTTGGACCAAGTCCGTGTGAGTTTATGCACCTTCAAAGATTCCAAGACGAGCATACGATTAAAAGAGAGATTCTCTCTGGAAGCCCTAGACAAGCAAGGAGGTGACCAGGAGAGAGACTTGTTCCATATTGCATTTCCGACAGGTCGGGAAAACCTTACAACCACAATCAAATGAAATTGATCTTAAATGTCTACTGTCTAGTCTAGAGATGGCAGTCTGTTGACCTCTCTCACCTTTGAGTTTGAGGGTATCTCTAGGATGTTTACCCTCACGTTGGCGTGGTGTGGAAGTTTGGAGAGTGAGGTGCTAGCTCAGATGTGTCCTCGTCATCTGACAGTGGTTCAAAATTACGTGGTGTTGTCCTCGATCTTCCCCTTCAGGGGTTAATCCCGGACCGTCGCCAATAGCCCGTTGTGTTGCTCCAGTGCGACGTTAATTAGATATATACCTACCCAGGATGTTTTCTCTGGTACCAGCTATGGGTTAGAGGAATCTTCAAAGAAAAATTGTTCTGAAGTTTCTTTTTCGCAAACATTTCAGCATAAGTAAGAGAAGTAATTGATTGCAATGGCCTATGGGATTTCCTCCTTCTACCATTAAATTTTATCTGAAACGGTAGATAGTTTGGCATTGAGACTATTCCAACTCTATTCATGAATCATATTTAAGATGTATATTAATATAAGCATTATACGTTGTCGCTCACCTACAACGTCTAAAGCTTATAATTAATGCTTATGTTTAGTTTATTCATCATTGTTATCAAGATTAAAATACACGTTCATGGATTTAAATTGGCCTAATCGAAACATCTCCTTTAGTTCGAGCCGTGCACACAAGGTTTACCGTTACGTTCATATTTTTAATGATCAACGTGGAAATATCCAAGTAAATCTTTTCACCACAATTGAACCAGCAATTTTCTATATTTCATTTAAATATTTTATCAACGGGAAGTAGAAAATATCTAAAATAAAGAGTTTTGTGTGAGCCAGTGTACACAAGGCTAATCTCGAAGTTGGTATTTATCTAACAGTTTGCCTGCAGCAAATCGAAAACGAATTGATCTGTAAACATTTGGCGATGGCACAACTTTTCCGACGCTTAGGGCGAGTTTCAGTTTTGGTGCTGCTGCTTCTATTATTAGAAAAGATTGCGGCACAGTCACTCATATCTTTTTTCAGTGATTCAGCATCTGGAAATGATAGATTTATTAATAATTCCAATTTTAATGATAATCGTATCTATTATTTCTCTCTTTTCCTTACAATTCACTCAAGATTTTTTCTTTTATGCAAGTTCTTAAGAAAAATGCTTTTGTATAGAATTTGGACTACACGTCTGTTATTTTATTCAAAATATGTGTTAACGCATTATATATCTTTTTTGAGCCATAGATCCCGATCTAATTAGCTCTTTTGTAGCAAAAATTGACCGCAGAGTGACAAGCCAAATCAAATCATGTGCAAATTCTGAAAATGTTGGATGCAAATTTACTTTGAATCTTTTGAAGAGGAATTCTATGAAAACATGGTGGAACAAGATATCAGACCTTCCTGATTGGTCAAGGAAGAGAGCCGTAGCTGTGAATTCTGCTGAGCCTATCTACTGTGAGCTGTATCTACTGGTCATGACTTCCTTTATAAACATCAGCATTGCATTTCCTTATTAAACTAACCTTTTTGTAAGTGTTCAGTCTCTGTCTAACCACTAGATGGCGCTAATATATTTTGATTTGAGTGATCAACCAATGAGAATTTAGATTCGTGTTAAAATATGAATAAGACAAAATCTTTAGAATGCAGGCGAAAACGGACGATTCGTTATCGTAAATCTTTTTAGTTCAGAAAAAAGTCGCGCTGATAAACTAGCCAGCCTATTTTGTTAGCCTTAAATCGAAATCGATAAACTCAACTGATTACTGCGCAGAACTCGATGAGTCGAAATATACTTATTATTTAGATATAAATTCTCATAGTTGATCCAGATTCAAATTCATTTGTTAGAATTATGTATTATTTACTTGTGTTATATGTCAGTCTTGGTATTAGATCTGTCCATTGTTAAATTGTCATTTTCTGTGTTTAAGTGTTTGTAACAAAGTAAAAGGAATATATATTCGTTACAGTTCATTTATTAATCTTAATTCTCAACAGTAAGCTCTACAATCTTCAGGAGGATATGGACCGTGCACACCTGCTCCGATGTTCTGAGCTCTCTTCCACTTCAATGTGGGAGAGATACTGGGAAGCGAGGGACTAAATGGGTCAACAGACTTTTTCTTCTATTGCCATTTGTTCTGCTTTGTTCAACTGTTTGACTTAAGTCAGTCTTGTAAATTTTCACCCTCCATTGGAAATAAAAAGCGTTGGATACAAATTGTACTTAAGAAAGATCAAGTCCCTTATCATAACTCTACCTACTATCGTGCAAATTGGATTGTCAATTTCCTATTTTCCTACACTTTTTTTCTGTTACATATTTTTGTAGAAGTAAACTCACTTGGTCCCAAGACTATGATGAATATTAGTAAACAATGTTGGGCATCATATCGTTGAATGGTTGAAATATATAGAAGTTCGAATTTTTTGAGCATCATATCGTTTCCACCAAGTCGAAATTACGAAGCTACAATATTTTTTGGGTATTTCCTACTCCATTTTTAGACTTTTATCCGATGGTTTATACTATACTACGCTCTCGAGTTCTAATTCGTAGTTTGAATATCCTAAATTGATATCTAAATTTTCGCAATAACCAAAATAACTGCGCTAAGGGTTTCCTAATTGCTTATATCTATTAATAACAATGTCGCTACTGACATTTGATACCTCGTTTAAAACCATTTGTAATAAATAGAGGCATCGATATATACATTTCCTACATCCAAATGAAATAAAATTAATCAAGAGTATAAAGTAACATTTCGTGCACTTTAAAAATTTTATTTCCAATATAGTGCGTGGCAAAAAGCGCATCCTTCAGTCATTTTACCACAATTATGTTCTAAACATCCACTTCAATTCAACCCCATTCATTTGTTCAAACGCAATTCGGTATTTTTCGACTTTAAGCCTATTTCGACGCTTAATCATGTCTCCTTTTCTGCTTTGACCTCTATTTCCCAGATTTCTCATTGCCTTCTGTGTTCAGAATGCTGTGGAATTTCATTAGAACGGCGAACTCTTGTGTGTAATTCCAGCAATTTTATGCAACTCTATAACTCCAATCGTGTGTATTTAAGCAAAGCAGCCAAATTGACGAATGTCTCGTAGTTGTTGATTTCATATTTTTATATGCAACTAGCTGAATTACCCGGCGTTGCTCGGGTTGAAATGGTTAAATGTTGCTTGAAAAGTGAATTAGAATAATCACTTTTCTTTCACAGAAAAATGCAATAATTTAAGTTGTACGGAAAATACGTTTTAACTTTTTCATAGCTTCTACAATATATTTCGGACGCAAATATATGCATTTAATTCCTGAAAATATTGCAATATGTAAAAGATTAAGACGTAAATACAAACAGAAACGAAATTCCGACGAAAAAATGCAGAACTCTAAAAAACGAAAGATGCGCAAAGTGTCGAATTTCGACTGCCTGAGTGTATTCTGAAATAGAGCAATTCGAAAAAAGACATTTGAAAAATATTGATAAAGACGATAATGAGATTTATGAAATTTAGTAATGCTCAAATATGATTGCAACATTTCGCTGTGGTAACTCAAATACACCAACACGGGATTCTAAATCAAATTGATAAAATAATAAAACATTAATTCTGGTCTGCCAAATCTAAAATAACAAAATTACGCTTTTATGATTGAGTTGAAGTTTTTCGTGTTCCATTATACAAAATGTAAATTATGAAAAATCAAATATTTCAAATATCCTTTTTTTATCAATCGAATATTCATAATATTCATGTAAAAATATAATACTCATCATAGAAATACAATAATAATAATGAACTTTAATTCAATAATGCACATTACACCTGTCACATAAAGTAGGAAATACTTATACAATCAATTAAAAGTTAGATCTAGTAATGCTCAAACATGACCGAAACATGGCTTTGCCCGGGTATTTATCCCAATCATTTATTAGATAGGAAAATGAATCAAATCAATCTATGGTGTAAAATCAAAGTAATTACATTAACAGGTTTTTAAAAGTATAAGGACAGTACACACATCATGAAATAAAATATTTTACAAATTCACTGTAATATAAATGTGACCACAAAACTTGATTATACACAATATTTTTAGTTTCACCTCCAGGAGCAAGAATAACAAAATGCACATTACACCTGTCAAATAGAGTAGCAAAATTACGCTTTTATGATCAATGAGTTTTTCGTTTGTGCTTTTTGGAATAACGGTGCTTGGTTTAGAAATAAATGTAATCGGTATAGACAAATTAAACTGAATAGATAAAATTTTTTCAAAAAGCAGAAGGTCGATTTTACAGAATTTTTCAGAAAGAAAATCACTGCTTTCAACGGAGGATTCACATGTATCTTTTCCGGACATTTTAAAATGATTTACACGCCTTACCTAAAAAGCTTATGAAACAGAATTCTACAAATCATTACGTATTCAATAAATGATTTAAGGAAAGTTGGTCGAAATATACACCAACTTTCCTTGAAAATCGTCCTTGAACTCCTGAAAACCCTTCCTTGGATTTCCTTGCAAAAAATAAATATTTTAAAATATTCTTTCTTCCATCAATAAAATATCTATAATTTATTTACATCATGGGAAGAACTAAAAAGTCAGTTTAAACATAAATATTGTAATTTAATTCATTTCGGAAAAAATTGTTTTTCTATCAACACTGGTAAAGCAACCATAGCTGCCTAAAGCAATCAATCTATGCTCAATGTTATTTCTATGACGATTTCGAATAGTTTTTAGCCCCCTAGGCCCAATAGGACGGGGGTTAAGAGTTAGCCTATGCTGACCGCAGTGTTCTAAAGTATAAGTGTACCAAATTTGGGGTTGATTGGTCAAACGGTGTAGATTTCTATAGAAAATATACATATATACATACACACATCCTATTATATATATAGATTGTTGTCATTTAGCAGTATACCAAAAATGTCGATTTCTGTGCCACGTATATTATAGTGAAATATATATCTGTACCTTAGTAGGAAAAGGACCGATATCCAAATTCGCAGATCTTACGTCCGCAAATCATTTCAGGGCAAAGAAAGTTATAGAAAAAGTGTCAATGTCCTCTTATCAATGCATTATGAAAGCATCAAAACATTGGAAAGCATTTTTTGTGCGCTGTATTATAAAATAAAAATCACTGAATCAGGTGCTATCAAAAACTTGCAAAATGGACATAGACTTTTTACCTAGATTGGGGATTCTTAACCTGGGGTGTGTGCACCCTTGGGGGTGCGAGAGAAGTTTCGATGGACGACAGCGATTTAATAAAAGACGATCTTATTGAAATACGAGCCAATTCACGTATTCAAATGGAATTTGAAAAACTGGATTTCGAAGAATTCTGGTGTAAACAGTTAGAACCTTATACACAGCTGGCAAAAGCAGCATTGCAGAAACTTACCATTTGACACCACCTACCTGTGTGAAACGGGATTTTCATCAATTTTGCACGTAAAATCAAGCCAGAAATCGCTCAAATGCAAGTGATTACTTATGCGTGGCTCTTTCAGAAAAGGAGCCTCGCTTCACAAAAGTATTATGAAAAATATCATAGCCATGAAAAATTGAGATATTGTTTTGTATGTATATTGTAAATGTATGTGTTTATTTTTCAATAAATAAATTATTTGGCAATAGAAGTAATTTCCTAAATAAAGAAATACAAATACATTTTCAAGGGGGTGCGAAAACTTATTTTTAGATTCAAGGGGGGTGCCTATCACTAAAAAGGTTAAGAATCACTGACCTAGATACTATTTTTTCCATAACATGTCGAGCGTGCACACGAGGTGCTCTCTAAACAACGATTCCGCATATTCGTGGTTTTGGCATGGGTAGGTAAGTAGTTAAATTAACACCAGAATGGAGCAACACAACGGGCTATTGGTGAGCTGTCCGGGATCAATCAGAAAGGGAAAAATCCGAATTTCGGCGTGGGGCAATATGATTTTTGATTTTGACATTTTCATGGCAGGTAATTTTTATAATGCAATTTATACCATAGTTTATATTATCTCTACACTTAATCAATCCTAAAATTGAACAGCTTTGTTTTGATATATTTTAAGTCGGGATGTAGGATTAAGTTAATTGTGTCCTTTACTAGGAACTGAAACTCAAATTCATCGAAAATATTGATTTTGTGTTAGTATTAATGCTACTTTTTCAAATTCAAACCTATTACTGCGAATTTTTTACTCAATTTCGGTGAATTTATTTGTACTCAATCTAAAATAAAATTATGAGTTGATACAAAACCTGTTTCTTTGAGCTAGGTTGCGAATTGTTTCATCACATGCAAAAACTACGATCCTGCTTTTATTGAAATTAAAAATAAACACGCAGACACTAAAACAGTTTCATTAAGAAAAGCAATTTTGCTAAGGACTGTCTAATTTCAAATGGTGTCCTCCATTATGATTTAAACCTCCAAGCGGCACTGTTCGGAGGGGTTTCTGTAAGTGGGAGGCATCCCGAAATTATTTCGAGGAACGAGATGTCCTGGGTCTTGGCGAAATGTCCGAATATTTCGGGATTGCCGCTTGCCGTGCGGGAATTATTCCGGCTGTATTCGAGCTGAATTATCCGCCAGAGAACGTTCTAAATGAAGACTAATATTTCGTAAAGCCCCAACAGGCGGAGATCTAGAATTCAAATTCTGAGAAACTTCCGAGTTTCTGTTTTCTGATTCGAGAAAAGAAACATTTGAACAGACAACATTAGGATACATGAGAAGCCTTTTCTGTAAAGCTAAATGTATATGGTGCTTGTGTTTTGGGGCAGAACATATTTCCTGAACGCATTTCTGAAGTGATATCACTTGGCTACGTTTTAAGGTAATCCCGTTACCGCGAGAAAGCATATTGGATAACAGGAAGCAAAAACCACGTCTGCCGGAGGTATTTGTTTACACCAAAAATTCCTCTCATGTGCTGTATTTTATGTTTACTTTCCTGATGAATGTAGATTAAACACGCATTTATAGGTGGAATTTTATGGAACCATTTTGGTAATCTATGAATAAAGTTTTGTTGAAATTCTTTAATTTGTGGAAGGCATTTTATTTACATTTTCATCAAGCATCCATTAGTTTATATACAATAACTATACAAATAGATCTAGAAGGTAAGAAAAACTTTGAAAGATCGGGTTTCGTTTTCAACATCTTATGCAGTGTTCTTGTTTTACTATTTAGCTTTATTCTTAGGAATGATACTATTTTTTCAAAAAGCAAATATAGAACAAAATGTATGAGAGGATTTAAATAAGCTAAATACACACAGAGAGAGCAATGTTGGTTATATATTTCATGAGTTGTAGCTTAACTTGTCATGTCACTCGAATACGATTTCAGTGAGTCAATTTTATTAAAATTCTTGCCACACACGCCTAAATAGGTATACATCAAATAAAAGTTCTCGTTATTGAAAAACGCTGTACCATCGCCAATAGTTGACATTTTTTTATAGTCAATTGGTATCATTTTGGATTATGATAACCCGCTGTATGCCTATCTGAATAGCCAGTTGGCCACGAAAACTTTAGTCGCCAATTTGGCGATGATCCGGTACCTTGTCCTAGAGTTTTATCTTAGTTCTCAACCGGAAGCATTTTTCTTTTCCATTGGTTTATAAAAAAACATTATCATGCTTTTACTAATATTCGTACTGAGAAAACCGAGTTTTAAGTTAAATGTTAATTTATTATTACTTTTTATATTTTAAAACCTCAAATGAATTAAAATAAATACAAAGAATCGTTTGAAAGAGCCCCCCATCAGAAAATAAAATATTCAAATCTCTAAACATTCAGAATTGATTTTTATAAATTTTTGTTTCCAATCTCTACAAGGAAACGAAAGTATTCATGATTAAAGAAAACAAATGCGCAATCTTTATTTATATTGAAACTTAATAGAATGGCACAAGCGATAGTATAATGAAATTAATAACATGCAATTTTCTATATCTCTGGCAATTCCAGTAATATGTTTAATTTTTAAATTACATTTAGAATCAATTGAGGTGTAGTTCTTGTCATGTGAAGTATTAATTGAGATGTAGTTGCGCTGAGAAAGAATTATTATATCACTGAGTTTATAATGGTGTGAGATTATTACTGAGACTGAAATGTATTTTTTGAGATTACGTGAGACATATTAAGTTCCTGTTGAATATTTTTGAGTTGTAAATAAATTATTATTTCTTGTTCTTAAATGAGTTTTGTAATCTAAGTGTTCTGAGTCGGAAACTTGGCACCATTTAAATGTTTAATTTATAAAAGCTACGAGAGAACGCATTTAATACTGGTTACGATTTCTATCAAACGAAATAGAATAGCATATATCATTCCCCATATGCTTTCCGAACACTTTTTGACGTAAACACATCTTTAAAATTGGAAAAGTATTGAGGGCATGCATGAAACTATTTTGCAACTGTTTTGTCTTATGATTTCAGAACTGAAAGAAATATCCATAAGATAAATATAGCATCAAGTAGGCAAATAATGTCCGTACCTTACATGACCTTCGGATCGAGTGCGCAAGCATTCTGAGAGTGGGGAGAGGGTTCGAAATATGTTGAAATCCTACGATGCTGGGCGATATTTGGACCAGTGTAACTTTGGATTGGATAGAGTTAGGACTACTAAGTAGTGTCATTTCGAAAGCTATCTACATGCACTCTACACTAGGCCTTTTATCAATAAAGTTATCCTTCAATACTAATATCAAACTGCATTTGAATCGTTCAATCTGTAGATTAATTGTTGAATATTCACACACTAACCAATCGTTTAAACTTCCTATGTCTGCTTTATTCATTCCACAATTCAACATCAGGCCCGAGTATTCGCTTTAAAAGTACGGTTTGTGTCCTCGATACGACCTTCCTCTCTTTTTCGTTCCACATTGCAACGTTCGAGACCAGAAAGTAAACAGCGTAGTAGTATAAACGATCCCAGTAATAAGCAAAATTCATCCGAGTCCCTGAGTAGCTTTGGGCAGAAGATTCCCTCCCCCATCTCGTTGCTGGAATAATTTATACCCGGACTCTCGGGAGAACAGTTTTCCAGCTTTTATCCCACTTTTACCGGAGCGCGGAATGGCCGGTCTGAAGTAGGGGGAGGAACAAGTGCCCGGGAAAATAACGGCGCTTTATCGCGAGTTAGGAAAAGTACGTTTCCTGTCCAGTAACACGTGACCGTTCGTAAACGTCAGGATGAGGGTCCTAACTACTTTGTCTGGAGTTGATGGAAGTAGAAGTGCATTGCTGCAGACGATTCTTTTTCCTCTCCCGTTCCTTTCGGTTTTTTCCTTTGGATTGTTTTTGTAGTAATTTTGAGTTCTTTTTGTTTCGAGGATCCAAAAATTTAAGGTATTCTTTCAAGATATCTCTGTTTAGTAATAATGTGTTCCTCGAAACCAGTATCTAGTTTCGGTAGTTCCATATTTTCCTGCAATCTAGAAATATTACTCAAATATACTAGCATTATAATCGTATCTATTGTTATCTTACTTACATTGTATTCGATTTTTTTGTTTTTATGAAATTATTTACTTGCTAGTTGTATTATTTATATTCGCATATTTATTCTCTCTGCCTAAGGACGTTTGTCCACTGGCATCTGCATTAGAAATAAAAAATATTCTAATCAAATTGTACACTTGCAATTTCTTGTGCATCTTCCAAAGAATGTGGAGTTTGATTTCTGTAAAATTTGTCTATACCATGGCCTCAATTATAAAAACAAAACAGACTTATTACTTCATTTATATTTTATTATAATCATATCTATTGTTACTTGATTGATATTGTACATGACGTTTCGTTTTTATTTATTCATTTACTTGCTACTTGTATTATTTATTACTGTACTTTTGTTTTCTCTACCTAAAGACGTTTGTCGACAGCGTTCTGTATTAAAAATAAAAAATGTTGTAATCAAATGTACATTTGTAATTTCCTGAGTATTTTCCAAGGAATGTGAATTTAGATTTCAGTAAAATTTGGCTATACCATGACCTCAAATACAAAAAAGTAAACATATACTATTTTGGTCAAATCTTTATCTTGGTTTATCTCTAAGTCAAAAATACTGAAATATAAATGAAATAAATCTGTTTCATTGTTGCATATTGCAAGCTGCATAAATTTGTTTTATGCAACACATAATACTTCATTTTAGTAATAATTCTGCATGATTAACGTTTTAAATTTTTATTGTTCCATTTCAACACTACAGAAAGTGTTGTTCTTCGGAATTTGTGCATTGCCAATCAAGTTTTAGAAGATTACGAAAGTTGTGACTGAAAGTTGTAGAGCATCATAATCTCAAGTCTTATCTTCACAAGTTCTACCTAAAATATTTATTTAATTAACAATAAAACCTCAAAATTTTTATCTATAATGGAATTTACATAGTCGTGTATTTTCCTGAATAAACACTTTTCGTAGAACTTTTTCGTAGGACAAGTAGTATCTAATGGTTATCTTAAGTCACACATACTATCCAATTTGAAAGTTTAAAACTTTCTAAATTATTTTCAATAGCCAGGGCAGGATATAGAGAGAAGGTATACAACAAAACTACTACAATATAAAACAGACGAATACAAAGAAGGAAATGTAACTGTAGTTGTGGCTCTAAAAGATCTCTCGCTCTACAGTAATGAGAAATTTCAGAATCTCCACGAATTGCTTTGCAGCAAAGCAGGTGGTATCTGTCTATAATGTTAGGCTGTGTACAAAGGGGACATCAAGGCTCGGCGAAATGCATGACAAGAAAATTCTTCCCAGTTATAAGGAGAAAAGTTTATTCCGTATCACACGTTATTTGTCAGACAACTTTTAACCTTCCTGGTGGTTTATCTTGACATCGAAAACCACCCTGTAGTGGTTAGCCTCTGATGTAAAAACCGGTTCCAAATTGGCACCAGTTTTGGAAAGGAACAACTTGTTTATTCTACTTGGAACTTCATTCCTCTTGGAGTAATTGGGCAGTTTCGTGTCGACGAGATACCACGTGCATAGCAAAATTTGTCAGATTTTGGACGAAATATCTCGTCAAAATTGCTTGGAAGCTTTAAGACAACCACTAGTCCAGTGCTTTACCTTGCTGTTCTCGTTGGTAATTATAAGTCATTAGATGTATCCAGAATAATTTTGCCAAAGAACGTCCTAGAGCCTGAGTGCTGTAGTAAGGTAGTTCCTTTCTCGGCTAGATCTCCATTTCATTGCCAAAAATAATGCAGGTATCATTGAAAGACAATATTTTTTATTTTCAGATTTTATTAATTAAATTTAGATTATTATTGTATTTAAACTACATTGTATAATTTCCTTGTGACCTAAGTAAATAACGGTTTAATTGTTTAGTTCCAAGTACTACGCATAACAAATTCTCTTCCATTTGCTATTTGGACGCTTTAAACCAGCATCATGAATTTAAAAGCATTGAGTACATTATTATCACTACACGACAAAAGGGTTTGATTACAAATGCAAAGAACTCGCAACCCCATGCATGAAACATCTATTTCACCCTCTTCCAGAGAAACTATTTATCCGAATTCTCATGTCCCTCATCCACTTAACGGTCTCTATAACATGCCGGCACGTTGCTATGAAACACTAAATTGATCCCTCCTTCAACAAACTTTAATCTCCATTGAGGCAAAGACCAACAAATTAGATCGGAGATTAATCCATCCGAGTACAGCTCTATTAGATCGGGACTCCGTCGCTTCCCTTTGAACGCTGTAACGGGTCCGACAAAAGAAGGACCCGTTACAACACAGTGACCGATAAGGCGCTCGACATTTACGCTAATGGCCATCTCCCAACCGATCGTTCGTCGTTAGGAAGATGGTTGAAGACGCATTACGCCTTCATAAAATATGGACCGGGAATATGCGACGGGGCAATTCCCCCGCTAATGTAACGGTTATGTCGGTTCTGGCAGAGGAGGTTTGAAGGGAAGGTTTGACTTTAACCCTCCGACTTTTAACCGCAACAAAACGGAGGAGGGTTCTATGATGAACGTCGGCCATTAACCGGTGCGTGCTTTCCTTGCGGAATGTTGGTTGACGCGATGCGGTATTTGTTGGGTGAACTGTCGGAGTATCCCATAAATTACCCGGCTTCGTTCGCTTCACGAGTGGGGCATACGATATTTTATTAAGTGAGGTGGATTAGTTGGGACGGGGTGAGTTTTTTATGGATCCGCCAAGAGGGAGGGAGATTATTACTTGAGGTTTTGGAGTGAAATGATGTCATTTTTCAAGTTAAACTGTCGCTTCGTCTGGATGAGTTGACTTTATTCATGTTAAGTAATTCATTATATGTATCTTAGATGATCATGTTACCATCAATCCATTACTTTGTTTTAAACATTCAGGTGCTAGGTGATTTATGTTGGGGTTTGGCTTTTGATGTCGATTTTTCTTAGATCTCTACCGACTTGCTTATTTTTACCTGTTATTTTCATATCGTAGGCACAAGTGAAACACTTTAAGTCAACATTTTTAGAGTTTTTTACTTTTTCTAAACCTGAATGTGATCTTTTAGACTGGTAATGTCTACTAAGTCATTGTTTCTTTTCATAAAGGTTAGATTTTTTATTGAGAGAAATACATAGAAAACACACTTGCTAAACGCATAAAATGAATAAATGCACATTATTTATTATAATTTTATTAGTAAATTGCCACAAAAATGCATAGTCATAATAAAAGTACTCTTCTCTGAATAACTGATAACTTGAGTAAATACAAAGTGTAATAAAAAAATTGTTAAATGAAAAAATTGCAATTTTCGCATTACTTGAAAATTAGAATATTTCCATTTTCGCTTTCACAGAACTGTGAACACAGAATTACTGTGTTTCACTTGTAATCGGACAAATTAATAAGTGAAAAATATTTCATATAACACATACTATGTTCCAGTAATTTTAAAAATCAATCTTAAGCAATATCTGTGGAATAGTTGTCTGTCAGAATGGCTTATTAGATGTAATAGTTTAGGCCTTCAGTGCAGATTATTAAGCAGCCATTACTGTTAGCTTCCACATGTTTTATATAAATAAATACAAATTAATGAGGACATAGCTCCTTATCGAATTGTAACTAAAATGAAGCAATCCCTTAACATAAATAAAAATAAATAAAAATGAAGTGTTTGTGCATCGAATATTTTCGACCCATTTCAAGCTATTTATCCATTTTGGTCGCTTCTAATGCAAAATCCGTGTTTCGCGCGCTTGGTGTCTGTCTATCTGTTTGTATGTGTGTACCCTTACTACGTCCAAAAGGTTGGATATACGAGATTTTCATGAAGCTTTGCATACCGTGAGTACTTACGTTCATTTAGTAACTGAATTTGGTTGTGTTAGATATGTTTAGATATTTAGATAAGTTCCATGCTAAAACATCTGAGTGTAACTATACTTAAATCAACCATAATCTGTAGTTTTGGAGAAGTTCGATAACGTTATATGCCTGGTGCAAAAGTGCTACAAGTCAAAAAATATTGGTAGGTAAATTATGAGAGCGAGGTTTTCGCCTTGGGTTCGTCATTTTTATGAACTGAGTTGAGCAATTTTACAGGAAAAGAAATTAATATAATTACCTAATCCTCTCTCAAAATCGTCTTTTGTGGTAGTTATCTTACTAAAACCTTTCGTCATTTTGTAGCTTTAGAAGGGTGCGATGCATGTGAAATGTGTTACATGGATGGGAATGTATGTATAGGATTTGTGTCCAAAGTAAGTTGTAGAAATTATAAAAATGTCAAATAGGTGTTAAAAAATTATTTTATTCACACTTAAACGATTTGGAATTTTCTACGAAAGAGGAAAGCATGAAGTTGTTATTCTGGTCACTTTTTCAATTTATAGTTAACCAATTCAGCCCGAGTATGATCGGGTAATTCGGCTAGTACTTAACAAAGTAAATTTCAATATGGAACGGAAGATCTGTTATATCCGTTGCTAAGGAAGCAACTTTAGTGTTTTTTTTTAATCTAATTTACATTGACTCACCGCATTGAACATGTAGGAGACTACATTATTTCTTCGATTTATTATTGTTATCATGAACGATAAATTTTAAACTTTCATTAAATTTGACCTATTATGAATCTTAATAATTTTGATACAAAAGAAAGATTTTAGATAACATTACTATAAATCCGGGCATAACATCTGCGTTAAAGTTTCTTCATTACTTATATCTATTGATAGCAGTGTCATTACTCACACTTCATACCTTATCTGATTCCATTTATAATGAATATGAGCATCAATATGACTATTTCATACCTTCAAAGGAAATTAAATTGATCAAAAATTGTAAGCATTTCGTGTACTTCTTTACTGGTGTTAATTTTTTATTTCCACTAGAGTTGCTAGGCAAAAATTGCAATCAATTTTTGAATTGTCCTCTTTAATTACATCCCATTCATTTGTTAAAGGCGATTTTGAATATTTTGACTTCTGAACTTATTTTGGTGGGACCGTGGTAGCCCGGTTGGAAGAGTAACGGTCTAGCAACCGGTGGGTTGCGAGTTCGAATCCAACCAAAGACCGTCGTGCACAAAGGGGGCTGGTGCACGTTAATTCTGTAGTGGCCTCAAAAGTCCTCACGTTGGGGTGGTGTGGAAGTTTGGAGAATGGGGTGCCGACTCAGGTGTGACCTCGTCATATGATGTGATTCAAAATTACGTGGTGTTGTCCTCGGATTGGGGGTTGATCCCGGACCGTCGCCAATAGCCCGTTGTGTTGCTCCAATGCGACGTAAATTAAATACCTACCTACCTAAACCTATTTTTGCGTTTGTTCATGTTTTTCTTTTGATGTGGATACATCTTTAAAATCAGAACAGTACACTGGACGGCATGCATGAAAAGTCGAGCGTTACAACTGTTTTGTCTAATGATTTCAGAACTAGGAGAAATATCCAGAAGATAAACAGCGTTGTGTAGACAAAAGATGTCCGTACCTGGTATGACCGGATCGAGTGCGCAGAAGCACTGATCCCGAGGAGGTTGTCAGCAATATGTCAAAATTCAATGGTATGGGCGAGCTTTAGACCAGTACTTTTGAGGACCTTTGGGTTATGTGGAATGAGGACTACTTATAACTGGTGTCATTCGAAAGCTACCGTACTACGCTACAATCACAGGCCTTTAATCAATTAAATTTCTTTCAATATTAATAAAGCTGCACTTAAAGCGTTCTAACTCTGCAAATCATTTGCTGAATATTCACAATATACAATCGTACAAACTTCCGTCTGCTTCATTCATTCGACAATCGAACATCAGGCCCGAGTTATTCTCGTCAGAACTACGGTTCGTATCCTCGACACAACCCTTCCAATTTTTCATTCTAATTTAAACCTCAAAGAACGAAAAGAATCAAAAGTTAAAACTATTACTCCTAAACAGAATATATCTAGTTTTTTTAATTAATACCTGGCATGTGACATTCGAATTGATTCCTGGGAAACAAAATTAAAGACGAAAAATTTCGGTTACGATCACTTAAAAATTCCAAGAAAACAAGACTAAGTTAATTACGTAAAACCCGACACAATCCATTAATCAAAACTATATATTTAACCCATGAATCAATACTATCCCACCTTAATTTACGCACCAATAAATCCTTTTGCTTAGAAGTCATCAGATTTGCCTCTCCCTTCGCTTGCCCCTCAAGGAAACAAATTAACTCCTTACAACTTTCTCAGTTATACCGCATATTTAAATAATATGTATTAAATATTCTCGATTTATTTTTCAGCTGCCAGACGGATACTGGTTTTGCAAAGTTTCATCACGAAAAGAATAATTCCGATCAGTTTTTGTTTTCCCAGCTGTAGGGGCGATCGTGCAGAAACTCAGCGGTGGGATTTAGAAATTGATTAGAGGAGATTCAGGGGTTGGGATATTGAATTAGTTTACTTCCAAAACTAGATTTTAGATCGATACAGCTTGGGTGGTTGTTTCGGTGTATCATGGATCTCATTTCTTTAGAAAGTTAATCTTTCAGTCCGTGAATTCTGAGCTCCTGATTGTTGGGGTTTTGAAGGTATTGCTTTATAGTTTGGGTTCGTAAAAAGAATGTTTTGTGGAATACTTTTCGGAATTTTGCTTTCATATACATGTCCACTTTTGGCTTTCTGTTATTGCCAGAAGAGTTTTATATTTCTAATCACTATAAGAGCATTTATTTTGAGTGATATTATTTTTCTACTTCTTATGTGGGAAACGTTTTCAATTTAGTCAACAAAGTAAAATTGAATAAATGTAGGAAACTCAAATTGAATTAGAACTCAAATGTTCCTTATACTTCCCGATGAAAATTGAATGAGATGCCCCAGCTCAGGTCTTTTGCTCGCCATCGTGGTTCAAAATTACGAGGCGTTGTCCTTGGATCTTTCCCTTCGGGATGGATCCAGGTCCATTGCCAATGGCCGTTGTGTTACTCCAGTGCGACGTTAATTTACTACCTACCTAATGAAAAATATTTTCATATGTATCTGTATAAATAAAAATGGAGTGTTTCTACATTAAATATTTCCGCCGTATTTCAGGTTATTTATCCGTTTTGGGTCATTCTAATGCAAAATCAATGGTTTTCGCGTTTGGTGTCGATGTGAGCTCGGCACTACGTCTAAATTGATGAGTCGATTTTCATGAAACTTTGCATACTGTGAGTACTTACAATAACTTAGTGACTGAACTTGCGCTGTGTCAGTCTGTCTGTCTTCCAGTTTTATATCTGTTTAGAGTTTGTGTATTAGTATGATTTATAATTTATGTAAGATAATTTCATAAAATGCGTAAATGTTTTATAAAATACATATTAACTTAGAGAATACATTGTTTAAAGTTCCGTTGCTTTCATTTTTAGGCGTTTCACCCTAAATAGCTGAATACCCATTCTTCAAGATTCAAGATTGTTGAGTGCTTTGGGGCTTATGGTTACGACTTACAGATTAGAAAACGAATTAGTCTTTTTGTTGTAGTTTTGTTTTCAAATGCTCGGGTCATCAGATTGCAGCGCGATCACATACGGAAACCACGTGACTGTATGGAATAGTTGACCACGTGCTTCAATACTCATTTCTGGTTCCTTCACTCGTAATTAATTTCGTGCGTTTAAATTTTGTTCTATTTTTAGTTGCAAGTTATGGAAATTATGCGATATCCCGCGATAAAAAGCAATCATGAATTAACATCTTCAGAACAACTTTTTTTCACACCCACTTTATTTTAGTTTGATTTCGCATTTTTTCTGTGGTTAAATTTATTAAGTATTTAGTTTTTTAATAAATTGCAATTCCTATTCAACACACACAACAATCCCACAAAGGATTCGATTTAAAGCTGCATGTAAGTTAGAGTAAGGAAAATTTCAAATGGAACTTTGCCGATATTAAAGGCAAAGGTAACCATTGCCATTTTTTGAGAAATGATTATGGGTTACCTTTGCTTTATCTACACTAAATACATTAAATTTTTAAAGCAAGTATGTACACGCAGCTTCACGCTGCGTGTACATACTTGCTTTAAAAATTTAACGAAGGTCTATCACGTGGTTGTGGGACAAATTATATCCGTTCCACAATCTAGTCTTCCCTGCATGACTTCTAACCAGTTTTGACCTTGACAACAGAATGTTTCCAGGATTCCTTCTAACAATGGATGTGGTTATTAATTATCAAATGGGATGTAGGGTAGAAACTATACTACTCAACTCAGAAATATCGGGAAGCTCGGAGAGCTAAAAACAACAATACGAGACGGAAACGAAGTAGTCGAACAGTCTGAAAGCCCAAATCCTTGAAATGGTTAAGGTTATGTAGATAATTCTAGGCTGTGTAATATGCTATGTATAAATATTCTAGGTATAGTAAGAGGCTACTTAGGTATATGTCATCATTAGTGTGACAAGCTGAAAAGCAACAAACAATACGAAATGGAATGATTTACTGCATAGTGAATTGGGAGGGGTCAAGTAGCCACAGTGGTTGAATATGGGATGAGTGGACTTGCTGGCATTAGGTATGAAGCTGTATTTTATTGGGGTGGAGCAACCGATAAAAGACAAAACTGGAAATCTCTCGGAGGAGCACCATAGATCTGAAAAATGCTGAGAGTGGACGACGGGGAAAAGAACGAGCTCTTCGGCAAACCAAAGTGAAACCTTAAAAAGTGATCCCTGGCTCCATAACATCGTTCTAATCTCAGAGCGCCTTGTATTAGGGACACTCCAGCGCCCAATGCCAAAGACCAGTCGGTGAGTACCACTCTCTTGAACTTCCCATCTACACACATATTTGAACCCTCACCATACCTGCCTATAATCATGATGCTACTTATTACATGCAATATTCACGAACTTAGTGATTGCACAGTGTGGAACTCAAATCAGATTTGTATACGCCATCTTTATTCGATGTAATAACAATCTTCAGTATAATTTGCAAATGATGAAATAAATTAATATCTAAATTTACAATGCATTGTACATCTCTATAACAGTATATAAGGTATATTCATTTGATATTTTGTGTCTTGGAGTACGCTTGATGGGCAGTGAGACATTAGGGCCTACCACCTCTTAAATAACTCATTCATATAATACTTCACCTATAAATGTTTTAACAAAATCTTTTTCTTAGCCCCCATGTAGTGTTTAATCTCACGATATCCCTGTCTTAGTTAATGTTTACCTTCATGGCCATCACGTCAGCAACTGCTTATTAGACAATAACATCAAAGCACGGGTGGTATTTTTAGTAGTAAAATATGAGATGTCATTGCCGCAGAGTAATCCGACGCCATTCAAACACATAAAACATAAATCTCACCCATATACCATAACAGACCACACAGCTACAAAAAAAGTCCCCATAACTTCCTTTACTGTGATGTCGAGAATTAGGTGTTCCAGTAGTGGCTCTATTATCATTACGACACCGGAGCAAATCCAGGATCAGAGAAAAATATTTCATCGCCGACGCTCTTTAGATCAATAAAAATATTTCAGATATTTCTCTCCCGGCTTTGGCAACGAAAATGAGCAGTTATGGAAGTGGCGAAGGAATGCGCCGTAAAACGTGTAATGAAACCAGAACAGTGGGAGCTGGGAGACATAAAAAAGGGGGGAAACATTTCCCATAAGACCATAAAACTCCGGCCATAATGTAAGCGGACAAGACGAAAGCGTTTTGTTAAATAAAAAATGTCGTATAGGACTTGGTGGGATGTGAGAATGGGATTTGGAGTTTAGGCGTCAATTGCTGCGCGTTTTTTTTCTGGGATAGTGCGTTAAGAAATCATTTCAGTAGGAAGAGAGAATAAAAACTTTCAGTTTTTTAGTGTTTGAAAATTTTATGGAACTAAAGGTAGGTAGTTGAATTGACGTCGCACTGGTGCAACGCAACGGGATATTAGCGACGGTCCGTGATCAATCCTAAAGGGAAAGATGCGATGACTACATCTCGTATTTTTGAACCACGAGGATGTTTGACGAGGTCAATCCCGGAGATGGCATCCCACTTTCCAAACTCCCACCCCCCCACCAACGAGAGGACTTTTGAAGCCACAACAGATTTAGCATGTACCCTCACACGTACACGACGGTCTTTGGTTGGATCGCGTCTCGAACTCGGAACACTCCGGTTTCTAATCCGCAACTCTAACAACTGGGCTACCGCTGCCCCTATGTAGGTAAGGGAAAGTAAAACGATGATTCTCCAGATATTGGAATTCTTGTATGGTAGTATTTGGTTAACTTTTATTGCACTGCAATCTTATTAAAAGCAATATTTCGTATACTGGTGTACTTTCATATTACGTATGAAAGGCATTTTCAGTCTAGCTAAATAATGGTGGTAGTGCTTCTGAAGCGAGACATGTTTCCTGTACGCATTCTGAACGTGATGTCAGTTGGCTTGTTTTTCGAATACGATTTCAATATTTCGCCAATAAAAATTCTGAAGAATGAATTCCGAATAGTTTTGATAGTTGATTCGCCAACGCTAATTATATGAAATTACAAACATTGCCAAAACAGCTATAAACTACATATTAAGGTAACCCCGATATGTATCATGCGAGAGCATTTGGACAGAAGCAAAATCTTTGCATACAGTCACTGGTTTGTTTATTTACACTGAAAATCCCTCTCGTATTGGTGTCAACCCTAATGGTGGTTGTCTCGACGGGGTATCTCGTTATTTGCAAAACTAACCAGATCTTGATAGACGAGATAACTCGTCATCATGATCTGGTTAGTTTTTTAATGACGAGATATCTCGTCATTAGAAAAACTGATCTAATCTTGATCTCGTCTTCATCTAAAAGCGGCAGTATCGTCATTATTTGGAATTAAATCGGCATTATTGATGTCGAGATATCTCGCCATTTGCAAAATTGGTGAGATTGTGATGGACGAGATATCTCGTTGAAACCCCTTGGAGGGTTAAATGAGAAAAAAACACGACGAAGAAAGAACAGCATGACTGGTCCTGATGGTATTTGATAAAAACAGGAATTAGTGTCGCATTTTTGCAATTAAGTACCATATAAAAACGAAATTTACAACGAAAAAATATTGATTAGAAAATTAATACGTATAGATTTTTCCTTAACAGAGGATATACATAGGAAAAAGCATTCCAACAGGATCTTACAGCCCTGAAGTCTCGGTAGTATAGCTCCAGTTTACGTTTATGTCAATGGTTGGTTGGTTTTGGGGTTTTATGGCGCAAGAGCCATATTTGACCATGCTGCGCCAGATATGACATACAATATCAAGTATAGACAGACACACAATGAAAGCTTTACTGACACAAATACACTCAGAGAGAGCACCTGAACCTTCGCTGCCTACAACTCAGTGGGTAGCGCAGTGGGCATACCCACTGAGCCACGATGGCCCTTATATCAATGAGCTCACCAGATATCAGCAATCATTTTCTTCACACGCTATATCACATGTTCGGATGGCGGGTCAATGACAACAGCACTTCTTTTTATGCTCAATGCCTCCCTTCTAGTTTACGATGATTGGGATATGGCAGCACCTTCCATGATGCCCCGGGTTAATACTGAGATCGATACTTTCTCGCCAGCGGAATACTTGAAGGGACTATATGCGTCTATAAGCTGGCCCTTTTGGTTATACTGATACAAAAGCGAAATTTTAGTTGGCGATGGGAAGGTAATTAAGATTTCTTATATAACTCTTTTGCTAAAGCGTGCATTGCACAAGTCTGCAAATTCAGACTTTATGCTTGCTTAATATGAGATATGAGTAGACCATCCATATTTCATTTGGTTGGTTTTTATTGCGCAAGGCCATATTTGGCTTAGCTGCACCAAACAGAAGACATACAACGTCAAGTAATGAATAGACACATATAAGGAAAATTTTACTGACTCAGAAGAAAATACGCCGTAGAGGGAATCAACACTTCATTATAGTGATAAGTTATCCAAATTTATGTAACGATAACACGAAACACTTTTCTTTAACACTCAATTTATATTCGCTGTTCATTTCTCCCTCGATTTCCAAGGCACATTTTTCTTAGTATAGAATGTTGTTTTATTCCCCTCTCAGAAGTCTGTGAACCAACCCCTAAACGTGCTGATTATGTACTTTTCAGGCGCTCTTTTTGCCGTTTCGCACATACTTTTCTTGCACTTCTGACTTTAAAACTTCAACATAGGTCGGACATCATAGTCCTGAGCCTGCTGTTTGCAATTCATGTTCATAATGTCGGTATATTGTGCCTCAATAAATAAATTTTTTTAAGCCTGAACCAAAAGACCATGAACTACTTTGTTTTAAAACGACAATTATTTAATAAAATGGAACATGTTAAATGACAGTCGAAATTTATGAATAGCTATCATTTTAACCCTCTTGGTGATTTATCTTCGCGTCAAAAACCACCTTGTAGTAGCCAGCTTTGAATGAAAAATATGTTCCAAACTGTCACCAGTTCTAGGTAAGGGACAATTACTTTTTCCTACTTGGACCTTCTTTCTCCTTTGGGGTAAATGGGCAGTTTTGTCTCGACGAGATATCTCGTCATTACCAAAAGTGACGAGATCTTGATGGACAAGATATCTCGTCATTCATAAAATTTGCCAGATCTTGGACTAGGTATCTCAAACCCCCTTGGAGTGTTAGTATTCATATTGTTGAATTTAAATGAAGATTATGATGGGATTTGACAATGTTTGATATATTGGTAAACATTTTTTACTCAATTGAAGTCACGCCTAAGATTGCGAAGATAAATTCATACATTTTTCTAACGAAATAGCATTATTGAAAACAACGAAGAATTCTATAAATCACATAATATAATTACATTGTTGAGGAATGTTCTAGTAAAAATTTCGTAAGAAAAAACTTTATCATTTATGCTTGCAAAGAAAACTCAAGTGCTACTGTAATATTTATTCCAAATGTTCTCAAAAATGAAAACATCTTCTGTCAAGCAATTTTGGAAAAAAAAAGGCAACGTTATTTTAGTTTTAGGTACTTTTATTTCTTAACAGCTGAAAATGCTTTTCGCAAATTATCTCATAAACTCGCAAGCGAATATTTTTATGTAAAGCTGAAAAGATTCGCATCACGATACTAATATCCAAAACAAAAACTGGCAGTTTTAGTTAGTCTTTTATCAACAGAATCCAAGTACTGGCAATTTTGTTTTAAGTCATTATTTTCAGAATATTATCTGAAGTTTCTAAAAAAACAGTAATAGTTTCATTTTAAACACTTTAAATGTTCTTAAGTGTGCAGTTATGCACAAATCGTCTCCTACGTTAAAAAAAGGATTTTTAGATTAATTTCTTTGCTACCAGATGGTGAGAGAATAATATTATCTTTTTATTTTGATTGTGTTACTCTTCTCTCTCTATATTTCCTTTATTAACATTTTTCACACTGCACACATGCACGCAATTTAAATTATAAAGCGTTTTTAAATACAATTTTTCTACATAATTTGTTACATTCATATTTATTTTGGCATTGATATTTCCACTCCTGATTCTTACGTATTGTTTTTGCATTGTTTAAACTCTGCTTCACGCTGTTTTTCTTTTTCGTTTAATAATTTCATTTTCACATGTCTTTTTTACTAAGAAGTCAATAACTTTGCAACACACCTATTTTTCTCTATTTCTCCACTTTGATAAAATAAATACGCTCACTTCCTTCATTTTTTATGGTTTATCTAACTGTTCTTTTACACTTTATAATTTACTATTTAAATTTGTATCACTCTCAACTTGATCTTTGCGGTTCTCAACCGATAATTATAGTGGTAGTGACAATGAAAGGGTCGATAACTTCTAGGGGGTTTATTAGTAAACGGAACTGAAAAATAAGACACACACACAATTTTCTAACGTGAAAATAGGCTTCAAAATGTAACAAACCTACAATAACATATTCATAACAAACGAAAATCGTCAAAATATAGTTACAATTTTCGTGGTTGTCTGAACGAAATATCTCGTTATTTGCAAAACTTATCAGTTCTTGATGGACGAGATATCTTGTCATTAAAGAAAAAGACTGATCTGCTTTTGATCTTGTCATCATAAAAAAAATCGGCAATATATTTATTGATGGCGAGATATATCGTCATTAACAAAATTGGTCAGTTAGATTCGGCAAGTTGGTTGACAGAAAAAATGAGGTTTTAATCAAAGCGCCTATGTAATTAGTGATCACAGTTGAAAGAAATAAGATCTCAAATACCAGATTTTAAGGAACGCTTTTATGACATTTTTGCGATGTTGTTTACAGATATCTTCTCATAAAATCCATACCTTATTTAGAGTATAACTACGAAGTTTAAAAACTACTACTGCCTCTTGCTCAATAAAATCGTTAATTTACCGAAAGCAAAAAATGAACTGTTGCCACATTCCTTATTTTACAATATTGTGTTCTGAAAATAAATTTATTGATCGCTTCATGCTGTCAGAATGTTGCTAACAACTAACAAAATTCTTAATGAGCTATCAGAACAGCTAAAAGCCAGTCCGTTTCTCTGACTATAGTGATGTGCTCCTATTGGTTTATAGACACTTCTACATTACAATCATAGGCTCATTAAAATAAAAGTAAATTGACTACGATCTGAGAACAGTTGTTCTAATTCTCAATACAAATAAGGGCTTTGTAAGGAGAAGGGCAAAACTACTATTTTATGCGTTTTAACTATTATTGTGAATTTGTGATAACAGTTATTATTAACTGTTAATTCTAACATTTTTGCTATGAGTTAGCAAATAAATTTAACGGTTATCAACTGTTAGAAATTGACAATAACGGAACAGATATTAACTATTTAAATTACGTATTAAGTGATTTTAAATAATGAGTGATTTTAACTTTTCATTTATATCTAATATTCTTTTAATTTTAATTTTTAATTTTAAGACTAGCAAATTGAACTATTGGTGCAAATATAACTACCAACTGCGCGATCGGACTCCCGGCAACCCTTCCTTGTTATGAAAAAGAGTAAAAGTTCTGTCGGTTCCTTCCCCGCGCACGACTGCTCTGTGGTTCGATCTTATTATTAGTGCAGGATATTATCTAATGTTCTCTTAATATGTAAAAATTGTAAATAACTTGTAGTTAATTGTAACCCCCGAGACACTCCATTCATCACTTGTTAAAAACATTTTTAATTTAAATTGAGTTACGATTACCCCAATAACATTGATAACTGTTAATATTTACGATAACCATTGCTAACTTTTATTTTGCAATAACACTGTTACTTAAACTGCCATCAGAATAAGTGCCTATCTAATTATAAGTAAAACTGGCTGAGCACAAGGCTTGCAAGAGTGGAAAAGGTCAGACTGATTTGAACCGGAGTAGGCATGTATTGTGTCAGTAAATGAGAAACATTGAATGGCACGTTACTGAAGCAACATACGATTGGAAACAAAATGGCGGAGAATTGAGGAGTTATGTACTGGAATAAAGGTACATGGGTAAAAAGAATAAATAAGAAGGAAGGATATCTTGTGCATCGTCAATAAAATCTATTTGTCTATAAATTTTAAGAAATCTGAGCTTTGAGCTATTGACCGGGAAATCTCATGCAGATATGCAGCATCGATCTCTTGTAGCGTCTTGCGATAAATCTTAGCGCGTGCGATTTTAGTGTTTTAGAAATACTTTTATTTTCTCCCTCAGTGAAGGAAAACGCATCTCCAGCAAGATATATCGGTTATAAATTTCAAACCCAGAACGAGCAGGTGTGCCGAGGAGTTACCCGATAATCCATACTTCCGGCATAAAACTATAATTTATCACGGTTCTTCCTCTAACCAGAACCGAAGCACTGATTTCAATGTTTTATACGTATTTTTTTGTCAATTTAGAGAACTTTTATACAAAAAAGCACCATATAATTTTCAAACCTGGCTTCAAAAGCTCAGTTTCAAATTTGTTGGGTTTTATTTATCTCTAAAGAATATTGATTATATATTCTTTTTGTGTTGAATGTGAGACAAATTTGGAAAGATGCAAGATGTATTTGAAGAATGCAGGGAGCTTCGGAATAACAATCAATTGGGATCAAATTATTCATACACTTGTTATTCGTGGCTGGATTGGATTGGGAGTTTTATCCAAGGTGTTATCCTTGGCATAAAATGACGTGAATTCAAATACTACGTCATTCGAGGGGCAACTTATTAAATGTCATGAAAATTATTTGATTAAATTAATACTTGATGATTGAAATTATTAGCGAAATAATAACTAAAATTCTCATATGAATACTAAAAAGTAATATACCCAATACACTTTAATGCACCCATATAGCATTTATGTCATTTGATTGGGTTTTTCGATGCAAGGGACAGGCTATGCTACGTTAAGTAATGTCAAGTACATAGACATACATAAGGAAAGTTTTACTGACATAGAAGAGAGAAATAAACTGAGGGAATCGAATCTACTTGATGCTGCATTCAACAGATACAAATGTCAGCGTAAACATTAGTTATCATTTCGCGTTAACAGTTGTACTATTTTAAATTTGTTATGAACTAGTAACGATTTGGCGACATTCGATAGTTTGGTGACTTTCTTAGGTCGCCAAGAGAGGGTATGCCGGACGCATTCGATATCGAACTGAGTACTTCCTTGTTCACGCTCATAGTATGGTCCATAGCGAACTTCTTTGTAGAATCCTGTTTATGGTATGGTCCATAACGTACTTTCGTTTTACTAACTGAGCCAGCCCATTGGAGCATCTTTGTTAAGTTTTCTAAATAAATAGAAAAATCAATTTGATCTTGTTGACCATTATAATATTCTTTAGTTCTATGTTTTGCTTCACGCATTTATTAACTGCTAGAAGTGTATGGTATAGTTTACCCTCTTGGTAGTTTATCTTCGTGACGAAAACTGTCCTATAGTAGCCAGCCTCTGATGCAAAAACCAATTGTGACCAGTTCTGGGCAAGGGACAGTTTATTTTTCCAACTTGGCTTTTCATTCCCTTGGAGTAATAGGGCTGTTTTGTCTCAACAAGGTTTCTTGTCATTAGAAAAATTGAGCAGATTGCAGTGGTTATACAACACAACTCCCGACTGCTTATCAGAAATCGCGTTCACGCTTCTAAATTTATTAAAAATGTTGTTCGCAAGATATTTTTCTCCACTGCAGTTGTTTCTATGTATTGTGATGTCTGAGTCTATGTATTTTGATGAAATATTTATTGACTGGTAAATTCTCCTGATCACAATTTCGTAAAAAAGTCGGCAGTATCTTGATGACGAGAAATCTCGTCAAATTAGCAAAATTGGTTAGATCTTGATGGTCGACATATCTCGTCGAAACCAATTGGAGGGTTAATCATAAAATATTTTCCATGTTTAACTTTAATTATGATTCATTGTAGTATTTTTACCCTTCATAATCAACTGTACAATGAAAGATATAACTTCATTTGAAAATTATGATTTCAAGCAAATCAAACATATAAAGATTTGGGTAAGGCGAAAATAATCCTGATTGTAAAAAGTGGTGAATTCAGCTCGTTACAATTCACTCTCATTTAAGGAAATCGAAGCAAACTATGAACGTACATCCACAAAGCAGCTTAGTGGTTCGGACAGGAAGGGTAAATCATTCCATTCATTCCTATCTTTTATTAAAACTTTCATTTCTGACTGCCCAATAAGCAAGGCGAGAGGTAAATTTATGGCATAACTTTATTCAACTGTCACATATATTCACGATTTCTGCCCTAAAAAGGATTATTTGTCAGAACTCCATTATCATATGAAAAAGGAAATAAATATAGTTTTCCAATAGATCTTCAAGGTAGAGTATTAAAATCGTGCCCTGTCAGATTACAAGTCAAATATAATGGTTAACGGATTAATGGTGTATTACACTAAATCAAACTGAGACAAAGATATATAAGTGGATATAGGTTTGATTTCACAGTTTTTGAAGTTAGTGGTTTCAGTTATCTTAAAATTCCCTTCATTGTAGATGGAGGTTTTATATAAGGAGGCAAAGAAATACGAAGCTTTAAAATTGAATTCGTTGATTTTGAGTTTTCGCAAATCACTTCAATGTGACAAAAGCTCCAACAGAAAAGTTTCTAATGTCCTCTTGCCAATGCATTATGCAGGATTCAAAACATTGGAAAGAATTTTTTCAACACTATATTTAAATTAAAAATAAAATAAAAATTACTAAAACAATATTAAGGTTTTCAAAAATTTACAAATGGACATTGGCCCTTTTTCTATCAGAATTAATAACAGAATAATTGCAAAGAATATTACTACATTTAAAGTATACGGCGTGGCATGTTTAAAAATACAAAATTACATTTTAATTAGCTATCAATCCCTGGACTAATGAAATAAAATCTTGTATCATATTGTAATCTCCTCAGGCCAATATCATTTAATAAATCTGGGCTGATTTGCATTGACGTATCCCATTCTGATCAACAAACATTATAATATTCACTGTAAAATAATTTGTTGTTTTAATAAATTGATTTTAATGATGTTGGGGTTTGAAAACAAAACGGCAGTGAGAGAAACATTTATTCATTGTAGCATTGTAATTCACCATATAAGTCAGGTGAGAAGGTTACGCATCAGAAGTGTGTCGACTTGTTGACGAAACACTTTCTATCACATACACACGCCAAACATTTAAATATGCAAAACATGTAAGTTAAAATATGCAAAACATAAGTAAAATTGTATTTATCTCTCAAATTTTAAGCACTAATTCCTACTCTAATTAATATTCTGAATTTAAAATGCGCTCTTTTACACAGCATTCATAAGTTATTTTAAAAGTTAAACTTTCTTCCTTTAATTTCAACTAAGTTTTAGAAAGTTTTAGTTAGGCTAATGAGACTTTTGCGCTGTTTCCTGTCACAGTGCTACGCAGATGTTATTTAAGTGTGCTGCGTCTGAACTTTTCAACACATTCACGAATATTATTTTCCTCGGAATATTTCCACTCTAAAATATTTATTCTTAAAAATACTTAGAAAGCTAAAATGACGAATTCCAGGGGAACCTCTCACGGCCCGGTATGATTGATGTCATGACCCGATACCGGGATGCTGCCAGGATCTTAAGAAACACTGCTCTATGTCATCAAATCCTCTCCGCATTATAACTGCTGAAAACTTCTACTCTCCCTTATGTGAAATTATGTCTCTTAGTTCAAGTACAAAGATATTATGGTACTTTTTATATTAAAATAAATATTTATAATTTTTTAAAATAAATATTTATAATTTTTTTAAATAAATATTTATAATTTTTTAAAATAAATATTTATAATTTTTAAAATAAATATTTATAATATTTTAAAATATTTCTGAGATTTTGAAAGAAGCAAGGCTTTGGGAATTATTTTTGAAAACAAATACTTATATGCGGTAATGTTGTTCTTCACTAGAATGCAAAACTATACATCCGTTTTTAAAATGTCTTATTCAATAAAAATGACAAAAAGCGTAAATGGTATCATGATTCCCATTATATAATCTTAGTAAACCAAGGTCATCAAATTGATAATTGTGAATGCTATAAATAAATGAAATAAAGATACAGAAAGGTTTGAATACGCAGAAAAACACAGAAAGGTCAAACTAGATTTCTATTTATTGAATTCTACGATGTAAAGAAATTTATATGGCGATTTGAAACTACGATTTAGAAAGTCGATATACATAATCTTCTATAAATTCTGATAGACACTAAATAAATAATCCATACAAAAATGCAAATCTTCAATAATAATATTCTGCTAACGAAAGATCTGATGGTTTTTTTTAAATTTCGCTTGATTCTTCGGAATGGTTTATTTCTTTTCAAGGTGTTCCCTTTACCATTTCCTGATGAAAAGGTTAAGTTATCTGCATTGCACAAGGTCATCGAGCCACGAGTGATTCCATCATGGCAAACGGAATATATATCATCTTCGTTTTCTTCGATCTTCAACTAAGTTTGAAATTGATATTTTTTCTTACCGCCCCAATCAAAACGATGCAGAATGTAGGAGTAGCTGTTATTCATGAAGTAAGCAGGATTGGGTAATTCTCCCTTAGCAATCCACAAAAGAAATTCAAGTCGTTTGCTTCTAAACCTTCTTTCTTGGCTACATCTAAGCATAGGTGTACGTTTTCCTGACTGGATGCTTTTCTCTACCTTAGTAGCTGGTGTCACAAAAACCTTTGGCCAATTCTCACTGGCCAAACTATCAATTTTAGCATATCTTTTGGAGGTGTCCACAATCGCGGCACTTTCATTATTTGCCTTACCTTCACAATCATATTCGTCACATTTTCCATGATTTTCCTTATCCTCATAATCACAGTCATCAACTTTTTCATCATCTGACTTATCCTTACATTTATATTCACCAACTTTTCCATTATTTGCCATTGTAAGTGTTTTGATGCTCAGAAGTATCTTGGTGCTTTCGTTCACAACCTCAAGCGATCTGTTTCCATAATTTTCACCCTCTTTTGCTTCTAAAACACCTTTGATTAATCCTGAGGCATCGTAATTCACCACATTTCTTCCTTTCTCCTCGTCTTTAATAAATTCTTTTGTGACAAAGCCAGTATCCAACATATTATCCTTATCACCTTCGAGAGCCATTACCATCATCAAATAAGCCATCAGCGGTGCAAGATAAGCTGCATTGCCGATGATAACCAATCCAAACATTCCCCAAATCCAAGGGAATAAAAATAACCACGCCACAACCGTTGCTTTATCCATATTTCACTCACTTTTCAAGTCGTCAAACGAATTATAATATTTGCCAACTCAAATAAGAAAATCTATTGCTTGTGTGATCTAATTCTCAAAATGCTGGTTGGAAGGAAACTATCATTGTAAGCGGGCATATTGTTATATCTGATTATTACGTGTAGATAAATTACCAACACTGTCAGGCATTCATTTTTAAAGATATTTGTAAACAATGGAAGTCGACAATTGAAAAAAATTTCAATAAATTAATTTCTCCTTCAAAATAAGACATGGATTCAATTTCACCCATGTAAACATTTGTGAGAACACTCTCTACAATAAACTAAGTATTAAAATCAAGAAAAAAATTTTTAAAGTATAATTTTTAATATTATTAGAGCATTGAATTTAAAGCTCGTATTTTTTGTTTCTTTACTACGAGTTATATTCATCAACTACTTATTACGTACATTCAAATTATAAAATTTATAAAAACTGCTATGAAATCACTTTATGCAAAGTAATATCGTAGAGAAGTCACCTCTTTCCACCTGAAAAGTCACCAATAGCATCTTTTTGCTTAAAAACTGATCAATGGCGTCACCTTTGGAAATTATTGGGGTGGGTGTGTAGATGCTTCATATGTGTATACGATTTTTCAAAATTTCAGGTAGGGAACACAAAATTAAACAGTATTCAAAAAGGGCTATAACTCCACAAGCGCAACCCGTATATGCTAGGGGGCGCTTTCGGCAGCGCCGCAGTTGACCGGTTTGGGCCATGGTCATTTTAATGCTTACTTCGAACGTGTTGCATGTATCTCTTCACAAACGTTGCGAGGGTTGACGGGAACCTAGAATTTTGTGCGGCAAACGAAAACGAACGAGCCTTTGTGAGTGTATCGTGAGCGGTATCCCCGACAGACTTCTATTGAATTACCAAACATGGTATTTGCACCACACTTTGGGTGAAACCGGAACAGGTGTAAGAAACCTCTGTCCAACTAAATTTATTGCTAGTAAAATTTTTGGTCACTTACTAGCGATCTTTCATTTCTGCACCTTAAAGCAGTGATTCTTTAGGATTGGTTTTTGGTTTTGGGGATTTTTTTGGGGGATTATATGGCGTGAGGGTCATATTTGGCCATGATACACGAGACACAAGACACACAATAGCAAGTAAAAGACACACACAATGAAAGCTTTACTGATACAGATGAGACATAGGGAGGGATTCCCGTGACAGGAATCGAACCTGCGCTGCTTACAACTCGAAGGTTGCTAGCGCAGTGGACGTACCCACTGAACCACGATGACCCCTCTCAACCCTTATGAGCCGGGTTCCAACAAATGTACTCAAAAATACCTTTCCATTTTTAAAAAAGTTCATACGTTAATTCTATGAAATCGTGGTCACAAAAATGAGGCTATGGTCTCCTGCTAATACAATGCCATATCATACACCAATTGAAATAGAAAATTTCTTTGTTTTTTGGTCTCTGGTAGGTAGGAAGTTGAACTAACGTCACACAGGAACAACATAACAGGCTATTGACGATGGTCCGGGATCAATCCCGTAGGGAAAGATCGTAGGCAACCTCGCAATTTTGAATCACTGTCAGATGACGAGGTCAAAACCTGAGCTGGCACCTCATTCTTCAATTTCCACACCACGCCAACGTGAGGCCATTACAGATTTAACGTGCAGGAGCCCCCACGTACAGGCTTTGGTTGGATAGTTTCGAATTCACTACCCTCTGGTTGCTAATTCGCTAATCTTCCAATCGGGCTACCACAGCCTCCTTTTTGTAAGTTACTCTAATAACTTTCTTGAAGTGAATTTGTCTTGAAATGGAAAATGTTGAGTTTATGTATGAGAGGCTTTTTCTGTCAAGCTACCTGTTGGTGGCTGTACTGTTTTTGTGGTGGAACATGCTTCCTGTACGGAATCCGAGTGTGACGTCCCTTGGCTTGTTTTTCGAATACAATTTCAGGGAATCACCGATTCAAAAAGAATGTATTACGAATTGGTTGGCTGGCAGTTGCATTAACGTCGTACTTCCAAATTAATACATGATAATTGGTTAACGGCCATTGTATTAAGGGTCGCGGTAGTCTGGTTGGAAGAGTAACGGACTAGCAACCGGAGGGTTGATAGTTCGAATTCTACCAAAGACCGTCGTGTACAAAGGGTTCTGGTAAATCTGTCGTGGCCCCAAATGTCATCATGTTGGAGTGGGGTGCCAGCTCAGGTGTGACCTCGTCATCTGACCGTGGTTCAAAATTTCGTGGTGTTGTCCTCGAACTTTCTCTTCGGGTCTGATCCCGGACCGTCGTCAATAGCTCGTTGTGTTGCTCTAGTGCGACGTTAATTAAAATACCTACCCATTATATTAAACGCCAAAATGGCGATAACTAGATTTCGAGGTTCTCCCGATATGTATCACGCGAGAGCATTTCGGTACAATAGGTTGTTTACATTGAAAAATCCTTCTCAGTATTTTAACAGAGTTAACCCTGTGGGGGCCCGTCCTGGCTCAGCGAGTATGCCCACTGCGCTAGCAACCTTCGAGTTATAGGCGGCGCATGTTCGATTCCTGTCAGGTGCATTCCTCCCTGGATGTATTTCTCTCTCCTGTGTCAGTAAAATTTACATTGTATGTGTGTCTATTGATGTTGTATGTCTTGTGTTTGGCGCAGCATAGCCAAATAGGGTCCTTGCGCCATAAAATCCTCAAACCAAATAACCATGAACCAGATTTGGAGATACTGCTTGGTACAGTACATGAAGTACACTGAAGAACTAAAAGAACTGTCATAAATTGTGCACGGTTGCTACGATAGACATTGATTCAAAGAATATAAAGAAATGAATGTTTGTGGAGGAATATTTTTTCCCAACCCAAAAAACCCACCTGTTTTTATAATCATGCGACGAGCGTTTATTTTCCAATTCCATCTCGGCAAGGTAGATAATTGTTCAGAAACGGAAATTTTTTCTCTGACGTCGAAGCATTTCGCCTAGCCCATTTTCTCCTAAATCTCCCTCGAGCAGTTTCTCTTAATTTAAGTGGGTTTATAATTAGCTCGGGAACTCTGTTTTAATGCGTTTCAGTTTTCTGGAATAAAAATTGGGCCCAACTATACATTTTTATTACTTTCTCGAAAAAATGGGTAGAAAAGAGACACTAATTGCGCGCCCCAGATACGTGCATAATTGGTTTGATGTAGATTTTATGATTAAAGTTCTTAATTGGATTTCTTGTTCATTGAAATAAATGTCTGTTGCTTGCATCGAAACAGATAAAATGAGTAAACATGCTTGTGTGTAGTTACAATGCGCTTTGGCTCTAATAAGATATGAATCTAATATTTATGGTGATAGTCAGTCAGTTTACGTCATAAATTTAAGGATTTAGGTGAACAGAAATCTGCTAAATGTTTGAAACGCTGTTATTGTGACATGGTATACCTTGTATTGAAACAAAATGCTCTATGGCTTTTTTGAATGAATGAACTATTCAATTCGCTTTGAAAATTAGATTAAAAATTAATCTTTCAAGCGTCATTAATTAAAAATACGATTACGAATGCATGTGATATTTTATCTTTCAAAGGCACTGCTTACACAATTATACTGAGCAGCGAAATTTTTTAAAAAATAATTAAGAAATATTTATTTTTTCAAGTAGAAAAAGCAGGTTTTTTTATAAATATTGAATGACATCCAAGGCCCACAATAATTGTTATAAATAGCCTATTCTTTGTTTATGTTAAATTGTTATATTGTAATATTTTTCATCTGAATTTCCGAATAGTGTAACTCAAGTTAATTATTAACTTAAATTGCTCTTAAATGTTTTGCCTGGATCATCCTCTTATATTGAAATTTTAAATATGTTTGATCAATTAATGTGCAATGAACGCATTCATTCCAAATAAATAAAACTTGGAATCGCGTGCTGCTCTAAAAGTTTAATTAGGTATAAAATGACGCCTTATCCAAACACACAGGGTGTTTTTTGTGTAAGGGCATTGTTTTGTTTTGGATAAAACATTTCTCACAAAAACATTCTTTCTTATTGTTTACTCAGTTAATGACTAATAACCGCCTCTGGTTGGATTGCAAATACGGGCTTTTTCGACCACGTGATTTGTTCAATTTCTTCGTGCTTCAGTTGATACGTATAAACAAATAGAACAGCCGTTATTGGGATCAGAAAATCCGAGGTTAATTCTCCGTATGATTTCTTCATCCCTGTAGAGCAATTGGTTGGAGAGCAATTTGGAGTGGAGGCATTATCGGGCCATTTTCTTTTTGATGATGCTAATGAAAGTGCTATTACCGTAAATTGTGAACGATATTGAGCAATGTTGCAAAATTTCTGTTTGAAATTGATTGACAGAAGGCTTACAGCACAAGACCAAGCAGCAAAATGAAGAAGTTTCAACAAGATGAAGCAGCAAAATGAAAAAGTTTCAAAAAGATGAAGCAGCAAAATGAAGAAGTTTCAACAAGATGAAGCAGCATACATATTGTGCAACGATGCGAATTCTGAAGGATGCATTTCCTGGTTGAATAATACCAAAATCTGATTATGTCAATTTCCCTAATTTGGCCGCGCCGAAATTTTTTCTACAGGGCAACCAAAGCATTCGCGAAGAAATTGAACAAATCAACCTGAAAATGGGTTCAAACGTTATGGAAAACGTGCTCGAAAGAGCCCATATTTGAAGCGAAACCAGAGGTGGACATTTGGCTGATGTCGTTCTCTATAAATAACGTTACTGGAAAATGTTATGAAGACGGGCTTTATGAACAGATTGTTCGTGAATTAACCTTGGATTTTCTCATCTCCAATAGCGGCTATTTTGTTTATTTACGCATACACTGATGCCGAAATGAAGCGCGAAGAAAGTAAACAAATCACGTGGTCAGCGCGACCAGAGGCGGTCATTTGTCAATGAGTAAACAATTTGTAAAAATTAATAAAAAGTATTTTATTTAAAACATCCTAAAAGCCCTATTATTCTAAAACAAAATGGTGCCCTTACATAAAAAAAACTAAACATTTTCAAGGCAGATGATTTCAATTGTTGAAAGACTTATTTACCCACTGAACCTTATAAATTTTCCAGAGTACTGTAGTTATCAACCTACATTTGTGGGTTGAATACGGATAGATCTATTGTTTAAAATATTCCTTGAAAAGTTTGGATTGGACAAGAAAGTTAAAACTGGTTAAGAGTTAAGAAAAGAAAACTCCATGTTCTTGTGAGGGATAATTCGTACATGATGCTGAGAGAATTAATATTTCTCAGTTTAATTAGCCCTTATGTAGTAAATAATTAATTTGACGGTTAATTAGCCCTTTTTTGCATAAACTGACCACAGAGCGAGAAAAACAATCCAACTAATCAGATGATTATAAAAACTCTTATGTCTGCTGATAAAATTGTTGCAACGAAAATTAACTGAAGACTTTTTATTGAGAACGCAAACAATATTATTTAATTATTTCGAGTTTTTTTGCAGATTCTTTAATCAGTCATCAACGAAATGACGTAGAAGTTTCCAGCAAGTGTTGTTTAAGTCGTTATTCCGAATATTTGTTTTATATGGAGTCTCACACATCGATCTCAAATTCAGCATCTAAGCTTTTGAAGTAGGACTCTAATCCGCGGATTGAATGAGGCGACGTACTGATGACCACCTGTGAGAAAAATAGATCCCAAATGAAATCGTAGCTTTAAAAATACGTTCCGAACAATTATCGTGTTAGCATATTCGTAAACAGCATGGAGTCTAATTCGCATACTGCGTAATACTTTATGCGCACGATGCTCCTTTCCCTCCCACCTCGGTGGGAGAAATTATGTAATATATCTGTGTGTAGCCCCGCGTTTGATTCAGTCTATCTCGGCAACCGTGTACATAACATGACTGTGCGTGATATCAGTTTAAAGCTCTCGACGAGCTTTATTCGTTATTGAAGAACTTTTTGCAGTGATTTAAATTGAATATTTTAAAAATCGTTTTCTTGTGAATCGGGGAACACTTTTATAACTAACTAGCTTAATTACCCGGCATTGCTCGAGTAGAATTGTTTATAATTCATCGTAATATTACACACTGCTATTCCTATGGGGATTTCAGATTGTTTTTAGACCCTCTCGGACAATCGGATTGGTCCTGGGTCTGTAGATTGTTTTTAGACCCTCTACAGACCCAGGACCAATCCGATTGGGGTTAATTTATAGCCTATGTTTCCCGCAGAATTGCAAAGAAAGAATATACCAAATTTGGTGTGAATTGTTCTGACAGTGATCTTAAAAGTACTCAATGCTGTTCTTATGAGGATTTCGAATTGTTTTTAGCTCCGTCTGGAGAAGCAGGACAAAACGAAAGGGGTTAATTTATAGCCTTTGTTTCCCGCAGGACTCTAAGGAATGAATGTTCCAAATTTGGTGTGAATTGGCACGATAGTTATCGTAAAAATACTCAATGTTAATCCTGTGGTTATTTCGAATTGTTTTTAGCCCCCCTGCTGACCCAGAACAAATCGAATTGGGTTAATATATCGCCTATGTATCTCACAGAATTCTAAAGAATGAATATACCAAATTTAGTGTGAATTGGTCTGACATTGATCGTATAAATACGCAATTTTATTCCTATGGGGATTTCGAAGCGATTTTTAAGTCTCCCTCTGCACAACCCAAGACAGATAGTACTGGGATTAATATGTAGCCTACGTTACCCGCAGGGTTCCAAAGAATGTGTATCAAATCTGGTGTGGATTGGTCAAACGGTGTTGATTTGTATAGAAAACAGACAGACAGACGCCCCAACTCTGCTTTATATATGTAGATTAAATGAAAGCTTTGAAACAATGTTCGATAAGCTAATTTCAACTCTCCGTTGTGCAAGTCGTAGTCTTCACGACTCTTCACGTAATCTTTACGACTAATAAAATTGAGTCAATTTGTTTTTCATTACTGAACTAGTAAAATTTTTTCTGGTGCAGTTTCCTAAACATTTTTGGCTCAACTCCCTCTTTTCAGATACAATTTTCTTCGGGTCCCCATCTGGAAAATTCTATCTCAACTAATAATAAATTGCAAGTGTAGTTGTGCCTAATTTTACCAAAATATTTATGTAGCTATGTGTACAATTTTAGAATTTCATAGAGCTTGTTTAGAAACAAAAAACATGGAACTGAAACTATAAAGCTATTTAATGAAACAATAAATTGCATATAAATAATTAGATTGCTTACTATTATTAGTAATTATTAATCAAATCAGTAAAATTTAAGATATTCACTAATGTGAAAGATGAGGTTGGTGTTGTGCTATCAATATGTATAAAAAAGACTTTATTTTCGTCAGTAGCTCCCCAGTCTAATATTTACAAAATAGATTCCTCCTTTTAGTTAGAAAGATTCGTTGACGCACTAAATCCACATTCAACTGAACAGAAGGATGGAAATGCAATCAAAAGTGCAGGTCCGAAGTGCGAGCAAATATGTATTTGCTAACACTCTCTTATGCGACCTGTCGTCTTGATTTTAGATCGATCAGTTGAAACTTGCATTTTACAAGCATCACTACTGAGTATGTCTGTATGGTTAAGTGGTTAAGTGTTTGCTTTAAGCATTTTTAGACGACAGATTGTTTAAGCATCTTATTTCCCACTCTTGCCCCTCAACTCTCCGCCCTTTATTACCCCAGAATCCTTCAGCGCCCACTTTAACTTTGGGAAACAATGCTCTAATGGATACACTTCCTTCTCTGTGCTATAAATAGATTTTCGCAGAAACTGAGTCAGATCTCATCTCATACGCGAACACAAATGATAACACATCCATGGATATGTTCGCACAGCGAAGAAAGTTGAACTACAAAATTCCACCCGAATCCAAATCCATTTTCCCTCAAACAATACGATCGAAAAAAGTACCAAAGATACGAAATTGTTTCAAGATGTGGTGGAAGCCGCCAAGGCGATAACTACCCGCCACTGGCATTATTCCCGAGAAGTAAAATAGTCTACCAGAGAGAAAATTCCTTGGGGCGATGATAACGCGAAGAATAAGGAACCCGTACGTGCTCTGGGATAAACTTTTCTCTTTTTTTTCTCTCCTAACTTTCGCCCGGATTTGTGCTCCACGATCGGGAAGATTCTCGGGGCAAGGAAGAAGAATGGAGTTTTGGCTCGCTGCCAAGAGGAAGGTCCGGAAACGCACCTGACGGTCGAGGGGATTTTCGTGATGGACGGATAAAGGGGGTTAATAGGCGAGCGAAAGTAAAAACCCGTTGGTTATATGGATCAAGGCAGGCACTGGAAACCTTTAATTTTCTTTATATTCTCTCTGAAATGAATGGCTTGAAGTAAAGGATGAAATGAACTGTGAATTGTATCTAGGATCGGATATCGATGAAGCTTAGAACTAAAATTTGTGAACATTATTGCAGGATTCTAACTACCATGAAATATTTTTTCTTAGTATGCCCGATCAGACCTCTTCGGTTTTCGGCACTACAGGAGGCGGACTGACGGCTATTTGTGAAGAAGTACACAAGATGTAAACAGTCGTTACTCTTAACAGGGACAGTTACCAACATAGAAGCGCATACAAATGGGAATTAGAACCCGGGACCTACTAGGTGGTTGACGAAAGTTTTGACTACACCATGTTGGGGGCTACAAGTGCCTATTTGTGAAGGAGAACAATGTTATTGCCTAACCGTCATTACTCGTAACAGGGACAATAAACAACACCCATACGCTTACAAACCGGGACCTCCTGGGTGGCAGACAAACGCCATGACCATATACTAGGTAGGTGGTTATGAAATTTAACACTGCACGTAAAATTGATATTAGCATTCCCAGATATTGAGTCCAAATGGCTTCGTAGAAAATATATCAATGTACTCACGTGTTTCCATTGATATATTTTCTATCTGATCTAGCTTTTGCGCCATGAAAATGCCAACCCAAGAATCCTTTGTTAGTTCTTGGGGTCTGTGGTGAGTGACTAGATTGTCATTTCAGCAAGTAACTAGTCTGTATAACAGAACCATGTTACATACGCTATGAATCGCTGCTAACGTCAGTTGTAGTAGCGGTTGGTCGTCTGGTTTCTTTATTCACAATAGGAACCACCATTTTTGAACTTTTCAATTCATTCGTAGACTCTAGCGTGGCAAAAAACAGTGTTCCCGTAATGTGTTGAAGTGAGTTGGATGATTTCGGCACCTGATACACCTTCAGACCAAGAAAACGGATTACTGGACCCTTCTCTCTGTTGCAAGCGGAAAGCAGAATGGCCAAGTTTAATGTCAGGTCAGCCATAAGTAAACTCACCTAGCAACTTGAAACCTGTGCTGCAGTGACAAGACAAATTTTGCCTAATGGGTGTGAAAACGTTAAACTGCCGATAGAAACACAAATGCACTGTGGATAATCAAGACATCCTCTTATAAATTGTGTTAATGTAGGCACTCTTGTATTTTATTAAGCTGTTTAGGTTTTTGTTAGTTATTTGAGAAATAGCTGTTGTTCTCGTCGGGGTCAGGTTTAACCAACCGGTCTATAAAACCCGTACGCGTAAGATTAAGGACCGTAAGCGTAAGTTGAAGCCAAAAGATTGATCTCAAGCCCGGAGATTAGATACGATCTTCCAAATATTTTGACCAGGCACGTGGATCAGATGCGGCCTTCGAACTGGTTTATCCCACTCTCAGGCCAGTTATGGCCTTCCAAATATTTTCATCAGGCCCGCAGATCAGATACGGACGGCCCTTCAAATACTTTTTATCAGGCCTTGCACATCAGATACGACCTTCCGATAAAGTTTTCTCGACCCTCCGGGTAGATAAAGCCCTTCGAATACGTTTACCCGGCGCGCAGACCAGACTAAATATAGGCGGCGGTAGTGATTTCGTGGCGATTCGTGTTCCCTGTACGTATTCCGAACGTGACGACAGCTGACTTGCTTTGCAAACACGTTTTCAGCACTTCAACCAAAATTCCAAAGAATACATTCCGAATTGATATACGACAGTTGATTGAATCACCACCACTTAGATTAAACTCCAAACGTTCCCAAAACGGTGATAAGCTGCATTTTAAGGCAACCCCGATACTTATCACGCGAGAGCATTAGAACAACGGTGGTAAAACTTTCTCAGACCGTCTGGTTTGCTTATATATACACTTATAACCCCTCTCGTAATTATTCTACTCGCAGCCTCGCCAAGAAAATTGAAACCTGTTATACAACCTGCGTCTTGCACTCCAAGTGAATTTCCATAACCTTCCGACGGACACACTAAGCTCCCACAGAGAACCCCTGTCGCTCAAACATTCATTGATTGCGTGTTTCGCAATGCAGAGCTCCCAGGACGTGCCAGATGGGGAAGACAGACAGACCTTCCAAGGAAATCCCCTTCGGAAACAAAGGAATCGTACTCTATCGATTACAAATGTATACATACGCGACTTCTTCCAGAGTGATGAGGAAGAGAAGGGGTGGGGATGAGAAGATAAAAGGAGAAAGGCCAAAGTAATCTTGTTGGACGCTTGCCCAGTGCTGAGTTATTAAAATAGCTCTCTTCCTCTCTCTGTCCAGGCGGAACATACGGGGCGTCCACTCTTATGACCGTGATTACGCTGTTGGTAGAGGAATTGATACATTTTGCTATTTTCTTAAACCTGGTAGCAAATGATGTTTATATCAAAGAAGAGAACTGTTTATATACAATCTGACTCGAGAGTCGTACTTAGAGAAAGATATAAATGGTGTTGAAAAAGTAGTAAGAAGTATAAATCGTTGGGGAACTTGATGGTTTTTCTTTTCAGTTGTAATGGAGATACCTATTCGGTAAAACCTCGATAATTCGTCACTCGAGGAACTAATAAATTTCGATTACTTATCCCTCCTAGGTATCTCGTCATTAGTATAACTGACCAGATCTGTATTACTGATTGCACGGTTTTAGTAAAATGCAAAACAGGTTTTTCGGTTTTCATTTTTTCCAAAACTTGAAAACCGGTTTTGTAAAAAATATGAAAAACTCTATATTTGTGTAACAAACATTAAATAAATTTATTTCTTAAGTATGTAACATATATATATATATATACATACATAAAACGATCTAACATTAAGAGCTATAAAATCACCTGCCAGTACAGTTAGCACTTTTTTGGCATTAAAGTGTGATCGCAGAAAACAGTGAATTTATGGAGACATCATTCAACCTCGATCTTATTTTGGTTACGAATTGAATTGACGATGAGAATGCCCGTTCCGACTCCACGCTTGTCGGTGGAATAGTGAGCAAGTATTTGTAGCACAGCTCCATGATTATGCTTTTGGCTCTCCCTCCTTCCAATACTGTAACACCTTTTTCAATTTCCGTTTCAAAATCGCTACTTCTTGTACAATTATCCAGTGATGACGAACCAGCAAGGTCCTTGTCAATTACCCTCTTCAGCAATTGTCCCACGTATAAAACAGATTTTTCCACATCATCGTCTTTGTCATCGAAGTTGATATCCTCTGCATCGGATTGTGCTGGTGTTAAAGAAGACGGCGATAGACGTTTTATCAGGTTGTTTATAAACCGCAGATAGCCGTTTTCCCCAATTTTTTAAACACACATTCCAATCTTTTATTGCCGGTTCGATACCCATTATGTAGAAATTGAAGTACTGCTGACGCGTTAGTGCGTCTTTCCTGAATTCTTAATTCTAGGGATTCTTTCAGTTCATTACTGATTGTAGTATGAAGATCATTTAAAGACGTCAACATGAAATTTAAAGCAGCGTCAGCAGTCAACAGATTTGCATCTGCTCTACATAATGCTTCCACTGTACGTTTTACTGGCAATAAGGCAGAAATAGTATCCACTAATAAATTAAAGTCCTGTTCAGAGAATGAAATTTTCGATGACAAATCAATTAGGGTTTTCTGAACACATGATTTTGATTTGTTGAACCTTTCCAACATGGCGAGTAAACTATTCCATCGTGTTTTTGAATCTAAAATCAATGAGTACTCTCTACCAAATTCCAATTTCACATATTTTTGCAGTATGCAATCGTTTTTTGTTGGGATTTGCGAAATAATCGTACCACCACTCTAATTTTTGTAATAAGTGGTAAGATGGTTTCCTGTTTAACATCTGAAGCCGAATTTCCATCAACATCATCTGAGTAAGCAATACTGAACCCACTTACAAATGAATTTTCATCTTCCAATTCCGAATCGTCATCATTGTCACTATCCAATTTAATATTCTCTCCTTCAGATTCTGAGACAGTCACGTTCCGATTTAGGTTCATTATCCGATTGTGAATTATTTTTTTCAGCTTCAACAGGTACTTTTTTGTATAACACTTTGATTACACTAAGTTGAATGGAATGCACTAGACAGAGCTGTTGCTCAGCTTTAATAAATTTGCCTACTTTTTCATGACCGACGCTCCATCTGTAGTGATACATACTATATCTTTACTATATCAAGACACCAAAAACTTCCAATTTTCTTCTAATTACTTCGACGCATCTCTCAGCTGGTAAACACTTCCAGGCACACAACCAAACCTAGACTCCAAAATTGTTTTTGACAATGTACATTGACTTTCTTCCGAAATAGGTACTTTTCTTTTCAAAATGGAGATACTGTGCATCTTTTTAGGTGTGTATGTAATGCACCTATTGAGCCTCCAACACATTTTATTTTATTAGAATATTTTTTTCATTTGGCTAGTTGACCATTTCTTTCACGAAGATAATGACACCAAATGGAATAATCATTACCCCTGCTACGTTAAAACTCGAAAATATGACTGGCCATGCTCTGTTATGGGTTGAAATAAAAAAGAAATATTTTATTTTTATTTCTAGCCGATGTACGATTGCGAAATCAAGTTTGTGAAGTACACCTACCTCTTATTTCTGAATAAATATGTTCATTATAAACTACAAAAGGTTGAGCAACTAAAACTAATAATTCTTCAAATCAGAATTACCTAATGAACATCAGTAATTGACAATGACATTGTGGCATTACGCGCAAGGAGCCGGTCGAGGCGTAGAAAGTATTCTACTTCGTTGGTCCTTGTGGAGTAGGAAGGGTTTTGATAGTGTGATTGTTTATTGTTTGCGGCAGTGGGGTAGCCGAGTTGAGCTGCTTCCTAAATGACATGTGATACAAATTTCTTCTCTATTTACATTTTTACATTTTATTGGTACCAATGAGGATCCACTGTCTGGCTCATTAGTACTGATGCTGAGAATCCGTCTACATGTTATTATGATTGGTCAGCGGAGAAGTAGGTCATGTTGTGTCACACGAAAGTGATGTGTGACTCATGCGGCATTAATACCAGACATGTAGTAAAGTGGAATTTTTATTCTGATAGGGTAGTAAACACTAAACATTTAGTTGTTTGCATCAGTGTGCGTAGTATGGTATACCTTGTTGCGGTGAGTTTCTCGTATGGGTTGCCAATGCGTAAAATCGTAAACCCGGTTTTCTTCTTTCATAAAATCGGTTTTTCGGTTTCAAAATTTGGGTCTGTTTCTCCGAAACCGGTTTTGCAATCACTAATCTGTATGGACGAGATATCTCGTCAGTAGAAAAAAAGCAGACTAAATCTTGATTTCGGCATATAAAAAAAATCGACAATATCTTGATGATGAGGTATCTCGTCATTAGCAAAATTGGGACGAGATATCTTGTCGAAATCCCTTGGAGGGTTGAGATGAGTATCCACAGAATGTACTCGATATGTATACTGTAGCGATCATATAAATTTTAAATTTATCACCGTAGTCATAACACTAGTATAAATTAATGAAAGTATTAAAAAATTATTTCAATGATAAAAAAAGTTAATTTTACCTCTTTTGAGCTTTATTTGAACATTCTTTAAATTCTACTATCCACATACCTATTTACTACTACTTACATGCCCATTTTACTGTAATTACTTTCAGCTTCGACTAGACAGACATGGGCATAACTTTACTATGCTGCATATCTTTACGTAAAACTACATGTGGCTGGTATGAAAAAATAAAACGAGGTTGTGCACGTAATTATCATTTATTACGTGACAAATCACGGCACTTTAGATTGAATGGAATCATACACGGCACGCATAAAGCAATGATATGAAAAGCACTAAGTTCTTTATGCTTACACGTTGAAGACGTTATTGTCGAAGAAGCTGCCTCACTGTGGTGTGGACATCGACACGCACGTTGATTACTTGCCCGAGTATCTTGTAAGTGCCTGTCGCATCAGCCGCTCGGTGATAGTGAAATGCGTTGTCAGTGAGCTTGTAGTCAGTGAACTCTCGTACTCAGTGGACCTGATATACTCGATCTCGATGCCCTACTGCAACGGCCCACTATATCCCAGATGGCAGGTTGATCACTACTGCATTCGCGTCCATAAGTTCATGCAGCATGGCGATATGGGTTGTACGATAGTCGATGGTTTTGACGTTGAGGGAGCCGATTTTGTAGTCACCCTTGCATACTTCTCCTGGGCTCGCAGCTCACACTTTCCCTCAGTCGCTGTCCTGTCTTGTTTAGTCTCTTCGAACTCGGCAATTCTCCAACTTCTTTATGATTCTGAATGGTAGGTAGTGGAATTTACGTCGCACTAGAACAACGCAAAGGGCTATACTCTGATCATGGAACTACGAACAGTGTACACCTCAAAACACGCCTAAAGATCTTAATTGTATGGTGGGCCTCTGTAGCCCAGTTGATAGTCTCGGATTAGCAACCAGAGGATGATGAGTTCGAAACTCGATGCAAGCAAAGACCGTCGTTTACGAGGGAGCTGGTGTACTTTAAATCTGTCGTGGCCTCAAATGTACTCACGATGGCGTAGTGTGGAAGTTTGGAGTGTCAGATCTGGTGTTAACCTCGTCTTCTGCGAATGGCTCAAAATTACGATTTGTCGTCGTCGGAACGTTCCCTTCGGGATTGATCCCAAACCGTAGCCAATTGCTCGTTGCGTTGTTCAGTGCGACTATGATTTAGCTATTACCCCAAACCTACCTATCAGGTTCAATTCCTCTCTGGTTGTATATCTCTCTCTTCTGTGTCAGTAAAACTTTCCTTGTTCATGTATGTCCATTTTCGTGACGGTTGGTTGAGTTTAATGGCGCTAAGACTATATTTAGCCATGCTGTGGCGAAAACAAAACAGACAACGACAAGTAATGGACATACACACACAAGGAAAGTTTTACTGTCACAGAAAAGAGAAATACACCCACGGAGGAATCTAACCTGCGCCTCCTACAACTCGCAGGTTGCTAGCACAGCCCCCCCATTTGCTTGACGGAAAAACAGCTTGGCACAGATCTGTTCTTTTCGCTATAAACAAACCAACCGTTTGGTAAAAAATAAGGGTCCAATTCCTGTCAGGCTTGATACCTCCCTGGGTGCATTTCCTCTCTTCTGAGTCAGTAAATCTTTCCTTTTGTGTCCATGCCAATTTACTTGACTTTGCTTTTCGCAGATTGGCCAAACACGGCACTTACACCATAAACACCAACCAACCTAACACATAAGTTTTCGCTGAGTTGCACCAGAACAGAAAACCACTACCCACCTGATGGGGTCGTCCCCGCAGCTGCCACGGCAACGCTCATGGCGAAAAAATAGCTGCATCGAAACACAAAAATGTCTAAAATAAGGCTACCCAAACACCGTACAAACCTCACCACAATGCGTGCACCCATCAAACTCTCTGAAAGAGTTTGGAAAGATATCGAGAAGAACCGGGCCATCTGTCACAACGACACGCAAGAGATGTAGTTTTCGATCACTCCGATCGCCCCTGACAGGGGTGGAGAGGCCAAGTGCCCCCGGGAAGGCGACGGAAGAATAGACAATATTCCATCCCTTCGTGTGTCGAATGCCGATGGGATCGATCGAATTCTTCGGCAGTCTATCGGAACCTTTTAGCGACCCTGTGTTTGATTTGTGGGAGGGGACGAAAAATTACGGCCGTCCGCCTTTCTTTGTGTGTCGTTTCTTTCCGCGGTCTGAAAAATAGCGGGGTTGGATTAATGGTGGCTTTAATTGAATTTCGTGTATAAGGAATTTTTGTGAGGAGGATACTGGAGTGCTTTGTTCGTGTGCGTGCTTCTTTGCCCCCCTCCGTGTGATTTATTTCCCTCGTAAAAATATGATGGTTTCCGTCTCGTGTGAAATCTGCAAGGAATGGGTTTTAGTAATGAAACAGTAGGAGAGGTTTAGTTCTTCAGTCGGACTTAACCCTCCCAAGGTATCTCGTACATCAAGATTTGATAAATTTTGCTAATGACGAGATACCTCGTCCATCAAGATCTATTCAGTTTTGCTTATGAAGATATACCTCGTTAATTAAGATTTTACCAATTATGCAAATGATGAGATATCTCGTCCATAAGATCTATGCAGTTTTGCTTATGAAGAGATATTTCATCGAGGTATTACCGATTTTTCAATGATGACGAGATCAAGATCTGGTCAGTTTTCTTTTAATGACGAGATATCTCGTCCATCGAGATCTGTTCAGTTTTGCTAATGAAGAGATATCTCGTCCATCAAGATCTAACTAATTTTCCTAATGACGAGAGACCTCGTCAAGATATTGCCAATTTTTTGATGACGAGATCAGGATCTGGTCAGTTTTCTTCAAATGACGAGATATCTCGTCCATCTAGATCTGTTCAATTTTGCTGATGACTAGATAACTCGTGGATCAAGATCTAACCAATTTTGCTTGTCAAGATATTGCCGATCTTTTTATGATGACGGGATCAAGATCTGGTCAGTTTTCTTTTAATGACGATATATCTCGTCTATCGAGATCTGCTCCTTTTTCTAATGGCGAGATACCTCGTCGCCTCAAACACCAGGCGGTTTAAAGTTCTCAGTTTCGCTACGTAACTCTTAAACATGCACGAATTTTTGGAATGTGTATCCTTGGTAGAAATGAGCCAATGCCCATTTTGCAAGTTTTCGATAACATCTGATTTAGTTTTTCAATTTTTAATACTATGTACAAAAATAATTTTCATTACTTTGATTGTTTTACAATGTTTTACAATGACAGGTGGTTGGTGGGCCGGATAAACCTATTTGGAGAGCTGTGCCTAATTGCGGGCTTAAGCGCACGAGCTTTCGAGGACGCAACCAAAACCACAACCACGACAACAGCTATTAGCAGATGGCTAAAATTAATAAAATACTTCGTTGCGTACTTATAGTATGTTTTATGAAGTGTGCTTTCTTCGGCTAACGGTTAAGATCACTATATATCAACCTAATTTTTCTGTAGTGCGGTATTAACTTTCTCCTTGATGCATTTTTTACGTCGTTATGTGAAGTTTCTATTTCTTATCGTGTACAATAACTTTTATAGGTTTGAAGTTTGTGTGTGTAAATTATATTTTCATTCAGAAATAAATAATGTTATTGATTAACTGTGTATTCTCTATGCCTTTATATAATTTAGTATGCTGAAAAATGTGAATTGGTGTGATTGGAACTCGAATTTATGACTCCTTAGGCATATTTCAATCCGAAACTGAAAATACGACCAAAACAATTTCATAAACAATATTCAGTTTTTAGTTCTGCTTCAGTTTTTAGTGCTGCTTTAGTTCTGCGAGACGAAAATTTGTAACAATAGCAGTTTACCCTTGATGACACAAGAAGTTAAAGATGAAACGCATTATAACTATTCATTTTTATGTTTCGTAGTACGAGTTTACTTAGAATATATGTGAATTTAAGTAAAGAGCCAAATAAAACTTACTTCATGAATGTAGAAACAGTTACCCCATTTATATACATTAGTGCCAGTCTTTCAGAAGCTCCATAAAGAGGTAACCTTTTAAATGCTTACAAAAATTATTCAAATTTTAACTTTCCTTGTTTCCTTTCGTCACCATCCTTAGAAAAGCATTAGTTTCCCTGTCGGTTTGGGATATTTATTCATGACAAAAATCACTTTTAACTTTAATTGAAAAACTACTTTCCTCTCTTATAAAGTATTTAGTTCATTTAAAACTCCTCCGAACTACGATTAGTTCCGGTATAAAGACTAATACTAAAGGTTTTATTAGATATTTTGAAATTAAATTTTAGAAAACATGGAACTATACAGATAGATACATTTTTTGTAACTGGAAACAACAATTTTAAGTGAATAGAGAGTGTTACAAAAGTGGTTTTTACAATAGTATCGTTACTTTTCGTCAGCAGTACTAATATCTTTGTTGCTATCTGTAACATACATTCGTGATCTCTTTTTAGACCATTCATGGTAATAGATGCGATTCATTTGTTTATAAAACCATAGGGCACATATTTTAGAATGATATTTTAGGGTGCTCTGCCTTACGAATGCTTCTATGATTCACTTTAACAATCCTAAGATTTATAACATTTTCCGAATGTTATGCTCAATTTAGTTTCGAAATAAGTTGGTTGGTTGGAAAATGAATAAGAAATTTTCTTACATTTTAAATTCAAAATGTATGCTAGTTCATTCGAATGAATTTCAAGAGTATTAGTTATTTCTCTCTATATATAATGAAGAATAAAAATATAATAAATTACTCAATTTCTTTTATTCTTTTGAATTATATAATGTATTGTTTTCCGAAGTCGTATTTGAAACGCTTGTATATATAACAGCCAAATGTGCTACTTTTCATTACAAGAGGGAACCATTAAAACAATAGGTACTATACTAAATTAAATAAGCCAATGAGAAGCAAACAAGATTAGTTTTATCTGGGTAATTATGCAGAAAATAAGAATTTACATCCTTGGGTCAAACGAGTCAGTCCTTTTGCCATGAACGCAGGGGGGGAGCTATAAATACAAAAATGGTTGAAATTTAGACAGGCAATGTGTAAATTAAGACTGTTAGATGCATTTTAGATAAAAAAAACTATTTAATTTCTGCAAAGCCATTCCGTAAAGGATGCAAGTTAATAATTTAGGCCTCAAATAATTAAAGTATATTTAACCCTTCTGGTGGTTGCCTCCCCAACAAGGTATCTCGTCATTAAAAAACAGACCAGATCTTGATGGACGAGGCATCTCCCCCTTAGAAAAAACTGATCAAATCTTAAAACTAATTTATTATTAACCCTTGATTCTTTTCTAAATGTCCACTGGACCATGGATAATGTTAAAACAACTATAGAATTTTATATTACACGACTATCAACTTGTAAGAGGGGAAATGGAAGAAAGGAAATGAAGTATTAAAATGTTTATTTTCCGAAAACGCCAGTCTTAAAGTTAATAAAAAAGCTTACTTGGTGATGCCATACAAAACAGTAGATATGTAATCCACTTGTCACCTTTTCCTTCCATTTGTGTCATCCATTTTGATTTGCATCTGCGAGAAGCAAAGGAAGAAATACATTAATATCATTCACTCGAAAAAGGGAAATGCATGAAATTTTCGAAATATTTATTATGTATACGTAACACATGTGAGCGTTCCCATAATCACATCTGAGCAAACGTTGGGAAAATGAAATATGTTCGAATGTTTTAGTTTTTATTACTTTACTTCTTCGAGATTAAATTTAAATAGGAATAGTCACAACTGTGTGAATGATTGTTCTGCGAAATTTTAATACTTGTTCGATCGGTACCTTTGAGTTTCGAAATGTACAAGTGATCTGTTTTTTCTAAAAGCTCATTTTAGAATCGTTCTAAAACGCGCTTTTCAGCTTTATTTCTCAAAATTATTTTTTCACGTTTCGGTAGCAAGATCTTTCCGAACATTATGTTTAAGAACATAATTTCATAGTTTTTCTTCTATTTGAGCCCCCAAAACCTGTATTCTTGCAGTATAACTTCGAAAATGTTTGTCAAAATATATTCTCTATGGTTCACAAAATATACTACGTTCTTTTGTGCTCTCAAAGTGTATTTTTCAGGTTTTCAATATACTATAATCGACTTTGTTACATCGATCAGGTGAACTTGCTATTTAATATAGGGTGTTTTTAAGTAAGAGTACCATTTTACTTTGGAATACGTTTTAAATAAAACATTTTTAATTAGATTTTTACATATTGTTTACTCAATTAATAACAATATTTATGGAGTTGCCCGCATTGGAACACCTAGCAAATGATCGACTCAGCCAGCGCTGGTTTTTTCAAGCACATTTTCATTTATATTTGTGCACATTTCCAGATGATTTGTCCATTTTCTCCTTGATTGTTGTGCTTAAGGTGTTGAATCATTATGGACTTGTTAAGACTCGCTTCTTTAACCCTACAAGTGGTTTCAACGAAATATATCGTCCATCAAGAGATCTGACCTATTTTTCTTACGACGAGATGTCTCATCATCAAGATATCGTCGTTTTTTATGATGATGAAAGATCAAAATCTTGTCAGCTTTTTAGAAATGACGAGATATCTCGACTGTCAATATCAGATCAGTTTTGCAAATGACGAGTTACATACTACCACCAGGAGAGTTATGACGCATCATAGAAAAAACAGCCGTGGTCGAATCAGGGGAACGAGGGGGCCAATCGACATCTCCAGATTTTATTCGGCCATGAAATGCGTCCTTTAGAAATCACATGGTTGCACGAGCTGTATGACAGGTTGCCAAAAAAAGTTCAAACCACGTGTTCTGTAAACCTTGTCGATCGATTTCAGGAACAAAAAATTTTGTAACATCGCACAATATCGTTCACAATTGACAATAATCACATTTTCATTGGCATTTTTGCCAAAAAGAGACGTTCCAATAATGCATCCACTTCAAAATTGCTAACTGTCGTTAACTGAGTAAACAATATAAAAAACTAATTTAAAATGTTTCATTTAAAAGTTATTCCAAAACAAAATGGTGTCCTTGTACCTGTGGTACAATTCATAAGACTTTCTGACTGCTAAACAGCCCGGTACTAGAGAGCTAGAGAACTTTTGGGGCAATGACTTCAATCATTAAATTTTTGTACGTAATTTTTGTCGCTTTTTATTAGTTTCTCCTGTCACTGGAAATGAAAAATCTTATCATATACTGAACATAGAAAATAAAATTGTATGGACTGTCTAATATTTAGATCCTCTTTATATGTTGACAGATGGAATCTCAACGTCAAAAGTAGAAGATACATTATTCTAAAACCTCATGGCTTTGTCAAATGTGGCCCTTGTGCCTTAAGAAACTCAATCAAGCTAAAACTTTATACTTGTCCAGATACAGAACAATAACAACATATTCATCTTGCAAGATCCAAACACTCGTCCATTGAGAAACCTTTGTACTTTTAAAAGAACAACTTTGTTATGTGTGATATGATTCTCAAGCATGGGATTTTTATTCATTAAATATTTGAAAATTTTTATGGTTTGAAGACATGCACTTTTTAGACTAGTACACAATAAGTATAGTGATGTACTTAGTAAATATTTTTTGATTTGATTTGTTACACATCAATTAAAAAAATGGAAGTGTTTCTAAAACTTAAAACGTTTAAATATGAAATTCGAACTCTGAATTAGAAACAGGAATATTAAAGCTTTAGTTTCAGTTCAGGGTTATGAGTTTCTAGAACTTAGCAAGACCAAACATTTCCCTTAAGTTTTTTATATTGTTTTCGTAGTTTTTGTGTTCATTTCACGGATAACTAACTTTTAGCTTGTTTCCTTAAAAGATAAAAATCTAAATAACTGTTAACCCCATTCTTTACTTGAAAGTATTTCTGAAACTTTTTGGATTCTTAGATTTTTTGTAAATTTTAACTTTTGATTTGTGGGCGAAAGGTGTATGTTTGCTGTTAGAATAAGGAATGAAAGAATAAATAATTTGTTTTTTTGGCTGCGCATTAAAAAGTGATTCGTTGCAGCATATTCTTCCCAGATGATTCTACAATATGATTGTACGAAATAGATTTTTGGCGTTTTAGAACATTTTCACAACAGTACCGACCATTACACCTCTGAATATCATATTTCCGAGTAGTGTAGTTTGTTATCAATCACCCCAACATACATAATGATTAAATAACCACATCTATTAGTTGAAAGAATCTCAAGAAAGGTTCTATTGTTCAAGATCAAAATTGATTCCAGGTCATGTTGGAAAGACAGAAGGGTTACTTAAAAATCAGCCACTTACGGTAATCAGATTTCCAGAAGATGATTCAAACAAATAAAATGTTATTTTGAAAACCACTGATTATAAAATCAACACCACCTTCTGAAAAAATAAATATTTTCAGGGAAAACCTCAACGCACAGAGAATCAAAATTAAAAGAAAAAGGTTTGCTTCTTGGAATTCCTATGTGATTTCAGCTAAAAGTAGACTTATTTTAAGAGAGAGAATTTCAGTAATTTCCCATAGGTAAAGGAGAAAAACGTTATCACATAAGGTAGTCGCATCTTAAAAATATTGTCGCGTAGAAATTCTTTTAAAAATTCCAAAGAAAATATAAAGGTTTGTTTGGAGAAAAGAGAAACACAGCAAAGCATAACAGATGCGAAATCGGAATAATAAATATATAATAATCAGCGTTTGATGTTTTAGGATTGGTTATAAAAAGCTTCTAGAAAGACCAAAAATACAAAAATACAAATATTTAAATATAAAATGTTTAAGTTTAAATGAAAAAAAAAAACAGTTAGGGAAAATTTTGTCTGCTATCAATGTCCAATGGCATTTTTGTGCTTGGAACTCTTTCGGCTTTCTTTCAGTTATTTATCGTCTGCACAGTTCAGTACTTAGCATTATCATTATAGTTAATTTCATAATTACCTTATGATTGTCTCTTTAAAAACTAATCACTTTCAATAACTGATTTTATTTATGATGTCCCATCGAAAATAGTATTTCAAACAGTTTGGTTACAAAAATTAGCCTTTTAATAAACTAAAATCAGTCAACATAAATGATTTCTTTAAACGGCAGGTTCTATATCGTGTTTCACACTAAAGAAAAAGGCGTAACAAAATTTTCTTCGGTACCTACAACTCATGGATATTTATAAAGACAACATAAGCAAAACAGGTCGAGAAATTTCATAAACACATGAGTTGCAAACTCAGTTGCAGAAATCAAACGGATTTGTCCCTAAAAGAAAGTTAGCTCGTAGTGCCATCTGGCTTGTGAAGAAAGTACGAACGGTACAAACTGAATTATTGAAAGACTTCATTAACATCTCAGTCGTTAAAAAAGAGTTTCAAGAATCCATGAATAAGTTAGTGCTTTAATATTCGAAGATAAGGATGTAAAATCTTATTGAGAAGGAAAAAAGTATTATTAATTGCTCAAGGGATTAAAAACAATTCTTCCTCCCGCAGGGCTTAGATTCCTCATAAAAAATTTATGGAGTTGGCACAATTTTATTCTATAAACTGCTGCTCTGTATATATTGCATACTACTTCGTCGGTGTGAAACACTTTTGTTTCTTTTTAAACACGCTCGTGATACATAGTTAAAATTCGATTTCTCGTAACAAATTAATGAGCTGGCACGATTTGACTCTATCCACTACTGATCAGCATATATTGCATACAACATCACCACTGTAAAACAGTTTTACGTATCTTTTTAAACAAGCTCATGATGAATTTTTAAAATTCTATTAATACGAAAAATCAACATTTTTATTAAATGTTTAATGAATGATTTTGAAAAGGGGTTTAATTTTTATATTGAGCAAAATAAAATTTCTCAGCAGTCTTACAGAAATCAATGAGAAATTTGGAAGATTGAAATCAGCGCAAAAAGAAATGTGATCGAAAATAGGTTTAGCGTCATAAAATTCCGAATCTCCTTAGAGAAAGGGTAGATAGGTATGGTATTTTTAATTAAAGTCACACTGCATCAACACAAAAGGCTATTGATGACGGTCCGGGAACAATCCACGGAAAGATCCGAGGACAACACCACATAATTTTGAACCACGGTCAGATAACGAGGCAACACCAGAGCTGGCAACCCACTCTCCAAATTTCCATACCACGCCAACGTGAGGACATTTGAAGCCACGACGAATTTAACGTGCACCAGCCCCCTTGGTACACGACGGTCTTTGGTCAAACCGATATCTTTAGCATATTCTCAGGTAGGTAATTAACGCCGTACTGGAGCACACAACGGGCTATTGGCAATCAATTCCGAAGGGAAACATCCGAGGGCAACACCTCGTAATTTTGAATCACGGTCAGATAACGAGGTCAACTTATGAGCTGGCACCCCACACTCCAAAGTTCCACCTGCGCCAACGTGAAGACATTTGAGGCCAAGACAGATTTTACATGCACCAGCCCCCACGTACATGAAGGCCTTTGGCTGGACCGAGTTTCGAACTCGCAACCCTCCGGTTGCTAATCCGTTACTCTTCCAACAAGGCTACTGCGGCCCCGAGAAGGGAATGGAATGAGATTGAAGTAGACATTTGGAATGCAGTTATGGTAACATGACTAAGGTGTGCTTTTTCCCATGCATTTTATTGCAAATTGGAATTAACACCAGTAAAAGTAAATAAAATGCTGTTATGTGTTTTGGATAATTTTATTTCATTTAAAAGTATGAAATCAATAGGGTCGCAAAAGCATTCTTGTACTTCACGTTATTTACCATTTTAAAGGATTTTATAAGGATGTGGTTAAAATTACGATTTAAAATTTACCACATAAAAGCTGCCTTTTTTAGTCCTCCATCACAGTAATCGAATAATGATTAAGAGTTTTGATGAAAATACTTAAAATATAATGCAACCAATGAAATCAGACATAAATGTATTCGGTCACCTAACGCAAAAAGAACAAATGTCAAACAAAAACTTAAAAATCAATGACTATAAGATTTTTTTTTCATTTTGTCTTTCACCTTAGATTATTTTGTCTAAATAGCTTTTGTCAAACTTGAGCCAATTTTATTCTATTATGTTTGAATATAGGTTTTAAACAGATTTTACTATTTTATGATATAAAAAATATGCGATTTCTTCCGACTAATGATAGGATTCAAATATTTAAAATGAGGTAAGATTTTAGGTCGTTTAAGAATCTCTAAAGCACCAACTACACCTTTGTATACGAAGCACTGTGTTTTGGCAGTTTAGCAGTTGGATTTACATCGCACTGGAGCAACACAAGAGGCTATTAGTGACAGTCCGGGATCAATCCCTAAGGGAAAGATCCAAAGAAACGCCTCGTAATTTTGAACCACGGTCATATGACGAGGTCAGCACCTGAGATGGCACTCCACTCTCCAAACTTCCACACCACGCGAACGTGAGAACATTTGAGGCCACAACAGATTCAACATGCATCAACCCCGTGTACACAACGGTCTTTGACTGGACCTAGTTTCGAACTCGCAACCCGCGGTTGCTCTTCTAACTTGGCTACCGCAGTTGGTTTTGGGGTTTTATGGCACAAGGGCCATATTTGGCCATGGCTACCACGAAATCTTTGTGTGTGTACCGGTAGGTGGAAAGGATGCACATGAATTTATTGCTAGTATTAAAGGTACTATTTTCATATATTGATCTTTTGAAAATAAATTTGAAATTTGTGTTACAAATTTGAATTAAATTAGAAATTTTGGTCAACCAAGTCAGTAATTCAAAAGTACTGAACTGTACATAAGATATGGATCGTATATACGAGATAAAAACTTGCCTCATTTTAAATATTTGTATCTTACCATTACCTTACGAGGAAATCTGAAGAAATCATTCAATTTTTATATCATAAAATAATGAAATTAATTGAAAATCTACCTTCAAGCAGAATAGAATGAAATTGGTTCCAGTTTGATCAAATACCTAGCATAAACAATGCTATTCAAAATTAAAAAGTCTAAAGTGTAAGACAAAACGTAAAAATCTTAGACATCGATTTTAATGTTTTTGTTTACCATTTTTACTTTTTATTGTAGGTTTCCGAATACATTTGTTTATCCTATTTTATGGGTTCCCTTACATTTTAAATATTTTTAGCAAAACTGTTAAATTAAATTATTTTGATGGGAAGATTAAATTAAAGGGACAGAGCTTTCAGGTGGTAAAGTTTTAATTTGTAATTTTAACTACATCCTTATACAATTCATGGAAATAGTAAAAAGCATATTCTTACAAATTTAGGCAAGTTCCATCCTAAAATATTGAGTAACTATACTTAAATCAACCATAATTTGGCAGTTTTAGAGTATCTGGAAGGTATATTGAGGTAGGTATTTCAATTGAAGTCACACTGGAGCAACACAACGGGCTATTGGTGACGGTACGGGATCAATCTCAAAGAGAAAGATTCGAGGACAACACCAAGTAATTTTGAACCACGAAGGTATATTGAGAACGTAATTACTTGGATTGTTTACTAGTACTGCTGAAAAAGAAATTATTTTTTCGAAAACTTTTTACTGAATTTAAATTCTAATACTTTTTTATTTTTAGTCTTATTTACTTTGCGAAATATGAACTATTTTCGAATATTTGGGACAGACGATATTTTGCAACGAAACGGAAACTCCTATTCGTTTGCCAAGTACAGTGATATATTTCCTGTTTTTTTCGCTCGAAAGTAATTTCGTATTTTTAAATTCTGTCTAATTTTTAGTTGTAAGTTGTGGCAACTTTGCTAGATCAAGAGATAGGAAGAATCACGAATTCAAATCTTTAGAACAACTTTCCCACCAACTTTTATTCTGTTTTATTTCGCTAGTTTTGTTTTTCTGTTTTAAATTATTATTTTAATAAATTGCATTTAATTTTCATCACACGCAACACCACCAAAGAGTATTCTATGTAAAACAGCGTGTTATTTAGAATAAAGCAAATTTTAAGTGGAATTTTGCCATTATTGAAACGTTAATGTCAAAAAAATCCGAACAAGGACTCTTGAAATATTACAAATTCTTTGCATAGCGACAGAAGGTCAAGGTGGCTGGTTTTACGAATTGAAGCTATATTTAAGCAACTTATAGAGGAAAGTTTGCTGAAAACAATTATTTTCTTTAGAAAAAACGCTGTCAAATCAATATACCATTTAAAAAAATGGTAATAGGTTACCTTTGCTTTATCTGTACTGAAGACACTCAATTTCAAAACAGGTTCTTTTACTATTACACGTGCCACAAAACGTAATTTCCAAGAAAAAACGTATTCGCTTTTAAAACAAACTTAGCGATAAATATCTTATCGAATTAATTTGTCATCTTTCCTTTAATGATGGCGAAATAGGAAAATGTCGCAAGTTAAAAAATTATTTTACGTTTAAAAGATTTGACATTTTTCTACTAAAAGGAAAGTGATTATTCTTGTTACTTTCAATCTACAGTTAATCAAATCAAACCGGGGTAAGGTCGGATAATTTTACTAGTTCATTATAAATTTGATTTAAATAAATACGAGATTCAAGTAACAACCCTTTGCCATTCTACACATATAAACAATTAAGAAAGTTTAATGCTGATGCTCTGCGTGGGTCTGTAGTTGAAATTTAATTTACTACTCAAAATTATTACGGTGAGATTACTTTTAATTAAATAACTTTTCACGGTAATTAATTTTCATTGCAATAGAGAAATTAGAAGGTACGATAATTTTAAATTTCATTAGATTTGAACTTGAAGTTTTAATCTAGTTACTATAAGCGTATATTAATAGGTGCTACATAATAGACACGAGTTATATCAAGATCAACGGAATATAACAGTTTGTGAATAGAATAGTAGTACACTGAAATTTAAGCTTCTACTAAATTCCTAGAATTAATGTCCTTCATTATAACCCATCACTCGATTTGAATAAGACAGTGGTATATCTATTTTAATTATTCATTCCAGCTATATACAAAACACAATATCTTAGCTTATCAGAGATGATTTTAAACGGAGAAAGTAGTTTTTATTCTATTCTAAGAAAAGATTAAATCCACACGCTTTAGTTTGATTGCTGAATATTTGGAAATAAAATACATACTAAGATATTAACCTCTCTAAAAACTATGCGATAATAACGCTCTGAGTTATGATATCAACACACGAAATTTCCGAGATAGGCATTGTCTTTTGCCATTGCCTATCACACAAAATACGCAATAACCTTTTAACCTTTCATAGATTCTTTTCAACCTTTCAAATTAGATTCTTTCAACCTTTCAAATTAGAATATTTCAACCTTTCAAATTAGATTCTTTCAGTCTTTAAACATATTCTATTGATCTTTTTTCAGAATAAGTTCCATTGGAAAAATTCTTTTCTATTCATTTTCCTCAAAACAGAATAATTTAGAAATATTCAGATGATTTTTAATCAGAATAGAATCCTTTGGAAAAATTCTATTGGTTCGTTCCTCAGAATATAATAGTTTTGAACGATTCAATTGATTCTTTTCTTAGAACAGATTCGTCCAGAAAGATTGTATTGGTCCGTTTCTTAGAATCGCTTAAAAAGATTCTATTGGTGTGTCCTTTCCTTAGAATAAAATACCTTGGAAAGATTCTATTGGTGTGTGTCCTTCCTTAGAATAAAATACTTTGGAAATATTCTATTGTCTCATTTTCTTTTTATAGAATCATTTAGAAAGATTTTGTTGGTTCGTTCCTTTGAATCGTTTGAAGATTCTATTGGTCAAGAAGAAAAATCTGGTTAGAAGTGAAACAGAAAAAATAGCAGGTTGAAAGGCGGAATTACACGTGAGAACCCATCAGATGGTTAAACTTTTAATATTTGTATTTTGTGCTCAAACTATACACAAGACAGATATGAATGGTATATTGTTTTATTGAACTCAAAAGTACACATTCACTTAACTGACGGTTACTGAAGTTATTTAAGGCTAAATCGCAGTTTTACCTATATAACTGAGATTATTTTCCACGAAATTTATTACATTGTAGTCAGTTTTCCTATTCTATTTATATCATACTGTTTTTACGTATTACTACGCACATAATCATTATATTGTAATTACACATATAATCATTATATTGTAATTAACTAGCTTTACCCGAGAACTATTGTTGCTTTTTACAATCCAATTCGCGCCTCTGTTTCCCCGGTAGTTTCGTTGTATCACCGAACAGCATTTTGAGCTTTGTCCGCTTCACGTTTTTGCCTTCTTTCCTCATCCGACTGCTCTGTTCATGACAGTTTTTGACATTTCGTGTTGATTCTAGTTTAATTACAAATTGTATCTTCTTTCTTAAAGGTTTATATTAAATTTTATATCTATGGTTCTAAAAGAACGACGAAGCGCTCCGAAGTTGCGTTGACCTAGAAATTACTGACAGAATAAGCTGTTTAAATTTCATGACGCCAAAGCTCAGAGTTTGAGAGTTTTTGTTGCTTCAGACAAAACCAAGTCAGAATTATGTTTCTAGCAGTTTCGTCGTGTCAGCTAACAGCTTTTTGAGCCTTTACTGCTAGGCGATCTTGAGTTTTTTCCTTTTCCGATGGCTCGACCCTTGACGGCTTTGTCATTCTGGGTTGATTGGTCTCTTCATGAGTAATCTATAATGTTACCGTTAAAGCTCGAAAGATGTTAATGTCCATATTACCTAGGTAATCTGCAGATTAGCTGATTTGTTCCGTTAAAGTGCGGAATCATCTACAAAATAAGAGTTTTCCGCACTGTACCTAGGTAATGTGCACATTAACGGTTATGGAATCGTTAAAGTGCAAAAATTTGTTTCTCTAATTTCCTTTCTCTCTTCCTACCCTTTCTCCTTCCGCTTTCTAAAGTTCGTGTCATCAGCGTCTTAATGTCGCCGGCTGTTTTCACTTTCTCATAATTTGCGTCGGCTGCGAGTGCTTATTTAAGCTTAATTTTTATCATGTTTTTGCAAATTCATTCCCTTAATTGTAATAATACTTTTAAACCATTTAATTGATTCTTTGTATTATAATTTGTTCATAGATTGATTTAACCAACTCGTTTCTTTAGATATCGAAAAACAAATAAATAACATTATGTTTCAACAATTGTCAGTATATTTTATTTACATCTGCTGATTGTTATATGAAATTACTTATAACTTGATGGGATAAAAGTATAGCGTGTTTTAACTAATTTACTGAATTGTTTGTCTGAGTATTAATTTAAGCGTACAAAAACGTTGCTGTTCGAGCAAAGATCTTACATTCACTCTGACAAGTGCCTAGTAGGTAATCTGCAGATTACCTAAGTAATTTGAGGAATGAAACAATTTTCCGCACTTTAACTGATCGGCGTAGTTAATCTGCACATTATATAGGTAATCTGTAGATTACCTGATTTCCTTTGTACTTTAGCGGTAACATATGTAAAGCAAAATTGGCGTCTGTCTGTTCTCTATACAAATCTATACCGCTTGTCCGATCTACACCAAATTTGGTACGCGTGTACTTCAGAACGCTGCGAGTCACGTAGGCTACATATTAACCCCCGTTCTATTTGCCTTAGGTGCACAGAGAAAGCTAAAAACAATTCGAAATCCCCATAGGAATAACATTGAGCATAAAATGATTGCGGTACGTAACTCTGTTTTGCCAGTATTGATGAAATAACAACTTTTCCAATAAAATTCTTTTACCAGTATTGCTTAAAAAACAATTTTTTCAAAACAGATTAAATAATAATTTTTTTAAACTGATTTTTCTATTTCTTCCCATAGTTAAATAATTTATGAATATTTTATTGATGAAAAATAATATTTAAAATATTTAATTTTATATAAATTAACTCTGTAACGGAACACGAAAAACCAAAGCGTAAAACTCATTGATCACAAAAGCGTAATTTTGCTATTCGGTATCTGGTAACGCCAGAATTAATGTTTTATTTTATAAATTTGACTTAATCCATGTTTGTTCATTTGAGTTAAGACAACAAAATGTTGCTATTATATTTGAGCATTTCTAGGTTTTATAAATATGTGTTCTTTTTGTAAATAAATCATTATTGTCTATCAATATTTTCAAGATTTTTTTCGAAGTGCTCTATTTTAAAATATACTCAGGAAGTCGAAATTCGACAATCTTGGTCATTCTTTTGTTTTTCAGAATTCTGAATTTTTTCAATGATAGGAATTTCGACTTACGAATGTTTGCATTTATGTGTTCCAGTATTTTACATATTGCAGATATTATTTAGGAGTTAAATTTTAATGAATTATTTTTATTTTCTGCAAAATACCATTAGACATAGGTAATTTCTTGGCGGTTATATGTATATTTCGCCTTCCTTCCTTAAGTCTTGAATGAATACTTGGTTTGTAAAATTCTGTTTCATAAAAATTAATAAAATAAACAAAACAAAACCTTTTTAAGTAAGGTGTGTAACTTTTTTTTTTGAAATGACCGATAAAGTTAAAATAAAATTATTTTAAAATAAGATTGGTTACGTTAAATTAAAACGGGTAGCGATACCTTGTAGTTCAAAGATATTTCCAAATCGACTTCTGAAGTCGTCACCTTAGAAAAAATCTTTTGTAGATTGTCTCTCAGCAGGAATGGGATGAATATGAAATGGATTATATAAATGGATATATCATGTATGCATATTTGCGTCCGAAGTAAATTGTAGAAACTATGAAAAATTTAAAACGATGTTAAAAAATTATTTTCAGTGCACTTAAATGATGCTTGTATTTTTCTATGAAAGAGAAGTAATTATCCTGATCACTCAACGTTTAACCAATTCAACCCGACAAACGCCGGGTAATTCTGCTAGTGTTCTATGTTATTAAGTTTTATTTCTACGATTATAAAATAATGACAGAGTGGACTGAAAATAGTTTCCTAAATATAATTACTGACAGTATAGACTGTTCAAAATTCCCAACAAAACTCAACATTCAAGGGAACTGCTTCAGTCAGATTTTCTGTTTTATATATAAGCTGTATTTATTGTATTATGTAATCAATATCAGTATTCATTATTAACTTATAAAATGATAAAAAGAACAAAACAAAACTTCCGATTATGAGAAAGAAAATTAGTCATTTTCTGCATCCTCGGTTTCGTGTAACTCTATTGGCAAGACAGCTTCTGCAGATAGTTTATGTACAGATTTCTGTAACCACCTGCAGTGTATCCAATCCCGAGTTCTACCCCTATTGACAGCTCAGTGAAGTATGAAATTAAACTAGACCTTTCGCTGTCAGTTTCGGAATATAGAAACCTCTCATACGTCTACTGCCCAAAGAGCATTTCGGTATTGATCTCTCAATTGTCGATGCCATAGCATGGAAAGAAGCAAATGAAACAAAAGTTAACTAATTATTATGAAATGTTTTGTATGTCTTATCATTGATCCTACTTCTTTATTGCTTTATGAAAGTCAACAGAGCGAGAGAGAGAGTTCTTATTACAACCCTCCAGAGAAAGGTGTCAACTGAAAATGAAGATTTATTTTCAAACAAAAGTTGCAATTGAACTCGAACAAATCATGAAAATTAAATCAGGGAATCCATTTCAGAATTTTAGTTAAGACATGCGAGTGTGTTATACAAACATTTCGAATTAAAAAAATTTCTAAATATTTTCAATCTTTTGGGATCTCCTGTAAGAAATTTACTTTTCGATTCAAAATCATTTTTATGCGGAAACAGTTATAGAACGGGAAACGAAACGCCATGTCCCTAAATGAAAAATAATTGTCTCAAATCGTACGCGTTATTTACTTAATTATTGTTAAGGTAATTTAGTTACGTCAAACTTTCCTATCGAATCCAGAAACATTTCCCAAACTTATCTATCTATGCATATAAATGGAGATTGTTCGAAAACTTCATTTACTAACTTTTAAGAAGTAAAAAACACAAAACAAAACCGTATTTAAATAGGAATGAATGTCCGAAAGCGCATCAGAGATCTTACGACAACGACTTCGCCCACATGATCCGTCTATTTCACTAGAAGGTCGATGGTTTACACCAGACCTTATGTGAAACGGAGACAGGCATGAATGTAGAGGTTTTAAGTGTCCGTGTAAGGCCAGGAATTGCTTAACATGGACAGGAACTGTTATGTTATCAAATACGGTGGTTTCCTACTTGGTGAGTTATATCGATGTTTCGCTGTTATCTGTGAACAGAACTTGCGGACTTCCGTGGATTGGTGATGGTCGAGGTGAAAGGGGGTCTTCTGTCTTGCCCTAACAAGGTGAAAAGAGGAGAGAAGCAGGTGGAGGAGGACCGATCTGATATGTCATCGAGAGAATACCCCAACGACAGCCCCGTAAGCAAACCAACTTAAGGCCTCTGGGCAGACAACAGATTTCGGGCGTTCCAGCCAGTTCCTCACCAGACGGAGACTACGGCCTCTTGCCAAAGTTTGCGGATCCCCCAGATAAAGGATATATACCTCTTATCTGGATAACATCGACGTAGAGACTGATGATATACCTATAAGAGGCCAACACACAACAGTTAAAACTCTTATCTATCTACCAAAGAAAAATAAATAGTAAAATGCTATTAACTGTTTATAATCCTTAATGAGAGGAAAGTAGAGTGAAATTTGATACTACCACTACACAACCCATCCACCGACGCTGTTAGGTGAACAACTTTGAGCGCCTACAGTGAAACCTGTAAGCTTAAAACTACTGTCAAACTGAAATTAGGGCTAATACACACATAATAATGTTCACATACTTGGTGTCTCATTTTGCACCTTAGTGTGTGTCTAGTAGCATATAGCACCTAAACTAGAGCACGCTGTCTCAATTCAGCGATGGTTCCATAAGGGTGTTAGTTCTGCGCATGCTCGTGGACGATTCGATTTTTGACCGTAGGAACATAGGTTGACACTAAACTCGTGAAAAGTGATTTGATTCTACTTCAATTCGATTCTTTCATAACTTGGACTAACTCATTGGGCTGTCCTAGGTATCAAAATTCATATTTATCATTGTTTACTTACTTGTCTTGGGAGTGCACAAATTAAAATGTCTTCAAGAATTTCGAAGCAGATTTCTTGTGCGACCACATTCACGAAGCCTTTTCCATTCATGCCGCCGAAACCAAGCGAGAAAATAAATCGAATCGAACCGAAGAATAAATCTGGAATAGAATCAAATCATCCGTTTTTCGCCATGTACCCACGGCCGAAAATCGAATCGTCCACGAGCATGCGCAGAACTGATCCCCTTAGGGAACCATCTCTAAATTGGGACTTAAGTAGCACCTAGTACGTATGGGTGGAGCTTGAAATTGTCATTCAACAGTAGAATCTGCTTGAGTAAACATCATACGCTACTTCATTACCCACATAAACATCAGATACCAGGAGAGAAGGCTTCTCAAGTCTCACCAGAAGCAAAATAATTATTCCACCCTCCATCTGAAAGGGAAAACACATCCGGGAGTGTAGATAAAGAATCTCGAGTGACCCCAGCACTTGCTGTTTGTTGGCAAACACTCGTCCAGTTCTCCTTTCGACAGCAATTGTTTATATCAAAAACATTCAACTGCAACCCTGTCGATTGCTTCTAGATTTGGGCTTCCAGAGCAATACCATCACAAGAGAGTGCGCACGGATTTCTTGAAGCTCAAATGGGAAAGAATTTTTGCACCTGTTTGTGGATTGAATGGTTCTGCAATGACCATCAAATCCAAAATGAATGCCATTCTATCAAGTGTGGGGACGTTTGCAGAACTATTGATTTCTTGGTGGCTCCGAGAATAACAGGCATCACTCCATCGAAACATTTCACTGTCTCGAAGTTTAAATGGCCCAAAGATATCCGCCTGCGAATCCCGGTTTTCACAAGCCTGAAAAAATAAAAACATACTGCTCGGAGTTGAATTTTTCTACGAATTGTTGAAGGATAACAAAATTCAATCGTCCCGAGTTTTAAGAAACAGTGTTAGATTACTTTGCCGTGGATCATGGGGTGCGACACTATGCAGTCTTTTATGAATCGATTTAAACCTTAATAGAACACTTGAAGTTGGAGGAATCGAGCCAGATCAGACTGTAAATAGTGAAAAGACGATGTCTGAAAAAGAGGTATGCATGACTATAACCAAAAATAAATTTATCAGTGAATCTAAACCCGCTTTAGAAGAAGCATTAAACCATCCTATACCTGCTTCAGTTGTACTGAACGATTACTATTGTGAGGTTCTCCGGCCAACACACTGAGGAATGTTGGTCGGAAGGAACCATTGGATCCCCGAGTGGACGGACGTGCGAGGGTCCTTTCAATTTCATAGTGCAAAATATTGCTGTAGACATATTGTACTTATTAACGTTATGTAAATAAAAATATTAATCAAGTACCCATGAAGAAGTGTCACTCTCTGGTTGCGTATATATAAATGATAAAGAACCACAGACACGAATTGAAAGCGGTTTTTACAACTATGTCGATAATATTCGGTTTGGAGCTGAGGATTAAAAGTCGAGAAAATTAAATTAAAGCATTAATCGTAAGCTAAAGCTCTCACACACCAACAACCATTAAACACTAAAAAATGGTCCACCAACAGTCTTTCAAAGTAGTACAATGTACCATAAAAGCTGAGATTGTGGGAAAATCTCATAAAGGTGAAATAACTCGAAACTTTAAAAAAATGCTGTAGTAATGGTTGTATCATTAGTCGATGTATCCGAACAACCAACAGTGAAACGGGACGAGATGGAAGACCAAGAGAAAACGATTGATTGTCACAAAAAGCATGCGAGTAGTTTCACTTTTCAAAGTTTCTATATAAAATGAACTAAATGAAAAAAATTAATAAATATATTAAGTGCCATGGCTTGACTTTGTCCGAACTGATACATTTTACCGGCTGGTTGCAAAACATATTTGAACATAGCTATCATAACCTATTATTTTTGAAATTTCTTCCTGAACAATTGACAAAATCCTATTGTAGGAGCTATTCCAGTAATTTTTGACAGAAAATGAGAACAGATATTTTTAATATTCAGCAGACTTAAAAATGTAAAATTATAGATATAAAGTAATTTAACAGTAAATTTAATAGAAATTAAATAGCTGCTATCTTTATGGTCATATTATGAAGAATTCTACGCCAAACCGATGAAATCCAATTAAATTGATTTGAGATTTCTATACTTTCTGGTCTACCACGAGAACTTCTCCAAACACTAAGTTTTCTGCTGTCTGTTGCCATTGAAACGGCCCTTGCCATATTTTCCATAGGGGTGCTTGAAGAAATATATTCAAGTTTGTCACATTGGTACTCTTGATAACAAATTGGAAATATATTTGTTAAGATCTGGATCTTTCCTTGTCGCCGAGATCTGTAGTAGTAAACCACCTCTTTCCATCACCAACATTCTCGGAAAACAAAATAAAATGACGTCATCCTGAGAGTCACCCCCTACTCAAAATGAACGACCTCTGTTTCTATAGCTACCGCCATCATAGACTTGATGGCGGGAGCAGTTCTCGTGATAGCCAGACAGTATCGTTTCCATGCTGTCCGGCTTAAATTTACCTAATAAAAATTTCAAGTGATTTTTCGAGATGACAAATGAGATTCCTGATTATAAATTGCACTACACACATTAGTACACGTTTTTGCTAATTATGACACTAATGAATCACTGAACCCTAATATATAATTTCATTCAGTGAAAGTTTGGATACTTCCCAATTTCACGCGATTTAAGTCTTTTCCTGTGTGTTTGCTTTTTCACATCAGACTGCTCTGGCTGAAAAACAGGTTATACAGAGATCATTGAATCGCTCGAGTGTTTTGCTGCAATTTAACAATTGAGTAATAACCACCAATCTTCAAGTTAAAAAAAATATTGAAGGTCCTATAAAAACAAATATATGTGAATAACAAAATGCACCCTTTTGTCTGAATTAAATTTTACATAATTTAATCCACGTTGTGAATACCTGAGAAACGTACTTTAGCCTATAAGTGCAAAACAATGATTCAAAATTATTGATTGCTCATACATACAAAAAATATGAGTTTAAAAATAAATTTAGAATCATAAATTCGTTAGAAATGTCACAAAATCACGAGACTGAGATAATACGGAAAATTGTCATTGCTTTTAAATTGATCTCTAAATTGAAAATAACCTGGTTCTATAAAGGTTGAAGTTTTGCCACAAGGTAGTAATCTAAAGACCAATTTTAAAAGTTTAAAGTATAAGTTTTTCATAAAATTTCAAAACATCATTATTGCATGAAATTCACAGAACACTTTTTAATCAAAACTATCACGCCATTCGTTTTTAAAGTAATTGAAAAACCAAGCAAAACGGCGCATTGTTGCATAGCTTGTGTGACTTGAAAAAAACCATTTATCAGGTAACCAAGAAAGCGTGTGCCGTTTCTAAGTTTTGTCATTGTCAAACTGCATATGCACACATTCTATCGTTTAAAAGTTTAAGTATGTAGACAAACAAAAGCTTATTTAACGGAGAGTTTACCTGTGTATAGCACTTACGAAAATGAATAATTTAAAGCTCTGAAAACGTGATCTCAGTATGACTTATCAAAGTCAATTATTCGAATTTGTTTATTTTATAAATTGAAATTGGATACCAGGGCTTCAAAGGCCGCTCGAAAAATATTCACCGCATTCCCAAGTGATGTAGTGAGCGAACGTTGGGGTCGAAAGTTGTTCCAAAAATTTGCATCTTGAGATGATACTCTTGATGATGTTTTTCAATCTCTAGCAGACCATCATCCTCTATGCACCCCAACTGAAGAACTGTACCGTGTCAAACTTAGCAAGAACTTACAAAACAATCTAATGAGACGATAAAACAACCCGTACCTTTTTATACCGGCTTGGCATGGAAGTTGAGAAACAAATGGAGTGCAACCAACAAGCTCCCGGGACTAACCATTTATTCATCCTTGTTGTCACTCCACAAAACCGAACCATTTACGTACCACAGAGTGCTATGTAATGGAAAGTGGATACAATACATTATCATGAAGCGTTAGCATTATTGGTATCGTCCAAAGATTCAAAGCCCATTGACGACTAAACCTAGTGTTTCACCAACAAAAGGGGTTGCTTTGTGCTTGGTGGACCATCACTTGGATCGTTCACTTTGAGCTTCTAACGAATAAGGAAACCATTACATCTGAAGTATGTTCAGCACAGTTTCAACGGGTTTCAGTTGCATTGACCCAGAAGCAGTCAGCATTGATTGAGAGAGAGAGTTCTCTTCCACCAAGACAATGCCAGACCACACACAGCAAGAGCGACAGAACAAATGATTACCAGACTTGGCTGGGGGTTTCCACCCATCCCTTATATTTCCGAGCCATTGAGCCCTTCGATAATCGTCTTTTCTTGGCAATAGACATCCATTTGCGAAATAAGCGATTCTAAATTCGACAAGACGTCAATTTAGAGTTGAAACACTCTACAAAAAAGGAATCGAAAAGTTGTCAGATCGTTGGAAAGAGTTAATAAAACCTGAGGGTGACTACTTTTCCAATCCACTTTATGTATAATTTATCTCTAATGATTAACAGCACGAATTTTCCTGATTATCTGATACATAGAGAGTATTCATACTTTTAGCATCAAATAAAAATTATTATTGGCACCGTGTTAAGATGATTTTAGAATCTCACACAAGAAATAATTTGAAAACAATTAAAAATATAATCTACTTATACTTAAACAGATAAAATACTGTCAACTGTAAAGTATTTTATCGTATCCCAAACACATATTAAAAGATTAACTGTGTGTAATCTTATTTCAGTTTAATCTTTTAAACTCAAAGATCCTTAAGTTAAATGAAAAAACTTTTACAAAATAAAATAATTACTTTATGCATGAGACATAAAGGGACATTAAATTTCCACACCACCTATCATTTCCATACGCACTCAAATACTTTCGGCCCAATATTTTTAAGAATCCATAAAATACATCATTAGTTGTAAAGATATCATCACACTCCAGTACCCGCCCCTGCGCCTAGTCTGGAGACCCTGTACCAACATGAGGAGGGCATCCATGCACAAGCGTCTTTGGAACTCAGTTGATAAGAGTTCGTCCCTAATACTATTCATACGTGAAAATATAATGCAATATATTGGTTACAGCACGATATAGGGGTTATAAGGTATGATCATAATCCATAGGGCTGTAGTGAGAAGGCAAACCATTAAACATCCCGTATCATCTCATACAATTTACTGCGACCAATAATTGAGTGATTATCAGACTGGAGGGTGGAGTATTGGAATTTGCCCTCTCTGGACGTTGATTGTCATTTACGACACGTACGTAGAAATAAATGCTCGTCTAAACGCTTGTGATTAATATGAATGTAATTGCTCGAGTGAGGTTGACGTTCATGACGCTGGGCGCATAATTGATGAGCAACGAAACTAAATATACATTTCTCTAATTCATATATCTATATATATACTAACTTTACTACCCGGCTTCGCCCCAGAATTTTTGCTGCTTCAGAACAATCAAATCGCATCTGTTTCCTCAAGCAGTTTTGTTGCCTCGTCGAACAACTTTTTGAGCTTTGTCCACTCCAAGTGCTTGTGTTCTATCCTATTACAGTTTTTGTTAATTCAAGTTTGATTATAAATTGGTCTCTCTTGTGTAATGTTCTAAATTTCACTTCTATGGTTCTAAGAAAACGAAATAAAGAATTGGAAATAGTTGCATTGATGTAGAAATTCCAGACAGAACAAGCTGTGCAAGTTTCATGATGCCGAAGCCCAGCGTTAGAGTTTTGTTGCTTCAGAAAAGTTACGCCTCTGTTTCTTCTTAAGTTTCCGATAGTCTCTGCTGCTTGAGACAAATCAGATCGCGTCTCTGTTTCCTCAACAATTTCGTTGTGTCGTCCAACAGCTTTTTTAACTTTGTCCATTCCATGCGTTTGCGTTTTTTCCTCTTCTAATTACTTTTCCTTAGACTATTTTTGACGTTTTGTGTTGATTGGCATTTCTTCCGTAATGTTTGCAGTTTTCGACCGTAAGGAACTTTTAAGAATGGTCAGTAGGCGAGTTTTGAGCGACCCTTCGAAGCGTTATCGAAGAACCGAAGGGGGAATTTTTTGAAGAGGGAAGAATCCGGAATGACAAGGAAGCCTTGTGTTGCAAGGAGGCTGATTGGACAATAGTTTTTAATTAATTCCTAAGTTTAAATTACTCGGCCCTTTTATAACTAAACTAAACAAACTTAACTAACCCTTTTAATACAACTATACTGTTAATAAACCTTAACTTAAAATTAATCAGAGTTTCTGTAACCTACTTTCTTAATAACTTGATTGTCAAAAAACAAAATAGCCATGACGTGCTCATCCTAGCTCATTACAAGGAGGTCGGAAACTTGTACTCTGTTATATGTTAAATTTTACATCTGTCGCTCTAAAGTAACGTAGAGTTGAAAATAGTTGTGTTGACCTAGAAATTGTAGACAAAATAAGCTCTGCAGGATTTATGATGCCAGAGCTCAGCGTTAGAGTTTGTGCTTCTTCGGACAAACCAGATTTTCTGCTTTAAATATAATTTCTTTTATAAATGGTGCGCTAAAAGGCCTAATTTGTATTTGTTTTGGCAACGTCCACACACAGATAGATAAAGCATCGTTATTTCACTAGCCAATACAATTTGCTAACGGAAAATTATTTTTTCTTCAACGGATTTAAATTACAGCAAATGTTGAGTTGTTAACAAATTAGTCTTTTAAAAATGAATTTTAAGATGCTTTGCAAAATTTACTTACGTAACAAATAAAGGCTTAATAGATTAGCAAATAAATTAGTATAGAAATGCTGTGAAATGCGAATAAAAAGAATCGAAGAATTTAATTTGGAAGGCAAACGGCGTTTGGAGTTCGTTGTGATAATGATGTCCTTATTAAAACAGGATTTTATTCGTTTAAGGATTAAGAAGTTTTCTAAAATTTTAATGAATATTTTGAAATAATTGGATTGTTTTATGCTTTCAATAAATTTGATTTAGAAATCAGAATTTCATAAAATTATAAAAAAAATAATCTACAACATTTTAAGGAAGAGAATGTAACTAAAGATTTTATTTCAACTGTTTCTTCCTAGGAACAAGCCATAGTGTTGATGATATATCACCCACCTGCTGGAAAAGTGTCACAACTCGAAAAGTGTGTTTTATCTGTAGAAGTATTTAAAAAAATGTTTTTTGGGGGAAGTTATCAAAAACACTTTGGTGACATTCCCAAGAGGGAGAGAGAGTGCCCGACGGATTATGTTACTGAATTCAGAATTTTCTTGTCGTTCCCCGTTCATGGTATGGTCCATAGCTGACTTCCGTTTTGCTAATTAACAGCTCAAGGGCTCAGCTAATTTGTACCATTTCATTGGAGCATATTTGCTTGCATTACTAAATACATAGAAAAACCTATTCGGTAGGTAGGTATTTTAATTAACGTCACACTGGAGCAAAACAATAGACTATTGGCGACGGTCCGGGATTCATCCCAAAGGGAAAGATCTGAGGACAACAACGTAATTTTGAACCACGGTCAAATGACGAGGCAACACCTGAGTTGGCACCCCATTCTCCAAACTTCCACACCACGCCAGCGTGTGTGGAAGCAGGACATTTGAGGCCACGACAGATTTTACGTGCACCAGCTCCCTTTCTACACGACTGTCTCTTTGGTTGGATTCGAACTCGCAACCCTCCGGTTGCTAATCCGTTACTCTTCCAACAGGGCTACCGTGGCCTGAAAAACTATTCAATCCTGTTGACCATATACTATATACCAGGGGTGTCAAACTCAATTAAAACACGGGCCATTTAATGCAACTGGTAGATTCACGCGGGCCACATCACATTTACAAATTTTCTTAAAATTATATTTTGAAGTGAAGATTCAGGAATACGGATAGGATAATTAAAACACATTATTTTATTAAGTGAATTTAGGGTAATAATTTATATTATTGCTATATAATTGCTTTTATTTAATTTAATGTATTTATAAAATTAAATTTTTTTTTCCGGAAACTGCCAGCGCTCTCCTCCTACTAGTTTTCCAATATCTGGATTCAAAGACTGAGAACAGACAATCTTCATTATGGCAGATAGATGTTTATCAGTTAGTCTTGATCTGTAGGCCGTTTTATTTAATTTTATGGATGAAAATAGTTGCTCACACCAAGTATGTACTCCCAAAATAGCATAAAATTTGTACAGCAAACTTTTTAATTTCCGGGTATTTTTCACCTAAATAAGAATATATTTTGGGAATTCCTACTTCTCGATATTTGTCTCTTAAAACCGAATCATTCTGGAAATCAATTAATTCCAGTTGTATCGAAGTGGGAGCATTTTCGACTTCAAAGGAGAAAGGTCTAATAAAAAGAGAAATTTTTTTTTGTAACTCTGAAATCATTAAAGCGTTTATCGAATTAATTTTTGATTTCTTCAATTTTACCACAATATTGTGAAAATGAGCAACTTTGATTCTGTGCTTTTAACTGCTCACACGTAGGGAAATAAGTCAAAACGTTTTTTTGTAGATGATTTTTAAACAGTCAGTTAATATGACAAAACTGTGTGTACGGTATTGCCTCGATCTCCCCTAAGTGCTGTTTTCTTCATAATATATTGTCCTATTTTCATTTTATTTCAGAGAATCGTGGGCCACAAAAAATTACCTCGGGGGGGGGCGCCAGTTTGACATCCCTGCTATATACAGTGGCTCCCAAAAGTGTTCGTACACTTTAAAAATTTATAGAAAAAGCGCTATAGCCTGGAATTGAATTTGAATATAAAGTCCAATATTTTTCATATCATCTCCATGCGATTCTGATAAAACCTAACATTCTTTAAAAAATATTAACTCATTTTCTTTTTATAAAAATGAAAATGCAAGGAGGCAGAGAAAGAACACGTCACAAAAGTGACCGTACACTGAAACATTTTCGGATAAATTCATAAATAAAATTATCGTCTATCGCTTTTTTTTATTTTTGCATTGTGGTGACATTTAAAAAATCGTTTGGCTTTAATCTTTGCTTGCTTACTTCGTAATATTCTATTTATTATTTAAAAATGGTTCGTAGTCGTAAGGAAAGAACGAACAGTATTCGAAAATTGGTTATTCGAACAGTATTCATCATAGTAGTGGTAAATCAGTTCGGAATATCGCTAAATTAGTAAATTATCCCTTTCTACGGTGCAGTATGTGATAAAATGCGCTTTAAAGAAGGAAATCGGATCGGGGAAAACAATGTAAGAAAAGGTCGTCCGGCAAAAGCAACTCAACGTAATCAGAGATTTATAGTTAGAAAATTCGTGAAAAATCCACGTTTGAGTGTTGTAAAAATTTCCACAGATTTTACTGAAAAATTTTCTACTTCAATTTCATCTGAAACTGTTCGACGAGTGCTCAGATCAGCTGGATTAAATGGGCGTTCTGCCCGAAGAAATTTTTTGTAAATGCGAAAATCAATGATAAATAAGCCCGAAACGTATTGGAATCATGTCTTATTTGCAGATGAAAGCAAATTTAACATGTTTGGTTCCGATAGGTGCATAATTATGCACCTATCGGTTAATAATTATGTACCTATTCGTTAATGTATTCGTAATATTAATAATGTAATTATGTATATCGGTTAATAATTATGTACCTATTATATTTTTTGTTCTCCGTATGGAGAAGAAAAGTTCCTTATTTTTTCTTCTCCGTATGGAGAAGAAAAAATGAGGAACTTAATCCCAAGAACTTTGTTGGAACAATAAAGCATGGTGGTGGGGATATCCTTGTGTGGGGATGCATGTCAGCATCAGGACTAGGCAATTTGGAATTTGTTGATGGCATAATGAATCATGCTCTTTATTTAAATATTTTAAAAGACAATTAAAAATTATCAGCCCAAAATTTGGGTATTGGAAACAACTTTGTTTTTTATCAAGATAACGATCCTAAGCACATGGCTCTCAACGTTCGCCTCTGGTGTCTATAATTGTCCACAAGTTCTGAAAACACCACCTCAGTCGCCGGATTAAAACCCAATAGAACACATTTGGAGAAAACTGGAGGTTAGAGTACGAAGACACGACATTAAAACGAAAAGCGAACTAAAAACAGTAATGATTGAAGAATGGAGGAACATTGATGCAGAAATTACAAAACCACTAGTGAACTCTATTCCCAGACGTTTAAAAGCTGTTGTGGATGCTATAGGGTTTTCTACTAAGTACTAATTTACCGAAATATTACAATATTTACTAATATGTAGAGAGTTTTTTTAAGTGTACGAAGACTTTTGTGAGGTAACGTTTCGATTATTTATTTTCCAAAAAAAAAGTTTTAGTATGTTTTTAAAATATTTTATGTAGTTTTGTTAAGAACAAGTTATAGATATTATTAAAAAATTCCCATTCTGAAATATTAATTTTTATTAATGGATAGAGCAGATTTCATTGAAATTCGTAAGTGTACGAGCACTTTTGGGAGCCACTGTATATTTTTTATCATTTCTTAGTCTTAAAGTACCTTACGTAGTTAAAAAACTTTTTGAGGAAATTTTTCTTAGGAGTAAGAGCTTACTTAGTGCCAACATTTTACGCATTACATCTAACTATCCAATGCCACATCACGCCCTTCTTATTCCTTTGTGTTTCACATCGCATATAAGTAGGGTATCTAATATCTTACTTGATGTGCGCCTTTTTTAAAATACCCTCAACTATCCTTTAAACGAATGTTTATTCACGACAAACATTAATATTCAAATTCTATTTCTGAAGCATCGTGAAACACAACTCAAAATAAACGCCTTCATTTAATTAGATTTTAAAAAATTCACCGACACGTCTCCATTGTACTTAAATATTTCCACTCTGTCGTCTTTCCCCAGTGGTAAAAAAATCAATTTCACATCTTGAGATCTTAAGTTCGAAGCGAAAGAAGCGGCCGATTTCCTAATAGAATCACGTTCCCTTCATGTTTTCTAAGCAATGAAAAATGGAGTCCCATTCCTGCCGAGATTGAGCTCGGACAAAGCTGGGAGAATAAATCTAATATTCTAAAGTGAAAACTTTCAGCTGCTCGACAACGAGATTATCTCCGACAAACCTTCTCATGTCCTTTGGGAAAGGGGAAAGAAAAAAACAGAATCGATGACTAAGAACTCGGAATGAAAGCGCTCGACGGAAAACTTCTTACGTCAGCGGAACGATTCCTTCTGGTATGAATATTGTGACCGTGCGGCTTAGCGCTGATTAGGCTGAATGCAACGAAGACTGGTCAAGTGTTTGAGGCAGCTTAAACCAGATTCGGTGAACTGGAAGTGGAGATTTGGATGAAGAGAATCGAGAATACATGATCGATCCATATTTAATACTTTTACTGTCGCTTCTTAAGGTGTATGTATACACTAGAAGATTTTTTTTAAATTTTGACTTTAACAATTCAGTTTTTTCACAATAGGTCATTTGTTTGTGCTTAAACTCATTTTAGTGTGAAAAATTCTGATTAAGCTACTCATTAATTATCTAATTTAGATATAATTAGCTAATTAGTATGTTTTTTAACAGTGATATCTTAAATTCTAATGTGTTCAGAAGGACAATTCCTGTTGGAAATTATTCCTATTATTCTTCATGTTTTGACCCTCCATCAAGTTGCTAGAGGGAATACGTTCTTTCTTACAATTTTTTTCACGAAGGAAGTCTAAAAATTCGAGATGTTTTCAGGAATTTCAACATTTAAAAATCAACTAAAAATTCATTTCTTAACCAATAACTTCGACTGAGGGTCAAAATATCCACTGTATTATATACATTATAATGACACAAAGTAATTATAACATATCAATTCATTATTGAGTTATCACTGTTCGAAACAAGCCATCCTATTCTAAAAATATAGTTCTTCAGAAATCGAGTTTAAAGTTTTGGAAATCTGTCTATGGTGACAGTACCTATTAGAAACCCTTGTAAGCTGAAATCTATTTCGAATGTTTACAAGATCTTCGTATCATTTGAAAGCTAAGGGGTTGGGCAATGTTTTGAATTATTAAATAATAGATCGATATTTTGGTCAATTTTCGTGATTTCTAGTGTATACCTAGTGACCTTAATGCAAGTTGGAATCTAAACTTTTCATAAATTAGAGATTTAGACAGTCGGCCGCGGTAGCCCAGTTGAAAGAGTAACGGACTATCAACGGGAGGGTTGCGAGTTCGAATCCAACCAAAGACCGTCGTGTACAAGGGGGCTGGTGAACGTTAAATCGGCCGTGGCCCCAAATGTCCTCGCGTTGGTGTTGTGTGAAAGTTTGGAGAGTGGCATGCTAGCTCAGTTGTGACCTCGTCATCTGACCGTGGTTCAAAATTACGTGGTGTTGTCCTCGCATTTTTCCCTTCGGGGGTTGATCCCGGACCGTCGCCAATAGCCCGTTGTGTTGCTCCAGTGCGATGTTAATTACCAATACAAATACCAGATATACTTCATTTTTGTTTCTCCTATTAAGAATATATTATCCTATTTATTTATCTACGTTGTGTCACTTTTCTCAGGAAGTTGCGTCATTATTCTTCGGAGATTTGAGGGAAGTTTGAAAATCCAATACGGACAATCTTAGTTTACTTAATTTCTATGTACCATTTCTGAGAATATGCTTTGGCTGTGGTAGCCCAGTTGGCAGAGCAGCGGATTAACAACCGGAGGGTTGCGAGTTCGAAACTAGGTCCAGCCAAACACCTTCATGTACAGGTGAGCTGGAGCACTTAAAATCTATCGTGGCCTCAAATGTTCTCACGTTGGCGTAGTGTGGAACTTTGGAGAGTAGGGTGTCAGATCATAAGTGACCTTGTCATCTGACCGTGGTTCAAAATTACTAGGTGTTGTCCTCGTATGTTTCCCTTCGGGATTGATTAAGACCGTCGCCAATAGCCCATTATGTTGCTCCAGTGCAACGTTAATCAACTACCCACCTGAGAATATACTAAAGATATCGGTTTGAATTTTGCTTGCACTGCAGTCGTTATTTTTATTTTTAGTACAAATTTTTGAGAGCAATCACGAAATTGTTCGTTATGTGTACGCAAATGTGTAGGAAATAATCTACTGATAAGAGCAACTACAAAAACATAACTCCCGTTTTCATTTTATTTTTTACCTGTTACCTTAAATAGTTCAAAATGTGAGACTATTTAGGATAGGTAGGTATTTTAATTAACGTCGCACTGGCGCAGCACAAAGGGCTATTGGCGACGGTCCGGGATCAAACCCGAAGGGAAATATCCGAAGACACCACCACGTAAATTTTAACCACGGTCAGATGACGAGGTCACATCTGGAGCTGGCACCCCACTCTCCAAACTTCCACACCAAGCCAACGTGAGAACATTTGAAGTTACGACAGATTTAACGTGCACACATCGTAATAATATATAAGTAAAACCGCTGATAAACTCCTTATATAGAGTAATAGACTCAAATTTTATACTTAAAACCATATGTATACAAGAGCATTTGGACGGCAGAAGTAAGATTATCGTAATATACTACTTTACACAGAAAATCTCTCGCACGTAAACATACTTAGACCGCATTTCCTCTATACTAAAATAAACGTTTTCACATTTTATCATGCATATTTAAAATGTTTATATAAAAAGATTATAATTTATTTTATAAATTGAACCTAAAATTTCTCTTAACGCTATTGCAAGGATTAAATCTTTCGTTGAAGAAATAAGATTGCGGCTGCATTAAACTAGTTATTATTAAATGAGAAAAGAAATCGGCGTAGAGTTTCATGCCTCGCAAGATAATTAAAAAATCTAAGAAAAGAAGAGCATGGCCATGGAAATTGAAATTTAATTTAGATTCACTTTTAAAATATTCACTAAGATTTGATTGCGAAATCTGGAATAAAAATTGTTTTCATACCCCTTAAATTTAAATTTCCCAGATCCTTTAACGAGGAAGATTAGAGCTTTTTCTGAATATTAATGGATTTTGAGTTAATGAATTTTCCATACAAAGATTCATTACAATAATAAATTATTCCAAGTTGAATGAGATTATTTGCTTCAATTAAGAGTTAATGCCTCTCAATTTAAATTTTTGAATTAACGATTATATTAACATAATTTTACTTTACACTAACTGAAATTTTAATGATGGGTAGATAGGTAAATTTACGTCGCACTGGAGTAATACGACGGGCTATTGGCGTCGGTCCGGAATCAATCTCAAAGGAGAAAGATCCGAGGACAATACTTCTTGATTTTGAACCACGGTCAGATGACGAGGTCAACACTTGAGCTGGTACCCAACTCTCCACACTTCAACACCAACGCGAGGTCATTTGAGGTCACTACAGATTTAACGTGTACAAGCCCCCACGTAGGTCTTTGATTGAATAGAGGTTATATATATGACTGAAGTTTATTCCCTGTTTTTCAACTTCTTCAGCTTTTTGGCTCTTTTACTATATTGCCTTTTTTTTAGCTCTTTTGCTTTTGTTCTGTTTTGTATTATTTGCTTTTGTACTTGAAGACAAAGCGATTGGCTTAATTCATTTCAAAAGTATTTGATTTCATCATCATTTTTTTAGGTTATGAAGGACTGACAATTGGCGGCGGGGATCTTAAAATTCAAATTTTAATGTTGTATCTCATGTTGTGGAAGAAGGAAATGAGTCCAAAAAATTTATACAGAAGAATTTTAAATTTAATAAAAAGAGGGGAAATTTGTACGAACCTATTCATGTTTAATTTTACCTTTAAATACTTCCCTTCCGTCATAGGAAGTCAGACTTCCTGTAAATTACGAATTTAATGAAAGGATGGGTTTATAAAAGTTTTGTTATGAAACTTATTAAAGATAAGCATTAAATTGCAATCAGTAATGAAGAAACCTTAACTGAAACCGATGAATCTTCGCAACCTTCAATTAAAATCCTCGAAATACCAATTCTGAGTCGAAAGTGTTTGGTGAAACGCAATGGCATGTTAAACAAACAAGTGAATTAAACTATTCATTTAATTTCCTACCCCTTGTGTAAATACCGATTGTACCACGAAATTTCGAAGGATGTTATCAGAACAAGAATGTTTGTCTTTCAAGAACTATTTTCTTTACACAGTGACACAGCTTTCAGTTCACTTAACAAACTCCACAAACCATACTCTAATAAAAATAAATACGCATTAGAATCAAATAGCTAGTTAAAAGATAACTACACCAACTTGATCTGTTAATTAAAGTTTCAGTTCGATGAATAATAGAGTGTAACGAGTGAACTACGAGCGCAGTGACAGCTGCGGAGATATGAACCTGAGAACTTTTGCTGAACAAAAAGCGAAAAACGAAAACTGTTTCACGCCGGCTGTGATCATGAACACACTCCTTTAACCTTTTCCCCGAGATATTTTAATGTATGCGTTTGTTCTTGTGGACATATAAATTGTATGTTTTAACTTCTTAATTAAACCTTTGTCAATGGTTAGAGCGACTCCGTTCATTTTATTACAAGAGAAATTACCACAACACACTCGTAATTTGTATATCTAATTGTTGTTTTTAAATGATTTCGATACTTATTATTCAGCCATAACTTTGATAGTACTATACCGATCACATACAAGAGGGGCTTTATTTAAATACCAAGTTAGTATTAAAATATATTCATCGATTACTTACATCTAATTTTGATTATTCACAAGATGTAATCATATAGCTCAATTATTTAGCTTCTTGACATTCACATAAAACTTTATCGAAAAAGCTTAGTATCGTACACTTTCTGTTGAAATACTTACGAAATCATGCAGTAAATTGTTCTTATTTTTATAGTTTCGGTTATAATTATTATAATATCTGTTTCATATTTCTGCTAAGCCTTATTACACTGCTGGCCACCCAAATTGCAACACCAAGAAAGACAAGAGATATCACAACAAAATTTATTTTGTAGATAACATGTTGACCAAGTATCAAATGATTAAATTTATAGACTTCTGTGAAGTGTGGTTCCTGCCAAAATCAGTAGCCAGAGTAGCCGCCATTGTTGGAGATCACCGCTGCCACACGCCCCGGCATTATTTCAAAGAGACTTTGGATGTGTTCTTGGGGTACAGCAGACCAAGCAGCTTCCACACGTTGCCAAAGTTGATCTGGTGTGGCAGCTGGGGATGTATTCTGGGTCAATCGTTGAGCAACCATGGACCACATGTTTTCTATCGGCGAAAGATCCGGAGAGCGAGCTGGCCAAGGAAGCAATTCAATCTGGCGATTGACGAAGAACCCTTGGACAATGCGTGCCACGTGTGGTCGCGCATTATCCTGTTGAAATATGGCTGTGGGCAAGCCCTGAAGGTAAGGAAGGACAACTGGCTCCAACACCTCGGAGATGTAGCGCTGGCTGTTTAAAGTACCGGCAATGCGTACTAGAGGAGTGCGAGAGTGATATCCAATACCGCCCCATACCATAATACCCGGTGCAGGACCAGTGTGGCGGTGCATAACGTAGCTGTTCAGCATCCTCTCTCCACGGTGTCTCCAGACTCGAATCCGACCATCGTGGTGTTGCAGACAGAAGCGTGACTCGTCAGTAAAGACAATTTCATTCCATTCTGCCGTCCACATCCTTCTTTCATCGCACCATTGGCGGCGGAAACGTCTGTGGTTCTGCGTCAAGGGTAGACGAAGCAACGGACGTCTTGCGGACAGACCACTCTGCTGTAAACGGCGTCGAATGGTACGCGCAGACACTGGATGATGCGGTACAGACTGAATGTGCTGTGCTATGGTTCGTGATGTGGCTGAGCGATCCGTCACTGCCATACGCACAATATGCCTGTCATCACGTGAAGTGGTGCACTGAGGTGGATGTGATCGAACACGTCGGTCCGTCGTACCCTCCTGCATCCAACGATCACATATCCGCATTACAGTTGTTTGGTTTCGTCCAACACGACTACCGATTTCCCTGAAAGATAATCCACAATCTCGGTAGGCCACTATCCTTCCTCTGTCGAACTCGGATACTTGATCAAAAGATGATCGCTGTTTTCTACGAGGCATAATTGATCGTTTTTTTGAAAAAACCACAAGAAAAACACAATTGCCGTACTTGAAATCGTCGAAATCTCCAAGCCTTAAATAGCGCTTTGAAGTGGCGCCACAGGCGCGCGTGATGTGCGTCTGCGCTGAAATTCTAATCATTTGCATATCTCACCTCCGCTAATGCATGTTGTAAATTTCATATTATTTGCATGCTTCCTTCAGGGTGTTGCATTTACGGTGGCCAGCAGTGTAGTAAAAAAGTGTAATGAAATGGACAACATCGAAGTACTTTTTCGACATTCCTTTTCCAGTGAAGTTTACTTAATGAAAAGCACTGACAAAACATTAAAAGAAACGTTAATAACCATTAAGTAAACTCTAATAAATGGAATCCATGCTTTTATAATAGACACAATGAAACGATCATTACCCTTCCGGTTCAATTGTTTTAATTGAAAATTAATTGTGAGATAATATTCTGTAATAGTTTTTATTATACTGTTTCTTTTCTTGTTGAAATCGCATTAATTTTAAGAGAACTAGAAAAACTACTAATGTTAAGAATTCTTGATGAGTTTTATAGATTTCATTTGTATTCGAGTGCTAAAAGAACTCTAATTTTAATCCTTTAAAGTCCAAACTCTTTAATTTTCTGTATACTCTTCATATATAGATCAATATCTCATTTTTATGTAAATTCCGCTTGAAATTCTTCATGCAATCGAAATGTAACGATTTTTATAAATGAGATGAAATATTATACAAAGAACGCATGTTGTTTTCCTTCAAATAATGACAATTCAAGGCCCATTTGAGAAATTCTGTTTCCACTACAAATTAATTTTGCAATTTTGTATCATTAAATACAAACAGGCAAAAACAACTAAACCAACGCAAACCCTAATATGGTAGTATTAGTCGAACCATAAATCTCACAATATAACTACCAGACTAAGCTGTCAAAATTAATTAATATTTGCTGTAAAAAGTAAAAACTCTTGCAATAAGGTAGTCAAGTCACACAATATGTTGATAACTTCTGAAACGGTCATGTGATCATCTTAGTCCGAATGAAAGCTCTAAATCTTAACAAGTAAACGCGCTGTTTGAAACTTTTATGATTCTGAATTATCAAGAAAATTATTTCTTAAACTTATATAAAGTAAGAATAGTTAGTTTTGATACCTGTATAATTTGTCATACAGTATCTCTGATGTACCGTCGAATTGTATCTTGAAATATATTTGCGGATAAATTATTTGAGTATTAAACCTAACGTGGCTTATCTTTTTAAATTACGAATTCTATGAAATATAATTTTTAAGTGACCGGCTGTGGCTCCATTCCGATTGAGACGAAATGCTCAGAGAAAATATGTTGGTTGATTGGGATTTAATGCACAAATGGAAATCGAATACAAAACCTCAAAAAGGAAGTTCATGACAGGTTCAATTATAATTCTTGACATTTCAGGGAACGATCAGGCAAGTAAAACTCAATTGATGGAGTTTTAAAGAACACATTTCTTTTACATTGAAACGGTCAAATAAACATTGTTACAAACAAGAAATAACATTATTGTAAATAAAAAGTATCTCAAATAAAAAAAATCTGACGTCAAGTTCAGAATAGGTACAGGAAACTCGTATCTCCGCAGAAAATCTACCTTCCCTTATATTTAACTTGACAGAAAATACCTCTAATTAAAAATTATTTTTAATGGAATATCCAGCACAAATTTATTGATGTAAGATTTCGGCTTAAGCAAAAATATTAAAGGTTAACGGTTCAAAAAGCATTTAATAAGAAAGCAAAGAAAAAAGAACAAAAGAAACAAAGTTCACCTTAAAAGAAAACAAACGTGCATTTACTCACTTAAAAAATAGTCCCTTTCAAATGTTTAACTCCGATTTTCTTCCAGATTTGGAAATCCAAATATCTTTCTTTTTCCCTGAAGCTTTTTTTATTTAAATTTATAAAAACAATGATGTTTCTTGTACCATTTTGTCGAATAATTCTTTAAGAAATCGTATTTCACATTGTTTGACGTCAACCTGTTTTTAACTTCACAGGAATTAGGGTATACGTTAATTCGATCAATTGAAATAGAAAATAACTTTTTAGAATACTTTTGAAAGACAAAATTATTATTGTTAAAGCGTACAGTAATTAATTTTCAAGATTCTCGACCACGAGTTGATTTTTATTTAAATAAGAACATTACAAATTACTTAACCATATGCTTTGCGTTTTATCAATCAACTAATTTATCACAGCAAAAATAATTTGTGGTTTTTCAGTTTCCCACAAAATCGTTTGCATGGTGGAAATTATTGTCAAAGAAGCCAATTCTAAAGATTTGTAAATCATTTATTTTACGTAAATACTATTCATCAGCAGACGATACATTTTTTTAGTTTTTAGGATACGAATATAATAAGAGTACATTTCCTAAAAATTTTAAAGAAAATATATTTCTATTTTCCAACTCCGCACATGGCTTGCCATTTTACTGACCGAGACACAATATTACGTAACTAGTTCCGCTTTCGCCACGGCGCCATTATTTACTGAGCATGTGCAAACTATCAAATCTGTCTTGAAGTAAACATGGTTCTGATTTCTTCTATCTAGAGAAATCTTTGCTCAAAAAGTTGCTTTTTAATTCCAAGCTTGCATTACCCTTTGGGGAACAGATATGTTTCTGTAGTCATGTATAAAGCAAGTAAACAAATATATTAGACAAATCAAACAAAAACAATTGTTTGAAACCAAACTACTTTCTTCTGAACAACAGTACCAATTTCACTTGAGGCACAAAATTTATTCAGTCAATTGTTTGAAACCAAACTACTCTCGTCTGGACAGTAGTATATTACAGTAGCCAACAGTATTCAGTAACCATATATATTCAATGTGACATATTGGAGGGTCGCCTAAAAAACATGAAAGTTATCTATCATCTGTTATTTATTTTATTTATATTTATCACATATTGGAAAAAATTAAATAAAAATAATTTAACTTGATGCGTGACATTGCATTAATTTAACAATTATTTTAATATTTGGTTCGGTTTTTGTAGTAGCCAAACGCAAAATTGATTCTAAATTTTCATTAGTCAAGCAGTTCATATTTTTTGATTTCTTAATATTCATGACTGAAAACGTTTGTTCACGAAAATGTTGACCCAAAGAAGCTTGAACATTTTAACGCATTATCTAGCAACGATATACATTGTTCTCATCGACACAACGATAAATTTTCAATAAATTTATTTCGTAGGTTCTCATCGTTTTGCATGTCGATGAGTTCAAGTTGTCCTGTTTCGGGTGCTTTTTCAGGCAAAATGGGAAAAGGGTTGCTAAATAAATCTATCAACGGTTTCACTTTTTGAAAATCAGAAAAACGATCCTTAAAGTAGCACTTGGTGAAGCGGGTCGCCAGCAAATCAATAAACGGCCACATGTGGTCCGCGGGCCATGGTCTGTGCATCCATGATTTAAAGAATCCTTAGAAAAGATTGCATTATTATTCAAGAAGGTCAAAACGGGTTAGAAGTCATGCAGGTTGTAGAATGGTTGGTTGAGTTTTAATCTGCAAGGGCCATGTTGCGCCAAACACAAAACAGACTATCAAGTAATGGACATACACATATAGGGAAAGTTTTACCGACACAGAAGAGAGAAATACACTCAGAGAGAAATATTGTAGAACGGATATATGTGTAAGCCCCTCAGCTCAGAGGGTAAAATATTAATCAATTCAAAATTTTTAACTATAAACGGATAGTAAATATAATTCCTTATAAACATAAGTAAATATACTATTAATAGAGTATATAAAAACTTACGTCATAAAAATATTATTTTGTATTCTTATTGTAGACACTATTTTAGGCTGATTTTGATTGACTTTGAATTGCGCTTTTCAAACCAAGACTTATCTGTGATAAAACTTTTCAAAACACCTTTTAGAGAACGATCTTGGAGATCTTTTACAAGCCTTTTTATTGGAGATATGTTTTAATGACTTTTTCAGGGTAACTGGTGCTATGAATATAAGCTTCTATTAACTTTATCATAATTAAATTATATTAATGTATAGCCACTCCTAGGATGAGACCCTCGGCTCAGCATAAACATTCTTAGTGTAACATATTTTTTATCCAGATTATTTGAAACTTGCCAATTCACTTGCAGAATGGGGACATTATAAAAATTGCTCTAATGCGTGCACGTTCTGTATATATACACACCCCAAACCAACAAAAATCAGAAATGTCGACATTATACATTAGCGCATAACAAAGGTAATGATGCTTATTAGTAAAAACATCACTCAAACCGCAAAGTAGTTATAAACAGGACACAAATCATGAGAAAGGAGTCCATAATCGTGATTCGTAGACTTTTCAATGGGATATGGATATCATTGTTCATGATCAAAATTCAGCTTGAGAGAATTCAAATTAGCCAATAAAAATCTCATTCGGTTTGTTGCTAGTACTATTTTAAGCAAGCCCTTCCAAGCTTCTATCCTTAATCCTCCAAGTGGTTTCGATGAGATATCTCGTCCATCAAGATCTGACCAATTTTGCTAATGGCGAAATATCTCGGCATTAGCAAAATATTTGCGATTTGTCTAAGATAACGAGATAAAGATCTCGTCAGTTTCGACTAATGACGAGATACCTCGTCGAGACAACCACCAGGAGAGTTAAGAGTGTCTAACTTAACTTTTGACCTAGATTCCTTAATGTTTAATTAGAAAGTGTGGTGTAGTTTTTTGTTTGGAAAACTTAATTGAGAAAAGGGGAGGGTGACGATAAGGTTTATTTTTCATTTATAAACTTGATTAACACACTCGTGTTTCTTTTTTCCCCTGAACTATTGTGGGCGTCATATCCTATCGAAATTTCCACATTACCACCTTGACCTTCCTGGTACTTATCCCCACGAAGTGTCTCATAATTAGTAAAACTGGATGTCTTGATGAACGAGATATCTCATCATAAGAAGAAAAATTACTTTAATTTCATCATCATCAAAATTGAAACGATCTCATCATAATTAAAGAATCAGCAATATATTGACGAGATATTTTGTTAGTTACAAAATTGGTCAGATCTTTATGGACGAGATATCTCGTCATTAGAAGAAAACTGACCAGATCTTGATCTCGTGTTATATCTTGATGACGAAATATCTCGTCTAAACCACTAATAGGGTTAATGGACTCTTATTATGATTGACAAACTATGAGTGAAGGGTTTACGCATACGACTGCTATAACAGTATACAAAACACTAATATATAAATCACGTATGTGACTTACTTTAATAGTTATTTTGAGGTTCCTGAAAGTTCAGTTATCTTAGGTAAAAACCCAAACCCATGAAGGAATTTGGTTTTCATGAGCATCAATCTAATCTATTAATATTTCATTAACGTACTTGAGACAGAAATCGACTTTATTTATTTATTGCAGAATGGCAACAACGGATATAAACTATGTAAAGTTGGCCTTTATGGGATTCGTTCGCTATAGTTTAGTTGAAATATGCCTGATTTGGGCTATGGAGCTGCATAATATTGCTAAAACTACATGGTGAACCCACCACTCTAATAAAATTCTTCCGCAGTCTGATTACAGAAAGCAATGAGAAATCTGGAAGATAGAAATAATCCCAGAAAAGAAAAATCAGCAAAAATCAGTTTAGCGTCAAAAAAGAATAATTGTGTAATAAGCTTAGAATAATTGTGGCTTAGAATGACTGAGGTGTGCTTTTTGCATGTATTTTATCGGAAATTAGAATTAACACAAGAAAAATGAACTAAATATTGTTAAATATTTTTTGGATAATTTTGTTTCATTAAGAGGTATGAAATCCATTTGTTAATATGGATACTGTATGAATAAATATATGAATGGATTGAAATAAGGTATGAAATGTAAGGACACTGTCATCAATAGATATAAGTAATTAAGAAGAGAGTACAGCTCATATACTATACGCGGGTCTGCTAATTTTTGTATGTATTGCAAAACAAACCTTATACTTTAAAAATTGCGACAGGATCATTAGAAAAATAGCATACAACTTTTACAATAGAACTAAAACTACGTACCCATCTAAGTCAAGAAACAGTTTTAAAACTTGCAGTTTGACATGAATAGAACATGATAGAACACCATGAACTGTCATAAAAAGTTTTCCCAATTTAAATAAATGTATTTGATATAAAATTAAACAGGCAGAAACGACAAACCTTAAGCCGTAAAGGGGTAGAGAAGTGTCAATTATCCAAAGAAGCCTCGTGATGATGAAGAGGTGATGGCAACAGTGTGCCGAGCATCGCGTTCCGTGTTTGATCTTGAGCGTCCTTCCGTTACCATGGTTCCGGAGAGTCTGCCGACCGCAGCGCCACTGGGTCCTTAATTCAAAAGTTCGCTATTTATCGTTAAGGCCATTTGATCCAGGGAAATGGGTGATTAACTATTGGTTAGTTTTTAAGTTGGGCTGAAAAACGAAAGATAAGGCTTGAATAATTTATATTCTGCTATTCTGTCGTATAAATTAGCTTTTTATATCTTTTATCTGTCACCGTCAGCCTTTTTAAAAGAAAATATCTAAGGGGACTATTTATCCCATGAAATTCCTTATTCCGAAACATTACTTTAAGTGGGTGTGATAAGCTGTAATTGCGAAAAAGGACAGTTAAAAGATGTATTTTTCAGTGTTAGAAATTGCTGTAAGACGATAGCCCTAAAATCAACTAAGCCCTTCCTATACAAAATATATGGATGTGTCTTAAATACTTGAAAAGTGAATGGAAGAGATCAAATACGGAGGTATAGTTTACAGAACTTTTTAATCCAATAAATATTTTCCCTCTGTAGAGCAAAGCTGTAATACAAATCCCCAACAGTACAATGAAATCTAATTTAAGAATCTTTTTAAGAATATTTCAAAGAATGAAGTGGGGGTGTTCGTGATGAGGGCGTCATCAGGGAGGAGCCTGACCCAGACAACACAAAATGGTGTTTTCTACTTGCGAGCAGCATATTTACTTTTGTGTATGCAGAATTAATTTCAATTATATTTACGATAAGATGAGTGCAGTTTATCTTTTTGTTTGTTAGGTTTATGGGTAGAAATATCCAAATTATTTACAATTTTTTGTTACGGGCCCATTTCACGTAGAAAGGAAAATTTGATTTTTTTATGAATACTTCTAACTGCCTTTGCTGAATCTGATGAATCGAAATAGAAATAATATACAGGGTGCTTTTAAAATATCTGGCCAAATTGTAAAGGGTTTTAGAGGAGCCCAAAGTGCACATTTTTTGTCATTTGGTATTGGTAATTAATTAACGTCGCATTGGTGCAACACAGTGGGCTATTAGCGACGGTCCGGGACATTTTTTTGTCAAAGAATGCATATCTGGAAATGGTAGCTTTTAGGTGGTAGATGTCGCTGCTTGAGTCAGTCGATAGCATCGTTTCTGTGGCTTTAGGCGTTATTCCCCGCTCAGATTTTCAACGGCATACATCGCAACACAAATTCGGAGCTTGGTCAGAATTTTTACAATTTGGCTATAAATTTCAAAATATCCTTATAAAGGCTAAGGCGTCATTTGGATTTTCAACCGCATGTACTGCTACACGAATCGGAACTTGCCTCTGAAAATTCGAGCGGAGAATGACGCCTTACGCCACTGAAACGATGTTATCGACTGACCAAAACAGCGCCTCTACCACTTATACGCGGCATTTCCGGACACATTCATTGACAAAAATGTTTACTTTGGGCTGCTCTTCTACTACCCCTTACAATTTGGCCAGACATTTTCGAAAATCCTGTATAGTACGGCTTCAGTGGTATAGTAGGTATTTTAAATAACGTCGCACTGGAGCACCACAACGGGCTGACACAACTGGCGACGGTCTGGGATCAAATTTGGAAGGAAAGATTCGAGGACAACGCCACGTAATTTTGAACCACGGTCAGATGACGAGATCACACCTCAGCTGGCACCCCACTCTCCAAACATCCACACCACGACAACGTGAGGACATATGAAGCCTCGACAGATTTAACGTGCACCAGCCCCCTATATATACGACGGTCTTTGGTTGGATTCGAACTCGAAACCCTCCTGTTGCTAGTCCGTTATTCTTCCAACCGGGCTAGCGAGCCCCTGCTTCAATGAGAGGACACACGACTTCAGGAAAGTTCATCTGCACGCAAAGGTGATTAAGCTCGCAGGGGAAATGACTGTTATACTCCAAATCATACTTTGCGATCGCCGTAGGTGATTGCTGGTTTCGCCAACTCATAACTACTATGGCTTTCAGCACCGAGTGACACTCTGAGCCAAAAACCACGACAAAACTGTTGGAACGCATTGTTTGCGTTTCATCTGCTCCTCAATTTGATGAAGAGACTAGTCCGGAGCCACGTGACTCAAATGCTAACTCGCCGGACTATACGACCAAGATGCGTGATTTCCTTTAATTAGGAATCCAATCGTTCTTCACCCGAACCATTTTCATTATTCTGTGAGCATACATATTTACTTGTGAGTGAGTATTCTCCAATAGTTTGTGTTAAACAATTGCATAAATAGAAACTTCCAAATTATTTCCGATAAAGTTACAATACGGTATTCTGTAGGCGATTTTTGAAGATTAAAAGACAGCTGCGATGCCTGTTCACATATGAGAAGGTGTTAACAAACAAACCAGGCGGAATTGGGAGATTTTACATTCTTATTCACAGATGCTTTCGTATGATACATATGGTCGATACCTTAAAATGTAGTTTGGAGATGTTTGACGTTTGATCGAATTGGCAGTGACCAATTAACTATCTTATATATCATTTAGGAATTTGGAGGGAATTTCTATTGGTGACGTGCTGAAATCGTAATTCCAAATACAAGCCAAATGACGTCACGTCCGGAATACCATCAACCTTCTAGCGAAATAGACAGAACATGTGGGCGGAGTCGCTGTCGTAAGATCTCAAATGGGTAAGTCACGTGGGCTTACGAATCGACTTAGTTGATTGGGTATAGAAGTACGGACACAAATATTTTTGATCACTCTGATAATCCCTTTAAGAAATCAATAATTTAGCATTCATGCTTTTTCACACAACCACGAGACGTATCTTCAAAGCGAGCGACCGGAAGAAATAACAGTGTATATGAGGTTATCACAGCAAGAGTGACCTAACCCACCAACATACCCAATGGAGATAAATTAAAATTCTTGGCACCATTTTTATATCCACAATATGATTTGAGGAGGGTTAAACTCTATTGCAAACGCATTGAATGCCAAAAGAGTGCACTGTAGGTGCCAAAAGTGATTATTTTGGCATTTTCGGGTTTTTGTGGGTTAGGCCACCCTTGCTCTGATAGCCTCATATATATGCACTACTTTCCAAAATTTAGGCACGCGATGCAAATGCTAAGCTTCGAAATGCGTGTTTCAATTTCATTGAGTAAAACTCACTGTGGTTGTAGAAGGGAATATGCAAATATCAAATGATGGGCCCAATGAGAATTTACTCTCCAGAAATATGCAAACGAGGCATTGGTTGAAGACGAAGCCTTTCAGCAGACGAGTTGAAATGTTGATAGAAAAGTGTTTAAAGACCATTTTGATTATTTGTTGATTAGATAAGGTCAATTATGACTCAAAGAAGACGACTGGAAGATTCTTAGCGCTGGCGCTATGTGGGGCGGCTTGACTATTAAATACGTCTCTATTTTCTTTGGTGTTGAGCACTTTGTGATTTCTCGTCTATGGAAGCAATTTCAAATGGATGGGTCAGTTGTCTGGAGTACTGTTCCCGGTCGTTCAAGGGTTACTACACCCTCTGATGATAAGTATATATCTTTATTGTCTAAGCGCAATAGACGAGCGTCCGTGTCAACTCTATGAACAATGGTTACTACAACAATTGGAAGGTCAATATCTGCCCTACTGTGTGGTGAAGGCTATATGTGGAAGGACTGTATGCCCTGGTACTACGAGTTTGTGTCCTTTTAAGCGTCAAAGCCAAAAGAGCACGGTTGAAGTGGTGACGTGAGCATGGAATTGGAAAGCAGTGGAATGGTAAAACGTAGTGTTCAAGGATGAGGTCAAGATTTGCTCTGGATTTCGATAATAGGCGTGAGAGATCTGGAGAGAACAAGGAACAAGCAGTATCATTGAACACTACGTCTTTAGTGCTTCCAATATAATGAAGTGGGCTGGATTTTCTTTGAGCTATCGCACCGACCTGCACGTCTTCACCAGAGGTATTGTGAAAGCTGAAAGTGGATCAAGGTCAAAGCAAGGCAAAGAAGTGAAGGATCTGGATCAGGTCCTTGACCCCATCGTGAGACTGTACGCTGGAGTAATTGATCCGGCATTTCTTCTTATGGACGATAATGCACGTCCACATAGATTAAACTTGGTGAATGAGTACTTTGAGAGTGAAAGCATTGCACGAATGGGGTGGCCACCATATTCGCCCGACCTCAACCCCATCGAATATTTTTGAGATGACCTTGGACGCGCCGTCTCTTCCCGTGTACCCCCTCCAATTACTCCCAAAGAGCCGGAAACTGCTCGATTAGAGGAATGGTAGTTATTGCCTTCGGGTGTGCTTGACCACCTAATTGAAAGTATGGAACGTGGCTGCGGAGCTTGAATGAAGCTCAGAGATGGACCCTCTCCTTTCAAACCGCCAGTGTAAGTTCATATTACTTGGTTAAACCACCGACTTCTAGAAATGAACTTTCTTGATTCTCCTGGTTTAATAATCTTTCTCTTAAACCTTATATCCTTAGCGAATTCATTGTAAACTAGTCATTCTTTCACGAGTCCCTTAGAATAAGAAGCTCTCAGAGCCGTCCCGAACACCCAACAACCAACACCTCTACACATTATGTCACCACTTGTTTGTTGTTGAAGTAATCAAGAATTGTTATAGAACTTTCTGCCTCTCCCTTTGTGGAATTAACATTGCACTCAGTACCAATGGATCATTCTCTCTGGTTGTCTTTTACCACTCTTGTCACGACTACAGGCTTATAATTTCTGTTATTATGACCTATATATATATATACTTAAAATTACGTATGCTCATATAACCAATCTATATATATAAAATAGGATGTGTGTGGGTGCGTATATTTTCTATTCAAATCTACACCGTTTGACCATCGTTTCCACATCAAATTTGGTACACTTATACTTTAGAACACTGCGGTCAGCATAGGCTAACTCTTAACCCCCGTTCTATTGGTCCTATGGGCTAAAACTATTCGAAATCGCCATAGAAATCACATTGAGCATAGATTGATTGCTTTACCAGTGTTGATCGAAAAACTATTTTTTCCGAAACAAATTAAATTACAATATTTATGTTTGAACTGACTTTTTGTTCTTCCCATGATGTAAATAAATTATAGGTATTTTATTGATGAAGAAAGAATATTTAAAACGTTAAATAAAGGAAATTCAAGGAAAGGTTTTCAGGAGTTCAAGGATTATTTTCAAGGAAAGTTGGTGTATATTTCGACCAACTTTCCTTAAATAATTTATTGAATACGTAATGATTTGTAGAATTCTGTTTCACGAGGCTTTTTAGGTAAGGCGTGTAACTTATTTTAAAATGTCCGGAATAGATACAGGTGAATCCTCCGTTGAAAGCAGTGATTTTCTTTCTGAAAAATTCTGTAAAATCGACCTTCTGCTTTTTGAAAAATTTTTATCTATTCAGTTTAATTTGTCTACACCGATTACATTTATTTCTAACCCAAGCACCGTTATTCCGAAAAGCACAAACGAAAAACTCATTGATCATAAAAGCGTAATTTTGCTACTCGGTATCTGGCAGCACCATAATTAATGTTTACTTTTTTTATAAAACTTTGTAGAACTTTCTAGAAAGTTGGAGAAACGGAAACTTAATTGGACTCATGGTGGAGAACATTCCAGCAACCACTCGATTCTTAGCTGGTCGTATTTAAAGGAAGCTAACTAGGTAAGTCTTCCAGTTTATCATCTTTCAATGAATCTGAGTTTTATTTCGCTCCTTTAGTTGATGGTATAAGTGTTTCCTACTTTATTTGACAGTGATAGTGTACATTTTGGATATATATTTCTAAACTGATGTAAGTACTTATAATTTTAAATTTGTTTTTTCGTTAATTTTAGATTTTCATTGTATTCTAAAATAGATTTTATTGCTCAGTGAGAGTGTGCCTTTTGCTTAATTTTTTAAATAATTTTAATGGGGGAACAGAATTATTGTTTTTGTACACCAGAATAAAAGTTTATTTTTAGTATGATTTAGAATTCTGTGTTTGAGTATTTTGATTGACAGCTTTTAAGTAAGGCATTGATATTTTTTATTTGTGTTAAAAGTTTGATATATATATATATATATATATATATATATATATATTCCTAAACTGATGTAAGTACTTCACAATTTTAAATTTGTTTTACCATTCAGTTTCTATTAGCTTTTCATTGTATTCTATAATAGATTTCATTGCTCAATGAGAGTGAGCCTTTTGCTTATTTTATGAAATAGCTTTTTTTGTATTCTTTTACTGATTTCTTTGCTGTAGCAATGCCTCCAAGGAAGCGGAAGGCGATCGGCTAAGTGCAGTCAACGGCTAAGATGATGAAAGATGAGCATAGTCAAGAAACTTCCGAGGAGAGGAATAGAAGACTTGCGATTGCGAGAGAGAGAGCTACTACATTTAGAGCAACAGAGACGGCACAGCAGCGAGAGGCCCGACTTCAGGATAATAGAGATAGAGCTACTACCTTTAGAGCAACAGAGACGGCACAGCAGCGTCAGGCCCGACTACAGGATAAGAGAGATAGAGCCAAACGATCACGGACTACGCACCATTTTAGCTTAGCATTGGAAGGATTCTACTACGATTCACATAAAGACTACTCGCTGCATGCAAGTGTTACCATCTGGAAAATGGAAATGGTATGTAGTTACTGTCAAGCCAAAAAGTTTAAATCAGAGTCTACTGGTATTTGCTGCAAAAATGGAAAAGTTACACTCTCCCAACTGGAACCACCACCACAAGAACTTTTGACTTACACATCAGGAGATACGTGAGAGTCGAAGCATTTTCTTAGTAACATCAGAAAATACAACTCATGTTTCCAAATGACATCATTCGGCGCCACTTCAGTTATTGGACAGCCCGGATTTCTGTCGATATTCAAGGTGCAAGGGCAGATTTACCATAGAGCGGGATCGTTGCTTTCGCTGCCAGATCAAGCACCAAAATTTCTACAACTATATTTTATTCAAAACGAACAAATGGAAACTGATCAGAGGTGCGCCTACATCTCGGGAACAAGACGTCAGATTGGGTTAAACAGAGTATGTTTCATGAGCTCAATAATCTTATTAAAACGTTTGAAACAGTATTGAAACAACAGATGAATATAAGGCAGTCATAAGAACAGACCGAAGACCAGCAGGCGAACACGAGCGGCGCTTTAACTCTCCTCAAGTAGATGAAGCCGGGTGGTTATATCAGGCGATGAGTTTCATCAACGGGATATCGTTATTCAACGATGAGGTGAATCATTGCAGCGCCTTTCGGAAACACATCGATCATATGATGCTCTGCAGTACCCAATGATATTCCCCCATGGTGAAGATGGATATCATTTTAATCTGAGGCAGATCAACTCAAGAACAGGTGAAACAACCAGCAAGAAAGTCAGTGATGGATTTCTATGCGTACAGATTAATGTTTCGAGATACTGAGCAGAACCACGTATTGAACTGCAGGCAATTGTTTCATTAGTTCATCGTCGATATGTACGCAAAAGTCGAGAGTGAGCGTCTCCTTTAAATTCGTCTAAATCAACGTCAACTGAGAGTTGACGAATATATTCACCTGAGAGATTCTGTGGCAAATGAAGGGAACGTTGAAAACCTCGGTGCCTTAGTCATACTACCAGCTACATTTACAGGCAGTCCCAGACACATGCACGAATACACGCAAGATGCTATGACGTACGTGAGGACGTACGGGAGACCAGACTTATTTATCACCTTCACCTGCAATCCGACTTGGACGGAGATCAAGGAGGTTCTTACCAATGGTCAATTACCCAGTGAGCGCCACGACTTGATTGCGAGAGTATTTAAACAGAAGCAGTTGAAACTGATTGACGTTATAACAAAGGGCCATGTATTTGGAGTGCCGAGATGCTGGATGTACACGATTGAATGGCAAAAGCGAGGGCTGCCCACTCGCACAATTTGATCTGGCTAGCGGACAAAATTCAGCCCACTCAAATCGATGATGTTATATCTGCCGAATTGCCTGACCCGGAAAAAGATCCCGAACTTTTTGCAGTGGTAACGAAAAACATGATCAACGGACCGTGTGGAAATCTCAATCCCATCCTTCCGTGTATGAAGGACGGAAAGTGTACCAAGAAATACCCTAGAAAATTGATTAAAGAGACACAAACCGGAAATGATGGCTATCCCCTGTACCTTAAGATGGAGGGTTCACGGCGAAACTAACGATACGCAGCAACACAGAAATAGAAATCGACAATAGGTGGGTTGTGACATTTTCGCCGCTGCTGTCAAAAATGTTTCAGGCACACATCAACGTGGAGTACTGCAACAGTGTGAAATCGATTAAATATGTGTGCAAGTATGTCAACAAAAGTTTTGATATGGCTGTTTTCGGCATCAGCGACGAGAGATCGAACGATGAAGTGACGCAGTATTAGTTGGGAAGATACCTCAGCAGTAACGAGGCAGTTTGGCGAATACTGGGTTTTTCGATTCACGAAAGACACCTACTGTTGTTCATCTTAGCGTCCATTTAGAAAATGGTCAGAGAGTTTATTTCACATCAGAGAGCGCCACTAGAGTGATTGATCAGCCACCAAACACACGACTTTGACGGCATTCTTTCAACTGTGTCAGAAGGATCCTTTTGCGAGGACTTTGTTGTATCCTGAGATAACTCGATATTACACGTGGAATGCATCGAGGAAAGTTTTCTGTAGAAGAAAAGTTGGCCAGCCCGTCCATGGGCATGATGCAGTCGCGTGTGACGCCTTGGGTCGAGTGTACACTGTTCACCCCAACAACGCCGAATGCTATTTTCTTAGGATGCTTCTTCACTCGGTACGAGGACCGAATCTTTCGCAGAGATGAGAACGGTAAAGGACGAAGTATGCCAGACATTTAGAGAGGCCTCTCAGAAGTTGGGTTAGCTGGAAGACCAGCACTGGGATTACACGTTGCGAGAAGCCGAATTGATCTCCCTACCAGAGCAAATCAGAAACCTGTTTGCTATAATATTGACTACATGCAGTCCATCGAATCCAAACATTTATGGGAAAAATATAAGGAGGCACTGAGTGAGGATATACTCGCCAAAGTACGGAGGGAAACCCCGACATTAGAAATCGCGTTGGGTCCGGACATTTTCAACGAGGCTTTGTTTAATCTTGAGGATAAATGTGTAGCCAAGACAAATAAAACATTACTGCAATTGGGCCTGCCTGCACCAGTACGAGATCAAAGAGACGTACTTCGCGCGGATTACGTGCGAGAAACGAACTACGACGTCGAAGATCTGAGTGCATACGTCGCGGACAAGAAGCCACTTCTGAATCGAGATCAGAAAAACGCATACCAATTTATCATGGATCAGGCAGCAAAACAACAAGGTGGTATCATTTTTCTCGATGCTTCTGGGGGCATAGGGAAAACATTATTGATTAATATAATACTGGCCGAAATCAGGACTCGGGGAGCAGTTGCTCTTGCCATCGCCTCTTCGGGAATTGCGGTGACGTTAATGGAAGGATGGAGGATGGTCCATTCTAGACTTAAGTTGCCACTTGACATCGCCAGGCAGGAAAATCCTACCTGCAACATAAGCAAGGCAAGTGGTCGGGCGCAGGTGCTCGAGACTTGCAAATTAATCGTGTGGGACGAATGCACCATGGCTCACAAGAAAGCTCTCGAGGCCCTCGACGTCACTCTGAGAGATCTGAGAGGAAACGACAACCTGATGGGAGGAGCTCTGGTAGTCCTCTGTGGAGACTTTCGTCAAACCCGTCATCCCGAAGTCGACGCCGGCCGATGAGATCCACGCATGTTTGAAACATTTGTTTTTGTGGAGACATGTGCGAAAGATAACTTTGAAGCAAAACATGAGAGTGCTCAAATTTTCTCAAACTACTGGAGATCGGAGAAGGCAAATTGGCAGTCGAGTCTTCTGGCAAGATTAAATTCCCATCCGATTTTTGTAATCTGGTGTCGTCCGTCGCAGAGCTGATAGATACAGTCTATCCGTCTGTTTCCCAAAACTATCACGATTTGAACTGATTGCGAGAGAGGGCCATTCTTTCTGCTAAAAATGAAGACGTCCACGACATAAACAATCAAATACTTGTCATGTTATCAGGTGTGGTCACTGAATACAAGTCATCAATACCATAGTAGATGCCAATGAGGTCGTCAATTTCCCGCCAGAGTTCATGAACTCGCTTGATCCGGCTGGATTGCCATCACATCGTCTTTTACTTAGTGGGATCTCCAGTTATTTTACTGCGGAATCTCGACCCGCCAAAACTTTGCAACGGCACGAGGCTGTGTGTCAAGAAGCTGCTGGGCAATGTAATGGAAATATTTTACTTTAATGTGTGTACTGTACTCTCTCTCTCTCTCTCTCTCTCTCTCTTATACTTTTAAAAACCTGTTAATGTAATTACTTTGATTTTACACTATACATTGATTTCATTCCTTTTCCTGTCCAATAGAGGATTAGGATAAATACCTGGGCAAAGCTATGTTGCGGTCATGTTTGAGCATTACTAAATCTAACTTTTAATTGATTGTATAAGTATTTCCTACTTTATTTGACAGGTTTAATGTGCATTATTGAATTAAAGTTCATTATTATTTTATTTCTATGATGAGTTTTATATTTTTACATGAATATTATGAATATTTGATTGATAAGAAAAGGATATTTAAAATATTTCATTTTTCATAATTTACATTTTATAATGGAACACGAAAAACTTCAACTCATTAATCATAAAAGCGTAATTTTGTTATTTTAGATTTGGCAAACCAGAATGAATGTTTTATTATTTTATAAATTTGATTTAGAATCCCGTGTTTGTCTATTTGAGTTAACATAGCGAAATGTGGCAGTCCTATTTGAGAATTACTAAATTTCATAAATCATTATCGTCTTTATCAATATTTTTCAAATGTCTTTTTCGAATTGCTCTATTTCAGAATACACTCAGGCAGTCGAAATTCGACACTGCGCATCTTTCGTTTATTAGAATTCTGCATTTTTTCGTCGGAATTTCGTTTCTGTTTGTATTTATGTCTTAATCTTTTACATATTGCAATATATTCAGAAATTAAATGTATATATTTGCGTCTGAAGTATAGTGTAGAAGTCATGAAAAAGTTAAAACGTATTTTCCGTGCAACTTAAATGATTGCATTTTTCTGTGAAAGAAAAGTGATTATTCTAATTCACTTTTCAAGCAACATTTAACCATTTCAACCCGAGCAACGCCGGGTAATTCAGCTAGTGATGTATAAAGTATGTCAATAGAACGATACAGCGGAAACAAATGTATGGGTATTCCCAAAGTGAAGAGTCTCTCTTGTGAAGGGAATGACACATTTGAATGATCGATTTTACTCCTAATATTTGATTAGATACTGCTGATCCATCAAGTAGACGTGTGGTTGCTTAAAAGATTGATTCTAAAACAAACTAAATTTGATATGAAATAAGTATTCGTTATTCGTTTTCATTCCATAATTTTTTTCCCAAATCCATTACTTTATAGAACGATATTGAACACTGAAATTTTTTGTAGCGTATTGTATAGAATTAAAACATTCTTGGAAACAATTTTAGGGAATTGCTTTTTAGTATTTTAATTTTATATCCGTAAAAATTTAGGATATAGAATTAATTAAATACTATAGGTTGTTATCGAATATTCTTTATTATGAAAAATGAAAAACTTATTGTAAAAGATGCACAATAACGAACATATGCCTAAATAACAAATAAACAATTAAGACGTTTCAGTTTCAACTTTTTGGTCAATTTAAATATTGCTCCATAGTAGGGCTTGAAAACAGTCTGTTTTCATTTATATTTTAGCAGTATTTATCCTTCGAAATTTTTATCTACTCGCAATGTTTATACCTTCATTCTTGTATGCTAAATGTATTTTCTGCTAAGAAATTTTATTTATGTACTACATAGAACGTTTTGAAAAGAAAATTAATAGCTTTGAAAACAATTTCAACATTTTATAATGCGATAGTTAAATGGAAAAACGCTACATACACTATATCATTCCTGCTGCATGAGAAAGTTTGATTTTGAGTGCATAAAGCATTCTTCACTGGTTTCTTTGTGTTGCTATAAAATGAAATATAGTTCAGATTTAAAGTTTACTTTATTCGGCATAGATAATACGTGTAATGGTATAACTTATACATCCCTAATATTTGCATATTCTGTATTGATGCAATGTCTTTCTTTTAACGTCCTTATTTGTAGAAAATAGCTTAAAAGTATGCATTCTAAATGAAAATTTTCTCTGTAATCTAGACTTATTACCTAAAGAAGTGTCGAACAAATGTTAAGTCATTTAACATCGTATTTGGCAAAGTGTGTGACAGCGGTTCCTTTGAAAAGCTTGATGGATGCTTGTTTGGAACTACCACACAACAATAAAAAGAAATTCCAGTAGTTCTATTCATTTCAATGTCCCAAATTCCGAAGGAAACTGCTGTTTTATATTTATTGTAACAAATAACGAGGGTAGTTAAGAGGAAGTACAACAAATGTTATCATTTGTGTATAATTAAGTGTTTGGTTAATGTCAGAGATGGCAGTGATGTAGTCAAATGATAAGGATGCTTACAAAATACAGAAAAATAGAATGGATTAAGGTATCAAGTGAACCACCTCTTCGGAGCAATGCTGTTAAATATTTGATAGAACCTAAAAAATCTGATGAAATTCTTTAAATTTCAAATAACTTTACACTTCCTGAATTCCTAAACAACAAATTCTAAAAATTTTCGTGTTTGCTTACACTGAGTAACAAATCAATATCTGATATAATTCTTATGTAAAATATGATCGCAAATAAACGTCTTCAACAAAAGAGAGATCGGAAATTAAAATCACTGGAAGGAATAACTATTTATTTGCCGCTGACTTAAAATAGTTACATTGAGGTTGAGGACATTTTTGTCAACAAAAGCATGTACTAAATAAAGCAGTTGCTATTTCTATTCCATTCCCAGCGAGGAGTTTGGAAATAAAAAAGAAAATGGTGTATACTCGGAGCTGTAACGTCTTCATAACGTAATAAATAAATTATATTTAATGCTAAACACAGATTTAAGTTATGCACATAGTACCACGACGTAATATAAAACATATTTTGTCGTACTATGACGTATAGTCTTCTGTTTTATTCCAGTCATGGGTAGACCGCGTATGCTATTGATCACAAGATCTGGGAGCCATCTCTGTAGCAGTCCGACTTAGCCAACAGTTCACATACAATATCAAGTAATGGACATACACACAATGAAGTTTTCACTGACACAGAAGAGAGAAATACAACCAGGGATGAATGCACCTGACAGGAATCGAACCTGCGCCGCCTACAACTCGAAGGTTGCTATTGTAATGGGCATACACACTGAGCCATGACGGTCCCTTGACGTATTATGATCATGCCCAATCATCTCTTTTTAGCTATTTACGAAATGGCTATTGCCTTCGAAATGGATGGGTTCTGGCGGCATACACAAAACTGCGTACGCATAAGATAAAGGAGATTTAGTGAATACGTTTACCCTGCCTACAGACCAGGTACACCCTCAGGATAGGCTTATCCGGCCCAGATACCACTAACAGAATACTTTTAATCGGCCCACATCCTAGATACGGCCCTCTGAATTCGTTTACCAGGCCTGCCAATCAGAAACAGCACCTCCTTAAAGGTTTACCCGGCCCGCACAGTAGATAAGGTAGGTAGGCATTTTAATTAACGTCGCACTGGAGCAACATAATGGTCTATTGGCGACGGTTCGGGGTCAAATTCGAAGGGAAATATCCGAGGACAACACCACGTAATTTTGAACCACGGTCAGATGACGAGGTCACACCTGAGCTGGCATTCCACTCTCCACACCACTCCAACATGAGGACATTTAAGGCCACGACAGATTTAACGTGCATCAGCCCCCTTTGCAAACGACGGTCTTTGTTTGGATTCGAACCCTCCGGTTGCTAATCCGTTACTCTTCCAACCTGGCTATCGCGGCCCTTAGCAGATAAGGATGCTAGATGTACCTAGAGGATACTCATTCCTATATATATAGGAATGAGGGTACTTACGTATTAACGGCATACCAGCGATTAATCGCCAAATCTGTACGTATTAACCGCAACGCCAGCGATTAATCGCCAAATCTGTTGGAAGGAGTATAAGACGAAAGAACTGGAACAATCTGGTTATATTCACTGCCAAGTGAACCACAAATACAATTTCATTGATTCTGATTGTTTCGCAAAACTTTTTTTAGAACCACAGTTCAGTGTTCAGTGCGTAGTTGCATTAGATACTCGTATTTTATTTTCTGTTTTTACGTCGAAGTAAATTTTTACGTAACGCTTGATCGTTACGAAATAATGCTGGAAGAACATTCCCATCCCAATGCATATTTGGGGGGATTTGTCGCAAAACATGAACGAAATAAAAAACACATTAAAGATGGATCGACCGTTTTTTCCGACTGTTGGAAGTGGTATAAGACGGAAGAACTGGAGCAATCTGGTTTATTCACTGTTAAGTGAACCACAAATACAATTTCATTGATATTGAAACTGGCACGCACACACAGAACATATAACGCATCTGGGCAAGTGAAAATGGCGAAATAAAAAACATCGAGGAACATCTCGCCACCACCTCGAGTCCCTACCTCGCAGAATTTATAATGATATGTTTGATGCCATCCTAAGGGCAATTGCTAAACATTTTCCGCCCGAAACAAAACTTGGCTGATATTCACCAATGGCAAGCAATACTTGGTTGATATTCGCCAATGGCATGCGGTTAATACGTAAGTACCGGAATGAGCAGCAGACACAGCATGGTAAGCAATATAATTCAATAATTCGATTAAAGAAAACCAAAGTAAAATTTCAAGAATATTTAAGCATTTTTAAAAAAATGAAGCAGTGTTGGTTAATTAGGACGTCATCAGGGAGGATCCTGACCCAGACAACACAAGTTGGTGTTTTATGCGTGTAGGCAGCGGTACGCCAAAAGTAGCCCCCTCCCATAAACACCGTAATGAACAAAAGTAAAAAGTCAAAGCAGGCAAAAAGTCTATGCCTGAGCCAAAATCAAAATATCAAAGGACACCACAAATTCAAAACAAGCACAAACACAATAACAAACACAACACTGGACCATAAGAAAGTATAAAAAGAATAAGGATGTATTAGCTTACCATATCAGCAAAGAAACATCAGTTAGAATAGTCAGCCACACTTCGCACGAAAATCCATCAAATGCCATTTAAACGCCCCAAAACTTTAATACTACGGGATACAGTTATGAATAATATGTTTAGTACATTAGGTAATATGTGGAAAGTACCGCGGGGGCTGAGAGTGTTCAATTACATAAAAATAATAGCGTTCGATTACTGCTTTAAAATTAAAGATAAAATATATAATGGATAGTATTCAATTCCTGCTATTAAGAATTGATAGTGTTCAATTCCCACCTTTAAAAATTAATAGAGCTCGATTCTTGCTTTTTAGAATTGATAGTTAACGTACGTCCCAAAAAGTAATAAGCCATTAGGGTTAATCATCTGTTAAATAATTATTAGTACTGTTAAATCTTTCAAAAATAATTCTGTAAAAAGAGTAAGAATATGTATTAAGAAGTGTGTTAATGAGATTATAACATTGAAAAAGAAAGTTAGATTTGGAATTACAAATTTTTGAAACGCACCAATTGACTAGCGCAGTTGTAATATAATAAATTTTTTAGAAATATTTGAGTCCCAACAAATTAATTTAATAACCGGAAATTTAAAATAATCTCTTTTATCATAAATGTTAATATCAATTTTATAGTTTAAAATAGATATATTAAAGTCTAAGAAGTCGGCTTTACCTGTTAATGTTAATTTCTTTATTGAAAATGCGGATGCCAAGCAGATATTCTTAAAGATGTATGGAAGCCTTCAATTATCACATGTTTATTTAAAACACACTAAAAATGAAAGCTGTTTATAATCATGCGAAAATTCAATTATTCGTCTTGAAATTTAATTTTTTCTACCTTTTGATGATGGATAACTCTAATTAAATAAGCCTTTAAAATTCATATTTTAGAGAGCAAAATATCATTCACGATTGAGAAACAAGACAACAAAAGATTAAATGCAAATGGCCAGGAAAAATTTAAAGAATGCATTAGCGTCAAATCACAAGATTTTTCTTGAAGATGGTTCATTTTTTCTATCTGTTTTAAAACGAAAAAATATCATAGACGCTATTAATTATAACTCCCAGTGGAAATAATGGATTGGACAGGTAAAACGATTACAGCTTCTCATTCGTTGAATCAAAAATAATAATTGTTAGGAAGAACATTTCTCGAACACGTGTTCTCGAAGGAATGATGAATGTTAAATACTACCTTCGAACTTTTCTTTCGGAGGTCTTGAAGAAAAATTAATCTGAGAACGATATTATTGCTTTATAAATTATCTTACCTGTCACGACTGTTTCTTTCAATTTGGTAACTCAATTTCAGGTTTCTGGATCTCGAAGTACACTTTTTTGTTTCACATCTGTGTGAATTCTGTAAGCCGTCGGTATAAAAATTAAAATTAAGACTTGTGATTCAAAAGGTTCGTTGGACTTTTTACATCAAATCATTTTATTTACGAAAGGAAAATTTTTATTACAATACTTGAAATATTGACAAACTTCTTCCTCGATTTTTCATTTTTTAAACCCTTCTGATGGTTTATCTTCACATCAAACACTGCCCTATAGTGGCCAGCCTCTGTTGCAAAAATCTGCTCCAAATCCTCACCAGTTCTGGGCTAGGGTAGGTATTTTAATTAACGTCGCACTGGAGCAACACAACGGGCTATTACCGATGATCAGGGATCAGCCTCCGGAGGGAAAGATCCGAGGACAACACGTAATTTTGAATCACGGTCAGATGAAGAAGTCACACCTGAGGTGACACCCCTCTCCAAACTTCCACACCACACCAACGTGAGGACATTTAAGGCCACGGCAGATTTAACGTGCACCAGCCCCCTTTGTACACGACGGTCTTCGGTTCGATTTGAACTCGCAACGCTCCGGTTGCTAGTCGGTTACTCTTCCAACCGGGCTATCGCGGCCTTCTGGGCTAGGGACAATTTGTTTTTCCAAATTGGATTTTCTCTTCCATGCAGCAATAGGGCAGTTTTGTCTGGAGGTTTAAATGCGTTCAAGGAGGCCTAAAGATTTTGCATGTATAACATGCCAAATGACCTTTTCTTACGGAAAATACTTTAAATTACTGAAACTTTTAACTATAATTACCAATTAATCGCTAAGATTCATATTTTTATGTACAGCTCAGGGAAAAAATAACCACTCCTCTTTATTCACGCATCGTTCATAGTAGAGCAAATTTAAAGGTACCAAACATTAAGAAATAGCTTCATCTATAAATGAAAGCATAAAATTTTCTTAACGGTTCGTATTAATATTAAATTGCACATAAATTTATTATTTCAAATAACAATCTTAATTTTGTCATCAGATTTCAAATGTATATAATTTTAAACTCGAATATCAAGTTTTTAGTCATTTGATGCTACCGCTAATATTAAATTAGTTTATCAGATTTACATTCATATTTTCATAAATAATCAGGCTAATTTTTTCGAGACTATCTTCTAATACAATATGAATTTTTCTTAATTTATTTTTAAAACTAGAAGGCGAACACTGAGATGTCAGGTTAGAGCTCACGTTGCCATCATAAATAATGACATTTTTTCGGAATCCACTGATTTAACCCTCCTGGTGGTTGTCTCGACGAGGTATCTCGTCATTAGCAAAACTGACCAGATCTTTATGGGCAAGATATCTCGGCGTTGGCAGAAAACTGACCATATCTTAATCATGTCATCATAGAAAAATATGCAATGTCTTCATGACGAGATATCTCGTCATTAGCAAAATTGGTCAGTTCTTGATGGACGAGGTATCTCATTGAAACCACTTGGAGGGTTAAAACGTCCATTCTCTGAGTACAAAATTAACGTGAATTGATCACAAACCAGTTACGTATGGTAAAACTGTGCTGCAACTTTGGGCCCTAAGAATTTTAATTTCAATAGCCAGGAAGATTTTATTGTTATAAAAAGATTTGTCTTTTAATAAAAGGCTTAATCCTTTGAGTGTCACTTGATTTCCGAGTAGTCTAGTGTCGCTTTTATCCCTCAATGCTCATAAGGACAAATTTAAATTAAAACAAGCTTATATTGTTATCAGATTGATTTGTCTTTTAATTTAGTTCAGTCCTTTGTTCTTGACGAGCTATTCGAGTAATGTAGTGTTCCTTTTATCACACGCATAAGGAGTAAGTAACCACGTTTATTGGTTGAAAGAATCCTAGGAAAGATTCTTTTGGTTAGGAAGGTCAAAACTTGGGGGTTAGAAATCATGCAAGGAAGTCCACAGGGTGCAGAACGTATATATGCGTGTGAACCCCTCAGAGGGCTAAATGAAGGAAACGCTATAAAGATTTAAGACATAGTTTCCCAAATGTTTTTGACTCAATCCCCTCTTTTTAAAGACAATTTTTTTCCGTGTCCCCTCTGCAAAACTATCTCAACCAATAGGTAGGTACTAAATTAACGTCACACTGGAGCAACTCAACGGGCTCCCCCCCCCCCGAACAAACCCGAAGGGAAATATCCGAGGACAACACGTAATTTTGAACCACGGTCAGTGACGCGGTCACACCTGTGAGTTGACACCTCACTCTCCAAACTTCCACACCAAGCCTAAATGAGGACATTTGAGACCTTCTTTACTGGGGGCGCAGCCACTCAGCACCGACTAGCTGAAGCCACTGATATAGGAAATATAGGACTACCACTGATATAGGATTTCAACTGATATAGGAAAGTCCCCGGAATGTTTCGGCAAGAGCGAGCATGGACGAGACCCCATTGACGTGTGCCTAAAACGATATATCGTGCGTCGTCACGATGTATTAGTGGGGAGGGTCCATTGCAAATATGCAGCCTAAACTAGTTAACATCTATGGGCAAATATGCCTGCTCTCTAAATGCTGCTTTATAGTGATGCAGTAGTTCACTCGTTGAATGTTAAAACAACACTCTGTATCTTCTGGGCACTGCCTTGGCTGGAAGGACTTTTAAATAAACCGACCTGCATTTGCATTACGTGAAAGGGAGAACCAGCGAAACCTTCCATGGCCGGGTGATCAGGGACATTACGTTTGCTCGGGTGCAACGCAACACCAACGCGCAAAAATATTTTGGCTTCCCCACGCTGATAAGTGACCTGGGTACTATCCCATCCACTAGGTGCTTACTAACAAGGCACAAACCCGAGACATCACCGGGAAGGAACGATGTATGACTTCAGCTAGGCTACGATGTAGGATTCCCGCCAGGAGGCAACTAGCTTGAGGAAACACAGTCTCTTCATGGGGGTAGTTAATCCCCGCCAGGTCAAGGTTTCTAGAAAGGCCGCCAGGTTTGGAAAAGTCAGTCTCGATCATTCCAGTAATGCCCCAGGTGCACCATTGCTTTCCGCCCGATTACTCAACCCCTTTGTTAACCGTAATCCCCAAGAGGCTGGCGAACTCTCTTTTCAGGTGTATGGCCACTACCAGAACCAATACGGCACATCAGGTCTTTTCTTCGGTCGGGAGATGCCGGCTGACCGGACCAGCAGAACTCCACTCAAACGGATCGGGGGAAGGATCTCAGTGGGCCCCACATCACCGGCGCCACAGTGGCTTCAGCCAAATCACCGCTTTGCCCATCCGCCGGCACCGGGGAGATATTAGGCGTGGAGATGGCAGCACTCACCCAGGTTGATGAGGCCTGAGATCTCCGTGCTTCATCGATCCCCAAACAACCGGAGAGACCGGATGGGGATTCATTACGTCTCCGCCGTCAATCCGGTTATCCCCAGTATAACCGGACTGAAAAATTTCGCATGTCAACAGGATTTAGCCTGGAGGGATCCTCGGTAAAGAGACCCAAACCAGTTGCCATCGACAGCCACGAGGAGGCACCTAACTTGACCCGAGGAGTAGCCCATCAATATTACTATATTCCCCGGGTCCGACTATGTGAGCTTTCGGTTAATGAGACACATAAGCATCCTAAGCCTACTCAGTATACCCTCGGTCACCGGACATTTGAGACCACGACAGGTTTAAAGTGCATCAGTCCCCTTTGTACACGACTGTCTTTGGTTGGATTCAAACTCACAACCCTCCGCTTGCTAATCCGTTACTCTTCCAACCAATAATAATCTCAATCTCAACCAATAATAAATTGCTATTGCATCTTAGCCTATAGCTTTTTAATACCACCAATATATTTATGTTCTGATAATGCATCACTTTGGTGAGTGTGTTTGCATGATCATGTAGGTAACTGTTGGCTGAAAACATTTTTAGACAAGCAATTTTTTTAGCACCTTATTGCCCACTCTTGCTGCTCAATATCTCCCTACATCCCCTGAATCCAGCTATGTCCCTAAGATTCCTTAACCCTCCTGGTGGTTGTCTCGATGAGGTCTCTCTTCATTAGTAAAATTTGACCAGATCTGGATGGACGACATATCTCATCATTAGAAGAAAACTGATCAGATCTTTATCTCGTCATCATCTAAAAATTGGCAATATCTTGATGATGAGATAGTTCAAATCTTGATGGACGATATATCTCATCGAAACCACTTGGAGGGTTGAATGCACAGGGGGTAGTAACTCTCACTTTGGGAAACTAACATTCAAGGGTTTGAAATGGAAGGCTTGTTTCGTGGAATCTGTTAGAAAAGCAAAATACCGAGCAATTGATGCTCGCCAAGTGAAGAATACAATCAAAACGACATATTTAGGTTCATGGAATTAATGAGCATAGAAAATTTTATTGTGCGAACACGGTATGATTAATCGAATGTACTGGTCTGACACACTCCAAGCAATTATTTACAAAGAACTTTATGGATCGGGTAATAACTGCATGATAAACAATGCCAAAGTTTTTTAGTTTTCCCTAGAGAAATAACGCCTATTAAAAGTCTCAATCTTACAAAAAAATGTCCATGTAACTCTAGTTAAAAGGCTACTTGTTTTTTATGTGACATTTATCTGTCTCTTCAAAGATTATCTGTGTTTGGAGTATTCATGAAAATGAATGCACCATTTGTTATGTCTGTTGTTCCTCAGTTTGAAAGGTTTTAGAGCCTTTGGCTGCTTTCCAATCTTTGGAAATATAGTTTCATATGATGTCCATACCTAATCTGTGTGATTAAGATTCATTGTGTCTATTTGCAGCTATATAAATTTCTTGCCAAAATTTAGGATTTATTTAATTGTTTGGCAGAATGATATTCGTTTAATGTATACTTGGTCTTAAATACACTTTTGAAGGTAGTATTTTTCATAGAAAGGTTTAGTCTTTTTCAGCACATTGTTTTAAGCTGCTCGCAAAAAAGAATGTGTTTATCGAACTGGAAAATTGTAAAGCTCTCAAGAAATTATTTATTTATTTGTTGTTTTCTGCAGGAAAATATTCAATTATAAAGAACAAAACATGTATGATCAAAGAAATGCAAGAGAAAAGACATTTACAACTGAGTACTTTTTGCTACAGAAATCAAACTTAATTACTATTTTTAAATTAACTTGTATCATCAGGATAAAAATAACAAGAACTACCCTGATACATAAGAAATTTAAAAAAGAAATGTACAATTATAATATATTTCTTTCGTTGCAATTTCATATCTACATTTTTTAACTGTAAAAAAGCATTTAAAATGAAGGTTTTTGCTGTGTCTGACCATTCAGATTATTTCCATTTTAATTTTTTTTACATGTAAAATATTTTTAGTATGTAAAACGAGCAAATCATATTTTTAAAGTAAATTTTTTAAGTCCATTACACATTTCAAAGAACTTTTTATATATCGGACTTCATATAAATAAGAGCTAAGTTCTTTACTAACACTAGCTTCGAATACATTTACGTATATCATTCTGATTTACAAAATTAAATTTATTTTATTAATCAGAATTTTAAAAATTCGAAATTTTACAAATTAGTGGTTCAAGTGATGAAATTCCTATTGCATGTTCTTGTTTTATCAAAACCTGAGAATTGTAATGGCAATAAATACGTTAAGAAATAAGACAAATCTTAAAATTTTTAAATATTTAAAAGTATAATTCGAATAAAATATCGCCATTTTGTGTTTGACGAATTCCCGTTTGAAAAGTACATGAAGTGAATGAAAAGTGACCCAGATTCTTCCCCAACTACCTGACCTTCAAAATCGTCTGCCTTATTGATCAAATCAAAGAATTCTTTGTCCAATTGTGTCAGTGTCATTCTTTACAGGACACAGCGTCTGCTCGTGCGAGTACTTCGTAAGTCGTCGTCATTTCAGCTCCTTTGCTGGAGTGTTCGATAAAGTAAATGCTGATGCTTTTCAGACATGAATTCGGAAGCTAATGATCTTGAATCCCTACTTAGTTTGCAAGACGGTGTTTCATTTTTTTTCAATCGAAATTGATTTTCGGAAATGACAACAAAAGGACGAAATGTGCATTCCGAATTAAAGCATGACGTCGCAAAATAGTGAGGAGCTAAAGATTCCATTTCGTTTTGAGACTTAAAAAATGCTTAGAAAAGTCTCATAAAAATTTTTAACATGAAAAGTGTCCAAGAGTTTATCAAAATTCCATAAAACAGTCGTTTCCTAAAGTCTATCTGTGTTCCACCTCCTCTTGAGAAGTCTCATTCAAAGTTCCTCAGAACTATCTCAAAAATATTTTTCAATCTAAATTGATTTGTTGGGAATGAGAGAACAAAACGACGAAATGTGCCTTTGATATTGTAGTGATGCGCTGAAGATTCCTTTTCGTTATTAGACTTAACAAAAAATGCTTAGAAAAGTCTCAAAAATTCTTATAGTGAAAAAGTCTTATATTCACCTTTCTGTCTAAAAGTATTGAAAAGAGTTTATCAAAGTTCCATAAAACAGTCGTTTCCTTAAAAGTCTGTCAGTGGTTCAAAGTGGTGGTAGTGTTTTATGGAACTTCTCAGTGGAGGTAGAAACCTCCTCTTGAGAAGTCTCATTCAAAGCTCCTCAGAACTATCTCAAAAATCTTTTTCAATCTAAATTGATTTGTTGAGAATGAGACAATAAAACAACGAAATGTGCCTATTGCAGTGAAATGCCACAAAATAGTGATGAGCTGAAGATTTCTTTTCGTTATGAGGCTTAACAAAAATGCTTAAAAAAGTCTCATGAAAATTCTTAATTTGAAAAAGTGTCAATCACCGTTTTATCTAAAAGTATTGCAAAGAGTTTATCAAAGTTCCATAAAACAGTCGTTTCCTTAAAAGTGTTCTACCTCGTCTTGAAAAGTCTTGTTCAAAGTTCCTCAGAAATGTCTCAAAGTCGGATTCGATCAAAGATTGTGTCAAAGTTTTGTCTAAGTCTTAAGAGTATAATTTCCGAAAATGAAAATAGTATAATTTTTCTTAGAAATTCGATGTAATGCGTGTGCGTTAATTGGGGTTCAGTCTTACGGCTAACCCCAAGACTTCCGTGTTATTTCTTCTTCTACGAGAAGTTTTATGGCGCAATGTCAGGAAACGTACAAGTTGCCTTCGTCTTCGGAGGAGACTAGCATCAGTTTGGGCTTCACCATTTGTTCCTCAAGTGTGAATTAAGGGAGTGGTTCATTCTCATATCGTTCGGAATCGTAGTAAAACCTGAAAAATTCTGCAATACATACTGTCTGTAGCAATCCTGGCTTTTTCCTCGCCAGGACAAGTCAGTAAGAAAAAATAGAAACATCGCAAAAATGCTGATTACATTGCCCTTATGCTCCCTATTATGGAGAGGGGCCGCGGTAGCCTGGTTGGAAGAGCAGCGTATTAGCAACGGGAGGGTTGCGAGTTCGGATCCAACCAAAGACCGTTGTGTACACGGGGGTTGGTGCTCGTTAAAGCTATCGTGGCCTAAAATGTACTCACATTGGCCATGGAAGTTTGGAGAGTGGGATTATGCTTGAGTTTGAAAATATAAAGCTCAAGTAGGGTAGTTAAGTAATTAATTACGTGTTGATCTCATCATCTGACCGTGGTTCAAAATTAAGTGGTGTTGTCCTAGGATCTTGGGGATTGATCCAAGGCCGCCGCCAATAACCCGTTGTGCTCCAGTGCGACGTTAATTAATTACTTAATTACCCTACTTGAGTTTTATATTTTCGAAACACAAACATTTACTGGTAGTATAAGAGTGAGAAATGTATTTAGTAATAAAAGTACATGATTTTATAATTATCCGTCGGTTTATCACACTGGTCCAAACAGATGCACGGTGACTTGTTTTCAATGTTATGCAATGAGAAAAATAACTGAGAAACATATTTAGAAATTTAAATCAAACATTTGATTCGACTATTTATTTTTTAGTATATACATACATATTTCTTAACAAATGAATAATCAATCAGTCTATAACTCGGAAGGAAAACGTCTAGCACCTCACAGATTTACACCGATCTCATTTGTTGAAAAAGACCCGCTTCTGATGGAGGGTTGATTGCAAAATATCAATTTGATTTCATTAGATTTATTCCTCTTGTAATTAATGGCTTTTAAATTTAACTCTATATATTTTCTTACATCGTAAAAACTTTTAGCTCCATGAAAATTGGAGGTTTCTTAGAAAGAGAAAGATTAAACAAGACTAAGATATATTTCCTCTCCTTCGAAAATTAGATTTATGCAGAGTACACTATAAAGATAAATACTAAGGAAATCACTTAGCGAAAATATATTAAAGCAATTTCTTTTTAAAGAATAAATGGAAAATTATTTCCTCTAAAATGTTTTATTCTTTTTATATTACTACCCCCTACCTGATTTCTTTCAATGAAATATATTTTTATTTCACTGTTTTATCTCCGCTACATAGGTACTTCAGAATTTTACACATGTCACGAGGGGTACGTAGCAGAGAGGTTACAACGCATGAGCCATAAGCCCGAGCATGCCAGTAGGGCTTCACTTTTTTCATATCGGAATTAAACAATAAAAACATGTCAGTCAAAGTTTTCTTCTCAGTTTACCTCAACGAAGACGAAGAATAAACTCCTTTTATCGTCACTCGCAGGCTTGAGTCTGAAAAGTTTTTGGTTCATGGCTGGAAACTTTTTATGATTGATTTCCCCATCGCTCCATGTTATCCGGTCATGAATAATGGTCTCGCTTGGATCTCGAAACAAACTAGATGGATTTTTACTTCTGTTCTACGAAAGGGAATTCATGTTGACTTAGAACCGTAGTATAAACGTTCTACACTAGCATGTAAAACTTAACCCTCCAGGTACTTGTATATACCGTATCTCGTCCTTCGCAAAACTGACTAGATCCAGATCTTGATGAACGAGATATCTCGTTCGTCAAGCTTTCATCATCTCCCGTCATTAGAAAAACTAACCAGATCTTGATCTCGCCACCATAAAAAAAATCGGCAATATCTTGATAACGATATATCTCGTCATCAAGATATTATCGATTGTAGGAGGAGGTAGGTAGTTGAATTAATATCGCACTGGAACAACACAACTGGCAAATGTGACGATACGGGATCAATCCCGAAAGGAAAGATCCGAAAACAACACTTCGTACTTTTGAGCCAGTCAGATGATGAGGTCAACACCTGAGCTAGCACCCCTTTCCTAACTTCATACCACATCAGCGTGAAGACATTTGAGGCCACGACAGATTTAATGTGCAGCAGCCCCCACGTATATGGCAGTCTTTGATTGGATCGCGTTTTGAACTCGCAACCACTCTTCTTAAGACACCTCTAAAATTGCAAATGAGAGATTCTCGCCAGCACTTTTCTGCCTTTGTCCTATACCTACTTAGATCAATAGTCATTTTTTTATTCGAGACTAAGTAAGACGCTAAAAAGGTCGTTAAATATGTTTTCCTTATCTTGGCTCAAAATTAGATAATTTCCATGATGTCCCTCCTGTGAAAAATGTCCAAAAGATGTCTCGGATCATCTCGAATGTCCTTCCATTACCCCAATCACAGGACTAGCCAGCCTGTTATTACGAGTACCCTGACACAATTATAAGTAAGAGTAAATCTTTTCTTTCTGAAACATTTCATTGCTTTGGTGTTGACCAGGTCTAAATCTTGAATATCTTGACTGTTCTATTTAACTTGAAGAAGGCTACTACTCCAAGTCTATATACCAGCGATTTTCAAGCTCATTTATCCATGACAGACATAAACTAATTACTAAAATTCTACGGAACACCAAAGTATATATTTTTTGCCGATCTGACAATAAATATGTACACTTCTGATTGATTTATAAAAAAATGGAAGTGATTACTGACCCCTTTTGCTCCAAAGTGGCTTGATGAGAAACTTGAAGAAACAATTTACTTGTACTTATAATAAAAAAATAATGAAATTATTAATACGGGTTGTTCAATCTCTGTCTAGCCACTAGATAGCGCTAATATATTTTGATTTGAATTATCAACCGATGAGAATTTATAATAGATTCGAGTTAGAATAAATAAAAATAAGACAAAATCTTTAGAATGCAGAGAAAACGGAAGATTCGTAATGTTAAACCTTTTTAGTTTAGAAGAAAGTCGCGCTGATAAACTAGCCAGCTTATTTTATTAGCCCTAAATCGAAAAAAACTCAACTACTATAATTTCTGCGCAGAATTCGGAGAGTTAAAATATGCTTATTATTTTGATATAAATTCTCATGGTTCATCCAGATTCAAATTCAATTTTTAGAATTATGTATTATTTATATATACTTGTGTTATATGTCAGTATATTTGTATTATTTCTGTCTATTGTTAAACATTCATTTTTCGTGTTTGTAATAAAGTTAAAGGAATATATTGGTTAATTTATTTATTAATCTTATTCTCAACACGGGTATTAAAAACACGAGTCTTACTTGAAATTATTTATGAACGCACTTGTCAAAAGTTCAAAACAAAACTGTCGAAATGAAATGAATCGTACACAATTTAAGTTGTCTGTATTGTGTAAGGCGCAACTTGGCCAAATATGGCCCTTACATCATAGAACCCAACCAATTCGAATCCTTCCCAGTATATCGTACACCGGTCGAAAATTGCTACTCTATATCAATGTTGTAGTGCCATGTTCCAGACTTTCTCTTTTGTTCAAGGAATCTATTTATACAAAGCTAATTGAGTTTCCTTCGGACAAATTTAAGTTACAGCCGGCCCTCGCAATTTCGTCCTCCATTTCACATCCCCACATAAGATGGAATCCAAATCAGAAGTAATGGGAAATCGTTAAAGATTGAATAGACCAACGTAACCAGCAAAAACTTAGGTGGCACTTTCTTAAAGAACGGCTGACTGGATTGATGAAAAACTTCTTGTAGCGTCTGTCCGGATTTGAAAATTATTTGTTATAGCTCGAGTTTCATTTTTCTGCCACTAAACGTTGTCCACCGATCCTATTTTATTAATGCCACTTCTCTGAGTGGTTCTCTCTAAGTTGAACGTGAAAACATTTATATCATATAAATGCGTTGAACACTTATTTTTGCAATCTCCATGCATTATTTATTATTTTGGTGATTTTAGAAAATTAGTTTTTAAATAAAACAGAAGTCTAGTTTCCGACCATAAACGAAATGTTGCAAACGTAAAGGACTTTCAGTGGAAGATGGTCGAAATGTACACGTTTTTAAAAGCCCAATCACGTGTCAACAGAATAAAATTTTCAAAACAATTCACCTACTAGTTCGCTTTCAAAGAGGGTCTGCAGACAGTGCCCCAAGCAACCATTTTAATTACTGCAGCCCAAAACATAACACCCGTAGACGTATTAAAAATCCTGACAGTCGCTACTAGAAGTTTTTCGTCAATCCGGTTAGCCGTGCTTAATGTAAAGTGATTGAATCATCCGATATATCATGAAGTAAGTGGGGCCAAGTCTCTTCTAACTATAGTCGTACTATAAGAAATATGTTATCAATTTGTTAACATCATTTTTTTGGTATCGAACAGTCAAATAATTTGTTATTTTTCTAGCGATAATGGGGAGTTTCGGTACATCGCACTTTCTCAAGAAAAGTATAGCATCTCAAAATGGAAATATGATTCTTTTATACAACAATGATTCTATTAAACTCGAACGCACCGTGGAAATCAAATCAGAAAATATGCTACACGTTTTTAGTAAAGATATGACGGGATTCCACAAATTTCAAATTGAGAAGTAAAATAGCTAGAAGGATTTTCAGTCTTATGATTCGCCAGCAAAATTTTACTTTTTAAGTGTCATTTTTCTCGTAAACGAGAAATATCTTTCGGTTAGAACCATGAATGCGTAAAATTCCCATATGTTACTAATTGAAGTGTTCGGTCGAATAAGTCTGCTGAGTATCATTATTTTTACCAGAGGAGCAAAAAATGCTCAATAATATTTCTTATCCATTCGCCGTTTTGTAAATTTAGCTAAGCATGTTAGAATAATTGGCATTACATTGAAAACTCCATTTTCTTTTCTTTTTCCATGGCCATGAAATGTATATAAATGGAAATAAATAAATTAGAGGACCAAACCACAAGTGAGAAGCTTAGCCGGAACATTCCTTGTAAACAAATACAAGTCAGGCAGTATAGTCTGGCTCCCGCCAGAAGGCAATGGTCACGTTGTTTTGAACGAGTCTATTCTTTAAATTAGGTGATAGTTTGGAACGTAAACAAAGCGCTTCCACAATTGTCTTTAGCGTGGATTCTGGTTACAAGTGTACCTTTCTGTGTCATAAGCGACAGCAGTGATAACGAGTTGGCGATCGGCCAGTAATGTTTTTCGTATGGAAACCATTCTCCTAATAAGCTTTCAACCGTATTCAAAAATCGACTGACCCACGGTCGATTGCCTTCTCGTCGGAGCAACGCTATAAGTGGGTATTTTCAGATAGATCATTGTTCCACACCTGAGCGTGAGACATGCTGACCCATAACACCATGCAGTGGTTTCCTTGGGCAATAACTATACGAATCTATTTCTAACACCTCATAGATTATTATTCTATTGATCCTCCTAATGGTTTCGACGAGATATCTCGTCCAAAATCGTGTCAATTTTGCTTATGACGAGATATCTCGTTCATCAAAGTCTGGTCAGTTTTACTAAAGACGAGATACCTCGTCGAGACAAAACTGCCCAATTTTCTAAGGGGAATGAAGATCCAAGTAGGAAAAACAACCAATTCGTAGAACAGGTGACAGTTTGGAACAGGTTATTGCTTCAGGCTGCCACTACAGGGCAGTTTTCAACGTGAAGATTAACCACCAGGAGGGTTAAATCTCATTTTCGAAAAATTAGTTTATACACCGATGTTAAAGCGCTCACATGCTTCAATTGTCTTTTTGTGATATAGTTATAGACACGACAGTGTAATAAAAATATTCTCCCAATTCTCCCCAATTTTTATCCAGAGGGAAATTTTCATAAAATTTTTCTCTTACGGCAATGCTGCACACTTTTACAAAGCAAAACGGTTGTGCGATTAAAAACACATTTGATGTACAAAAGAAAATAATCCGCTGTTCTTGCCAGAGCGATTAAGAGAAAAAAATACAGGTCTACTCAGCGAAAGTTAGTATAAAAAGCAACAAAAAATATACGTTGCACTGGTAAGACATATGGCTGGGAATCTCGCATTTTCACGCCAGGCACGTTTATTATACGAAAGTCATAAATGCCACAAAAAAGCAAGCTTCCCCACAGCGTATTCTTTTTGATGAATGCAACCACTTTGGTAGATGACGTTCCATTTGTTGCTAATGTGATACTGAACCTACGAATGCTGAAAGTCGATTTGTTAGAACGAATTCAGAACTATCCGTCTATCAGAATGTTAAAGAAAAAGATTGAATGTGCTCCAACAGGGAAAAATTAATGATGTCAATTGCTTAAATCTGCCTAGATATTTAGTAGATTGTTCTTAATATAATTTTTTAAGATTATATATAGAATAATATTTTGAACTAGTTAAATAGGAAATTTTTCATTGGTAGTTTAAATTGTATATTTTTAGATAAGATTTTCCCGTCATCTGACCGTGGTTCAAAATTACGAGATGTCCTTAGATCTTTCTCTTCTGGATTGATCCCATGCCGTCGAAAATAGCCCGTTGTGTTGCTCCAGTGCGACGTCTCGGGGTGGAATCGAACCTGCGCCTCCTTTAACTCGCAAGTTACTAGCGCAGTGGGCCAACCCATTGAGCTACGGTGATCCCAAGTGATCGTACAAAGACAATCCAAAACAAATTAAAATCAAGATGTAAACATGGAATGTTTCGGAGACACATTTTTACTGACGAAGCTAATGAAAATGGAAAATTACTATATTTCCTGGTCGTATCGAAAAGGCTTCACAAGTCCTTCCAATTCAATAATGTCGTATCTTACAGCTCTTGAACTTAGCTTGTTTTTCGAATATGATTTCAGCACTTTGATAATAAAAGCTCCAAGGAACAAATTCAGAATTGATATGTGATAGTTGGTAATAGATGAAAATTGCCAAAACCAGTTAAGAGTTAAACGCCAAACATCAAAAACGATGATAAACTACATTTTAAAGTACACCAATGTGCCATGCTATAGCATTTTGTATAGCAGAAGTAAAATTTTTGTAGAACGTGTAGTTTATTTGTTATCACTCAAAACGTTTCTCTTTTTGTCACCAAAATTCAAAACATTTGACTTTTGGTGATCAAAGATGAATATTTAGTTGCAAGTCAAGAAACTCCGAGGAATTTGATAGGATCTGGCAGTTTACTGGATATTTATAGAAAATATGCAGTGATATTCAAAACAAGTGCATCACCTAAGAATTTCAAAATATAACCAATTTTATGCAATGTTACTTCATACTAGAGGACAGTAAAGACAATAATCGCACACAGAAGTTTAAAAATATTTTTATAAGTATTTAAATTAGAGGAGTTTTATTTGAACAGTGTACAGTAAATAAACCAAATGGAGCATTTGGAATCACTAAACTGAAAGCACAAATGTGTTGGTGAACTATGATATAGACATTGATGGTCTAAATTTAATCGATGTCCTTAAATGAAGTAGGATATAATTTAGAATGGGAAAAAATGAATTGTGTACCAATCATATGGTCAAATATTTTGTTGAACCACCTCTAGGTCTCATGACCGCAGCAAGACACTGAGGCATATATAATCTAAACTTCAGAGGATAATCAAAGGATAGCGTGTGTTTCTATGAATTATTGTGTTCATGAAGGGTTTAGGGTTTTTTTAAGCAACTGCAGATGCCTTCTTGGTATATCTCCATAGGATTAGGATCTGGTATAATCTGATCAGTTGAAAGTTGGAGGACTGCATTGTTGTCCAATCATTTTCCCAACTATAACAATTTTTAACAAGTTACTTTCAAACATATTAAGCATTAGGTTCAGTAATTAATTAAGCAGACTTAAATTAATTACAGAAGTACCTATTTACACTTTCACCCGATGACAAAGGTCAGACTATTCCTGAGACTAACTGGGCAGGTTGATATGGTCTCTAAAGGTTGAGATCAATTTGTCTTTCAACATGGCTTTATATCCATTAAAATTTTAGGAACCGTTTATAAGCTACAACTTATTCTATGTGAAATGGACCTCTATATCATAGTTCCCAGAGTGGGCGTTATCGCCCCACTGTGGGAGCTGAAGGAATCCTGGGAGGCCATGTTGGATTCAGGGAAAGTAGGGTTATTGAGAAGCAAGAGGTGGGCAATAAGATTCTAACAAAAATTTTTTCACCTAATAATGTTTTAAGCAAACACTTATTCACTTAACCATACAGACACACTCAGTACAATGATGTATTGCCTCAAGAATTATATATTGTAAAATTCAAATTACAACTGATCGGTCTAAAAGCACAAATCGTGATAAGTGAATGTTAAGCATATATGAATTTGCGCTCACTTCCGACTTACCCAGGCGACAGGAATCTGCGTATACTATGTCAAGTATGCCATAAATAGCTGTGAACGCTTAAATAACTATTACACTGTTTCCAAATTATGTGACGAGCAGTTACTAGCTTGTACACGGCAAGTGAAATACCCAATAATTTTAGTGCTTATTCAGGACCACTACTGACTACATACAAATAACATTAGTATTATTCCAATAAGATTTGTTTTTCAAGTGAGTATTGTTTTGTTACACCATGTTGATGCGAATTGCATGAGAGCAATTTTGTTTAAAGTTATGTTTAAGAAACATACGTTTTTCATAGCATGTTGAAATGCTTGAATTTCAATTATTACCCGGGTGAATCCAAAGCGATATTTTATTTTAAATATATAAGGTACTTTATAATAAAATTTTTTGACAGATGGCTTGACTATTTTTTGATGTGCTATTACTAATGGGCTATATTTTGACTTTTCTTTGGTTCCACGGCGGGACCAAAGAAATGTAGAGAATACTATCGAATATTTGAAGTATGGCGTTATTCAGTCACCCACATACAAAATTTTAACAATGTTAGCCTTCATTTATTAGTTTTATTTTTAAATTCTAAAATTGCATACACAGCTACATAAATATTTTGGTGAAATTCAAAAAATATAGGCACAAATACCACTTGCATTTTGATTAGTTGAGTTTTCCCCAGAGCGGCAAAGTGGAAAGGCGGCGTTGAGATAGTTTGGGAAACTTCTATATTTGATTGGAAGGGAATACAACTGCAGTCATCATACCAGTCTGGGTTCCATGTCGTCATTTTTACAGTACTCTTTCCATCTTCATGTAGGTAGAAATTTTTTCACGAACAAAATAATTGCCATCGACTTCTCAGTTGTCTGAATGGATTACTCTACACTAATTTGGATCAGACTTTTTTCATTTTTTTGGTGAGGAGGGGCTTTTTGTTGGACGATAGACCATAATGCTAGTGTTGAAGAGCTGCCTTCTGACAGTGCTTTCCCTGGCTTTTTCTATAATCTCTTAGGGTGAATCCTTTTAAATTTAGGTGTGTGGTGGAAATTAAATAACGTTGCACTGGAGCAACACAACGAGCTATTAGTGACTTGTCCGGGATCAATCCCCAAGGGAAAAATCCAAGGACATCAAATAATTTTGAACCACGGTTAGATGACGAAGTCAACACCTGAGCTGGCACCCCACTCTCCAAACTTCCACACCACTCCAATGTGGACATTTGAGGACCTATTTAATGGACACTAGCCCTTGTACACGACGGTCTTTGGGTGGACCAAGTTTCGCTCGGAATCCTCCTAATGCTAAACCGTTACTCTTCCAACCGGGCTACCGCGGCCCTCGACGTCTAGTAGAAAAGTATTGATTGATTTAATTTGTGACGTCACTTTCAGACCTGTATCTCGAAGAAAAAATTTCTGAAAACATGGATGCTGATTTAAGGTGACCAATATAGTATACCTTCATGCAAAATCGATTCGAAGATGGTGAGGTTCACCGTCTTGCAGGAATTCGAATGGTGGAAGTACATACAACTCTGGAGCAGTTGAAATTTGAAACATAATTTATAACTGAGGTTCTTTGCGATTTATCTGTGACAAAAGTAAAGGCATTCCTACCAAAGTTCAAAATGTATAGGTATTATTTCGAGTTTTAATATTTTAAGATAGAAAACACTACTTTCGTATGCGATTTTGTAAAAGCACATTTCTTCAGAGAAGATAATATCAAATGAAAAGTAAAATGTGTTATAAAAAGCATTCACATCATATTACTCTGGTTTTTGTAAAAAAAATCATTTGTAACAATTCGGAGATTTGTTAATGTTTTATGAACAGTTTAAAATATAAAACAGTATTCTTTCAACAGATGGCGACACAAGTCAATATACAATAGTGGTTTTTTTTATTTCCGATTGTCGAGGATATATGAACGGAATAGACAAGAAAACAAAAAACATGTTAAAAGAAATCAACCAGGAATAGATCGAAATGAAGAAAACGTCAGGTGTGTGTGTGATTGTCCCTCCAAAAGTTCTCGTCTCAATATCGAAAAGCCTCCAGAATAACTTCACCAAAAAGCTCCATAGTTTTATTTTTTTCCAGTGAAGGAAGGCAGTGGCGTAATACCCATAGAAGCCCAGAATCCTTAAAAAAATTCTATGGGAAAAAATAATCCAAAAAACACGAAGCAAAAACCATCAGCTTCTATTATAACTTCCTGGATTTTGACCCTAAAAACCAGAATTGCGATTGTTTATCCATTCAGCCTCAAATGGTTTCTTAACGATTATTTTTAGCGTTTGCCATGCATTATGGGCACATTCTGCAGTTTATTTATCCATACCCTATACTTCCTGAGGCTAGTATCCAGTCCAGATAAAATACGTAGTTGGCCCTTGCGTGGACATTTGAGGCTACGAGATTTAACGTGCGCCAGCCCCCGTGTACATGAAGGTCTGGTTGGATTCGAACTCGCAACCCTCCGGTTGCTAATCCGTTACTCTTCCACCCGGGCTACTGCGGCCCCTTGGATCATCCAGAGCTTACAGGATTCTTTTGGGCTCCTTTTAACAGGACTAAGATTATTTGTTTTGTTGTCTTTGAGGAAAAATAACAACATACATCGGTAATGTATTGAGAAAGATAAAATGCCTTCTCTTTATAAGTAAAATGTGGAATATCTCATATTCTCTTAATAAAATATTTTTATTTCTTCTAATCCTGTGTTGGGTTGGCCAGACACAATAACGTCAAGTAATTCCAATCCTGGAACAAGAGACATAATTGCTTTCACCATCTTTTGAATGGAGTAATTACGTCAACTGTACAAAATTTTTATATTTTTTTACTGTGGTCTTAAACTAAGTAGGTAGGTATTTAATTAACATTACTTTGGTGTCTCACCCACAGCTAGCGAATCAGTGCGGCTGGGAAGTACTGGATGAAGAAACACTGAGTGGCCAGGCCACATGTACGTCAGAAGTTATCGGTAAGAAAATCATCGACGTACACCAGGTACAAAACAGCCTTTGAAGGACAAAAAATTCGCTTCGAAAAGGATGCAGCCCGAATAATAGACATGGCCAAATGCTCAGAACCAGAAACATTGGACAACATAACTGAGGACTTGCAAAACTCTCACCACAGCCTGCAATAAGGCATTCAGGAAAAAGAAATTATCCTACAATACCAAACCTGTTTGGTGGAACCAGGAGCTACAGATCAGAAAGAGGGAAGTAAATGCTCTTGGAAGATCTCAAAAGGCACAGGGTGAAGAAAATGCACGAGCTAGAGAAACTTATGCACAGAAAAGCTCAACTCGTAGATGTAAATAAAGCCAAAAAAGAAGCTCGGAGAAAATTCTGTAGATTCTGGTTCTCCTTACGGTAAACAGTACAAGGCAGTTTTTCGGAAAGGAACAATACCAGATGAAATTTTCAAAATAGCAGGTGAGAATCCAGAATTTTACCCATATAACTGCAACAGTATAACGGTTGAAGATTTCACTAATACGCCACGGGACCCAGACTTCTCCAAAGACGAGGTCAATAGAACTGTTAATTATCTCCCGAAAGGCAAAGCACCTGGATATGATGGTATAGATAATCTCGTTGTTGCAAATTATCAATAACAAATTTCCAGAACTCCTATTTGCTTTCTTCTATAAATGTCTAAATCTTGTGACCTTTCCTAAGCCCTTAAGAATTGGAATTATCATTCTTTTCCACAAGGAAGAAAACACGATGAAATAAAATCATATCGATCAATTACCCTTCTTTCAACTCTGGGTAAAGCTTTGGAGATTGCTTGTACAAAGGTTGACTTATCAAGTTGAAAACAAAGATACACTCCAGTTTGGATTCAAGGAGGGCTCATCTGTTGACAATGCTCCCTAGAAACCTTGCTAAACAAAATTAATGAAGAGAAAAAAAAAAACTGCATGTCGCTGTAGTGTCGGTTGATATTGAGGGTGTCCCTCCCCCATTCGACAATCTTCACTATAACATCATCAAAAACAGATCAACGAAATCTAAATGCCCTTCTAATATTAAAAATACTCTTGCTAAAGCACTTGAGGACAGAAAAGTCATATTCATGACAAGCGAGGGTCCGGCAATCAAAGAACAAGGAAAAGGCTGTCCACAGGGATCGTGCAGCGGACCAGTGCTGTGGAACATTGTGGCCTATGAAGCATTAGATCTACCATGGCCCATCCACATGCAAGCATTTGCTGACGACTTCACCTTTATAATCACGGCAAAATCAGAGCGCAAATTAGGTGAGCTAGACACAAATGCACTGTACCTGTTAAAAATCTGGACAGATCAGTAAGATTTGAACGTGTCCAAAGAAAAAAACTAAGCACCTCCTCCTTAGTAATCTTTCGAGAGGACCTTCCATCTACCGGAATAAAACGAACTAATACTTTAAAGTACCTAGGACTTACAATAGACGAGAAGCTAAATTGGGCGGCTCATGTAGACTTTAGGACAAAAAGCCATGTTCCAATTTCAAATGCTACAAAGAATAGCTGGAACGAGATGGGGAATTGGGCATAAATTTCGAAACCTGCTGTACAAAACAGTGACAGAAAGAATGCTGAGTCATGGTGCAGTGCTCTGGTGTCATAACCCAACTCAACGAACTATAAGGTTTAATGTGACATAATGAAAATTTCTCATCTCAATAACAGGCAGTTACAGAACAGCACCCACTTTGGCCCTTTAAACAATTGCGGGAATTCCACATCTTTCACTTCAAAAAGAATCGGTGTGAGAATGAGAATAACTATAAAGCTTGGAAATGCAAATTATGACAAAAATGATTACGAGGAAAGGGTTGGTCTACATCCAACTAAAACTCCTTCCTATGACAGATTAAACCCTGCAGTGGGAGTACCTCACTCAGGCATAAGCTACTTCACCGATGGCTCCAAAATGGAAAATAGAGTGGGAAGTGCTTTGTGTTCTATGCAAGAAGGGCATATTATCCAGCAATGGTTCACGAGAATGCAGGACAATAACTGTTTTCCAGGCGGAGCTGTATGGGAATTTAGCTGCCATAAAAACAGCAGAAGCAAGAGCAGACAGTCAAGATCTGGTCAGACAGCTGAGCTGGGTCTCAAGGCACTAGAAATCCTAAAACGCCATCCACTGGCGCGAATATAATATCTATTAAATAACAAGGAAATTTGTCTAGGCTGGATTAAAGCCCATGCGGGTCATTAAGGAAACGAAGCAGATAGGTTAGCAAAAGAGGCAACCACAATGGAATGCATTGAAGGGGTGAAATGACCCAGAAGTCATTGCAAGAGGGAAACCACTAGCTGGCTACTTGGTGCATGACAGAAAGAATGGATGTGTTGCCAAGAGTGTCACTAAAATCGGCAAGTTGGACAGGGAAGACTCTTCTTCACAGGACATGGCCCGTTTCCATCCTACCCTAACGAGGTTTAAAAATCAATTAAAATTGCTCGGGGTGAAATCGACACACCTCTACATTACATCAGTCTGCCCCCTTACAGCATCATGGCATATGAGGACGCCTGCCGACCACTTTAAAATCGCATGGCTCAGGAACATTGATAATATCAAGGGCTTGAGAGTCGAAATTATTAACATGGTGATTCATTGAGAATCATCAGGACTTGATTATCCAGACTGAAAAACCTACTTTTCTGCATGTTGCATATATAGTGTAACTTGGTATAATATAGATGTAATAATGTATAAAAGTAATGTGCTCTAAGTTCTGGATAGACCTGTCACCTCGGTGGCATGCTCTACTACAACTGATGACAGTTCAGCAGACTCCACTCCAAACAATAAGACAGGGATGACTCATGCACCACTTCCGATTGCAGGGTGTACAGGCAAGAAAACCATTGTAGTCAGTGGGAAGTTATAAATTTTAACCCAGTACTTTTAGTTTGTATTATCATTGAACCGTTCTGTGTACCACCCCAAATGCTCTCGTGTGTCACCAGTTGGGAACTACTGATTTAAAGGATTCACAACTTCCGAGAACTTAATTTCTAGGTGGATAGTCCTTATTTCTCTACACTTTCCAACTATTGAGTGAAAACTATAAATATCTGCTTTGCTTTAAAAATAAACAATTATTAGCCTTTTCAATTGGCTTAAAAATGACTAACACATCCTTTCTTCTAAAAAATCTATTGATACATACTGCCTGCCACGAGAACGGCTCCAAACAATCTACCCGTGTAAACGGACCACAACCTATTTTCCATGGGAGATTCTTGAAAAAATGCATTCGTTTGTCACATTGGATCATAAAATGATGATTTTGGAATGTAGTTAAGATTTTTGCTTGTTGAGAAGACACGACTAAACTATCTTTCTGCCATCAACATTCGCAAAAAAACAAAATAAAATTACACATCTCTAAGTCACTAAAAGTGAACGAGCCCTAATCCTATAGCGTCTGCCACTACCCAGACATGCTGTTAAGAGCAGTGCTTGTGGGAGATAAGCAGTACATTGCATACAAAGTACATTATAAACAAAGTATTGAATCCTTTACACTCAAATAAGACTCATGACTATGAATATTTACTAAACATTCAATGGTTTAGCAAAGGAAAAAATTAAGTTAGAATGGTTAAGTTGGTTGGGTTCAGTTTTATGGCACAAGAGCCATTTTTGGCCAAGCTGCACCAAACATAATAGACATCTCAAGTAATGAACAAATACACCCAGGATAAGAAAGTTAGAATGGAGAGAAGTAAGTTTGTTCCAATGTCATGAAATAAGGAAAGCATTGTACCGTTTTTAGGTAAAAAAATATGCACAAAAGAATCTAAGCTCCAAAAAGAACATCATGAAAAAGTGCCAACAGATCAAAACTCTGTTCAATTTTTCCTATTACACAAGACTGAAGTTTAGACCAGATATTACTATAAGCTGGTTCACACAACCAGACAAGTTATTTTTACAAGTTAAACAAAAATTTGCGTAACTAAGAACAGTAATGATTTTTATTCACAAATTAATGCAACATAATGAACAGAATGATGATACACAAAAATGTGAAATTTCTCGACTTCCAATGACCTGAAAAAAAAAACCACCGATTAATAATCATAAAAACAAGAATTATTTAGTTTACAATAATTGGTACACAATAGCAATGGTCATTATTCAAGTATTCATTAGTGATATCTATAAATGCTATATTGAAAATATATTCGTTTTTCCTAAGTATGTATAATTGTATATCTATGACAAATTTTAATATTATTTTGTACTAGCAGAATAACCTGGTGTTACTCGGGTTGAATTGGTTAACTAATTTCAGTTTCGAGTAATAAATTGTTATTCCTATTCATCACATGTAACAACTACCACTATAATAAAGGTACACAATTGTTAAATGCATAATTTCACAAATGTAAATAAATGTCTTATTTAACATTTTTGCAGAATTTAAATATTTAGAAAGAAAGAAAAGTCTAGAGTGACAATATTACCCAGAAAGCATAGAATAGTCCAGAGTACGCATATAAATGCCTTGAATGTCATTTAAAAACAAAAGCGCTTCCCAAAATTATCATACAATGATTTTAAAATGTTTTTATAACTAATTAAACCATTTCTTACCTTGATTAGTTATTGAAAGAAAAATAACAAATTAAAAATCCAGAAATACATCTTAAAACAGATTTTAAAAAAGCTTCGAACGAAAAGTAATAAATGTATCTCCTTTTTCACTACAAAATACATTCTTGGAATGTAACAAACAAATTTAAAAAAGCAAACGAATAAAAATACCAAGGCAATATTATTAGTTACGAGTCTTATTTTAAAGCTTTGTTCGGTATATTTTATTTATAATTTTATATTATATTCTCTTTATCGTCTGTCTCAAATATTCATAATTGTTTTATATTTCGTAAAGAAAAAATAAGGCTCAAAAACATTAGAATTTAAATTCCGTAAAAATAGTTTTTGGAAAAATAATTGATTTTTCAGCAGTACTGATAAAACAATCCAAGTAACTACATGGTCAATATACCTTCCAGCTACTCCAAAACTACCAAATTATGGTTAATTTAAGTATAGTTACTCATGTTTTAACATAAAACTTGCCTAAATATGTAAGCAAAGAAATTTCAAATAATGTATTCACTAAATTAAAATATGGTGTATGAAACATAGAACATTGCATTAAAATATGTTGGATAACTTTTATGTGATACTTGTGCAAACACAGACACAAAATCAGACATAGAAAGGGAAGACAAGCAGACTTTATGCAACCAAGTTCAGTCACTAAATGAATGTAAGTACTCACAGTATGCAAAGTTTCATGAAAATATATTCAACCATTTGGATGTAGCACGGGCATACATACAAACAGATGAACAGACACCAAATGCACAAGAGACGGATTTTGCATCAGAAGGGCCCAAAACGGATAGGAAACTTGAAATGGGCCGAAAATATTCAACGTACAAACACTCCATTCTTATTTATACAGAGAAAAGCCCCACATTACAGCTAATAAACAATATTAAGAGTGTAAGGGGGTCTACGACTACTTCATTGTACTAAATAGCCCCATCATTGTTCAGGAACAAAATAAACTCGTAGAAAACTCAATTTATAAACTTGCTTCATTCAGTGTTATAAACATCCATAGTAAGTCTTTCATAACAAGTGAAAGAGGGGAAGCACAAGTGCATATTATCTATATATAAAGCAGAGTTGACATCTGATCGCTACACAAATCTACACCGTTTGACCAATCCACACCAAATTGGGTACACTTATACTTTGGAACCCTGCGGGTAACACAGGCTACATATTAACCCCTGTTCTCTTTAACCTAGATGTGCAGAGGGGGTTAAAAACAACTCAAAATTGCCATAGGAATAACATTGAGCATAAAACAATTGTGGTACGCAGCTGTTTCTTTTACGAGTATTGATCAAAAATCAAATTTTCCAATAAAATTGTTTTGCCAGCATTGCCAGAAAAACAATTTTTTTCCAAAACATTATATTTAAACAATTTAAAATTCTAATTATGTTTGAACTGATTTCTTATTTCTTTCATGAAGTCAATTGTAGAAGCTATGAAAAAGCTAAAAAGATGCTAAGTTATTTTCCGTACAACTTAAATGATGTTTGCACTTTTCTATGAAAGGAAAGTGATTAGTCTAATCACTTTTCAATCAACATTTAACCAATTCAACCTAAGCAACGCAGGGTAATTCTGCTAGTAAAACCGATAAAATTAAATGTATATTACCAGTTATTCACAAACTGTCTCTGGCTTACAGAGCTCCCCTATCAATATATTCCCATATTTTTACTGAAGTAACACTGCCCATATGGTTTTAGAATCAGACCATTGATGTCTTGATAAGATACCTAACAAATAAAATCTGTTTTGAAGAGCACCTATCTGAGCTTTTTCAACTGGTTTCAAAAACACTTTCAGATAATATCAACATGGATTCAAGACTCCACATAAAATTTACTTCTGTAAAACAAAAGCTTATTGAGTATCGTTACAATAGTCTGAAGGAAAAATTCATCAGCACTGGACTTTCGGGTATCAGCAGAAGATTAATATCTGTTGCTGAGTGGCAAAATATCAGTAAGTCTTAATTCGATTTACAATGTTATATTTGTGCAAAGCTGGGTTTTTGGCTGCCATTGTAATAAAAAAGCAAATATAAGAAAATCACCTGAAACAGAAAATGGGATGGCTATGTCAACTTTAATTTAAACTTTTTGAAGGTGTGCAGTAACTGGCTCACCTGTTCCACTATTTATACTTTTTTCAAGCAATTGCTCAAAATATGTATGTCTCATTCCATACCTTTACCATAAATTCTTTGTGAATTTGATAAGTGTTTCATTTATTTACTTTCAGCTTATTCAGTGTAACTGTTAGATAGGCCTATGTTCTGACATGGGCACCATGGAAAAATTCTGATACACGAACAGCAGTGATAAAGGAAAGGTTTGGGAACAGTCGGTATATATTCTAAGTAAACAAGTTATGGGAATAAACACATTTTAAAAAATATTTCAGTCATCCTTTATGATTATGAGTAAAGCTAAATAAATATTCTGTGTTGGTCTCTCATGAACTATACCTCAAGGACTACTGAAATTCATATGCCTTATAAGGAAAGTTTTGTTTCAATACAAGAATCCAAAAGCAGGGTGTGAAAAAATTGATTATATAATTTAAAAAAAAAAATCAAATTAATTTCATTGAAATAAGATTTCTATTATTTTAATTCATTGCCCCTATAAGTTTAAAATTGTTGGACATGTGAACATGCAAATCAGTGAAGTTTTAGATAATATTGATTTGCATTAATCATTAATTGATGGTTTTGGAAATGACACAGGGCAAATTTTTGAAAGATTTAGACAATTAAAATTATTCTTGGGCCTTGTTGATTTTATTCTTTCCATTTTATTTTATGGTACGTAATATTTCATATTTTAATGGGGAAAAATGATTTAATTTTAAATGTTTATATATCACAATTAAATAAATTTTAATTTCCTTTAAAAACTAAGTTAAACTATTTAAAATACAGAAATAGTTGTGGTAAGATGGCTTTATGAATGCAACACCAAAATCTTTGTGAAAATGAAACCAAAAAATTATCTGCTTTCACATGCATTTCATAATTAGACATGATATGTACTTGATAAATATTTTATATTAAGAGGTTTTTCCAATTAAGCTCAATTGATTTTTTCAGGGCTTAAAAATAAGCAAGGAAGTGAGATACCACAGCAAACACTTTGGAACCTAATGTTTCTATGGTTGGGGCCAGGCAACCTCCAACATGAGATAAATATTAAAGATACAGATAGCATTGGCGATGATTTAAGTAAATAAAATAGTTCTGAAAACACCTATATATGAAACAAATGACGTTTCACTTATGTCCCCAATATCTCCAAGTTAGTACCCCTATATATAAATCAATACTATTATCTCTAATGTCCTCAAAGTAAGAAGCCAGTGTTAGGTCAGGAGATCATGATGGCCATGTAAAAGGAAAATGGCGGGAGTTAATTCTGTCACCAAGTGCTCTTCTAACAAATGTTTGACACATGTCACAACATATGAGGGATTGCCATCTTGCATTCACATGACATCAGATATAGCATTTCGCCTGTGCAACTCCAGAATGACATAATTCATTAACATAGCTACATTGCGAGCACCCAGGACGGTTCATCATTAAACCTTGTGGAGGAGTCACATGTTCAATGAAGTAGGAGCTGAGGATGAAGATGCATGTGATGCAGCATTGTGTAAGGGTTGAGGTAACAAATCATGGGTAGGTAGTTATTTTTAATTAACGTTGCACTGTGGAGCAACACGATGGGCTAGTCAAACAAATCATGGGAATTTTTGTCTGCCCAGAGTACAGTTCTTAGAGTTACCGAAAAACATAATTCTCGAGTCCACAGCAAATGTAGATGCCCTAGCTGTTATCAGTCACACCTTGTGATGAATTCATTCGCAAAATCTAAATGTAGCTGTTCATCACACATTTGTAAAATCTGGACTCGATAATGCATGGTCATCCAGATCAAGATCCATTGCAACCCATTTCTTTAAATTTTTGTACCAAGTCAAGCAGAGCTTGAACAGAACACAGCCCTCTTCGTAGATTATGTTTCATCGGAAAACCTGCAATGGCCTGTTGTATTTTGACCATTTATGATATAATACTTGATCACTTCACATGCTGTTTAGCAGAAACATTCATTGTATACACTGCTCATTCATTATGTCTGCAGACGAAGGCATCCAACTGACTTAACTTCCAAACATAAATGTTATCAATAGGAACTAGTTGCAATGACGTACCAAAAATGGTGATTGCCAATTGGTGTTTTGTGATGGGTGCTTTGATTTATGCTGATTGCAGTCATTCTTAGAGCTATTTCAATGCCATATTTTTACTATGCCAATCACATTAAAAAAGTAGGTGTTGCTATTTGAAATTTGTCAACTATATCCGTAATTGTGTGAGCTCAATTCATGTTAATTATAACTCTCGAGCACATACCTTGAAATCCCAAGTTTCATTCGAAACTCCGGTCTCTAGGGGCTTGTGTATAGGGAAACTTACTTTATGATCACTCAGTACATAAATAACTATATGCTTACCAAAACATTATGAATCCTCAATTGGCTCCTCTTTGCTCCTTACTTCAGTTGCATCTTGTTTGCGAATGCTGAGGACATTATTACAACGTATAATCAATTCTTCCAGATAGCCCAACATTTCTCCATTAATGAATTCTTCAGCTCCATTAAGCTGCAATGAGAAAGGTTAGCAAATTAGTAACTAAAAAGGATACAAAAAAGTTTTTTGTAAAATAAACCAATTTATAAACCATTTCATGCAACATCACAAGGAATTACTTAACCATATTGTTATTTCTTCTTATTTGATAAAATTACTGAGAAAAAAATTATTTTAAAATGCCACTGGCTTCTTATTTTTAAAATTCATTTAGTTACTTTTTAAACTATTTTCCACTTAGCCTAAAACAATGTTTTTTCTAAGAAATTCATCCTTGGCGACATAAAAATAGCCCCCAAAAAGGTCTTTAAAAACTGTATTTAATTTTTCATGTTTAAACATCAGAGTTGTAGAAAAGAAGCCAAACTTAAGAAACCCGTAACCCCTTTCAACTTACTAAGCAAAATTAAACAAATAGAAAAGACATTTAAATAGCACTTAACATGCAATGTCAATACGAATTGTAATGAGGCATGCAGTCACAATTTAAAAGTATAACAGATTTTACAAATTATATGAATAATTATACTACCTGGAGATTCAAATACATATCTGCACATTTTAAGGTACCAACATACTCCATGCCCCACTTGAGTTTCACTAGAACTCTTTGGCCCACCAGAGATGATACAAATGCTCTGGGAGTGACAATGTGAGAACTACCGCTACTCTAAACATAATTGAAATAGAAAACAGGGTTTACAAGAAGCAAAATTCAACAAACAGAAAGTACATTTACATGCAATATCAATACAATAAAGCATGCACAAAAAGTAGGGAATAGCTGAATTCACGTTGCACTGGAGCATTACAATGGATTATTGGCGGCAGTCTGCGATCAAATCCGAAGGGAAACATGGGAGGACACCTTGAACCAGTCTGATAACAAGGTCGTGCCTGAGCTGGCACCCCACACTATCATCAGTATATATGAGGCCATGACAGATTTAACATGCACTCATGTGCACAATGGTCTTTGGTTGGATCCAGTACTACCAATTTGTCTTTATTGGGCTCTATTTTTGTCAGCAGCATTCTTATATCGTCAATCAACTATTTGTACTCTGTTCCTCTTTCTAGTTAAAAGTGGTAGAGACAGAAAAAAGCACTGCCCCACAAAAATTTTAAAATCAAAGCTATCAACTTAACCAAACCGGATTTAATTCAGAATTGATATCAATATAGGGTTACCATATCTTTTTTTGGTTCAAACTAGGACACTTTAAACAGTGTTGCGATCAATGAGCCCTCTAGCCTTGAGTTTCAACAGTTCAAACCATGAGTCAGTCACATTTTGTCCTTGTTTAACAAAATTATTATAGGGCCACAAACCAAATTACTGCAATGATTCAAGTTCAGTTTTTCACGTGTTACTGTTTGTGGAAAGAATGATTTTTCGATTATCACTTCAAATAATTTAATGTAGAATTACCATAGGTTTAGTTAATTTTTATGCTGCTGGTTAAAAGTTAAATTTCAGAACACAAGTTGAGTTCAGAAGACATTGTTCATTCACACTAACCTATCCCTATTCCAAGGGCCTTTTGCAAATTTAGTAGGGAAAATTAAGCAAACCAAAATAAAATTTGCAGTACTTCAAATCGTTCAGTGTCACATCCAAAGTTTATTCACAATGGGCAAATTTTCTCATATTATGGGAAGAAATGATGGTAAAGATGTAGAATCCGAGACATGTTTGTCGCCAAGCAATTTTTGTTGCCAAATCAAGATGGCGTCCTAAGCTAGTATGTTCGTTAAAAAAAAAAACGTTGACTTTCCTACGCGAAACACCTTTTGCATAGGGTTGCCATAAAGCTAGATCAAAACATCAACGTTACCATGTTTGGCGATAAATCGCCACGGTCTTGGATTCGACATCTCACCCGAAATGGTAGATTGATGCATATAAAAGAAAACAACCTCTATGGATTTAAGGACATGCCTTTCAAACCAGGACATGACAAGACATGTTAACCAAAATTTAGGTCTGGACATTACATACGAATTGCAAATATAAAATACAACATACATTCAAAATAAGCAGTTTCAATCATAAAATTTTGAGTAGGATCACATTAAATACATATTTTGTAACATTTCATCAATACAGCAATTTTTCGCTACAAACAGGTATGCAGTAAGAAAAGGGCAATTGGCGATGGTTCAGGATAAATCAAGAAGGGAAGACAAGGTCAATACCCGAGCTCGCACCCATTTCGAGCCAGGTTGTACCGTTTTAATCTTATTTTTTAGTTATAATTTTTTTAGTAATCTTATTTATTAGTAGTCATGTCCATTGAAAGTACTATTTCAAAGCTTCAGGAATTAATTGGGAGCCAATTTAGTTTTAAATTTTCTAATAAAAGATATACTTTTGGTCGCCCTGGCCTGGATAATCGCTAGTTTCTAATTCATTTGGACCAGGAAAAAAAATGGTTTTGGATTTTTTAATGGAGGCGCGCTTGATAGCTAATGGGATGATTTGTTCAAAGTGCAAGGTACAGCTGCAGTCTCTGCCGCGCGCGGTGGCAACGACTCTTGGCGCGGCTTTTGGCGTAGTTATAAGCGACTCATGCCGGGTGATGGTAACCCATTTTTTCTCGAATTTTCTCCTGGTTAGGGTTAACCTGTTTTTATGGCAACCTTGCCGGCGTCCAGTTCTGTCCAGCATTGGTTGTGTCGTTTATAACTACGCCAAGAGTCCATATATTTAATCAATATTTGCAGTGTTTTTCTAGTCAAAATGTTGTTTAGTTCAGATTTACATAATTCATCCGTACGTATTCACTGTCGGAAATTCGAGAAAAAATGGGAATCTAGTTAGGGAAAATAGCGTACATTATACAGAAACCACATTCAAAGATAGGTACATACTGTTCAAAACAGGGTGCTTAGAGCCTTAAACATAATGCAATGCAATGCAACTGTATTAGAAAAGAAAGTACAAGCAATAAAAGCAAAATATAATAAATACGAAAATTAACTTACCATTGTAAAGAATGATGCTAAGAAGCAGGTTGAAAAAATAAAGCACAGACTTGCACGATTTCTTTTTCAATTTACTTCTTTGTGACAATTTTTTAGTTTCCAATAATAATTTGGATATACACACTTCTATATCCTATTCAATTCCGTTTTTTTAATCAACAGGTAAGGAAGCGGACAATTGTCATAATTTGATTCCTTGATTCTAATTGGCGTATTTAATGCATTTACGTAATGGTTACAGTTGGTAAGAAACAATTTACTAAAAGGCAGAGAGAAGTTAAAGGCTCAATCACAACAAATACACTGATTTTTATGTTGCACTGGTGGTAATGGTAATTTTTTAACGTCGAAACGGCACAAAAAACGGGCTATTGGTGGCGGTCCAGGATCAATCCCCAAGGGAAGGATCATGGGAACCACGGTCAGATGACGAGGTCAGAAATATAGCTGGCACCCTACTCTCCAAACTTCCACAAAACATCAACGTGAGGCCATTTGAGGCCACAACATATTTAATATGCACCATCCCCCGTGTACACGATGGTCTTTGGTTTGATCGAGTTTCGAAGTCGTAAACCTCCGATTCCTAAACCGTTGCTTTTCCAATCTGGCTACCGCGGCCCCTACGTCCCATTGACAACGGGGCCGCGGTGGCCCGGTTGGAAGAGTAACGGACTAGCAACCGAAGGGTTGCGAGTTCGAATCCAGCCAAACACCGTCGTGTACAAAGGGGGCTGGTGCACGTTAAATCTGTCGTGGCCTCAAATGTCCTCACGTTGGCGTGGTGTGGAGGTTTGGAGAGTGGGGTGCCAGCTCAGGTGTTGCCTCGTCATCTGACCGCGGTTCAAAATTACGTGGTGTTGTCCTCGGACTTTCCCTCTGGGATTGATCCCGGACCGTCACCAATAGCCCGTTGTGTTGCTCCAGTGTGACGTTAATTGAAAATACCAAATACCCATTGACAACGAGCTCTTCCTGACGGTCTGGGTAGGTAGATAATTAATTAACGTCACACTCGAGCAACATGACGGTTATTGACAACGGTCCGGGATCAATCCCGAAGGGAAAGATCCAAAGACAATGCCGCGTAACTTGTTAAACCACAGTCAGATGACGAGGTCAACACCTGAAATTGTAATTTGTTGTAGCAGCATTTCCCCAAAGTGAAAATAACTTTATTTGTTGATTGATTGATTGTTGTGTTGTGTTGTTGGATTGCCAGCTATTTAGTTTTTATCGTTTGGCAACAACCTATTAGTTTTAATCTTTGAGTTGTGATTCTAAAAAATAAGTTTTCAACGGAGTAAGAAAAATGAAGGTAAATAAAAAAAATCTTTTAACGGAGTCAGATCATTATTATTTTAAAAGAAAACATTCACCGGTATATTTATACACGCAACGATAAGTAACGCCAACAAACTGGTGACCCGTTTTTTCAAGATACTCTCGCCGGTGACGAATTTGAAAACAGTAGTGAGATGCCCGGAGACGAACTTGACAACAAAAATGAGATGCCCTAACTATACAAGGTGAGTGTCAAAATACCTCCCTTTTGGATCGATAGGCCTGAGATATGGTTTTACCAAGTTGAAGCACAATTCAAAATCGATGGAATTGTGTAGGAGGAAACTAAATTCAATTATTTGGTTTCTCAATTGGAACCGAAATATGTTGAGAACATTTGGGACATTGTAACAAAGGATTCTAGTACAAAATATTCGGAATCAAAAACGAAGCTGCTAGATTTATTTAAGGAGAGCGAAAGCACTCGAATCAAACGCCTGATTACCGGAATCGAATTAGGAAACATGAAACCCAGTCAACTGTTACAGAAACTGAAAACTATGGCAACTTCCGATGTATCGGAAAAGCTGATTAAAACACTATGGCTGGAAAAGTTGCCCGATTCTACGAGGAATATTATACGCGTCAGTAAGGAAGAATTATCAAATATGGCCATCATGGCTGACAAGATTGCAGACATAAATCCGCAGAATGAGATTTGCAGCGCCACCACATCTGTTTCTTCAAATTGTGACCTTTTGTCCAAAATTCAGTCACTCGAGCAAAAAATTGCAAAATTAAGTGTGGATCACATTTCAAGACCCCGATCACACGAAACAATCAGAACTTTAGAGGAAGAACACGAAGTAGTTCAAGGAAAAGATTTAATCCCCAAAGAAAGTAGTTTTTATCATTTTCGCTTCAGAACGAAGTGCTAACCTGAAAAGTGTACACAGCCTTGCAGTTGGTCTAATGATAATAATTCGAGTCCGGGAAACGCGAGTATGCAGTAGAGAATGCGGCAAGCTCTGCTGCTGACTACAATTTTGGGGATTGTCGCAAATTTCGCTTATTTATAAAAGATAAAAAATCGAAAGTGCGTTTCTTAGTGGACACCGGAGCAGATGTCAGCATCATTCCTGCGACATCTCAAGACAAACAATTCAGTGATTATAAGCTATATGCTGCAAACGGTACAGAAATAGAAACATTTGGTATTAAAATGCTAACTCTGGATCTAAGACTTCGACGTGAGTTCCAATGGCCTTTTATTGTTGCAAAAATTAATAAAGGTATCCTGGGAGCCGATATCCTTAACAAATTCAGTTTATTGATTGCATAATAAGTTGCTGGATGGAGTAACCCAACTAAGCGTAACTGGTGATGTGCTTCCATCAGTGAGGACATTGATGTCAGTTTTCTGAACAAAGCTTCAAAATTTTTCAAGTTATTGGAACAGTATCCTGATACTTCCAAACCAAATTTATTTATTTCAAATTTAAAGCATCATGTTAAACATCATATCATTACTAACGGTCAACCTGTTCATTCCAAAGCGAGACAGCTCGACCCGAAAAGGCTCAACACAGCAAAGCAAGAATTTAAGTTCATGCTGGATAACAACATCATAAGACTTTCCAGTAGTCAATGGTCAAGCCCTCTCCATTTGGTTACGAAGAAAGATGGTTCTCTTCGTCCTTGTGGAGATTACAGGCAGCTCAACGCCAGGACCGTGCCTGATAGATACCCCATTCCCAGAATTGAGGATTTTCATCACATTTGAAAAGGTATTCCAAGGTATGTTCCAAGATAGATTTATTTAAAGCTTATTTCCAAGTTTGGCGTGGTGTGGAAGTTTGGAGAGTGGGGTGCCAGCTCAGGTGTTGCCTCGTCATCTGACCGTGGTTCAAAATTACGTGGTGTTGTCCTCGGATCTTTCCCTTTGGGATTGATCCCGGACCGTCACCAATAGCCCGTTGTGTTGCTCCAGTGTGACGTTAATTAAAAATACCAAAATACCAAATATTTCCAAGTCCCCATTGTCGAAGAAGACAAATGCAAAACAGCCATCGTCACACCATTTGGACTCTACGAATTTAACGTAATGAGATTTGGTTTAAAGAATGCTCCAGCAACATTTCAAAGATTCATAAATAAAGTATTCTCGAGATTGGATTTTGTTTTTCCTTACCTGGATGATATTCTCATTGCATCTACTGGAGAAGAACAACATGAAAATCACCTCAAATTAGTTTTTGAAAGACTCAATAATTATGGTCTTCGCATCAATATCTCTAAATCTGTCTTTGGAGTGAAAGAAATCGAATTTTTGGGATACTTAGTAACACCTCAAGCTTTACCTGACAAAGTTCAAGACATCATTGATTACAAACTTCCAACAACTATTCACGAACTTCGAACATTTTTCGGTATGATTAACTTCTATCGACGTTACCTAAAAGATGCAGCTAAGAGCCAATCTCTTCTACATGACTACCTTAAAGAAGCGAGAAAAAGGGATAGAAGAAAAATTGGGTGAACCGAAGAGGCTAAAGACCAGTTTAATAAATGCAAAGAAGATTTGGCTTTCACTGCACTACTATCATTTCCAAGATCTGACGAACCTCTATCACTTAATACAGATGCTTCAGATACGGCAATAGGAGCAGTGATCCAACAGTATGAATCTGATGGATAGAAACCTATCGCATTTTATTCCAAAGAGTTGCATAATGCACAAAAGAACTATATTACATACGATAGAGAATTACTTGGTATTTATCTCTCCATCAAACATTTCAAACATCTATTCGAAGGAAGAAGATTCACTATATTTACCGACCACAAGCCAATCACATTTGCATTCAACAGAATCCTGAAAAGGCATCTCCTCGTCAACTTCGTCATCTGCAGTACAATTCTCAATTTTCAACCGACATTCGACATATCAAAGGTCAAGATAACATCATAGCAAACACCTTATCCAGGATCGAGGAAATTTCCTTAATAGACTATGATGAAATTACTGACGAACAAAATCAAGATGAAGAATTAAAGAGTTTAAAGACATCCACAACTTCCCTGAATTTCAAGCAATACCCTCTACCTTCTGGAAAGTTTTTGTGGTGTGAAACATCAACCAGCAACATCCGATCTTACATTCCCAAATCGCACCGAATAAAGATATTTCAACAAATTCATTGAGCATCCCATCCTGGAATAAAGGCATCAATTAAAATGTTGACTTCAAAATTCTTCTGGACAGATATTTGAAAAGATGTTCGACTTTGGACTCAATTCTGCATTCCTTGTCAAAAGAGAAAGATAAATCGTCATACAAAATCCAGTTATGGTGAATTTCAACTGCCATCAGAAAGATTCAGTGACGTTCATATAGACCTAATTGCACGATTTGGTACACCATGCCGACTGGCAACGGACCGTATTTCTCAGTTCGGATCAGAGGTTTTCAACATCCTGTCCAGAATCTGCGGCATAATATAGCAGCACACAACGGCCTACCACCCCCAAGCCAATGGAAAAATAGAACGACTCCATAGGTCTTTAAAAGCAGCTGTCATAGCACATGGCAACCTATCCTGGAGTGAAACACTTCCAACTGTTCTATTGGGTCTACGCACTGCAATTCAAGAAGATTCCAACCATACCATTGCCCAAATGGTCTACGGACAAAACATCCGATTACCCGGAGAATTTTTTGAAGAACCCCAATTCACACAACACCCGAGACCTACGTAAACCAACTACAGGAAACGATGAAAGGCATCAGACCTAGAACCGTCTCAAAGAAGTATATCCAAAGAATATTTGTTCCGAAGGACTTGGCAACCACGTCACATGTCTTCGTACGTAAAGACAGGGTTAAAAAGCAACTTGAACCCCGTATGACGGACCATTTCTAGTTACGGACAAAGCTGATAAGTATTTCACATTCGAAATAAAGGGTAAACATGTTACAGTATCTGTCGACAGGCTAAAACCTGCTTACATTCTACAAGAACCTACCCCTCACACGAAAAACGCATGTTGTAAAAATGAAACACTTGCACAACATAAAACTGATGAAACTAAACACACCCCTGAATCGGAAATAATTCCTAATCAAAAACAATCTCGTTCAGGACGAACTGTAAGGAAGTCCATTAGATTCAGAGTAGTGCTGCACATTTTGTATATAATTTTTTTTCATATATTTAATCTTTCAGTAACTTCTCTTTAACGTAACTTCTTTACTGGCAGGGGAGTAATGTTGTAGCAGCATTTCCCCAAAGTGAAAATATCTTTATTTGTTGATTGATTGATTGTTGTGTTGTTGGATTGCCAGCTATTTAGTTTTTATCGTTTGGCAACAACCTATCAGTTTTAGTGTTTGAGTTGTGATTCTAAAAAATAAGTTTTTAACGGAGTGAGAAAAATAAAAAATAAAGGAATCTTTTAACGGAGTCAGATCATTATTATTTTAAAAGAAAACATTCACCGGTATATTTATACACGCAGCGATAAGTAACGCCAACAAATTTGTCTCTTGTCGGGAATATAGAAGAGATATAAAAGTAGAGGTGAGCTATGGCAACCTTTTCATCATGTCCCAATGATCATGTGACCAAAAGAACAGTAGTCACGTGATCCTTAACTCTTCTCTCCAACGCGCATATAGTTTGCGCATTCCTTATTGAAAGTGAAAGCTAACATGGTTCTATAGTGCTGTGTATAGGGATGTACATAATTCCAAATTTATTAAAGGTGGAAACATTACATTAACGTGTTTTTGTGCTTTTCAGTATTTGCTAGTATGATAAAAATAGATGTTCTAATTTTGCAATTCTTAATTTCTTAATACAACCTACTGACATTTCCCATTCTATAAAAAAGATTTCATTGATTTGCAATCAATATATATCTAAAATAATGTTTAAATAAAGTAACAGATGCTCGAGTGTGTTTGCTATTGTAAATTGTACATGTATAAGGGCTTAAAATATTAAAAATAATAAACCGAACTTTAAAAACTTCTGTGAAATCGTTCTCTATTTTGTCGATGATTTTGTTTGGTTCCAACTATAGGAACACTATATTCTTTCGTGTCTTACACAATAAAAATGTTATGAATTGAAAATATGAACTTGAGTACATCAGTTAAATTGTTATTTCCTGTTGAACAAAATTGTTTTGTATCTACCCATTTGTGGAATTACATAAGAATAATAATTAAAATAAAAGATAAATTTTTAAACTTTTAAGAATTATAAATTAAATAAAATCAATTCGTTAAAAATAGGATTAAATCATTTCATAAATCGTATTATAAATGCCTACATTTATCCGCTTTAGGAAACCTTTTTGTTCATGTTTTAAAATATATGTAAACTCTTTCATTATAAGATTGCATTTGACAAAAGAGCTTTTCAAATAATTTCCCTTGAATCTCTAACTTTCTACTGGAATGGAGAAAAGAAATTGCCTCCCTCTTACGTGAAAAACAAAAACAGTGCTTGGACGGAAATTGAAATACTGTACGTGTTTTGGAGCATTTTAATTCTTATTAATGAAAAATGTAATATAGCAAATTGGGAACGCAAAAAATTAGAGAACGAAATAAAACATCTATTGTACTAATTCCAAACAATCCGCGCAGCTGGAAAAGTTCTTTTTGTAAAACATCTGCTTGACACCCTGATTTTTTGCTTAGTGTTTAAATAAACCCAACATTAAAATTTAATTATTTTCCACTTTTAAACCAGATTCATCTTTCTTCCTTACATGTTTTAATCTTGAGATAAATAATATTGACTATTAGATTGTTTCGAACAATATTTGTAAACATTTCAATGTTTATATCGTTTTTAAACTCGCTAAATAAGATTAGTAGTGATAAAAACACATTCCACAGCGAAATGAAATCCTTCATTCTTGTTTTCTACCTAAAAAGGGGACACTTTTTATTTTTTTAAGTAGAGTAGTTGAACTAATAAAATACACTTTTGAAAATTTATGCACTTATAAAACATACTCCTCAATCGAGCGAAACATTTATTTTTTACAGTTTTTTATAATGAAAAAAAATCTATTTTTTAAAAGTATTAAATTTGTGATAACTTAAACTCTTAAGGTATTGTCCTTCAAATTATAAACATAATTTTGTATTTACGATCTTTAGAATTATAAGTAAAACAATTTATACTTATATACTTGTAATAAGAACTTGCAAAGATATGTATCTGCTAAAAATTCATTTATTCAGTTCTTATGTATTAAAATTTTTGTGTTGTATTTATTAGTTTTCCCAAAGATGAAGAAAGAAGATGGCTAGTAAATGGGTACATGTATCTATATAAGTTTTATTCAGTGGATTTAAAATATGATGAATCTGACAATAAATTTTATAAGCTTACTGTTTCTTATTTATCTTTTGTATTTATAAAATATTGATTTCACACACACAATAAGTAATACAAATTTAATATTAAAAATCCTGCACTTTTGCACACACTTAAGAACCCAAAAATTGTCGAGTTATTTATAGGATCAATTCGATAAATTTAAAATCCAGATAGACACAAGGATGGATGTGACTTATTTAGTTTCTGAACCCGAAATTTTAAATTGAACAAAATAGCTAACTTCAAGTATATGGTTCCATCTTGTAAAGATTATATGTATAACTTTTCACGTTAATAATATTTTTATGTATAATTGTCCTAAAATAAATTTGCGTTTACGAACACATAAGCAATTAATGATTCATAATATAAATAAAAGCTTTCAGTAGGGACCCGGACTTGATTTGAGCATGCAACTTTATCTGTTTTCACTATTTTTATTTTATGCATCAGTAAAATATGTATTGAAGCAGTCATTTTCAAATGTGCATTTATTTTTCAATTTGTTCCAACTTGTGCTAACCTCATGAAATTTAAACAAGGAAGTTTGAACTATTTTCTGCTATTAAATCTCTAAGATAATTTCCCCAATACCTAATACAGGTTAAAGAAAAATATATAAGATTTTGAATTAATTAAAGAATGTCAGGTTTAGAACATGTATATATGTTCTAAACCATATATATATACATATATATAATATATAATATATATATATGTACATATATATATGTACATATATATATGTACATATATATGTATATATATATGTATATACACTGCTGGCAACCCAAATTGCAACACCAAGAAAGACAAGAGATATCACAACAAAATTTATTTTGTAGATAACATGTTGACCAAGTATCAAATGATTAAATTTATAGACTTCTGTGAAGTGTGGTTCCTGCCAAAATCAGTAGCCAGAATAGCCGCCATTGTTGGAGATCACCGCTGCCACACGCCTCGGCATTGATTCAAAGAGACTTTGGATGTGTTCTTGGGGTACAGCAGACCAAGCAGCTTCCACACGTTGCCAAAGTTGATCTGGTGTGGCAGCTGGGGATGTATTCTGGGTCAATCGTTGAGCAACCATGGACCACATGTTTTCTATCGGCGAAAGATCCGGAGAGCGAGCTGGCCAGGGAAGCAATTCAATCTGGCGATTGACGAAGAACCCTTGGACAATGCGTGCCACGTGTGGTCGCGCATTACCCTGTTGAAATATGGCTGTGGGCAAGCCCTGAAGGTAAGGAAGGACAACTGGCTCCAACACCTCCGAGATGTAGCGCTGGCTGTTTAAAGTACCGGCAATGCGTACTAGAGGAGTGCGAGAGTGATATCCAATACTGCCCCATACCATAATACCCGGTGCAGGACCAGTGTGGCGGTGCATAACGCAGCTGTTCAGCATCCTCTCTCCACGGTGTCTCCAGACTCGAATCCGACCATCGTGGTGTTGCAGACAGAAGCATGACTCGTCAGTAAAGACAATTTCATTCCATTCTGCCGTCCACATCCTTCTTTCATCGCACCATTGGCGGCGGAAACGTCTGTGGTTCTGCGTCAAGGGTAGACGAAGCAATGGACGTCTTGCGGACAGACCACTCTGCTGTAAACGGCGTCGAATGGTACGCGCAGACACTGGATGATGCGGTACAGACTGAATGTGCTGTGCTATGGTTCGTGATGTGGCTGAGCGATCCGTCACTGCCATACGCACAATATGCCTGTCATCACGTGAAGTGGTGCACTGAGGTGGATGCGATCGAACACGTCGGTCCGTCGTACCCTCCTGCATCCAACGATCACATATCCGCATTACAGTTGTTTGGTTTCGTCCAACACGACTACCGATTTCCCTGAAAGATAATCCACAATCTCGGTAGGCCACTATCCTTCCTCTGTCGAACTCGGATACTTGATCAAAAGATGATCGCTGTTTTCTACGAGGCATAATTGATCGTTTTTTTGAAAAAACCACAAGAAAAACACAATTGCCGTACTTGAAATCGTCGAAATCTCCAAGCCTTAAATAGCGCTTTGAAGTGGCGCCACAGGCACGCGTGATGTGCGTCTGCGCTGAAATTCTAATTTGCATATCTCACCTCCGCTAATGCATGTTGTAAATTTCATATTATTTGCATGCTTCCTTCAGGGTGTTGCATTTACGGTGGCCAGCAGTGTATATATATATGTATATATATGTATATATATATATATGTATATATATATATGTATATATATATATGTATATATATATATGTATATATATATGTATATATATATATGTATATATATATGTATATATATATGTATATATATATATGTATATATGTGTATATATATATATATGTGTGTGTATATATAATACAAAATTTTAATTAATGACGAAATACTTGTGAACTTCCCCTACACTCTTTCACATGTGCTATTAATATACAATAGCAAAGGTAATAGTCGAGTGATAAATGAAATCGGTACTACTGGGCCGATCTCAATTGCGAGCCTGGTAAACTTGTGCAGAGGACCGCATCTGAACTGCAGGCTGATAAAAATATTTGGAGGACTGTATCTGGATTGAGGCAAGGTAAAACTGTCCTGAGGGCCGTATCTGGAGAGCGGGCAGGTTAAACCTTTCGGGTATATATGGTCTGTAATAATAAAAATATTTGGATGAAGTATATGGAGTGTGGGCCGGGCAAACCTGTCCGAAGAGTCGTATCTGAACTACGGTCCTGATAAAAATTTGGAGGGGCCCTATCAGGTCTGCATACCAGAAACCGGGTCCAAATCTGCCCGCAAGACCGTATCTGAACTGCTGGTTGGTTAAACTGATCTAGAGGGCCGGGCCTGGTCTGCGGGCCTGATACATATATTTGGTGGGCCTGATAAAAATATTTGGTGGGCCATATTTGGACTCCGGGCTTGAGATCAATCTATTCACCATTGTAGTTTATATATTGGCATCGCTAACAATGTGAAAACGTAACTCAAATTAAAAAAACATTCAGTATTAGACTCATTGCATCGCTAACTTTTAATAAAAAAATTTGATGTCGCCAAGAAGAGCAATAAAAAGCCAAAGCAATCAACCAAACTGAGTTTTTGCGTAGCAGTCACGTGACTACTAGCCACATGTTGGTCCCACTTTTTGAAGTTCTTAATAGCGATGCTCAGTCTACTCATATTTCACGTCTATGGCCGGGAATGCCAGCTCAGATGTTGACCTTGTCATCTGACAGTTAAAAATATGATCCTCGGCAGGTATATTAATCAACGTCACACTGGAGCAATACAATGGGCTATTAGGGACGTTCCGGGATCAAACCTGAAGGGAAACATCTGAGGACAACACCACGTCATTTTCAACCACGGTCAGATGATGAGGTCTCATCTGAGCTGTGGCGCCCCATTCTACAAGCTTCCACACCACACGAAGCTCGTCGTGCTTCATTGGGTCCACTGCGCTATCAACCTTCGAGATGAAGGTTTCAGAGGTTCAATTCCTGTCAGGTGCATTCCTCCCTGGGTGTATTTCTCTCTTCTGTGTCAGTAAAACTTTCATTGTATGTGTCTGTTACTTGATGTTGTATGTCTTGTGTCTGGCGCAGCACGGCCAAATATGGCCCTTGCGCCATAAAAACCTCAAACCCACCATCCACACCACGCCAACGTGAGGACTCTTGAAGCCACGACCGATTTAACTTGAACCAGCCCCCTTTGTACTCGACAGTCCTTGTTGTATACAAACTGACAACCCTCCGGTTGCTAATCCGTTACTCTTCGAACCGAGCTACTCCGGCTCATGTTGTCCTCTGATCTTTCCCTTCGGAGTCGATCCCAGACAGTCGCCAATAGCCCGTTGTGTTACTACAATGCGACGTTAATTAACTACCAACCTACCTATATTCTAAAATTGGGGTTGCTATAGCCCGATTGGAAGAGTAGCCGAATTTTCCATCGGGAACATTCGAACTCGGTCTAGCCAAAGGCAGGTGTACGCGGGAATACGCAAACGAGCCACCGCGGCTCGCTTTTTTAAAATGTGTGATAAGTGCAATATTTGTAATTACTACGTTATTATAGGTAAAAATACACTGCGGACCACATTTAGATAAAATTAGAAATAGCTCTTGGCCTTGAAATTTTTTTATCTTATTCTGTCAAAGCACCTTATGTGTGTGTGTGTCAGATGGATTTTACTTCTACTGTCCAAATGCTTTCGTAGGATATATATCGGTTACCTCAAAATGTTATTCATCGCCGATTTTTGGCAAAATTCTAAGTTTAAATCTAATTGGGCATTGACCAATCAATCATCATTTATCGATTCGGAATTCATTCTTTGGAATTGTTATTGGTGATGTGCTGCAATCGTATTCATATAACAAGCTAGGGGACGCCATGTTTGAAATACTTACAGGGAACACGTTCCGCCGCAGGAACATTACCGCCACCTACATTTAAGTTTGACAGAAAATTCCTCTTAGCCTTTTCGATGCAGGCTTTATTTCTACTATTAACGAGAAAAACTCACAGAATTCTGTAAAAAAAGCAAACATTAACCATGATACGCTTATCTGTTACTTTTAGGCTATTGGATACGAGCCAAACTGATATTATGACTGTTTATGCGAAGAGATTGATTAAAGGTTCGAACAAGTAGATCTCAAACACCGAAAACATGTCTAAAGAGAAAATATTCCGTGTTTTTAAACGGCTCGATTACGTGATCAACCCTTTGGGAATTTCGAAAAGAGTATTTTTTATATGCTGACAAGGTAAGTGTTACTTCAATTTCGAAATGTTCTTTAAAGGTAAACAAACAGAACAGCAGCATATAATCAGATCTAATGCAATAAACCATTTGAGAAAGTTTCCTACCTTGGATAAAAATAGCTTATTCTCAATATTAGATGTAGTTTGATTAGCTTTGTCCCAAAATTTTAAAAGTAAGCTTACGGGAAGCCTATTGAATTTATTTTAGCTAAAAAAGGGCTTTATTAAGAACCTCCCACATTATTTCTGCTTTTTCTATGTTCTTTTTAAAGTGATGCAATTTTGGTTACATAAGAATGTACAATTGTGCGTGGGTTTCTTTTACGAGCTTGTTTTTATACTGCTTCGCTGTATCACTAAAATAGTTCGTATAAGCTGTTTTTAGCACTTCCCTTGTGATCTAATTTTTCTTCACTTGTTTTTGTAGTGCTGTAAGAAGCATTAAGAAGCATAAAAATTTCATACGACCTAAACATTTAATTGACATTCTTTCCATCCGCAAAACATGTTCAAAATTAAGGATTATGGATATAGTAAATGCACATATACGCAAGGAAAGATTTCACTAACTACATAGAAGAGAAATACAATCAGGGAGGAATCGAACCAGCCCCGCCTAGCACTTACAAATAAGAACAATAAAAAAGTTGACCTGTCAGCAATATCCAGGCTCTGGTTCATGTTGGCGTGGTGTGGAAGTTTGGCGAGTGGAGTGCCAGCTTAGGTGTGACCTCGTCATCTGACCGGGGTTCAAAATTACGTAGTGTTGTCATTGGAACTTTCCCTTCGGGATTGATCCCGGAGTAACCTATTGTGTTGCTCCAATTCGACGTAAATTCAACTACCAGCCTACCTCTAATCATTGAGCTTTGGTGAAAATTTGGTAGCAGATACAATTTCCACGGGTAATCTTGATTAAAAACTAATTTTGGAAAGAAATACTAAAACATAATATAAAAAATAAACGTTGGTTAACGTCTCTCCCACAAAACAGGTAGACAGAAACGTTACGCGACTATTTGGGGGACATTTTCCTTGTTCATCCTGGAACACTCAAATATGGCTCGACTTCCTTAAAAACCATTCAAGACTATAAGAGCATCCGCTTTAATACTCATAATTGTTGATATCAGGTACGATTTTTAAAAATGACTTCCTTTGCATCCAATTATGAGTCTTTATGATTTTATAGTTTGGAGAGTTGGGTGCCAGCTCAAGTGTGACCTCCTTATCTGACCATGGTTCAAAATTATGTGTTGTCCTCGACTCTTTCCCTTCACGTCATCTGACCGTGGTTCAAAATTACGTGGTGTTGTCCTCGGATCTTTCCCTTTGGGATTGATCCCGGACCGTCACCAATAGCCCGTTGTGTTGCTCCAGTGTGACGTTAATTGAAATAACAATAACAATAACTTTCCCTTCAAGGGTTGATCCCAAACAGTCAAAAATAGCCCGTTATGTTGCTCCAGTTAATTAAAATACCTACCTGCCAGGCTCTGGTTATTACATAAATATTTCTGCCATTCCAATGAATGATATTTGAATCATTCAGAAAAACATATTGATTGTGCTATGATTATTTTGACACCTAGTTTACTGGTAATATTACTGGGGCCGCGGTAGCCCGGTCGGAGGAGTAACAGACTAGCAACCGGAGGGTTGCAAGTTCGAATCCAACCAAAGACCGTCGTGTACTAAGGGGGCTGGTGCACGTTAAATCGGTCGGGGCCTCAAATGTCCTCACGTTGTCGTGGTGTGGAAGTTTGGCGAGTGGGGTGCCAGCTCAGGTGTTGCCTCGTCATCTGACCGTGGTTCAAAATTACGTGGTGTTGTCCTCGGATCTTTCCCTTTGGGATTGATCCCGCACCGTCACCAATAGCCCATTGTGTTGCTCCAGTGTGACGTTAATTGAAATACCCCCTTTCCCTTTGGGATTGATCCCGGACCGTCACCAATAGCCCGTTGTGTTGCTGGCCAAGTGTGACGCAAATTAAGATACCTACCTACTGGTAATATTACTAGCGTATTTTAGAAACCTCAGACTTATATACTTCTATTGAATCGGGAGGACAAAACATTGTCTTATCTACATTTATTTTCTCTTGAATTAGTAAGAGATTAAAACTGATACCAATGGTCATTTCCTAGAATGCCTCCGGGCCGCGGTGGCCCGGTTGGAAGAGCAACGGACTAGCAACCGAAGGGTTGCGAGTTCAAATCCAGCCAAACACCGCCGTGTACAAAGGGGGCTGGTGCACGTTAAATCTGTCGTGGCCTCAAATGTCCTCACGTTGGCGTGGTGTGGAAGTTTGGAGAGTGGGGTGCCAGCTCAGGTGTTGCCTCGTCATCTGACCGTGGTTCAAAATTACGTGGTGTTGTCCTCGGATCTTTCCCTTTGGGATTGATCCCGGACCGTCACCAATAGCCCATTGTGTTGCTCCAGTGTGACGTTAATTGAAATTCCCCCCCCCCCTAGAATGCCTCCAGGAAAATACGCAGCCAGAGATGTTCGAGTCGATCTCTTGAGTGCTGGTTTCGGACTCGGTTCCTGGATTGCCATGACAGGGCTATGGGTAGAGCTGCCCGTGCTCGTTCAAAGACTGCCAGAAGGATGGACCCTTGCCTCCCAACTCGCACTCATCCTACAGGTGCGCTTTTTTACATTCTTTTGTTGCTTTAACACTCTGAGCTTCACAAAATTTCGTAGTAGTTCCTCGCGAGATTAAAGTAATTTTCTGTCAAGCAAGTCATTTCTAATCAAGCTTTTCTGACCGGGGTAGCACGGTTGGTAGCGTAACGGACTAGCAACCGAAGGGTTGCGAGTTCGAATCCAACCAAAGACCGTCGTGTACTAAGGGGGCTGGGGCACGTTAAATCTGTCGTGGCCTCAAATGTCCTCACGTTGGCGTGGTGTGGAAGTTTGGAGAGTGTGGTGCCAGCTCAGGTGTGACCTCGTCATCTGACCGTGGTTCAGAATTACGTGGACCGTCGCCAATACGCCGTTATGTTGCTCCAGTGCGACGCTAATTTAAATACCCCCATTACTTGATAATGTATGTCTTGTGTCTGATGCAGCATGGCCAAAATATGGCCCTTGCGCCATAAAACCCCAACAAACCAAACCAACCTAGTGATTCCTCGCAGGATTGAAGTCATTTCCTGTCAAGCTAAATGTTGGTGGCTGTAGTGTTTCTGTGGCGGAACATGTTTCCTGTACGTATTCTAATTGCGATGTCATTTGACTTGTTTATGTCAAGAATGGTTATGAATATGATTTCAGTACAGTGGACTCCCTCTTAACCGGCCACTTCGGGACCGGACCCAGACCGGATAACGATTTGACCGGTTAAACCGTTGTTCCCTTAATAGCATTAAAATACACTCCCGAAATCGTTTTTATTAGAATAAAACTAAGTATATAGCCTACTTTATTGTAATATGATATGTATAATTAAGAAAACTTAATCTAGAACTTCCTTTGTTGGAAAAAACTAAACACATATTACTGTAGGCTACTGTATTTACAGTACATAATTGGTTAGTCGCGGTTAAGAGGGAGTCCACTGTACTTTGCCAACAAAAATTTTGAAGAATGAATTCCAAATCGATATCTGATAATTGGTTGGTCAATGGCAATTAGATTAAACTCCAAACGTTGCCATAATGTTGGTAAACAACATTTTAAGGTAACCCATATATGTATCATAAAAAAGCATTTGGGTAGGTTAAAATATGGGAGGGGTGGGAGAGCTAATGGATTTCAAGAGTCGATTTCTGTTTCAAAGGTCAGGTTGCAAATTCTCATGTCCTGAGTCAAGATTTATGAATCCAGTTTCAATAAATTCACTGAGGATAAAACTTAAACAAAATTTAATAAGGTGACATTTAAAATTAAAATACAATTCCTCTTCATTTCGCGGTCAAGATTATAAGCGTCATTATGCTTCCATTGTTACAGTTCAACTGATTGGCGCAAGAGCGCCATCTACCGTCATTACGGAACACCATATATGTATCATAAGAAAGCATTTGGTAGTTTGGTTTGGTTTTTGGGGGTTTTATGGCGCAAGGGCCATATTTGGCCATGCTGCGCCAGACACAATGCAATATCAAGCAATTGAAATAAGACGTACAATATGAAGTAATTAACACACACACAGTGAAAGCTTTCACTGACACAGAAGAGAGAAATACACCCAGGGAGGAATGCATCTGGCAGGAATCGAACCTGCGCCGCCTACAACTCGAAGTTTGCTAGCGCAGAGGACATACCCGCTGAGTCATGACCGCCCCAAGCATCTGGGTAGAGGAAGAAAATACATTTACTTTTCGTCTGGTTTGTTTGTTTATGTTACCGTGAAGACCGAAATTAGAGAATGCCAATATTCTCCGGTGAATGTCGACACAAGCCAAATACGTCGGTGAAAGACCGAATATTTGGTTATATTCTTATGCATTCGGACCATCGCCGGTGTATGTCGACAAGCACAGATAAGTTCTAGTGGGGGTCGAAACGAGAAGGCGGAGAGGCCACAGCCATAGAGGCCTCTCCGCCTTCAGTTTAAGTTGTTGCAATAAATAAGATTGTATAACGTTAATCACATAACTTATGTGTAAGTTTATTGGTATTATTTTCTTTTCTCATTTATAATGTACTGTTCGTTTTAGGTTCAACAGTTTATGTACATGTGCTGCTACTTAAGCTTTCTCCTATTTTGACAGATATCATGTTTTAATAATAAAGTATGATTTTAAAACTTGCATTTTTGTCTTAACGCAACAAAAATATTTTATTCGACATTCACCATCAGTGCATGCTGAATGTCGACATTTACCGGTGTAAGTGGGAAATAATGATATGTAGCAAATATTTCGGGCATACACCAAGCGACTATGTGAATGCTGCCATTCATCCGGAGAATATCGATATTTGCCAGGTATCGGTCTTTCACAGTAACATTTACACTGCAAATCCCTCTCATAGGAGGAGTAATTTGATTCTAACCTACTCGGAGAGTGATATACTTTTAATGTGTGTGAGGCTGAGTAGAAATGCAGTGTGCAGGATCTATGTAATGGTGATTTATGTTTGTCAAATGCAGATAGCGAATATAGGCCCTGTGCTGTATGGGCTGTTTCATCACTGGTGGCCCAGGTTGGTGACAGAGCGAGCAGCGACCCATTTTCAGCTGGCTGTCGGTGCTGTATCGACCCTTTTCCTCGTTTTCATGTGGTCCTGGACTGTCAGTGGCATCAGCGTTTTCTTTTTCCTACTCTCGTTTGGACTCTCCCTGGTGGATTGCACGTCTTCGGTTGTTTTCCTGCCTTTTATGGCCAACTTCAGGTGATATCGGAATTTTTCATTTATTTTCCCATGAGACATTTTCTGTCTGGCTAAATGTTTTTTTAATTTCTAGCAGTAGTACTTGATACAAAGTTGGTTGGTTTTGGGTTTTATGGCGCAAGGGCCATATTTGACCAAGCTGTGCCAAACACAAGACAGACATTGTCAAGTAACTGAAAAGAAATGGAGAGAAAAAAGAGAAAGATCGTTTGGGCATCCTTGGGTCGTGATCCACATGTTTACCAGAGGCAGTAAACCTCATGGGAAAAGAATAGATCACTAGGTACCTAGGATTCGTGAAACCCGTACACACCTAAAGACGATGTGTTCCCTAGGGGCTTGATACAACGATCATTCTCTAGTGCGCAGACGAATCACCATAACAGAGATAATATAGAAAATACATTAAAACCCAGGAACATGACATTTAAAGACAAAGGAAAAAAGCTAAAATTTAAAAGTAAAAAGAAAACTGGTTTTAAAAGGTCAACAAGACTGCATGACTCGTATCATCTCCCTTGATCGCCAATCTTTTCATAATTATTTCCCACCAATGTCGTGCTGTTCTCAAAATGGGTTGTATCTATAATAACTCCTTAGGTAGAAAATTAAATCTAAATAAATATTTAGCCATGCAGTCATGTCTCGTCTCCATCTAAAGAACTACGACAGCATGGCGTCCTTGTTACTATTTTTGGGGGATTTTATGGCCCAAGGGTCATATTTGGCCATCATGGTGTCTTGGAGAATGAGAGCTAAACGTAGGTGGTAGAGTTTCTAGGGGAGATGCGGTGTTTCCTGAACGTAATTCGAACGGTGTCGCACTTTTCGAATAGCATTTGAGCATGTCGCCCACACAAATTTCAAATAATGAATTCAAAATGAATATTGATAGTTCAATTGTTGATTATTCAATTAGATTAAACGCCAAATGTTGCCAAAACGGCGATAAACTATATTTTAGCGTAACCACGATATGTATCATGCAAGAGCATGTAGATAACTGGAAGTAAAATACCTGTCATCCGCCTAGTTTGTTTTACACTCAAAATTCCTCTCATACACCAAATCCTTTATTATTATTATAGGCCTGATATTATTCTTTCGAAATAAAAATGAATTATAAGAATTACTTTTTCACTTAAATTTAAATATCCAAAATGTGAACAATTGGAATTGAAAAGAAAGACAATTTTAAGATTACGTAGGTTATTATAAGAAACGAAACTTATAATTAAGGCTTAAAATTTGTCGATTGTATCCCTAATGCCTTTTCAATTATATTTTCCCCTAGTAATTCTATTTTTTTCTTTTGAAAATGAATTAGACTTTCCAAGAAGGTAGGTAGATATTTTAATTAGCGTCGCACTGGAGCAATACAGCGGGCTATTGGCAACGGTCCTGGATCAAACCCGAAGGGAAAGAACCGAGGACAGCACCATATAATTTTGAACCACGGTCAGATGATGAGGTGAACACCTGATCTGTGTGTGTGTGGAACCCCACTCTCCAAACTTCCACAACAAACGTGAGAACATTTGAGGCCACAAGAGATTTAACGTGCATCAGCCCCCTTTGTACACGACGGTTGGATTCGAACTCGCAACCCTCCGGTTGCTAATCCGTTACTCTTCCAACCGGGCTACCGCGGCCCGACTTTCCAAGAAGAGTTTATTCACTAAAAATTAAATTTGAGTTTATTGTACACCAGGATCTAAAAGGATGTCGTCTCCTTAACGTTAAAAACTTAATAGCTTGAGGCATTTAATTATCTAAAATCCGATTGAATATTACTTCTTGCTTGGCACGTATTCAGAAAGTGATTACAGAGTCCCTATTTTCTCTATTCCAACCAAAAGACCGTCACACTAAATGAGCGATACGTTTAATGATTTTTTGACTATTTTCAGAACTATTTATGGCCTCTAACCAGTGTAATAAAACGGGACTTCTATTGCCGCTGATTAAATTGGCTTCAGTGTATATTTTTTGTTTCTTAACCCTTAACCCTCCTGATGGTTTATATTCACGTCGAATACTGCTCTGCTGTGGGCAGCGTCTGGTGCAAAAACCTATTCCAAAATGTCACTAGTTCTGGGCAAGGGACGGGTTCCTAGTTCGAATCCAACCAAAGACCGTCGTGTACAAAGGAGCTGGTGCACGTTAAATCTGTCGTGGCCTCAAATGTCCTCATGTTGGCGTGGTGTGGAAGTTTGGAGAATGGGGTGCCAGCTCAGGTGTGACCCGGTCATCTGAACGTGGTTGAAAATTACGTCGTGTTGTCCTCGGATCTCTCCCTTTGGGTTTGGTCCCGGACCGTCGCCAATAGCCCGTTATGTTGCTCCAGTGCGATGTTAATTAAAATACCTATCTACCTTGGTAAGGGACAATTTGTTTTCCCTGCTTGGATATTCATTTCCCCTTGGAGTAATAGGGCAGTTTTGTTTCGACGACATTAGCAAAATTGCATTTGTATCTCGTCATTAGCAAAATTGACGAGATCTTGGACGAGATATATCGTCGAAACATTTAAGCTGAATTGAAATAAGAAGCGCAAAGCGACACGCACAAGCCAATCAGAGGTGCCGAGGCAAGCGACGTTCCTATTCATGTTGAAGTAACTCCAACTCGGATTGGTTCGCATGTGCCGCTTCGCGCCTTGCGCTTCCTATTTGAATTCAGTATCAGAGAGTTAAAGTATTTCGGGGATGGTTCGATCTTTGTGGACCCTTCTTCTAAACACGTCCTCGGTCGCTCATGTCTTGGCGAATAGATATATTTCTTGTATAGTCCAATTCCTTCCCATTGACTCGACACATACCTATCGCCTCGGCAGCAATAACTTTAACAAAAAATCAGGTACGCTGTGCCGCAAGATTTTACGTGAATACGTCTCGTTAGCGCATACTATTTATTTGGGTGTATTAAATGAAAGAGTGAATTCAGTAGTGAATTCCCCCCCCCACACACACAGTGATTATCGAAAGCTGATGAGTTGCTCTTCCGCGTAGACTATGTTCGATGATCCAAAATTCACAGAAAAGTAAAAATGCAATTCTTCGAAAGGTATAGACAATAGCACAATGTGGTTTTCACAGAAATGCACAGAAAGACGTGGGATTTTTTTAATAGCGAAAATTTTATTGCCAGAATAGTTACATTGACCACCGACAGATGGCGCTTCAGTTGTGTTAAAAAGTGGAGCAGCACAGTTCGCGCAACGCAGCTAGGATTACAAATCTCTACTATTATAAAAGGAAGTGTTTGTGGTGTCCAGATGAATCTATAGCACTTACAGCCATGAAATTTGGCACACAGGTGGTTGTCCTAAAGGTTACTGAATGCACCTCGAAGCCCGAGTTTTAAAATTTAATCTATAAATTTTTTAAATTCATTTATTGGCATATTTTTGTGTTATTTGGTTTCCTAAGAATGGTAACAGTTTGAGAGAGACCACACAGCTTGGTAATAAGCCAAAGGAACGGGTTACATGGGAGGAACTATCACGCGACTTCGTGCCGAATTCTATTTACCGAAATGTCCGCAGGTTTACTGTAGTTCCAAATCATTAGGAAAATCATGTTTACTAGCTTGACGCAGTTTATCACGCGTGTGAATATTCAATATGACAGCCGTCATTCACGAGAATGGCCTTCAGACGTAGCACGACACTACACAGCATCGAAAAGGGTGTCAGCTGTAATTCCTGTCAGATGATGGCGAATAGCTTCTTTCAACAGGGCCAATTGCTTCAGCCGACCTCTGTACACCTGTGACTTCAAGTAGCCCCCCAGATCAGGGACCGCTACAGCGCCACCTGTCGGTGACAAATATAACTATTCTGGTTTTAAAATTTTTCGTTATTAAAAAATCCCATTGTCTTTCTGCGCATTTCTGTGAAAACCGCATCGTGCTACTGTCTATACTTTTCGAATTATTAAATTTTTGTTTTTTCTGTGACTTTTGGATCACTCGGTATTTCTTGGCTTTTGGACGACTATGTACCGAAATTGTGAAATTTTTCAACTGCGATAACAAAGTTTCACAACCAACATTGTAGTTGATTTCACTTCTGTTTTAAATCGACAGATCTCGACGTTAGCTTACTGATTTCAAGTTTGCTGGTCACAGTGGAAAGTCGCCAAAACGCCACCCCACTTATCGTGCTCGTGAACTCAACGTCACTAACAAGTCTGTTCGCTCATCTATCGAATCAGTAAGCTGATTTGGTTGATTTGGTTCGCGTTGACAATATGAAATTATTAGACCCAAGTCGATGGCAATTTTTTCGTAACACTCAACTTTCTGTACTGGCCATCTAGTACTGATCTGTTTTTCAAGACGTAATTCATGTCAAAATGAATTTCTAGTTTTGTGAAGGTAGCTAGGTATTTCAATTAACGTCGCACTGGAGCAACACAACGGGTTATTGGCGACGGTCCGGGGTCAAATCCGAAGGAAAAGATCCCAGGACAACACCATGTAATTGTGAATCACGGTCAGATGACGAAATCACACCTGATCTGGCACCCCACTCTTCAAACTTACCACGCCAACATGTGGACATTTGAGGCCACGACAGATTCAACATGCACCAGTCCCCTTTGTACACGACGGTCTTTTGGTTGGATTCGAACTCGCAACCCTCCGGTTGCTAATTCGTTACTCTTCCAACCTGGCTTCCGCGGCCCAGTTTTGTATAGGAAGACTAAATATAGCTTCTGCATACTGCAAAACTGCCTTCTACTGAAGCTGTCCTACTCTGGAAGCTACAGTTCTGCAGCATGGAGAGGCATGTTTTTACAAGTCTGTACCATAAACTGGAAATTTATGTATTTTAATTTTATTATTAGTGGTATTGGAGCGGAGGGCAATATGAATTTTTTGCTTGCTTTCACAACTGACAACTAAATGAGGATTTCGTTTCCCCCAACTATATTTGACAATTTTCAAATTTTCTACTTTTGGGATTAGCAAAACTTGAGAATGCCATTTAGTTTACAAAACTTTTATCAGAAATAGTTTATTGGATAATTCAAATGAGAAAGTGGAAGACTTTTTACATTTTCGACAAGTTTTAACCTTATGAACGTCACGCTTGGCGTGGTGTGGAAGTTTGAAGAGTGGGGTGCCAGATCGGGCATTAATCTCGTCATCTGGGCGTGGTTCAAAATTGCAAGGCGGATATTTCCCTTCGGGATTGATTCCGGACCGTCGTCAATAGCCTTGTGTTGCTCCAATGCGACGTAACTTCAACTACTTACCTACCTGCTTCAAGAATTTCCGATTAGTGTTGATTTGCGAGTAGTTTTGCGGGAGTTTGGAGAGTGGGGTGCCAGCTCAGGTGTGACTTCCTCATCTGACCGTGGTTTAAAATGACGTGGTGTTGTCCTCGGATCTTTCCCTTCGAGGGTTGATCCCGGACCGTAGCCAATAGCCCATTGTGTTGCTCCAGTGCGACGTTAATTAAATACCTACCTACCTGCGAGTAGTGTAGCCCTAAGAACAAACATAAATACTAAATCACCACATTTTTGGTAGAAACAATCCTAGGAAAGATATTGGTCTACGAAGTCAAAACTAATTAGAAGTCATACAAGGATGATTGCAAGTTGGAGAATGAATATAACCTGTGAACCACTCAGAGTGTTAATGTTCTTTTCTCTTTCCCGCAGAGCCTGTTACTTGACTCCCTACCTGGTCGGGGAAGGCCTGAGTGGTCTTGTGCCAAGTCTAGTCGCCATTGCTCAAGGTATCGAGAACCCAGAATGCACAAATGTGACAAGGGTCACATATTCAGAACAAATGGGCACCAACGTCACCTCTTACGAGCTGCTTCCTGAAGTGAAAGAACCACGATTTTCACCGGAGTGGTTTTTCGCCATTTTGCTGATCATGGTGCTCTTTAGTTGGCTGACATTTGTTCTACTGGACAAACTTCCTTTGTGTCAGAAAGAAAAAGTATGGCTTTTTCCAAGATTATAAAAGTAATCCGTGAAAGGAATTGTCCTATATTCGTATAATTGTTTAAATAATTATCTCTAAATCAGATGCATATTTCTTTATGGCATAATTATTATCTAAGATAAATACTTTATTTGAATCATACACGCGTTTTGGTTGACAGATAAAATTAATCATTTTTAAATTCTACAGCTGTAGTTTTCAACCTTTGCTTTTTCGGCTCGGTAAAAGCTCTTCATAAGACAAAGGCCCGATCCCAACAAATTTACTTGTAAATGTTTTTCCAATTTATTTTAATCTCCTCAGGGGCACATCTTCTTTGGGTGTGCACATGCTTCACGAACATGAATTACCCTAGCGATCTATTATTTTCCTATGGGGCTCTTACAGTCTCTGGTTAATATGAGAGTCGCGAACCCAGGTTGCCTAAGCGATCTTTCTCTTCTTCCTTCTCTCCATAATTACGTAACATTGTCGGTCTTGTGTTTGGCGCAGCTTGGCCAAATATGATCATTGCGCCATAAAACGAATCTTTTAAAGTCCATGCACTAAACTAACATAAGTATTAATTATGGAAAAATCATTACGAGTATTAGTAAATTTATGTATGCGGTGTGGCATGTTGATAAGTATAAAATTACATTTAAATTATCTATCAATCATTGAACTAATGAAATCTTGTAGCGTATTGTATTTTTCTCAGGACAACAATAAATTAGTATGTGCTGATTTTATCGACACCATACCTCATTCTGAACACCAAAAATTTATATTTGTTGTGTCCCAAACATCTTCATCACGAGATTTCTTAACATTAAAATTGAACAAAATCCTGTGTCTCTTATTCATATTACCCCCAAGGAGTTTCGACGAGATATCTCGTCCATCAAGATCTTACCAATTTTGTTAATGATGAGCTATCTTCTCATCAAGATATTGCCGATTTTTTTATGACGACGAGATCAAGCTCTGGTCAGTATCTCGTCAATCAAAATCTGGTCAGTTTTATTAATGACGAGATACCTAGTCGAGATTACCAGAGTTAAAAAGAGGAGTACTAAATATCTCGTTTGCCCCTCGCTAACGGTTGAGAATGAAATGGATGGAAGTATTGAAACAGATTAAATGGCTAAAAGTATAAACTAGATAAGACGTATAGACTCAATTTACTTGTCATTTTATAGAATACGTTTTATTCGAATCAATCGATTGCATTTGCGTTAAGATATCAAATAGGATGTCGAAAGTTCTTTGAATCAGCCTCGGATGTCTCATTCATTACTGACGTTCCGCACTTTGTCAAATCAATAGAAATAAGCTCGTTACATTATTAAAATATTGGCTTCTAGACTCTAAGGAATGGTAAAAACGCAATTCGATTATGAAGACGCTTCAATTGCGTTTCCACCTAATTTGAGCCAGGAAACATTTTTGTGCATTTTAGAGGGTCTGCATATACAAATGACAACGAATACGGCGATTCTATGATCGAATAACCGAATATTGCACCTCATTTGGATGTTTTTGTCAAAGCTAAAAAACGACTGCTCCACTTGAATGTTTGAGTGCTTATAGTTTAGTCGTCAAAAAATATTTACCCGGAAATCGTTAAATATAGTAAACATAAAGGTACATTTTTTCTTCCTCCGAATGACAAGAGATTAATCGATACATAAGACAAAAAATTTATAAGAAAAATGAGAGGCAACATCTCCGGCAATGTAGTTCAGTAACTATTTTGGAGCTCAAATATTTTTTTAGATATAATTATTTTCTAACCATATGATAAACTATTCAAGTTTTTATGGCTGTTTGAGTTAATATGCTAAGCAAACTAAATTTCGCTCAGTTTTTAATTACTATGTATGAGTTTATTTTTAGATTACCATTGTCTGATGCAATCTTCGATTAATTTTCAAGTAGTTTTCGATTTAAAAACTGAGCAAACAAAATTTCTCGTAATTTTAATTACTGTTTAATCAGTGACTCCATCATCATTTAATTCAAGTAAATTTGTTTAATTTATGTTAAAAGGAGGAAATGGCAATTTATAGAACTAAATTTCCTCGTCATTATTGAATATCCTTTTATTCCCGTTTTAATTTCTACTGAAAATAATTGGATTATATGTAGTAACATTGCATATAATCGAAATATATAAATTGAATGAAATAACCAATTATCGACACATTCCTTTTTCATGCAAACGAGTTTGTTTTAATGAACTGAACTTTAATTCATATAAAAAAGGAGTTTTCTATAACAGTATCAGATTAAATTCTTCAAATGCCCGCTCATTAAAAGCATGCATTACTTGTTATCCCTCAAAACACGAGTTATTTTAACTTAACGTTCTCATTTGAAACAAGCATTGCAAACGTTGGGAAGATTGGAAAGAATGATTAGATTATTTGCTTTAGTTTATTCTTTCTCGTCTTTTCATTATTTTAATGGGGCGCTGGAAGAGTAACGGACTAGAAACTGGAGGGTTGCGAGTTCGAATCCAACCAAAAGACCGTCGTGTACAAAGGAGATTGGTGCACGTTAAATCTGTCGTGGCCTCAAATATCCTCACGTTGGTGTGATGTGGAAGTTTGGAGAGTGGGGTGCCAGCTCAGTTGTTGCCTCGTCATCTGACCGTGGTTCAAAATTACGTGGTGTTATCCTCGGACCTTTCCCTTCGGGATTGATCCCGGACCGTCGTCTACAGCCCGTTATGTTGCTCTAGTGCGACGTGAATTAATTACCAATTACCATTATTTTCTTTTCTTAGTATTTGTATTCAACAGATTAAAGCAAACAACATATGATCTAGAAGTATAGTGCCTTCAGGGCATATCTGCTTTAGGTGTGTACGGACTTCACGGTCCCGAGGTATCCTAGTGCTCTTTTATTTTCCTATGGGGTTTACTGTCTTTCGTAAACACGGAGGTCGCTCTGGATACCCAAGGGAACTTTTTCCACTTTCATCCAACTACTCTATCCCTACACACTCCTTTTCCCTTTTACGACAGTTTTTACTTGACGTTGTCTTTTGTTTGGTGTAGCTTGACCAAACATGACCCTTGCGCCATAAAACCTAAAAACAACCATTAGTATACTAACACCAACTTTGGGAAATTAATGAAGGGGCAAAGTCAGATCCCAATTGTTTCACATATATGTGTGTGAATTGTCGGAATTATTTGTTTGTACGGTTAATTTTCACTGTTTTGTGTGAGAGACATTTTATGTCAAGCTGACTATAGGCGGTAGTAGTGTTTCTGCGGCAATAAGTACTGTACGTATTCTGGACATGACGTCATTGGGCTTGTTTTTCCGAATACGATTTCAGCATTCAGGAACTTATTTCATCAATACGAAATAAATTACGAATTGATGTATGAAAGTTGATTAGTCAAAATCATATAGATTAAACGCCAAACGTTTCCAAAATAGCAATGCACTATATTTAAAATTGATGCTCTTGCTCGATATGTATCATGTGAGAGTATTTGGACATTAGTAAAATTTTCACAGACCGTCTGATTTATTTGTTGACATTGAAAATACTTCTTAAATTTGTTACATTTATCTCTCATGATTAGCGATTGTGAGCCTCAATCATAAAAAGTATTGGGCGAGGGGTGACGGAACTCTAAATGTTGGCGCCACTTGAACCCTGATATAGTGGTCATTTCACTTAAATCAGTGAGGTCAAGAGACCCTGTAAATTTAGCTACCAATATTATCTACATATCTGTAATATTTATGAACGTTTGAACAGTAAACGTTACTTCTGCACTATGCTTTATTTCAATTTTGAATAAAAAAATAATTGGGGAGGGCAAAGCGATCGGGCCACTAGTATTTGTTATCCTTGAATAATCATTGACTTTGTGGAAGTCAAAACCATTCATTCAAAGACCTACTTCTAACTCTATTTATTATCAAATTTATCTAAATTGTTATAGTAGGCACATGCAATATTGTATAGTTGATCGATGTTTTTGTACCTTTTCAGGTGAATTACGCTATGAAAAAAGAACACGTTCTTAATTGCTACGAGATGAAAGAACAAAGGTCACCTACCAACTGTTCAGACGGTAGATGTGAACAGATTTCCAATCATTCCAGACAAGAATATTTGTATTTATTGTTTTTGCAAGGCTGGGCTTCTATCGCCACATTTGGAATTTTCCCAGCAATTCAGGTACTGGAGATTTGAAACATTATCATACAAACAAATTTATATAACTCCCAGTTTCCAATAGTCTGTTTTGAGGCTATGGTTTTGTTATAGGTAAGTTGCCATATGCTACAACATTCATAAGTACCAGTAGGCATCCCTTCTGCACTATGCTTTATTTCAATTTTGAACTAATTCAAGACATTAGTTTGCGGGAAATAAAGGAATGACGGCAAAGAGGTAAAATATATGATATGAAAATAAACATATTTTTCTTTTGTATCTGACGTCTCACCACTATCTATAATATCTCCTGAAAAAATATACTTAATTTCTCTTGAAAAACAGTACAGTAATTTTTGTCTGAAATTAATACAAAATTATTAAATATAAATATACTGCATTGAAAAACATGCTATTTTTCGTTATATCAATTGACTGGAAGAAAATCAAACAGTTAACTTAATTATGGAGGACAATGGTTTAAAATAAAATGTGTGGATGTTTAAGATAAACTTTTACAAAATTGTATTACGATCGATCGTTTAATTGCATGGATTAAATCAATTCATAGCAAGTCAAACGAAAGGCTAATGATAAAAAGTATAAATAAAAGTTTGTCAAACGTGAAAACAAAAATAATTTCTTGTCGTTAATGAAGGAGAGCCATTTAAAATGAACATATAAATAATTTAGTTTTGTTGCCTAAGTAAAACAAATAAAAGCAGAAATCACTTGATATCATTACCATGTTAGAACAATAATAAATGCAACATAGAAGACAGTAAATAACTGAAAATTTGGATAAAAATTAATAAGTACAGTTTAAGTAATTGAAAAAAGAAATATTTAATAGGCTGAAAAATAAATGGGGTAGGTAATTAATTATAACGTCTCCTTGGAGCAACACAACTGGTTACTGGAGACGGTGCAGGATCAATCCCAAAGGGAAAGATCCGAAAAATAAATTGCAAAATTTAATGCTACTTAGATAAAAAAATATTCATGTAGGATTGATTAATACTGGAAACAGAGTGTTCAAAACACACTGATGAAGAAATCTGAGTGCTTATTAGTAAATGAAAGAGTCTGGTCCACACACAATGATCTCTTCTTTAGGTGGCATGGTTCAAAATTACGTGATGTTGTCCTCGATCTTTCCCTTCAGCTTTGATCCCGGACCGTCACCAATATCCATTTGTGTTGCTCCAGTGGGAGGTTAATTAAATACCTACCTTTAGGTGGCAGTAATTTAGTCACCCCCAAGAAGATTGGCTAAGAACCCATCTTTTTAAAGGCTGGTGTTAAAGGTCGAGTCTGGAGCGTGTGTGCTTTCATGGTTTTCCCAGGCTGTGCACAAATTCATTAACTCCCTTTAAAATCCCCTATACGGCGTTAGGTAGTTACTTAACGTCGCACCGGAGCAATGCAACGGGTTATTGGTGACGGTCCTGGATCAATTCCGAAGGGAAAGATCAAGGACAACGCGTCGTAATTTTGAACCACGGTCAGATGACGAAAACAACATCTGAGCTGGTACCCCACTCTCCAAACTTCCACATCACGCCAACATGAAGACATTTGAGGCCACGACTGTTTTCACATGCACCAGCCACCACGTACACGACGGTCTTTGGTTGGATCTTGTTTCGAACTCGCAATCCTCCGAGCAAATACGGAGGAGCCGTCGTGGCACAGTAGGCTTTCCCACTGCACTAGCAACATGCGATGCAGAACAAGTTCGATTCCTGTAACCTATCCTGGGTGTATTTTTCTCTTCTGTGTCAGTAGAACTTTCCTTGCTTGCTTATGACCATTGCTTGGCGTTGTATGTTTTGTGTTTGGCGCAGCATGGCCAAATATAGCCCTTGCGCCATAAAATACAACCAAAACAACCCCGATGAGGCATGGTTCCGTGTACTCGAAAAGTCAAACACTGTAGATGTATTCTCAAATATGGGATGGGTAAAATTAAATGCTTCAAAGCTAAAACACATACCAGCATACAAAGAAAAATAGACGAAAATCGATAGCTCTATCCATGCATACATTAGAAAAAGTATTTCGATTTTTGATTAAATAAGTTCTTTTCGCCTTATACCGTTTCTTATTTGAAATGTATGGTGGTACTTGTTTTTAAAATATAACCGTGGAATGGACTGCGATTGCATTTTTTTTTGTAATTATAACGTCACTATTCTTTCAAAATGAAAACGATGATTTTTTTTCTATTCGTTACTGATTCTAATATGTATATTTTCTAACTTATATTCTATTTTAAAATATGAACATATTATTTTAGATGTATGAATCCTTATCTGTTGTTTGTGGAAGGCAAAACTTAATTTAAATAACTGAATTTTTAATTTTATTGAGTCAATGTTATTTAACTGCTCAAATTTATTCCCCTTAGATTATATTTCCTCACGAAGGTGGGTATATTTATATGTAATAAAGGGGAATTAAAAAAATCCCATGTGAATAAGATATTAGCTTTATTCAAAAAAAATTATTACGAGTGCTTTTACAGTTTACAGTGTTTTAGGAAACTAAGAAAAAGATATATTCAATTTCTGAGAGATCCTTCTTAGTTGCAATTCACGAAGTATATAATAATTTTAGCTTTTAGTAAAAATAATATTCATCATTATTCAGCTAAATATGTTCAACCCGTGAGATAAAATGAATATAAATTTATTTAAAGGGCACAGTACCATTAAGTATTCAAATCAGGAGGAATATCAGCCTAATTTCGAAAAACTATCTCCTAAAATTTGCTAGTATCACAGTGAAACTTCAAACAGCATTTACGTACACTCCTATAGGTTAATATTTTAAATTTAAGTTATATTATATTTGACTTTACATAAACGCAATCTACAAGACAAATATGTATTCACAAGGACAACTGGCGTGCAACTTTCCGAGTCCATCTATGCGTTTCAAGCAAAATAATGACTGAAATGAGTAACAGAGTACTTATATTTTTACTTGAAACTAAAAATTGTAACTCAAGTAATACAAAAATATGAAATAGTCAATCAATATTTCACTTAATCCACTTTTAGCAAACTTTCTCTCAAATTATATTCAAATTTTTGAATAAAGTTCTTACCTTGATGAAGCTCTTATCTTTAGGCCAAATTTTGGATTTACTCTGAACCTGTAATGATAATTCAGCTTCATTCCTAATATCACGAGTCCAAGTTTAATAGCTTAAGATTTATTAATTAATTGTGCTGAACATTCTCATTCTGACAAAAAAGTGCGATTGAAGTTAAACTGGAAGGGGGGTATTTCAATTAACGTCACACTGGAGCAACACAATGGGCTATTGGTGACGGTCCGGGATCAATCCCAATAAACTGGAAGGATTTAAACTGAAACGGGGGAGTGGGTGTCAGAAAAATCTTAATTGTGAATGAACTGACGCGATTTTTTTAAGCAATATTTCTTTATCAGTATCAGAGCATTTCAGACTTTCTAAATTCAATTGAAAAGTAGATTTTTTCAAGTTTTATAGGTTCTGTGCTCCCTTATAAGAGGGGCGCGGTTGGAAGAGTAACGGACTAGTAATCGGAGGATTGCGAGTTCGAATCCAACCAAAGACCGTCGTGTACAAAGGGGGTTGGCGCTCGTTAAATCTGCCATGGCCTCAAATGTCCTAACTTTGGTGGGGATGTTTGGAGAGGGGGTGCCAGCTCAGGTGTTGCCTCGTCATCTGACCGTGGTTCAAAATTACGTGGTGTTGGCCTCGGATCTTTCCCTTTGGGATTGATCCCGAACCGTCGCCGATAGCCCGGTGTCGTGCTCCAGCGCGACGTTAATTAAAATACCTACCTACCGAGGACAACACAACATGGTTTTGAACTATGGTCAGATGACAAGGTTACCATCTGAGCTGGCATCTCCGGCCCATAGACGTGAAATATAAGTAGACTGGGACTATTGAGAGGAGCTTGAAAAGTGGGTGTGCATTTAACCATACAAGTGGTTTTGACGAGGTATCTCATCTATCAAGATGTGACCAATTTTGCTAGTGACGAGATATCTCATCGTCAAGAACGCCGATTGAATTCTGGATGATGAAGATATTGCTGTGCTTCGATGAGGACGAGATGATCATGTCATTTTTTCTAATGACATGATCATTAGAACTGATTTAAAGTGCATCTTTCCCCTTTGCACACGACGGTCTTTGGTTGGATTCGAACTCGCACCCCTCCGGCTGCTAGTCCGTTATCCTTCCAACCGGGCTACAGCGGCCCGACAACCACCAGGAGGGTGGACATTGTATCGACGAAAAATTCCTTTTTGCATTTCTTTACTGTCCCCTTTATATCCACATACTTAGTCGCTTCTGCGTTCAGCAGCGTTCTGATCTAACGCCGAAACCATTTCATTGTCCCCTCCACTAATGAACGGTACTCGAAAAATGTTATCTTCAATGTTCTGTTTGGTGCAACCGAAACAGAAGTCAATGGGAATCTACAAATAGTTAGAAGGATTTCCTTCAACGTCAAGCCAACCTTGCAATTCCCTCGCCTTCATTCAGGACATTTCTGCGCGAGCCTCTAATCCAATCAGACGACATTCTTCTGGTTCTTCCTTGCCCCTTTGAACCTAATTAACTCGATAGTCTTTGATTAGTTCATTGCCTTTTTTCTCCATTCCCTTTCAGTCGAGGGCTAATATCTTACTTTCCACCCTCTAAACATTCGGAGTAGGTATGTTCTTTAATCCCGAAGATCCAGGAAGTTTGTTTACTATCGCGTCTGTGGAGGATTCGGTCGTTACTTCTGCTCGGAAGTCAAAAAGTGACGTGATATATGAAATGTGGGACTTTATATAGATGTCGCCCATTATATCCATGAAAGGAAATAAATATGCGATCAGCAACATTTGTTGATAATTAAATAATCCGCGAGATGAATATATTTTGAAGCTCTGCAACTTTTCTAAGGAGGTCATATACTTTCGTGAATAAATTCCCTTGATCTTTTCCATAAATTAAGGGACAAATATTTCGTTTGATATTCTTTCTCGGGTAACAGTTAAGTACACGATGCACACTTGGGGCAAAGGATTTTTTTGTCGTGAAGAGAAATGGCGCAAAAGGTTTGGAGTAGATTAAGGCTGAATTCAACTACAGAAATATTCGAACGCTTCGCCTTGAAATTCGAAATGGGCGGTTCTTTTCATCTCATGTCCCACATAAACTAATCATTAAAATTCTGCGGCAACACCAAAAATTATATTTTTTGCAGATCTGACAAAAAATGTATATAATTTTGATTGATCTACAAAAAATAATAGTGATTACTTGCGTGTTTTACTCCAAAACGGTTTTTCTAAAAGATATCTGAAAAATTTATTTATACCTTGTAAAAAATTACTCAAAATTATGTATACAAATATTACTTGGACATTATTTGTGGAAATTACTTGTCAAAAGTTCAAGACAAAACCGTAGAATCGAAATAAATCTTTCAGAATTTAAAACGTTTCCCCATTCGTTAGGCAACACCAGTGTGCTGCATTTTGAAATTCACTGATCTAAAGCAAAACTTGATTATTGGTGAAAACATCTGTTGCTTTTCAGCACTAGAATGAGTAAGAAAATTTCATCTTTCAACTTTTTAAATCATATACACACATGTCCAAAAATTAAGATTATTTGGTTGTTTGGGGGTTTTATGGCTCAAGGGTCATATTTGGCCAAGCTGCGCCAAATACAAGACAACGTCAAGTAAAGTGTAGCTCTAGTGCGACGTAAATTCAACTACCGTATTTTCGGATATTTGTATAAGTAGTTAGTATTGCTCACCATACAAAATGATTGATGATAATTACTCTGTAGGTTCCTGTGCAATTAGCTCTGTTATCACAAACACAAAGTAAAGTAAATCAAACATGTACTCTGTTCACAAAAAGAAAGGAGGAACCGAATGCAAACAATGTCAAAATTGGTGAATTTTATCATGTGGTAGTACATCTACAAAAACACTACGAATGCCAAACAGGAACAATTTTTTTTGCTCATTTATTCTCGAACTGCTTTGGTTCTGAAGTTCCTAAACTATTGCGAAATGAATTAACCAAAAGAAACAAACCAGATATGAAATTTCCGATAAAATTTGAAAAATATAAGTTAACAAATAATGTTACGCTAGAACGCAACTATAAAAATCACCAATTATTAAGATTCATGCCACAAATGTAGTGATATTGCAGTAAGACTTTTGTATTAACCGAGTGTCTTTTTTCATTGAACACACTATGCTTTGTTAATTTTAAATCGTATGTCTCAGATTAATTAGAGGTCGTTTTGCAAAAAAATATAGTTGAATGACAAACCAAACTAATTTTGATCTCGTGAAAAGTGTGATCATGAAAAACATATAGTTGATCCTTGGATTCAAGAAACGTTTTGGAATAGTCAACTTTTCTTGATGTTATCAGAATTTATCTACATTTATTGATCACCAGTTATTTATTTTTCTTTTGCATACATTCCTTGCAATTGAAGTAATATTGAGGGCTTTCGGAGGTCTGTGATGCCAGTTTTATTCCACTTATATCGAAGGAATCATTCTTCGGCTCTGCTGCTTTGGTAGGACGCATCATCGTTTAGGAAATCGAAATCTTACGAATCATCATACAACTTTTTGATGCTATGCCCTTATATGTATTCAGAGGGAAAACATCTCATAAACATAACTCAAAACAAATCATAAACATCTGAAATGATGGCATTTTATACAAAACAATCTTTCAAGACCAAATGACTATTCATTCCAGACGATAGACAAGTTTTCCGTTGACATTCTCCGCTTTTGAGAGGCACTTTCTGTCAAGCTAAATGTAGGCCATGTTAGTGTTTCGGCGGAGGTACGTGTTTGCTGTAAGTATTCCGAAAGTGACGTCATTTTGCTTGTTTCTTTTATTACGATTTCAGAACTTCGTCAGTAAAATCAAAAATTGAAAAAAATGATAGTAGATTGATCTATGCCAATTAGACTAAACTCCGCCACCAAAACAGCAATAAACTACATTTTAAGATAACCTCAATATGCATCAGTAGAGTATTTGTGTAGTGGAAGTAGAATCTTCGCTTGATGTTTGTTTGCACCACAAATCCCTCTCATACCCAAATTATAGATTTTTCGATTAAAATTATCTCGAAAATCGTTAGCTTTCTCTAAAAAGCCTGCAAATGCTTTTTCTTGAGAAATTTCGAAACAGGTTTTTGGGGCCACGGTATCCAGCTGATAGAGTCGAGGATTAGCAACCGGAGGGTCGCGAGTTCGAGACTAAATCCAATCAAAGACCAGATCATCATATACGTGGGGGATGGTGTTTGTTGAAACTGTCGTGACCTCGAATGTCCTAATGTTGGTGTGGTGTGGAAGTTTGGAGAGAGGAATGCCAGCTCAGGGGTGATGACCTCGTATTCTGACCGAGGCTCAGAACTACTCGGTGTTGTCCTCGCATCTTTCCCTTTGAGATTGATCCCGGACCGTCTCCAATATTTCCCTGTGTCGCTCCAGTGTAACGTAAATTCAATTATCTGCTCAAAAAAGATTCGTTTTCATTTTGTTAATGAGGAATCCATATATTTGTTAAATATATATGTATCAGATTGTGGAATGTGCCGTATACTACGTCTTGAACAAGTTGCACTGAGTTTTTCCTAGGAAGCTTTTTCAATTTTGTTTTCTAATTTTACGACTAGTCCTTGAGGCAGCGTGGATCAATTTGTATTTCGGGCCCCATTACTAAATTATATAAGTGATAGACCCCTCATGGAGATACAGATATGCACATCAAACATTTGATGCGGAAGATTCAGAAATATTTGCATTTTCTGTTTTCTTTTGCACATCTTATACATTTATTATAACTACATTGAAAACACTTATAAATTTAAATTTAGAAAATAGACTTCACATTACCGTACAAAAACTTCCATTTCTCGGGCAACCAAACCTGCGGACCTAGTGACTTACACCGACTGACTGCCAGTGTGCAGTGACTTCCCTTCAGGTTCGTTGGCTGCATTGGGTTTTATTTGGCCATATTTGGCCAAGAGGTGTCAAACACAAGACAGACAACATCAATAATGGACAAACACGCACAATGAAGTTTCACTGACACAGAAGAGAAATACACTCAGGGAGGAATCGAACCTGTGCCACCTACAACGTGTCCTGAGTCGCGCTTCACAAGTCGCCTCGTGTGTCACCCACCTATGAAAACATTAAGACGGGGAGATCTGCAAATCGCGGATGGTCAACCGTCTCGTGCGATTCTGTGAGCCCGTATGACAAAAGTAGTGGAAATGTATTCACTCAGTGGGTCGCATGAGACCCTGGTCGGGATGCTCAAGTTGCCCCGTGTGTCACCACCAAAGAGCAGTTCTGCTTTTAATAATTTTTTAAATCCCGACCACTGACTTCTTCGAACTTCAGCATTACATGGTGCAAACTGACATGTATTTTGAGAGAGCATTCAGTGGATAGTTGTCGATACTCCTAACAAGGACAATCACCAACATCTATGCACTTACAAACCGAGATTCCAACGTAGACAAACCCTATGACCATTATACCAAATAGGGGCTACAAGTGACATGATTATTTGTGAAGAAGCACCGAAGCTCCTAATGCGCAAACCGTCGTTACTCCTAACTGGGACAATCACCGACATAATTCCGCTATGATCACTATACCTGTTATCAGTTAGGCTAGTGATTTTCAATCGGTTTGCCGCAAAAATGTCACTATGCCTTATGTTGGGTTGAAATTGTTAAAATTCTGTGAAACGTATTTTATTTCAATGGTTTAGGTTCGAACTTTTGTCAAGTGTATGTTCACAAATAATTTCAAGTAATATTCGTGTTTTTAATACCCGTATAAATAATTTTAAGTATTATTTTTATATTATAAAGTATCATAAATAAATTGTTTCTCAAAGATTTAAAAAGTCGCTATGAGACAAAAAGGGTAGGTAATTACTGTTATTATTTTTTGTTATTCTATCGAAATTATACCTGTTTGTTTGACAGATCCGCAATACATATATATCTATATATATCTATATATATCTTTTGGTGTGCTGTTTTGGGAAATTCGTGAATTTTGCGAAGAAGCTTATTTGTGCCATGAGATAAAAAGGGTTAAAAATCGCTGAGTTGGGCGGCTAGAACAGATAAGTGACTAATATCATTTATGAAATTCCTATTATTCTTATTATCTTCGCATAAACAAATTCTACTTAGAACTGAAAAAAATATGCCACAAAAAATTGAACAGTTAACTAGTGGTAAAAGTTTTCTGTTCTCTAAGTAGAATTTGCAGAAACAAATTCTACTTAGAACTGAAAAATATCTACCACTAAGAACTGAATAATTGAGTATTGGCGAACATTTTTCAGTGCTAAGCAGAATTTGTTTTTGCAATGACGATAGGAAATTTCATTTAAATTTTCTTGTTTTTTATTAAAATTTTGCGCTTATATTTAAATCTTGATGAATTTCCTCAGCCATACAGTTGCCTGCCTTACGGTGAGAGTCCTTTCCACTGGACTGTAACATTGTGCGGTGTTGCCTACCCTGCGGCTTGCCTATTGGCAATGTTCTTGGAAATGAGACGAGTCTCCTGGATATCGTGGTTGTCTCTGGCTGCAACGGTTGTCTCTCTGTACGCACTGGTTACAGCTATCCTATCTCCGGAACCCCCGCTTTTGGATTCTCAAATTGGATCCGTTCTCATAGTAAGTTAGCTTAACTTTACGCACTACTGCGTAAAAGGCTTATTTATTATTGGTGGTTTTACCCTTTGCAACACATACTTAGGCATTTATGTAATGTAATGCATCTGAATTTAACGTTACAGGTGATTTAGATGAGATATATCTCGTTCAAGATCTGTTCAGTTTTGCTAATGAAGAGATTTCCAAGGATAGGATCCCAACCTATCCTTGGGTAATAACTGTAGGAATCGATGTTTAATACTACATAGACCATTCTTCTATTAACCCTCATAGTGCTTTCGACGAGATATCTCGTCCAAGATCATGTAAATTTCGCTAATGACCAGGCATCTCGTCCATCAAGGTCTGGTCAGTTTTACTGAGACGAGATATATCGTCGAGACAAAACTGCATTATTACTCTAAGAGGAATGAAGATCCAAACAGGAAAAACAAATTGTCCCTTGCCCAGAGTTGGTACCAATTTGGGACATGCATCAAAGGCTGTCCACTACAGGGCGGTTTTCGACTCGAAGATAAACCAATTTTAAATAGTTTATTATTAGTTACTCATTTACACTTAATTCATTCTTAGATTTGGGTATAGGTTATGGCGCGAGAACCATAATAGGGGTACCCATAAGTAATGTCGTTTTTGAGGACATATACTTTTGGCGTGTTTCTTAGGGATACTATAGCAATGAGCTCATTCCAGTTTTGGTTGTTCAAGTGTGATAGTATTGTGCTTTCAGCTGAGATATTTTAGAAAGTGTTAAATATCCCTTACGATATGAACCTGGAACGGTAAACCTGGAGAAGCTCATATTAAGCGTTGTATGCTCTTTAAGTTTAATTGCTATCATAACGCAACTACTGCAACTGCGGATATCAATGTAATTCATGAAAGACGTTTTCTAGTGCCATCGATGCTTCAACAGATTTTATAGCGGCAATTTTAACCTTGAAGATAGATGCCCCAAGAAGTGGTCGTTCAGTTCAATTTGATGAAGACGCTTTGCGGGCTATTGTGGAAGAAGATACTCCCCTAACAATTGAGGAAATTTCAGAAAGGTTGCATATCTGTATGTCAACAGTTCAACGCCATTTGGGGTCCATCGGGAAGTTTCAGCAAACGGGTTCTCTATAATTCAGCGATGAAAAAGCGATGGCTTTCCACTGGAGAACCACCTTTAAAAATTCCAGGGCACAATATCCATGATAGCAAGCTTCTTCTACGTGTTTAGAGGAACAGGCATGATGTGGTTCACTTTGAGCTGCTTAATATCGGAGAAACCGTTACTGTAGACGCTTATTGAAAGTAGCCATTGCAGAAAAATATTCTGTTTTGATTAATAGGAAAGGTGCTATCCTCCAACGTGATAACGCTAAACCACATGTTGCGAGGATCACTCAACGAAAAGTTAGGAAACCCGGATGGGAAGTTCTCCCCATCTTCCATACTCAACTGACCTTTCCCCATCTGATTGTCATCATTTCAGATCCTTAAAGCACTTTATTGCTGGGAAAAAATTCATTTCTTAGGAAGAGGTCAAAACGCATTGGTTGAGTATTTTGACTCCAATTCTGAGTCTGATTTATCTGTAACCTTTGTCACCCATATATCAATCAAGTACATTGAATGTTATTCATTGCTGCACCACGTAACACGTTTTGTTTTCTGTTGAATCAGAAAACTGGAAACAAATATTTTACATTTAAGCCCTTGATCCTCTGAGTGTTTCGAGATTTTCGAGTAGTATACTATTGTTTTAAACCTGCAATTCAAGTAATGATCGATTATACATATCTATTGGTTGAAAGAATACTTAGAAGGATTCTATCGGTCAAAACGAGAAAAACAAGTTAGAAGTCATGCAGGGAAAATTGCATGTCGTTTGGTGGAGTAATGCGTGCATGATCCTCAGAAGATAAAAGATGAATAAGAATGGATAGTGATAATCATAAAATTAAAGGGAAAATAAATGTTAACCCTCCAAGTGGTTTCGACAAGTTATCTCGTCCATCACTACTTAACCAATTCTGTTAATGACGAGATATCTCGTCAATATATTGCCAATTTTTTTATGATGACGAGATCAAGATCAGATCAGTTTTCTTCTAATGACGAGATATCTCGTCCATCTAGATCTAGTCAATTTTTCTAATAACGAAAAACCTCGTCGAAATAATCAACAGAGAGGGGTAAGCCATCTCTGGCAGACAAATGTTTACTATTCTGTCAAGCAATTGGATACTAGTTTAAAAGTAATTCGTTGACACTTTGGGAGATATCAGAAATGAGTTATATGGTTTGTTAGGAAAAGAATTCCCAGCCATTCAATTTGACCAGTGGGGTTTCCAACTGCGCTATCAATCTGAGTTATAGGCGGTGAAGTTTCGATTCCAGTAATTTATCCTGGGTATATTTCTCTCTTCTGTCTCTAAAACTTTCCTTGTGTGTATTGCAACGTCCCCTTGACGAGGGCTGCGACAAAACAAGTGTCCTTTTAGATTCACCCAGTCTGGTTAATGTCTAAACTACATCTATTAAATGGAAACATCCATGGATATTTTCAGCCTTTAGACCACAAGATTCTGTTGGTCCTTTCCTTAGAATAGGAATCCTTGAACAGTTTCTATTGCTTCTTTCTTTGGAATTGAATCTTTTGGAAAGATTCTATTGGTTCTTTCCTTAGAAAATAATCCTTTAGTAAAAGTCTCTTGATCATTTCATTATAATAGATGTCAGGTGCATTCCTCCCTGGATGTATTTCTCTCTTCTGTGTTAGTAAAACTCATTGTGTGTGTGTCTATTACTTAATATTGTATGTCGTGTCTGGCGCAGTATGGTCAAATATGTCCCTTATGCCATAAAACCCCTAAACCAACCAATGTAATAGAATCTTTTGGAAAGATTTTATCGCTTCTTTCCTTTAAAGCGAATCCTTTAGAATTATTCTACTTCTCCTTTCCCCTTAGAATATAATCATTTGGAAAGATTCTTAGTCATGGTCAAAAAATTGGTTAGAAGTCATACAGGGAAGACTGCAGGTTTCATGGTGTAAAATTTCGTGCGAACCCTTCAAAAGGTTGACATATAATCCCCCAAATTTGGTTTATTTCATAATAGTATGCTCATTACTTAATGATGTTTGTCTTGTGCTTGGCGTAGCTTGGCCAAATATAGCCCCTGTGTCATAAAACCTAACCAACCAACACCATGAAACTAAACTTTGAACTACATGCTAAAATGACACCAATTAGGACACGTTATTTCACTCAAAAGAGAAGAAAATTTGATTCAGTTACTTTAAGGAAAATTTAAGATCTCTGTTATTCTAACCTCTGCATTTTTTTGCACCAAGTGTATTTTCCGTTTACAACAAATGCTTAGATTCATTTTGCTCTTTTTAGGTTTTGTGCTGGGTGTCTTTCATGTTCGCCTTCTCTTACATCAAGACAATGGTGACTATCCTATTGGGAGACCACTGGGGTCACCGGGCGCTGTTTTGGTGTGGCGCGGTGACGCAAGGGGGAGCAGTTGTCGGTGCTCTGCTTATGTTTCTCCTCGTGAATGTGTTCCATGTGTTTCAGGACGAAGGAATGTGCATTACCTGAAGAAAATCTGTATCCTGCCCTACTCTGCATTCTCACTATAACCTGCATTTGTTGCAATAGGCTCTATTAATCCATTGGGAGAAAAGTAGAGGTTGTTGAATACAGAAACAGTTTCATCAAGCTTGGTCAGGGGTAACGATTCTTCTTTGGTCATGTGTCTCGAAATACTCTTTAAATTATGACTGATGAGTGATGTATATGAGAGGTTTTATAAAATAAAAAAAACATTTCGTCTGATTGTTGATGATAGCCATATGTCTAAGATGTCTGCATATACGTATAGCATATGCATCAGAGTTAGCGATCTTGAGCACAACGTTATCAAACTTTAATACTATTTTCAATGATAGAGAATTCTAAATAATAGTTTAATAGCTAATAATAATTGGCTTCTCTATCACTGCTACTCCATTTCTTTCATCATTTTCCGATTAAAATTGCCCTCTGGAGCACATCTCCTTTAGGTGTGTAGATGCATTACGAACCCGAGTGATCTTTTCTTTTCCCAACGGGCTTACAGCCGTTAGTAAACACGGGCGTCGCGCTCCCAGGAAACTCAAGCGATCTGTTTTCATCACAATATTCTATTTCCCAATCCCTCTTTGTTTCCCTTTCACGACAATTTTTATAAGACGTTGTTTTGTGTTTGGAGCAGCTTGATCAAATATGGCCCCTGCGACATGAAACTAAAACAAATAAAAGATTATTTCATATTATAGTACTGTTTTATATTGTTTTCCATTTTCATTTATTTCCCAAATTTTTGATTTTGAGTTTTCGGGGATCACTCGCGTTTATTTCTTTGGCTAAGCCTCACACAAGTACAGAAAACACACACACTTATATAAGAAAGCGTAAGTTACATTTTAACCAGCAACATGCTTTAATCACCATGGTTTATACATGACGAGGCTAGAATGTTTCTGAGTGGCGCGGAAAGGAAGTAGTTTCCTATCTGATAAAGCCGAAGAAATTCATCCGGTTAGCCGTCTTCCGTTTTCCGAGTATTCGATGACTTCTTGTGCCCGTCGGGGAAACATCCTGCTCACTGCGACCATGATTTTGTTTGCAACTTCATTGCTTGTCCTGCTCCTTCAACTGGGTAACTATGCATTGCCTAAATTTACTAGTGCACGTTGCTAAAAATCTCCATTCCTATGCTTTTTCAAACAGTTTGGAAGATGAATACCCGCGTGCATGCTATTTACACTTTAAGTCTTACCAAATCACCATCCTTCGTGATTTTCGGGTACATTTATTGTAGAATCAATACTTTTTGAAAAAGTTAAATGTTTGTCTCTCAACTTTAAGTATAGCATAACTACCTTAATGAAACACATTGTATTCTTCATAACATATAACATTACTCTCTTCTTAACTTACGACATTATATTCGTTTTGACTTGTAACATTTTACTCTTCTTAACGTATAACACATTAAACTCTTCTTAACGTATAAGTTAACTCAGAAGAGTACAGCGTTGTACTCTTCTAAGTGAATAAGTTTGCACACCTCTAAACGTATAACGTTATACTCTTGTCAACGTATAACGTTATACTATTCTTAACGTATAACGTTGTACTCTTCTTAATGTACAACGTTATACTCTTCCCTTCCTAACGTATAACGTCATACTCTTCTTAACGTATAACGTCCTACTCTTCTTAACGTATAACGTCATACTCTTCGTAACGTATAACGTCATACTCTTCGTAACGTATAACATTATTCTCTTAACGGTTAACATTCTCTCAACGTCATTATTCTCTTAACGTTTAACATTACTCTCTTAACGTTTAACATTATTCTCTTAACGTATAACACTATACTTTCCTTAACGTTGTACTCTTTTTAACGTATAATGTTGTGTTCTTCTTAACGTATACGTTGTACTCTTCTTAATGTATAACATTATGCTCTTCTTAACGTATAACATTATGCTCTTCTTAACGTATAACATTATGCTCTTAACGTATAAAAAATAATCTGAAAGACCTACTTAAATTTATTTTCTTTAATTAGAGTAAATAAAAAATTACTTTAATTAAAGAAAATAAATTTAAAATTACGAGTACATAAGAAAGGTTGAAGAAAAACACCATATCAAACACCAATACACTCTTTGAAACGACAGATCTTTAGAAGTTTTCTCAATTTGAGAAACCTCCCATTTTCAGAAGTTGAAGACATTCATTTTTTATTTCAATATTTAGTTGTATTATATTCATTGTTAAATAATGTACACATTATGCATTTGAAGAAAGAAGTTATAAAGGATTAGCATAATAAATAAGTTTTCAATGTGCTTCAGACAATTCAAACTACATAGTTATACATTTGGTGTATTTTCTTTGTATCTCAATTGTTTTTGTTCCATTGTTTTACTACATAAATCATTGTTAATTATTTCTATGTAACCTTTAGCATTTGGTTAAAATTCATGCACTGATGTAAAGAATAAATTTTATCAGAAATTATTACAAAGGAAAGCATTTTTCCACAATTAAATTTCATTTGTTCGTGGCATGAATAAATTCTGACAAATCAAATCATTAAGATCAAATGTTAATATATAACATTTACAAATACAAAGCTAAAATAAAATTAAGAAACATTAAATAACTAAATTCACTAATTCAAACACATACTACTTTCACAATAAATTATTTTCAATTCAGAATTGTGAATCATTTCGCATTATATTCGCTACATTTTTCAACTTTTATTGGGGAATAAGAGTTCCATGCTATTGTTTGTTACATTTTATTATGTTGTTCATTAACTTATCTCTCAAATGTATGGTATTAGGTAGTAAACTTGCTATTTAGTAACGAATTCTACAAAATATTTGACTGTTTTGGAAGTGTATGTGCAAAACCATTGTTTTCGAATATTTAGTATTTTGCAAATAATTGATTATGATTTTATATAGATAAAAGCGTTTATTTCCTCGATATGTAAGATAATGTACACCAAACATAAGTTTTCAATAATACTAACTACCTGATGTTTAAGCAGCAGTATAAGGTAATTGGTAATATAACGATATTTAATTTTTTCTTAATCAAAGGCGGCTGAATATGGTTATTTAAAAATGCAGGACTAAAGGAATTTTCTGTCAAATTAAACATACATGGCGGTAATGTTTCTGCGGCAATGCATGTTTTCTGAATGCATTCTGAACGTGACTTCAATTGGCTTGTTTTTCGAATACGACTTCAGCAATTTGCCAACAAAAATTCCAAAGAATAAATTCCGAAATGGCACATGATAATTGATTGATCAACGCCAATAAGATCAGAAAAGACGAACGTTACCAAAACGACGATAAACTACATTTTAAGGTAACCCCGAAATGTATGCATTTGGACCAGCAGATGTAAAATCTTCTCAGATCCATCTAGCTTGTCTGTTCACACAGAAAATCCCTTTAGTATATCTAAAAGAAGGATACTGTAATATGGATCAATTGACAGTCATGCGTTTTAAAAGAAAGATTAAAATAATCTTAGCTAAGTGTACAAATTTAGAATTTTCTATCGGGGTGTTCAGTTCCTTAGTGGGCACAATGTGCATTTAGTTCACCAGTGAACAAACGATGCTATTGTGGGAACCGCCCCGAAAGATCTCTTGCTCTCAATTGCGACAGACATATTCAGGCAACACTCTCCCGCTTTTTCAGTGGCCATCTGAGGAGTCTCACATTTTACTGTGGTCGTTCATCCTGTTTGCCTTAAATGCCAATCTGACCAGTCCTCCCCAGCACACATCCTTTAGTGCCTGGAGTTGTCCCGAGGCGACGTGTTTTCTGAACCTCTTTTGGTGTATGACTTTGTGCGGGTGAATGGACTTGCGGATTTGGTCTAGCTGGAGCTAGACGTGGAGATTAGCAACAACAAACGATGCATTTTAATGGTTCGTCATTGCTCATGTTTTTAAAGTCGAGTTAATTTATGAGAGGGATTTTTATAGTGTAAACAAACGAACCACCGGAAGACGAGGTGATTACCCAATACGAAATACGTACCATCTGCCTCCGCACGTCTCCGTAGAAACGTACCTTACCCTCTATTTTCCATAGAGGAAACTTGAAAAAATGTATTCGAGTTTCTCACATTGCACTTACTGACAATTTGGAAACATTTGTTATGGTTTTTACTTGACTCCGATAATATCTATATTAGCAAATTACCTGTTCCTGTCACAAACATTCACATAACTAAACCAAATTGCGTCATCCCATAGAATCACCCCTAGTCAAAATGGAGGAGCCTCCCAGACTAGGTGTCGGAAGCAGGACTCGTGATTGACAGCAGTACAAAAATCCTGTTCCACTAAATCAATTGCGCTTTCTACATTTAACTTTACAGAAAAAGGCTCCACACCTGAAATAAAAATAAATATATAAATATAATATTGAAGATATTTATGAACAAATAAAAAATTACGCTCGATTAAATAAATATGTGCTTTATTCCTATACAACACATTCTTAAACAGTTTGTAAATTAAATTATACATGAGAATATTCTCGTATGTTATTTATATAAAATGCTAGCAGAATTACCCGACTTTACTCGGGTTGAATTGATTAACTATAGATTGAAAAAGCGTACAGAATAATCACTTTTTCTTTCATACAAATATGCCAACATCACTTAAGTGCCAGGAAAATAATTTTTAGCATATTTTCGACATTTATCCGCGATTCTACCAAGTGGGCTACGTGACCCCATTAAATATTGAGAGACGGATCACCTGTGCTAAAAGATCTACCGCTGATTTCTCCAAAACATTGATCTTTGAAAAGAAGTGAGATATTTTAATATTGATATTTTATAAGGAACACTAATTGGAAAAGTTATAGTCTCGTTAATTAAGATTCGAACTATGAACGTTTCCTCGTCGCCAGAAAGAGGGTAAGGCGTCCTTTCTGGCAGCCCCTTGAGCTTGGGGTTGCTAGAAAGAATGTTAGACATTCTTTAGGTCGGAAAGAAATGAAAGCGAACGGTGAGCCTTGAGTGGATCAGACGATGTGTCGATTCACGATACTTGTTTTGAATTACTTAAGATTCCATCTAAATATCTCATTTTAACTTTGTATCTCATTTTAAAACCTTTTTAATTTGTAAATAAGCAAATAAACCTGTAATTTAAGTGAGTTAAAGTTTTAATTCGTCTGAAATCAACTGATTAACAATGGACTAAATCCCATGACCGGGTCATAAGAGCGGAATTGAAGGAAAAGTTGACTACGACACAGCAAAATCTGGTATTTTGAGAGGCAAAATAATGTTATTTAGTCCAAACTTTTTAACATAAGTAACGATCATCAAAAATGCAACACCATGAACGATAAAAGGTATATCAAAATCATATTTATTATACAATAACATTCGGCACAAGGGTGAATTGATTGAAATTACATCCGTTCGACTTACGGAGAGTGAAGAAATCAGTATTTTGTGTAACTGCCATGGGAGGGCTGTAACTGCTGTTCGGCATTAAAAGTCTCGGAATTGAAAAAAACTTTGGATTATGTTAATCCATTCTTCTCTCACACGTTGCTGGGACCGAGGTAGCCCGGTTGGAAGAGTAACGGATTAGCGAAGAGAGGATTGCGAGTTCGAATCCAACCACAAACTGTCGTGTACAAAGGGGCTAGTGCACGTTAAATCTGTCCTGGCCTCAAATGTCCTCACGCTGGCGTGGTGTGGAAGTTTGGAGAGTGGTGTGACCTCGTCATCTGACCGTGGTTCAAAATTAAGTGTGTTGTCCTCGGATCTTTCCCTTCGGGTTTGATCCCGGACCGTCGCCAATAGCCCGTTGTGTTGCTCCAGTGCGACGTTGATTAAAATACTTACCTATCTACACGTTGCTGAAGTTCATCTGACGTAGAAGTGGGTGGTCTGTGGTGTGCCGGTCGTTGGGCGAGGGAAGTGCAGACTAGTGTTTTTAATCACTGGATAATCATTTTAACCAATCAATAATTTAGGATTCATGCTTTTACTCACAACCACGTGACAGATCTTCAAACCGAGCAACTGGAGGAAATAACATGAAGCTGCGGGGACATGCTCCGTCTATTTCATTTTAAGGTCGATGATGGAACGGTATGGCGATGGAATAATGGTAGAGACATGCTCTGTCCCCGCGGTGCCACCAGACTTGGATGTAACCATCGTGGTCCTGCAGACAGGATCGAGATTCGTCTGATGACGAGTATAACGTCGTCATGTCATTCGTTTGTCCATGTGTAGCGTTTTACACGCCATTGCAGTCGCAGACGCTTGTGTAGAGTCAAAGGAATTCGCAGCAATGGACGCCTTGAAAAAATTCCCCGCTGCTGCAGATGACCTCGAATTGAACGTGCTGACACAGGTTGTTGTGAAACACATTCTAATTCTTGATCTAGGTTCTTGATGTTACAGGACATCCTTAATAGCTATGCACACACGATGTCTGGCATCTTGTTCGGTGGTGTTTGATGAGGCTGCTACAATCGTTCACAAGGGTCTGTTCGTGCCTTTTGTCCCCACCGATTCCATATTCGCTTTTCTGTGACTTGATTTCGTCCAACACGAGCACCGATTTCTTGGATAGTTTCTATAAGTCGCAATTCTTCCTTTGTCAAACAGAAACTTGCTCATTTGACTACCGTATTTTTCTATGAGTCATAACTGAACTTCCTCTACAAAGGAACAGCGAGAAAACACAATTCCAATACTTAAAACCCGCTCTCTGTTCTGCTTTTGTATACTGCTGAAATGAGGTGTTACTGGGGCACATAATTTGCATAGATGCTGCAGTGATAATCATTTACATATTCCTTGATCGTGCAAATTTCAAGATGGCTGGATGATTTCTTATGGCGTTACATTTTCAATGGCCCGCAGTGTATAATTGAACGCACACGCAAATTCTGGCCAGTTAAAATGGAGTTAAGACTACAGGAAGGTAGGTAGGTATTTAATTAACGTCACACTGGAGCAATACAGCGGGCTATTTAAGCCTACAGGAAGACCAATGCTTAGATGGGTTGACTGTGTAGACAAGGACTTTGTCATTTGAAAAACTAAGAACTGGAGAACTATTACCAATAACAAATCGAGATGGAGCAGAATCATCGAGAAGGCCAATGCCCGCACTGGGCTGTCGAACAAATGAAGAACTATAATTAAATATTCTTGTCTTTTGGTGGAATGTTGAATTTATTTCCGTAGAATTGTGTTAGAAAATACTACTTCAGATGAACACCACAATCTTGTATGATAGGCATTTTCTGAGGGTAGGAGGTATCGGTAATGTTTCTGCAATGAAATGTATTCTCCCTTTACGTAATCCGAACTTGACATCACGGATTGTTTTTCGAATACGATTTCAACACTTAGCTAATAAAAATACCAATGAATGAATCTCGAATTCATGATAGTTGATTGGTCCACGCCAATTAGATTAAACACCAAACATCTCAAAACCAGTGATAATCTACATTTTAAGGCAACCCCAATATTCACATTACGTGAGCACTTGAACAGCAGACCATCTGGTTTGTTTATTTACACTGAAAATCTATCTCATAAAAAAATCTTTTAGTTTTGCTATGACCTTTAAAGCATTCAAATTTCCATCAGTGTAGCTCTGTATTCAATGTACAGCAAGCCTAAAGCCCCGTTCGCATGGACTTTTTCTAACGCGCGTTAGATAAGAATTTTCGAGCACTATCATGTGAACACCTCTTGGGCGTTTTTCAAGGTCAATTCCGTTATGCATTAAATTGTGTTTTTTATTCCCCTAATCCAAGTTTCTATCTTTTGAATGGTTAAAGATAGAATCAAAATTTCAACGGATTTCAAATCAGCGTAAAATTTTAAGTTAAATCAATACCAAAATCATGATTTTCTTTGAAAAACTTGTTAGTCGCAATTAATATTTTTTCAGATATCCTGTTATACTAAGCGTAAGCGGAAGTATCGCCTTGTTTGTAAAGGGAATGTCACTCTAATAAGATATTTTGTTGCCCCTTATCAAGAGGTTTTAATTTTACAGCCATTAAAAATAGGATAAAATCTTTCTTTCCCAACCTAAAATTGATTTCTTTGTATTCACAAGAGCCTGGATTTGGTTAACTTAGAAATGTATAATGAGCAATAAAATGCCTAAAATAATCTAAAAGATATTCAAAACGACATAAAAATTTGATATTCTTTCGATTTGTAAAACATCCGTTCCCTATTTGCCTGTGAGTAAAGTGTTTTTGAACTTAAATCTTTGTACATAAATAAATTCAATATAATCGACTTGCTGACCAGAAGTGACAAACTAAACAGGAAAATCTTTCGTAACATATAGTATACGATGCATTTTCGGTGCAATGCCAATGCCATCAACCTCGGTTGTAAATTTTTGCACGTTAGCCTTTCGTACGTTTTTGAAAAAAATTTCGAAGACGGGATTATTTTGGATCTAAGAACCGGTATGAGCCAGCGGATCAAAGAGAAACAGTGTTTTATGTAGTTCAAATTGTGGCATTATTAAGCATTTTCATTAACTCTAAAAACCTAAAGTATTCGTTTTTTACTGTCAAGACTAGAGGAAAAATCCTATAACCTTCACTCTCCAGTGTCGATGATTCACCCATCAATAAAAATTATTAGGGATTTGTTTTGTGTTAAGGGGTGATCCCGGATTTTTTGGGTTCAAGAAGCTAGCAGATGAGTCATTTGTAATGTGTTTTTTCTTAAAAGCGAAACTGCGTATAAAAAATTAGACTATTTCTGTAAAACATTGATTAAAACGAAACTAACTGGAAATGACCAAACAATTTCCTTAAAATTTTAAAATTGACAGTGCAAAATAAAAATATATCAAACACTTTCTAGAACAATTCCAGAAACATTTCTAGAACCAGGAAATTGAAAAGGGAATTTCTGTTTATATGGCATTGTCAACGAAGTACTATCAAAAGATGACACGCAAACAAAATCCGGCACTGGTGATAACCTTCCTTTTTTTATGCTACTTTTGCAGGTTTTATCGTGTTTCCTACGATCTATACCTAATTTTTATTTAATTTTCCTTCAAATAAACCTTTATATTTCTTTAAAACCTATCTCTAAACATTTTAATGTATCAGCACAAATAACACATATATAACAATAATTAGTTTTTTAATTTTTAAACACAATTTTCCTTGAGTTCCGACTATCCGAAACGAATACTAACCCTCCAACCTACCTTCTTTCAGGGGTTTTGTAGTACAAATGGAACCACGAATGGAATAATGACTGGGAAATATTTCAACTAAAATTTGATTAAACCCCACGATGAAACGAGAAAATTTTGTTAAAACTAAAAAAAAAATCTCAAAGAAAAACCAAAAAACAGTAGATATCGAAAACCAGGAGATTGCTAATAGAATTTGCGTCTACACGTATATATAATATAAAATTTTTGATTAAAGTAGTAATAACACTAACTGCAAGATTAAAATATAAATTCTACGAAAAATAAGCTCACAGTAAATTAAGTTCATTTTCAAAAGTGATATCGAGTTCAATGTAACACGAGGATGTGAAAAATGAATGAAAATTGAAACTTATCTACGCATTTTAACCGTTGAGGAAAAATAAAAAAATAACTAAAGTTTAGCTTTTAAATTGAATATTTAATTTAAGCTTTATCTTAAAGACGTTTGCCGCACATGAAAACTAGAACGGACAGTTGTCGGTATACGTTATTCTCAGAAATAAAATTACCCACTATCCTCTTTAGTTATAAACTATCACATTTTTGCAAGTTTTGTGTGAAAGCTGGGTAAATTTCTTCAATAAATCGAATACGATTGAATTTTCTCATCCTATTTTTAATGGCCATAAATATAAATCAGTGGATTGAGACAAAATACTCCAATCAAGCTATATCTTTTCTATAAAAACGAGATTAATACTCCCTTTTGTGTTCGTAATGGATATATTCGTCAAATAAGTATCGCGAAAATATTAAAGTTACAGTTGAAAAATTATTTATTTAAAGAAAATCACATTTCAGGTATCGAACTGGTGTAAAATTTTCCGCAGATTTCAAATCCGTTGAAATTTTCACTCTATCTTTAACGATCGCGAAGATAGGAACTTGGACTAGAGGAATTAAAAAGCCCTAACGCCCATCAAAACGCGCGTGTCATGTGAACGCTGCAGAAGAAACCAATGCTTCTCCAAACGCCTTCTAATCGCGAGAACGACCGGAGATTGTTGAAGCGCCGAAGCTGTCTAGCGCTTGGATTCTCGCGATTTCTGCATGTGAACACTCCAGTAGAACTCTCTATGTACTTTGGCTACCCGCGTTTTGTTTAGACGTAAAACGCGCGTTGGAAAACGCCTCATGTGAATGGGGCTTTAGGTCCCGTTCACATGAGGCGAATCCATAAAGTGATTTTCTTTAAATAAATAATTTTTCAACTGTAACTTTTAATGGCTGTAAAATTAAACAGTTGATAAGGGGCAACAAAATATCTTATTAAAGTGACATTCTCCTTAAAAACAAGGCAATACTTCCGCTTACGCTTAGTATAAAAGGAATATCTGAAAAAAGAATAGTTGCGACTATTGACAAAAAAATATTTTTTCAAAGAAAAGCATGTTTGGTATTGATCTAACGTAAAATTTTACGCTGGTTTGAAATCCGTTGAAATTTTGACTCTATCTTTAACCATTCAAAAGATAGAAACTTGGATTAAGGGAATAAAAAAAACAATGTAATGCATAACGGAAACTGACCTTGAAAAGCGCTCAAGTTCTGTTCACATGGGGTAACGCTCGAAAATTCTTATCAAACGCGCATTGCAAAAAGTCCATGTGAACGGGGCCTAAGTGATAAATGATAGCATGATTTTTGCTGGCTTTATTTTATTCGATATGATGGGATTTTCAGTGTAAACAAACCAGACGGTCTGAGAAGATTTTACTTCCGATGTCAGAATTATTGCTCAGGAAACACATCGGAATTTTTGAAAAATGTAATTTATCGCAGTGTTGGTGACCGTTTGGTGTTTCATTTGCGTAGAACAATCAACTCTCATATCAATTCGGAATTTGTTCTTTGGAATTTTTACTGACGAAGTGCTGAAGTTGCTTTCGAAAATCTAGCAAAGTGACGTCACGACCAAAATACCATCGACCTTAAAATGAAATAGATGGAGCTTGTGTCCGCAGCTTCATGTTATTTCTTCCAGTTGCTCGGTTTGAAGATCTGTCCCGTGGTTGTGGGTAAAAGCATGAATCCTAAATAATTGATTGGTTAAAATGATTATCCACCGTGATCAAAAACACTAGTCTGAGCTTCCATAAGGCTTCACAATCGGCTAAGTTGATTTGTGATTTACCCTTCAGAGATCTTACGACAGCGACCCCGCCCACATGATCCGTCTATTTCATTAGAAGGTAGATGCAAAATTCCATCGACCTTCTAATAAAATAGGCGGAGCATATGGGCGGAGTCTCTGTCATAAGATCACTGAAGGGTAATTCACAAATCGACTTAGATTGGCTATGGAAGCGCAGACTAGTGCTTTTGATCACGGTGGGTAATCACTTTAACCAATCAATAATTATTCATACTTTACCCAGAACCACGGGACAGATCTACAAACTGAGCAGCTGGAAGAAATAACCTAAAGCTGAGGGCGCTTGCTCCGTGTATTTCATAAGGTCGATACAAAATACATACAGCAAACACGTACCGGCACAGAAACACTCACGCCACCTACATTTCGCTTGACAGAAAATGTCTCTCATAGTGCTATTTAATCTTCCACTTACATTAAATTGAATTATTTTCTTTTGCCAGGCTCTTGCGAGGATTGTGAACCTGTATTCGCTGATACTTGTTTCACTTCAGTCACCGGTGACCTGAAGTTCATGCTGAACCTGAAGAATATGGTTGCCGTCAACGTAACACAGGAGGCTGTTCACGATTTGTGTCTGTAAGTATTCTCAATCGTACAAGATAACATGTAAAGGTGCTATTTCAACAGAGACGTAACTAGAGGGGGCCCTAAATTGGCCGAGTATTTTTTTTCTACAGATATTTACGTATGATAAAAAATGAAGAGGATAAACTGATTAGTAGACTACAAAAACCAAAAACTATAAAAGGAGCTAAATGCAGAATGTGTGAAGAAATAATAGGAAAGCTTAACCTAGATCCTCTTTTTAAAGAAGTAGGGAGGAGGAAGAAGCGGATGTTTGATGGAGAAGGGCGAAGTTGAAAGCTATGAATTCTCAGAAGAAAAAAGTTCAGATTATTTATTATACAAATAATAGATCTTATTCTGAATGAACTGAGGCAAAGGTTTCAAGTCATTCAAAACATGAATAGTTTATTTTGTTTCCTCAATGGAGCTCGGTTTGAAACAATGAATGGAGAAGAATTGAAGAACTTGAGTTAGCTACCACATATAAAGAAGACTTAGACAAGGACTAGCTGGCGATAGAAGTGGAGAGTTTTAAGTATCATGCCTTGGATTTAAGCCCTAATATGAAAACGGCTACACCATCAGGTCTTCTGATGTTAATATACAAGAACGGACTTGAAGACGCGTCCACCAACATAACGACAGCGTTGAGAATTTTCCTCACAATACTCAGTCGCCTCAAATGAAAGGAGTTTTAGCAAATTAAAGATCATGAAAAATTACCTCAGAAACTTAACAGGACAACAACGACTAACCAACCTGAGCATCATATCAATAGAGCACAAGTTAGCTTCAAAGCTATCTTTTGAGGACAGTGTAAAAATGTTTGAAGCCGAAAAAGCCCACAAAGTTATGTTTTAGTTCAAGCTTTCTGTGTTTAAATTAATTTTTTTCACATTTTGTCAATAGATTAAGAGATTGTGAAAAATGTCTAAGTATAATACTCAAGATAATAACTTGAGTAAAATCTGTTATTAATTCTTGTTCCACAATTTTCTAAAATCCTTGAATGGTTTTCGGTCGACGTTTCGATAATTCTCTTTTTAAAAGTCCAAAAGCACAAGAGTCCATGGGTGAGACATCTAGAGATTTAGCAGGAATATCAGTAAAGGGTATTTATTGACTTGATACCAGTTTCTTGTTCCATTTTGTCCACGAAATTAATAGTGGATTTTGAGGTGTGGCTGCTTGCTTTATCCTGATGCAGTTCTACTGATTGTTGGCACTTTGAGTAAAGATATAGTATTTCTTTTTGAATATTGGGGATAAAATAGGGTCTTGATAATATGTGGGAGTTGATTTTTACATTTTCCCCTTCTTTTTACTTTTAATTTTCCATTATATGCAAAACCGGCAACAATCATAAATCTCAGAGAAAGTTCTCACGTTAAAGTTACAAAGTTGAACACGTTTTAAGATTTTTCTCCTCTTTTATGATAATAAATTGTTCTTTTTTATTGTAATCTTTTAAATACACCCACGCTTCGTCTATTGTCACAACATGTTTCCATCTTTCTCCAGCTAAATGCTTCTCATACAGAATTCTGCAGCGAGTTCTGCTTTCTGCAGTATGTCGTGGAGACAGATGATGAACATTGTATTTTTTGGCCTTTTTAAGATTCAAATTACTGTTAATTATTTTATTTACTGTTGAAAACGAAATTTTAATGAATTTGCAATAGTCCTTTGACTTGGCGGATTCTCTTTTAAAATTAAAGATCTTACCTTACAAATATTCTCAGAAATTCTTTTCTTTTTTGGATACGTATTTGGAAGTATTTTTCCACTTTTACGCGTTTATTCCTTTCTCATTAGTGATATTACTTATCGTACCTTTAGATATAGAAAAAACATGACTTTTACAGCATTTTTGACTAATTGAATAAACATAATTATCTTCGGAAAGAGCGGAAACATAGCCTTCTATCCATTGCTTATTTAAAAGCGTCATTTTGAAAGTAAACAAAACTCTGAGTTATCAGACGATAAGTTATACTTTAACTATTTAACTGCTGCGAAAATAAAATTATTTCGTAGCATACAATTTTTTAAAGCTCATCAAAATCATTCAAAAAAATGTCTGAACAGCCTCTTTATTTATCATAATTAAATTACTGTATTTATCCTATTCTAAAGCAACAGTCTGTTGATTTTGATGCAGCCCACTCATATCCCGATATCATTTGATAAAACCTTTTCATTTCATTTGCAGCAATTATAAATATGGAATAATATACCAAACATGCTACTCTTAGATTATTTGTCAATGAAATATCTTAGAATTAATTAGACATTTTATCTTGTACTAAAAATGAAATTGCTGCAAATTAATCTATTTACCTTTGAAATCAAGCATTTACCATCTAAGTTTAATAAAAAAAATTGGACTAGTGGAATTAATGTGTGGTGGCGATATCAGGTATTGTCGGGGAGGGTTTTGGTTTGGTTGGTCGGTGGTGGGGGGGGGGGGGCGCCAAGGCGAGTTCTTGCCTCTGGTGGCAACTAGCCTAGTTACGTCTGTGTATTCCAATGTGACGACTAAAACGACTACAGCCGCCGACTGTAGCAGCGCGTCGGTAAACGCTGCATGAATGGGACATCCTTAAGGTAAATTAATGAAATCCTTTCCACAATGGCGCATCAGTGGCCATGCGACTGTAGCGATTTCAGTGAGACGGCTCGAGTCGTAACAGCCGACGCGATTGGAAGTGTTTTTGTTGCAGATTGGCCTTTTTCAGCTTGAAATGGATGTGTCAGATAGTTGGTCAACTCGAATTCGATGAAATCTCTTCCCGATCTTCATCAGCTTCGGTGTCGACCAATTATCATCTACATACGCCCAGGACCGACTGCATTTTTTTCTTCTCAAACCTCACCGGATTCCCTGCCTGAAAATAAATTGCAGTTCATGACAAACACATCTGGCCATAATTATAGTTAAGTGTTCTACTTCCTCTTATTCTATGTAATTTGAAAAACAAGCACCCTATTACCTTTGCTTTGTAGTATTTTTGAAAATATATTATTATTATTACGATTAAATTGCCAACCTCAGCGCTAGTTCCAATTTTTCAGCAGGCTTATAGGCTGTTTCACTTTACCACAAGACTGTCTTATTCGTTCACTTCAATGATTGACAAAACGTAATTAAACTGGTCAATATTCAAACGGAAAATTTTTCTAAACACTGAATCACCCTTCAAAAGATGTCTCTGTATAAGAATATTTTGAAAACACTGTCCCCTGGCCAAGTACATCGGATGAGGTTCAATTCTTTTTAACTTCTTAGCACAGTTAATAACTTCTTCCTCAAGAAGATAAGATACCATCAGCGATGTATCCTCCAAGACGTTCACGTAGTGACTGAAACTTCGTGGAATTGGAAATTGAACAAGCGACTCCGATCGTGCGGTTGTAGTCGTTTCAGTCGTCACATTAGAATCGCACCTTAACGCTATGTGAAGGCAATTTTAGTTCGGTACTGCTATATTATACGCTTCGTTTGGTGGCAACGTTGCGTGTTTTTTGGCCCACTTTTTATGTCGCCAAGAAAAGACCGTTTAAAAAAATCGTTTTTTAAACGGAAAATAATAAGCTTTAGAGGAAAGTAATTAACGGGAAAAAATACAAAACATTGAAAAACATGTCTTTTTATCGGACAATTTAACGGAAATGAAAAGATTACGTCCAAACGGTTGAATATATTTTCATGAAACTTTGCATACTGTGAGTACTTACATTCATTTAGTGACAGAACTTGGTTTCGTAAGTGTCTTCCCGTTCTACGAAGGTGGTCTGAAAAGTTCTCGGCCTGATAGTGAAAATGACAATTTATGTTTTCAAAACCTTTTTATTTTTCAACTTAATCTCCTTTAATATTAATAAATTTCATCCAGCGGTGTTCCAGTGCCATTATCCTGTCTCTGTAGTGTTCCTTCGGAAATGCTGCATAGTAACCATCTACAGCAGCAATCGCTTCTTGATTGGACGAAAAACGTTGACCAGCAAGGAAGATTTTGAGTTTTGGGAAGAGATGGAAGTCCGAGGGTGTCAAATCATAGTAATAGGGTGGATGTTCCAACACTTCATAGTGCAAATCTCTCAATTTTCCCACCGCCAAGACACTTTTTTGAGCAGGTGCATTGTCCTGATGGAAGATGATTTTTCTTCTGCAAGCCGGGTCTGGTTTCATGAATTTTTGCGTCCACTTTCGTTAGAAGGCTAGAAAAGTATTCCCCAGTTATTGTTTTACCTTTCTCAAGATAGTTGATCAACAGAATTCCTTTCGCATCCCAAAACACCGACGCCATGACCTTTCCAGGATTCGCCTTCTTCGGAGCTGAAGAACCGGCTTCTGTCCACTGCTTGAACTGTTGTTTCGGTTCTGGTGTGTAATGGTGAATCCATGTTTCATCCATTGTCACATATCGACGCAGAAAATCACTCGTTTTTCGTTAAACGCGCCAAGCACTGTTCGGAGAGTCGTGCGAATGCGTTTTTGATCCGCAGTGAGCACGCGCGGCACCCATCTTGAGCAAAGCTTTTTCATGTGCAATTCCTCGTGCAAAATGTAACCGACGAGTTCTTTCGACATCCCTACAGTATTAGCAATTTCATGCACCTTCATACGCCGATCTTTCAAAATCAGATCGTGCACTTTTTCGATGATTTCCGGTGTGGTTGCACTTTTCGGACGTCCTTCACGTGGATTATCTTGGATGCTTTCACGGCCACGTTTAAACTCGGCTGCCCATTTCTTCACGGCGGAAATTGAAGGAGAAGAGTCACCATACACATTTACAATCCTCGAATGAATTTTGGTCGGCGTTAAACCTTCTTTTACGAAGAATTTTATCACTGCACGATACTAGCTTTTCCATTTCCAACAACACACGCACAGCAACTGATTCAAACGACTGCTTACAGACAACTGTTGTCTGCAATGATTTGCAATTGCACATGGCGTCTACTAACAGTTGTGTCAACATGAGGGGAAAAAATCATGCGAGTCGTGCTTCCATCTATGGGCGAGGCCGAGAACTTTTCAGACCACCTTCGTATGACGGATTTTGTGTCTGTGTGTTTGCACAAGTATCACATAAAAGTTATCCAACGTATTTTAATGCAATGTTCTAAAATAAAAAAAACACATTTTAATTTAGTGAATACATTATTTGAAATTTCTTAGCTTACATATTTAAGCAACTTTTATGTTAAAACATGAGTAACTACTTAAATCAACCATAATTTGGTAGTTTTGGAGTAGCTAGAAGGTATATTGACCATGCAGTTACTTGGATTGTTTTACCAGTATTGCTGATAAATCAATTATTTTTCCTAAAACTATTTTTATGGAATTTAAGTTCTAATACTTTATTTATTTTGAGCCTTATTTTTTCTTTACGAAATATAAAAAAAATTATGAATATTTGGGACAGACGAGATAAAGAGCTGTATATACATTATAAATAAAATATACCGAACGAAGCTTTTTAAAATAGGACTGGTAGATAATATGGCTGCCTTGGTATTTTTATTATTTGCTTTTTTAAATTTGCTTGTTATATTCTAAGAATCTATTTTGCAGTGAAAAAGCAGATACATTTATTACTTTCATTCGAAGCTTTTTTAAATGTTTTAGGGTGTATTTCTGGATTTTCAATTTGTTGTTTTTCGTTCAATAACTGTAATCAAAGTAAGCAATGGTTTAATTAGTTTTAAAAAATATATTTTTAATCTGAGTATGCATTTATATGCATACTCTGAACTATTCTATGCATTCTGAGTTACATTGACACACTCTATAGACTTTCTTACTAAAAATTTTAATTCAACAAAAAAATTTCACAAATGTAAAATATGACATTTATTTACATTTGTGAAATTGTGTGTTTAACAATTGTGTACCTTTATTATAGACTCACCTCCTCCCAACTCACCGAAAGGTTTAGAGTTTGTAATGGGAGGAGAGATTGTACCTTTATTAGAGTGTGGTAGTTGTTATGCTATGAATAGGAATTTTAATTTATTAACGAAAGCGGAAGTTTGTTAACCAATTCAACCAGAGTAACGCCGAGTAATCTGCTCTAGTTTATAATAAAATCCTATTACATTAACAGAGCCCGTGGTTATAAAATAATGTATGAGCGTCCGCATAAAATTTTAGCTAAGGCATACAGCTTGTTGAAGAATTCTTAACACGAACAGTTCTAACGATAACAAGAATACAAATTCTAAAGATATCTTTTTAATGTTGACACAGCTGGCGTCTAAAGAATATACAAACAAAATAAAAACTACAAACTATTCTTAATTTTGCGCGAGCCAGGATATCAATGCAAGCGTGCAAATGATAATCATTTGGCATTTACGCAAACGACAAACATCAGGCGCATGTGCACAAACAATACTAATTTGTTAAACCTCACTGCTACTTCAAATAAAACAACGAGTTTACAAGAAAATCAATTCTTTTCATTTTACTAGCTAATACAAAACTGAATGCAAGCAAATATTTTTCTGTTCATTTTTTAGAGCAACCGTTTCAAGTTCAAAACATAATTTCACAGAAAGAGACGTTTTTTGGAAATGCTTTGGAAAAATTCCACTGCCACTTGAAAAATCTTTACAATATGCAATCTTTAGTTTTTAATTTTCATTTCGTGCCTTTCAGTTTTAAAGTTTATGTTTTGTAATCTGTTGAAATAAGTAGAGCCGCAGAAAAAATATCTATCAGACTATCCCTCTATTCGCACGTTGGTCAATCGATAGCAAATTCGAAGATAATATTGAATTGGGGGTTGGTTATTTTTAGGTTTTATGGCGCAAGAGCCATAAAACAAGACAACGCAGAGTTGAGGTAGGTAGGATTCCAATTTCAAATTATTTGGTAAAGCCGTTTCTGGATTACGAGTACAGAAAATTTGGAGCACTTAATGTTAAATTAGGTATATTAATAATTAGCAAAATAGTAATAGTTCGAATAATTAGTGTTACTAATAAAGAATTCAAACGAAGTGTTTATTGTTAAGCTTCATGTTTACTGTGTAATATTTATTACGATGCATTAATTAATATTCAAACAATTATCAATAGTTACCTTCATATATTCTGCTGTAAATGGATCCAGACGTCCTTTTACGCGATAATACAAAACTTTAGTTTTTTTCAGATAATAGAAGTTTGTCATTTCTTTTTGTAAAAATTGCCTAAAAATAGCTATTGCAATTGACTTTGCAATAGAGAAAATACAATCGTTAGGAAAGACTGAAGTTTTGTATTTTCGTGTAAAATGTCATTCAAAATCTATTTCTATCAAAATATATGAAGATTGCTGTTTGTATTCTTTTTCAAGTTTAATTTCATAATTAATAATGTGATATCGAAAGTCTCTTTTCTTATGAATGAACCTTTGAATTTGCTGTATGAACGACGTTCGAATAAGGGAGCACAATATTTTTTCTTCAGATGTACTACGGCTAACTGGATAGACGGTAAACTTCCGTAACTAACCGAATTATTGTTGCGTCTATGGGTCCTATGTTGGGAGCTGTAGTAATTAAAATGGTTGCTTGGGGCGCTGTAGGCCGACTCTCTTTGAAAGCGAATTAGATGTAAAAGATGTTGAATTATATATTGGAAAATATTCCGCTTTATTGCACGGAAATGGACTTTTTTATCTCGACCATCTTTCCCTACAAGTTCTTTGTGTTTGCAACGACGATAAATATAATTCCAAAGCATTTTAAAGAAAGACAGGTGTAAGAAAATGAGTAAAGCGAGAAATGCAAGGAATAATACTTATAATAAAGCTAATTATAATAATTCTAAAAAGCAATATTTTGCAATTTCATACCTGATAACGTTTTTTTCACTTTTAGTTCGAATTAGAATTCATACCGAGTTTTGTGAGATTTTTTTTCGATACAGAGGAGTCCTTTGAAACATTTTAAAAAATCAATGTCTTCTTTTGTACTTTATGGAATTTTAGAACTTTATAGAATTATATAGTCATTTAATTCCTAACTCATAAAATAACATTTTAAAGATGTGGATTGCAAAAATAACTGTACAGTGCATTATATGATATAAGTGTTTTCACGTTTAACTTTTCTTTGAGTGGCAATAGTAAAATAGAGTTGGTATTCAGCGCTTTATGACAGAAAAGTGAAACTCTAGTTGTAGCAAAGAATTCGGCTAGCCGTTACTAAAATTTTTTCATCAATTCAGTTAGCCGTGGTCTTACACTGTTCTGAGTACTTCACAAATGTTTTATTATTATAAACTGTCCCATTAATTGTACCGTGTTTCTTTCTGAAGAGCTCTGGACGACGCGCTGAATTGCACATCGGAGATCATAGATACCGATTGTAACAATACCGACGGAAGAAGCAAGTTTGATTCCTGGTTGAGAGCCCTTAGGGGAGCCTACAATAATGTGTGTGGAAATAACCATCAGCCATTGAGAGGTAAAGAAAGCTGGCAATGTTTTCTATGAATTTCCATTCCACCTATGATAAGGATTCGCAGTGTAAACAAACCAGACGGTCTGCGAAGATTCTACTTCCGATCCAAATGCTCTCGCATGATACGCATTGGGGTTGCCTTAAAATGCACTTTGTCACGATTTTGGAAACGTTTGATGCCCTCTCAACTTCATGTGATTTCCGAGTATTGTAGATGTTGCTTTGACCCCAAACACTCTAAATGAATCCTATAGAATCCACATCTTTCTAAGGAATATATGGATACTTTCAGCCTTTTGATTTTTTTTCCTTTTCCTTTCCTTGGAATAGAATCCTTTGGATAGATTCTATTGGCCCATTCTGGCTAATACAATCGTTCCAACGGATCTATTCCTTTGGAAAGTATCTATTTCTTTAAATTAAAATCCTTTATAAAGAATCTATAGATCCTTTCTTTACAATAGAATCCTTTGAAAGATTTAATAAGTCTTTTCTTTAGAATAGAATTCGTTAGAAAGATTCTGTTAGTCCTTTCCTTAGAATAGAATCCTTTGGAAATATTCTGTTGGTTAAGGTTAAAATTAATTAGAAGTCACGCAGAGAAGACTGCAGATTGTAAGGTGGAATTATGAATGTGAAACCTTCAGAAGGTTAACCTAATTAGCGTTGACCAATCAATTATCATCTTGCGATTCGGAATTCATTCTGCGGTATTTTTATTGGCGAAGTGCCAAAATTGTATGCGGGGGAAAAACAAGCCAACTGACATCACATTCAGAAAGCGTACAGGAATTACTTATCGCGGCAGAAGTACCACTGCCCTTTATATTCAGTTTGACGGAAAATACCTTGGTATTTACATTACATTCTATTCATTACATGCATTGATACTACATTGGTATCCAGCTAAGGACTTTTCGTTCAGTTTGGTGGTCCCAGATAATTTAAAACTGCTTTTACGAGACTCAGAAGTGGGCATACTAAAGGTATGCTTTCGGAGAGCAGATACGAAGTTTTCCAATTTTGCTCCTGTTCTGCTTCGTTTCCCTTTCATATCCTTGACTGCATTGGTGCCTCTTTGTCAGCTCCTAGTATTTTCTAATCTTGGGGTAAGCAACAGCAACATAAATTTAGTCATGTTAAGCATCTTTAGCTCTTTCCAAAAAGAAAAAGGGTGAGTGCACTCACGAACGAGTTCATCAGGTAAAGAAATTAATTGCAATAATCTTTTCGACAGTAAGGTAGAATTGGAGGCTTTTTCTGTCAAGCAAAATGTAGGTATGGGTTGTGTTCTTGCGGCGGGATTTCTGACCGTATTTAGGACGTAATATAACTTGGCTTGTTTTTTTAATACGATTTCGACACGTCGCCAATAGAAATTCCAATTTGATATATGATAGTTGATTGGTCAACGCCAATTAGATTAAATGCCAAACATCGCCGAAACGGCGATAAGCTTCATTTTAAGGTAACCCAGATATGTATCGTGCCAGAGTATTCGGGTTGCAGAAAGAAAAATCACCGTCCTCCTACCTGTTTGTTTGTTTACACTGAAAATCCCTCCTATATGGTTCTAAGTTAACCATTAAAATCCAGATTTGACATAAGACTTAAATATTTTGATACACATCAGATTTTCATGTAAGGGTTTACAAAATCCCTCGATATATGATATATTCAAAATAAGGTCTGTTAAAAGATAAATTTTGAAGTGTTTCATATTTCATTTTCTTCATGAAAAAGAAGGGGCCGTGGTGGTCCTGTTGGTAGAGAAGCGGATTAACAACCGGAGGATTGTGAGTTCCAAATTCGATCCAATCGAAGACCGTCGTGTAGGTGGAGGATGGTGCACGTTAAACCGTTCGCTACCTCACATGTCCTCACGTTGGCGTGGTGTGGAAGTTTTGAGAGTAAGGTACCAGCTCAAGTGTTGTCCTCATCATCAGACCGTGGTACAAAATTACGATGTATTGTCCTTGGATTGCCCTTGGATCCGTTCGGGATTGATCCCGGACTGTAATCGACAGTCCGTTGTGTTGCTCCAGTACTACATTAAATCAAATATTGTACTCCCTACCGCCTCATGAAAAAGAATGAGGTTAGAAATCTCGTGAATGTTGAATATATTCACCAATGATCATAAATCTCTAGTTTTGTTTTCACTTTTAATGTAAACTAGCAGACCTGCGCGTATCATCTGCGCTAAAGGTTTTTAATTGCTAATATCAATTAATGTCGATTTCATTACATTTCATACCTCATATACTCGTAAATCCATTTATAATGAATATAAACATCGATATGGCACATTTAATATGTCCAAATGAAATAAAAGTAGTCAAAAAGCATAAAACGGCATTTTGTTTACACTTTTAAAATGTACTCTTACTAGTGCTAATTGTTATTTCCAATAAGATGCTTAGGAAAAAGTTCACATGTCAGTCATAATACCACAATCAGCTTCTGAACGTTCACTTAAGTTGCGTCTAATTTACATGTTCAAAGCCGATTCGATATTTTGTTCCACTTAACTTATTTCGGGTTTTGGCTTTTCTTTACTGCGCTAATTTCTATCTTTTAGATTTAGCATTCTTCCTGTCTCCATACTGCTGAAAAATTTCAATAGAGAGCCGGAGCAGCTCTTTCGAAATTAGTTCAAGTAATATTAATGCGTAATTAATAAGTAATATCATTAATTATAGCCTGGTAATTCAGTAATTCAACCTGGGCAAATTAAATTACTTTTGTTTTGCATGTCTTTCAGACATTCTTCGAGGGATACAGTGCTGGAGTATTGAAGACTTTATGCTGTGCTCTGAGGAAATCCTGAAGTTGACCCATGTTGAGGATCTCCTCAACACTGAAATAGACGATGTTGAATGCGAGTAAGCATACTTTCATATACATTAAAAAACCCTTAAGAAATTCAAGTAGAATTCAAAACAATTGTCAATGACCCCACGTTTGATAATGTTGATCAAATTGTGTTTCGTTGCATTAGAAGTGATGATTCTTTTTCAAATCTTGTTACCTAAAAATACAATATATATGTTACTGTGAAAGACCGATATCTGGAAAGTGTCAATATTCTCCGGTGAATGTCAGCACATTCACATAGTCGCTTGGTGTACGTCCGGAATATTTGCTAAATATCATTATTTCTTACTTACACCGGCAAATGCCGACATTCAGCATGCACTGATGGTGAATGTCTAATAAAAATATTTTTGCTACGTTAAGACAAAATGCAGCTTTTAAAATCATACTTTATTATTAAAACATATTATGATATATGTCAAAATAGGAGAAAGCTTAAGTAACAGCACATGTAAATGAACTATTGAACCTAAAACTAACAGTACATTCTAAATGAGAAAAGAAAATAATACACAATAATAAACTTACACATAAATTATGTGATTGACGTTATACAATCTTATTTATTGCAACAACTTAAACTGAAGGCGGAGAGGCCTCTCTGGCTGTGCCCTCTCCGCCTTCTCGTTTCGACCCCCACCAGAGCTTATCTGTGCTTGTCGATGTACACCGGCGATGGTCCGAATGTATAAGAATGTAACCAAATATTCGGTCTTTCACCAACGTATTTGGTATATGTCGACATTCACCGGAGAATATTGACATTACCTAATTTCGGTCTTTCACCAGAAACATATATATTTTTTCTTTCACATTATTTTTTGTCTCTGTCTTCAGAAACTTAACATCATTAACCGCGTCTCATATTCCTGTAAAGCTTTTGAATTATACATTTTTCAATTGGGGCCGATTAGTTCTTTAAATCATGTCAAAACTGTATGTGGTTCCCTATAGTGTGTCTATTTGATAACAGATAAATGTGTATAGCTGTGAGGAAAAATTAAACCACCTCTCTCTATTCGCGCATTAAGGTCGATACATAGCAGTTTCCCCGCTTTTTGCTTTTACTTATAAAACTAGATCGGCCTATTCTAGCTGAGTGGTTTGAGCTTTTATACTCTGTTCAACAGGTTCTAAATATGGACATGGATGTTCGTAGTGGTTAGGAATTCACTTTAAGCAGTAGGTTCCAGTCCAATTGACCCTAGTGTACCCAAAACGACAATAGAGCTACGAACCAAACATTATGCAATACTTACACAACTAATTGGTATCACCATGTTATAATATTTAATCTATACCAAAATCGTAATCTGCACCTCCTCTCAAGGAGCTTACTTTTTTCAACTAAACACAGGCACCACAACCTCGAAGTATCCAAGAGATCTACCCTTCCTTTTACCTTCACCTTTTCAAGTACTTTCTTCACTTGGCTAAATAATGTCATTGACAACAGGCTATGTATCTGGCTTCCGCCGCCGTGAACGTGTGGTGTAAGCCCTGTATTGGCGACTGAAGCGGAGGTTTCTCAGACTGCATATTCATCCCATTAGGATATCTTTTCTGTATATCTTATATGTATATTCTTCTTTACAATGTCGTTTATTTAAATGTACGTTGATTCTGATAGAATACTTTTATTTATAACTAGCAAAAAATTACCCGACCTCACTATGGTTGCATTGATTAATTAAAATACCTACCTTTCCCTTCGGAATTGATCCCGAACCGTAACAATATCCCGTTGTGTTGCTCCAGTTCGACGTTAAATAACTTACCTACCTACTTTTTAAATACCAATTTGACTAAGGTTTTTATATCTAACGCTGTGCGTGTTCTTGCCATTTTAGGAACCTGAGGACCGTGACTGCACATTGCTGGCGCGAGGCGAATACCCAGTCCTGTCGCGAGCAAGAAGATATCACCCACCTAGTCGGCAACATGATCTCGTCTTTCTTTCAAGAATCCGATTGCGACATTCCCGAACCTATATCCCGCGGCACCGTTTGGACAGCCTCGTCCATGCTACTCTCTCTGTTGCTGTTAGTTCTGTAAACACCGTTGCTAATAAATGCTGTTGTTTCGCAAGTTATGCTTTAAACGTCCATTCGATTTGTTTTGACTCCGAATTTATGTCGTGACACTAGATGTGACGCAGACCTCCGCAGTGCGACATTGCATGTGCCGATGGCGTCCTGATTGCTTCGATTTTCCTGGTTTCTTTAAGTAAATGCGTACATATTCCCAAAGAACTCATGGAATGCATTTAGGCCCGAATTACGGAGCGGCTATTCTGGTTCCATTGGAAATTTCTCCGGGCCTGATCTACATATGTCAGCTGACTGCTTAAAAGTTTTCTTAAAGTACACTAGAAGACTTTTTTTAATTTTGACTATAAAAATCCAGTTTTTCCAGCAAGTCATTGACTCATGCTTACAAACATTTCGGTGAGAAAAATCAAATTAAGTTAATTATTAATTATCTAATTTAGATATAGTCAGCTAATTAGCATGATTTTTTAAAAGTGATACCTCAAATTCTAATGTGTTAAAAAATTCCTGTTGGAAATTATGCCTAATATTATTCTTCATGCTTTGACCCTCAATCAAGTTGATAGAAGGTAAGGTAAGTATTTTAATTAACGTCGCACTGGTGCAACACAACGAGTTGATAGATGGAATAAGTTATTTTTTACAAATGTTTTCCCCAAGAAAGTCTAAAAAAATCAAGATTTTTCGGGAATTTTAACATTTAAAAATCAACTAAAAATTAATTTCTTAACTAGTAACTCTGATTAAAGTTCACAACATCCGCTGCCTTATATAGATTATAATGATATAAAAAATAATTATAATAGATTAATTCATTGTTGAGTTATCACTGTTTGAACAAAGCTTGGTATTGCAAAAATACAGTTCTTCAGAAATGGAGTTTAAAGTTTCGGAAACATGTTTGTACTGGTGATAGTAGCTAACGTAAAACCCTTGTAACTAGAAAAGTATTCCGAATATTTACAAGATCTTGGTATCGTTTAAAAGCTCAGAAATTGGAAAATACTTTAAAGCAATAAAAGCAAAATTGATATTCTGGACAATTTACGTGATTTCTAGTGTATACATACACCTTAAGTAAATGCGTACAAATTCCCAAAGACCTGAAATACATTTAGGCCCGGATTACTGAACGGCTATTATGGTTCCATTGGAAATTTCTCCGGACCTGATCTACCGATGTCAGCTGACTGCTCAAAAGTTTCCTTAAGGTTATGTATATGTTACCGGCAATGTATGAAAAGCAGGAATTCTATAGAATGCCTGGCGTGTTTAGGCAAAGTATGAAATATACGAATTATTTTAATATTATATATACTTTCCCTAGGCATTGTATGTAATACATAGGCATTATATGGAATGGCAAATGGTTTTTAAGCAAAGTATTAAAAGATAGTCATGAAAAGGCCAATGGCCAAATGAGCATTATGAAGTGCGTTTAATAACTCAGAGTCCGTGTTGTAGAACGGGACAGCACTAACGCCTTCTTTAACAGGATAAATCAATTTACTTTTGTTTCTCACTCACATCATAGCGATTCAACAGTCAAGTCAATAGTCCCGTGGCTCCTTAGTAGTTATCTTGGCCTTTTCACATCGCTCACTAACTTCTGGTAAGTAGTTTCGGTTAGGAAAGCACTGTTTTTTTGCAGCTTTGGCTCGCACTTTCAACAGTTCGTCGTAGAATCGTCGTTGCAAGTCAACGTGCCATGATTCCCTTCTCGGACACTACACTTTCCATTTTCATACAGCACAGTATGGGCTAGAGCCTTTGCTGAACAAATTCAAAGTAGCGTATTTCGTCACTTCCGAACAAAGACTGAAATGCAAATGGGAAATTCTCCGTCTGAGCGTCGTAAATCACGTGCCTTGCCACGTGACTTTAGAAACGTCATTAGCGGGAGTATTTTATACTTTGTTGGTTTGTCTTTTGGGATTGCGCAGAATGCCTAGGAAATGTCTAAAATATTAATCGTTTTATACTTTGTCCCAAAACGTCAGGCATTCTATATATTGCCTAGGTATTCTATACAATACCTGCTTTGCATACTTTGCTGGTAACATATACACTAGAAGAGTTTTTTAAATTTTGACTTTGAAAATCCTCTTTTTAGCAATAGGGGTCATTGGTTAGTGCTTCAAATCATTTCAGTGAAAAAATCAGATTAAGCTAATTATTAATTTTCCAATTTAAATACAATTAACTAATTAACATGTGTTTTTTTAACTCTGATATCTCAAATTCTACTTTGTTCAGGAAGACAATTCTTATTCGTCATGTTTTGACCCTCAATCACGTTGCTAGAGGAAATAGGATTTTTACAATTTTTTCATCAAGAAATCATACAAAAAAAAATCAGGATTTTTAATGTAATGTTTAAAAATCAACTAAAATTTATTTTCTTGGCTAATAACTCTGATTGAGGGTCAAAACATATACTGTATTACACTGATTATAATGATAAAAAATAATTACAATATATCAATATTCATTGTTGAGTTATTAACGTTTGACCAAAGCATTATATTTCAAAAACCCAGTTCGTCAGAAATTAAGTTTAAAGTTTTGGAAACATATTTGTACATGTTGACAGCACCTAACGAAAAAGTCTTGTATCTAGAGAAATATTCCAAATATTTATAAGATCCTGGCATCGTTTGAAAGGTAAGAAGTTGGAAAACGTATTGACGCAATAAGACAAATCTATATTCTGGTCGATTTTCGTTATTTCTAGTGTACACACACACCTTAAGGAAATGTATACAGATTCCTCAAAGACCTCCAGTAATGCATTTAGGCCCGGATTACCGAATGTTAACATGGTTCTATTGGAAATTCCCTCCGGGCCTGTGCAACCAATGTCATCTGGCTGCTTTGAGTTTTCTAGTTTCTTTAAATGCGTGCAGATTCCACAAAGACATCCAGGAATACATTTAGGATCCCTTGGATTGTGTAACGATTGAATTGATAACATTAGAAAATTGAATAGGTCTAATAAACCTAGCAAAACTAATCGGATTAGGTTGTTGCTGATATTAATCTTGAGTAAAGGAATAGGTAAGGCGTGGTTTGAAACAACGCCTATTCAAACGGGAAAATTCTAAAAGGGATCAGGTACAGCTGCATGCTTTGGTGGCTATCAGGACGTAAAGATGTGATGTTAGTTTCTCAAATGTTCGCAGTTGGAAAGAGTAATTAAATAGAAATAATTTGAAGTAACTTGGTAAAGATGTTTGAAAGAGTGATACATGGATACCAAAATTTTCTGCTCTGCATTATACTGGATCATTTTTCAAACTTACCTCAGAAAATGCAAATACAGTCTAATTGGAAAATAGGGATCGATAGAACACATTCGGAATCTCATTAGGATTTGCTCTGAGAGACTTAATTGTAAATCTCTTAGTGGCAATCTGTTATTGGATTGTGTACTGCTAACAAGATTTTATTATAAAGTAATTTACCAAATCCATGATTAGGTGTTAGTTCATATGTTGTCGTTCAATAGTTTAGGAGTATGAGAGGGATTTTCAGGGTAAACAAACAAATCAGACGAAGAGTGAAGATTTTACTTCGGCTACACAAATGATCTCGCATGATACATATCGGAATTATCTTAAAATATTGTTTATCACCATTTGAAATCTAATCTAATTGAAGTTGACCAATCAATTATCATATATCAATTTGGATTTCGTTATTTGGAAATTTTAGTGTCGAAGGGATGAAATCGCTTTCGACAAGCAAACCAAGTGACGTCACGTTTGGAATACGCAAAGAAACAGAACTGCAAAAAAAGGACTACCAATACTAACATTTAGTTTAATAAAAACCTTTCATAGGTGATTTTATTACGTAATAAACAACCCGTTATTAAAATATTTTTCAATCGCTTCCAGATTGATGAAATTATTAGCCACTATTTTAGTACCTGTGTAAATAAGGATTATTTGAGATATCTTCGCTAATGGCATACAATTGAGGGCTCCGTGTGATAAGCCACGAATGTTTTCTGTTATGAAAAATAAATAAAAATAAACATTTAAGAGGCTCAAAAGATTTTCTAATTATCTAAACATGATCTCTTGAACAGTGGATAAACCATTATAATTTTGGAATTTTTTTTAAACTTGAAAATTGCTCTCGAAAAATTTGAAAAGTGGTTTACCATTACGTTGACCGAAGTCCTGCAGTTTATTCGCAAACGCATTTTGTCAACACAAATCGCTTTTATACCAAATGTATTTCTTTACAAAATTAAACAGTACTTATTTGTTGAAATTTATAGTGGAGGATTAAATTTTCTCTTCCTCTAGCATAGCAATAAAGAAAGGTTTGAAATGAAGAAGTATTTTAATTTGTTAAAAGTGTTAATTTGTTAGAAGTGTTTGTATTTTAATGTAAAAAGTAATCGCTGATTAAATTTAAAATTTTTGATGTAATTTCATTCGCATCCATCTCTGCAGTTTCCTCGATAGACTTTTACTGAATGCTATACATGAACCATCAATTTATCTTATCCCGTCTCTATACCTTATTCTGTCTTCTTTCTGTCCTGTCTTTATACTTATCTTGTCCTTTTACAGTTCTATCTGTGTACTTATACTGCCTTCTTACTCTTCTGAGCCGAACGGGAACTCTGAATTCGGCTTCTTCTGCGAGGGCAGTTTCAAGAGTTCTGTCACAATTGGTCAACAAGCCACAGTTTTTGAGTCTGAAAGTCTGAAATGGCCAAGCTATTTCTAGACTTTTTTCCATCACTTCTTATAACAAAGCAGTAATTCTGGTTGACACATGCGGCAATCTTAGCCTTATGCTCCTATAGACAACCTCATTAGGTTTGCTTGGCCAGAGCTCGTTTAATTGCCAGTGACATCTTGAACTCTGGTTGGATCATTTACTTCCAATGAATACCAAGCCATTGTGATATACCAGGTAATGAGCGCGCAGACAAGCTAGCTAAAAATGGTTGTCTTCTACCCCAGCCGTTCAGCCCTCTCCTTTACCTCCGTGTATGCAGATTGGTAAAGTTAAATAAATCCGTCTGCGGCAATCAAAAGCTTAAGGCCACGGAGAAAACATGGAGCAAGCTTTTGTCTGACCCTGTTCCACCTAATTTGCCACGACATATTGCAACTGCAAATTTTCGAATTTTAACTGGATACGATTTTTTAAGAGGACACTTACACCGCATTGGTATGCATGCTTTTCCTGATTACCCCTTTTGTTCGACGGGTAGCTTTATGGATTTTAGTCATCTTTTATATTGCACTTTTTATCTGACGATCACATCTTAGTTGACGACCTTTTTAGCCGGGCTGATTTGTACTGGGTTGCCCGTAGGAAATTATGGTTCCTGGACTTTTCCTGATGTAGGAAAAAAAATACTGTCTTCTTACTTATGCAACTTGGCCTAGTCTGAGCTAGGACCAGATCCAAAAGACCTTTAGCTCTTTCATTGGGGGTCATCACCAGAAATAAGATGCTTAGGAGAAGCTGGGTGCTTGGTACAAGGCGGAAAATTCTTTCAACAAACTTTATGGGCCTTAAATGTCCACTTCTTAATCTTGAAAATATGGTTTGACCCATCCTGTCCTAGAGAACTCGAGGGTTTACTTGCGTTCAAAAATTTATTTTTTTATTTCTTTTCAAATTACCAATAATTTTAAAATATTTAATTAATAATATGAAATAATTAAAAAATTAATTTAGCATAAGTTATATTTTCTTAGGAAACGAGTCTATTTAATGCGGCGAAAAAACCCACTGGCAATAAAAATGTTATTTGCTTCTTAGTTTCTTGGCGGCATGTACATTTTCGACCAAATTTCCATAGAAGTCATTACTTCAATATATATTAATTTCAATAATTACGCTTCATAAAAATAAATCAAACGCAAAAAAACCTTTGTAAATGAGACGGTAGTTTCCTACTTTAAAAAGAAGGATATCTAATATAAAGTTGTTTTAAAATAAGACAACGTTGAAATAAGAAGTGTAACCATACGTTGTAATTCAAAGATTTTTTTAACATTTTGACAGTTTTTATTACAAGGCAATTAAAATCAGCGAAATTTACATTTGTTTTCCAAGTTTCAAATTATATTATTGTATTGCATTGAAAACAGTATTCAATAGTCAAGATACAACATCTAACATTCTAAATAGGTACGTAGTTTCCATTTAGATACCGAATATCTAAATTATCAAAAAAAGTGCCCCAAAGAATCAATTTAAAACTGCATGCCAGATGAAGAGCGAATTTTAAATAAAAATTTGCTCTGATCTTGGATTAATATCATAGTTATAAAATATTCTAACTAGGACTTCTGAAAAGTTGAAAGTTTTTTCTTAAGGTGTAAGTATACACTAGAAGATTTTTTTAAAATTTTGACTTTAAAAATCGTTTTTTCCAACATGTCATTGGCTTATGCTTAAAATCATTTCATCGAGAAAAAAAATCCGATTAAGCTAATTATTAATTATCTAATTTATTTAAAGTCAGCTAATTAGCATGTTTTTTTAACAGTGATATCTCAAATTCTAATGTGTTCAGAAAGATTGCAAATTATTCATAATATCATTCTTCACGTTTCAAACCTCAATCAAGTTGCTAGAGGGAATAGGTTATTTTTTACAATTGTTTTCACCAAGAAAGTCTAAGAAATCAAGATTTTTTTTCAGGAATTTTAACATTTAAAATTCAACTAAAAATTCATTTCTTAACTAACTCTGATTGAAATTCAAAACATCCACTGTATTATATAGATCATAATGATAACAAAAGTTATAATAGATTAATTCATTGTTGAGTTATCACTGCTTAAACAAAGCATCCTATTGCTAAAACACAGTTCTCCAGAAAGTGAGTTTAAAGATTTGAAAACATGTTTATACTGGTGAAGTACCTAACGAAAAACCCTTGTAACTAGAAAAGTATTCCTAATGTTTACAAGATATGTATCGCTTAAAAGCTAAGAAATTGGGAAATATTTTGAAGGAAATAAAACAAAATCAATATTCTGGACAATTTTCGTGATTTCTAGCGTATACATAATCTTAAGTGAAGAGGATGTTTACTTTACGAGTTGAAACTATTCTTATGCAGCTTTGCTACCCAAAAATTCTTTGAAAACATCGATTTTCTTTTTCAAAACACCATAAAATTGACCTTTCGTTTTTTGAAATAATGTAATCGATTAACTTTTAATTTTATAAAACAAATTGTTGTTTCACATGCGGAATGAAATTTTTTAAGAAAAATATGTATTTGCTTGAAAAGAAATTTGATGCATTTGCCAGCCTTTCACAGTGATGGTGGAATGTGGAAATATCACATTCCTGGTGCAAGAATGCTATGTCAAAAAATGTTGATAGAAAAAACTGGCTGCAATGACACGTTGTAAATTTGTCATTTTTACAGGAAATGAACTGACAAGTATCTGACAAGTAAACTTCATTTTATTAGAAAACGTTTTTAAAGTTATTTATGTGTTATACAACCAAATGAAAATAGGTAACAAGAAATTTAGAATTTGCTTTAGCCTACAGCAATGTCACATTTTCAGGCTTTGTAATGAGACTTACATAACTTCAAATTAGGAGTATCGTCAAAGAAATGTTTCTTTTTAGGCAAATGAAACAGTAACATATAAGAAAGCTTTCAAACATCAGACTTACATATCGTCAACATTCATTGGTTGTTTATTCACCTCCAACGGAGGTTTAAACAGCAATAATCATTACAAGGATTATGAAAGCAAAAGCATTTATTTACAGCAACAAGTAGGCAGTATTACAAATTACATTTCGCAGTCGGAATACCAATTCCGGAATTCTTCAAATTTGGAACTCTTATTCGGAATGTAGCTTTTTACTTTTATCGTTCTTAAGAGTTGCCATGGTTACTCTATAAACTGGCTAACAAGACTAGCGTTTGTGTTCCAACATTGGTTTATATAATACCATTTTAATTCTAACACTGTGTACATGTACAACATTGAAAAGACAGACATCGAAAGGACACAAACAATTTGACGTCAATTGAAACACTTTATGTCACATCAATAGCACACCAAATGAGTTACAAAAACATCTCCAATACATAGGGCTCGTGTTGCATTTTTGGGTGACTTAAAAACAGTATCAATTGTCTTATTTTAAATCAAATCACGACGTTGGAATAATGAGCATCGAAAAGAATTGAGCTGCAGCTGTTCACTCAGCCATACGCATGCTTGAATAAACACATGATGCTAATAAATGTCTCAGCGCATTGTTTTAACGATACTTACACTGCTTAGCATTTTTGACAAGTACACAAAGCTTCTGAACAATACGCTGCAATATAAATATCTGGCACCGGATATTGAATAGTATGTAAAATTCGTTATTGGAAAGTCATGACAGTGACAATTGGGAGAGCCTAGATTTACTCTTTATTTTTTATTGAATAAACTACTGTTACTTCAATGTTCCTAACTACAAAGAAGTAGCGAAAGCCAGTATTCTATTTCGGAAGGGACCCGAAGTTATTTTAAAAAATTCTTTTGCATTAAAGATCTTATCAGATATTTTTAGAGGTGTGTTTTGTAATTTTTGGTTTTACCATATTATTGATGCAAAAGTTCGTCCCGTTTCTGACGCTAGATGGCATTGCATCGCAAAACCGGTGTGTTATCTTCTTCATACGTATAAAGTTTTGATGTTTGAAAGAAGGAATTTCAGCGAGTACTTGGGGAAAAGATCGTGTTGTTGGGTTGTGTGTTTAAATTTTGTGAAGCATTAAAAATGGCAGAAAATAAGGAGCATTTTCGACATATGCTTTTTATTTCCGAAAAGGCAAGAATGCTTCTCAGACGCGAAAAACGATATGTGTTGTGTATAGTGAGGGGTGCCGTTGACGATTCCATGTGCCGTAAGTGGTTCAAAAAGTTTCGTCACATGGATCAGTTCTTTAGCCAGAAACCTCAGAATTTCTATGATTATGCAGCTACCGGAGAGAGAGGAGGAGAGGTGAGGAATTGAACATTCACTGAACAAAATGGCACATACTATACTAATTAGATATAAAATTTTTAGTAACTAAATTTTTCTCCAAATTTTATTAAAAAAACTGGATGAACTTTAATAAATACAAACCCAATACAAACTTTAAATAAAAGGATTACCGTAATCGCACGGACACATCTCAGTTGGCTAAATGTGTCAAATGACTAAAATGATTGTTTTGCCAATATTTACATAATAAATTACTTTAACCCTCCTGGTGGTTTTTCGACGAGGTATCGTGTCATTTGCAAAAATGATCAGATTTGTTGGACGATATATTGCTCGTCATTGGATGAAAGCTGACCAGAACTTAATATCGTCATCATAAAAGAATCGGCAATATCTTGATGACAAGATATCTCGTCATTGGCAAAAATGGTCAAATCTTTATGACGAGGTACCTCGTCGAAACCACTTGGAGGGTTAAGTAGCATTAAGCAAATATTAGAACATTGTTTCTGGAAATTTATATCTTACTTTTGTGTCACTAGGGGATAGGTTAATTAACATGAGAGATGGTGTCAACACAGAAAATTAATATCCATAATAATTGCTTTCGTTCAACGAAATGATTATTAAGTCAAAAATTATTACATAATGCGATGAATATTACAGACATTTTAAGAAATAAAGTTACTTATTTTATTTGAATATGAAAGTATTTCTCATAAACAATTATAGTATTTTTATAGAAATATTTTTAAAATAAGAAACCAATACTTTGTTGAGGGGCCTATGGCTACCCCAATGCTCTAAAGTATCCAACAACATTATGAAATTAGCATACAGTAACAATGTTTCTGCAAGTAATGGGCTTCCCCATAGTACTTAACAAGATTTTTGATTCCATTACCTGAGAATGTAGAAATAATGCTCTTAGTGGAGAATTTTTCATCTTTCCATCATCTTCGAAACGGTAGCATGGACGTTTAACTATTAAATTCGAAGAAATATTCCAAATACAATTTTTCTTATATCTCACTATAAAGTGAGTAGCAGTGTTCTGGAGAACAAAGTAGCAACCACATGTGTCTGATCTGAATTTTGAGAATCAATTCAAAAGCATCACGACAAATTAGTAACTTCTAACTTGAACAGAAAATTAATCGATATAAGGAGTGTAGCTGGAAAAATTGGGACTGATAATGACTTCGAAGAACGCAACACCAAACCTTGTTTCCCATTGTCTTGGGGTTCGATTCCTCCCTGGGTGTATTTCTCCCTCCTGTGTCACTAAAATTTGCTTTGTATGTGTATGTCCATTACTAGACGTTGTAACTATAACTCTCTATATTATAAATCCCATGACTTGCCAAACCTTGAATGTGATTTTAGTATAACTGCCATGACTTGTCAAACCCTAAATATGACTTTGGGGTGACTTCTTTGATCTGCAAACCCTAAATGTGACTCTGGGATAGCATTCTTGACTTGCCAGTATGACTTTGGGATAACTGCCATGACTTCCAATCCTTGAATGTGACTTTGATACAACTGACTTTTGAAATCCAAAATGTGATTTTGGAATACCTATCATGATTTTCAAACCCTAAATGTGACTCTGGGATAGCATTCTTGACTTGCCAGTATGACTTTGGGATAACTGCCATGACTTCCAATCCTTGAATGTGACTTTGATACAACTGACTTTTGAAATCCAAAATGTGATTTTGGAATACCTATCATGATTTTCAAACCATAAATGTGACTCTGGGATAGCATTCTTGACTTGCCAGTATGACTTTGGGATAACTGCCATGACTTCCAATCCTTGAATGTGACTTTGATACAACTGACTTTTGAAATCCAAAATGTGATTTTGGAATACCTATCATGATTTTCAAACCATAAATGTGACTCTGGGATAGCATTCTTGACTTGCCAGTATGACTTTGGGATAACTGCCATGACTTCCAATCCTTGAATGTGACTTTGATACAACTGACTTTTGAAATCCAAAATGTGATTTTGGAATACCTATCATGATTTTCAAACCCTAAATGTGACTCTGGGATAGCATTCTTGACTTGCCAGTATGACTTTGGGATAACTGCCATGACTTCCAATCCTTGAATGTGACTTTGATACAACTGACTTTTGAAATCCAAAATGTGATTTTGGAATACCTATCATGATTTTCAAACCATAAATGTGACTCTGGGATAGCATTCTTGACTTGCCAGTATGACTTTGGGATAACTGCCATGACTTCCAATCCTTGAATGTGACTTTGATACAACTGACTTTTGAAATCCAAAATGTGATTTTGGAATACCTATCATGATTTTCAAACCCTAAATGTGACTCTGGGATAGCATTCTTGACTTGCCAGTATGACTTTGGGATAACTGCCATGACTTCCAATCCTTGAATGTGACTTTGATACAACTGACTTTTGAAATCCAAAATGTGATTTTGGAATACCTATCATGATTTTCAAACCATAAATGTGACTGGTATAACTGAATTTCCAAATCATAAATATAACTTTGGAATAACCAACCATGATTTTCCAAACCATAAATGTGACTTTGGTATAACTGTCAGGACTTGCCAAACCATAAATATGACTGGTATAACTGACTTTCCAAATCATAAATGTGGCTTTGGAATAACCACCATGATCTTCCAAATCCGAAATGTGACTTTGGTATAACTACCATGACTTGCAAAATCTTTGATACCACGTCCTCATTCTTGAACTTCATCCTCACCTTGATCAGAAGAGCATCTAGGTTCTGGAGGGCATTGAATGGTTCTTTCTCCAGATCACTCTGGAGAACGCTTTTCTGAGGTCGGGGCTGAAGAGTGTGTAGATGAGCGGGTTGAGGGTGGAGTTGACGTACCCGAGCCATAGCAGCACCGAGAAGAGCCTCGGGTGGGGGTCACAAGAAGGGCACAGGGCCATGAGCAGGGCCATCACGAAGAAGGGCAGCCAGCAGATGACGAACACGCCCGTGATGATGACCAGCGTCTTGCCTGCCTTCTTCTCACGCTTCGACTCGATGGGGTCTCGGGGACGCTTCTTCGTCTTGTTCGGTTCCTTTCAAGACAAAAGACATAGAGTGAGATTCATTCGATTGTATCGGAAAGTATTTTTAATCATTCTCTTCAAGTAAATTACACGCAACTATGGGGTCGTGGTAGCCGGGTGGAAGAGTAACGATCTAGCAGGAGGGTTGCGAGTTCGAATCTAACCAAAGACCGTCGTGTACAAAGGGGGCTGGTGCACGATAAAATTGTCGTCGCCTCAAATGTCCTCACGTTGGCGTGGTGTGGAAGTTTGGAGAGTGGGGTGCCAGTTCAGGTGTGACCTCGTCATCTGAGCGTGGTTCAAAATTAAGTGGTGCTGTCCTCGGACTTTCCCTTCGGGTTTGGTCCCGGACCTTCGCCAATAGCCCGTTGTGTTGCCCCCTCCAGTGCGACGTTAATTAAATATCTACCTACCTACACGCAACTATGTTTATGAATCCACTAAATTACATAGATCTGCGATGAAAAAGTTTTTGTTTCATTATGTGATTTTAATGTAATTTTGAATTCAGAATTCGAAAATGTAAGCTATTTTTATCCAATACGTCAGAATGTTCCACAATAGGGAAATTATACACTTTTCATTAGAGGTCTTTGATGTATAAATATATTCTTATAAATAGATTATGAAGACAATATTTGACTGTTGCACAATATTAAGTTGAACAATTTAGAGAATGTAAATAATTTAATACATAGATAAGCTTATAATATGCAATTATTAGCAGTATCAAAGTACAACTATGAGTCATAGTGCAGCAAATGACTCAACATCAAGCATGTCCAAACAGGGGAATGCAACTCAGGATAATTCTATTTTTTTAAAAGTAGTCAACAATATATATATATATATATATATATATATATATGAATATAAACTGAGAAAAAATACGTTTAATATGACTTGAATTTTTTAATTTTTCTAGGTAACTCATGAATCCTACAAAAATCACGTTTCTAATTTGCGATACAATAATTGTTGAATTGTTGCTAAAAAAGAATATTTAAAATTAAGCCATTGATAGAGCAGAACTTTAAAAATAACGTAAGACAAAAACTATAACAGATGCAGGCCGTAAGAAACTATAAATTAAATATGTCCAACTTGTAACTAAACTAAAATTTTAATTTAAAATGATGAATGGCGACGTATTGCGTAAGAATCTAAAAGAATAATCCACATACCAGATTAGGGTTTTTTAATAAATAGGTAGGTATTGCATTTTTCAGAAAGAGAACATAATTAATATTTTAACCTGAAACAAAAATACAGACGAAAAACAACGAACTCATAATTGAATTGTACGCTAGATCTAAGACATGGTCTCAGCAACATCTTGAAAAAAGAACAAAAGTATTCCCAAGATATTAAAGGAGAAATATGAAAAATAAAATAATGTCGAGGTAATGCATCTTAAAAAAATTTAATTCTTCTATTTCTAATAGTGAAGGATTACAAAAATATATAAAAGTGCGACAGTTGTTTTCATCTTTTAAAACCTTGTAAAAAATTAATGAGTCCTTTTAATCCTCACTTTTTTATGTGGTGTGGATTTTAAAATGACCCATCTTTCGCTGATCATATCTCATTATTAACATCTTTTAATTTATACTTTTTAATTTTCAATTCTAGTGATTCAATGTGGTGGTAAAACACTTGAATAGTGTGTATATTTAATGTTATTTACTTCCTACTGTTATACTAATTGAATAGACTGTTAATTGTTTACTTAAATATTCTTGCTAATTCCTTTTGGACATGGTAGAACAAGTCCATGAAACCACTCGTCTTTAAATAGTACAAGGCCATCAAAGGATTCTCAAAAAGGTCATGGGAATCCAGACCAACACACGACAGCATATGAGTCGGAGGCCTGTGAGTTCATGCATTTAAGACAAACAGGACTGTTCAGTTTTCAGAAGTGAGATCAATGCCATTGATGAAGGGCTTAACTACATCATGTCTGTTCCGAACACAAAGGTCGTTTGGATTTTGTATGACAGTCGCAGATCCATCCAATATCTATCTAATCGACGCAGTGAGGGAAGAAGATAGAACTGGCATAGCGATCCTTTACACTCAAGCATGTCTCATTCTTCTGTGAGGTGCACCTACAGTGGATCCCTTCACACGTGGACCTCAGGGGAAACAAAGTAGCGGATGATTTGGCAAAGGTGAGTGTCGATGAACCATTGTCCGATACTAACTAATTGACGTTTCTTGAGCTTTACTCTATTGTAAAAAATCTTGATAAGAAGGCATGGATCGTTCCCCCGGTACACTCTTGGTATCGTGGGGATCGTCCCGGAAGATCTCTTGCTCTCAATTGCGACAGACATATTCAGACAGCGCTCTCCCGCTTTCCAGTGGCCATCTGAGGAGTCTCACATTTTGCTGTGGTCGCAAGATTCATCCTGTTTGCCTTAAATGCCAGTCTGACCCGACCTCTCCAGCACACATTCTCGAGTGCCTGGAGTTGTCCCACGACGACCTGTTTTCTCAACCTCTTTTGGTGTATGACTTTGTGCGGGTGAATGGACTTGTGGATTTGGTCTAGCTGGAGCTTGACGTGGAATTAGCAACAAGACAAAAGGTGAAGTTTTATGCACATTTTAAAATTTGAGACTTAGTATGGCAACTTTTGAATCTCGACAAAGCCGTCTGTGATTTCCGATCTCGTAACACCTCAAAAGCATAGCCTGTGCGAGTTCTCCCATATCAATCATGAATCGGGGAACTCTCCATATAAGACTACTGACGATCTTGAACTTTGTGGAAATTTCCTGGGACTTTAATTGGTTCAATGACATTAGAGTCTCCAAGGAAACTTCCTTAGTCAGCCCGTCCACAATGTCATTTGCCTTAACGCTAATATGAGAAAGGATCCATTGAAAGTGGATAGATATACTTTTAAGTTTAGCCAGGATTTCAAAGTTTTTGTCCCTTACAGTTCTAGAATTCCGCAAGTGCTGAATTGAGCTCCGACTGTCCAGATATTTCTTTTTACGACTGAAGAAATAGGGATGATTTACGTAAATTTAGTATTATATGTAGAGATTTGGGGGATTGGGGATTACCCGGACCTAAAACCCACGGGCGTTTGACAAAAAACTATGGGTTTCGGCAGTTAATATGCACTTAATATTTTAAACTGAAACAAAAAATACAGACGGAAAACAACGCTCATAATTGAATTGTACGTTACATTCAATGGATAGTGGTCTAAGCAAAACCTTGAAAAAAAGTCTTCCTGTGATATAAAGAAGTATCGGAAAAGATAAAAAAATAACGCCGGAATAAAAAGGATCTGGAATAGCAGCTGCAGAATACTTGGCATAATTTGCCTCAGGAGGATATTTGCTAATAATGACTCCATTCGACTCCATCCTACGCTGTATGTTGGCTTACATAGCCTCCAGAAGGGGCTTTACAACTTGATAATTTATGACATTTCTGATGTAATCCTCAATAATAAAGAGTTCCCTAGATTTTATTGTGACCTTATCCCTTCATATACATCACTCATGCTAAGTTTAATTCCGATCAAACACTTTCGAAACACACTTGTTCCTAAACCACTGCTTCACTTCAAACTCTAAGTTCTGCTATAAATTGGCTCTTGTGTAGCAATAAAATAACCACAGGGAGACAAACAAAACCTAAATGTCCGTATGAGAGGGATTTTCAGAGCAAAACAAACAACCAGACGGGAAATAGATTTTATTCTAGCTACCGAAATGCTCTCGCATGATACTTATCGGAGTTACCTTAACCCTCCTGGTGGTTGTCTCGACAAGATATTTCGTTGCTAGTAAACCTGACCAGTTCTTGATGAACGAGATATCTCGTCATTAGAAGATAATTCACCATATCAGAATCTCGTCATCAGCAAAATATTGGCAACGACTTGATGAAGAGATTAGCAAATTGGTCAGATCTTGATGAACGAGATATCTCGTCGAAACCACTTGGAAAGTTAAAACGTAGATCATTGTTTTGGTAGCATTTGGAATTTAATCCAAATGACTAATCAATCAACTATTACATATAAATTTGGAATTTTATTCTCAAACGTACTGAAATCGCGTTAAAAAACAAGAAAAGTGACGTCACGTCTGGAATACGCACAGGAAGCACCTTTATTCAGAAATATTCAGCTTGACAGAAGAAGCCTCCCATAAGTAAAGGTATGTCTGGTTTTGAGTTTCATCCGCCCATTTATTTCAGCGTTAGGCAAAAAGATATATGAAACCGTATGACATCTTAGTGCATGCTCACCATTTTCCCGGATCCATTGAAGGACGTCATATCTATCATGTTCCCTTCGGACACCAGGGGGAGCAGGGTGGCCGGACGGATGGCATGTCCGGGCCTGCGCCGGATCCTCCGCCTGGCCACTTGGAAGATGCGCCAGTACAGGATCAGTATCAAGACCAGGGGAACGTAGAATGTGGCGCATGTTGCGAAGATCTGGTAGCCCATGTCTTGGCTAACGAGACACCTGGAAAGAACAAAAATTGAAAATTTAAGAGAAATTTTCAGAGAAATATATATATATATATATATATATATATATATATATATATATATAGATGTTGCAGAACAGCGAGAACATCTAGGATAGAAATTATAAGCCTGCAGTCTTGACAAAAGTGGTATAAGACAACCGAAGAGAAATATCCATTGGTACCGAGTGTAATGTTGATTCTACAAATGAAGAGGCAGAAAATTCCATAGCAACAGTTTATGTAGCAAACAAGAAGCCTGCATCATAAGGCATGGAGGTTGTTGAGGGTAGGTTGTTTGGGACGGCTCTGAGAGCTCCTGATTCTAAGGGGCTCGTGAAAGAATGAATCGTTTACAATGAACTCGCTAGGGGATAAGGATTAAGAGAAAGATTATTAAACCAGGGGATCTATCAAGAAAGTTCATTGGTAGAAGTCGGTGGTTTAACAAAGAAGTAATATGATGTTACACAGGCAAGTTGAAAGGAAAAGGATTCGTGGGGAAGTCAAGGTTAATGAGATGACTTGAGTTCAAAGGTGAAAGGGGGTGGCAAGATATATTGACCACATGTCCAGTGAGACAAAGCCTAGGAGAAAAGGAGAACGTTAAGGGACTGATCTCTGGTGAGAATTGTACTTAGGATGTTAATTTTAGGTACCGTTCCATATATATATATAGACCATCACGAAAAATCAAATAAGAGAACCCAAATAAAAACAAAAACAAAATGCAAATAATAACAAGAAGATAAAGCTGAAGCGAAATAACAACAATAATATTGAGGTAGCTATTCTTAGGGTAGCTTTACTTATATATATATGCTATTAAGTTAAAACGGACCCAGCACGATATCAGTATCGTGTAGGGCCACCTTTCGCCGCAATGACATCTGTAACTCTTCGAGGGAGACTTTCCACCAATTTTCGATACGTTTCTGAAAGAATCTTGCTCCATTCATCCTTCAAATTGGCAAACAACTCAGTGGTGTTTTTTGGCCGAGTTGGCCTGGCTCTCACAACCGGCGCTCTAACTCATCCCAAAGGTGTTCCAAGGGATCTGGACTTCGGGCTGGCCAATGAAGTTTTTCCACACCCATTTCCTTAAACCACGTGTTAATAACACCTGTTGTATGACATGGAGCATTGTCCGCTGAAACAGGTATGGACCAATACCAAAGTGTTGTCACAATGTCGATAGCGCAGAATTGTCCAGAACTGTAGCTGCCATAAGAATATTCTAGCGCCTTTCGAGGGGTGTGACAAATGGCAAGACAGTATATATATATATATATATTATATATACATATATATATACCATCCCAAAAAATCAAATAAGGGAACCCAAATAAAAAAAAATGCTAGTAATAACAAGAACAAAAAGGTGAAACAAAATAACAACAATAATATTGACCCTTTAGATGAACAGCGCTGAAAGCCGCAGAGAGCAAATAAAGGGAAATAATAAGTAAAGCTACCTAAGAATAAATTTCTCCGTGAAACAAGATAAAATAAAATATTTAAATGTTGAGGTGAGCCCGCTAACTTTATCAAGGGGAGCAAAGCCAGAAGTCACTTAAAAGGGGGGGGGGGGTATTTCAATTAACGTCACACTGGAGCAACACAATGGGCTATTGGTGACGGTCCGGGATCAATCCCAAAGGGAAAGATCCGAGGACAACACCACGTAATTTTGAACCACTCACTTAAAAGGGATGCTTTGAGTTTTTTCTGTACTTGTGTGAGGCCGGGCCGAAGAGATCAAGCCACCCTCTTGCTCTTTTAAAATCCACTATTCTAGATAGGACGTATCTGGACGTTTTGCTCTCCTAGCTTGCGCGGTAACATTCGGTATAGTAACTCCTTTGGCTGTTCTATCGATTTTTCCTTCTTAACCTTGGCAATAGGTAATTTTTTATGATTTTTCTTTCTGCTTTACTTTGCGTTTTCGGGGGGGGGGGTAACTTGTGTTTATATTTTATGTTATCTTGTTTCTCGGGGAAATCTATTCTTAGGATAGCTTTAGTTATATATATAAACTAACAAACCTGACGGACAGTGAAAATGTTTACTTCCGCAACCTCTCTCGTATCATCTAAATCGTGATGACCTTAAAAAGTAGGTTATCGCCATTTTGGTGAAATTTAGTGTTTAACCTAATTGACGTTCGTCAATTAACTATCACACATCAATACGGAGTTCGTTCTGAATTTTTATTGGTGACTCTCAGAAATAACGTTCGGAAAACAAGCCAAGTGACGTCACTTCCGGAAAGGGAACAGGAAACACGTTCCACACCAGAAACGCATTCCACCACCTGCATTTTATCTCATGGAAAGTCTCTCATAGTGAAAACGTCTCGTAAAAAATAAAATCATACAAATAACTTCGGATTAATTCAAAACAAATTGAATATACTCCTATTAACCAAGTAGTTTCGACGAGATATCTCGTCTATCAAGATCTCACCAATTTTTCTAATGACCATATTATCTCGTCATCAAGATATTCCCGTCCTCTTATGGTGACGAGATCAAGATCTGGTCGGTTTTTTCTAATGACGAGATATCTCGTCAAGACCACCACAAGGCGGGTTAAAGTACAGAAAACTGAGCATTTACAGAATTAGAGAGTGAAAGCTTGGACTACTCAGACAAATTAAGTATGAATTTAATAATTTTATGCAATCGGCCATTTCCTTCTAAAATGTTAATAACCCTCCTTTGGAGCTAGGAAAATTAAAGGAAAGAAGATTTATTCCAGTGGTTCAGTTTCATACCTACAAAATCTAAGGCCATCATCAAATCCAATTACAGAAAATCTTTCTAAAGGTCGGAAAAAAAGTAGCATAAGGCAATGATTTATAGAGAAGTTCTAATAAAAAATGTTGATCAATCTCATCTATATTTCAAGATGTTATCTTTAATGAACTTTTAAATTGAACATTTGTTAAAAACAGCATAAATATTTCTTTTATATGTTTTCAAAGGGTACATAAAAAATATGATTCATGGGACATGTTCGTAAACATGTTTACCATCCGATATCTATCAGTTAAACCTAAAATGTACTATAAAGTCGAAACCAAACCATTCGTATCTTTGATAAAAACATGTTTTAAGCTCAGGGATTCAAATCAGTATGCAAGAGCATTTGTCGATAATACACTGCTGGCCACCGTAAATGCAACACCCTGAAGGAAGCATGCAAATAATATGAAATTTACAACATGCATTAGCGGAGGTGAGATATGCAAATGATTAGAATTTCAGCGCAGACGCACATCACGCGCGCCTGTGGCGCCACTTCAAAGCGCTATTTAAGGCTTGGAGATTTCGACGATTTCAAGTACGGCAATTGTGTTTTTCTTGTGGTTTTTTCAAAAAAACGATCAATTATGCCTCGTAGAAAACAGCGATCATCTTTTGATCAAGTATCCGAGTTCGACAGAGGAAGGATAGTGGCCTACCGAGATTGTGGATTATCTTTCAGGGAAATCGGTAGTCGTGTTGGACGAAACCAAACAACTGTAATGCGGATATGTGATCGTTGGATGCAGGAGGGTACGACGGACCGACGTGTTCGATCGCATCCACCTCAGTGCACCACTTCACGTGATGACAGGCATATTGTGCGTATGGCAGTGACGGATCGCTCAGCCACATCACGAACCATAGCACAGCACATTCAGTCTGTACCGCATCATCCAGTGTCTGCGCGTACCATTCGACGCCGTTTACAGCAGAGTGGTCTGTCCGCAAGACGTCCATTGCTTCGTCTACCCTTGACGCAGAACCACAGACGTTTCCGCCGCCAATGGTGCGATGAAAGAAGGATGTGGACGGCAGAATGGAATGAAATTGTCTTTACTGACGAGTCACGCTTCTGTCTGCAACACCACGATGGTCGGATTCGAGTCTGGAGACACCGTGGAGAGAGGATGCTGAACAGCTACGTTATGCACCGCCACACTGGTCCTGCACCGGGTATTATGGTATGGGGCGGTATTGGAAGCTGCTTGGTCTGCTGTACCCCAAGGACACATCCAAAGTCTCTTTGAATCAATGCCGAGGCGTGTGGCAGCGGTGATCTCCAACAATGGCGGCTACTCTGGCTACTGATTTTGGCAGGAACCACACTTCACAGAAGTCTATAAATTTAATCATTTGATACTTGGTCAACATGTTATCTACAAAATAAATTTTGTTGTGATATCTCTTGTCTTTCTTGGTGTTGCAATTTGTGTGGCCAGCAGTGTATTTTATTTTTAATGGGTCACAGGATTTGAAAGCTTTGAAAGATATTACGTTCAGCTCTTCTTTTATTATTTCTTAAAGGTCGAGGAGATACATTTTTCACAAAATATATGGAGATTTTCAAACGGAAACAAGAAGTTGCCATCAGTAAATTTTTTAACATTTGTTTCGAGAAAACATACGAAATTCATTTACATGTTGATGAGTATCGAAATGTTATGGAAATGTCGATACTTTGATCTTATTACAGTGACGGTCGAGGAGGTAGCTATAAAGAATGCAATAAAGCATAAAAAAACGATAAAAACTTATTTATCCTAGGGAGAATAAATGTTTGTACGATAAGGGAGGAAATAACAACCTTTATATTTTCAGACAAAAAAAATTTTCTATACAGACGTTGCTTTCATTCTGGCCTTAATTACTTTTGTAGCCTCATTTAGAATGTTTTTATGGTTGCTTGTGTTCCGGATAATCTTCTTAATTTGCTTCTTTGGAACCCGGGGGTAAGTCTACAAGGTGTCATACATATTCTTCAAGTGACAGATGTTTAAAACATAAATTACACATGAGATATGCTCTGTTTTGTCTAGAATGCTAATGAATGAGGAAGTGGGATATAGCTTTCCAAACTTTATTCACAATGCATATTTTAAAAAACTTTTCTGAACTCTAAGGCTAATACATTTGTTTTGTGTTGTGCATAATTTCTTTTTATTATATCTTATGTCTATTTATTTATTGTTCTATTGTGTTATGCTCTTCCCAAACCTGATATATGAGTTTCAGAAAGAGCATAAACTTTCACTCAAGAACTTTTGATGATATGTTCCGTTGTTCATCTTTCACTTTTCTTCCTTTATTATTTCCTCATGCAACCTTTTTAGCTATTTTATAAATAGCTGTTATTCTTATCGGGATGAGGTTTAATCAGCCCGTTCAAAAAACCTGTACTCGTAAAATAAATCAGTTGTAACGAATAGATTGATCTCAGACCAGATATAGCCCGCCAAATATTTTTAATCAGGTTCTAAGTCTATATACCGCCCTCCGAATAAATTCACCCGGTCCGCAGTCAGATACAATTCCAAATATTTTTATCAGGGCAGATACTGCCCTCGGAATAGATTCAACTGGCCTGCAGTCCAGATGCTTCCGGCCCAGTCTACCCGGCCTGCTGGTAAGATGCTGTCTTCCAAATATTTTGATTGGGCCAGCAGGCTAGCTATGGCCCTTAGAATAAGTTTTCCCGGTCCGCCGGCCAGAGGGCTTCTATTAAATAGGTTCATTCACCAGACGACAAGATACAGCCATCCAGATAGGCTTACGCAGCCCGCTGATCAGATACGGCCCTCCGAGTAGGTTTACACGGTCCTCAGATCAAATAGGGCTCTCCGGATACGTTTATCCGGCCCGCAGACCAGGTATGGGTCTCCGAATAGGTTTAGTCGGCCCTCAGATTAGATGCGGCCCTTTGAATACGTTTACCAGGTGCGCATACCAGTTACGAATACCAGATATTCTTAGAGGATACTTATTCATAAAAAATAATTATTTCAAAAAGTTGCAAATCGGAGCCTAACATTATTTCGCAAATAGCTACTTTAAAATTTGCGCAGCAGATTTATTTGTTCTTATTCTTGTTTTCAATTTGTTTCACTAGAATTTAATTTTCGATGAAAAAAATATTTTAAAGAAGGTTATATCGTATGAAATAAAATTGATCACTTGGCTTTTAAAATATTTATAATGCTCATGGAATTTTGAAATATTTATGTGAAATGGTTAAATATATCATCGGCTTTTAGCAGAAACTCATTAACTGGTATTTTTTCAGGGAGACAGTAAATGTTTATTTTTCTGATGTTGAAAAATGCAGTCACGTTGAAATCTAAGATATACAACATTATCAAAATGGTTACAAGTTTATTTTTTACCTACTGATTAATATTTAGTCTTTAAATAACAAAGAGTAAATAATTATTTTTATCAGTTAATGAGTTTCTGCTTTAAGTGGAAGAAGATGCGAGTATTACATATGGATGTGTGTGTTTGCTTTAAGAATTGGCTGTGGAAGTATTCTGCAAATTTTAATAATTAGGAGTAATAAAATTAATATTAAAAGAGCATTTACTTTATTCTGCGAAAGAGGAAGCAATTATTTTTATAATTTTAAATTCCAAATCAAACATGTCTTTTCACTTTTGTTCCAGGAATTAAATAAATATTTTTACGTAAGACTGCGCAAAAGAAATCATCCACTTAAACATTTTAAACATGTACAAACAAGACAAAAACCTAATACTGCGTAGTTACGGGGATGAAACATGAAAAAATATGGAAATGTGTTGTCAAAAAAAGTGTTAGAACTTTAAATGAAAAATAAAAATTTCGTTCTAAAACCTTCGAGAAAAAACGAATAATCGAACAACGAAACTTCGAGAATTTACGTATTGAATGTAAAAAAATAGCTGAAGGATGAAAAAAACTGTATTCCCATTTGATTCTAGGATATTTGTCTAGGAAACTGGAAAAAAAGATTTAAATACAAGCGAAATAGTTTATTTCAAACTATTAAAAAACTACTTTTTTTAAAGTCAAACTATAACGTTGCCACCGGCTTCCATTAAGTTGGATAACACGAATACCAAACATAACTAACCACATGATGTGAGCCAAACATAATAGACCATAATGAAAATAGATTAGCGAGAATTGTTTAGTATAAAACATCAATTAGCATGTTTTTTTATTATAAAATGATTTATTCAATCACAATAAATTTTTACGAAAAAACATTTACAGTTATGAAAGACAAGAATTCACTGCACCACGCAATTCGCCAACCTTAATCACAACAGCGCCAACAACTTGCTAATGTGTTTTGACATGTGTAAATTTTTGTTTCCAATTATTTACACATTTAGTGTTAGTTCATAGCATTGCCAAGTTAATGCAAAACTTTAAATAAAATATTAAACTGTATGACTATGAGTAATTTCAACTTTGTGAGGTGGGTTGAAAAGTATCCCACCATGCATGAAAAGGTAAACAAAAGGTGAGACACTTTTTAACCCACCTAACTCCAAAGAGTTAAGAAGTATTTTAAGATGAATGCATATGGTATTTCAGATGTCACCGTCACTAGTTGAATCTGGTGATGAAGAGAATGTTTCATGAGCTGATATTACAATTGAACTTCGATAATTTATAAATATTTGTAAATTATCGAAGTTCAAATGCTCCATAATAGGGAGCATTTGAAAACTCTTAGAACAGGCATTGTGTTGAAATTCATTCTCTTATTTAGTTACAAATTCATTGCCTAGCTAATCCTTTTTTAATTATCTGTTATCCTAATCCTTCCAGTAAACTATTTCATTTTCTCTTCCTCTCCTTAATCCTTCTTTAATCCTTTTATAATTTGTAATCCTTTTTTTATTTCTGTAAGCCTAACCCTTCAAGTAAACTAATTTTATTTTGACGTAGCTCCGAAAAGATAAATATTAAGCGCAACAAACGAATTTGAACGCTAGAAAAGTATTGCTCACTTCGATAAGACTTTTAAAAAGTAAATATTAATGGTATTTAAATAAATTATAATAGGTGAGCGGTACATCATGAAAAAGGCCATGGTACTTCAAAAAATGTTTAAATAAAAACATTTGTGTGATATTTTTATGATTTACTCTGTGAAGGGTTCTCCCTCATGTATCCGTCATGCAATCTGCAGTCTTCCCTGCATGACTTCTAACCAGTTTTGTCCTTCTGGATTTATAAAACGTAGGATTTCCCCGGATTCTACCAACCAATAGATATGACTATTTAGTCAGTATGTGTGTTTGGGATAAAAGCAAATCTACACTATTCAAAAATCTTTCCGAGGGCTAAATTAATATAAAATATTTCACCATTTGTCTCGAATGTAATTCTGGGGCAAATCGAACAGTCTAAAATTGTACAAACATGACGACTGCTGATGAAAATGAATTGCTGAAATGCAACACATGAATTATGAAAACGAACAGCTCAATCGAAAGTAAAAAGATTAAATCAAGCATTAAAAAGATCTACTTGCCTTTTCTCTACTTGTATTCTATGCAAGAAGTTGTCATCCTTCCATCCTAGAATAGGAGCGAAAGACACAAGAAACCCAACACCCCACACTAGGGCGATCATCACGGCCAGCCTATGTCCACTGCGATGTTGAGCATAGTTGACGCTGGTCACTGCACGATACCGATCCACTGCGATGGCCACCAGGTGCAGGATGGACGCAGTGCAGCACAGGACGTCCACCGAAGTCCACACTTCGCAGAGGATAGGCCCCAGGACCCATTGCTGGTTCATGACCTCGTACTGGGCGCCCATGGGCATCACCAGGCAGGCCACCATGAGGTCTGCAATGGCCAGAGAGAACACCAGGTAGTTGCTGACCGTCTGCAGGTGTCGTTCTCTGAGTATGGCTATCAGGACAAAGACGTTCCCCACTACAGTGGCCAGGATCACGATGCCCAGAAGCATGGCCATCAAGACAGCTGTGCCGATGAGGGTCTCTGGGGCTGTTGAGGACAACAGCAGGTGGTTGTCCAGGACTTGGGCATCTTGCAGGAGGATGGAGTGATTGTCTTTGGTTTCTGCGGAGGTTGTGAAGTTTGTCCAGTTCGCTGATTCGTGTTGGGTTTCATTTGGGTTGTTTTCCATGTTGTTATGTGGATGGGACAGTCATGAGTGTTTTACATTCATTTCGAGAAGTTACGAATGAGTTGGAAAAGACGAGCTTCAAAAGTTTTGCATTAATAGTGTTTCTTGCAATTGAAGATTCAACAGAAATCAGAGGGAGACATTTCTAGGAAAATCGATCTCTGCAGCATCCTCTATTTCAGTCTAGATTTAATCGGTCAAATAGCGGCATCACCTGCTATCTGGCATTCTGGATGTAATTCCTAAAATAAGTAAATTGTGCAAAAGGCTATATTAAACAAGAATAATATTTATAACATAGATAAAAGTTATCTTAAAGCTGAAATGTAACTAGCATAAGTAGAAACATCTTATGACGACTTCATACGAATTGATATATTACCATATATAAGTAAGCTGGAAAATATTTACGATCAGATAGTAATTTAGTAAGTGTTTCTAAGCATATTCTATGTGTAGGGAGGATATATAATAAATCCATCTGTTATGCACCATTTGAGGTTTCTACTTATTTAACGAACCATAATATTTTACTCTTCATTAAATATTCAACACGTGCTTCATTTTATCCTTCGATACGAATACAAAAATTACCTAAATTGTAAAAGATCTTAGATTTTTCTTGTTTTATATTCTATTGAAATTTCTCAAATCATAATAAATTCCACGGATATGACAATAAACGTGTTATCCTCATTAAGTACACCCACTGCCAATATCTAAGAGCATATTCATTTCGATTTGAAGACAACATGGCAATCGGCTAGATTTTAAATTTATTTTTTTTCATATATTAGACTTTTCGGTTTGAGCTACTCAACCATCTATTAAATGGGAAAAAAAGAACAAACTTTCTTGTAGCCGGAGAGCCCTTTAAGTTCCACATTTTAAAATAATTTCATACTTTTTATTTCATCGATTCAATAATATTTTCCCAACATAATTTCGAAACAAATTTCTATTTTAATCACCAATTTCTATTTTTTATCACCAAATTTCTGTTTTTAATCACAGAAATATTTTATGCACCCAAATTATTCATTGGAATAAAAGCATTTCTTCATCCACGTTTCATTAAAGTGAAAGCTAAAACATAACTCAAAAATTTTTATGTTTCGATGAGCCTTCTTTTAAAGAATTTATTATGCTCTTCAAGAACAAACACGACGTCCTTTCTTGAAAATTCTTTAGAAATCTCTACGGTTGCTTTCATTGGCAGTTTTTTAGCATCCTATCTTTCACAAATCTTTTCCTGAATTCAAATAAAAAACTGGATATTTCATCTCTGTAAAGTAAACAAACTCGACTCCAGAGCTTAGAGAGTAAACTCTGTGACGTCAAAGGCCATGTTTTCAATATAAATAATTCCAGTCTGGAATAGGAAGTTCGCAAATTCAGACTCTGAAGCTTTTATGGATCCATACATAAACAGATAATGACTTCGATCCACGCTCAATAGAACTGCTTACAAATCCCCATAGTGAATCTTGGTTACTCTAGGTTTTAAATTCATATTACTTCCGGATGTTCATAATAAAAAATTCATTTAGGAACACATTCAGTGCATATAAAACCATTTCAATTGGGAACAAAATAAATAATCATACTTTTATGCTTCTTAGTTTTTGAAAAAAATATTTTGCATTTCTAAAGATAATTTTTTTAATTGAACAAAAGCAAATTCCCCGTTTACCATAGAAGTACAACACAGAGCTTACAGAAGTAAGTTGATTTAACAAAGAAACAATGGAAAACCATTTAACTAAAATTACAAGATTTGATGTAACAACAGATGAGTAGAAAAGCAGATTAAATTTAACAAAAATATTGAGTTTCACTGGTTGTTTTACCCAATTTTCTCAAATCACTTTGAAGGCACATTCTTGAACTTTCAAATGCAGGACAACTGAAAAGCAAATGTTCCACATCTTGTGGCTGCTTTTTAGAACACTCACACATATCATTAGTCCGAAGATGAACCCTATATAAATATTTAGCAAAATTCCAATGGCCAGATAAAAATTATGTAATTTTGAAGTTTGCGAAGAAAAATAATTCTGAGTTCTATCTATGTTGAATAGTAGGTAAAATTTTTTTGGTGTTGGCCAGCTTTCTTAGACGAGACATACTCCGTTCAACTTAGCAACAAACTTGTCATAACATGAGGCTTTCAAGTAGCATTTAGGAATGTCAACATTTACATCAACTGCTAAATTCAAAGAGTTTTCGGCTAAAAAATAGGCAGCTAGGCAAAGAAAATCCGAATTCCTCTATTTTTAAGGTGAAGATTAGTTCAAACCAGCTATTTTTAATCATTTTTCATCTCATGGCACACATAACTAATTACTCAAGTTCTGCGGCACACCAAAAAATGTATCATACTTTTTGGTGTGTCACATTTTTAGGATTTTGCAGCGTATATGATTTTTTGCCAATCTGACAAAAAATAGATTTAATTTTATTGATTAAAAATACTATACTAGTAATACCTTTTGGTTCCCATGTTACTTTTTGAAATAATTTATTTATGATACTTTTTAACATTTTAAAACAAAAATAATCAAAATTATCTATACGGGTTTTCTTGAAATTCTTTGAGAGCACATTTTTCAAAAGTTCAAAACTAAATCTCTGAAGTAAATCTTACACAATTTAAACCGTTTCACCATCCGTTAGGCACATCAGTGCCATTCTTGCGACAAACCGCTTGAAAATCGCTGGATTAAACCGATTTTATTTGATAATCGCAATATTTTGTAAACAAGCTTTCTTTTTGTGATACATTTCTTATAAAAATTATTCTTTAGAAAGTAATGAATGGGTTCCTTACTCAATATTTTTATATGGAAGATTTATAATTGAGAACACAGAAGACGATCAATAACATAACATTTCATTTCAGGCTTATTAGCATATAGATAACTATTCATTGTTTTCCTGCTATGTTAGCATAGGTAATGAATGAAGGCAATAGAAGATGAAAAACTAATTAGGTTGTAGTTTTAGTAATGAAAACACAAAGTACTCGTGTTTTTAAGTTGGTTGGTAGGATTTCTTTTATTAAGCAAGGGTAATATTTAGCCAAACTGCATCAAATACAAGACACACAACGTAACGTAATGAATGACACATGAGAAAGGTTTTACTGATGCAGAAGAGAGAAATATACTCAGAGTAAGTTACAGAAATCGTTCCTGCGACGCCTTCAACTCGCAGGTTGCTAACGCAGTGGGTAAACCTACAGAGCAGCGACCCCAGTGTTTTGAAGAGTTTGTGGTTTGATATCGACTCATCTATTGGCAGGTAGGTTATTGCAGTAACGTCGCACTGGAACGGCACAGCGGGCTATTGGCGAAGGTCTGGGATGGGAAACATCTGAGGACAATACCTCGTAATTTTGAACCATGGTCAGAAGACGAGGTCAACACCTGAGCTAACACCCCACTCTCCAAACTTCCACACGACGCCAACGTGAGGATATTTGAGGTCACTACAGATTTAACGTGCACGAGCCCCCACGAACACGACTGTCCTTAGTTCGATCGAGTTTCGAACTCGAAACTCTCCGGTTGCTAATCCTCTTCTATTCCAACCGGGCTACCGCGGTCCTGATATTATAAAGAAGAGACGAAAGTTTCCTTTCATAATTGAATTCTAGGGCAAAAATAATTTTACAGGAACTTGCCTAATAACAAGTGCATATATTCTGTATTCCTAACGGAAGGAATAACTCTGATATTATAGGGGAGTATGATTTAAAATATAACTCTTCTGTGAGTTATATTTATTATTAAGTCTACTTAGCTCCTGTGTATTAATATAATACTTGTTAACACTATTAATAACACTGACTGACAAATATTTTCCCATAAAATTAGTAATGTTTTATATGAGAAAAATATGTTTCAGTGGTAACAAACAAACCATAGGAAGACGAGGATTTTACTTCCTGTCATCCAATAGAGTATACGCACAGGAAGCACGTTCTACCACTAAAACACTAGTGTCGTCTACATTTAGCTTCGTAGGAAAAGTCTAGTTTACTGGTATAAGCCGATTTCAAATAGTAAGGACTCGCATATTCACTATCACCTACTGTTTTTCATCGACCTTCTAGTGAAATAGACGGAGCAATGTGAACGCAGCTTTCTGTTGTTTCTTACGATCGCTTGAAGATCTGTCACGTGGTTGTGGATAAAAGCATGAATCCTAAATTATTGATTGATTAAAATGATTATCCAACGTGATAAAAAACAGTTGTGTGCTCTTCGATACCCTTCTGAGATCTTACAACAGCGACTGCGCCCACATGTTCTGTCTATTTCATTAGAAAGTCGGTGCAGTTTTTTTAATGACGTCATTTGTTGATGTCACTTGAAAGTTTGCATCAAGTACGGAGTACGTGGAGGTCAGTTTCATGCTATTTCTTTCGGTCGCTCGGTTTGAAGATCTGTCACGTAGTTGGAAAAAAGTATGAGTCCTTCAGTAGGACAAATTATTGAGTGGTTAAAAGTGATTATCCAGCGTGATCAGAAACGCTTGTCTACGCTTCAATAGCCAATCGGCCCAAATCGATTGGTATGCCCATCCTTCTGGGATCTATCTTACGGCAGCGACTCCGCCCACATACTCTGTCTATTTGATTAGAAGGCCGATGAAAATTTCTCGTAGCCAACGAGATATATTCTGTTGGCCAGGATTATTTGTTCAGGCTGTTACTTTTTACTCTTTCAATGCGATGTTTTTACAATGTAAACGCAAACAAACCGGAGGACAAAATATAATTCTGGTTAACTAATTTGATTTATCGCTATTTTGACGATGTTTGGTGTTAATATTTTACATGCTGAAATTGCATTCAGCATGTAGCTTATGCAATTTCAGAAAATGAAAACTTTCATGAAATGCAATTTCAGCATGTCGCTTATAGTAAATATAAGTAAGTCTATTTTTGTAGTAGACCTATTTAAATGACATATTAGTAATTTATTTTGTAACTTGAGTAGAATAACTTGAGTTGGTTCATTCAAGACCCGAAATAGGTTACTAAAACCCTCTGCATTTAGCTTTACAAAAAGCTTACCCATTTATGTCTTTCAGAAAACTGATCAATTAACTGCTAACAAATTCTTCTTTCTTATCCCAGTGTAAACAAAATGACACGAAGTCATTGAGTGGGCAGAAAAGGTTTTGGGACAATGGCAGTTGGGACCTTAAAAATGTCTTTATGTATGGCTCCAATGGGATTCAGAATGTGTGGGGGAGAGGCTGGTAATAAGCTGCACTTTATACAGGTGGGAAAGGATTTCTGGCTATCAAAGAATATAATATTTTTCAAATGGACAGATCGGAGCCTGACAAGCATAAAGAAAGTTTTCCAAGGCAAATTTAAGGCAAGCAGCTCTCTTATGGGCCACAGTAACCCGGTTGGAAGAGTAACGGATTAGCAACCGGAGGGTTGCGAGTTCGAATCCAACCAAAGACAGTCGTGTACAAAGGGGGTTGGTGCACTATAAATCTGCCGTGTTCTCAAATGTCCTCACGTTGGCTGGTGTGGAAATTTATAGAGCTCAGGTGTTGCGTCGTCATCTGACCGTGGTTCAAAATTACGTGGTATTGTCCTGGGATATTTCCCTTTGGGATTGATCCCGGACCGTCACTAATAGTCCGTTGTATTGCTCCAGTGTGACGTTAATTAAAATATCTACCTGCTGTTTTACTGAGGTACCAGCGATAAAAAGGTACTGGAGACGATCGCAATTGCATTTCAAGCACGGACAAGTGGTCAGTACTTTCGGTAGGACGATACTTTCTCTTGTACCATGTTGTTTATGATAACAAATTAAATCGCATAAAAACTAAAGTAACCTTCAAATACCTGCAAAAACCACCTATTTTTTTATTTAAATGTGCACGAGTATAGGAGCATTGTTTTTTTTGTTGTTGACATTGTTGAACAATTTTTTCAAGCACACTCGATAGCATCTCAAGAAGCAAAAACTTTGAACATAAAGTAACCATAGCAACGATGGAGTCAAAGAAATTCAATTTCTACAGCCTTGTTGCTATGCGTAATTTATTTCACGTTATAATTAAGTCTAAAAAATAAACCATTAACTAATTAAGATACAATGTAACGGAGTATGTGAAACCATCCGTGGAATTTCACGGGGAACAGTCAATTAGTTTTGTTTAATTCAGATTTTTTAGTTTCGCCGATATTAAAATACGGACGTTGAACTTCGAACATGATACTAGCAAAATTAACTCGTGCTTCTTGTAATAAATCAGTTAGGTGTGTTTTGAAGTAATTAGAAATGGGTAGAACCAAGAATAGCATCTACATTAAATTTTCTTAATTGTTTACAGCTATTGGTGGGAAAATGTAGTTACTCACATGTAATATCTTATTTTAATACATTTCTATTGATAGATTATATAACAATCATCCCTATTCATAAATGAATCTCATACCTCTAAATGAAATAAAATTATTCAAAAATATGACACCAAAACAACTTGGAGAGTTAACGGGCATGTTAGAAGTGTTGAAATGTTATAATTTTTGGAGCCAATGCACAGCAAAAGAATGTGGTCTGTATTTGTTTTTCGATCGATTATCATAATGTACAGAACAGCAATTTTATTGAACTAATTTAATCTAGCAAATAATTGTGTACTATATGAATAGTGTAATAATTTATATAGCTTTTTATACAAGTTTTGAGTGGTGAAAACTTATCTATTTCATTCTCCATTCGTTGTATTACATAAAACTAGCATCCCTATGCATAACATCTTTGCTGGAGCTTAAATCAATATATCTATTGACGGTATCTTAATTGATAATACCTATGATGACAGTGTCATAGCACATTTCATGCCTTATTTATACCCCTTTGTAATGAATATACCCATTGATATGTACAACTTACGAGTCCAAATGCAGAAATAAGCAACCTTTGCTATAGCTGGAGTTCCATCTTTAGACTTGGAAATTAAGTGCAAAAATGAATTGTTTGCTTCGATTTTAAAGGATTTTTCGATGGACTGTGTTGATAGAAAATTGCCTCTCTGCGATATCCCTCATCCGGCTGTCTTAGAACCAAGTAATCTAATTAAGTACGAGAAAAATGTGGAGAAGCTTTTTCAGAAAATCTTTTACGGAAGGGGATTAAGATGAACAACAAAGTTGGCCTTGCTTTTGTTTTATTTGAAGACAACTTCGAATGCGGCTTTTATAAACATCGTATCCGGAATGAATGCACTATCTTTCAAGCAGAATTGCTTTGTATTAATCTCGCAGTTAAGTGGTTTTAAAGAAAAAGGAAATTTTTGTTTAAAGTACCTTATTTGTAGCGATTCTCTGTCCTCTATACATTTACTGAAGAATGTTGCAAGCACAGAAAAATTAGTTGTTGAAACGCTTTTGACAATTAGTTCTCTTAAAAATAGAGGAATTGAGATTTTTTGCCTATGTGCGTGGACACTGGAATTTAAGGGAATGAAAGAGCTGATTTTTTAGCCAAAGACGCTTTGAATTGTAACGCAACTGATGTAAATTGTAACATTCCTGAGTGTTACTTGAAAGGTTCATATTATGACAAGTTTGTTTCAAAGTGGAACGAAGAGGAGTATGTCTCGTCTGAGAAAGCTCGCCACACGAAAAATTTTTTTCCTGCTATTAAGCATAGATTGAACTCAGAATTATTTTTCTTCACAAACTTCAAAATTACACAATTTTTATCTGGCCATGGAAATTTTGCTAAATATCTATATAGGTTTCATCTTCGGACAAATGATATGTGCGAGTGTTCTAAAAAGCACCCACAAGATGTAGAGCATTTACTTTTTATTTGTCCTACATTTAAAAGTTCAAGAATGTGCCTACAAAATGATTTGAGAAAATTAGGTAAAACATGGCCAGTGAGACTCAATGTTTTTGTTAAATCTAATCTGCTTCCCTACTCATTTGTCAAGTTCATAAAATCTTGTAATTTCAGTTAAATTGTTTTCCACTGTTTTCTTTGTTAAATCAACTTACTTCTGTAAGCCCCGTGTTGTAAATCTGTATGCCCACTTTAATTGCATTTCATTCACTTAATCAAAGACGTTTCGCCGTTTTTTAAAGCTAAACTTATTTTCGCCCATATTATCTTTTTTACGCTGGTTTTTATTTTTCAGATTTCATATTGCTTTCTGCAATCAGACGTCAGCAAGCTCTTCCGTGACATTTTAGGGCCGCGGTAGCCCGGTTGGTAGACAAGCAATCGGAGGGTTGCGAGTTCGAATCCAACCAAAGACTGTCGTGCACAAAGGGGGCTGGTGCACGTCAAATCTGTCGAGGCCTCAAATGTCCTCAGATTGGCGTGGTGTGGAAGTTTGGAGAGTGGGGTGCCAGCTAAGGTGTGGCCTGGTCATCTGACCGGGGGTTCCAAATCACGTGGTGTTGTCCTCAGATCTTTCCCTTCGAGGGTTGATCCCAGACCATCGCCAATAGCCCGTTGTGTTGCTCCAGTGCGACGTTAATTAAAATACCTACCATCCGTGAAGTTTTAGCTATTTTATACTCCGTAGCTCAAATCAAGCATGTTTAAACAAACGACAAAATTGGCGAAGTTAATATCCCGTAGCAGTCAATTTTATATTGTTTAAATTCGTTGTTACCCTCCACCAATATACGAATAACGACGATTTCTGAGTCACGTACGTTAGTGAATGCAAATCGGTATTTGTAGACTCCGAAGATTGTTATCGTTAGAATATGTAAAGAGAAAATACAAAATTCAGAGTTCAGAGAATAAAAAGCAGGAACAGGTTGTTATTCAGGATTCTTACATGGCTTCGAGTTTTGTTTCTAGAAACGCCAAGTGATCTAAGAAATAGTCGACAACGCAATACGCGGAATTGGACTCTAGAAAAGCTAGTCGAAAATACTTATTCAAGTTTGTTTCTTTATACTCATATACTTTAAGTAGGTACACGATCTGTTTTGAGTTTTGAATAAAACACGATGGCTTAGTGAGATGTTAACAATAACAGATAAACACATAAAATTGATGATAAATAAAAAATAAGTATTTGTATCCAATTCAACAACAAGGAATATTATTTAAGAATAAATAAATCTGTATAAATTAATCTGGATTAAATGTATCGTTCTCTTCTTGAACATGGTGGAAAGAAAGCGATATTTCGGTGTTTTTTGACGTTGGACTACGTCTTATGCTGTGACACAGATTAGCGGTAAACGCGACATAACGTGTGTCCGATTTCAACTCGCAATAGCTCCGAGGTTATTGGGGCGCGCGTTATAATGGCACTAGTATCGTTGGATATCGAATAGATTATATGAGGTGATTGGCCGGCTGATCAATAGCATTTCGAGACAGAACGGCAAATGGGATGATCATTTTCGCACTTTGTTCTATGAAAATACGTTCGTTCGTTTTTCGTTTTCAATACTTCGCAACTGAAGGTGATTGAGCATTGATTTTAGTGTTTATTTAATGTTAACATAGTGAATTAGTCGTGTAAATTGAAATAACATTATAAAAAATAAACAGCGTTACCCACTGTAAAGCAGAAATTAAAATGACCGTTCGCAAATATTTCAGTTACGTGTATTAATTTTTAAAGTTCTTTTTCTAAATAATCGTTCGCTTTTTAGTATTTAGTATGCGTTTTTCACTGCATCCAATAATGAATAATTTTATTAATTTCCCTCATTATAAATTTTAAATCAGTAGAACCATCCCCAAATTAGATTTATAATTAAATAAAATGCACGTGTGGCCTAGGGGTCGTGGTAGCACAGTTGGTTGAGTCGCGGTTTAGCAACTGGAAGATTGAGAGTTCGAAACTCGATCCAACCAAATGCTGTCTTGTACGTGGGGGTTGGTACATGTTACACCTGTCGTAGCCTCAAAAACCCTCACGTTGGAGTGGTGTAGAAGTTTGGAGAGCGGGATTCCCGTTCACGTGTTGACCTCGTCATCTGAACCGTGGTTCAAAATTACAAGGCGTTGTGCTTGGATCTTTCCCTTCAGTATCCCTGACCGTCGCCCATAGCCCGCTATGTTATTCGAGTGCGACGTAAATTCAACAACCAACGACCTACCTGTAAAATGAAGCTAATATTAGATTCAGTAAACATAAATCAGTCAAAATTTGCCACTCATTAATTTTATAAGATAGGTAGGTAAGTAATTTAATTAACATCACACTGGAACAACACAACGGGCTATTGACGACGGTCCGGGATCAAACCCGAAGGTAAGGATCCGAGGACGACACCAGGTAATTTTGAACCCCGATGACGAGGTCGCACCTAATCTGGCACCCTACTCTCCAAACTTCCACACCACCCCAACGTAAGGACATTTGAGGCCACGGCAGATTTAACGTGCACCATCCCCATTGTACACGACGATCTTTGATTGGATTCGAACTCGCAACCCTCCTGTTGCTAGTCCGTTACTCTACCAACCGGGCTACCGCGGCCCTTAATTTAATAAGGGAATTCAAGACTAATTTTATGGTACTCCATTGACTATGGTATGGCCCTTTGCGATGGACGAAATGACTGGAAACCACCCCAATGACTGCCTTAAAATTCCTGACAATACAATTGCAAATATTGTAGATGGTGCTTTTAAGTCATATTTAATTATTTCAGACCTCTATTGACTTGGGCTTCTTATTGACTGATGGCCTTAAGGTCGGAAATGGGCATAGGATTAGAAAAAAGATTCGTAAGTTTACAGAATTGAGTTGAAGGAATTGTACAAGAAACGAACTTAAGAAGGGGCATTTGTAATCACTCCCAAATTTAACTCGACTTTTGTAGTATTCGCCTCATTGCTTTTGTAGTTTTTCTTAGAATAGAAATGCAATCTATGTGAAATATATAATATGGATGGATATGGATCAAGTGTATGGTGTGTCGAAAAGGCGTTAAAAATGATTTTTTGACACTTAATTCTCTGTTATGTACGCATTATGCCATCATAAAATATCAGTTTTCCCTGCATGAGGAGGATTTTATTTTGACCAATAGAATCCTCAGATTTTTATTGGTCAAAATAAAATCCTCATAATGATTCTTTCAACAAATAGGTGTGTCTATTTAGTCATTATGTGCGTTGTACTGTAAAATCAATAGTATATTAATCGAAAATTTCATGACATTCAGAGGATTAAATATTTTCATTTTTCTATGAAAGAGAAAAGCGGTTTTTCTACTTTATCAGTTCAACGCAAGTAACGCAAGGTTATCATAAAAACATCCAGTATCACATTCGGATCATATATATAATTACCATTTCGTTGTAAATAAACTAATTACCAAACTAAACCCTTAATATGATAAACCAAAGTTAAATTAACTTTATAATTATCTTAAAACTGCTAGAATATTACACCGAACCACTGGCTCTAAATTTAACAATAATCAGCGACTAAGATTATGGGAAAACATAATTTCCAATTGTGCTAGGTGCTTAAACATGTTCCCACTTATACAGTATTTCAGAGACACCTGTTAAGTCACTTTTTAAGACGCTAAACCTTTTAAAATGCAAAACGCTCGACAAGACTTTTGGAAGAGATCTAGCCGGACTTCTTGGAAGACTGCAAGGGATTAAGTAGGCATGGGGAAGTCAACCGTACAACAATTCGGGTCACGGAACTGCTGGAGATTAAGTGATGACAGGGATTTTACCGTTCGCTTTGTTTCCATGAAGGCACTGGGATTAAAAATGTAAAGTACTCTGGAACTCTAGACAACGTGTCAATGAATTTTATGAATGGAATTTTAAATAGTTTAATTCCTAAGGTTTGGAATTTTTAATTTCTGAGTTCGATGTTCATTATACAAACAAAACGCTGTGAAATTCGTATACTTCTAAAAAAGATTTTGGGTCATGGAAACTGTTTCAATAAACATGTTGAATTTGATTACTTCTGTTTGTTACTTATTTTATTTGATATGTGACAGCTAATTATAAATGGATATTTGTATGTTTGGTAAGGTTGTACCAAAACATGTTAAACGTACAACATACATACTTACAAAACATACATTATGAAAAGAGTTACATTTACTTAAATTACATTTTTACTACTTTTTCAAAAGGAAGGTTAGGTTTGGGTTTTATGGCGCAAGAACCAAATTTGGCCAAGCTGCTCCAAACACAAGACAATAGCCCGTTGTGTTGCTCCAGTGCGACGTTAATTGAAAATACCAATACCAATACCATACCAAACACAAGACAATAATAAGTAGAAAATGTCTTGAAAGGGGGAAAAGGATTGGGGAATTTAGTGCGATGAAAGGAGAAAAAGATTACTTGGGTATTCCGGGAGATTGACGTCCATGTTTACTAAAGACAGTAAACACCATGGGAAAGGAAAAGACTACTAGGGTACATAGCGTCCGGGAAGCCCGTACACGCCTAAAAGAAATGTTCCCCTGAACTACCAGCATTACTGTGTTTGAAAAGTGAACAATTTTCAAACTGTTTTGCTTTAAATCCATTAAGACACAAATACGTGTTAATAAATAAACGCTAAATAAAAATACAAGGATCTTTGTATAAAACCTATCTTCGATTTTTTATTGAAATTCTTAAAACGTTTTTATGCAGTTATCTTTGATAGATGTTTTTCTTTAGCTTCCCCCTCCCAAATCCCTTACGAACCTCTTAAAAAATTCAAACGGAGTCGAGGAAAAAATATCAAAGCGAAGAGCGCGTTTGACATTTAATGAAGATTATGGCGAGAGCAATTTTCTTTGTTTTAAAGGGAAAAAATACTGAAATATGGCTATGATGTCTTAATTACAATAAAGTTATTTTATAACAGAAAATAAAGGCTAGTAATAGTTGAAGAAGGTTGATACCCAGTAGGTAGGTGAGTTAACATCACACTGGAGGAACGCAACGTTCTATTGGCAATCGGCCGGGATCAATCTCGAAGGGAAACCGCTCTGTAATTTTACACCTCGCAATTTTGAACCACTTGGTCACAGCTGAGCTGGCACCCCACTCTCCAAACTTCCACACCATTCTAACGTGAGGACATTTGGGGCCACGACAGATTTTACATGTACGAGCCCAAACGTGCTTGACGATCTTTGGTTAGATCTTCATGTAGATCTTTAGTCAGATCGAGTTTCGAACTTGCAACCCACTGGTTGCTAATCCGCTACTCTTCCAACCGGGCTACCGCGGCCTTTGATGAGCAGTGCAGTCTTAAATAAACAAAATGTAAGTTAATTTCGATACAAAGAAATATAAGATATAATAAACACAATCCGGAAGTTTCATGCTTAAATTAAATTTTTTGAAAGAAAAGCTCAAGTGAACATAATTCTCTCTTTCCAAGTCCAATAACGACTTACTTTTCTGGAAAATAAAAACAGTTGAACTGCTAAGATTGAAATAGATTAAACTTTATCTATTCAACTCTTGACGGTATCAAACTGTTCCCTTTGTGCTATGATAAACAGTTTTTAATTAGCTCCTACAACAGAAAACTTTCCTAATCACCTAGCACCTTAAAAAGATTGAACAATTCAATTCCTGTCAGATCCTTTGCAGACATTATTTTCCACCTACGAAACGCAGAACTTTTTCTGCAGCTAAACGCAGCAGCGTTTTTTTTCCATTCTTGCTGTGACTATCAATTCTATTTACTTGAGTAGGAGTTTGGATATTATTCAGCGAATTTAGCACCCCATGGAACTAACTCCGAAGAGAAATTGTTTTAATTCCGAAAAAGTTCAAAGACCTTTTCGAATTAAGTAGAAAACCTGACACATACATTCCACAGATACGGGACTATGCGAGCAATCGATTCGATGAACATGCGTTCCAATGCTTCGATCGTTCTTGGCGCCAACCCGAATCAGCCCCCTCAACTTCAGCAATTCTGAAAACCGTCTCCAGTGCCTCAAGAGAACGCGGGGACGTTGTCCTCCAACCCCTCACTTCCGGTTTGGTGTCAGGGAGTATGATGTCTGACATGCTTGTATATATTGAAAATCGTTGCTGTATTCCAATTCTGGGATGAGATCTCCGTCTTAATTTTTAAATTTGATTTTTTCTTCGGTAAAAATCTCGCTGTGGGAACGGTTCAATGGTTGTGAAGAAGGGGCTGACAAGTTGTTTTTATGTTTCAGTCTGCTCATTTTACGGTTTGTCCAACAATATTCGTATTGATGCTTCTATTGATTTCTGAGGTATGTTGGGAAAAGTGGCAAAACACGTTTATTTCGTGGTAATTATTCTGTATTATTATTTTGGCCTCTAACAGGTAAGTACGTATTTGGTTTGCTTCATAGATGATATTCCTTCATCCTTCTCCGTCTAATTTTTCAAATTTGATGTTTTCTTCGGTAAAAATCTCAATGTAGGAACGGTTCAATGGTTTGTGAAAAAGGCTGACAAGTTGTTTTATGGTTCAGTCTGCTCATTTTACGGTTTGTCTAACAATATTCGTATTGATACTTCTATTGATTTGTGAGGTATGTTGAGAAAAGTAGCAAAACAAGTTTATTTCGCGGTAATTATTCTGTCTTATTATTTTGGCATCTGACAGGTTAAGTACGTATTTGCTTTGCTTCATAGATGACAGGTTAATAAATTAAAAGTGTCTCCTTTCAAAAAAATGCCTTGGTTACGATTTTTCATCGTAGTATTATCAATTCAATTATCCCTTAAGAACAGTAGGGCCATGGTAGCCCGGTTGGAAGAGTAACGGATTAGCAATCAGGAAGTCGAAACTCAGTCCAACCAGACAGTCGTGAACGTGGGGGTTGGGGCACGTTAAAAATATCGTGGCCTCAAATGTCATCACGTTGTGTGAAAATTTGAACAGTGGAATGGCATCTCAGATATTAACCTCGTCATCTGACCGTGGTTCGAAATTATGAGGTATTGCCCTCGAACCTTTCCCTTCGGGATTAATCGTCGCCTATAATCTGTTGTTTTAATTCATTGCGACGTAAATTCAACTACCGCCCTTAGATCGAATCAAGTATATTTAAGCTAAGCGGCAAAATTGGCGAAAAAGTCCCGTAGCGGGTGAACTTAAGTTTGATGTACACTGAAAAACATTTTGTGCACGCTGAAGAATATCCATTTCATAAAACATGCTTTAATTATTTTATGGAAGTTTGGAGAGTGGGGGTGCAAGCTCAGGTGTTGACCTCGTCATATGACCGTTGTTCAAATTACGAGTTATTGTCATTGGAACTTTCCCTTCGGGATTGATCCCGGTGTAACCTATTGTGTTGCTCCAATTCGACGTAAATTCAACTACCAGCCTACCTCTAATCATTGGGCTTTGGTGAAATTTGATAGCAGATACAACTTCCACACTAACGGGTCATCTTGATTAAAAACTAATTTTGGAAAGAAATACTAAAACATAATGTAAAAAATAAACCTTGGTTAACGTCTCTCCCACAAAACAGGTAGACAGAAACGTTAAGCAACAATTTGGGGGTCATTTTCCTGGTTCATGCTGGAACACTCAAATATGGCTCGACTTCATTAAAAACCATTCAAGACTAAGAGCATCCACTTTAATACTCATAATTGTTGATATCAGGTTTTAAAAATGACTTCCTTTGCATCCAATTATGATATCTTTTAAGACTTCGTAGTTGGGAAAGAGTTGGGTGCCAGCTCAGGTGTGACCTCCTTATCTGACCGTGGTTCAAAATTATGTGTTGTCCTCGAATCTTTCACTTCGGGTTTGATCCTGGACCGTCGCCAATAGCCCGCTGTGTTGCTCCAGTGCGACGTTAATTGAAATACCTACCTACCTATCTTCAACGTTTGTTGAATTAACTGCTTTGGTTTACTCTGAGGAGCTTAATTTAAATTTTATCAGCACCAGGGGGTTTTATGTAAGGGCTCTATTTTGTTGTTGAATAACTTTTAAGTTAAACATTTTTTAATAAATTCTCTGTTACATACTTTTAACTTAATATTTATCAGTTAACCGCCTGTGATCATGCTGCAAATACGGGCTCTTTCGACCGCAAGATTTGTTAAATTTCTCCCCTCTTCATTTCGACATCAGTGGATGCGGAAACAAAGAGAACAGCAGCTATTGGGCACCAGAAAATCCAAATGAACGACTTCTTCATCCATAACATTTTCCTGTTACATTATTTATGGAATGTGACATCGGCCAAATGACTGCCGCGAACCACTCTGCAAATATGATATCTGTCGATCACTTCCCCATTACGTTTCAGCACATTTCTGAGGTGATTTGTTCAATTTCTTCGCGAATGTTTTGCTAAGCCATTGAATCGTTTCGGGCTTAGCGTAGACCCGTTTCTTTAAAAGTTACGTATACACTAGAAGATTTGTTTTAAATTGTGACTTTAAAAATCCAGTTTTTTCCAACAAGTCATTGGCTTATGCTTAAAATAATTTCAGTGAGAAAAATTAGATTAAGCTCATTATTAATTATCTGATTCATATATAATCAGCTAATTAGCATGTTTTTAACAGTGATATCTCAAATTCTAATGCATTCAGAAATACAATTCCGGTTGGAAATTATTCCTAATATTATTCTTCATGTTTTGACCCTCCATCAAGTTGCTAGAAAGAATAGGTTATTTTTACAATTGTTTTCACCAAAGAAGTCTAAAATCTCTATCAAGATTTTTCCGGAATTTTGAGATTTAAAATTCAATTAAAAATTAATCTCTTAACCAATAACTTTGACTGAGGGTCAAAATATCCACTGTATTATATAGATTATGATACAAAATAATTTTAATTATTTTTGAGTTATCTCTGTTTGAACTTAGATAACTCAACAATGAACAAAGCATCCAATTGCAAAAACAATTATTTAGATGTCAAGTTTAACGTTTTGGAAACATGTTTGTACATGGTGAAGGTACCTAACGAAAATCCTTATAACTAGGAAACTATCTATCGAATATTTTAAAGAACTTGGTATCGTTTGAAAGCTAAGGAGTTGGAAAATATTTTCAATTAATAAAAAAGTATCGATATTCTGGTAAATTTTCGTGATTTCTGACCTTGGTTCGAAATAACGTGGTGCTGTGCTCGCATCTTTCCCTTCAGGGGATGATCCCGGACCGTCGCCAATAGCCCGTTGTGTAGCTCCAGTGCGACGTTAAATACCTACCTACACACCCATATTTGTAGCCCGACCAGAGAGAGTAAATAATATGCGGAAAAAATGCAATAAAAATGTTTTATTTGAAAATTCTATTCCAAAACAAAATGGACCCCTACATAAGAAACCACCCCGCTCTTCCTCACGTTTACAAATTTATTATGACTTTTGTTTTTATGTCTTCGTATCTGTCCCACCCTCCATAAAAATGAATTGTTCCTACCAAAGTGCCAGCAATGATCATCTCAGGGAAACAATGCTCCCACTAGAAAAACACAATTGAAGAGTCACACTAAAACAAAGCCTCAAAACTCTTTCTCACGATTTCAATTCACATAACCTTTCAGAAGACACCGCCATTCAAACTCAAGGCATCCAATCCCGAAATATACGTTATCGCTGCATTTTATTGCCGATAAAAGTAGAAAAAGTGGCATTTCCCACGGAATTTGGCGATTGCAATGAATGCTCCCCAACTGTCGCGTTTATTTCGCAAGGGAGAACTAACCAATTCCTCGGGGACATTAATCCCTATTAGGCGGATACTTCGGAAACAACAAACACAGCCTCATCCACCTCCTGCTGCTGTCAGCGGTTTCGAAAATCCCTCGTTTCCGGAAACATCCATTCCGAGTATTTCCCCCACTGAATTAGGTCACTGGGATCAAATGGGTGCTGGCTGATGTGTATTGCTGTAGTACGTAAACCTAGTAAAAGTATGTCTTCGACCGACCTTCAACTGAGCACATTCGACCGGAAATTAAAACGCATGTTCAGTTTTGCGAGTGGAAATTAAAAAATATTTTTAGTAACTACCCGTCTTATAGTATTTGAGTTGACAGACATAAGAAATCGACGTATCAAACAGACATATTAAATCATAATGTAGCCATGCGAAATTCAAAATTCAAAAGTATCCCTTTGAAATGTAATAAAGTAACATGTCACAAGCCAATCACTTTTGGCATGTTGGAACAATGTACGGACAATGTTAAAAAAGTGAAAAAGTACTCTTAACTTGCAATGTATTTTTCGTTCGAAGTGTGGATTCAAATGCCATAATATCATTTTTACTGATAGCACTACTTTTATCAAAATTAATTTTGGTAAGGTATGGTATGTGGTATTTTTTAATTAATGTCACACTGGAGCAACACAACGATCTATTCAAAATTGATTTTGCAAACACAAAACATGTAGTACTTTTAAATATAACACGTATCCCCCATTATTATTTCTTGGTCCTGTTTCGTTATATGAGCACTAAGTAGACCAAATTTCTTTGAGAATTTACTACATATGGATTGGATAGGTTGGTTGGGATTTTATGGCCATATTTGATAATGCGCCATAAGGATTGAAATCCTCTTTAGGTTACTCAAATAAGTTGTATACGCATGGATAAATATGTATGCCCAATTTTGATCGAGGTCTACAATTTATGTGCTCTTTAATCATGTCGCTAAAGGACCTACTGGCCTACGGATTTGTTTGTACATGGAGTAAGACTTGTAGATAGAGCAATGGCGTGTAGATTTCCCATCCGGTCATCCATTCCTAAAAGACGGTGCCAATGAGAAAGTTTCAGAGAAATTTCACTCATCGCCATTGGGAGAACCATCTTTGTCGTGTTAAAGTATGAGTTCCTATACTTAAAAAGGCTGTTTACAAAGTAAGGCAGGGGCCTATAAACAGCATCAAAATAAACGTTTGCGCAAGATTTTATACAGAAAAAAACTGATCTATGGACGTAGTATTGAATACTTTTGAAGTCCGACTCTTCGGCCTTCGACACTGCAAGAGGCAAGCTGGCTGCTATTTGAGAACTCAGTGGCCAACTGCCGCTACTCCTAACAGGGACAATCACCTACATCCATATGCTTATAAGCCGAGATTAGAATCCAGGACCTACAGGGTTGCTGATAAACATTATAATCACTATACCTGTTGGCACCACGGGAGTCTAGTGGGTCGATTCACCGATTAGCAACTAAGGGTTGCGAATTCGAAACTCGATTCAACCAAAGACGTTCGTGTCGTGGAGGTTGGTGCACGTTAACGCTCCAAGTGGTTTCGACGAGATATCTCCCCCAACAGGATTTAGCTACTTTTGCTAATGACGAGATATCTCATCATCAGGTTATTGCTTATTGTTTGATGAGGAGGAGATCAAGATCTAGTCAGTTTTCTTCTAATGACAAGATATCTCGTCCATCAAGATCTGGTCAGTTTTCTTCTATTGACGAGGTATCTACTCCATCAGCCTTCTAATGCTGAGATATCTCGTCTAGACAACCACCAGGAGGGTTAAATATGTCGTGGATTCAAATGCCTTCACGTTGGCGTGGTGTGAAAGTTTGGATAGTGGGATGCCAGCTCAGGTGTCGAGGTGTTATTCTCGGATCTTTCTTTCGAGGTTGATCCAGGATCGTCACCAATTACCCGTTGCTTCAGTGCAACGTAACCTACCACTGTACGAGTATCATTTAGGCTGGCGATTTTCCTCCAGTGTGCCGCAAGAATGGCTCTGGTGTGTCTTAGGGATGGTGAAACGGTTTATAGTGTCTATTATGTAAGATTTGTTTCATTACCAGGTATTGAATATACCTAAAGTATTGAATGCAACAATTAAAATGTGTGTATGGGCAACTTGTTAGAGTTTTACAATCAATAATATACAATACTACATAATTGTCTACAATTTCAAAATAACCACGCGAATTTTTCAACTCTCTGATGCCATATCATTATTACTTTTATCATTAGAACTTCCGGAATGAAATAAATTAGGGACATTATCCGCATTTCATTCGGAAGTTTGTAATGCATTTTTTTGAGTTGTTGGTAACTTGTTACCAACGATTAGATGTGATAATTATTCACATCCTCGTTGCTATATTTCCGTTTGCTCTTGTGGAATGATATTCTGGTATTTCTAACATTCGTTCCGTTCCGAGCCCACTACATCTTCCGCTTCCGGTATTGGCGATGAAGCTGATGAAATTACGTTGGGTCTGGGTATCAATGCTTTGGGAAGTGTTGATAGCATATGAAATTATGAATTTTATTTGACGAAATGTTTAGAAGTATTAAAACACACAAAATTTCAATGAATTTTTTCATTTATTTCGTGAGCAATCGATATCGTTGCCACGGCTAACTCGATCGACGAAAAACTTCTATTAGCGCCTGTACGGATTTGAAAATTCTTTGTTGCAATCCTCTCTAATGAAATAGATGGAGTCAATGCGTGACAATTCATGTTTCTTCTTTTATGTGGTTGTGGGAAAAAAAAGCATGAATCCTAATGCGGGAGAAATTTAGATTGGTTTAAGTGATTATCCAGCGTAATTAAAACCATTAGTCTGCGCTTAGATTAGATAGCTAATTCACCCTATTTGATTGGTAAGCCCACGTGACTTACCCTTCTGAGGTCTTACAACTTCCACTTCACCCACATATTCCGTCTATTTTATTAGAAAGTCGATGTTACAGCTCGTGTTATACTTGTCTGCCACAAAGCTCTGTGTCCCCCAATCCTATTTCATTTTTGCCACTCAGAGAAAAGTTAAACGCGAAAGCATTTGTATCATATAAATTGGGGTTTGCACAATTATTTTTGTAATCACCAGATCTATAAAATATTATTTTATTTTTTTAATCAAATGACTTTTTAAAATTAGTTTTTTTTAAATGAAACACAGAAGACTAGTTTCCTCTCATGAAACGAAATGAGGAAAACACAACCACTTTCAGAGAAAAGTAGTAGAAATGTACACGTTTTAAAAGCTCATTCAGGTGCCAATAGAACGGAATTTTCAAAATCAAATTCTTTTGCATCTACTAGTTCACTTTCAACAAGGATAGGCGTGCAGCAACCATTTTAGTTACTATAGCCAGAAACACAGCGCCCGTTAGACATATTTTATGGACTTCATAAAATTCATTTTCTTAATAAAACAAATAATAATTTCCTCTCATAAAATGAAATGTTGCAAACACAGACTACTTTTAGGGAGGAAGGTAGTTGAATTGGTAGAGCATTTTAATGAAGCCGTAAGAACTATTCTGTGCAGTTCTAGCAATATTATGCAGCTCCTAGCTCAAATTTAGCATACATAAATTTTTCGGTAGACATCTGTGAAATGTATCGAATACATATAAAACTATTTTTACTGTAATTATATTATTACTATATAACTAATATTTCCAACTGCTAACATAGACCTCACAGGGTAGGTAGGTATTTTAATTAAAGTCGCACTGGAGCAACACAATGGCTATAGACGATGGTCCGGGATTAATCCGAAGGAAAAGAAACGAGGACAACGTCTCGCAATTTTGGACCACGGTCAGATAACGAGGTCATCACCTGAGTTGGGACCCCACTCTCCAAACTTCCACACCACGCCAACTGAGGACATTTGAGGCCTCGACAGATTTAATGAGTGCCAGTCCCCTTCGTACACGACTGTTTTTGGTTGGATCGAGTTTCGAACTCACAATCTCCATTGCTAATCAGTGACACTTCCAACCAAGCTTAAGTACTTTTAGGGAAAGATAGTCATAACAAATTTTTAAAGCCCATTTTCAGTAAAACAGCATTAGAATTTTCAGAAGATAATTCACTGCTTTCACATCTACTAGTTCGTTTTCAACGAAGGCCAGCGCACAACACCCCAAGCAACCATTTTAGTAACTACAGCCCATAACACAGCGCCCATTAGACACATCGAAAAACCGAACAGTCGCTGCTAGAAGATTTTCGTTAGTCCGGTTAGCCATGCCTTACTCAAACTGCAAGCCTTTTCTATAATGTTCTCGTTTACGTCCTGTAATTTTAGTAGACAAGTCGTGTTGTTGCAAAATTTGCCTTCCTGCATTTCAGTCTGAATATCCGAAACTTTGCCGGAAGTTGTTCCGAAATCAATCCCATTCTCTCTTTGAATCGATTTTGCTTGTGAACTTTTCTTAGCGTTTGCTTGCTATCACGCTTGCCAGTTTTCGTTCTCATTTTATGCCTCATAAATTGTCATCCGAAAACCATTAAACAGAAGAGATATTTAAAAAGTTGAGGAATAATTTTAAAAAATCATTTCGCTTCATATCGTTCTCTCCTTTTATCTCAGATTTGTTGTATACAAGTTTCACGCTTCTTCACTCGTTCACATAGACTTTATAATGAAATAGACTGAGTATCTACGCGCAGTTCCTTGTTATTTTTGCCAATCGCTTGGTTTGAAGATGGTAGGAATTTTTGATTAACGTCGCACTGGAGCAACACAACGGGCTAGTGGCGACGGTCCGGGATCAAACCCGAAGGGAAATATCCGTGGACAACACCACGTAATTTTGAACTACGGTCAAAGACGAAGTCCCCAATCTCCAAACTTCCGCACCACGCCAACATGAGGACATGACAGATTTAATCTGCACCGGCCCCTTTGTACAGTCTTTATTTGGATCCGAACTCGCCTATGGTTGCTAATCCGTTACTCTTCCAACCAGGCTACAGTGGCCCCTTGGTTTGAAGATAGGTCCCGTGGTTGTGGGAAAGAAACATGAATCCTAATGTGGTACAAATTATTGATTGATTAGTGATTATCTAGAGTGATTTAAAACACTACTCTGCGATTTTCGGATATAGCCAATCGGTCCAAATCTATTCGTAAGCACATACATGGGATTTACCCTTCTGAGATCTTACGATAGCGATACGCCCACATGATCTGTCTATTTCATTAGATGGTCTATCATCTCTGACGTTGCATTGTCGGAGGCTAATGATGCATCGGAGATTAGTGTATGGCCGGATGTGGTCTAGGTTCTATTCTGGGTTTACGCGCAATCGTTCTGGGTAATCTTACACCAATTATCCGTAACTCCTTGTCCAACAGTGTGTTGTTTAAGGGGGCACAGTACTTTCAAATCAGGAGGAAAAACAGACAAATTCCTAAACTGTTTCTTCTAAAATTTGCAGTGTACCACAATGAAAATTTACAGTGTTTGTGTACATTCTATGTTCCGCAATACAGAAAAATTAGCCTAATATTTCAAAATTAAGCAATATTTTATTCGAATTTTCATGAACTCAACCTACAAGACAAATATGTACAAAGACAACTTGCGCGCGACTTTCTGAGATAATCCATGCATTTTCATCCAAAATAATGACTGAAATGAATAACGCAGTACTTATCTTTTAAATTAAAACCAAAAAATAGGGCTCACGTAACACAAAAATATGAGGTAAGTAGGTAGGTAATTAACATCGCACTGGAGAACATAATGGGCTATTGGCAACGGTCCGGGATCGATCCCGAAGGGAAAGATGAGGAATAAAGATATGAAATAATGAATGAATTTTTCACTTAATTGTGTTATGATCTAATTGTTTATGGCAGTTCACTAAATTGATTGTTGGTCCAGTGTGACGTGTTAAGTCAACTATCTATCACACTTCCACAACACACCAACATGGGGACAGATTTAAAGTGCACCAACCCCCACGTACACGATTATCTTTGGTTGGATCTAGTCTCGAACACAAACCCTGAGTTTTGTAATCTGCGACTGAGCTACCGTAGTCCTGTTTCCACTTTTGAAAACTGCTCTGAATAAATAAATTGTAAATAAAAAATCTCAATGACAGTTTTTGAATTGAATGCACGAACTTGGGTGCTTTTTTATATTGCATGAGATCAAAGAGGATTTTGCAAGGACTTCATTTTAAATTCTGTCACTTTATTCAGCTGCTTTTAATTAAATACTTTTGAAATATATGTAATATTAAAGTAACATTTGTTACTTTTCCGAGAATTCGAAATGGGATTCCTTCAGCTATAAATTTACGCTAACTCCAGTTATTGATCAGTTTTGTCAATTTCACTCTCTTCATAGCGTTCTGATTGTGTCAGTGAAAGTCATTTGTTTTTGACTGCATTGGATTGAGAGTTTAAATTGGAAAAGTTATTTTACCGAATGTTAGTCTTGAAAAAAAGAACGTTTAGGTTTCGAAAGCAGTCAACGATTACTCGGAAATGAATTTTTACCTGATTCGAACATAACTTCAAGATCACTTAGCGCCGGAACCTACAGAATGAAATGACATAACAATTTTCATGGAAAAAATGTATTAGACGCTATTTATCATTTCAATTTTCTTTAAAAAATTTCGCACTTCGAAGATTCTTCAATTTTTCTTTTTAGATAAGAACGTTACTTTCTTTCCATTGAAAGATATCTAAGGACGAAGAACTTTATTCTTGTTTTAAAAATTTATAATTGTTAATAGACCTTTTGCTCATGATAACATAGTTATATTTTGTTGAGAATAATGCCTCAGTTCTATGGGAGTTCTATAATACTGATGAGCAAATTGCATATGTTTTCTCGTAGCTTTCATTTGCTGAAGAACAAATCTAGGTAGAATAATTTCTATTGAATCATATATATATTCCATCTCTATATTAATTTTTCACCTTATACGACAAAATAATATTAAGGTGTATGCATACACTAGAGATCACGAAAATCGAACAGAATATTGATTCATTTTTTATTTGTTCAAAATATTGGCCAACTTTTTAGCTTTCAAACGATAAGCTTTTAATCGCAAGTTTTTCACGAAATTATCGTGATTTTTACTGTTCCTTAATTTATGGAATTCCGTGTACATAAAGTATCTCTGTCTGGTCTATATATATTTAAATATATCTGTCCAATATAAAAGCTATTTCTTCATCTTAACTCTCAGTAGAATAAACCAATCATAGTAGATAATTTACAGCACTTTCAACTCCGTTCAACAAGTAGTTAGAATGTGATATTTCGAGAGATGCTAACTATTCCTTTATTTATAGAAATACATAATATAAAATGTCTGTCTGGCCTATATGTATCTAAATATATCTGTCCAATACAAAAGCTATTTCTTCATCTTAACTCTCAGCAGAACAAACCAATTACAGCAGATTTAAAACACTTTTAGCTCCATTCAGTAAGAATCGTTAGAAACGGATATTTCAAGAGATGCTAATGAATGGATTTGCAGTAGACATCAAGTCCCGTCCAAAGTCATTGAATTCCAGAGATGGATAGATACCTTAAGATCATGAGAATTCCTTAATTTGGACTGCGTCTAAATTTAGAACAAGGAGTTCGCGCGCCGGTTACTACAGTCGTCTCAAACTCATTTTACGCCTTTCTTCTCTACTTAACTAAGATGTCTTCAAATAGAAGCACTTAATCCGTGCGCTGGATTCAGGTTGGGACCAAATTAGTTCTACCCTTGTTCTCGGACAATTCTTTAAAAGATGTTTATTGAATGTTTGTGTTCCTTGTCCATTTCCAGCTTCAAATCCTCCATTTCTCCGAATGAGTTTCGTTTCCGTTCATTCACCTTCTATCGATTTTATCATTAAGATATGTGTTGCACAATACCGTTTCCCATGTAAAGCTCCATGTTTAATTGATTCTTGACAGGTTTTGAATTGAAATGGAATATAGCGAGGCATACGTCATTGATTCTTTATGATAAATTTAAAACTTTTTGAGTATGAGTCTGGTCCAATGGAATGTATGAGTTAGTCCCACATATAGGGATCAGCGGTACTTTTATTTTGGGTATATATAGGCAATACATTTGCGCAAGGGGAAGCATTGGCTAACCTGTTCCTAACTCGATATACATTAAAAAATTAAAAGCTCCTCGCGTGGAAAGGGTTTATAAAACTAACTTATTAAATTAATCAAGTTGCAGCTTTAAAAATGGGGCCACGGTTTTAAAAGTTAAATACATTTCGTAAACTTAATGTCATTTAAAAATAGAAACAAATCATTGTATGTGAATGGAAATATGTTAAGGCATACACCAATGATTCATTACGATAAATTTAAAACTTTTTGAGTGGCAGTCTCGCCCACATGAAATGTATGAGTTAGTCCTACATGTGGGGATAACCCGTAGTATGTTTCTGGGGCCGAGGCAATACAATGGCGTAAGGGGAAGAGTCGGCTATTAAGCTCCTAACTCGATATACATAGAAATATTAAAGGTTCCTTGGAAAGGCTTTATATGAATGAATCTAAAAAGTTGAATTAATCAAGTTACAGTTTAAAAAATGAAGCGAAGTCATGTTTTAAATGTGTCTATAAACTATCATTTAAAAGTGGAACAAGGACGTGCTATGAAAGGTTTGTTTAACATTCCAAGTGGTTTCAACGAGATATCTCGTCCATCAAATCTGGCATATTTTACCAATGATGAGATGCTCGTCGAGACAAAACTGCCCTATTACTTCAAGGGGAATGTAGATCCAAGTAGAGAAAAAAAAGAATTTCCCTTGCCAGGAACTGGTAACAATCTCGAACAGGTTCTTGTATCGGAGGTTGGCCACCAGAGGGCAGTTTTCGACACGAAGATAAACCACCAGGAGGGTTAAAGTAGGAGAAACACCACACAAAATGGTTTAGTCCATACTAATTCAAATCAGATCATTCAATCAATATGTGTCTGATTGATAAAATATTATTACATTATCGAGATACAACTAACCGAACAAGTATCCATGACTAAAGGATGTGTCCGATTTGAAGCCTCGTCAATTTACCGTGACTGAGGCCCAAGAAATTTGAAAATTTTCCAGTATTTTTCTAAGATGAAAGGTTACAAGTCTTATTGTATTTATAATAAACAGTTAGGTTGCAGAGTTGAATTTATTTCGCACTAGAGCAACACAACCGGCTATTGACGAAGATTCTGGATCAATCCTGAATGGAAATACCGAGGACAACACCTCATTTTGAATCTTGCTCAGATGACGATTTCAACGCCTGAACGGGCACCCCGCTCACCAAACTTCCATAGCTCGCCAACGTTAGGACATTTGATGCCGCGACAGATTCAACCAGCCCCTACGTACACGGCGGTCTTTGATTAGATTGAATTTTGAACTCGCAACGCTTCGGTTGCTAATCCGCTACTCTTCCAACCGGCTACCGTGGCCCTCCTTTTGTGGATGTCGTATTATGTAGAGCATTTAACACTTGAAGATATTTGTACTTTAAGGGACAGAATTATTTGAGGAAGTTTTTATGCTACTCTATCAACTAAATGTTTGTTCCAGTAAAATATAAGAGTAAAAGATTTAAAATAGTCGCCTTCAAGCTTATTTATGATGTTGGCTACTTTTCCTGGAATGTAAGAAAAAATCTCTCCAAGTTGAGAATTTCTTGAATCCTTTTTTTAATCATTTGTAAATTGAAGTACATGGCGAATAAAGATAAAAAAAATACTGATGAGAATTAGTATCATTAAAGGAAATTTGTTTTAGAAAGTTAATCTACCTAAAATATAAAAGGGCAAAACACAGACAATCGATTCTTTTGTGGAACACGCATTGTATTTCTCAAATACGTTCAAAGTTTAAAAATCTCGAGTGTTTTTGGTATCCCACCTCCTTGGAATAATAAATGCTAGGCATGTTACGTATCCTCTGCTAAAAAAGGTATTTAAATATTTTCTCCTTTGATATTTAGGAGGGGTATTAGGGACCAACCCTCAAACTAAAAAATATAAATCCTTTTAATTTGCAATATACATTCATATGAGATGATAAATCTTCAGCCTAAAAAATTTTGTTTGTAAAATTCCGTTTTTAGCCTAGTTCCCTTCAAATGGGTAAAAGCCTGTTCTTCGAAATTTGCATCCAAGATTTTGTGTGTTAGTCTTATAATTAATCGTATCGAATCCAAATGCATTTTTTGTACATTGCATGAAAATGCCTCATTAGGGAGGTAGTTGAATTTACGTCGCACTGGAGAAAACTTAGGGCTATCGGTGACGGTCCGGGATAAATCCAGAAGGGAAAGATCCGATGACAACTACGTGTAATTTTGAACAATTGCCACATGACAAAGTCAACTCCTAAGCTGGCACCCCACAACTCCAAACTTCAACACCAAGCCGACGTGAGGACATTTGAAGCTACGACAGATTTAACGTGCACCAGCCCCCTCTATACGTGACGGTCTTTGGTTGGATTCGAACTCGCAACCCTCCGGTTGCTAATCCGTTGCTCTTCGAACTAGCTACGCGGCCCCAAAAGTCAGAGGACAACACCTCGTAATTTTGAACCACGGTCATATGACGAGTCGGTTGATAGGATCTAGGGATTCTTTAAAAATTCCCAATATGCATGTCAGTCTTTAGTTAGATCTTGTTTCAAACTTGCAACTTTCCGGTTGCTAAACAGCTTCCGTAATATTCCAAGAATCCATATAATTTGTGTCCATTATATTCCAAGAATCCATATAATTTGTGTCCGTTATATTCCATGAATCCATATAATTTGTGTCCGTTATATTCCATGAATCCATATAATTTGTGTCCGTTATATTCCAAGAATCTATTTTGTAATGAGAAAGCAGATATATTTATTACTTTAGTAATTAGTAATAAACTAAATTTTTCTTTAAAAAAAAAAGTAAATCATTTATCTATATTTATCAAGACACATTTTGTTCTTCAGAGCACTTTCGAAAAGCATGCTATTTATAGAAATGTTCGTTACTGTAAATGCAACAAAACTTAAAACTCCTTTCAATTTGTGTCATTGTACACTATTTCTAAAGGCTTTTCATAAATATATATGGCCTAATTAATTTTCTTAAAGTAAAATACGATCGTATAGTGATAAACGAAATCGAATCTTAAATCCTTAATGTCATCGAAATTGAACCTTAAAATCATAATGTCAGTGAATTTACATAATTATAAACTCTAAAAGTTTAACAAAATACATTTTGTAGTTACGCCATTGATTGCATTCTGATCAGTGTTACACGATATTTTGTAATTCATATCCATTTATGAATCTCAAGTTTTTGGGCCAGAACCTCACGGAATGCAATTTTGATTGCTAAATTTTCGTTGCCAAACTTCACGACAAAATATTCAAATTTCTCGAGTTTCCAGACTGATTTACTCCTCCATTTAATTCCTACGCATATTAAATGTTAGTGTGAGACAAAATTCAAATTTCCTTACAAACGAAAACTTGAATTGCTAATAAAGCCTTTTCATGTGTTCTGATATTATTCGGCTGTATCATTCTCGAAAATATTCAGAGAAACTTAGGCGATTTATTCTATACACCAAGAGAGGAATTCTCGTTTGCTGTTACATATTCTTATTCTGAAACGTCGAAAGTCGTATCCCACGGTAAAACCTTCATATGAAGAGATTCAAAATTCCCCACAACATATCCAATTCTATTCATTTCTTGATATTTAAGTAAAGTCTTAGTTGAGATATTACAGACATTCTTTATTTTTATAGCCCTTTGGTATTTGCTTCAGAATTTACAGCGCTTGCTTTCGAAGAATTATGTTCCATTTTTCGAACACATGTATGCTCTTTAAAAAGAAATGGCGGAACACAAAAACAAACCACTGGTTATCAGTGATAACAAATTGCTGAATAAGCATTTATTTAATTATGAATTTATTGCTTGACGTTACTTTACAGTTTCAGAAGTTATTCGCAAAATTACCTTTTTTCGAATAACTTCTGAATTCGGCTTCAGTTATTACAAGTATGAAGAGTTCGACGATCGTGAAACGGAAATTAAAATTTCAGGAAACTTACGAACCTTCCATTCGTAGGTCCAAAATTGTTACATGTCATTACTTTTCAATACTATGTTTATTATTTCAGTTTGCTTACAACGTTTCGTTTTAATTCTTATTCTCCCAGTGCGAACAGGGGCCGCCGTAGCCCGGATGGAAGAGTAACGGGCTAGCAACCGGAGGGTTGCGAGTTAGAATCCAACCAAAGACCGTCGTGTATAGAGGTCTTTATATATATATATATATATATCAATCTCATCAATCATATTATATATATATATATATCAATCTCATTAGTCATAGTCAATAGGTATTAGTAATGAAGAAACTTAAACAGCAATGTTATGAGTGGGTCTAGTTTAACTCTTGGGGTTAGGTGGGTTAAAAACTGCCCCGCCTTTTGCTTAGCTTTTTATGCATGGTGAGATATTTTTATCCCATCTCGAAAAGTTGAAATTACTCATAGTCATACAGTTTAATATTTCATTTAAAGTTTTTCATTGAGTTGACAATGATATGAACTAACGCTAAACGTGTAAACAACTGAAAACAAAATTTGCACATGTCAAAAAGCATTAGTAAACTGTTGACACTGTTGTGATTAAGGTTGGCGAATTGTGTGGTGCAGTGAATTTTTGTCTTCCATAACGGTAAATGTTGTTCTTTTTCGTAAAAATTTATTTTGAGTGACTAAATCGTTTTATAATAAAAAAACATGTTAATTGATGTTTTATACTAATTTTGAATCTGAATAAGTGAATAAATAATTCCGTGCAACTTGGGTTTTTTTCTTTAAAATCGTGTGCCTTAAAGAGTTAAAACATAAACACTTGTGCAAACCTATCCTCTACTAATTTTTGCAGAACTGTTAGACTTTTATCGTCTGAATCGATTTAAAAGTTCGAGAGCGAACGCCTTTAAAAATCTTTCCCAATCTATTTATAGCTCTTCAAGAACCCTTACACGTCAATGTCACACAACGAGGGTCCTTACACTTGCGTCAAAATTTGACAAAATTGTTTGCATTTGTGCACATACATTTGGTTTTTAAATTTCAAAAAGCGTTTTATTGAGGGGAAGGTTTTTTTTATTAACCATCACCTTTTTTGCTTCAACGTTTCTCAGATAATTACTAATTCTAAAAATGTACTTCGATTGAATAAAGATGGTGATGTTAGTGATTCTGATAATAATAAAAAGTTTTTCTTCGTTAATCCTACAAGTGGTTTCGGCGAGATATCTCGTCCATCAAGATCTGACTAATTTTGCTAATGACAAGATATCTCGTCGAAAAAACAACCAGGAGGGTCAAATTGGAACATGATAGCCATATTTCAGAGATTTTACAAGGGAAACTAAATTTTTTGAATAAGATCCTTTACATTATTGAATTAATTTTTCTTCGAAGCAATAAGTACATCTTCAATCATTTCTGTACAATTTATAAAAATAAGTGTTACGTTTATTCACATATGTTGAAGTTGTAGGAGACATAACTTTTTTTCTTTTAAATATCGTATTCTAATTCTGGTAACATCTAGATACGATACTCGAAAAGTTCTATCTCTATCATTAGGTATTAAGAATTCTAAAAACGTGAATAATTTGATGTTTCTCTTTTTGAAGATGATTTAACCCTCCAAGTGGTGTCGACGAGATATCTCGCACATAAAGATCTGTCCCATTTTGCTAATGACGATAGCCATTTTGCTAATGATGGAGCATTTTGCAATATCTCTTCATCAAGATATTTACCGATATTTTTATGATAACGAGATCAAGATCTGATCAGTTTTCTTCTAATGACGAAATATCTCATTCATCAAAATCTGATCGGTTTTGCTATTGACGAGATACCATGTCGAGATAACCACCAGGAGGGTTAATAAAAAATTTCCAACCTGAATAAGTTATGCTTTTTGCTGTTGATAAAAAAATGAAAATTTAACTCCACAAAGCAAAACTGAACGAATTAATAATAATACAAATAATATATTCGTAAGTAATTACATCATGTGTGACAATAATGATTATATTATGCCTGAGTAATAATTCACTAATTTAAAAAGACCTATCAAACCAGACAAACTTGCAGTTTTAATTACGATGGCAATCACTACTCTTCACCAACTTTACCGAACTCTTAATCAAACTTCTGAATGCATATTAAATCTTATTGACCAAACGCACACAATACACAGCGAGTGAAATTATCTCCTCCCACCATCTATCACTTATCGCGCTGTTTCTGATATCCTACACAATTATTCGACCAGGGGCAAACGGGAGATATATAATCAAGGCTCATAATCCTGTCAGCTTGATCTTCGTGGACAGCGTGTATAACTAATGCGTCTTCATCTGACATTGCTTCGGGCGGTCCCTTTCATATAGCTAGTTTCTGGAATCCCTTACTGCCAGCATCGAAATTGCACGGTTACGTTTCTTTGTTCTGACCCGCTCCTGTGTGCACGTTGGGAAGCGAAGTTAATTTAACGAATGGAGAACGGATTATTGTACAATAAATTGCCTTTTATAAATAAGGTTGCCTGCACTGATTCGTGTTTTATTCTGGAATAAATCAGTGAGAGTTGGGATTTGGGAAATGGTTATTTGTGTAATCTATCCATGAAGTGAGCGAAGATAGTGTGACTAATAAGCGTGATAGACTTTTGGGTACAGCCACAATAATTATGGATGGAACTTCAGAAAATAGTCTTGCTTCGTATAATCTGTGCTCTGGGCCTCAATTGCCAAGTTTATGTGACGGGTTCCATTTAGTTAGATGACGGGCCCCAGTTTTCAAGTTAGATGGCGAGCCACAGTTACCAAGTTAGATGACGGACCCTAGACAGACATCAAGTTAGATGACGGGTCTAAGTTATTTAGAGTTAGATGACGAGCGCCATATACAAAGTTTGATGAAAGTCCCAATTGCCATGCTAGATGACGGCCAGTGACCAAGTTAGAAGATGGTCTCCAGTTTCAAAGTTAGATTACTGGTCCCAGTTACCAAGTTAGATGACGGGTCTCAGTAACCAAGTTAGATGATGGGCCACAGTTACCAAGTTAGATGACAGACCCTAGACAGACATCAAGTTAGATGACGGGTCTAAGTTATTTAGAGTTAGATGACGAGCGCCATATACAAAGTTTGATGAAAGTCCCAATTGCCATGCTAGATGACGGCCAGTGACCAAGTTAGAAGATGGTCTCCAGTTTCAAAGTTAGATTACTGGTCCCAGTTACCAAGTTAGATGACGGGTCTCAGTAACCAAGTTAGATGATGGGCCACAGTTACCAAGTTAGATGACAGACCCTAGACAGACATCAAGTTAGATGACGGGTCTAAGTTATTTAGAGTTAGATGACGAGCGCCATATACAAAGTTTGATGAAAGTCCCAATTGCCATGCTAGATGACGGCCAGTGACCAAGTTAGAAGATGGTCTCCAGTTTCAAAGTTAGATTACTGGTCCCAGTTACCAAGTTAGATGACGGGTCTCAGTAACCAAGTTAGATGATGGGCCACAGTTACCAAGTTAGATGACAGACCCTAGACAGACATCAAGTTAGATGACGGGTCTAAGTTATTTAGAGTTAGATGACGAGCGCCATATACAAAGTTTGATGAAAGTCCCAATTGCCATGCTAGATGACGGCCAGTGACCAAGTTAGAAGATGGTCTCCAGTTTCAAAGTTAGATTACTGGTCCCAGTTACCAAGTTAGATGACGGGTCTCAGTAACCAAGTTAGATGATGGGCCACAGTTACCAAGTTAGATGACGGACCCTAGACATACACCAAGTTAGATGACGGGTCTAAGTTATTTAGAGTTAGATGACGAGCGCCATATACAAAGTTTGATGAAAGTCCCAATTGCCATGCTAGATGACGGCCAGTGACCAAGTTAGAAGATGGTCTCCAGTTTCAAAGTTAGATTACTGGTCCCAGTTACCAAGTTAGATGACGGGTCTCAGTAACCAAGTTAGATGATGGGCCACAGTTACCAAGTTAGATGACAGACCCTAGACAGACATCAAGTTAGATGACGGGTCTAAGTTATTTAGAGTTAGATGACGAGCGCCATATACAAAGTTTGATGAAAGTCCCAATTGCCATGCTAGATGACGGCCAGTGACCAAGTTAGAAGATGGTCTCCAGTTTCAAAGTTAGATTACTGGTCCCAGTTACCAAGTTAGATGACGGGTCTCAGTAACCAAGTTAGATGATGGGCCACAGTTACCAAGTTAGATGACAGACCCTAGACAGACATCAAGTTAGATGACGGGTCTAAGTTATTTAGAGTTAGATGACGAGCGCCATATACAAAGTTTGATGAAAGTCCCAATTGCCATGCTAGATGACGGCCAGTGACCAAGTTAGAAGATGGTCTCCAGTTTCAAAGTTAGATTACTGGTCCCAGTTACCAAGTTAGATGACGGGTCTCAGTAACCAAGTTAGATGATGGGCCACAGTTACCAAGTTAGATGACGGACCCTAGACATACACCAAGTTAGATGACGGGTCTAAGTTATTTAGAGTTAGATGACGAGCGCCATATACAAAGTTTGATGAAAGTCCCAATTGCCATGTTAGATGACGGCCAGTGACCAAGTTAGAAGATGGTCTCCAGTTTCAAAGTTAGATTACTGGTCCCAGTTACCAAGTTAGATGACGGGTCTCAGTAACCAAGTTAGATGATGGGCCACAGTTACCAAGTTAGATGACGGACCCTAGACAGACACCAAGTTAGATGACGGGTCTAAGTTATTTAGAGTTAGATGACGAGCGCCATATACAAAGTTTGATGAAAGTCCCAATTGCCATGTTAGATGACGGCCAGTGACCAAGTTAGAAGATGGTCTCCAGTTTCAAAGTTAGATTACTGGTCCCAGTTACCAAGTTAGATGACGTGTCTCAGTAACCAAGTTAGATGATGGGCCACAGTTACCAAGTTAGATGACGGGCCACAGTTACCAAGTTAGTTGACGGACCCTAGGCACCAAGTTAGACGACGGATATTTAAATATTTATTCAGACCAATAAAGAAGGAAAAGGCTTATCCTTTTAGAGCAACGTAACACTGTTTAATGAGAATTAAAAAGTTTTGATTTCATGATCGTAAAATAGATTAATTATTTTAAAACACACTTCATGAAATTCAAAAATTTAATGCAATGCACAAACTGTAAAAGATCTGGGAGGGGTTTTTCCTAGACCAAATCTTGCAAATTCAATAGCGTTATTAAAAAATATTGATTATGACGATTAGAAACTGGACAGTCGATTAAAATATGAATGAATAGTAAAAGGAACATACATGGGTTACTGCACTGATGAGCTAACCCAAACAGTTACATTCGTGGAAATGGGTGAGTCATCGTGCTCCGCATTTTACCCATAGGTTGAACTGACCGTATGTTGTCACTAATTATTCAAAGGTGTAAAAATCTACCTGCCTTATCACTGAATGGCGTTATAGCGACTGTAACAGTTCATTTTCGTTTTTTACAAAATATGTTCTTCCACTGTTACATTGAGTCTTTCAGCTGTAAACATGTTTACCTTCCTAAATATATCGAGAAATGAAGTTGAATAATTCCGATGAAAACTTAAAATCATACTTGGAATTGTCGGTACAGTTTTTAATTCGCTTTGATGATACGGTTCTTCGAAAATTACGGGAATCTGAGAAACTCGTTAGATAATTTACTCCCACACTCAGTTCATATTTTATTCTCACTGAGGGGGTGTCGACCGACCACAAAATAATCTCCATTACGAAAACTCATTACACAACGATGATATTTGTGAGAGGGAGTTTCAGTGTAAACAAACTAGGTGGGAATAGGAGATTTTACTTGCTGTTAACCAAATAATCTCGCACGAAATTTACAGGAGTTACTTGAATATGCAGTTGATCCCCGGTGTGGTGTTAAGTCTAATTGGAGTTGACTATCATATATCAAGTCGGAATACATTCTTTGTAGGGATGGGGAAAAAGAACCTGTTCTTCAAAAAGAACGGGAACAGCCTGTTCCCACTTTTCACAAAACCCTTTGCTCCATTCTTTTGTAAAAAGAAACATTCGAACATTTCTACTTCGATTTTAATATTACGGGTTGAAATGGGAATTTTGCAAAGAAAATAGTTTCGCTTTTCTCGAATTTTCTAAATTCGCTACAAATTTTCGTATTTTCTAAATTATGCTGTCCGAAACACAGCTGTTCTTCCTACAGTTATTGACTCACTGTTTCCTGTTGATTAGTTCACCCGTTCTCTGTCCACAAAAACTCCCTGCTCTGAGACTACTTCCTGTTCGGCAATCGATTCCTGCTCTCAAACTGTTCCGACCCTGTTCTCCGTTCTCAGAGCTGTTCTTCGTTCTCAGAGCTGTTCTCGATGAACTGTTCGCGGAGCTAATCTCGCTGACTGCTCCCGGAACTGTTCTCGACTGAGCCAAGCCCCGACGTTTGATGAATTGGCGAGGAGATTAGCGTAATAATTGTGAAATTTTATAATTGTTAGGCAATGACATGGTGATGAATTTTTAGTTTTAAACAAATTTAAAATTTTTTTAAGTAATACTGATCAAGATTTTGCTGTCCAGCTTTCCCTCTGGTGGTGTCGTCTCTACTCGTTCTTAGGATTTACAATGCCTTTAACTTTATTTTAAAACCGAATTTTACAAAATGGAAAGCAAAATTTCAAATGTGTGGACATATTTCTCTGTGAAAGGAAGATTCGAATCGGTTGTCATGTTTTCTCTATAAGTTGAAAAGGGATCTCATTAAGTCAGCTATTACGATTTTAAAGACTTCTCGGAAACAAGCATCCCACCATAAAACTAATGAATTGAAAAGCGAAAGTGATTTTTTGACTTGTATTTTTCATGTTTTAAACGTGTTTAGATAGATTATATAATAATTAACCTGTTTTTTCTGACAAATTAATTTTACTTTCCAAAAGGTAACTTTCCGGTATGCGTTTTTTAAGTGTTTATAATATTCTATAGGGCAACTTCCTACTGCATAACGTGATTCAAAATTACGTGGTGTTGTCCTTGGATCTTTCTTTGGGATGGATCACGGACAGTCGTTTTGTTGACTTAATTGACCATTTTGTTGACTTAAAAATGACAATAAAATATAAAAAATTATTACTTTCGTTTGCGAATTTGTTTTGCCCTAGGCACCTCATATCTGTTTGGGAAAACGTACTTGCGATGGTTCATATGTGGGACATTATTAGTTGTCACTGGGGACCCAGAGAAAATTTAAACGTTTCGATTTGCAAGAACTTTTTCAAATTTACAGATATATTCCGATTTTCTTTTCTTAATTGCTGATAGTTTGGCGCAGTTTGGACAGATTTGCCCCTTGCGCCATAAAAAACATCAATCAATCGATTAACAAAACGACGACTCCAAATTATTTTATCTTTCGTTTTCTTCCTGTGTTAAAACTAGAGAAAATCTCACCAATAAAAAAGCGAATAGAAGTATATTTTGTTTATATATGCATGCCTACAAAGTTCTAACAAAGATGACATGTCAACAAAATTCGGCCCCCGTTTGAAACTGTCATGGCAAAAACTGCACCATTGCATAAACTGCTCTCGCCACATGGTCTAGGAGGAGGAACAGGGCTTGCACATTTCAAGTATAGAGGCATTTGAGAACGGTGGTGAACAGAACAGCAGGTTAAAGAACAGTTCTTTCAAAAAGAACGGAACAGAAAAGAACTGTTCGCCGAAAAGAACAGTATTTCCCATCCCTAATTCTTTGGAAGTTTTATAATAGACATCCTGAAATAATCGAACTCGAAAAACGGCAAATGACGAAACATCTGAAATTCGTACAAGAAACACGTTCCACTGAAATAAACACCAACACCTATATTTAGCTTTACAGAAAAATCCTCTTATGGCATTGATAATGTTTTTCTTGTGAGAGGAATTTTTAGCGTGACGATCTGAGAAGATTTTTCCGCTGTCTAAAGGCTTCCACATGACACATGTCGAGGCTACCTTGAAATATAGTTTATCACCGGTTTGGTGTTCAATCTAATTAGAATTGACCAATCAACAATCATATATCAATTCGGAATTTATTCTTAGGAAATATTTTTTGGCAAAGTGCTGAAATTGTATTTGAAGCGTTCAGAATATGTATAATAAACATATATCACCCCATATACACACCATCTATATTTATCTTGACAGAAAATGCCTGTCATAACCTTAATTCCAAAAATATCCCTCTCACTGAACTACAATCTTAAAAAGTTAGTTCTGGAAATGGTATTTCTTGCAGAATTTCATAAGTTGCAATGTTAAGCTATTGCTTTTGGTAGGGAAACAAATGCTTTAGGCTTCGTGGTAAATGCTTTTTATGTTGTAAGTAGAATAAATTTCAACAATGCTTTTCCAGATGATTTACGAGCTATTGATGTAAACAAGCACAAAGATTTTAACATCAAAGGAGTCAATCAAAATAGTTATTATGTCGCCAGAGCAAAAATAATTACCATGATTGGAAGATGGTATCAGATTATTTTTTGAACTTGATATTGATACGACGCCTAAAATGGATATTTTAAATATGTTATTATTTTAGCTTTGTAATATTTAGAGAAATTTGCTGAAGATCTGATTTCCTGGATGCTTTTCTTTGTGATTGATTATGATTTCTATTAGGTCTCAACAACCAATCTCGTAGAGTATTCAGCATATTATCCCGAAGCCTAAAGTATCTGTTTTCCCAGGCAAAAGTATCTACAGTGTCTCACACAATTGAGTATACATCATGAAGAGATTTAAGAGTCTCAAACTCTATAATAAATAATAATTTGAATTGAATTTTTATAGGGATGGTAAAGTATACATTTAGAACCATATGAACTATCTTTTTCAATTCCAGAATGAGCCTCATTACCTCCATTACTTCAAAAGAATCCCTAGAGCAGTTGCTAATTTTTCTGCTAAGGCCAGAATAGGCATATTGTAACTCAGGCTAACTTGAATCGTTTTCACCTGGATGATTTCAACAAGTGCCTTATATGCCTTGATGTGGAAAAAAGACATTGGAGTATATCTTGTTCGATTGCACGGGAGAGAACATTTTTAGAATTTTCTTAAAGAAAAATGTGATTTATCTTTTATTCTTACTGTTTTTCTAATGTTCATTTTACGTATATTGCTTTGCTGGTTTATAGAAGACATAGTAGTATCGGCGTTAATAAGCTGGACTTGTATCAAGGTGAAAGAAACAGAAAAGGCTAAAAATGCAATTCCATATTCGCAGTAATATTTGTATAAAGATAGATTTTAAATATCAAATTTAAAAGTTCTTAGCCTAGCATCGGCCATCACCTCGAGAAACATCGAATTTGATTTCTTAGCTTATGTTATATGCTGACTGGAGAGGTTGGAAATTCAGTGCTTATTGATGGAATCATGGAGAATTTAAATATTTAAATATATTGCAGAACAACTTTTAAATTAGTGTCCAAAATTTGGATTTTAGGGTTAAATTTTTGTGTCCATATATCCCGTATCCATAGGGAAAGAAGAAGTAGGGGCAAAAATAGTTAATTTACAGTTTCTGCACCACCTCAAACAGCAACTGTACCCACACACACCATAATCTCTGGACCCCAATGGGCTTGAAAATTTATGGTCCTAGTAGGAAAAAGTGGTTAACCGTCACGATATTCAGATCACTGAACGTTAAGATTGAATCTATGAGAGAAATGAGCAAAAATATTCAGAAAAACAAGACAAATTCTTGTTAATTAATACACTTTGGTTCAAAAGCTGTTCTATTGTACATACAAAAATATGTGCAACACAAATTTACTTTACGTTTTCAATGTGTTTCTGTACAAAATAGGCTGGGTGTATACTAGGGTGGGTCATTTTATTTTTTTCTCCTTTTTTAAGGGGCACAGCGATAAAAAGGTGCTAAATGGTCTCAAAATAACATGTGTGAAATATTATTACATTCTCATAAGTCTAACTGCCTCCGGATTGATATCAAAGTTTCGATTTTTTTCGAGGTAAGTTCCAATTAGTGTTCCAACCAATAAACGTTTCTTCATACATGGACAATGCATCATGATTGCAGGTGTGAAGGGTGGGTGGGCCGAGTGGGGGAGAGTCGAGGAACATCCTGAGCGTGCGCGCGCCCCTCCCACGTTTCCAGTATAGCTCCGGCTGCAATAAGGTGAGATTGTGTTGCGCTCGTTTGCGCCATTTTTACCATGGATCGTACTCGTTCAGAGTGGAAATGTCCGTTTCGCGATTCAAGTGATATTATATGCAATTTGTTACCAAACTATGAAGACGTTATTAAGTTCTATGAGTGGAACCGGCATTAGATAAAACGTCATAATGAAACTAATAAAGAACCCACGTATAAGGAAATAGAGGACATCGTCGTGGCAAAAATTGAAGAAATATGGTCAAGAGCTTTCATTCCTACTGTCCAACTTAAACGAGTGAAAGCGATGTTGAAGGCTTATCATCCGAAATGCAAAAACCTTTTAAAATCTCACTAAGAAATTAGAAGAGTTTCGCGTACCAGTAAAGGGGTATTGTTTGACATTTCATCCTGCAAGTGAAAGAACATCGATGAGTGCATTTGTCCCAGACACAAAAACCTACCTGTCAGAGAAAAACTTCCTAATCGACCATCGAACCACTAGAAGAATGGTGATCAAAACCGTAGATATTGTTACAACGAATAAAATGATGAACACTTTGAAAAGGAAAATGCTAAGGCAAAAATCACAGTTTCAGCCTCAAAAAGAAAGCACAGAGAAGCTTAATGTGTCAACTTCATCTGAATCTAGTCAATCGGACAGTGACGATGTATTCCAGCCAGTCACAAGCCTCAACGTCGGCGGCTCCTGCCGATAAGCCTACAGCTACAAACAGTACAGTAGACTAAGCTTTACTTTCAAGAACGAGTGATAGATACGAAGTATCAAACAGGGCTGGGGCAGCTTTGCTTCAGCTGTTCTTCACACTTCCACTTCGGACATTATTGACAAAAATTAGCTTCGCTGGAAACGTAAGGTAGAACGAAAATTGGTCGCAGAAGAAGACAAAGTCCTACAAATACCTGCTTTATACTTCGACGTACGGAACGATAAAACTTCAATTATATCAGAGAAGGACGGAATAATGTATAGACAGAGCATTCTTGAAGAACATATTTCATTGATAATGGAACCAGAGTCGGAGTTCTTGGGTTATATTGCACCAGCTTTTGGCACATCTGAATGCATAGAACAAGCAATCACTGATTTCTTCCTGGAATCAGAAATATCTATGGAGTCTGATGGCAGTTGGGTGTGATGGAACTAACGTGAACGTTGGTAAATATGGAGGTGTCATACGTCTGCTTGAAAAAAGGTTAGATAAAACGTTACAGTGGATTTTCTGCCTACTGCATATGAACGAATTACCCTTCCGACACTTGTTTCTACATATTGATGGCAGCACATCGGGACACAAGACATTTTCAGGGAGAATCGGCCAACATCTAGAAATGTGTGAAAAAAGGCCCGTTGTTCGGTTTCACCGTATATCAACAGTTATCCGAGTTTTCTGTTCAAGGTATTAGCAGAGACCAAACATATTTGTACAGAATAGTCTCAGCGGTTTCAACAGGCATTTTCTGAGGATTTAATAAACAAATCCCCAGGCAAAATGTCTCATGCCCGATAGTTAACTCGTGCTAATCGAATTCTACGTTTGTACGTTTCGATGGAATCTCCTTCTGAAAACAGTAATTCTTGCAACGTATGTCGTCAAGGTTTACGCTCTAATCAAAATTCACCCTTCCTGTAAAGATGGAGCATGGCACTTCTTCAAACTCATTGCTGCAACAAGATATTTGCCCACAGAACTGAAACCAAAATAGATCCCGTAATTCAAAGAAACAGTTACTTCGCACACCCTGAAAATTTATTGATCGCAATACTGACCGACTCTGAACCTCACATCCGTGAACTGGCAGCCCGTAGCATTTTGAAAGCCCGCAGCATTCGGGAAAATATACTCCGACTGTTTCAACTTCCTACTGTAAAATTTGATGCATCATCTTATACCGATCTCATTAACTAGCAGGAGAATATATCTGATCCACCAATATTGAAATCCATACCTGACGAAGACATCCAACTGTTTGTCGCCCAAAAAGCAGAACTGTCTTTACTACGACTGCAATGTCACACACAAGCTGTTTAAAGGCAGTCAAGACTGAAAGAAGTTTCAGCTACATTGTGAAAAAAATCTGAGAGAAGGCTTCGCAAAAAACCAGTCTCGAAAAGCCATGCTGAAATTCGATAGCAAGAAGGATTTTCGCGCTATTTCAAATATTATAATAATATTATAAATGTCATTTTTGTAAACTTTTGTTTTAATAAATAAATGTTACTCATACAATTTCAATTTGTTTTATAGACACATTTTTAAACTTTTTTAATCTTGCTGTGACAACTCCTCAAAAATACGTTTTTTTTTCCGAAATATGTGTTCTTTAAAGTCAATCCGGAGGCAGAAGATGATATCTCATTCTAATCAAATTTTATATCTGAGCTAAAAGCATCATTTGGCACCCTTTTCTTGCTGTGCCGGATAGAAAACAGAAAAAAAATTTTCTCCATACGACGGTGACCCACCCTAGTGTATACTCAATTATGTAAATAAGATTGTGTAAATTTGACATTTAAAACCTATCTTTAAAACTATCGCAACAAATTTGGATTGTTTTTTATCTGTTTCTAAATGTGCATTTTATCATTCCAATAAATAACGATCGAATTATTGTTTATTAGAGTTTTGGATTTTTAAAAACTCCCTTCATGGTGTATGCTCGATTTTTATGCCGCTTATATGTATGTGAAGAATAAATACAGTTTAAATTAAAATATCTTTAAGATGATAGATTTTAAACTTTAACTAAATTCTATAAAATATCGATCGTAAACATTTACCATTTCACAAAATATCTTTCCAATAATGCCTCACGATAACCCACACCATAGGAAAAGATGTAAATCACAGTCACCATATAACTTGGAGAAAGTGTGTTCCAATGTTTTGTATTTTAACGGAAAGAAAACTTTACTTTTTGAATTTCAGACGATAATATGCACAACGCCAACACTATCTCCTCTTGGAACCGGAAATTCACAGCGAGAAGAGTTGAGATGATATTCCCGGAAGAAACTTAAATGTCTTCACTGAAAAATGGAAAACAAGATTACGGAGACGAAATATTTCTGTTCCATATTTTGGAGACACCGAAAGATCTCTATTGAATGGTATTTCACAAACTTTAAAGTGCAAAAATATATGTTTACATGCATCGAAATTCTGTGAAGGATATAAGCTCTTGATTTAAATCGTTTGGGTTCATTTGAAAAATATCATCATTGAGAAAAATGGCGATCGTTTGTAGAAGAAAAGTTAGTTTGTTAGTCATGGAGATTAAACTTATGAAAGTTTAAATTATGGATAATACAGTTTTGTGAACTTCCTGAGTCTGGAACATTTTTTAAAATTCTCGCTAAGCTTTAAACTTTGTATAAGCACTTGAAAGTAAATCCTTTTTGAATTTTTATTCTTTGTTTTTAATTAACATCGTATGCAATAAGTGTATGAGAGGAATTTTCAGTGTAAGGGCTCGTTCGTAAATCGCACCGGTTGTACGAGTTATTCGAACCGAGCGTTCCAAGAGTCTCAGATTTTCTAGTGTGTAAAACAAGCCGTTTCATGAATCACTGAAAACGAAAAAAAAATCGTTTGAAACGAACTGAGATTGTGCTAGGTTTTGTCAGTTCAGAAGTTGGCGTCCGAAAAGGTAGATGTGAATGTTGTAATGCATCTCTACTCATGGTTTGGGCTCATTTACAGATTTAATTTTTCAAAACAAATAGCCAATTACATGGCGAATGAGACTAAAAGAACCTAATTGTTCGTAAATGCAACTTCAGAACTGGTGAAACGGAGGTCATGTGACGGATTATTTTTTGGTTTGCACTTTTTTCAGAGTTGTTTACGAACGCGGCCTAAATAAACCAAATGGTCTACGATTTTACTGCTGCTATTCAAACGCTTTCGCATGATACATATCGAGGTTACCATAACATGTTTATCGCCTTTTTGTCAACGTTTGGCGTTTTATCTACTAATTGGTGTTGAACAATTAACTATCATAATCAATTTGGAATTTAGTCTTCGGAATTTTTATTGAATGGCGAAGTGCTGAAATTGGATTAGAAAAACAAGTCAAATGACGTCACGTTCAGAATACGTACAAGAAACGCGTACCGCCGCAGAAACACTACCTCCACCTATTTATAGCTTCACGGAAAAATGCCGTTCATTGTAAACTCCTGAGCGAGTCAAAAAATTCCCTTTTTCAGTGTGAAAGAATACTTGGGGATGATCAATCGCCAATACCAGAGGATATTGTCTGTCCTAGAATTTTGACGAAAAGAGGCTTCATCTGTAAAAATAACTAGTGGTCTTGATGGATTAAAACGAGAATTTTTGAAATATTCTACAGCACTGAATGTCGAACACTTTTTTCAATTCTCGTTAAGCTTTGATTTAAAAACTTTGAGCTCCTGAAAGTAAATCGTTCTTGAATTTTTAATCTATTTAATTTAATTAAACATTTTATATAATTCTATATCTAAAATAAACTCTTGGATAAAAAAACGTAAAAGAAATAAAAGAAAGTATGCATAGAGTAAGAAGAAATTTTCTTTGAAATCATCATTGCGAAAGGTTGAGCTTTGGTGGAACCAAAGTTAATATGATGTTTATGGAACGAAACTTTTACTATGAAAATAACAGTATTGTGAAATTCTAGCCGAATGACTGAGTTTTTGGAGCATTTTTTTTCAATTCTCGTTCAGCTTTAATTTAAACCTTTGTATAAGCAACTGAAAGCAAATCCTTTTTGAATTTTTAATCTTAGCTTTTAATTAACATCTTTTGTGATAAGACTATCTAAAATAATCTCTTATGTGATAAAAAAAGCAAAGTAAATTATGAATGAAAGAAAGAAAAGAAAGCATTCATAGAGAAAGAAGTAATTTTCTCTAAAATTATGTAACAATTTCTGCAATTCGAATCCAATGTCTAAATTCAAATTTCACGTTCTGTACCATAAAATCAGGAGCAATGGTTCTAATAGATACAAAGTCGTTGAATATATAATATTTATAAATCAAGTAAACAAACGTTCCATTCGAAAGAAATTAACTTTTCGTGCTCATTACATGAAGGTTTGAAAGAGAAATTGAAATACCCTAAACATTTCAAAGTTAATTGATTTTTCTGTTTTTTGGACAAAAAGAATTCAATTTCCGTGAATAAATTTGCTTTCGCAAAAATCTCCTATTTCATAAATGTCGAAGCGAAAAATTTTTGAAGCTCAACTTCATTTTACGAACCGTTATCTTTGAATTTCGACTTTTATGTAAAATAAACATCATCTCTCTTTTATTTGAATTTCGTATTGACGTTCTATAGAAAAAGATACAAAAACATGGAGATAAAAACCCTGTAAGTATATAAAATAAATTATTTTCAACAAACCTATATTTTTCCGCAATTCTCCGCAAAGAGCTTTTTTCATTCGAATTCCTCTCTGAGCTCCACATGGAAAAGAAATTCTAAAAAATTTCACGGCTTTCTTCCCTAATTTGGGAAGAAAAAATGGCTGTTATTTTTATCGCAGAACCGCAGTAAACACAAGAAACCCATTTCATGCTAAGGAATAATTCTTTTTCTCTTCATAATTCTGTCGATGTCGGACCAAATGAATCATGTTTGTGGATCGAAAGTTCTGGTATGAATTCGATTAAGAACTCGTATTTCCGTTTCCAACAGTAGGTTATTTTCTCTATGAATAGAATAATGGAATAAAAGAGAAATTCTGTTTTTTCTAGAACATCTATCTACCCATTTGACGTAACGTGTTTTTCATTAAAGCAAAAATGAAACTAATTGGATTCCTTCTTTTCTTCTTTTCTTTAAGTTAAAGAAACTGACAATTATTTACGTTTCCCTGAAAGGTGGGAAGTTCATCTTTCAATTACTTGGTAATAAGATGGCTTTCTTTTAAAAGGAATGAAATGGAGAAGGTGGATTTAGGTAAGACTTTATATGCATCTGTGTAATATATTGTTGTCTTTGAGTATGTAAAAATTACTCCTCGCCTTTGATTGAATGAAGCGCAGTACAAAAAAATCAGTAGAAGTAATTAGAACTGCTTTGAGATTTTTGTCTGAAGGTTTTTAATCATCTAGGCTCTTATTTGAACTTTTTTCTTTGAAAATGTTATCAATAGCTAAGAGTCAATTGAATTCGCAACTTTCGTATTGTAACAATACAAAGATTTAAGATGAACAATTATTCCAGGTTTGATTTCTTGGCAGTAGCTTAAGAGTTTGTGCTGTAACAAAACTCTATTCTAGTTTCGATGAAACTTTACTTTAATCAGCTCCGTTTTTGTTTTATTTTGTGCCTTTAGGACAAAAGCTGAATGCCATAAAGAGAGGTGATTTTTTAGTTATTCAATGTAAAGCGGAATTATAAAACGAATTAATCGAAATTGACTGTTTCTAAAACGAATTGATTTTCAATTTCAATTTCATAAATACATTTTTACAAAAAATATTTGATGGAATAAACTTGTACTAACTGTTAATGAATGTGGTTCAGTGAAAGATGTGGAAGTGCTTTGATTGGTTTGTCTGCACGAGAACCAATTAGACCAAGACTTTGGCTAATAATGGAATCCAAATCAATTCGAATTCGCATGGCATTACCTGGATTCGAACCCATAGGCTGTTGAACAGAATGCCAGATCACGTACCACTCAGTTACCGGACCATGCAACAGCATTAAATCAGCCCATGTGAAGAGGAACTTTGTTTCGAATTTTAAATATTTAGAAATTTTAAAAACATGTCTCAGCGTGTTCCATAAAATTCTTGGTTGCGAGTTCGAATCCAATCAAAAACCGTCGTGTACAAAGGGGCTGGAGCGCGTTAAATCTGTCGTGGCCTCAAATGTCCTCACTTTGACGTGGTGTGGAAGTTTGGAGAGTGGGGTGCCAGCTCAGGTGTTGTTCTCGTCATCTGACCGTGATTCAAAATTGCGTGGTGTTGTCTTCGGTCTTTTCCCTTCGGGATTGATCCCGGACCGTCGCCAATAGCCCGTTGTGTTGCTCCAGTGCAATGTTAATTAAAATACCTACCATACCTATCCATAAAATTCTTGCCAAACCAAAACCTTCAGTAGGTGTGCCCAATGAAGTATATTGATTTCGTAAGAATAACTAACCAAATACTCACAGGAAAATTCAACCTGTGAGTTTTAGGCGGCTCAGGTGCGATTCCTCCTTGAATGTGCATATATCTATCTTTTGTGTCAATAAAACTTTCCTTGTGTGTGTACGTCCATCTACTTAACTTTGCTTTTCCCTTGGACTTTTTTGTTTCCCTTGTAGCATAAAACCCAAGCAACCAACCAAACCAATATACAGAGAAGTTACAATTAAAAAGGATTCAGAAATCTGAGTGGAAAGTATCGGATAAAATTCAAACAAATTTGGTTTGGATATTTTTCTGACCGCAGTATTCGGTTTCGCAAATGAAAAAAAAAGAACAACAGGAGGGTTGCGGTTTCGAAACTCGATCCAACCAAAGACCGTCGTGTACGTGCGGGTTGATGCACGCTGAATCTGACATTGCCTCAAATGTCATCATGTTGGTATGGTGTGAAAGTTAGGAGAGTGGGGTGACAAATCAGATGTTGCCCTCATCATGTGACTGTGGTCCCAAATTACGAGGCATCAGTCTCGGATTTTACCTTCGGAAATGATTCCGAATCATTCCTAATAACATTTTGTGGGCTCCAGTGCGACGTAAATTCAACTACCTACCTATCAAATTTGCATGAGAAAGTATGCTACTACTAATACGCCTACTGCTATACTTGGGGATGGTTGAAGCCCGAAATTCCCCCAGTGGCGAATCACCCACTAGGCGCGCAATTCGGATGTTCTTTTGCAAATGGGCCTCAAAGAGGGAAAATGTGCTTAAATGAGCATTTTTCATATTTCCAGCAAAATAGAAAACGTTTCTCTTAAATTTCACTTTTGATGCAAATTATACTACGTTACTTTCGCGTGGTTCGGTCTCCACCCCTTCTCTAACGATCGGGGCCCCTCGGCGCGGGAGAAAGGTGTTTTTCCCATTTAACCTTCATTGAGAAAAACTCACTGATCTGACAAAATTATGAAATCCCGACAAATGTTAGTTATCACTAATATAACCATTCTATGAATTCAGGAGAGAAGATGCGTAAAATGTTTTTCCAAATAAACCACAAGACTTCATAGATATTTTTAGGAATGCCTTCCTTCTAGGGATATTAGCGTCGGGAGTCGCTGATCCTGTCCCCCTTCTTTAGCTACACCTCTGAAGATGTTTTAGCCACACATCTGAGAATAACCAGGACAATAGGCTTCAAAATTACCTGAACCTAGAGCCTCAAAAAGATTTGATCTGCCACAGAGCACCTACACACTCTTCGAGAGCCACTGTATACTATTTTTAGCTAAACCCTTTCCCAAAATTCTAAGCACTCTCCGTCGTAATCCTTTCTAGAAACAAGCCTCGATGGGATATTTAATTCTTTTCACCTGCGACATGCTTAACAAGACGAAATGGACGATGATATCGACACGTGTAAGGGAGTCTTCAAATCTCAGTGCCACTCATCTGAGTAGGTCTTCATTACAACATGAATGAGAGTGATTCTATTTTAGGTAGGTATTTTTAATTAACGTCGCACTAGAGCAACATAACGGGCTATTAGCGACGGTCCGGGATCAACCACCGAAGGGAAAGATCCCAGGAAAACACCACGGACATCTGAGCTAGCCCCCCACCCTCCACATTTCCAGACCACGCCAATGTTAGGACATTGGATATTTGGATTCAATACGACTAATTATGAGAATATCCACACAAAATGTTGGATAGTATGCCAACAGTAGTAACCTTCCTATGTAAACAGCGAGACAGAAACTTGGAATAAGAGGCTTCTGTCCATTTGAAGGGTACTATAGCCCGTTGTGTTGCACCAGTGTGGCGTAAATTCACATACCTACCTACGTATCGTACCTATTAATTTTGTTAATAAGTTTAATGTTCCCAATATAATGTTTTTTGTAATTTATTATTGACTATAAGTACAAATGAGTAAAATACTTTGTTTATGGGTCTCGAGGATGAAGTAAGCAAAGGAGCCAACTATCTGGATTTGAACTCACCTGACCTTTGTGAGATAAACCTTTTACTGCTTTGTCTCTTCTCTTTTCTGAGTAGCAATACTATTGCAGAGAGAACACGGTAAAGAATTTACTTTTAAGTGTTATCTTCTAAAGATGCACTTCATAAAATCACATTTACTTCTTCTGTAACGAGACAAAGTTTGGATTAAAATTATAACACCTTTTGAAGACAATTTCTCCGCAGACTTCACCCATAATGGAGCATTACACGAATATTTCGAGATGACTGATATTATGCATCTAACGTACGAGTACATGGCTGCCGATGGAAACGGAAGAGCTGGTCTAAGATTGTACCGTCAAAGCTTCCCAACAGGCGAGGACTCCCGAATCGTCAAACATTTAAGCGTTAGCAGTCAGCTGTGGGAAACCGAAACTTAACGTGCCAGTAATCATGGGAATAGAAGAAATATAAAAGTAGAGTGAGCATTGGTAACTTTTTTATGTGCCCAGGATCATGTGACCAAAACCAGTAGACCCTTAGACTACTTTCTTCTGCCGGTGGAACCGAACATCCATCACCTGATTGGTCCACGGGACGGAAGAATACGCCCATTCATCGACTCATCATCTGATTGGTTCGCGTGACATAGTAGTAGACTGTCTATTTCATCCCTTTCGTTGCCACCTGTATAGAAATGAACATTCACACAGCTACCCTACCATGAGATATTATATCGAGATAAGATGCCAAATCGGCAACCAAGTCGATTTTTCAGTCACGTGGCTACTAGTCGAAATGTAGTCACGTGACTATTTTTGTAGCTCCTCGATATCAATGCTCAGCCTACTTATATTTCACGTCTATGGGCATAATGCGGATTGGCTGAGACGTTGAGCATTCCAGAAAAAGGAAGACATTTATTAAAGAAATAAAAACTATTTGAGAACTCTCATCGAAATAACTCGTATCTACGCGCAGAAGTTGCGGATGCGCATTCCTTGATGCTCCTTACCACTCTTTAAAGTTTGGCCAGGTAATTTTGAATCACCCTGTATGTTGTCATAATCAACCCTCCAAGCGGTTTCGATGAAATATCTCACCCATCGAGATCTGACCAGTTTTGCTAATGACGAGATATCTCGTCTTCAAAATCTTGCTGATTTTCTCTTTTATAACGAAAAATCAAGATCTGGTCTACATTTTTTTCTAATGACAAGAGACCTCATCCATCAATTTTGCTAATGACGAGGTACCTCATCTAGTTAACCACCAGGAGGGTTAATGACTTTTAAGTTTTCGTCATAAGCAATGAAATATGGGGAGGATAAGAGATGAATGCAAACGTGATGCTTTCGATTATCTGTCAAATGGAAATACATTTCTCTTTTACCTTAATCTTCCAAAATTAGAAACATATTTTCAATAACGAATTGGATGCATCAAATACAATTAGTTTCATACGAAACAAATTCATGCTCAAAACCTCAAGCAATATACATTTTCATTCCAAAACGTAAATGAAACTTTTAAACCTCGATACAATAGATTCTCTTAAGAGGAATAAAAGTTTCATTCCGACAATGTCATGACACCTCTAATAAATTCATTCACCTCTCTTAACACAGTAATTGATCAGTAATTCTACGCTACATAAACCAGAAGATTTATTTTTTAATAAATCTGTGCGAATTCAAAAAAAAGTGTGGATTTAAATTTGAATAAATCTGTAAATATTACAACCATACCTACCGTAACATTTAATTAAATCATAAGAGGCATTTTCTGTCAAGCTTTATATAAGTGGCGGTGGCGATACTGTATGTATTCTGAACGTGACGTCAGTTGGCTTGTTTTTCGAATGCAATTACAGCACGTCGCCAATAAAAATTACAAATTGATAAATGATAGTTTATTGGTTAACAATTAGATTAAACGCTAAAAGTAGCCCAAACGGCAATAAATTACATTTTAAAGTAACCCTTATATGAATCATGCCAGAGCATTTGGACAGCAGAAATAAAATCTTCGCAGACTGTCTAATATGTTTGTTCACGCTGAAAATCCTTCTCATACTAAAATAGCCCGTTGCTCCAGTGTAACGTTAATTCAATTACCTACCTTACCTCTTTCATACTAACTAAAAGGACTATTATTGCCAATATTGGGCATCCATTTAACCTTTTATTCAAATACATCATCGAAAAAGTCGAATCAGAGAACACACACACCAATATACATCGAACGACGAAGTTATTTGTGAAGATGCAATCCTGTATATTGAACCTTTTGTTCATATGTAATCCAAATACTTCTTTGAACTTTCGTATAGGTCGTGGTTCATAAATTTGGTATTGATTTCCAACTCTCGCTGAAGTACACCTAATCAAACGTTGGGCTAAAAACAATTAATCTCTATTCTCGCATTCATTGAATTCAATTAAGTCCACCTTAGGTATTCATCACAAAAGCCCCTATTTCCTTGGTGAAAATTAAAAGGCCGTTTATTCAAGCTTTGAAGGAATAGGGAAACTAAATTTCATTGCCTTTATTAGATGTGGAGAAATTCGCCGCAAGCCTGCTCTACGTGAATACTTCTGATGAATGGAATATTTTATCTCGGCTGGATTAAAGCGAGCATGTTTTATCTTTTCCCAAATCAGTCACGTTTCTCTATTAAGTTTATTTTGCTTTCTGCAGGCTCCCAAAAGAAAATGGCGCAAAGAAAAAAAGGAACAGGCAGCCACGATTTTTCTAAATAAAACACGTATCGAACTGCTCGAAATCTGTATTCTGGAAGCAATATGCAAAAACGGTGGCGTTCTTAAAAAATATTTATTCTGGAAAGAATAAATAAAGAATTCGAAAAAATGTACAGTTATTCTTAACTTTCCACCTTAGGTGTATTTTTATTCGTGATGATGTTGTTTTGCTTGCTCTTCTCGAGGTATATTACTTCACACCACACGCCCTGCAAAGACTATAACTGGAAAAAATTCCAATTTATTCGAACTCGTGGAGTATTTGCAAGTTTCGCTGTTAAAAAGAGATTAAAGTCGCATCGGTTGCTTTGAAAGTACAGAAGATCTCTACACTACTCGTTATTGAGTTCAGTGAAGCTTGGAGATGTTGGGATTCTTGCTAAGGGAGTACAAGAATACATTATTAAAGATTTACAAAAGTATCTGAAAAATTACTCATAGTAGTGTATAAGCTTCGTTAATTGTAGGGGTTACAGATAATATTATTTTCTACAGTTCCAGGTGAATATGGTTAAGTGATTGAAGTATTTTATTGATTTCTATCTCTCGAACCTTCAGCTTCTGAGAAGAGTGGTTTTCTGTACTAAAATTAGAGAGAGACTTTACATGTGTGATGTACATAACGAGATGAAGAAATAATCTTAATATCAAATATAGAGGACTCTTTAATTATTGTAAAATTACATCAGAAATTTCCTTAATTTTTTAAATGTCAATCCCTCTCTAGCGACTACATATGATAGCATATGGCTTAGCATGGACTCGCATGCTATCCTGTGACATATACTCTGCAACTGCTCCTCCAAATCCTTATATTCTGGGTGTGGCGCAATTGAGCACATCCCAGATGTGCTCAATAGGAGACAGATCTGGGGATCTCTCTGGCCAAGGAAGGGTTTCAATACCACGGAGACACTTCTGGTAGGGGCTGAAGTGATGGCTTTTCACAGCATTACACTAGTGTGCCGCTCAACATTAAACTTAGAATTATTTACCGAGTTTTTTCTGGTGCCGTGCCCAAACGTCATGGGAAGGTATGGAATGGCAGTTTATCATGTTGTGTGACAAATTTTTGTTCTGTATTGAAGCATATGGTCACCACATTCGCGTTAGGGGGAGACCCGACTAGCGCTACCATTCTCAGTTTATTGTCAAGCGGTACACTACTGCAACTCCTAGTGTAATGGCGTTTGGAGCCATCACTTAAGTCAATCGTTCCCTTCTAGTGGTCCGAGATAATTTGGCAGCATGGCGATAAGTCCAGCAGGTTCCTACTGTTTTGCCTTTCATGTCATATGTCCAAGGAGCTATTTACCAGCACGATAATGGTCGTCCAAACACGAATCTCCTCTCCCAAGAGTTGAAACCCTTGGCCATAAACATCCCAGATCGGTTTTCCATTAAGCATGTCTGGGATATGCTAGGTTGTCAATTGTACCACCCTCGGTATATAAGGGAATCTGGAGCAGCAAAGACAGAATCCTTGTCATAATTTGCCATATGCATAGCACAAGGACTCCATTTGACTCCAGCCACGCTGTATATCGACATGTATTGCCATCAAAGGGGGTTTTGCATCTTACCAATTTATGACCTTACTGACCGTCTACAATAATGGAGTCCATCAGATTTGATATTGTGATATTTTCTTTATTTCTTCATGTATATCACACATGTTACGTTTCATCCAGATCGAACACTGTTTTGGGATGTTACGTTTTTGGAATAGAGCGTGTTAGTGGTATCTAACAGCAGATTAAAAAAACAAATTGAATGATTCAACACCCTTATCCTTTCAGGAGTCTATAAACAATTTTTATCTTATCTTCTCAAAAACGAATCACAACGATTAAAGTTTGAATTATTGGAATTATATTATAAATTAATCACTAATGTACAGCAAAGCATTATAACGTCGAGTGACAAACCAAAGTGAGCAAGTGTCTTTATATAGAGTTTAAAAATCTTTTAATCTTCAATTTTATTTGATTCAACTTTTTATTGTAGTGTGTGGATGAATTGGTATATATATATATATATATATATATATATATATATAGCAGTGTAACCCATTCATCAAGTATTTTATGGTTGACTTATTGACGCCGCCAGGCAGACTTTGAAATATACTAGAGTGGACTAATGAAAACCAGTGTCTATCTGAGGATTTCCGTCTCCGATATGATTCTTTGGGCCATGCTGCACTCCATTGACTATCAATGTTTACTTTAAAAAGAAAACTGAGAGCATTTTAATTAACCTATTGAATGAGATAGATAAAATGGTATGTCGACAGTTTGAGTTTTAATGAAATTGAATTGTGGGTATTGTAATTTTCTTAGAAGTGGAGGTTTTAAAGAATGTGTACAAATGCTTAGGTACATAATGTGGAAGACAAGTTCTATAGGGTTTCATGGATATTATCTTTGTTGTAGCGAAGATAATTTAGGGTTTTTAATATTTGGCTGCGTGCTTTCTTCTTTTTGTAATATTTGCATACCAAGTGTTAAAATTGCCATCACTTGGTGTTTTTAAATGCCATTTAAAAGTGAGGGAACAGTTAGTTACATAGTTGCTGACTGCTATTGGTAGACTATTTCACTGCGTCTCGCTAAAATGGTGACCACCAAACGTGACGTGAACGCGCTTTCAAAAACAAGCTAATTCTCACTTCTGACAAATTCCAGATGGCACTATATCACACTTCTTTTCATAAAAATAAATTTATAGATGCATTGTGTCTAACTATTGACATCCTCATAAACATGAAAAATAAGACTAAAATGGAATTTTTTTCGCCTAATCATGTTTTTGCTTCGCGTTTAATATCCAGCAAAAAATCCACTAACATTTGAATTTTATTTTATCATCTTTCCCCCTTAAGGTAGCAATTTTCATCTTGGACCAACGCGAACTTCGTTTTTCCATATCTGTCTCTCCGGAAACTGGAATCGATTATTTTTACCTCAGTGCCACCGATGGTCACATCGCAAAAACCAGTAATTGCTCTTTGAATAAAAACAGAAATAACTTCTCTCGACTGCATGGAATGCATTTATCTTTGTACAGATGCTTCTGAGAAAAGACCGTCTGTTGCATCCCCAAGGGTTCTTTTGAATAGGAAGTTCCCGGAATAAAAGCTTACATCATCAAAGCAAAAGCGAAATCATAGCTTCTTAAAATTGAAATTTAAATTTCATACAAGCAATACGATTCTATCCTATTCATATCTTTCATCAATCGATTTGATATCCATTTAAAATCACTCGATACTGATAAATAAGTTCATTTCTTGAAAAGTTTTCAAAAGCTTCCGTTGCTTTGATATAATAAAAATTGGATGCATCTAATGTCGTGCGCCTCCTTTAAGGATCAATCAGTATGTCTTAGCTTTGATAGAATCAAATTTTAGATGGATTCCGAGAAATTTAATCGCGACCAAAATTGTCTCATCTCTCTTTTTCTCCGTAGCCACATTATGGCCGAGGTGTTTTCCCACAGGATCTAAGTTTGGATTCCATTATGGGCTTGGATATTCGTGGTGGTTTGGAATCCATTTTAAGTGGTGTGTCCCGGTCTAATTAGCCCTCGTGTAGCAAAAGATGAACCTAGAGCGGCGAACCATAGATCGATATTTCATATTGATTAAAAAAATGCACTTTAATTAGACCCCTAATCGCAATAAACGCGCGTGTATTGTTAAAACATACGCAAGGCTTACTAATGTGTGATGATGGTCAGGTTTTTTGGGGACGTTTTGACGTAGAGATAAATCTTTCTAATCGTTAGGTAAAGTGAGAATTGATCGTCTCGAATGCAACCCACCGCTACTGATCGCAAATGGAACGACATAGAGGATAGAGCATATTCCATTCAATAGATAACAAACAGTACGTCAAACGAGGCACGAACGTCTTCTACCGGTTGAGCCTGAGTCAGTTGACAACATCACGAAAATTTCCCACATTTGACTTGTTACAGAGTTGACGCGCATCACTTTTGAAGTACTCGCGTTTGAATCATCGACTTTCTTATGAAATAGACGGAGCATGTGCGTTCAGCTTTATGTTATATCTTCCAGTTGCTCGGTTTAAAGATCACGTGGTTGTGGGAAAGAGCATGAATCCTACACTATTGATTGGTTGAAATAATTATTCACCGCGATCGAAACATTAGTCTCCGCTTCGGTAACCAATCGGCTAAGTCGATTCGTTTCCACGTGATTTGCTCTTCAGGGATCTTACGACAGCGCCTCCGCACATATGCTCTGTCTATTTCATTAGAAGGTCGATGATGTCATACCGTTGACGTCAGCCATCAGTTCGTAACTAGAGAGCCGCGCTGTCGGACGCGTATCACGCCGGAGGGAAAACCTAAATTTAGACTGAGGTAGGGGCTGATCACCGACTTAAAAATTTCAAAGATACCCAAGAAACACGACGTAAAGTATTATCACTAGATGCACTTGGGGAGCAAGCCGAGAACTTTGGGATTCGAAAGACACAAGACGCCGGCTGAGCGAAAGCATGAACAGCGTGCCCCGGGAGAAGTCAGCACAGGAGTCTTCAAAATCTACTCAGGATCATCGGAGCCGAAACCATCGACTTTTCGCTCATCTGATAAAGCCATGTAGCACGAGCCCATGGGCGTGGATGAGAACGATCTGACACCGGAGCGAGTGGCAACAGGTGCACCGAGTACGAGGCTTACTACATTCGCGCTGGCGACACATTTCTTAAACTGTTTGTCAAGTACTCGTTCGGACACTTTTTCGAAGTGTGCGACAGATTGTGGTTCAAACTCAACCTGAGTCTCATAAGCAAGTCTCAGGTGGCCGTCCTGAAGGAAAAGTTCTCCGAACCATCGATTGCTCGCGTTCAGGCCAGGCTCTATTTACCACCAGGCCCTTAACACCCATACTGAGCCCTCTCTTAGCAGAAGCACCGGTATCCTGAGTACTCAACACACCTGCCAGATTCGACAGTTGCGAGAGGAGACTGGCACTTACAAGATAATTGGGCAATTAACGTGCCCGTCTATGTCGACATCATGTTGAGGCAGCTGCCTCGCCAGCTGGAAGACAATTACGCCTTCAAAGTTGGCATAAAGAAGCACTTGGTACTTCTAATGTCATAGACTGTGCTTTCCATTTATGATTCCATTCAATCTATAGAGTACCTTTGATTTGTTACTGAATGAAGGATAACTGCATGCAAAACCTCGTTTCTTGCATCACCTACACGTAGTTCTACGTAAGGATATGCAGCATATTAAAGTTATGCACATGTCTATGTTTTTTCTTTGACCACAATTGAAATCGACCAATCAATGATTCATTAGGTAGTGGAAGAAACAATGTTAAGTTATGCCTTGCGCTGATGAGTTTTCCGTTCGAATTAAGAAAACAAACTACATCATTAGGGTACATTTGATGTAATTTCTACATTAAATAAATAAAGCAAAGCAAAAAACTGTTTGTACATTAATAAAAGTAAGAAATAATGTACACTTTATTTCTTCCTTTTATGTACTTAATTAAGATGGTATCCTTACAAAGATTCTAATTTTGTTTGAAAACAAACACATCAAATTATAACAAATTCAAAACACTTCAGACTGTGTCATACAGAAAAAAAAATCTGAAGTAGGTGCTTGTTTAAAGAACGTGTGTATTCAGAGTTGCTTTTCTTAATTAAACTTCGGAAATATCTTGGTTTGATGCTTAGAATTTCTTATGTTCCTTATACATGTACTCAAATACTATTTGTCCCTCTCAGAGATATATTAAATATTGTTTACAAATACTTGATTACTATATTTTCCGTTTCAAATTAAGACAAACACAGTAATTTTATTTAAGGATTATAGTTGGTTAAAGTCTTAGTTCCCTTGATACTACATTCATTCGTGGGCATCGTCGAAACGTGTTTTATGACAAATAGAAATCTTAATTTTTAAGATATATCAATTCCTGAAAAATATAGTTGAAAATGTACATTTTAATACATATATCCAGGGACTATAAAACAAAAATTCGTGAAACTATAAAGAACTTAACTCAATATAAAAATAATGTTTTATCGAATCTGAAAATTTAAATATGTGCGATGATTATAACAGTCAAATATAAAATGAACGTACTTTACTTATTCCGCAGAGAAACATTTCTGAGAAGAGATAATATTTTACATATATGTAATTGAATTAAGTTTTGATTTTGTGTAAAGTATGTAAGAGGCATAATAAATATATGTGAATATTGCTTAAACAAAATATCTAGGCTTCCAATACAATTTGCTTACAAATAAATGTTTTGGAAATTTCGCTATTTTCTATTAATGTCATTGTAGCTTTGCTTTTCCATGTTTCGTCTATCTCGTATTGCAGGGAAGACTTAAAAAGTGAAGTGAAAAAATTCATTAATAATGAACTAAATCCGTAAACTAAAAACAATAAAGCGAGATATTAACTTCGCATGAATAAATTTGATTCATGTTAATAGCAGTAAACGATTATGTAAAATGTCAATCGTTAATCAAGGAGTTTAATTTTAGTCCAAATGTGTTTATTTCCATTCTGTATAAGGATCGTGGTAGCTCAGTTGGAAGAGCAACGGAATAGCAATTGGAGGGTTGCGAGTTCAAAACTCGGTCCAGCCAAAGACCGTCGTGTACACGGGGGCTGGTGCAAGTGAAATCAATTGTGGCCTCAAATGTCCTGATTTGGTGTAGAAGTTCTTTTTTGGGGGATAAAGGCGCAAGAGCCATATTTGGCCAATGCTGCTCCACACACACACGACACAATATCAGGTAATAGACATACATATAATGAAAGTTTTACTAACACAGAAGAGAGGAATACACCCAGGGAAGAATACACCTGGCAGGAATCAAACCTGCGCCGTCTACAACTCGGAGGTTGCTAGCGCAGTGGGCGTACCCACTGGGCCACGACGGCCCCGTGTGTGGAAGTATGGAGAGTGGGGTGTCACTACATGTGTAGTTCTCGTGACCGTAGTTCAAAATTACGAGGCGTTGTCCTCGGATCTTTCCCTTCGGTTTGGATCCCGGACCGTCGGCAATAGCCCATTGTGTGACTCCAGTATGTCGTTATTAACTACCTATCTACTTAACATTCTGCATAAAATTAAATAAGTGTTACTAATTCAGTTAAAAAGATCCACGCTGTACAAATAAGTTTGAATTATTAATGCATCAATATAATTTTGAATGTAACAAAACGTACGTTTAAGCCAGAATATATAATCAAAATATGTGTTTGTCTTTAAGTTCTTAATATATACACGAAAAAAGGCATATTCTAAACTTTTGAAGGTAATTAAAGTAGATAAATTTCCAAATTGGTATTTATCCATTTAAATCATACATATTTAAAGATGGGAATATTGTTCGCCGTACGCTCTGCCACACACAGAAGCAGCATGGAACAAAACATGTAATATAGGCATGCGTACTCCGCTTTTAATCAGAAAATATGTCGGTACGCATGCGTATTTCAACCAATTTCGTGTTGCAGGATTGATGCTGCCATCGACCTTAAAATGAAATAGACGGAGCATGTGCCCGCAGCTTCATGTTATTCCTTCCAGTTGCTCGGTTTGAAGATCTGTCAATTGGTTGTGGGTAAAACCATTAATCCTAAATTACTGATTTTTTAAAGTGATTATCCACCGTGATCAAAAACGCTAGTCTGCGCTTCCATAGCCAATCGGCTAAGTCGATTTGTGATTTACCCTTCAGGGATCTTACGACAGCGACTCCGCCCACATGATCCGTCTATTTCATTAGAAGGGCAATGGATGTTGCACCAATGCCTAATGTTTGCCAAGAGAAGATAATTTTTCCCAATACCAGCTCATGTGGATCATATGACCGTACGAGCACTAATTGGCGAGAAATTGGCAGGCTCTTTACCCCGAAACACCATGGGAAGTTCTGCTACATCGCACCCACCGTGAACTGTGCAGGTGATTATATGTTCCTGGTAGGTAGGTATTTGAATTAACGTTGCACTGGAGCAACACAACGTGCTATTGGCGACGATCCTGGATCACCTCCCGAAGGGAAATTACCAAGGACTACACCGAGTAATTTTGAACCACGGTCGGATGACGAGGTCAAACCTGAACTGGCACCACACTCTCCAAACTGCCACACCAAGCCAACGTAAGGACATTTGAGAGTCGCATAAAGTCTCCAAACTAATGCCAATCTCAAGGTCAGTTCAGTAAAGTAGAAATTAATCAAAATTACTGTCAATCTGGTATGATTGCAGCTTTCTAAAAAATGTCAAAAATAACGAAGAAAAAATTGTGTTAAAATCTAATTGACGGTATGGCCTTGAGCTTGGCGTTAGTCTGGCCACTGTATGGGTGATACACTCTCATTCTGATAACCCCGTTCTGTTTATCACGTTTACTAAGCGTGTTACCAGAATGTAGGGTAGTGACCACCTCTTACCACATTGGCGACGAAAACTAATGCCAAGGCCAAGGTGTACCATCAACTAGATTTATAAAAAAATTGTACCGAGATGAAATGGGAAATTGAGTAGATTATTCTAACGAAAAATATCTTAAGTAAAAAGCTTAAAAACTCAACCACCTTATAGCAATATTTGGAGCCTGAGGATAACGAAATTCAAAAAAATTCTTAAGAAATGGAAAAATCTGAAAAACTAATGGTTTTTGTATAAGTTTGTCGCGGAGAAAAGCCATTTCTTCTCTAGCACGGAGACATCAAACTCAGATTGCTTTACAAGTATTGCAGGATAAATAATTTTTTCAAAAAATTATTTTTACAGAATCTAAATTCTAATTCTTTTTATGTTTGAAATCATTTTTTATTTCTATCCATACGAACAAGATCCGAACATTTGAGAGATAATATAAATATAATTAAAAACATTTAAATTTTTTGAAAATTTCAGTCATGGAAAGTAGTTTTAAAGATCAAATTGAAAATGACCAGAAGAACCACTTTCCTCTTTCGTAGAAAAATGCCAAATCGTTTAAGCGTGAGTAAAATAATTTTTTACAAATTTGCGACATTTGTATAATTTCTACAACTTCGGACGAAAATACTACATAAGCATATCCATAAATGTAATACATTTCACATACATCACACCCCTGCTACATAACAAAACTACAAAATGACAAAAGGTTGCACTAAGGTAACTACTACAAAAAAAACGATTTTGAAGGGCTTTGGGGCGATTAGGAACGCCCTTTATTAAGTTCTTTTCCTGAAAATTGCTCTACTCAATTCGTAAAAATGACAACTCTATGGCGAATTCCTTGCACGTGGCAAACGGTCACGAATTTCCGTTTCGTTGCAAAATATCATCTGACCCAAACATTCGGATATAATTTATATTTCCCAAAGAAAATGAATAAAGCTCAAAATAAAAAATATTAGAATTTAAATGCCTTAAAAATAGTTTTGGAAAAATAATTGATTTTTCGGCATTACTCGTAAAACAATCCAATTGCATGTTCAATATACATACATACCAATATACATACATACTTCCAGCTACACCAAAACTACCAAATTATGGTTCATTTAAATATAGTTACTCACATCTTTTTATCATGAAACTTGCCTAAATATGTAAGCAAATTAATTTGAAATAGTGTATCATTAAACTAAAATATGATTTATCAAATATCGAACATTGCATTAAAATATGTTGAATGAAGTTCGTGCGAAACTTGCACAAACATGGAGACACAAAATCAGACATAGAGCGGGAATACGGACAGACTAAAGCAACAAAGTTCAATCGCTAAATGAATATGTAAGTACTAACAGTATGCAAAGTTTCATAAAAAAAATATGTCCAACCGTTTGGACGTAGTACGAGCACAAACATACAGACAGACACCAAATGCGCAAGAAACTGATTTTGCATTAGAAGGGCATAAAATGGGTAAATAGCTTGAAATGAGTTGAAAATATTTAATGTACAAACACTATTTTTTATATAGATAAAAAGCACAAGATAAATCCACTGATAATGCAAATTCAATTTTACTACTCGGTAATGAATGAATCAATGGATTATTTTTAATTCCATTTAGAATTCTAAGTTTATGCATCTGAGTTAAGACAACCAAATATATTCATATTTGAGCATTTCTATATATTATGAATATCTGTTCTGTTTGTATAATCATTGCTTTTATAGGTACTTTATTTTGAATGTTTTTGTGTGGAATTACTTTACTGAGTAGATTCGAAATTGAAATCCTATACGTTAACTCGCATCTTTCGGTTTTCAGAATTCTACTTTTTTCGATTGACCGAAATTTCCTTTCTGTTTGTTAGTTTGTTTCTGTTAAGTTTCTACTGCTGCATCTATCCATTATTTTATATGTTGTAAATAAACTATTTAGGAGTTTGATTTTAACCAATTATTTATTTTGTACCTAATATCGCTGAAGACGTGAGTTTATTTTTGATGGCATGTGTGTATTTCAACCAACTACCATCAAAAGTCCTTGGTTGAACATATATGGTTGTAGAATTTCGTTTTATTAAAAGAAATAAAATATAAATAATAAAACTTTTAAAATAAAGTTGTTAGCTAATCGTATGCTGTTCAGGTTTTAAATTTTAATATAGGTTTACTTTACGACTATTGAATCATTAAACTTATGTTTTCATGTTTCGAATTAAATCAGTGGATTTTATTAAAAGATGTACGCAACAGTCAAATAACTACCTATATATTCTGAACAGGTACGTGATTTCCATTCAAAAACCTAATCTCCTAAAAAAAGCGCCAAAAGGATTTAATTTAAAACTGCATGTCAATTGCATCAAAAAATTTTCAAATAAAACTGCCGGTATTGGACGATTATTAATGTCAGAAAATATCCGAACAAGGATTTTTTTATTACAAATATCGTCTTAATGATAGAAGATCGATGTTACTTACTTTACAAGTTGAAGCTATTTTTATGCAGCCTACAGTTATCTGTAAAACATTTGTTGTAAACAGTGATTTTCTTACAAAATCTTCTGTGAAACTACCTACCGTTTTCTGATAATTTTTAATTCATTATAATTGCTTTGTCTATGCGAAGGATTTTCAGTGTAAGAACGCAAACTACCAAAAGACGAGGATTTTACATCTAAGGATTACCTAGTAAGTAATATGTTCCCGAAAAGCAAACGGAAGACATTTAATTTTAAAACAAGCAATGTTATTTTGTGTGCCAGTGAACAGAATTTCCAAGAAGTTTGCCTTAAAAGAAATTAATCATGAATATAGGATTAAATTAATTTGCTATCCTTTCGTTAATGATGGTGGGATTGGGATATATCTCATCGCTGGGGGATGTATGTGTGCCACAAGTCAAAATAGATAGGCAAACTGAGTGCAAAATTATACGCCCTAGGTTCGTCATTTTAATCCGAGGAACACGGATAATATTCTGCTAGTCATCAATAAAAAAGGCAGATTTGATTTTAGTTTTAAACTCTGACGCGCTTCTAGTTAATACCGATTAACTACGTCTAATGGATGTCATCTAATTATCTGATAAAATATGTGTTCCCAAATATTAATACGTCCTATATTCAGAACTGTATAATTGTGTATGTTAAGAGAAATAATATTTATATTCTATGTATTAATATCTATGAGCACTTTTTATGAGCACTGTATAAGCTTTTAAAGCGATAATTATCTTCCATATCTCTGTTGTATTTGATAAAATAAGCGTGAGTAAAATTTCAAAATAGTGAGTATATCACCTAAGATTACTATGAATTTTTAAAATAAGGTATGTTGATATTGAATTTTAATTAGAGGGACATTTGCTTTACAGAAACTTTTTCAGTCTTGCAGAACTTTTATAAATTAAATACTTTTAACTGTTTGATACGTCTGCGAAAATATTTGATTTATAGAAAGTTCCGAGTAATGGATAAAATTCTAATCTGCTTTTAAAAAGCTCTAGTTTCCTTTTGACGTATTCTACTATGAGCTGTACTAGGGGCATAATATTGTAAGAGTACTTTGGATGAGAACAAGTTTTCCGATAATGTTTTTTAACCCTCTGAACGTCACAAGATTTCCGAGTTGTGTAGTATTGTTTTTACACACAACACACATAATGACTAAATAACCACATCTATTGGTTGAAAGATTCTATGGGTCCTTTTCTTATAATATAATCCTTTAGAAAGATTTGATTGGCTATTTCCTTAGAATAGAATTCTTTGGAAAGATTTTTTATTGGTCATTTTCTTTGAGTATAATCCTTTGAAATGATTATGGTGGTCCTTTCTTAGAATAGAACCTTTTCAAAAGATTATGTTGGTCTTTTCTTAGAATAGAATTCTTTGAAAGCATTATGTTGGCCCCTTTTAGAATAGAATCTTTTGTAAGAGGATTAGGTTAGTCCTTAGAATAGAATTCATTGGAAAGGAAGAATCCTTTAGGATTTTATTGGTCTTTTCCTCAGAATAGAATTCTTTGGAAGTATTCTATTTGTCAAAAAAATTAAAACTGGTTATATCATGCAGTAAAGACTGCAGGTTTCAAGGAGGTATGCGTTTTAACCCCTCAGAGGGTTAAATACTAGGAAGGATATTTTTGAGACAATTCTTTCACCTCAGTTTCACTCTTCTGATTGTACTTACATTTTATTTTCTCTCTACGGGTAAACAACTTCCACGAAAACATTTTCCCTTACAGTTTGCCGTTGTCACATAATTCCGTGTCTTCACTACATCCTGTTTAGGACAAAAGATGGATTTGTTCTTATCCAAAAATATTCCCAGGCAAGTCTATATTTTATTTCTCAATCTCTCTTTCAATTTCTCTATCGTAAAGGAGATAGATCTTTCAGAAACATTTGAAGCGGATTTAGATTTTTCTTAGCGATTTTTCCTACTATTCCTCTCAGAAAGCAAATGCAATATATGTTACGATTTTTGACCTTCTCGTCTCCTTGTGACAAAAAAAGGGTTTTTCCCACAAGGAGTGGAACTCTTCCTTTGTATATACAATGGACTACGAGAATTATTTTGAGCTTTTTCCCCTGGAGAATTGAAACTGAAAGCGTAGAATTCGGAATAAGGTCTATTTCTCTTTCTTTGTCTTTTGTAAGCACCTTACTACTATTAAGCCATAGCTGTGTTAGTGGAAATACAATTACAATGGAATCACTTGCAAAGATTGATACCTGGCTATTCGCAACAATGGATCTGAAAAGTGAAGAACAAAATGCCATTCGTAGGATTTTTTAAAAAGAAATGTTCTTTCATAGTTTACTCACGAATAGGGTCAAAGTTTTTTAGATTGCTTTAAGGGGACATAGTACCCTAAAAATAACTAAAATGTCTTTTTTGTATTATATTTTATTAATTATATATCTTTAAAGAATATGTGTACAAAATTTTATAGTTGTAGCTTCATTGCTTAGTAAGTCATTAAAGTTTTCTATTGTCTAAACCTTAATAAAACAAATAGAAATATGTAATTTTTACACTTTAGAATAGAATTTTGAGTGTATTTTGATTTTAACTAGAGTTGTTTCGGAATGTTCCAGATTTTGGTTTAATATGCACGCTTTGGTTTTTGTTGCTTCTCTTACGTATGACTTCAAGTGAATTCCGAACTGCTACAAAACTCTGTCTTAATGGGGATTCAAACCCAGAATCTGCTGAACCGAGAGTCAGTGTTTACAGATAGCAAACTATTATCCCAAGTAACACAGAAACGTTGAATAAACGTAGAGAAATTTGGTTGAATAACGATTGAAAAATCGTTTCTTAACATTCGCTAATTTTAAATGGATATTTCACTACTAATCAACGTTTAGTTAAAGTTGAAAGAAAACGATTTTTAAACGTTAACTAGCTCTTTTTTTTCAACTTTGAAATAGTGTTGATATTGTGATGTTTTCATCGTTGAAATTTGGGTGAAAAACGTTTAGCCTTCGTTACATCAATGTTAATTAATTTTATTAATTATACAACTTTATAGAATATATGTTCAAAATTTTATAGCTACAACTACATTATTTAGTAAGTCATTAGAGGTTTTCTATCGAAACCATTTAAAACTTCCAAGTGCTTTTTCTCAACTTTTTAATTTTCATGTCTACAGAGCATTTGAAATGCTAATCCTTTGTTGTAATTGATTCTGATATTTGAAACTTTTTTGGTACTTTATTATGTTATATTCGATAACTCTGTACACGGAATAGGGATTTGGGAGAATTGTGGGGAACACTAGCCAGATATGGCCATTCTGCCTTAAAACCCGTCTAATCAACCATTGATTTTCTGAGGTATTTGTAATTATAAACAGAGTGACTTTTAGGGCAATGACTTCAGTCCTTTTGTTTCTTCGTTGTTTCTGGATATGTGTTACATTGCACTTTTTACTGTGATTGAGCGATGTTTTACTTCGTGTGCTATGCTTCCTCTCTTAAATTATGATTGTGCCTTTGACATTTGAAATTTAAAAATTGTAGAATTTTTTTCTAGGGCATGAAAAGAACGATTTATGAGGAATAAAAACTTCAAAAAATCTCTCTTCTCTTTAAAATCTCGCCATCATCAAGAAGACTCTTCTGTCCTAATTATGGCGGACGTCTTGTTTCGCCGAAAAATGGCCTTTCAGAAACTCTTCTAAATTTTTAATTTTCGTTAGTCGTTGTTTTTAAGTTTTGAATTTTTTGCTACTAATTTGACTAAGGTTTTCATCTGTTTATTCATGAAAAGGTTGTCAGAAGAAATAAAAATACCTTTAAACCATTAAAATTTTATTTTTTAAAGAGACAAATATAATTACTTTATAGTCTTACACTTGTGTGAAACATTGATAGGAGATTCTGACATGTCGCTTTTAGAGAAGAGTAGTATTGGCAAGAAAAAATAATAAAAGCGTTTGTTTAAATAATTTTAAAAGTTAGCATAAATGTTACTCTTTGATAAAAGTAAAAGGGTCATTCCATGTGAAACCGCACAGAAAAGGATCATTTTTGACCCAATCTCCAATTTTTTTAAACTCGCCTAATTTATTTCCCAGCCATATATAAGAAATTTTGGAAATTTTTAGCTTCCAACTTGCAATTATTTTTTATGTATATAAATTTTAAGTTTGAAAATTTGAGCAATTTTTCATGATTGTAGGCTTACTAAATCTTTTGTACCTCTGGTCCTAATTGTCCAATCATACTTAATGAATGCTTATTTTGTAGAAATAGGTACAACCTTTCTAATGATGTATCATATGACCTTTCAAGTGACCTTTGCAATTTCAAGGTAATTCAATTTGACCTCTGACCTGCAATTACAAAAATGTTTATTTTTTTCTAAAGAATATACGTTAAAGGTACACTGTTTATCTTTGCCTTCTGAAAGTGTCATAGTGGAACACGCATGGGTTCATAGTTAAAAAATAATCGAAATAAAAAGAAGTAAGGTAATCAGTACCTATAAACACTTGTATGTTTTGATCTGTCTGTCCAATCGAGATGGAAGAGGGGTTAGTTCATAGAAAATCGTATAACCTTTCTAATGATATATTACATGATGATGTATTTGAAGAAAAAATAATGGAATACTTTTTTTTTAATTCAAGGTCAAAGCGTATATTTCAGGATACTACGAGTGACCTAAAATCAGAAAGCATTCATAGTATCCTCATTCATTCAAAGCATTCATAGTATCCTCATTCATTCAAAGCATTCGTTAGACCTTTTCTATAAAATAAGCCCTCTCATCTTGATTGAACAAACATGTCAAAAGATGCATGTGTTTATGGGTACTGATTACACACACACACACACACACTTCTGTTTACTTCGAATATTTTTAACTATGAACCCAAGCGTGTCCCACTATGAAACTTTCAGAAAGCAAAGATAATTAGAGAACCTTTAACATATATAAATAAAAATACACTTTTTTGTAAGTGTAGCTCAAAGTGAATGACCTTGAAATTGAAAAGGTCACTTAAAAGGTCATATGATACGTCATTAGAAAGCTTGTACATTGTTCTACAAAATACGCTTTCATTCAGTATGATTGGATAAGTAGATCCAGAGGTATAGGAGATTTAGTAAGTCTAAAATCGTGGGAAAATTGTCTAACTCTTTGCAAACATAAAATTAATATACATAAAAATTATTGCAAGTTGAAAATTAAAAATTTGCAGAATTTCTTATATATGACTGGGAAACAAATTAGCCGAGTTTTAAAAGAATCGGAGGGGATCGGATTGTGGACTGTGCGGTTGATATGGAATGACTCAAAAACGGCTTATGAAAACTAAAACAATTTGAAAAAGTGAATATGTTAAAATTCAGAAAACTGAGATGTTACGAAACATTTAGATGTGTTGTGTTGCTTATCTTTTCAAAAACCAATATTAAATACCTTTCTATTCCCTTGAAAAAACTTCTTATATAATGGAGATGATATAATTAAATTGCTTGAACTCATCTTGTATCTAAGATTACGAAACATAAAATTGGAAGGCAATCGTATTTGCTTCAATAAAAGGTTGTTTTCTGCTGTCGCAAACAGGCTTTTTCTGATGTAATAGTTTCCTCTCTTACATAGTTTCAATATAAATAAAACGTTTAAGACACTTATAAAGGAATATTTCTGTTGAGCAATATTGCTGCACGCAATTTTTTGGTCTTTCAGCCGCAGTTGGATGTGACTTGTTATTGAATCACAAAAAAGCGTTACACGAAACAATCTAGCTTATATGTTCGTTTTTACTAGAGATAGATGATTCCAGCATAAAATAAAATCATGCAGTTTTAAAAATATATTCTTTTATTTACTCTACAAGTAATCATTAAACTACAAAAAATATTCTATTTCTATTTATTGAATTGGGAGACTTAGGTTTCCCTTGCTTTAGTTGTTTTGAAGTAGATTGTTTTTAAAAATACAATACCCCAGAAAAATATCTAGTGTTTCTTTTTCGTAGTCTTAACAAAGTAAGAGTTTTTAAAATTGTAAAGTAAACAGACGATTGAATTATTATTACTAACTACTAAAATAATATAATTATATTCAAAAAATACTTCTATTGTCTAAAATATAATAAAACTTAAATAGGAATACATAATTTTTACACTTTAGAACAGAATTATTAGCGTTTTGAGTGTATATTTATTTTAACTAGAGTTGTGTTTCGGAATGTTCCTAATTTTGGTTTGGGTTTGGTATTCTATTCTGATCTTTGTTGCTTTTCTTTTAGGTACATACAACTTCAAGTGGATTCCGAACCGCTACAAAAATCAACGCCTAGACCGGGATTCAAACCCAGAATCCTTTTAATCGAGAGTCAGTGATTACAGACAGCAAACTAGCATTATCCCAAGTAGCACAGAAACGTTGAATAAACGTAGAGAAATTTGGTTGAATAACGACTGAAAAATCCTTTATTAAAATTCGCCAATTCTTAGTGGATATTTCACTGCTAATCAAAGTTTAGTTAAAGTTGAAAGATCACTATTTTTAAACGTTAGCTAGCTCTTTTATCAACGTTAAAACAGTGTTGATTCAGTGATGTTTTATCGTTGAAATTTGGCGAAAAAAACGCTGTTTAGCTTTCAATGTTTCATCAATGTTGAAATGCGACATGGAATCAAAGGTGTTTCAACACTAAAATTTGGTTGAAGTCACTGATTTTTGGAACTTTGTTCAACGTTATTTTGCATTTTTCTAGCCTTTTTCAGCCTTGAAATTTGATTTAAATCACTGCTATTTAGCTTTGTTAATTTGTTAAACGTTAATTTGCTTAAATCTAGCCATTTTTTTAGAGATAAAATTTGGTTGCTATCATTGTTATTTATTACTTTGCTCAAGGTTGATTTCCTTAAATTTAACCATTTTTACAACGTTTAAATTCGGTTATTTAGCTACTTACTCAACGTTGAAATTTGGATAGTTAGTCATTTGTTCAAGATTTGTGTGCTTAAAGCTAGTTATATTTTCAACGTAGAAATTTAGTTGAAAGTACTTCTATGGCAGTCCTTTACTCTTCATGAAAGTACTTTAATTTTGTCGTTTTATCTCAACATTTAACTTTTTTACTTCTACATTGATCTTTGTGTTCTGGCTGAAGAAATGAGTTTTCAATTAACTCTGTTCATTGTTGGAATTGCTTTGCTTTAGGCAAAACGAGATTGATAGAAAGTTGAAATTTGATTTTCAACGTTGAAATTTGATTCATGTAGACCCAATTTAATAATAAATATTGTCGAAAATTTTTCTTTTGAATATTAAATTGTGTTTGTGTGAAAAATCATTTCAACAAGGAAATTTACCTTGAAAGATGTCAATTTTAAGTGCATGACAGTTTTATTTGATTCATCTTCACTTTAGTGGTGAATAACTTTCACGGAAAGATTTGGGGCTGCAGTAACCTAGTTGGGAATAGCAATGGATTAGCAACCGGAGGGTTACGAGTTCGAAACTCGGTTCAGCCATAGACCGTCGTGTACACTGGGGCTGACTCACGTTAAATCTGTCGTGGCCTGAAATGTCCTCACGTTGGCGTGCTGTGGAAGTTTGGAGAGTGGTGTGCCAGCTCAGTTGTTGACCTCGTCATCTGACCGTGGTTAAAAATTACGGGGTGTCCTTGGATCTTTCCCTTCGGATTGATCTCGGACAGTCGTCAATAGCCCGTTGTGTTGTTCCAATGCGATGCTAACTACAAGTAACCACCTACCTACGAAAAAATTTGCATTTAGAAATTCAATATTACGTTTTAAGACAGTAGTAATATAACTAAATTGTATCTGACACAACTGTAGCTGAACTCATGCGAATAATTATCAAGCAATATTCTTTTTAATAATAGCCCGTTGCTCCAGTGTGATGTTAATTAAAATACCTACCTACCTTTTCAATGTTAGTTTAGTTTTCAAAGGTAGGTAGGTATTTTAATTAACGTCGCACTAGAGCAACACAATGGGCTATTGGCGATGGTCCGGGAACAAGCCCAAAGGGAAAGATGCAGACAACAACACGTAATTTTGGAACCACGGTCAGATGGAGAAGTCAACACCTGAGCTGGCACCCTACTCTCCAAACTTCCACTCTATGCCAACGTAAGGACATCTGAGACCACGACAGATTTAACGTGCAACTTTAGAAGGCAACGTGCCCTTTGTACATGACGGTCTTAGGTTGGATTCGAACTCACAACGCTCCGGTTGCTAATCCGTTACTCTTCCAACCGGTCTACAGCGTCCACTTTCAAGAAAGGAGTTAAATATGTAAAATTGGTGTATTGATGTATTGACTAAAGCTTATTTGCATTATAAACTTGAGATTTGACTAATTAAGGATTCTTACATATTTTTCAAGTATATGTAACTGAATATTTCGGAATTTTCCAAAGAACATTCTAGACTTGTCTAGTATTTTCTGGAAGCCTCGGAACATTCTTCAAATTCTATTCTAAGTTTCAGGCTGTTGTTGTACTTAAATTAAACGAGAGCATTTCCATCCACATGCTCCGCCGATTTCATTATGCGGTTGATGTGTACCGTCCATTGTGTTCATTGAGATAGTGTCCAAGACAATTTTTAGGATACGCGTTAAAATTCATGAGATAAACTAGATATTCATTTATGGAAATAAATTTAAAGCCAGCAATATTTCGTTTCCTCGCCTTTAATTGGATCTCCGTTCCTACGCTAATGCTGTCCACTGCCATAATTACAGCCCGCTTTCACATCTGCATCTGCTGTGTGTTCCACTTCCTTCGTCAAATTCAGTAGCTAGTGAGAAGGTCGAGATGTTTTCGTACTAGAATAACGGTATTCACATGATCGCAGTGTTTTCCATTTGTGCAAATATTTTCCACGGGTTTAATCTTTTCCTCGGTAGGATTGGACCGACAATATTTTGCTCTTTTCCTTGGCCTCTTTTACTGATAGATGAGGTGCGGGAATAATACGCTGAAGCTCAGATATCTTAGAGGTGCGTTCTAAACTTAGAATCTAGAGAACGAAAATCAATTGATACGATGCACCTGATGTTGAGCGATCCTCTGTATACGGCTATCTGTATTCACGAAGAACTTCAGATAGTAGCTGCATGGACTTGGAAACTCCTTGTTACAGACCTAGTTTTACCATCGACCTTAAAATGAAATAGACGGATCATGTGCCGGCAGATTCATGTTATTTCTTGCAGTTGCTCAGTTTGAGGATCTGTCACGTGGTTGTGGGAAAAGGCAAGAATCCCAAGTTATTGATTGGTTAAAGCGATTATCCACCGTGATCAAACACATTAGTGCGATCCGACAGCCAATCGTCGAAGGCGATTCGTAAGTCCACGTGATTTACCCTTCAGAGAGATCTTACGACAGCAACTCCGTCTATAGACGGGCCATGTAGGCGATGAGTTTTAATTTATTGACACAAAGAGCTGAATACCGACTTCACAAAAATTCAGCTTGATTGATCGATTCGACTTTTTATCGCCATCTTTGGCGACATAGCATTTTCTTGATCTAAGTTAGCAATGCGAATATGCGTACTAAAGAATATTTCTTGAATATTTGGGACCGTGGTAGCCCAGCTTTTAAGAGTAACGGATTAGCAACCGGAGGGTTGTGAGTTCGAAACTAGGTCCAACCAAAGACAGTCGTGAACACAGGGACTGGTGCACATTAAATCTGTCGTGGCCTCAAATGTTCTCCCGTTGTCATGTTGTGGAAGTTTGGAGAGTGTGGTGCCAGCTCAGGTGTTGACTTCGTCATCTGACCGTGGTTCAAAATTACGAGTTGTCGTTGGATCTTTCCTTTCGGGATTGATCCCAGACCGTCGCCAATAGCCCTTTGTGTTACTCCAGTGCAACGGTAATTAAATACCTACCCTTACCTGCCGACCCTATTTTATTATTACCACTCAGAGGAGAAAAGTTGAACGTGAAAACATTTGTATCATGCGAATTGTATGATTACTTTTGCAATTTTTAAATTTTTTAAGTATTATTTCGTTATTTTGGAACAAATGACTTCAAAAAATTAGTTTTTTTAATACAAAAATAGTTTCCTCTCATAAAATGAAATGTTGCAAACACAAAGTACTTTGGGGGAGGTAAGTAGTTGAATAAACGTCGCACTTGAGCAACACAACTTGGCTATAGGCGACGGTCCGGGATCAATCCCGAAGGGAAAGAAACCAGGACAACGCCTCGTAATTTTGAACCACGGTCAGATGGCGAGGTCATCACCTGAGCTGGCACCCCACTCTCAAAACTTCCACACCATGCCAACGTGATGACATTTGAGGCCTCGACAGATTTAATGAGTGCCAGTCCCCTTCGTACACGACTGTTTTTGGTTGGATCGAGTTTCGAACTCACAATCTCCATTGCTAATCAGTGACACTTCCAACCAAGCTTAAGTACTTTTAGGGAAAGATGGTTATAATTTACATGTTTTAAAAGCCCATTTTCAGGTCAACAGCATTAGAATTTTCAGAAGATAATTCACTGTCTTTTCCATCTACTAGTTCCCTTTCAACGAAGGCCGGCGTACAGCGCCCCAAGCAACCATTTTAGTAACTAAAGTCAGTAACACAGTACACATAGACGTATCAAAAATCCGGACAGCCACTACTAGAATTTTTCGTCAATCCAGTTAGCCGTGCTCTGTATCAAGTGCTTTAATAATTCAACTGATAGATTAGGTAGTTAATTAACTTCACACTGAAGCAACACAACGGGCTATTGGCGACGGTCCGGGATCAATCTCCAAGGGAGGGGTACCATCAGAGGACAACACCACGTAATTTGAACCACGGTTACATGACGAGGTAAGACCTGAAATTCAGTTGATATAGCACTTTTATTTCAAATTAACTGCCCAACACAGTGATTTTCGTTTTTTCCATCTCATTGCAAACATTAACTACAGATGATGGACAAAATAACATGAACACCTGTGAAATGACCCAAGATCTTTATTAGTAGAGGATTGGCCCACTTTTAGCCTGAATTAATCAGTTGGTATCCAACGTGGGATGGACAAATACAGGTCATACACAATGTTCAAGCGAATGTACATCCATTCCTCGTGCATATAGTCTCTAGTTCAGAGAACATAGCTGTAGATGGCAACCTAGCACGCACTTTGGCCACCAAAATATCCCCACAAAGTTCAATTATGTTGAGATCAAGGGAATGAGGAAGCCAGACGAGATGTTCCACGTCATCCTTGTACTCATTGAACCAATCGTGGACACACAGCATTGTGAATGGAGACGCTGTCGTCTTGGAGCACAGGTTGTCCGCAAAGGAACAGTCTGGAGCATAGGATATAGATCATCACCCAGAGATAATTGAACTGCTTTGATCTTCCTATGCAGGACAAGTGGTTTACAAGATATTGCACCACATATCTACTCCATGCTTAACAGGTACGTTAAATCTGTCATGGCCTCAAATGTCCTCCTCATGGTCGTGGTGTGGAAGTTTGGAGAGTGGGATGCCAGATCAGGTGTTACCTCATCATCTGACCGTGGTTCAAAATTACGTGGTGTTGTCCTGGAATCTTTCCCCTTCGGGTTTGATCCCGGACCGTCGCCAATAGCCCGTTGTGTTGCTCCAGTGCGCAAAAATTAAATACCTACATATCATGCTTAACAGTAGCAAAAGTCGGCAAAGTGTCTTTACTCACATTTCATATCTTATTAAAATCTATTTATAATGATATAGAATGATATTCAAATTTCATACTTCAAATGAAATAAAATTACTCAAACATATGTAACAATATTTCGGGTACTTAATGTTAATTCATATTTCCAATAAATGCATAACCAATCGTTTACCCTACAGTCATGTCACCCCAATTAGCTTCTGAGCATCAATTCCATCCCATCCCCTTGTTCAAAAGTGATTCGGTATTTTTCAACACAAAACCTATTTTCGTACTTGTTTACATTTTCTTTTCTGCGCTGATTCCTATCTTAGGGATTTCTCATTACTTTCTGTAAGCATACTGCTGAATAGTTTCATCAGAGTGTCGAACACTTCATTGTAATTTTAATAATTAATATCGCTTATTAAAACTTAACTTAAAAAAGAAACATTAAGCTTGACTTTATAATGATAAATGTCCATTTTGATAATAAAGTTAAATCAAATTATTTAATAGCCTTCAGAAATTAATGTTTATTTCTTGCATTTATATACAAATAAAAAGTACATTAGAATTAAGTACTTTTTGAGTTTAACATGTTAAAAATAAACGAGTTATTTTCATTCAAATGATTCACTATGCTAGCAACCTGCGAATTGTAGGCGGCGCAGAATCGATTTCTGTCAGGTTCGATTCCTCCTTGGGTGTATTTCTCTCTTCTGTGTCAGTAAACCTTTCCTTGTGTGTCGTATCTTTATTGTATTATTATTTGAAATACGTATTATTATTTGACGTAGCTTTGTCAAATACAGCCTTTGTGCAGTAAAACCTAACGAACCAACACTCAAATAAATACGATGATTTGATTGAATGGGTTTTTATGACTCAATTGCCATATTTGGCCAAGCTGCGCCAAACACAAGACAGACCACGTCAAGGAATGGACACACGCATACAAAGAAAGCTTTACTGACACAGAAGAGAGAAATACACCTAGGGTGGAAAGTAAACAAACTTACCGAGCCACTGCGGCCCTTTAATCCTCAATGGTTTCGATATCTCATCCATCGAGATCTGACTAATTTTTCTAATGACGAGATATCTCGTCATCAAGATATTGCCAATTTTTTTATGATGACGAGATCAAGATCTGACCAATTTTGCTAATGACGAGATATCTCGTCGTCAAGATGTTGTCGATTTCTTTTATGAGGACGAGATCAAGATCTGGTCAATTTTTTTCTAATGGCGTGATATCTAGTCTATCAAAATCTGATCCGTTTTAACCTAACCTAATGAATGACGAGATACCTCGTGGAGACAACCACCAGGTGGGTTAAATAAATAAGAAAAAATCGCATAGACATCACTCCGTTTCAATTCTAGGTTACGTATAACACGTATCGTAATTTAATATAACAAAAGAGCATCCCTCACTTTTGATTATTATTAACCGCTTTTTGAAGACACCTCTTACTCCTAATTATTACTACCTGTATTATTAATTATCCGGATCCCAACACGAAGAGCACAAACGTTTCCACGATACCTCCAACCATAACGGATCCTCGCCACAATTTGCCACCCTAATTGCACAAACTTTAATTACATCTCCAAAAGATTTTTTTATCTTCTCAGCAACACATCCGATTCGAGTCACACCATCCTAAAAGAACAAAGATAACGAGGGGGTTGAGTCCTCATTTCAATTAGGATTCTACTCCGAACGTACGCTCAATTAGAACCCAATAGGACTCCACAAACAAACCCCAGGAATGACTGCGGTGGCCTTAATAGAATCCCGAGTATCCTAAAATCCGATTCATTAAGTCCTTTTTGACAAAAAGCAAAACGGTTACATTTTTAAATCACTTTAATTCTAAGAAGATAATAGGGCCCCTTCCATCGATTGTGGTTCTTTCGAGTGATTTGCATTATAAAGGCTGTTGACTTTTTCAAGTAGCTGCCATCCCATTGGATCGCGAGTCTTTTTGTAGTAGGAAGCGTTGCATAAGTAATGGGAATTGTTGCTAGTTTGTGTTGAGGGTTGGCGTTTTCCATCCGAATCGTAATGCGGGTTTTAGTCCCCTTTGGAAAGAAATGGTTTGCATTGTGATAACACCATTCCTTTGATGTTGAGATTCTTCGTGATTTATTTAAAGGGAGAATGAATTTCTGAAATTTCGATCAGAATCAATTCAAGTCTTTTCAATTGCTAGGAAAAAATTATGTGTTGTAGGCTATTGGCTTGAATTTTTGAGTATCGTGAACAATAATTTTGTTCATTTCTATACACCAAAATGTAAATGCAAGCAGTCTTTGATTCGGATGCTTTTCCTTCGGCACAAGATGGAGATAACCAGATCGATATCAAAAAGATTCGTAATTAATTACCGTGTTTGACCTGAGAATTCTTTGATCGCTCTTGAGTTGAAGGTTTTATTCCATTGAATTTAACTCTAAATTGTGTTGTAATTATAAGTTATATACGAACACGGTTGAATAGTTATTTGGAACTACATATAAAGTTCATTTTTAAAAGATTATAAAGGGATTTGCAGGTAGAAGAACGCAAGCCTCTTACAAGAACATTCAATTTTTAAGAAAAACGCATTCACTGAGTGAAATTTTAATTAAATTATAAATTAGTGTCGTGTGAAATTAAATGTCAACTCACCCGATTTTTATGGCAGCTAAATAGGTTTAAATTATAAATACATTTGTTTTCATTGTTGATTTAGTATTCCTACCTGTAGCAATTAATTGTAACTAATTTTCCAGTGAGTTACTTTGTTCTCAAAGCAGAAGGCGATGTTTCTAAAATTTAATTACCTTTTATTGATCGTTCAAAGCTCTTTAAAATAACTAAACATTTTCTCTAGAATGTTTCAAAATCTATTTTCGAATGCAATATTTATACGTTACTCAAGACTACAGAAATGAAATTTTTTTAAGCACTTGTACATGCAGTAATATGAGAGGGACTTTTAATATAAACAAACAAACCAGGTGGTCTGAGAAGATTTTATTACCGCTTTCCAAATGCTGTAGCATGATAGATATCGGGGTTACCTTAAAATGCAGTTTATCCCCGTAATGGTGGCGTTTGGCGTTTTATCTAATTGGCGTTGACCAAACTATCATGCATCAATTCAGAATTTATTATTATTGGCCAAGTTCTGAAATCGTGTTCGAAGAATAAGCAAACTAACGACACGTTCATAATACATACAGGAAACACGTATCGCCCCATAAACACTACCTCCACCTATATTTAGCTTGACAGAAAATGCTTATCATAGTGTCCGGTGGAAAAAAATGGTGACAACTTTTTCGTTAAAATACTTTTTGGCTGTTAACATGTGATTTTAATTGGCTGTTAATTTTGTGAATTAATTTCAGCACTGTTAACTTAAAAGTGAACTTTTAGCTAATATAATAGTTAAAATGTAAAATTATCAGTTGCTCTCTCAGAATCAATCTTATTTTATGTACAACTATTTCAAAATGCACTCATAAAAATGATTGTCTTCATCTTTCACGAAATAAATCCATATGGACATTTTAACTAACAAAAATCTCTCTAGTTAAAACTGTTTCGCAGAAGCTTTTGAAATTTTGTTCTTATTTCAAAGCTTGGACTATCATACTAGATTTGTCTCAATAAAATTAATTTGGTAGCATTAAAATTTATATTCTTAAAGATTATTCTCATCTGCAGCATATAAAATTCTAAACGTTATGGTAGAAATTATCTCTATAACATTAAAAGAAAATATTAAGTCTGCAGGAACACGTGGAATTCGGTTACGTTTCGTATATTCTATTCTTATACGAATAAGTATATACGTATGTATATAAAAGTTATTTGGATACCAATCCATTAAATGTATGGAATAAACCTTATCCATAGAAGAAAACAATTTATCTCTAGAATTGTTAAATACTAATTGTAAAGCCCTTTGAGATAAGAATACAACATGCTCTAGAAATCACTTGATTGTTCTATTTACTATTCAAGTGTTTATTTACTATCTTTTGCTAAGTAATTGCAAATAATGAGAGTGTATTGAAACATACAATTGATATGCTTCATTTTTCATGAAAATTTACAACTCAAAATACTAAGAATAGAAAGTCGATAAATCTCAAAACTAAGAAGTATATCTCAGCCTCAGTAATTTCCCAAAAATTCAGTAATACAGAACTCGAATTCACAGCTCATAACTACATATTAATTAACAATTCTAAATGGAACTAAATAAACAAATTACAGGCGTTGCCAAATAAAGAAAATTATATACGTACTAGCAGAATAACCTGTCGTTACTCGGGTTGAATTGGTTAACTAATTTTCGTTTTCTTTAATAAATTGGAATTCCAATTCATCCCATGTAACAACTACCACACTAATAAAGGTACGCTATTGTTAAATACACAATTTCAGAAATGTAAATAAATGTCATATTTAATATTTTACATTTATGTAGAATTTAAATTTTTAATAAGAAAGAAAAGTCTTTAGAGTGTGCCAATGTTACCAAAAATACATAGAATAGTTCAGAGTATGCATATAAATGCCTTGTATGTCATTTAAAGAAAAGGGTTTCCTAAAATTATCATACAATGATCGATTAAAAATGTTTTTAAAACTAATTAAACCATTATTTACCTTCATTAAAGTTATTGAACGAAAAAAATCAAATTCAAATTCCAGAAATACATCTTAAAACAGATTTTAAAAAAGTTTCGAACGAAAAGTAATGAATGTATCTGTTTTTTAACTACAAAATATATTCTTTAAATACAACGGACACAAATTTAAAAAGCAAACGATTAAAAAATAATAAGGTTCTCATATTAGCTACCAGTCCTATTTTAAAACGTTTTGTTCTGTATAGTTTTATTCTCTTTATCGTCTGTCCCAAATATTCAGAATTTTTTTATACTTCGTAAAGAAAAAATAAGGCTCGAAATAAATAAAGTATTAGAATTTAAATTCGGTGAAAATAGTTTTGGAAATAATTGATATTTCAGCCAGCACTGGTAATCAAAGTAATTGCAATGCTCAATATAACCTCCCAGCTACTCCAAAATTACTTAATTATAGTTGGTTGAAGTAGTTACTCAGATGTTTTAAAGTTAAACTTGCCTAAATATGTAAGCAAAGAAATTTTAAAGAATGCATTCACTAAATTAAAATATGGTGTATCAAATATAAGATATTATATTAAAATATGTTGAGAAAATCTGATGTGATGCTTGTACAAACACACAAAATCAAACATAGAACGGGAAGATGGACAGACAGACTTACCCAACAAAGTTCAGTCACTAAATGAATGTAAGAACTCACAATATGCAAAGTTTCGTGAAAATATATTCAACCGTTTGGACGCAGTATGGTCACACACATACAGACAGGCAGATGGACAGACACCAAACGTGCAAGAGACGGATTTTGCATCAGAAGGGCCAAAAACGGATAGAAAACATGAAATGGGTCGAAAATATTCAACATACAAACACTCCATTCTTATTTATGTAGATTTTAATATCGCATGCGACGTTTCATTAAATGCCATGTTTGTATAAATATTGTTTGTGTTTTCTGCTATTCTGTCATATAGTATATTATAGCCGGCATTACCATTTATTTGCATGCATGTCATGATTTAATTTTTATTTGTTGCGCGCGACCAATTTCTCGTGAAAATATTTAAATGTAACTTTAAACAATGTGAAACGTCATTACCAAGTTTGTATCGATCTTTTAATGAAATAGACATAGTGTCGCGAAAGATCACCCGAATTGCAATTTTGGTTCACGTGTGGTGGCGCGACAATCGCACTGAAGACTAGAATAGTGAGTCAGATTCGCTGTATGGTGTTGTGACGTTCTCTTTTTGTTTTATGTCAACCGTCCTTTATGTGGTGTTTTAAGAGAAGAATAAATATATGTTTTTCTCTAAAACATGAATCGTCTTCATTTCGATTAGAATAAGCATTTTGGGATGAAACCTTCAAGTTCACTCACCGTCCCGGACCTTTTGGAAGATTTGAAACAAGATTGAGGTAAGTGATACCCCTTTCTTCCTCTTTGAAATCGAAACTTGAATCAGAATAAGAATTTTTATTCAGAGAAAATTCTACACATAGCATGTGGGCGGAGTCAATGTCCTAAGATCTCAGAAGGATAAGTCACGTGGTTCTACGAATCGCCTTAGGTCGATTGGCTATCGAAGCGCAGACACAAATATTTTTGATCACGCTGGATAATCACTTTAACCAATCAATAATTCGTCTCACATAAGGATCCATGCTTTTTCGCACAATCACGTGACAGATCTTCAAACCGAGCGACTGGAAGAAATAGCATGAAGCTGCGCGCACATACTCCGTCTACCATCAACCTTCTAAGGAAATAGACGGATCATGTGAGCGGAGTTGCTGTCGTAAGATCTCTGAAGGGTAAATCACAAATCGACTTAGCGATTGGCTATGAAAGCGCAGACTAGTAAGTTTGATCACGGTGGATAATCACTTTAACCAATCAATAATTTAGGATTCATGCTTTTACCCACAACCACTGGACAGATCTTCAAACCAAGCAACTGAAAGAAATAATATGAAGCTGCAGGCACATGCTCTGTCTATTTCATTTTAAGGTCGATTTCGTCTATATCATTAAAAGGTCGATGCGCGTTTGTCTTTTATGCATTATGAGGATATCTGAATACAAAACATGAGAGTTGAATTAAATATCATTATTAATTTAATAAAGGCTGCAAACTCACTATTAACTCATTTGTATATTTTTAGTCAGACTATATTTTATATCTTTGCAGAAAGAGGACTATTCAAGACTTTTTCCAAAATCTCAGTCATTATTTCCAAGTTTTATGTAAGCTTTGCAGTAAAGAGAAAAACATAACTCAGTTCAAACTTTTTAAAAGAAATCGGGATAGAAGTTTTAAAACAAATAGTTCGACACACTTCAAAAAAGACTTACGTAGCCATTAACATGAAATATACAACGATAAAGTCCATAGAAAAAAATTATCTCGGTTGCATCACATGCAATTAAGGTGTTAAAGTGTATTTGATTTTCTCTCATGTGATCTTTTTCTTTTCGAAGTACAGGAGAGTCATTGTCAAATTTTAATGAAAACTGGATTGACACTCAAAAGTGGGTGGCAGTTTTCTTAGCTTAATATAATGACTTTTGCTGTGTTATACCATAGCAAATATTTAAGAAGCTTTAAAAATCTTTTAACAACACAAAATTTCGACAGGAAGAACAAATTTTATAGCTCGAAGTAGTGTAGCTTGACTCAAGTAGAGCAGTGGGATTTTTATGTCAATAATTTTAACAAAGGAGTGGCTATTTTATTATATATATATATTCTTAGATAAACACTTTAAATATATTTGCTGGTAATATAAAAGCTATATATATATATAGCTATAAATATATATAGTATATATAGTATAAATATAGTATAAATAATATATATATATATATATAGTATAAATAAAATTAAGTGCATCATCGAATAGTCTTTCTCTTTGATTATGAAAAGTTATATACTATTTAAAAGTGAATCTCACATATTTCAATGTGATTCTATGTTTGAACTTTGCTATTACATATTCATTAAAAACACTTGTTACGTCTACCAGTAGAGTAGATGGCGCTGTGGGTTAATTAAGCTAAAGACACCTCAGAGCTTCCTTGGCAATGAGCAGACGGTCCCTCCATCTTATTGATACATTTGCTGTTTTTATTAAAGTATTTTTGTTTCAAAGATAAGACTTCATTAAGATACAGTCCTGTAAACGAGCTGTCAAGCCAATAATACTGAAATCTTTTAGACTGCAACTTGAACTACAGAAAAATTTAATTGATTTAACTGGAAGAACTAAGTAGTTCCTTAATCTACCATTTAAAATAACATGAATTTTTGGAACTTTATATTAAAAGATAAATTCTTTTTCTCATTTTTATGACAGTTTCAACAACGTACTGCAGGGCTGTTATATACTTTATAATAATGGTTATAAGCTCATGGGGAAAATTGCTGCCTAGGATTAACTTTTAATTATTATTTTTAACGCTTTTAAGAAGACAGCTTTTCTTATATATAATTCGTTAATTGCACAAATCACACGTTTTTAAGTCTCCATTAAATCTTGATTACTGCAATTTTTACTTCGTTTCTTTTGCACAACAATCCTTAAGGATATGAAATGTTTTAAAAAACCAATCTCCAACAACAAAAATGAAAGAGGAAAAAATTAAGCAAAATAAAAACTCTAAATTTATAGAAAGATTTCATTTTATTCTAAGCAAAAGAATTTTTGAAGAAAAGAATTCCTCTTCGCTATCCTTACAAATCCATTGCCGGTAAAAGTAATCAAAAAAGATTTAACTTGCCTGAAGGAATCTGGAAAAATAATAAATATTTTATTCTGTGCAGAAGATTTTAAGACCCTTCTTAACTGCGCTATTGGTACAATTGGCATGAATTTCTATGGAATTGTTTATTTTTTGAGTTGCATTACATTCTTTCAGGTGTTATATTCACCTTAAAATGTAAATACTCTTTCAAAAGAAATAGTATGTCTAACCTAACTTTATTTCATTTGAAAATAAATTAATTTAGTTAGAATGGCACAATACATCTTTTTAAGATCAAGGGATTTTTTCTTTCAATTCTTATGAATCCGTCAACATAAGATTTGGATACAAATACAGTAAAGTATTTATATACTGCGTTCCCTTTTTAAAAAAATAAAAGCAATTCGAAAATGCTTGAAGAAAACAATAAAAGCAATTCGAAATACTGCATTTTACTTGCGCTTTGATGTTCGTAATTTCTATCATAAATTTCAAAAAAGTGTGATTTAACTACTTATAATATTTTGATTTTATTTTTATTATCAAGTACTACAAAGATTCTAAGGTTTGGATTGGGAAAGAAATTGTTTTACTCGTTTTATTTATAGAATTATTTATTTCTAGTAGTAGGTACAATATACTAATCAGAGAATTGATAACCCATGGATCTCTAAACTTTACAGATTTCGGTAGTATTATCATCCTTACCAAAAAAAAAAAGAAGCCAGCAGTTTTACCAGTTGGAATCCAACTAGTTAAAATTTAACCTTTTTTTTAGTTTAATATTCTCAGAGGCTTTTTCTGTCAAGTTAAATGTGATTGGGAGTAGTGTTTTCGTGGTGGAACATGTTTCCAGTACGTATTCCGGACATGACGTCACTTGGCTTGCTTTTCGAATTCAATTTTCCTTTGCCAATAAAAATTCTAATAAATAAATTCCGAATTGTGATACATGATGGTTGGTCTACGCCAATGAGATTAAACGCCAAATGTTGCCAAAATGGCGATAAACTTTCGTTTTAAGTAAAATCTCCGTTTTTCGTCTGGTTTATACTGAAAATCCTGCTCATACTAAACCAATCATCCTGCTTTTTACGTCGATCTAATTAGCCTTCGTGTAGCAAAAATGGTCAATTTTTCTGGTCAAATCAAGAAATTTTCTTGCCATTTTCTGCTTCCTAATTCGATGTTAGTGAGTTTAGATGCACTTTGGATGTTAAACGTTGTTGAAAGGTTGTATTTTACGTATGTTTTTATTGCTTGGAAAGTACTCGTTAAATAGTTCTCGATGCACCTTCAGATCTAATACAGTCTTGATTCTTTTCTGACGGCAAGTTGTTTTTAGCTAACTGGACCATGTTCGCTTTTTATGTCCATTTTGGTTCGATTTTCTTTTTCCGTGTACTTTTTTTTATGCGCATAAAATTTGTCAATTATCCTGTGCTTTTCCGGATGCCGTTTTCTATTCCTGCAAAACTTACACTGTTCACATGTCAAGCTTTTAAACTAGAACATTTGTACTTAAATTTTAAAATCAAAACTTCAAAATTCAACGTAAATCAAAACGATAAATTAAAAATACAAATAAATAAGTAGTTGACACTCAGTAACGAAATATCTTTCCCATCCAAATTTCAAAACCGTGATAACTTTTTAATGCATTAAAATTTCAAACAATTCTAAAATTTAATTTAATTTCACAAAAACAATATTAATTTAAGGAACAAAATGTGCAAGAAACTTCAAAAAAAGGTTAAAAGACTATGTTTCTATGAGAGGCTTTTCTGTGCCGATCTAAATGTAGGTGGCGGTAGTGTTTTTTTTGTATGCTCTTTTTTCTATAGCCTACTTGTATGTATTCCGGACAGGAAGTCACTTGGCTTGTTTTCCGAATTCATTTCAGCACGTCACCAATAGAAATTCCAAAGAATAAAATCCGAATTGATTTATGATAGTTAACTGGTCAATGAGAATTATATTAAACGCCAAACGTCTCAAAATGGCGATAAACTACATTTTAAAGTAACCCCGATATATATCATACTTGATCAGTTTTTCTCAAACTTTCCCTCGAAAATTAAACTTTTGCGAATACTTTGGGAAAATAATAAAATGGGGCTCATGGGGAGACCTGCCCGACCAAATTAGAAATCATTATTTTTCTTGTTATTGGGATTAAAATATTTATATCGATCTTAAATAAATGACGTAAAAACTTCACATTAAGGATCAGTGATGACAACTTAAGGTTCTGAAACATTGAAAAACTATTGCTTCAAAATAAAATGGACAGTAAATACTCTCTACAGATCTATTAAATAATTCTCTCTTACACTCACTCTCAGCATTAACGTAAACTCTACATTAAGGATTATTGATGACAGTTTAAGGTTCTGAAGCATTGAAAAACTATAGTTTTAAAATAAAATACACAGTAAGTATATTGCAATCTTATTTAATAGTTAAAATGTTTTAAAATCAAAAAAGATCTCAACTTGCAAAACTTTAATACCACCAAAATATGTACAGTCGCGGAAAAAAACCGCCCCCTTTATTTTGAGCACTATTCATAAAAGAGCAAATTCAAAGATATCATTCAATAGGGAATAATGTCCTCCATAAATTCAAATGCAAAAAATGTTGCATTAGAGGCTGTCTTCGTATCGAATTTTGCACAAACAACAAAATTTCCAATGGAAACACCATGTTTTGATGCTTTAATAATATTCGGCATCGTTAAAGTAGTCTAAATATGAAATTTCATGACTACTATACAGGGTGTCCCAAAAAGGTTGTTCCGCAATTTATCTTTTTACCATTTGGAGATAGGTAGGCAATGTAAATTGCAAAAGTGCACCAAATAAGGGTAAGTAATTAAGATATGTGAATAAAATTATCACGTGATAACAATTTAAGCGGATTCAGTTTTTAATTTTTATTCGACTCCTCTAGATAAAAATCCGAGATAGCAAAAATGTTCCTTACCTGCATCCTATCGTTAGCATAAAACTGCATTTCTGTAGGTCGAATAGTAACGGAGGCATAATGACGCAAAAAAGTTGACTTATACCCCTTGTGCACAGCTGTTCAAGCAGTCAAATTAGGGACCGTATATACAGTGCTAAAAAGCATTTTTTTCGGCCAGAAAGTGCAACATTGTGCAAAGTAATGTAGTATTGCAACTGCAGATTAAAATCGCAATGAATAATAGTAGACAATGTAATCTTTAATAAAAATATTGTATAAAAAATGGTTTAAATAAAAATAAAAGGAAATTTACAACGCATGTTCAAAATGTTTCCATCTGCAGCAATGCAGAACTTAGCTCTTCATTTTTGATCATGGGTCAGTTTCCGTCCTAAATTTAGATACGGACCCCTTAAAATGGAACCTGTTGTATCTCCGTTAATATTCAACCTACAGAAATGTAATTTTCTGCTAACGATAGGGATACAGGTAAGGAGCATTTTTGCTATCTCGGATTTTTATCTAGAGGGGTTGTATAAAAATTAAAAACTGCATCCGCTTAAATTGTTATCACGTGATAATTTTATTCACATATCTTAATTACTTACCTTATTTGGTGTACTTTTGCAATTTACATTGCCTACCTATCTCCAAATGGTAAAAAGATAAATTGCGGAACAACCTTTTTGGGACACCCTGTATATTCGGAGATATTCAATGTTAAATTTGCAGTCAATTTCGGGGATCAACCACACATTGAAAATCATTATTCGTAGATCGATATTAATTGTAGTTACCGGAATTTCAAATCTGAACACTATTTCAAATGTATTTGTCAGCGCGTGCAAATGATCCGAGAATTATTATATTCATTATGCAAGTGAAAACGATTAGAGAATTACACGTGAAAACGATCCGAGAATTATCCGAGGTTTGTCAGATGTTTTTTAAACTTTTTGTTGACCCCTAAACAATCGCAATAATGAGGAAAATTTAATGTAACTCAAAAAGCTAACATTTGGAATGAGCTGAAATTTTGCATGGTCCTATTAGAAGTCCTTCTGAATCGATTCGTATAAAAATATAGTAACATTCCAATTCGTTATTTTTTCAAACATTAATTTAATATTTATTATTGCATACTAAAAATTGTTTTTGAAATAAAATATTAGGTGGATTTTGTTTGGGTTGTTTAACAGTAACAAGGTAGAAAATATCAGCGCTATAGAAATATTATTTAGGAAGATATCCATAAAAGTCTAAGAAACTGATTTAACATTAGGAGCTCCAATCTTTCTGTACTCATAACTTCGAAACGGTAAGACCTAATGAAATGAAATTTGGTATCTGAAGTTAAATTTTGATATAGATTCGAAATTGTGTGTTAAAATAGGGGTTTCTATTGGAATTTATGAAGTTGGTGCTTGATTTAATATGAAGAAGGCTCCTTATGCAAATTTATGCCTTTGAATTTATAGAAGACGTTAGTTCTTGTCGAACGACATCTTTGAATTTTCTCTACTGTTAAAATTGCTTGAATGAGGAGGGGTAGTTCGTTTTTTTCCCGCGACTGTACTTAAAAATTAATGTGAACAATGAAGCTGCTTTTTACAGTTAGCTCATCAATGTTAGGTTTTAATGTCCGGTAATTTCAATATTAAATAATTCTCGACTTCAAGTCTATTTCAAACCAATAAATACTGGAATCTTCGACTATTTATTGTAATTTTAGATTCTAAAGTTTATATTTTGAAACGTAAGAGGATCAGAAGAAATAATAAAAAAATTATTTTTTCTTGAAAGAGTTCTCTATTTTGCTTAGTGAAATATATATATATATATATATATATATATTGTTTGTTTTCCACATACCTTCTGAAACCTAGTCGTGGACCCTTGGGATTCCGCAGACCCCACTTCGGAAACCACTGCGGAAGAGCATTTCGGAAGCATAGGAAGTAAAATCCCCGTCTTCCGTCTAGATCGTTTGTGTACACTGAAAATCTGTTAGAAAGTCTTGAGGTTTTTTCAGAAATACAATGCATGTTCCACAAAAGAATCGATGTCTGTCTTTTTCCCTTTTACTTTTTAGGTAGATTAACTTTCTAAAACAAATCTTCCTTTAATGATACTAATTCTCTCATCAGTATTTTTTATCTTTGTTCGCCATGTACTTCAATTTACAAATGATTAAAAGAATAAAAGATTCAAGAAATTCTCATCTTCGAGGGATTTTTTTTTCTTATATTCTAGGAAAATTAGCCAACATCATAAATGAGCTCGAAGACGACTATTTTGAAACTTTTACTCTTACATTTTACTGGAAAAAAACATTTAGTTGATGGAGGAGCATAAAAGCTTTCTCAAATAATGATGTCCTTTAAAGAACAAAACCCTGCAATTGTTATATGCTCTGCACAATATACAGTTCACAACACGAATATCCACATTCTAGGGGAAAGATGGTAGCTCGATTGGAAGAGTAGCGGATTAGCAACCGATGGGTTGCAAGTTTAAAAACTTTATCCAACCAAAAACGGTCGTGTACGTAGGAGCTGGTACACGTTAAATCTGTCATGGCCTCAAATGTCCTCACGTTGGCGTGGTGTGAAAGTTTGGAGAGTGAATGCAAGCTCAAGAGTTGACTTTGTCATCTGACCATGGTTCAAAATTACGAGGTGTTACCCTTGGATTTTTCCATTCGGGACTGATCCCGTCGCCAATAGCCCGTTATGTTGCTCGAGTGCGACGTTATTTCAACTACCTACACACATTAGGTACAGTTATTACTATTACAGTGACACTATATTTTGCGATAGAAATGCTTGTTTATATTTTCATTACAGTATTGAAGAAAACATAATTTGCTTTTATTCGTAAAATTCATTGCTGACTGTTATTTTGTAATATTTAACTTCTTGCACTAAAAAAATCGAAAGGTACGAAAACTCAAATATACTCACAAAACATATTTATATATCAAAGGGAAATGAAAATATTAAGAAAGTACAGAGAATGATTTAGTGGTAAAATAAGTTTTTATTGCATAAATTAATTTATTCTTAAATTAGAGTTTCAAACGGCGTTAACTATCAACATTGTTAGCAAGCAAACCACTGGAGGATGAGGAATTTACTGATTAGTAACATGATGATTAACTAATATAATTAAGAACATCCAATGTGGAATGAATACAGGAAACACGATCTACCACAAAAGCACTAGCATTACATTGAGCTTTACACAATCTCTCGTTTACATCCCAGATATGTATAATTAATTATGCACTCGTAAGTACGGCGCCAGATTTATAAAAAAGTAAACTAAGAAATAATACCATTTTCAGGAAGAAAAATAGAACCCTCTAATGATTTTGTAATCAAAAGTCATAATTCAAAACGATCTCTCATTTAATGCTTGTTCAGAGAAGTAAATCTTGAATTTAAAACAGTGAAGTGGCATCAAGTAAAATATATCAGCAACTGACGACGAATTTGCTGACTTTGGAAGTGGCACAGAAATCGACATTATTTGTGCATTGACGAATGGCAGCAAACAGATATTAACAATGTGTAATCAACCATTAAGGGAGTTTGCCACTTAATTTAAATATGCTTGATTTGATCTACAGAGCTGCGCAATATTACTAACTTGATACAGGTGTATTGCACATCTCGTTTGGTGGCAACGCTTTTGGCGCACTTTTTATGTCGCCAAGGAAAGAATTCTTAGAAAAAATCATTTTTTTAACGGAAAATAATAAGCTTTGGTGTAAAGTATATAATTAACCGGAAAAAATACAAAATACAGAAGGCATGTTGAAATAGAAAAAGGTAACGATTTTCGAAAGAAAATAGCAAGAAACAATACAACTTGATGCGCCGCACTAAACCGCGATTAAAGTCAAACTGAACGTTTGAATTCTTCCATACATTAAATGGAAATGAATTGGGAAAAAAATTTAAAAGAACCAATGAAATCAAAGGACAATTGAACGGAAATGAAAAGAACGTTTTAGAATATTCAAAATGAAAATTTAAACTTTTCGCTTGCCGAGATTGCAATAAAAACGGGAATAACCCTAATAAAGATGGGTTGCCTTCACCTGCCATAACTCGCTACTAAAAGCGCGCCAAGAGCGTTTCCACCAAACGAGGGGGTATAATACAGCTGTACCGCTAACTCTAAGGTATGACCCATCTCTCTAACGAAATTCTTCAACAATCTGGCAATGAGAAATCTGGGAGATAGAAATCAACGCAGAAAAGAAAATGCGAGCGAACGTGAAAATAGGTTTATATATTAATAAATATCGAATCGCCTTTATGAAGGGATGCAGTTGTAATGGACATTCATAAGCTAATTTTTGTGACTTAGGAATAAGACTAAGTAAAACCAGTAAATACAAGAAATGCTGTTTTACGTTTTTTACTAATTTTATTTCATTTGGAGGTATGAAATGCTCATTTCGATGCATATATTCATTGTAAATGGATTTAAATAAGGTATTAAATGTGAGTAACGAATGTTGAATACTTAAAACACTGTAACGCAGATGCTATGTGCAGGTTTCTTCCAGCTATAATTAAAACTAACCATCGACCTTCTAATGAAATAGACGGAGCATGTACACGCAGCTTAATGTTATTTCTACCGATCGCTCGGTTTGAAGCTCTGTCACGTAGTTGTGGTAAAAAAGCAAGAATCAATGTGGAGTAAATTATTGATTGGTTAAATTCAATAGGAATCAGAAACGCTAGTCTACTCTTCGATAGTCAATCGGTCCAAGTGGATTCCTAAACCCACGTGACTTACACTTCTTCAATGACTCCGCCCACATGTTCTGTCTATTTCATTAAAAGGTCGATGAAACTAATATGATGATGCAGCAGACATTTTACATATCAGTTCATTTTACAATTTTGTTCGACCTACATTGATGATATTAATGAGTTTTTGCCATCCTTACTTAGTTTCTGTAAGTATTCTCTTTAATTCAGTTTCTTTTTAACGATACGATCCAAAAACAAGTTTAAAAAACGTTTTGATACTTAAAAATATCTGAAAAATGCTAAGTAGTTTTTATTGTTCATTTGGTTTCACAAACATCAGAACACATCTGAAACAATTATCAAAAATTTGAGCACTTACAACAGTATTTTCTGCCCTTTCATTAAATGAGAATAATATTTTTCATACGTGCGTCCGTTTGCCATTTCGGAATAACGAAAATTGAAAAAGTAAATTTTCAAAGAAATACTACAGAATATATGCTGATGGGAAAACTTCAGATATTTATTCGTTATATTACTTCGTAAATATAATACACTGCTGTATTACAAATATATTCTTACAGAATTCAAAAGAATTACTACTTCGTACTTGTAATATAATTCAATATTCTTGTCAGCATTAAATCTTATAATAAACGTATTTCCTATAATCTTGAGAAATAAAATCTAAAGAATTTCCTATGTGTGGGAAATTATAACATCTTATAATCTACACCTCGCAAACTTAAAATTTATATCTAAAACTTCTGAAAATGTTACATTCATCATATGATAGCATTATTATCTAATACAAAAATAGTAGAGGCACTTTGACATTTCTGAGACATTTTCCAATACCCATATTTATGTAATTTGTCAGCAGAATTTTCCCAACGTATTCTACAGACATCTTTAATTGTACTAAAGCTATCTTCTTATTAAAGGTAAGAGGCTTTTTCTGTCAAAGTAAATACAGAGGGTGCTAGTGCTTTGTGATAGAGCGTGCTTCCTGTACGTTTCAGGTAGGTAGTTAATTAACGTCGCACTTGAGCTACACAACGGACTATTGGCGACGGTCCGGTATCCAAGGAGAGCACAACGGACCCAAGGGAAAGATCTAATGACAGCGCCTCGTAATTTTGAACCACGAATAAATGACGAGGTCAACACCTGAGGTAGCATCCCACTCTTTACACCATACCAACTTGAGGACATCTGAGGACTTGACAGATTTAACGTGCGCCATCCCCGCGTACACGACGGTCTTTGGCTGGACCGAGTTTCAAACTCGAACCCCCTGCCGGTTCATAATATGCACGTTTTAGGACGCGGCGTCATTTGGCTTGTTTTGCGAATACGATTCCAGAACGTCACCAATAGAAATTCCAAAGAATGAATTCTGAATTGATAGATAGTTAATTGGTCAATACAAATTAGATGATTAAACGCCAAAACTCATCAAAACAGCGACAAACTGAAGTTCAATTGTATCCTGATATATATCATATTAGAGCAATGATGCTGAAACTTTTCAGTCCAAAGATCCCCTTCAAAATAAAAAAAATTGGACCTTTTGAGAAAATAAAATAAAATGGGGAAGACCTGCACGACGAAATTGGGAATCCTTATTTTTCATCTTTATTTAGATTTATGTCAAATCTATACAAATAAGAATGGAGTGTTTGTTTGTACATTGAATATTTTTGACCAATTTCATGTTTTTATACGTTTTGGGACCTTCTGATGTAAAATCTGTCTCTTGTGCTTTTGTTGTCTGTCTGTCTGTATGTATGAATGTGCCCGAACTACGTCCAAACGGTTGAATATATTCATGGAACTTTGCATATTGTGAGTTCTTACATTCATTTAGTGACTGAACTTATTTGTGTTAGTCTGTCCGTCTTCCTATTCTATGTTCGATTTTGTGTTTGTGTTTGTACAAGTATCACATAAAATTTATTTAACATATTTTAATGCAATGTTCCATATTTGATACTCCATATTTCAATTTAGTGAATACATTATATGAAATTTCTTTGCTTACATACAAGTATTTCGGCAAGTTTCATGTTAAAACATCTGAGTAACTGTACCTAAATCAACCATAATTTGGTAGTTTTGGAGTAGCTGGAAGGTACATTGAACATTGAAATTACTTTAATTGTTTTACAGTGCTGTGAAAAACCAATTATTTTTCCAAAAACCATTTTTACGGAATTTAAATTCTAATACTTTATTTAGTATTTTGAGCCTTATTTTTCTTTACGAAATATAAATTATTCTGAATAGTTGGGACAGACGATAACGAAAATAAAAATTATAAATAAAATATACAGAACAAGACCTTTAAAAATATTACTGGTAGCTAATATGACAACCTTGGTACTTTTTAATCGTTTGTTTTTTTAATTTGTGTTCGTTATATTCCAAGAATCTATTTTGTAGTGAAAAAAAAACAGATACATTCATTACTTTTCTCGTTCCAGGCTTCTTTTTAAATCTGTTTTAAGATGTATTTCTGGATTTTTAATTTGATGTTTTCCGTTCAATAACTGTAATCAAGGTAAATAATGGTTTAATTAGTTTTAAAAACATTTTTGATCATTGTATGATAATTTTGAGAAACGCTTTTGTTTTTAAATGACATACAAAGCATTTATATGCATACTCTGAACTATTCTATGCATTCTGGGAAACACTGGCACACTCTAGAAGCTTTCTTTCTTACTAAAAATTTAAATTCTACAAAAATGTAAAATGTTAAATGACATTTATTTACATTTGCGAAATTGTGTATTTAACAATTGTGTACCTTTATTAAAGTGTGATAGTTGTTATATGTGATGAATAGGAATTACAATTTATTAACGAAAGCGGAAGTTATAGTTAACCAATTCAACCCGAGTATTCTGCTAGTACATAATAGAAAGCAAACACTTTACATTAAGGACTAGTGATGACAGTTTAAGGTTTTGAAGCATTTGAAAACTATTGCTTCAAAATAAAATAGACAGTAAATACACTCCTATTAAATAATTCCCTCTTACGCTCACTCTCAATATACACTTATTAAATAATTAAAATCGAAAACTCTCAACTTGCAAAATTTTAATTGTATGAAATGAAAATATACACTTTGAAGTGAATGTAAATAAAATGAAGCTGCTTTTTAGCAATTAGCTCATCAATGTTAGGTTTTAATGTCCGATAATTTCAATATTAATTCATTCTCAACGTCTCCAATAAATATTCCAAAGAATAAATTCCGAATGGATATATGATGGTTGATTGGTCAACACCAATTAGAGATATTAAATGCCAAACGTTCCCAAAAGCTGGTAAGCTACATTTTGAGGTAACCCCCTATCTCAGTGCCAAAAGTTAAGCACGGAGAGGAAATTGTTAATTTCCCGAAGCCAATCTAAATTTGAGAGGCTGCATTTCTCTGCAGAGGTAGATGGAAGTATGCAAATATGTTCTGTAACAGCCAATCATGGTTTCGTGTCGAGAAATATGCAAAAAAGGCAGTCGTATAAGAAGCCAGCATTGTGAAGGGTTAGAGGAGTTTCATGTAAGTGCTGATAAAAAGTGTTTAGAACTTTCGTACGATTAGTTTTCAAGACAGACATGTTTCTATGGCTTCCAGAAGACGAATGGCAGATAGTGAGCGTTGGCGTTCTGTGGGACGCCTTGAAGAAGGACAATCAATCACAGATTTTGCTCTTTTCTTCGGCGTTCATCATTCCGTCATTTAACGATTATGGAAACAATTCCAAACAAGCCAAACAGTTGTCCAAAGCAACCGGCCGGTCGCCCATGGGTTACGAGACCGCTGAAGATCGCTGTTTTAGACCGCTGAAGAATATGTTGCTGTTTTAGCCAAGCGGAATCGAAAAGCGACCTCCACACGTGTGACATCTATGGTTGCAGCGTCCATTGGTAAGACGATATCTGCCACTACTGTTCGCCGAAGGCTACACATGAATGGACTGTACGCCCGGGTACCAGTTTTTGTTCCTCTATCCGTCCAATCCAGAGGGGCACGATTAAAGTGGTGTCGGCAACATGTGAATTGGACTGTCTGATTGGGCCAACATTATGTTCATGGATGAGTCGAGATTTGCCCTGGAGCCAGATGACAAGCGTGTAAGGGTCTGGAGAGAACAAGGCACAAGCAATCTGTCCCAGAACATCATCGAGCATCACGCATTCCGAAGTGGAAGCATCATGGTGTGTGCAGGGATTTCGTTGGGATATCGCACCGACCTGCATGTCTATAGACGGGGTTCTGTGACGGCTGTCCGGTATCGGGATGAAGTCCTAGAACCCACTGCGAGATTGTACGCTGCAGCAGTTGGTCCTGCTTTCGTTTTAATGGATGATAATGCGCGTCCCCATCGAGCCAACCTGGAGGGTGAGGGGATTGCGCGTATGGATTGGCCGGCGTACTCGCCCGACCTTAATCCCATTGAAAATCTTTGGGATGCCCTCGGCCGTGCTGTGTCTGCGCGTGCTGTGACGTGTTTCCTCAGTCACTCTCACAGAGTTGCTAACAGCTCTACATGAGGAATGGCGATTACTTGACTCTGGGGTGGTTGATCACCTCATGGAAAGCATGGTCACACGCTGTAAACTTTGTATGAGGATGAGGGGTGGTCACATACCCTATTAATGTCGGTTTTCTTTGTTTGGGATTTAAACATCATTTTGTTAATGACTCCAATATGACTTCATCTTATAATTTATGAAAATTCAATATTGTTTTCATCATTGTAATTCTTTGTTTTGTTTCATGCATAAACATATTTGCTACTTTCCTGCCGCATTTCGTGTCAATCAAAGCTGTACTTGACGATTTTTTCGCATTTTAACGCTTTGTGCTTAACTTTTGGCAGTGAGTGTATATTATGCGAGATCATTTGGACAGCAGAAGTTAAATCTTCGCAGCCACCTGGTTTGTATGTTTGTTTACACTAAAAATCAAAGGTACAAATGAAACCAACCTACTCTTCTCATTAGGTTTTATCTACCAAAACTACAACTATGTCATTGGGTTTTTATGGCACAAAGGCCATATTTAGCCATACTGCGCCAGACACAAGACATGCAATATCAAGTAATAGACATACATACAATGAGATAAATACAGCCAGTGAGGAATCGAACCTGCGCCGCCTACAACTCAGGGGGGGGGTATTTCAATTAACGTCACACTGGAGCAACACAACGGGCTATTGGTGACGGTCCGGGATCAATCCCAAAGGGAAAGATCCGAGGACAACACCACGTAATTTTGAACCACGGTCAGATGACGAGGCAACACCTGAGCTGGCACCCCACTCTCCAAACTTCCACACCACGCCAACGTGAGGACATTTGAGGCCACGACAGATTTAACGTGCACCAGCCCCCTTTGTACACGACGGTGTTTGGCTGGATTCGAACTCGCAACCCTTCGGTTGCTAGTCCGTTGCTCTTCCAATCGGGCCACCGCAGCCCCCTACAACTCAGGTTGCTAGAGCAGTGGGCACACCCACTGAGCCATGCTAAATGTGAGTAAAGTTCCGTGAGTCATAAAGTATTTAATCCAGCGTTTTAGATTAATTCAAAAACGAGTTCTCGGGAATAAAAAACACTTCCTCAGAACTAAAATAGAATCAATGAATATAAGAACCCATAACAAAATATCCCACTTGATTGGACTAAGCAAACTAAAAATGTGAACTTTTGATATTTTGCTACAAATCAAAACCGTGAAATTGGAATCTTTGATGACGCCCACGAATCCAATTTATTTTTAATCATGGAAATCTATTTCTGAGAGATCACGAGATAAAAAAAATAATTCCGGGTAACTTGATGACCAACTTATTAAAATGAAGACCAACTTATGAAATGAACAGGACTGGTTTTTTTAATTAGAGATCAATCCTTGTACATTTCAAATGTCATTAATTATCACGTCGTTTGATCCTTATAATAAGGGTGCGAAGTATTTGGGGTCTTTAAATCGTGTCCGCCGAGATGGGTAAGAGCCACGTGATCATGATTCTTCAGGTGGGTTTAATTAAAAGGGTTGTTCGTTCTGAAAAGAACGGAAAGAATTCCATTGTTTCTTTTAATTTCAAATGTATGCGAAATGTGAGCTTACGGAAATGAAAGCTTTCGTACTTAATGCTTAGCAAGATGTGTGAAAGACAGTGCAACTTTGTCTAAAAGCACTTCAGTGGAGAAACGGTACATTGTTATTCATGCTGTTATACTGCAAATTAATTTATCACGAAACTTCTCTAGAATTTGGACCGCCGTAGCCCGGTTGGAAGAGTAACTGGCTAGCAACCGGAGGGTTGCGAGTTCGAATCCAACCAAAGACCGTCGTGTATAAAGGGGGCTGGTGCACGTTAAATCCGTCGTGGCCTCAAATGTCCTCCCGTTGGCGTGGTGTGGAAGTTTGGAGAGTGGGGGTGCCAGCTCAGATGTGACCTCGTCATCTGACCGAGGTTCAAAATTACGTGGTGTCCTCGATCTTTCCCTTTGGGATTGATCCTGGACCATCGCCAATAGCCAGTTGTGTTGCTCCTTTGCGACGTTAATTAAAATGCTACCTACCTCTCTAGAATTTAATAGTAGTGGCTGAATTCAAAAGGTGATACATCAAATTGATAATTTGCCAATTCCGTGAGGGGGGGGTATTTCAATTAACGTCACACTGGAGCAACACAACGGGCTATTGGTGACGGTCCGGGATCAATCCCAAAGGGAATGATCCGAGGACAACACCACGTAATTTTGAACCACGGTCAGATGACGAGGCACCACCTGAGCTGGCACCCCACTCTCCAAACTTCCACACCACGCCAACGTGAGGACATTTGAGGCCACGACAGATTTAACGTGCACCAGCCCCCTTTGTACACGACGGTGTTTTGGCTGGATTCGAACTCGCAACCCTTCGGTTGCAAGTCCGTTACTCTTCCAACCGGGCCACCGCGGCCCCTGCCAATTTCGTGAGACTGAGCTGTGTTAAGATCTCGGGTGTACTTCCGCATGCAATGATTGTGACCTTTGACTGTCCTGTATTATGCGAAAATACACTGCACTACATTCTATTGTACTGTAAGTTAATTTATTACAATAGTCCATAACTGAGCAGTGGCTGAATTCCAAAGGTGATGTACGTCTAACTGATAGTCTGCTAATTGCGTGAGATTATGTGAGAGCCGCTTTAAGATCAATGGTGATTGGGACCTTTCATTGTCCTCTGTTGCTTTTTGCAGCAGAGTGTGAATCGCCGTGTAATGTGAAAACTAAGCTGCAACGAAGAGTGAAGCTGGAATAGAAGCAATATCTGTTATAACAATGCTTAAGACAGTTGTTGGAAGTTATATGCTTTGAAATTGGAAATTCATCTTATCATCGCGGACCATCCATGCAAATGCGTGCCAATTGTTGCGAGCGTCATCTGGTACTTGTCAGAAGCGTCACCAGGCCTGTTTTCGAAGGTGCGCGTGTTTGCATCCCGTCTACCAGTCACCAATTCAGCAAGATGTGTGAAAGACCGTAAAACTTTGTCTACCCAAAAATACTTCATGGCGGAGAAATGTTACATTGCCATATATGCTAGTGAAAGTTAATTTTTGTAGTGGTGGATAAATTCACAGTAAATGTATTGATTAATTAAATCTTAGAAGCACACTTTAAGTGTAAGGATCTTTATATTAATATGAATAATGTGGAATTTTTTATGCAAATAAACAGTTGAAAATGTTTATCAAAGTAGTTGTTTCCAGTCCCTGTGGTACCACAGCAAAACTTGAACGTATACATCAAACGCACGATAAAAAACCGTTCATTTTTTACAAAAACACGAGTCGTGTTTAGTTGTATCATATCTGATTTAAAGGTATGTAGTTGAATTAATGTCGCACTGGAACAACACAACGGGGCTGTTGGCGATAGTGCGGGATCAGTCCCGAAGTCCAGGATCGGAGGACATCTAATTTTGAAACACGATCAGATGACGATGTCAATACCTGTGCTGGCACCTTACCAAACTTTCACACTGCTCCACCGTGAGGACATTTGAGGCCACTTCAGATTTAAAGTGGCCTCATTGCCACTTCAGATTTAAAGTGTACCACCCGCCATGTCCACGACGATCTTTGGTTGTATCAAGTTTCGAACTCGCATCAGTCCGGTGGGCAGCGGTGGGGTTGGAAGAGCAATGCCTTAGTAAAAGGAGGGTTGCTATTTCGAAACTCGATGCAACCAAAGACCGTCGTGTACATGGGGTGGTACACTTTAAATCTGTAGTGGCCGGCCTCAAATGTCCTAGCGGTGGAGCGGTGTGAAAGTTTAGAGAGTGGTGTTCCAGCTTAGATGCGTTGTTCTCGTCATCTGACCATGGTTCAAAATTACGAGGCGTTGTCCTTGAATCTTTCCCTTCTGGATTGATCCCGGACCGTCGCCAATAACCCATTGTGTTGCTCCAGTGCGACTCTACCAACTAGACATCTGCCCTGATTTAAAGAAAGTCATGAGTTTATTCAAAGAAACAGAAGTCCTACCCTTACCTACACTATGGACCCGTTCCAAGATGGATTACTCCGTCTCTGCAGATTTGCATTCCAAGTACTTAATGTTTATCTCGCGCAAATATTCTATAGTCTGACTCCCGCGAGAAGGGAGTGGAGTCGCCTGGTCTTGAACGAGTCTATTCTTTAAATTAGGTGATAGGGTTGGAACGTAAACAAAGAGCTTCCACAACAAACGTCTTTATCGCGGATTCTAGTTCAACGCTCGGTGCCAGAAGCGATAGCAGTGATAATGATTTAGCCTGACGTGATTGGCGATCATGGCAAAACCATGAGTGGTGATCACGTCGCCAATCATGGTTTTGCCATGATCGCCAATCACATTTTTGTGACTGATTCCAAAATACATGGAATAGTAGAATGTTAAGTCGTCTGTCATAAAAGTGTGCAGCAATTCTTGGCTTCAAGGGTGTATCTAGGATCTCGATTTGGAGGGGCTACATTTTTAATGTAAGTGTTTATTTAAGGGAGGTGATTTTTAAATTCTTTGGAATATAGCATAATTTTAGAGTATGTTACATAGGGACTAGTCTTAGTGCATGTTCCCAAGAGACTGGATTTAGAGTGTGTGTTTGTGTTTGTTGAAGCAACAAAGAATTCTTTTATGGGAATTATTTATTGAATGCAAAAACAATCATCCAACCCATTTGGTTAACACGATAATAAATTAAGAAAAAGATGCGGTCTATCCGACCAAACTCTCGAAAACAGAGACGAACTCAGAAGAGTACGGAAGAATAGTTCAGACAGTAAGATAATGCATATATATATATATATATATATATATATATATATATATAAATATAAAATAGGATGTTTGTATGTGTGTATGTATGTGTGTATATTTTCTATACAAATCTACACCGTTTGACCAATCCACACCAAATTTGGTACACTTATACTTTAGAACACTGCGGTCAGCATAGGCTAACTCTTAACCCCGTTCTATTGGCCCTGGGGGGGGCTAAAAACTATTCGAAATCGCAATAGAAATAACATTGAGCATAGATTGATTGCTTTAACCAGCGATGGTTGCTTTACCACTGTTGATCGAAAAACAATTTTTTCCGAAACAAATTAAATGACAGTATTTATGTTTGAACTGAATTTTTAGTTCTTCCCATGATGTAAATAAATTATAGATATTTTATTGATGAAGGGGGGAAAGAATATATTTTAAAATTTTTATGTTTGCAAGGAAATTCAAGGAAAGGTTTTCAGGAGTTCAAGGATTATTTTCAAGGAAAGTTGGTGTATATTTCGACCAACTTCCCTTAAATAATTTATTGAATACGTAATGATTTGTAGAATTCTGTTTCACAAGGCTTTTTAGGTAAGGCGTGTAACTTATTTTAAAATGTCCGGAATAGATACATGTGAATCCTCCGTTGAAAGCAGTGATTTTCTTTCTGAAAAATTCTGTAAAATCGACCTCTTCTGCTTTTTGAAAATTTTTTATCTATTCAGTTTAATTTGTCTACACCGATTACATTTATTTTTAACCCAAGCACCGTTATTCCGAAAAGCACAAACGAAAAACTCATTGATCATAAAGCGTAATTTTGCTACTCGGTATCTGGCAGCACCAGAATTAATGTTTACTTTTTTATAAAACTTTGTAGAACTTTCTAGAAAGTTGGGGAAACGGAAACTTCCTTGGACTCATGGTGGAGAACATTCCAGCACCCACTCGATTCTTAGCTGGCCGTATTTAAAGGAAGCTAACTCGGTAAGTCTTCCAGTTTATCATCTTTCAGTGAATCTGGGAGTTTTATTTCGCTCTTTTAATTGTATAAGTGTTTCCTACTTTATTCGACAGTGATAGTGTACATTTTGGATTTATATTTCTAAACGGATACGGATGTAAGTACTACATAATTTTATATTCGTTTTTTTTCAGCTTTTTATTGTATTCTATAATAGATTTCATTGCTCAGTGAGAGTGTGCCTTTTGCTTAATTTTTTAAATAAGTTTAATGGGATCTGAATTAATGCTTTTTTTTACACCAGAATAAAAGTTTGTTTTTTAGTATGATTTAAAATTCTGTGTTTGAGTATTTTGATTGACAACTTTTAAGTAAGGCATTAATATTTTTTATTTGTGTTAAAAGTTTGATATTCCTAAACTGGTGTAAGTACTTCGCAATTTTAAATTTGTTTTACCATTCGGTTTATATTAGCTTTTTATTTTTATTGTATTCTGTAATAGATTTCATTGCTCAATGAGTGTGTGCCTTTTGCTTACTTTATGAAATATCATTTCTTTGTATTCTTTTACAGATTTCTTTGCTATAGCAATGCCTCCAAGGAAGCGGAAGGCGATCGGCCAAGTGCTGTCCACGGCTAAGATGATGAAAGATGAGCATAGTCAAGAAACTTCCGAGGAGAGGAATAGAAGACTTGCGATTGCGAGAGAGCTACAACATCTAGAGCAACAGAGACGGCACAGCAGCGTGAGGCCCGACTACAGGATATGAAAGAGAGCTACTATATCTAGAGCAACAGACGGCACAGCAGCGTGAGGCCCGACTTCAGGATAAGAGGGATAATGCTACTACATTTAGAGCAACGGAGACGGCACAGCAGTGTGAGGCCCGACTACAGGATAAGAGAGATAGAGCCAAACGATCACGGACTGCGCACCATTTTAGCTTAGCATTGGAAGAATTCCACTACGATTCACATTAAGACTACTCGCTGCATGCAAGTGTTACCATCGGGAAAATGGAAATGATTTATTGTTACTGTCAAGCCAAAAAGTTTAAATCATAGTCTACTGGTATTTGCTGTAAAAATGGAAAAGTTAAACTCTGCCAACTGGAACCACCACCACAAGAACTTTTAACTTACACATCAGGAGATACGTCAGAGTCGAAGCATTTTCTTAGTAACATCGGAAAATACAACTCATGTTTCCAAATGACATCATTCGGTGCCACATCAGTTGTTGGACAGCCCGGATTTCCGTCGACATTCAAGGTGCAAGGGCAGATTTGCTATAGAGCGGGATCGTTGCTTCCGCTGCCAGAACAACCACCAAAATTTCTACAACTATATTTTATTCAAAACGAACAAATGAAAACTGATCAGAGGTGCGCCTACATCTCGGGAACAAGACGTCAGATTGTGTTAAACTTACAGAGTATATTTCATGAGCACGATAATCTTATGAAAACGTTCGAAACAGCATTGGAACGTATGCCAACAAATGAATATAAAGTAGTCATAAGAGCAGACCGAAGACCAGCAGGCGAACATGAGCGGCGCTTTGACTCTCCTCAAGCAGATCAAGTTGAGGTGGTGATATCAGGAGATGAGTTTCATCAATGGGATATCGTTATTCAACGACGAGGTGAATCATTGCAGCATATTTCGGAAACACATCGATCTTATGATGCTCTGCAGTACCCAGTGATATTCCCCCATGGTGAAGATGGATATCATTTTAATCTGAGGCAGATCAACCCAAGAACAGGTAAAACAACCAGCAAGAAAGTTTCAGCGATGGATTTCTATGCGTACTGATCAGAGGTGGATTAATTATTAAAATGATTCTGATTAATGGTTCGAGATACTGAGCAGAATCACGTATTGAACTACAGGCAATTGTTTCAGCAGTTCATCGTCGATATGTACGCTAAAGTCGAGAGTGAGCATCTCCTTTACATTCGTCTAAATCAACGTAAACTGAGAGTTGATATATTCACCTGAGAGATGCTGTGGCAAATGACGGGAACGTTGAAAACCTCGGTGCCTTAGTCGTACTACCAGCTACATTTACAGGCAGTCCCAGACACATGCACGAATACACGCAAGATGCTATGACGTACGTGAGGACGTAAGGGAGACCAGACGTATTTATCACCTTCACCTGCAATCTGACTTGGATGGAGATCAAGGAGGTTCTTACCAATGGTCAATTACCCAGTGAGCGCCACGACTTGATTGCGAGAGTATTTGCTCATCTTTCGTTTTTTAGAATTCTGCATTTTTTGGTCGGAATTTCGTTTCTGTTTGTCTTTATGTCTTAATCCTTTGCATATTGCAATATATTCAGGAATTAAATGTATATATTTGCGTCCGAAGTATATTGTAGGAGCTATGAAAAAGTTAAAACGTATTTTCCGTACAACTTAAATGATTGCATTTTTCTGTGAAAGAAAAGTGCTTATTCTAATTCACTTTTCAAGCAACATTTAACCATTTCAACCCGAGCAACGCCGGGTAATTCAGCTAGTATATATATATATATATATATATATATATATATATATATATATATATATATATATATATATATATATGTATATATTTATATATATATGTATATATATATATATATATGTATATATATATATATATGTATATATATATATATGTATATATATATATGTATATATATATATATATATATATATATATATATATGTATATATATATATATATATGTATATATATATATATATGTATATATATATATATATGTATATATATATATATGTATATATATATATGTATATATATATATATATATATATATATATATATATATATATATATATATATATATATATATACGTTCACAATCGCCACAGCCAATAGGAACCGGTGGAAGGAAAATTGTCTGGAAAAGAATGACACCACACGGCACAAACTACTAATGCATATTAGGCTGAAACCGACCGACCCTGTTTAATAGAAACCGACAGTGTGTTGCCAAGAGAATAGTTTTAAAGTGACTAGAAGCTGTGTAGACGTTGAAAAGAGAACGTTTTAATGAACAATATTAAAATATTCACTTATTTTATCCAATCCTAGTGAATAAGAAATGGAGAAGCTATCAAATGAATTAAATACGAATGCTTTTATACAGTCTAGGATGGGCTTAAGCTCCTATAGCCTCCTCCGTAAGTGCTCCCTGCTTAATTTCAAAATGAAATTTGAAAATCAAGGTGTCCCAAAGAGACCCAACATGCGCCGCCTTCCCCATTGAAAATGCTGTCAGGATATTTCGCAAATTAAGAACAGATCAAGCTGGAACTGAACGTTTGGGCACAGCCGTCTAAATACAAGGCCTGCGCACTGATTCAAAATGGCGGCAGCTGAAGGCGGTTGTTTATCCAGTCCTTGCGAAAGCTTATAGTCAAAACAAACGGGTTTTTTTTCATGTAACACTGCTTTTTTAATCGTGCTTACGAATTAGCGTACATTTCTTTGCTTGAAATATTTGACACGATTTATATATTGCTACTTATCCTTTATTTTCATGTTTGAACATGCAGATAAGATAATTTTAATATTTAAATGCCACTTTTTTGGTGCTAGTTCAATTTTTATTTCATTTTTCTAAATAAGAAAACTTGCTCTTTAAAAAATTAAATAAGGTGCTAACTTTGCTTATATATATATATATCTGAACTCAAGTTATACATTTTTAAAACGTTATTCTAAGGAAACTTTAATATAAGCTTTTATTTAGTATGCAAGGGTGTCTCATGCCAGAATTTTTTTTGTTACTATAAAAGACACAAAATAAAACGCAATACTTAATGTGTAAATAACGTAAAAATAATTTTTATCACTCCTTTTCCTAAAACATTTGTATTAAACAAGCTTTAGAAAACTTTTAAAATCCTTAAATTATCAGGTCAACCAATAATAATCATTATAACACTGACAACTCATGAGACAATTATAACAAATTTATTGTGATCAGAACATATATAGATAACACTCACAATGAATAAATACCAGTAAACCCATGCGAAACTTTCACATTACAAACAATGTGTTTTAATGTAAACTGAGTATGTCAGAAGTGGGTAAAAAAATCCTATCCACTGATACCTTATTCAATGCTGTAGGCTTTGTATTAGTTGAGAAAAAGGGATGTTGATAACAGAAATAATATATAGGATAGATATAAACACTCGTATCCAAAATTTAAGCATGATTGAATGTTATTTTAATAGGAAAAGTAGATATTTGCTGATTCTTTCTGCCACTTTACTTTTAAAAAATCTCTGCAGAACATTAAAGAGCTTCAAACACTTGATATACATAATATACACTGAAGAGCAATTGAATTAGGGATAGCTGGCATTATGCAAATTTGGAACTGTGCGCAGGCCTGGAAGCGGCTTACAAATGACGTAAGCAGCTGTTTCACAAGATGAGTGCTGCTCACGGTATTAGTAATAGTCAAAGCAGTATGGGTAAGAGTGCGGATCTAAGCGCATTTGATCGTGGGCAAATAGTCGGGGTCCGACGAATTTGTCACTCCATCTTGGAAGTAGTGCAGACACTCTTCCGAGACAGATAAAAGTCGGTAGAGACTAAACCTTTCCTCCAAAGGATCCGTTAGGAATTTTCCCAATAAAACATTTTACATCTAATTTCTGCAATGTAAATGAGGTCAAACCATAAAGATCATTGCAAGTCTGTATAATGGCTTCAAATGTTCTTTTCGTTAAACCTTGATATACATGTCCCCTTGAAAGCAATTCCCACTTTTCTAACCAGGTTGAAATATCCCGTAAATAATTCAACTGTTCTCGACTTACAGAGGTAATTTTTTTAAAATCTTCATTTCGAAATCTGATATCTTTATTTGGAGATTTAACATTAACAATATTCCACCACCTAAGGATTATTTCAAGGAATTTAGCAGTTCCTTCAGTAGCAATACCACCTAACTCACCAAGGGCATTAATATTTTCATAACTAAAAATTTTACACACAAGGTTTACTTTTTGTCGTTCAATATTAGACGGGAATAAGACTTTATATCCAAGTTTTAACACCTTCTCCCCTTCTTCTCGATACATGGTTCTCAAGTGATTAAAATCAGCTTCTCTAATAATATCAAAGTTTTTTATGTCTGGATAATTAAAAATAAGACCTTTTCGGTTTAGCCAATTATTTCGAATGTTTTTAAAAATATGCAGTGTCGTACAGTAAAAAGAGCGGGAAGTCCTGACATGCAGGATTATATACTGAATTAAAACCATATAGATGCAATTTAAATTTAGTAAACATAGATTTGTTTACCTGATTATTGTCAGCAATAATGCTGATTGGTTTAACACCTAAATTATATAACTCACATAAAATGGTTTTTATTGTTGTATATAAAAAGTCCCCAGAATTAATACTGACTGGCAAAATTGCAATTACATCTTTATAGTTACCAAATGCAGAAGTTAAAAAAAACACCCGTGCTGTTTTAGCAAGGGTACCTGATTGTGTTATACAAGATCCAACTAATTTGCCACCCTTAAATGTCAACTCAGGAGAGATATAGATTTCATCCATTAATAAATTTACGTACTTTTCAATTGGGCTTAGATTGATTAATCTCTTTTCCAGATACTTATTTCGAACATTAAATGTTCCATAACAAACATTTAGCTTGGCAGCCATTTTTCTCAAGTTACTTGGATGGGGAAGAATTAACAACTTGGTTTTTCTAATTGCACGATAGCAAGTAGGTGAAATTAAGTACATTTTAAAAGATAATTGCAAAAGGTTGGAAGAATATCTGTATCTCTCTTTGGATAAATTTAAAAGTTGCAATTGCTCAATTAAAATATTTAAAATTGATAACTTTTCAGCACTTAATTTGGAACCATATTCATTAAGTAAGCATATAGCTTTTGCTAATTTATCATATTCAATATTCACAATAAATCTATTTCTGATTTTTCATTAATATGCTTAAAATGTATATTAATTTCTTCAACATCCAATTGTTCAGTTTTATAAAATACTTTAAATGATAGATCTGAAAATACTTTAAAACTAACTATAATTAAAGGTAAAAGAGAATTGCTTATCTTTAAAACAGTGATACAGTCCTTATTTGAAGTAAAAGTCCAATTTTCTTTTTGTGCTAAACAATACTTTACATAATCTTCAACTTCAGCACTGCATTTCAATCGCGAAGCTTCAAGTTCATCTTCATATGTTGATACACTTTTTTCTAGAACTGCTTGAAGAATATCGTCCTCTTTCTCATCTCGATATTTCTGTTTCTTTGCCAGTTGTATATTTAAATGTGGTGTTGCTTCATTAATGATATTTAGGAATGCCTCGGGTACCAAACAAGGTTTAGTACGTGGAATTAGGTGAATTCTGCCCATCCTTATCTTTCCATTTATCTTCAGTTACTAGAAAAATGTTTTATACACACGTGAATTTTTGGTGTGCACAAAATTCTCTCGATGGATCCGGTTGATCCATAACTTGCGCATATTTTCATTTGTCGGAAATCTGAAGCATGTAATGTAAGGTTGCTTGTAGTTGGATTTGCATCTGGGCACGCTGCATTTGAAAGGCATTCTATGAACCTAAAATCATTGAAAACAATATGTTCACACATTTGAGAAGATGCGTAGGATAAGAAAAAATCATACAATCAAACTCAATACGAACACAGCTAAAACGAGCAATCTATATATTAAATCTAGATATGCATTTAACTACATTAAGAGTTTCATATATTTTACAAGCTGCAAAGGAATGATCTTAGCTAATACGAGGGAAATTGTTGACCGTAGTACAAATTTTCATGCATCTATAGCTACATTATACCTGGCACAAGGACCATATTCGGTCATGCAGTGCCAGACACAATATCAAGTTAGACACACACAATGGAAGCTTTTTTCACTGGACATTTATTTAAAGTTAGGAAAATTAAATTCACATAGGGAAGACTGAAAATTTCATTTATTAAATATTGGAACATGAAGTTTATCACTAAAAAAATTACGGAAGCTAAGAAGTATAATGTGTTCTACGATTTTTGTTCCTTTCACGGATTTTGCCAGTAACGGCTATTATGATAAATTTTTACTTTTAGCCTTCTCGATTTAATCGCGTTACAATGTAGAATTGTTAAATATTATATTACTAATCATTATATAAAACACTATACTATAAAAAAATACTCCATACTATAAAATGGCCCATAAAAAAATTACATGATACCACAAGTCGATATACCGAATTTTAGCCCTATAATCCACAGCAAAAACTTCAATCTAAAATTAATATTATATATATTTATGAATAGCTTACTTACCAAAGAGGAAGATTTCCTGCGCTATTTAATCCACCGTATTTGCACAAAAGGTTCCTTGATTTGAAATCATACGAGACCGCAAACAGCACAGCTTCCTATGTAAAGAAGTCTTCGGAATTCCACGGAAAGAATCCGCCTGCAGTTGATCACGTGACCCTGTTTCCGGTAAAGAGCGCGCAGGCCAGTATTAAGATCGGCTGTGGTTTGGGTTTACATGACATCAGACTTATTGGTTGTCGTTTGTACTTCTGTGTTTGTTTTAGATATGTATACGTAAATCCACGACAAAACGCACAGAAAAGGGTCATTTTCGACCCGAACCCCTCCGATTGTTTTTAACAGATTTCCTGCCATATATAAGAAATTCTGAAAATTTCTAGCTTCCAACTTGCAATAGCTTTTTATGTAAATTAATCTTTTGTTTGAAAAATTGGGCAATTTTTCTACAAAATAAGCCCTTATTCAGTATGATTGGACAAATAGGGCCAGAGGTACAGGAGATTTAGTGAGTCTAAAATCATGAAAAATGGCCCAATTTTTCAAAACTAAAATTACTATGCATAAAAAAACTATTGCAAATTGGAAGCTAAAATCTTCAGAATTATTTACATGCCCTGGGTGACAAATTAGCGGCGTTTATAAAAGATCGGACATTGTCGGGTTGTGGACTGTGAGGTTTGACATAGAAATGACCCATATATTATTTATCGTTTATATTTTTGAGCAATATATGTATAAATTCACTATCGTTTGCTTAATTTTATATTTGACTTTATTTCGTTTTCATAGTGTGGCAATTACGTAAATTTAGGATTATAGCGTTAAAATTACAAAACTAGATACTGTAGAATGATGTAGATGTTTTGCGTGTTACACACACGTTCCCAATTAAATGCATTTCTTTTTAACCCATTTCTCTTCTTAATTTCCATCAATGTAAAAATCGGGTAGATGTTGAACCTTTCATGAGAACATTATTTTTAAATTCTTTGAAGTATTGTAGTAAGAATTGTTACATTGTGGAAATCTTACGTATCTTCGTAACAAATACAATGAAAATACCTACAACTTTTCAAACCTAGAAAACAGACTGATCATTAGCGTGGGACGAAAAACACTTATTTTTTGGAAATTGCTTATTCCTAGTGCGGGTAGGTAGGTATTTTAATTAACGTCACACTTATTCCTAGTGGAAAATTTGGCTAATGTGTCGAAAGGATCTTACGAAACGTTTCAGTAATATACATAAATATCCAGCCGGGTCCCTGTGGCCTTGAAAAAATTTAAAACTATTAACCCTCCAAGGGGTTTCGACGAGAAATCTCGTCCGTTACGATCTGACCGATTGGACTAATGGCGAGATATCTCGTCATCAAGGTATTGCCGAATTTTGGATGATGATGAGATCAAGATCTGGTCAGTTCTCTTCTAATGGCGAGATATCTCGTCCATCAAGATGTGGTCAATATTTTTCTAATGACAAGATAAGGGTTAAGAAACAGTATTTTAAGATATAATTAAAAAAACTGATATTTTATTAGTAATAGGTAGGTGTTTTAATTATCGTCGCTCAGGAGCAACACAACGGGCTATTGGCGACGGTCTGGGATCAAACCCTAAAGGAAAGATTCGAGGACAACGTCACGCAATTTTGATGTTGTCTGGTTAGATGACGAGGTCACATCTGAGCTGGCACCCCACTCTCCAAACTTCCACACCACGCCAACGGGAGGACATTTGAGGCCACGACGGATTTAACGTGCACCAGCTCCCTTTGTACACGAGTCTTTGGTTGGATTCGAGCTCGCAACCCTCCGGTTGCTCGCCCGTTACTCTTCCAACAGGGCTACCGCGGCCTTACTAGTAATAGGACGAAGACTTTCAGAGAGAAATACATAAATATCCAGCCTGGTCTCTTTGACCTTGAAGAAATAGAAAATCATAAGGAAAACGGCGCTTTAGAAATTGTTTTTAAAAATCGATGTTTTATAAGTAATGGTTTGTAATAGTTGAAAACAGTGACTAACTTTTGTATTGTAATGAGCAGTGCTCAGTGGAGAGTTTTGTATTGTAGTGAGCAGTGCTCATTACAATACAAAACTCTCTCCCTCGTTAAGGAATACTTTGCCATGATAGATGCTGTATCCCCATGTGGTGGGGTTGCCTGGACAACAGTACAAATGCAGCATGCTTGCGTTTCTATTTAAGAGGAGAAATTTCAAGATATACATCATTTATCACTCGATTCAAAACTCTTTGACTCGTATATCTCTGATCACCTTCCTTTGCAGTCATAACTGCACGCTTCAAGTAGTTAATTCACGTCATTAAAATGCAATAAATATGCAATTAAAAGGTTTGCAATTAATAAGGATTTGCTCAGAATACATGCCTGATTATATGTTGAGTACCGTTAAATAATTCGTCCCTATAACGCTTGAATAAATACATGGTAACTATATACCAACCGCATGAAATCGAATATGTTAAATCTAAACTAACCAAATAAACGAATATGGTAAACATGAACTAATAAATAAAGGAATATGGTAAATAAAAGCTAACCAAATAGTATAAGAATATGGTAAATATAAATTAGCGATATAAAACAAATATGGTAAACATAAAATAATCATATTAACTAATATGATAAACCTAAACTAACCATATAAACGCATGTGGTAAATATAAGCTAACCAAATAAGCGAATATAGTAAATTAACTAACCATAAAAATGAATATGGTAGATATAAATTAACCCCATAAAACAAATAAGCTAAATGTAAACTAATCATAAAAGCAAATATGGTAATGATAACCTATTTATATGAAGTTATGAATATTAGTAGCTTTATAATATGGTTGTGTGTGTGGTTGATTGGTTTTAATGGCTCAAGCGCCATATTTGGCCATGCTGCGCTTAACACGACAAAGCCAAGTAATGAACATATACACACACAAGAAAAGCTTAAACGAAAGTTAATTAGAAAATTCTACTTGGAAAATAAATAAAAGGGATTTTTGTGTGGTATATTTAATAGCTCGAAAAATATAAAAAATTTTGATCAGATGGTTATTTCAGAAAATTTAATTATTCATTTAATACTAAAGCTATGAATTTCAACCACTCTGACTCAAAAATTTGACTGAAATAAATATATTTTATTTGAATTATAACTCTTTTAATCCAGAAAAGCAGAATTGAAAATTAAAAAGCAGATGTTACTTAGAAATTGATTTGAAATAAAATTTAATATGATGACGGACCCTTATGAAATTGAAATGGATAATAATAATTCATACTAGACATTCCAAGTCCCTTCTGACACTAGTTTTCTTTGTGACTCCAGGGACAGAATAACAAAATGTGTTCGTTGCTTTTTGATCGACTTCATCTGTCAAAGAAACATGCTCTCTTCAGTATATCAAAATGACATTATTTTGAGAATGGCGACTCTTTTTCATGACGCAATTCCCTGAGGTTTTTGGACTATAAAGCAACAAGTTACCGCGAAAGAAACGTACTCTAGAAATCCAAGATATTAATACTCTATAGATCCCTCAGAAGTCCACAGTTCTGTACCAGACTGAGAAGCTCATATATAAAATCTTACAACACAATAAGAATTCGTGATTATGGTGCTAGCTGTCACAGATATCAATAAATTATGTCATTTAATCCTCTGAGAGGTTCGCACGCATAATTCCACCTTGCGACCTGTAGTCTTCCATGTATAACTTCTAATCAATTTGGACCTTCTTCACCAATAGAATCTTTTCAAAGGATTCTAATCTGCAGAATGGGTCAATAGATAGAATTGTTCCACAGGATTCTATTCCAAGGAAAGGACCAATGGAATTTTTCTAAAGGATTTTTTTCCCAAGAAAGGTCCAATAGAATTTTTTTTAAGATTCTATTCTACAGGTAGGTATTTTAACGTCGCACTGGAGCTATTGACGACGGTCCGGGATCAAAACCGAAGGGAACTATTTGAGGACAACACCATGTAATTTTGAACCTCGGTCAGATGACGAGGTCACACCTGAGCTGGAACCCCACTCTCCAAACTTCCACACCACGCCCACGGAATGACGCTTGAAGTCACGACAGATTTAACGTGCACCAGCCCCTTTGTACACGACTGTCTTTGGTTGGATTCGAACTCGCAATCCTCTGATTGCTAGTACGTTACTCTTCCAACCGTGTTACCACGGGCCCTCTATTCTACAGAATGAGCCAATAGAATCGATCGAAAGGATTCTATTCTAAGAAAAGATCAATAGAATCTTTCTAGAGGTTGAAAGAATCCACACACACATGGATTCTTTAAACCAACAGGTATGGTTATTTAGTCATTAAGCGTGTTGGGTAAAAGCAATTCTACCATTCTCGGAAATATCGCAACCCTAAGAAGGTTAAAGTATGCATGGAAAGCAGTTTTTGGAAATGGGAGAAAATAATACGGTACCAAATAGGACAAATTTACAATCCTATCACTTGTGCTATTCTTTTGCATAATGACAATTGTTATTTTAGTTCAAAATATTAGTTTAATAGACGCGATCTTTTTTATATAAGTGCTCTTAACACACTACTAATGTATATCATTATCAATTTCTTTTCTTAGACAATTGCTCTTTCAGTCGTTTTTGCAACATCCCTAACTTTTTAAGCGGTTTACAAAGAAACAATCTCCTCTTTTAAAAGCTGTTTACATTTAATTTTTATATTGTTTAAACTTAGGAATCATAGAAACTATGCTTTCTATAAGTGCTTAAGTAGAATGGAATATATTACCTAGTAGACTCACCCATAGCATCTGCACTAGTTTCTGAATTGTTTGTCTATAGATGGCACAAAAAGACTCGGGATTGTGTGTGCGTGCGTGTGCGTGTGTGTGTGTGTAAGCATTTAGGTCTATACATATAAAGCAGAGTTAGCATCTGTTCTCTATACAAATTTACACCGTTTGGCGTTGGTACACTTATTCTTCGGAACCCCGCAGGTAACATAGGCTATATATTAAACCTCTTTCTGTTTGTCCTGGGTCTGCCTGCAGAGGGGACTAAAAACAATTTGAAATCCCCATAGGAATAACATTGAGTATTTTTACAATCACTGTCAGACCAATTCACACCAAATTTGGTACTTTCATTCTTTAGAATCCTGCTGGAAACAGGCTATATATTAACCCTGTTCGATTTGTCCTGGATCTGTAGAGGGGGCTAAAAACAATTCCATATCCCCATAGGAATAACATTGAGTAACATTACGATGAATTACAAACAATTCGACCCGAGGAACGCCGGGTAATTCAGCTAGTCTATAATAAAGTTCATCAACGTTTAATATTTCCTACTGGTGTTAATTCGCTTTTCTAATAAATTTATCGCAAAAAGTGCGCATCATAGTCGTATTATCACAATTAGCTTCTTAACGTTCACTTCCATTCACTTGTGCAAAGACGATTTAGTACTTTTTGACACCTCAATCTATTTTCGCGTTCGTTGACTTTTCTATTGATTATTTATATCATCCATAATTCCCATTGCCTTCTGTCAGCAAACTGCTGAGGGGTATCATAAGAGTGGCAAACTTTTCCAAATAGTTGTAGCTACATATATTATGCAATTCCATAGCTCAAATCAAACACAAACTAGGCGGTAAAACAGGAAAATAAATCTGGCAGGTGGTTGGATTTAAATTGTTTCCATCCATTAGTTGCCATTTTCTAATATACAAGTAATGTCTATTTCTGTTTCGGGCCGCGGTGGCCCGGTTGGAAGAGTAACGAACTAGCAACAGAAGGGTTGCGAGTTCGAATCCAGCCAAACACCGTCGTGTACAAAGGGGGCTGGTGCACGTTAAATCTGTCGTGGCCTCAAATGTCCTCACGTTGGCGTGGTGTGGAAGTTTGGAGAGTGGGGTGCCAGCTCAGGTGTTGCCTCGTCATCTGACCATGGTTCAAAATTACGTGGTGTTGTCCTCGGATCTTTCCCTTTGGGATTGATCCCGGACCGTCACCAATAGCCCATTGTGTTGCTCCAGTGTGACGTTAATTGAAATACCCCCCACCCCTATTTCTGTTTCATGTACATTAGTGAAACAGCCAACAGAACAACTTCCAAATGGTTTCGGGCCGAGGTAAGCGGAGGGTTGCGAGTTCGAATCCAACCAAAGACCGTCGTGTACAAAGAGGGCTGGTGCACGTTAAATCTATCGTGGAACCAAATATCTTCGCGTTGGAGTGGTGTGGAAGTTTGGAGAGTGGGGTGCCAGCTCAGGTGTGACCTCGTCATCTGACCGTGGTTCAAAATTACATAGTGTTGTCCTCGGATCTTTCCTTAGGGACTGATCCCGGGCCGTCGCCAATAGCCCATCGTGTTGCTCCATTGCGACTTTAATTAAAAGTACCTACCTGCCAAGTGGTTTCGACGAGAAATCTCCTTCATTACGATCTGAACAATTTTGCTTATGATGAGATATGCAATCAAGATATTGCCGATTGTTTTATGATGACGAGATCAAGATCTGATCTGTTTTCTTCTTATGATGAGATATCTCGTCCATCAAGATCTTCTAATGGTTTTGAAATGACGAGATATCTCGTCATGACACCCACCAGGAGGTTTAACTTGATTTAGGTAACCATGAACCATTCCGTAGCATGTAGCAGGTGTTTGATTAAAGAATATCTGCCACTATATCTATTAAAGAATTTCGCCGTAGCATCAGAGAGAGAGAGATTAATGTCCAACCTCTAGCAATGACAAAGATAAATTAAGCCTATCTCTAAACTGCATGCAAGAAGTATTTTAATAACAGCTACAGTTTCACATATATGTTCTCACAAGGCAGCTTGTTTGATTGATTTGTGTGAGCTCATGGCCGATCTCTAACACAATGCTTACACTGGATGGGGAGTCTCCGCAAACAAATGGGTCACGTAATTAAGATCGATGCATCGTCTTGGTACCATATGCGAGTCTTGTACCCATATCCGCCCATGGGTGAGGGCAAAGATAACTTAATTCAGAGGCCTACGAAGCGTAATCGTTGACACCAAAATGCGAAAATCAGGCAGAAGCCTGAAAATCAAAGTCCAGGAAGGTACAGCAAACAGGAATTTAATTAAAATTGTAAAACTGATAATCTGAGTGGGATTTTCGGTGAAAAAAAACGGTCTTCTGCCGTCCAAATGCTCTCCCGTGTACATGGTGGCTGGTGCACGTTAAATCTGTCGCGGACCCAAATGTCCTCACATTGATGCGGGGTGCCAGCTCAGGTGTTGACCTCGTCATCTGACCGTGGTTCAAAATTACGAGGCATTGTCCTCGGATATTGCTCTTCGGGATTGATCTCGGATCGTCGCCAACAGCATATTGTGTTGCTCCAGTGCGACATTAATTAAATACCTACTTACCAAATACTCTCGCGGGATATTTATCGGGATTACCTTAAAATGTAGTTTATCACCATTTTGGCGCTACGTTTGGCGTTTAATCTAATTTTGAGTTCACCAATCAACTATCATACATCAATACGGAATTTTCATTGGTGTAGTGCTGAAATCGTATTCAAAGAACAAGTGAAGTGACGCACACGTTCCGCTACAAAAATACTACCGCCACCTACATTCAAATTGCGGAAAATGTCTACCATAGTTGCTGTTTTGGTCTATATCTACGAGAAATTTTGTTATTGTTGTATCGAATTCCTATTGGTCTAGCACATTCTGGATCAAGTCCATGAAACCACTCTTTAAAAAGCCCAAACCCATCAAGGGCCGCTGTAGCCCTGTTGGAAGAGTAAGAGATTAGCAACCCGAGAGTTGCAAGTTCGAGTCCAATCAAAGACCGTCCTTTACAAAGGGGGCTGGTGTGGAAGTTCGAAGAGTGGGCCTCGTCATCGGACCGTGGTGCAAAATTACGTGGTGTTGTCCTCGATCTTTCCCTTCGGGTTTGATCCCGGTCCGTCGCCAATCGCCCGTTATGTTGCTCCAGAGCGACGTTAATTAAAATACCTACCTACCAAACCCATCAAAGGATCCTCGAAAAAGTCATGGGAATCCAATCAAACAGACGAAAGCATGTGATCCGGGGAAGACTGCGAGTTCGTGTATTTGGGACAAACATGGAAACTTTTATGTCTGTTGAAATTTGAGAATGTTATTATGTCTACTTCTGAATCTCGACAAAGGAGTATGTTATTTTCGATCGAATAACACCTCCAAAGCATAGCCTGGGCGAGTTCCCCTACACCATCATGAATACGAGTTCTTCATGTAATATTACTGCAGATCTTGGACTTCGTGAAAATTTTGTGGGGCGTTTATTGGTTCTGAAGGCAAATCCTATAAGCACCTTCAGCAAAAGCAAGCATGAACGCAAATTACGTATAGCATCTACGATTATTCAAGTTCAAATCATTCAAGTGCATTGATTCAAACAATGACTTTCGGCTTCACTAAAATCACGCGAGTCCGTAAATTCATATTTTACAGAAATTTGTGTGAGGGGACAGAAAAACAAAAGCAAAGTCGACTTATCAACATACATCTTACAACAAAGTTGATTTAGCAATAAATTCACAATGTGCACTATAAGGACAAAAGTATTTGGACACTGCAGAAAATCGGAGGATCCATCTTAGTGTGGGGTTGTTTTTCCTGGTTAGGACTCGGCCCATTGCTTTATGTACCTGGTACCATGAACGCTGACGTGTACTTCGACGTTCTGGATAATTCGGCTTTGCCTACACTATGGTAATACTACGGCGATGATGGTTGTTTCTTCCAACAGGATCGAACTCCATGTCATACTGCAAAACGTGTGCTGGACTGATTTCCTGAAAATGAAGTTAATTTGCTTGACTGGCCTGCTCAGAGCCCCGATCTCAATCCGATCGAGCACTTGTGAAAAGTATGCCTCGACGTGTTGCAGCTGTAATACAAGTTAAATTAGGGCCTACCCGTCACTAAATAGAATAATAAAGCTCTTTTTCTGAAAAATATGCCGTGTCCAAATACTTTTGTCCATATAGTGTATAACAACAGTCCAATGTTCACCACGATCGTAACTGCTTAAGAAATGAAACCAGGTAGGTGGTTACGCTGAATCAAAGTCGCACTGTAACAACACAAGGGGCTATTGGCGACGGTCAGGGATCAATCCCGAAGGAAAGATCCGAGGACAACACCTCGTCATTTTGAACCACGGTCAGATGACGAAGTCAACATCTGAGCTGGCACCCCACTTTTCAAACTTCCACACCACGCCAACGTGAGGATATTAGAGGCCACGAGATATTTAACGTGAACCAGCCCCCACGTACACTATTGTCTTTGGTTGGATCGATTTTCGAACTCGCAAACCTCCGGTTGCTAATCCGCAACTCTTCCAACCGGACTACCGTGGCCCGAAATGAAACCAGACCTTCCCAGATTTAAAGAGCACATGTAACTGTCATTAAAATAACAAGAGAAAAAACGTAATATAGCTGGTGGTTCAATAAATGTTGAAAGGAGATTCAAATAAAGCTTTTAACTGTTAAATGTTAAAAGATGACATTTGACATGAAAGTTTTTGCCGTGACACTTCGTCATTTTGAACCACAATCAGAGACACTTGAGCTAGCACTCTACTCTCCAAATTTCTACACCAATCCAACATGAGGACATCTGAAGCCGACAGATTTAGGTGCACCAGCCCCCACGTACATAATGGTCTTTGGTTGGATCGAGTTTCGAACTCCGGTTCCTAATCCGCTCCTCTTCCAATTGGGCTACTGCAGCCCGAAATGAAACCAGATCTTACCGATTCATCGAGCGCATGTAAAAGTCATTAAAATCGAGAAATAAAGGAATATAGCTGTTAGTTCAATAAATGTTGAAAGGAGGTTCAATTAAAGCTTTTAACTGTGAAATGTTTCGCTTGACGCGATGAAAGTTTTTGTCATGGCAATAGAAACATGTTACCGAACAATCGCTGCTGTCTCTTTAAAGTGGAAAGTCAAGACTATCGATAGTCTATTATAATCTCTATCGCTGGATGAAAAGGATGAGATTGTCACGCACGAGAAAATTCTACTTTTAAACATAATGTACAGTCACGAAACCAAAATTCGAATAAATCACGATCTTCTTTTGATCAAATCCGAACTTCCGTAGTATAGGACTGAACCGTTTGAAAAAGACGTTTTCCATCGAAATGTTTAAAATATACTTAGTTCCTTTCAACGTATATAATTATATATAGGCATTCCGGGTTCGATCGTACGTAAAAGTTAGAATAGTTCAGGTTCGTTTATACATGAATGTCAGTTTCTTTTCGTTTCAATAGTTACAGAAGAAAATAATTGGAATGACATGAAAAAAACTAGAACTATCAAAACGAGTAGAAAAGTTTGAACAATAATCACTCGAATATTACTAGAGTATTTTTGCTTAATTTTATTTATCCGTTCATTTTCACCATCTGACCAATCCACACTTATTCTTTAGAGTCCGGCAGGTAAGATATTCTATACATTAACCCCGTTTTATTTGTTCTAAGTGTGCAAAGGGGGCTAAATCAGTTAGAAATCCCACAGGAATAACATTAAGTATTATCACGATTGCGGTACGCAACTCAGATTGTTTTACCAGTATTTGCTGGAAAAAAATTTCTAAAAAATTACATTTAAAGAATTGAAATTCCAATACTTGAATTTATGTTTTATTTATTTTCAAACTATTGATAATATTTATAAATATTTGCCGAATGATGTAAGATGATTAAAATACATTACTAAGATACATTTTCTAAGGAAATTAGTATATGTAATACTAAAGGCTCAATCGACAAACCCACTGAATAAATGTTTTATTTTGATACTTGGTATCTTGCAACGTCAAAATAAATGTTACATTTTCTAATTTTATAATGAATTATTTATTTTGTGCAAAATAGTACCAAGACATGGTTCATTTCTCGGCAGTGTGTGCATATTTTGGTCAACTTTCCATGAAAGGCATTAATTCAATACATAATGTGATTTGTAAAATAATTCCGTTCCATAAAAATAAGTCAAGCGTACAAAATAAAACCTTTTAAATCAAGACGGAAATCTCTCTTTTAAAAAAGGGTAACTATTAAATAAAGTTATTTTGAAATAACACAGTAAATGTTAAAATAAGACGTGTAACCATACATTTGAATTCAAAGATTTTTTTTAAGTTTTTATCAGTAAAAAAGTTCCAAAAAGCAAAACTTACATTTGTTTTTCCACGTTGGCGTGAAATGAAAATTTGGAGAGTGGGTGCCAGCTCAGGTGTGACCTCGTCATCTGACCGTGATTCAAAATTACGTATTGTTCTCGGATCTTTCCCTTCGGGTTTGATTCCGGACCGTCACCAATAGCCCATTGTGTTGCTCCAGTGCGACGTTGATTAAAATACCTACCTACATTTGTTTTTCAAGTTTCAAATTACATTATTGGAATGTATTGAAAGCTTTACTCAATAGTCAAGAAACAATATCTACATAAGGACGTAGTTTCCATTTAGATACCGGAATTGACAAAAAAAGTGCCACAAAGAATCGATTTAAAATCGCATGCCAGTTGGAGTAAAGCGAATTTTAAGTAAAACTTTGCTTACCTCGGGATAATATCATTTATTCTAACTAGGCTTTTGAAAAGTTGAAAGATTTTGTCTTAAGTGACAGAAGATCGAGATTGGGGTTTGCAAGTTGAAATTTTTCTTATGCAACTTTGCTACCTCAAACATTCTCGTTGAAAACATTAATTCTCTTTCATAAAAAGCTAAAATAGACCTTCCGTTTTTTGAAAAATGGTATTACATTAACTATGTTTCGCTTGTATTGTTATTTGAAGACATAATTTTAAAACAAACTGTTATTTCAAGTGCGGAACGGAATTTTCAAGAAAAACATATATTTCTTGAAAAGAAATTAATCATAAAAACCATATCAATGATTTATCGGTCTTTCTTATTGAAGTGTAATTCTGAAGTATAGCATTCCTGGTGCAATTATCTACAAATCAAAAAATATTGATAGGGGAAAACTGACTGGAAATCTTCGCTGTAAATTTGTCATTTTTACAGGAAATGAATTTATTCAGAAGATTCTTATTAATGAAGGGCATTCACAACCCCATTCCAAAACTCAACATCGACTTCCATGATAGTAAACTCACTATTACCTTTTGTAGTTTCGTATTACACTCTAGTGCGATCTATGTAGAATGGATTATATGGATGGATAAAGCAAGCAAAAGGATTTCGTTCAAAGTAAATTATAAAAGCTATAAAAATGTCAGTCCTTTAAAAATTATTTTCAGCTCACTTACTTTTTATAGTTGCATTTGCAATATATATATATATATATATATACATATATATATATATATATATATATATATATATATATATATATATTCAAACATTTATTATAGGAATATATAAGGATTTCAATTTTTTAAACAAACCTATTCTATGAATGCCTACAACTTTCAGCGATTCTTCACGAAATTACGTTCTTTTATCACACGTAATTGAAACACATTTTCTCATTTCTCACTGCGCGTATAAAAGTTCTATCAATTATTTTTAAATGAATACTTTAACGCTAAAACGTCAAAATTCAATTTCCTTTAACATTCTAAAGCAGAAATTTTCACGAATCCTATTAGAATAAATATAAAACACTTTTTCGCTTTTAATAATAATATTCTATTCCACATGGATGAATATTTAACCATTCGTGGCATATCAAATTATCGTCTGCTCCTTAAATGAGACTTACCTTATCTGTGTGGCAACGAGAGGAGCAAGTGAATTGATTCAACACGACCGCTCCGTAGGTATGTGGCAAATGATCTGACGGAACTCCAGAAAATCAAGATTGCCTGAGGCGCCACCCAACTTGTGGATTGTAGCCGATTGGGCTGGCAAAATTTGTGGCAATGAATCAGTAAGCGGAAGAGTGGGCGTTCTTTTGAATCAGTGCGGTACGATTCATATGAAGGTACGATTAAAAAAAATTGTTATTATGTTTTTCCCTTTGACAAAAAAATTTGGTACCGTTCTTCCTCGAATATTCTCGTATTTTTATTCTTCGAAATGCTAAGATTTGAATGAATCCATATAATTCGTTAATTCTGATGAAGGAGATTTTATAATCCTTTGAATAACCACGGTACGATTTCAATGGAGGTACGTTTAAGAAAGAATTATTACATTTTTCTCTTTAATAAAAAAACATTCCATTTGGTATCGTTCTTCGAATATATTTTACGGGGGCAGAATAGCTGTAATTTGTTTATCCATATCAAGGATGGGTTCTAATACAGGCAATTGTCTCAATTGCATTTCGATTTCATGAGATTTAATTGGGTGTGGGATAAGTAGCTTATGCGAATTACGTCGTTGTCATAGCAACGTAAAGCTCGTTACTGCGCTCATTATCGCTCAAGTAAAGAAATCGTCTGTGTCATAATAAAAGAAACGTCACCGAGATAATAAATGGATTTATACTATTAATACTAAAGAAATGGTTTTCCAAACTAACGACCTAGTTTCATGGTATTGTAAGCAGCTCACAACCAGTTTAAGTATCCTTGTTAGAGCTTTAATATTGCAGATGAAAATCTTCTGAAGACGAATATTGCTTACTAAAATCTTAAAATCTCGATGCAAGATTTAGAAAATGCTTACTGCATACATGATTTATTTGTGCTTGTTCTAAAATTGTAACTTTATTATAAAAATTACACTTATTCGAAATGTAATACTTATGAAACCTAAATAAAAAGGAATATAAAACGTGATATAAAAATTAACATCTACTTCTGGAAGTATATTTTATGGAATACGTCTTATCTCATTTTTATTGTTACATTGATATATGTATACAATTCTGAGCGAAGCTTTTCTGATGTGAATTGTCATTGAAGTAAGTGAGAACTAAACTACACAATAGACAAACTGGACTAGAATATCTAAATGGAATCTAAAGTAGTTTAGACTGGTTGGATGAGTTTTTTTATGGCGCAAGGGACGTATATGGCCATGCTGCGCCAGACAACAGGACAGAAAATATCAAGTAATGGGCATACGCGTACACAAGAAAATTTTTTACTGACACAGAAGAGAAAAATACGGCCGGGGAGTGCTGCTTAGACTGTTTTGAAATGATTTGGCCAATAAACCATTTTTACTTATTTTTATTTTTTATCTTTTTTCAAGTTAAAAATGTTTATTTAAAGAAGCTTCTCTCCAAGAAAGTTTTCAACTATGCTTGTTAATGATAAATTTTTAATAATGTGTAATTCATTTAATGATGATCAAACACATTGACTACAGTAAACAACATTTCTTGTTATAGTAAGAAATATTCAGACAAAGGGAAACAAGAATTGTAACTCTTTCTATTTTTCTACATTTGCACTTTATTAATTTTTTCTTTTGAAATAAGAGTTTCATTTACACTTAAATATCAGTGAGGTGGATAAGGTAACGCAATAAACAGAGCAGTGATTTTTTTTGTGTAAAAATAACTAAAATGTCCTAAAAATGTGAAAAAGATTACCTTAATTTTTAATTGATGCTTTCAATTAGCACATTTGTTTTCAAATTGCTGTGAAAAATATATTTTTGCACTTATCTCTCATACAATCACTCGAAAAAGTATTCGGTCACAGTAAATAGTCAAACATTTAATTAAAAATATGCAACTATTATATATCTAAGGAAGGCGGTAAAAAGATAAATGTAAAAAAAGAAAATGCAATTTAATTGTCAATATTTTTATTAATTTACTGTAAATGTTTACAATATGAGTATTTTTTTAATTTACTGTAAATCAATTTTTTCAAATGGATTACAAACATGTATATTTAAACTGAGCTCCGCGATGTATGAAATGTGATTTTGTCCTGAGTGGGTAAAATGCATGAAAAAGGTAACAATTTTGACGTGTGTGTCCTTTTCATTTATATATACACACCAAATTCAAAAATATTGCTATTTCATCCAATATCTTAGCAGTGTACTAAATCGATTATAAAGCTTAAAACTAAAAATAACAAATAAATGATATATTTTACACGTTTTGTGTTCGAACTTAAAGTAGTGGTAAAAAACGTATTGGGGCATTCTGGAAAAGGTGCTATGAATATTGGAGGGAAACTTATTAAACCACTCTTTCGTGTTAGGAAGCTTACTTTTCACTGGAATGGTGAAAAATCTGTGAAACATTCAATGGAAAATGAAGGTAAATCCACTATTCACATAACACAATTTTTAAGTATTGTATGACAGAATGCATTGTCTGTAAATCACGAAGTGGGCGTTCAAAGTGCTTTTCTGAACGTGAAGAGAGGTGTGCTTAGAGGAATACTCCCCTGAAATCAGTGGTATTAAATTGACTTCTAAATCCCAATGGAAGCGTAATCTTAAAGTTGCGAGAAACATTTGAATAAAATAAGACTTTCATGATAGTGCCTAGAGAAAAGTATATTCACAAATAAACCGAATCAAAGGGCTTTTCGAATTCGCTGAGGGGCCAACGATAATGAACCTCGAGAACTCTGGAACTCTATTATATTTGTAGATGACTAAATTCAGTATTTATGAAAGTAATGGAAAAAGCATCAGTGTGTGTGCAGGAAACAAATTTTTTTGTTTCCTGAACTTAAATTGGAAAATCGTAGTCTCTGAGTAAAACATGCTGATGGTCTCTTGAGTTGTATGTGTGTGAGCGTTCTTTTGGTACCTTTCGTGAACTTTAAAAATGTTTTGCACTTCCCGAAACTGTTCGTTAACTCTCGGAACGCCACGAGATTCCCGTGAAGCGTATAATTGCTCTTCCCCACACAACACACGTAATGACTAAGTAACCACATCGATTGGATGAAAGAATCCCAGAATAGATTATGCTCATAAAGGAGCAAAACTGGTCAGAAATCATTCAGGAAATACTGCAGGTTTCAGAACAGATATATACGTGCAAACCCCTCAGAGGGTTATTTATACCGGAAAAAGTAGTTACAACGTGAACTTTTTTCAGTTGTAAGTTACATCCACCCAGTTCCTTTAAACCTATAGGCTCTTAGAAATCTCATTACTGTTGGTGGTGACTTTTCTGATTCCGAATATTTTGCCAGAAAACTACAATTTTCAGACTTTCCAAACCATCCCTGAATATGTAAAGAATTATGATCATGTTGATATAAGTGATAGAAATAACTTAAGTAAAAATATCATAATTATTACATTAATATATATACTTAGAAAATGTGAATAAATTATGTATATATATAATAATAAATAATAAAACCGAAGCACAATAAAATAACTATAAAACAAGAGTATTAAAATGAAAGTTTTTAAGCGAAATGAATAAAGAGAAAGTACGAAGTGATATCAATAACGTGAAGTCCTGTTTCACTAACGTACGGCGCAAAGAAATCGACGTTATTTGTTTATTGTCTCATGGCAACAAACAAGTGTAGGCAATATGAAATAAAACAATAAGGGATTCAGTCGCTTAGCGTTCATTTTGTTGTTTATTTTAAGTATGCTTGATATGATGCATGGCGCTTCATAATATTGCAAAAGCACTTGGAGGAACTCTCACTATAAATTCTTAAGTCTGAGGAGGTCGCAGTACCCCGGTTGGAAGAGTAACGGATTAGCAACCGGAGGGTTGCAAGTACGACTCCAACCAAAGACCGTCGCGTACAAAGGGGCTGGGGAACGTTAAATCAGTCGTGGCCTCAAATGTCCTCACGTTGGTGTGGTGTGGAAGTTTGAAGAGTGGGGTGCCAGTACAGATGTTGCCTCGTCATCTGACCGTGGTTCAAAACTACGTGGTGTTGTCCTAGGATCTTTCCTTTGGGATTGATCCCGGACCGTCGCCAATAACCCGTTGTGTTGCCCCAGTGCGACATTAATTAAAGTAACTACCTACCTACCTGCACTAATAATACACAGTAATAATAAGATAAATCACGGTCCACAGCGCAGTCGAGCGCCGGGAAGGAACTGACACTCTTATACTCTTCTTTTTTATGACAAGGAAGAACGGGTTGCCAGGAATCCGTTGGCGCAGTTGGTAATCCCCCAATAGTCCGGGTTTGCTAGTCTTCAATTAAAAATTAAAATGAAAAGAATATTAGATATAAATGAAAAGTTAAAAGTACTCATTATTTAAAATCACTTAATACATAATTTAAAAAGTTAATAACTGTTAAAATTAACTGTTATTGTCAATTTCTAACAGTTGATAACCGTTAAATTTATTTGCTAACTTATATCAAAAATGTTCGAATTAACAATTTAATAACTGTTATCACAAGTTCGCAATAATAGTTAAAAAGCATAAAATAGTAGTTTTGCCCTTCTCTACTTACAAAGCCTTTTTGGGAATTAAAACAACTGTTCTCAAATCGCAGTCAATTTACTTTTATTTTAATGAGCTTATGATAGTAGAGTAGAAGTGTCTATAAACCAATCAGAGCACTTCACTAGATTCAGAAAAACGGACTGGCTTTTAGCAATGCCATGGATTCTATCCTCTAGAAATATTCTATTGGTCTTTTCTTAGAATAGAATCCTTTCGACCGATTCTATTGGCCCATTCTGTAGAATAATGGGAGTTCGAATCCAACCAAAGACCGTCGTGTACAAAGAGGACTGGTGCACTTTAAATTTATCGTGGCCTCAAACTCCTCACGTTGGCGTGGTGTGGAAGTTTGGAGAGTGGGATGCCAGCTCAGGTGTGACCTCGTCACCTGACCGTGGTACAAATTACGTGGTGTTGTCCTAGGATCTTTTCTTCGGGTTTGATCCCGGACAGTCGCCAATAGCCCGTTGTGCTGCTTCAGTGCGACGTGAATTAAAATACCTATCTACCCTAACAGTCTGATGAGGAAAGACAATGAGAAATTCAGAAGATAAAAGTCAACACAGAAAAAAAAATGTAAGTAAACACGAACACTGGCTCAGACGTCATAAGATACCGAACCACTTTTGAACAAGTGAATTCGATGTAGATAGGTGGGTAATCAGAAACTAACTGTGGTAGCATAAGTGAGGTTGCTCTTTTCACGCTCTTTAACCCTCCTGGTGGTTGTCTCGACTCGTTATCTCATCATTAGCAAAACTGGTCAGGTTTTGATGGACGAAATATCTCGCCATTAGAAAAAAATTACCAGATCTTGATTTCGTCATTATCAAAAAATCTACAATTTCTTGATGACAAGATATCTCGTCATTAGCAAAATTTTTCAGATCTTGGTGTGTAAGATAGCTCGTCCAGACCACTAGGAGTGTTAATGAAAATAAGGATTAATGCCTTTAAGAAGTACACGAAATGCTCTTTTACGTTTTTAATCAACTTTTTTCATTTTGATGAATAAAATGTGCATATCAATGTTGATATTCATTATAAATGGATTTCAGTTAGATATCGAATGCGAACAACGACCACTGCCATCCATAGATAAAAAACAATTTCGAAACTGAAGTGAAAATGCTATGAGGTAGAGTCTTCTCATTTGCTTATATTTCTAATCTCATGGGGATTTTAACTTTCATATATAATTAATCTTTCAACTCACGAAATCTTTTTCAATACTGCTGTAAATGTAAATTATTCCAGCCCTCCTAATAACTTCGAATATGATGTTCCGCATTTGCATAATGTTAAGTGTTTCAGTCACTATTATACGTTACTTTGTGGGTCTCTTTAACCTTATATTTTGTCCAGCTGTTGGAAAATAAGTCAGATATAACTATGACTTAAATACACTTTTATGCCAAACTTTTAAACAAGTCCGGAAGTAGTAATTAGAATACCAAATTTATACATTCAATATATGTAGAATCAGGAGTTCGTGATTCATAATTTAGTACTTGGAAGAAATAGATTTCCCTGCAAATGTTACGGTAACTTTTCTATATAATTACATTTCTTTTCTGAATAATTTACAGCTTAAACTGACTAATAACTGAAATGAAAATCAATAGATATCTACGTTAAAAGGTAAAGTATGTCCATAATTTTGTCTGAAAGCAGCGATTTTATTTTGAAACAAATTTAGATGAGGAAAATTCACTTTATTGGTCTTAATATAATTAAACACTAGTGATCGATACTTTCTGAGAATGTTCATTCCATTAAAAGTTACATTCTTCAATTAACAGTAAGCGTGCAGCCTTGGATTATAAAATTATTCCATGTAACAACTATTTAAAAATATATCTTGTGTGTTCTGTTTCCTTATATTTAATTATAAATTACCTGTAATGGTCAGAGTGCATAAAGGCTAATATTAATACCTTAACGTTCAAGGTAAATAGTTTTCTATCTTTCTTTTCTAGAAGGATAACTTATTTTAGTGGGAATACACTTTCAGAGAAATGGGAGAGTTATTTCGAAAATAAATTCTTAATTTATACATATAAAGCAGAATTGGCATCTGTCTGTTCTCTACACAAATCTATACCGTTTGACCAATACACACCAAATTTGGTACACTTATTTTTTGGAATCCTGCGGGTAACATAGGCTACATATTAGCCCCCATTCTATTTGTCTTGGGTGTGCAGAGAGGTGTAACGTCCAGTCATCCTGGACAGAACACTTGCTAGGGGTAGCTCTCTCCCTGTCTGACTGTACATATGACGTCAGAATTAACATCTACAGGAGTGGCCTCAAGATGACCTTGGAGATTTTTAGAATCTTAGAATATGATGCAATCGCAGATGGATCGGTTGCGCTGAAAACCGCTCAGTATTGTATCGTTTTGTATCCCGTCTGTAAAATGCGGGATAGAATTTTCAAGCATAAAGTTGTAATTGCTTCAAAAAAAGATGGTCATGATATCGTATCAATATGATTTGTCAGCCTTTCATAATGATGGTGGAATTCCGGAATTCGCATTCCTGGTGCAAGGTGCTACAAATAAAAAAATATTGATAAGAAGAAAAACTGACTGCAATAATACGATGTATGTCATTTTTAGAAAATGAACTTAAAGGGTATTCACAATCACTCCAAAATTCAAAATCGACTTTTGTATATAGTCATCTCAGTATCAGTTTTTGTAGGTTTGTCTTACCTAGTATGTGAAATGGATCTAAAGTAAATTGTAGGAGTTATAAAAATCTCAGTTTTATTTTGCGCTCGCCTATTTTTTCCCTATATTTGCATTTCTATGACAAAAAAGTGATGTTTTGGATCACTTTCAATTGACGTTTAACCGATTAAACCCGAGCAACGCCGGGTAAATTAAGCTAGTTTATTTAAAACACAATTACAATTGGGACATCGAGGAACAGTCTTGAAAGTTGCCATTGGCTCAAAATCAGCTAAGCCAAAAATATGAGTGATGCTGGGAAAACAAAACGTCATCATATCGAAAAATCATTACGTCGTATTCAGGATCATATCGCAGAAATTGTGAAGTCAAAGCGAATCCATTTGCTTTGAAACACACCTACTAAGAAATGTTTGAAGTTATAAACATTAAGAGGAGTTAATCTTAAATTAATCCCATGTGTAGTTTTATTATATGTATTAAAATAAATTTGAAAATTCTAGATATTTGGCATGTTGCTGTATTGACGTTATTTGCAATAAATTGCATGGTATGGCATCAAAGAAAATGTAACAGTCAGTTCTGTATAAGGCAAATGGCCATTCAAACTTCTGATTATCTGATTAGTTATACATATATATATATAAATATTAATATAATATAATATTATATATAATATATATATACATACACACACATACATACACACACTCACATACATACACACACATACATACATATATACTGGGTCTCTGCGAATGAAATGTCCAGAAAATAACCATCACACTTCGATAGCGATGACTGAAAAATAAAATACCTGACCTAATCTCCCTTTGAATTGACACACTGTTGCCACTAATCTGACAAGGCTATGATCCCGGAACGAAAAAAGTCTTGTGGCTGGGATGCGAAGAAGTCATCAGCTGCACGGTGAACCTCCGTATCTTGGGTGAACCGCTTGCCAGACAGAAAGAGATCCAGGTGACGAAACAAATGAAAATCTGTAGGTGACAAGTCAGGGGAATAGGCGGATGAGGCATCGCTTCATAGCCCAACTCACGTAATGTCAGCATCGTCCGTTGTGCGACATGAGGACGGGCGTTATCTTGCAAGAGGAGAACGCCATGCCTGTTTACAAAAGCCGGTTGTTTCACTATCAATTTCCGGTGCATCTGGCGTAATTCATCAATGTCGTTTTGAAGTGATGGTTTGGCCACTTGGCAGGAAACTGCGATGAATTATTCCAGATATAGACCACTATACAAGAAGCATAACCTTCCTGGGATGTAAGGGTGGCTTGGGATAGCGTCCAGGAGGCTGTGCTTTGCTCAACCATTGTACATATCGTTTCCGATTGTCATAAAGGACCCATTTCTCGTCGCAGGTAACGATTCGCTGCAGTAGAGGTATTCTTTCATTCCTGGAAAGGAGCGATACACAGACTTCCAAACGTCTCATCTTGTTGGCAATTGTCAATTCCTGAGGCACCCAAGAATCCATTTTTTGACCTTACCCAGTGCAACCAGATGGTAAACAATTGCAGTGTGGTGGACACCTAGCTCGGCCGCTATTTCACGACATGTTTTTCCGCGGTTCAACTTCAACCACACTTAGCAGAACATCGTCAGAAACTGCAAATTCTCGGTGACCACGTAGTTTGTTTTTCAAGTCCATATCTCCACTTCGAAACTTCGCAAACCATCGCCGAATGATTCGTTCATTGGCTGTATTCTCCCCGAATGCTGTGTTAATGTTTCGAGCAGCAACTGTAGCAGAATGTCTCAGTTTAAATTTGTAAAGGAAGATGACTCAAATCTGAGTTTTCCATATCGAATTTGGAAGCACCTTACGCCCAAACCAATTAAATCTGGAACTTGTACTTCACACGCGTGATAGTTATTTATAGTAGCTCTGGTGATGTAAGATGCCGGAAGCTTGTAGGTAATTACTTTTAGCTGTATGGGGATCATTCCCTAAGCTATTTCTCATCGGACATTCGCATCGACCCAATATATCAAAAGTCAAGACTGCTTACAAGCATTAAAAGGAAAGGTTGACGGACGGATATAAGGCGGGGTAACTGGGTACAGGGGGCATCTGGGCACCCCTTTTGTATTTTTTTAATGTGGATAGAGGAAATTTTCAAACCACGTATTGACAACACTGGATATGGCTTTCCTCCAAATCAAATGTTAGACCGCCAGTGGCACTCCATCAGTAGAGAAGAGTGGTTATTCATAAATGGAATAGTTTTTGCTGCCCCCTTACAATTTGAGACACTACTCTATTCAAGCTATTCTGGTAAGTGAAATTTTATAATTACAATAAAAATAACTAGATCCCTTTACAGATAGCCCCTTACATTAAGTAGATTTAATTTATATTTAATTTAAAATCTTTTTGTTTAGTATAAAAAAGTTATAAGGGGGTGTGTGTGTGCCCAGTTGCCTCGTGTCCAAAACAGATTAGGGGCAACTAGGGCTTGAGGAACTGGGTACGGGTAAGGCCCAGTTTCCCATACAGTACCCAGTTAAATCATCTAAATATAATTGTGGACGATAAAGTAAAAGTAAGTTGCATGGTTATGGGTAATAAATGTAAGTGGCCTGCAAGAGAAGACATTTTTTTGTATAATGATTCTGAAGTAGTTAAGATTATCCCACATCCTAAACAGATTAATAATCGTGGGATGTATGAAGTTCCTGATTTACCTTTATTATAAAGGCTGTTACTAATGTCTTTTGAGTCAGTAAGTTAAATTTTCCAAACAGTGTTCATGTTTAACTTGTTTAGGATAAGTTAGCTCAGTATCCTATTGTTCAATCTTCAAACATTAAGTATTATGTTCTAGCTATAATACATTGTTTTTGAGCACTGAACTTAATTTAATTTCTTCATGCTATGTAATAAGTTACTTTAAATGTTTTGCTGTGTAACTTAGCTTGAAAAATTGTCTTAAAGATTTTGTTAATAATTCTAATTTCAAATTAAGATCGTTTAAATAACATACATAATAATGTGCACTTGTCAGCGATTTCTGGAAATAACTTAATATGTTAATTTTAGAGTTTTGTAACCCATTTTTTAATACAATTATTTACCTAAGTTATAATCAAAAGTTATTATATTTCCTGCTGTTTCACACATACACACGCGCCTATGTGCAAGCGCATGCAATATTTTTTTATTGAACAAAAGCAAACTCCCCGTGCACCACAGAAGTACAACACGGGGCTTACAGAAGTAAGTTGATTTAACAAAGAAACAGTGGAAAACTATTTAATTAAAATTACAAGATTTCATGAACTTGACAAATAAGTAGAAAAGCAGATTAGATTTAACAAAAACATTGAGTTTCATTGTCCAAGTTTTACCTAATTTTCTCAAATCATTTTGTAGGCACATTCTTGAACTTTTAAATGTAGGACAACTAAAAAGTAAATGCTCCACATCTTATGGCTGCTTTTTAGAACACTCGCACATATCATTAGTCTAAAGATGAAACCTATATAGATATTTAGCAAAATTTCCATGGTCAGATAAAAATTGTGTCATTTTGAAGTTTGTGAAGAAAAATAATTCTGAGTTCAATTTATGCTTAATAGTAGGAAAAAACATTTTGGTGTGGCCAGCTATCTCAGACGACAGAGACATACTCTTCGTTCCACTTAGCAACAAGCTTGTCATAATATGAGCCTTTGAAGTAACACTTAGGAATGTTACAATTTACATCAATTGCTAAATTCAAAGCGTCTTTGGCTAAAAAAATCAGCTCTTTCATTCCCGTAAATTCCACAGTGTCCACGAACATAGGCAAAAAAAATCTCAATTCCTCTATTCTTAAGAGAACTAATTGTTAAAAGCGTTTCAACAACTAATTATTCTGTACTTGCAACATTCTTCAGTAAATGTAAAGAGGAAAGAGAATCGCTACAAATAAGGTACTTTGAACAAAAATTTCCTTTTTCTTTAAACTACTTAACTCCGAGATTAATACAAAGCAATTCTGCTTGATAGATAGTGCATTCATTCCGGACACGATGTTTATAAAAGCCGCATTCGAAGTTGTCTTCAAATAAAACAAAAGCAAGGCCAACATTGTTGTTCATCTTAATCCCCTTCCGTAAAAGACTTTCTGAAAAAGCTTCTCCACATTTTTCTTGTACTTAATTAGATGATTTGGTTCTAAAACAGCCGGATGAGGGATGTTGCAGAGAGGCAATTTTCTATCAACACAGTCCATCGAAAAATCATTTAAAATCGAAGCATACAATTCATTTTTGCACTTAATTTCCAAGTCTAAAGGTGGAACTCCAGCTATAGCAAAGGTTACTTCAAAACTTAAAAGTTCTATAATCTTTGATAAGACGCAGAAGGATTCTCCGTTGAATCTTTCACAACCTGCGTCTGTTGGTCTTAGTCTCCAAAGTCTGGCCCCAGATCCGAGATGCATAAGATATGAAAAAATTATATAATATTAAATAACTGCCTCATTACAAGTCAGTTGAGAGTATCTGAGTCGCTCCCAGTTTACTTCTGAGGTAGAGGTCTATACCTCTCACTTACAACTACAATAAAAATGTTAAACATTTTATTTTCTAACCATGAAACCAGCACTTAAATATTTTTAAACAACAAAAGAACACCTGACTCTAAAAAAATTTTCTCTTTACTATTTATAAATTTTAGGTGGGGGGAGGTGCCCACTTACCCCGACGATATGGGGAACTGGGTACCTGTGACTATACATATATAAAAAAAATGTTACACTTAAACAAGTGATTAGTTTCAAGAAGTTTTATATATCAGTTTAAAAGGTAAAATCTACTAAGTACTTTGACGTATTACTATAGTACAAGAGGAAAATCATAGCCAGCAAAAATGTCCAAACTCAAAATAAATTTGTGATGTTGTAAAATCGGTACCTAGTTACCCCGCCTTACCTTATGTTATCCAAAAAAAAGTATAAACGTATAGAATAAAAGCTAAGTATACACTAAAAAGTATACATTAAAAGTGTGCACTATTTTTCGTGTATACCACTTTTCGTCTTTGAAAATGAAACACAAGTATCCATTAACTGAAAGATCTTTCCGTAATTATTTCGTGTAGTCTCATTTACTTCATATGACGCGTACAGTTATGCTCTCACCAGTGAAAGCCTTTCGGCTATGTACCTCAATCAGCGGCATCATATACTAGGCACATGCTTCATGGCAATTTTGCTCACTCATTTAAAACTTTGCTCAACATTGCTCCGGGTACGACAACAGAGAAATTGCGATATGAATTATTCAACGCCTCGTTTTTTGGAACACCACAAATCACAGCAGACATGTTCCCGTTTTAAAATAAAGGAACGGTTAGAGATATAAAGATAATCATATTTTCGTTTAAGTTGAGCTTAAAATGTAATTACTTCTGGGCGTTCCGATCTCTGTCTACCCCACTTGCGATGAGATTTCTTTCCCCATTTAATTCAAACCTTAGTCTCCCCTTTCGATGGCTCATTTATTTAGACGCTGAAACTGAGATGGTTTTGTTCTCTTCGTTGTTTAACCTAGCCTGAAGGTAGCGTTGTACTTGTGTCTTTGGTACGCCTGAAATATAAAAAGTGGACGGGGTTGTTTGGGTTCTGTCGTATTGTTTTAAAAACAGCACTTAGGGGAATAAAATTCGGCGTAGAGTCGGAAATGGAAGCTGCATTTTTCCTGGAAGCATTAAAGTTTCATTTTTAAATACTTCTAGCTTCCATAAAAAAATGGTATTGTCGTTAATTCAAGGCCCTTTACAACGTGAGAGTTTTCTATGAGTAAAAAAAATTCGTCCATTAAAAGGGATGAAAGTGAATAAAGTACAAAGTACAATTTTTAGAATGAAATTAAAATGATACAAACAAAATTTATTAATTTAAAGGGGCCACGGTAGATTAGCAACCATAGGTTACAAGAGTCGTAGATTAGCAACCATAGGTTACAAGAGTCGTAGATTAGCAACCATAGGTTACAAGAGTCGTAGATTAGCAACCATAGGTTACAAGAGTCGTAGATTAGCAACCATAGGTTACAAGTTCAAAACTCGATCCTACCAAAAGACTGTTGTGTACTCGGATGATGAAGCACGTAAAATCTGTGCCGTGGCCTCAAATGTCCTCACATTGACGTGATGTGGAAGTTTGGAGATTAGGGTGCCAGATCTGGTGTTGATCTCGTCATCTGACCGTGATTCAAAATTACGAGATGTTGTCCTCGGATTGGACCTTTGGGATTGAACCCGGACCGTCGCCAATAGCCAGTTGCGTTGCTCCAGTGCGATATAAATTCAACTACCTACCTACTATTTATCAAAATGTATGTAAAAGTGTTAATTCCTGAGTGTTTGGAAACGATTCTTTGCTTGTAGAGAATTTTCGATTCGAAACAAACTCCTCGCTATGTCAATAGTTACGGCATTGTACTTCGAAAAAGATATAAGTGTAGCAATAATCGCATACATCAATTTGATTTCATTTTCATTTGTTTTACCTATTCGTTGCAAAATGCATATTGTTTTAAATAGCCTAAATGCCAAATAATCTGTAAATATAATAAATAATTTTTCATTTAAGTGTATTAGCTTTTTTTTGGAATTAATAATTTGACAACTTTAATTTGCTTCAAACCAAAATGTATGTAAGAGTCAAAACATTGTACTCACAAGTATGGTAACTTAACAGAAGATCCTGAAACTCTAATTATACGTTACATACCTATATGGAGCTTATTTTCTATTGTAATATTGGGGTCGCCCAGTGGGTTTCCCACTGAGAAACCTGCAGCGAAGGTGCGATTTCTCCCTAGGTGTATTTCTTTCTTTTGTGCCAGTAAAACTTTCTTTTGTGGGGAACTTAGCCACAACTATAAAAATTAACCTACAATAATATACTAGTAGTATAGAGGGGGATTCTACGGTCATGGGACAAACTTCAGGGGGTGATAGAACACAACGAAACAAACACTTTTCACCATAGAATGTATGGTCGCTAGAGGGCGCTTTCCATTTCGGCACAAACACACGGTCCGATGCAAGGGGAAAAGAAGAGGCATGAAATATGGAAACAACGCTATAATGTCAAATAAACATCAATAACTGCTTGACAAAACGAAATAATACAATTAGATTTGCATAAATTAAAGATAAGTACAAGGAACAACGGGTAAGAAAGAAATGACATGTACAAAACATGAGAAACTTTTCACATGGAAATGAAACATGTACAAACAACAGTCGGTAAGTACAACGCAAATGCACAATTACAGAAGCTGTTCAAAAAGTCGACCACCACACCTGATGCAGGCCTCGCATCGCCGACGTAACGCTTTTATAAAAGCGTTTGATTGCGCTCTCTAGCGGCCAACCGCTGCACTTGCGACCATACATTCTATGGGGAAAAGTGTTTGTTTCGTTGTGTTCTATCACCCCCTGAAGTTTGTCCCATGACCGTAGAATCACCCTGTATATAGCATTATAACCTATGTCTACCTTGAAGTACTTTTTGATAGACAAAGTTGCTTTTTCACATGTTTTGCTAAATTTAGAAAGAATCAGAAGTTCGCATGTTCAAATCACGTCCGGGTCACCAATCTAGCAAGTTGTGTGAAAAACAATGCAACTTTAGCTACCAAAAGATACTTCAAGGTTGAAATAGATTACATTTCTAAGTTAATTTTTGTGTGGTTTTAGTGGCTAAGTTCACCACACGGCAACCTCAGTTAAAAGCGTTGAACTAGTAGATACTTCTGAATTACGTTTTGTTGAAAATTCCATTCTGAAAATGAGCGATGAATAGGAGAGATTTTATTAAAAGTATATCAGATGTCTTCTATTCGGTTTAATCGACTGACAGATATTTTGAACTACGCAATTAGTTCATATTTATGTAATAAATTTTCAAAATCCTTGAAGATCCAAGGACAACACCTCGCAATTTTCAACCACGGTCAGATGACGAGGTCAAGACCTGGACTGGCACCCCACTTTCTCAATTTCCACGCCAAGCCAATGGGAGGACATTTGAGACCACGACATATTAAATGTGCACCAGTCCCTGCATGCACGACTGTCCTTCGTTGTCCGAACTCGCAACTCTCCGGTTGCTAATCCTGAACTCTACCAACTGGGTAACAGCGGCCTCCCTACTTTAACGTTTTATATTTAGTGGATGCACTTGTCCCACCTCTACCTACACTGATCATTAACATGGAAATGAGCTTCAAAGCATTTTTTTACACAAAAGACGGTGTTTCTAAAATATGTTTGCAGCTTTTCGTATGAGTATAATTGAACCGTTCGTTTTCTAAAGATGGCCTGAACATTTTTTCAAAATCTGCTAACTCCATTTTGGTTTTTTAGGTATCACGTGTTTTACGTGCAGTTCAATTAGCCCAAAATAACATGCTCTAATACATAATTTTATTTGATTTTAATACCTACATTGGCGATTTTGAACTAGTGAATGACACTGGTGTGCTTTAAACAAGGTGGGCCAAAAGTCACTTTACAGTTTTAAAATAATATATTTTTTAATGTTTTATAATACTATATATGATGTTATACATTGTTTGGAAATTTTTTGAACTAGGTATGGAAAACAATATCTCTTAGATGAGCACCATTGTCCAGTTCGCAAATACGGTCTCTTTCCATCATATTTTTCATAACAGCTTGCAATATCTTCCTGTATCCCTTGAATTTCTTGACTAATTCTAATTTCTTTTAATTGTTTCAATAAGCGTCTCAAAGTCGTGCGACTGATTCCAAGTTCTCGAGAACGGCGTCGAGTCGATGTTCCTGGTTCTTCAGCAATGCTTTCCTCAACACGATCAAGATTGGCCTGGCTGCGAGACTAGCCGGGTCTTCCAGTTCGTGGAGTATCTTTGACAGACCCTTGTGTCTCGAAACGTTTAACACAAAGGCCAATATCATAGGCCTAGAAGGAGGTCTTAAATGAAAATGACGCACATATGCCCTCTGTGTGAGAACAAGGGAACCTTTATTTGCATAGCAGCAATGGATAATTTTCACACGTTGCTCAGTTGTGTATTTTTCCATAATTAAAATCGCAAGCCTTGACTTTCAGATTCTGAAAAACAATTAGCTTTCCAAGTTATTCGCATTTTAAATTGTAGTGACTTTTGACCCACCCTGTAGATGGTGATTGTTGATTGTTTTGGCGTTTTAAGGCACAAAGACCATATTTGGCTGCGCCAAACACAAGACAACATCAAATAAAAAATGTCATTAAAGGGGGAAAAGAGGCATTGGGGTACAGAGTAGTTTGATAAAAGCAGAAAAAGATCGCTTGCGTATGCTGGAAGCACGACCACCGTGTGTAACAAAGACAATGTGAAAAGAAAAGATCACTAGAGTACCTCAGGTCCGTCAAGCCAGTACACACGTAAAGGAAATGTGCCCTTGAGGGCTACAGATAGCGAAGGCAGTTTATATAAATTGTGCATGAATCATTTCATTTCAACGACTTGGTTTTGAACATTTTATAAGTGTACTCACAAATAATTTTAACTATTACCTGTAAACATTTTTTGTCCAAAGAATCATAAATAAATTTTTTAGAAGATATTTCAAAAGACACACTTCGGAGCAAAAAAATGTAGGCAAATACTATTATTTTTCGTAATCAATCAAAATTTTTCTATTTCCTCAGATTGGCAAAATATATCTAGCGTATTAGGGCAAAACGGTGTAAGTCAAAAAACAAATTTTTCAGGAGAATTTTTATTGAAAAAAAAGCATTTTTTATGTATTGTCCAACCAATTGTCGCGTCTCACAAGCCGAGTCTTTGGATAGATTTCACTGCTCTCCCACTCCGAGTGATTGTCGATTTGGGTGATTTCTGATGTTCATTGGCAGGAACAAGTTCGCAGTCAATATTTGTGGCACCTGGGTTATCTTTATCTTTGGGAACTTTGCTTCTGAGGAAAGGACCTGATGTTTCATCTGATAATTCTAAGGAATAAAGACGTTGAACAGGGCGTATTATAGTTCCTGATTTGGTTTTCAGTTTCATAACTCTGACGATTCCATCTCTTCCAGACAGGACTTGTACGATCCGCCCTATCGGCCATTGTAAACGCTTCAGATTGTCTGAACCAATGAGTACTATATCGCCAACAGAGATAAATTTTGAGGTTTCCGAAGGTTTTCCGTTATATTTTAACTGTCCTAGATATTCCAGTCGAAACCTTTTTCGTAAATCTTCACGTACTTTTTGTAAGTACCGGTATCTTTTGCGCATATAGGCGACATCTATACTATCGATATCCGGTATGCCACTTTCTATCGTTTCCTGTAGAAACATAGAAGGCGTCAAAGCAATCAAATCGTTTACATCTTCAGATAAGTAAGTTAAGGGTAGAGAGTTTATTAGGCTTTCGGTATCGCACAATATCTGTGTTTAGTTCTTCGTAATTTAACAAAGCCTATCCTAATATTCTGCGTAAACCTTGTATGACCATGCCAATCAATCTCTCCCACCATCCGCCCCACCATGGTGAAGATGGAGGGATGAATTTCCAAGTTATCTTCCTCATCATGTATTCATACTTTATTTTAAGCCAGTCCACTTTGCAAAGTTCGCTGTGAGCTTTAACGAAATTACTGCCATTATCACAATAAATAATAGCGGGTCGCCCTCTACGAGCTATAAATCTTCTTAGTGACTGTAGGAAGGCTTCCGCTGTCAAGGATGTTATTAATTCCATGTGCACTGCGCGATATATTGCACAAGTGAACAGAACTATCCAGGATTTTGTCCCATCTTTCAAATACAGCGGTCCGGCGAGATCTACACCCAAGACTTCAAATATCGTAGCTTTCCTTTATCTTCAGGTAGAGAAGAGTCTTTTGGTTCTGGATGGGTCACAGTGAATCGTTTGCATCGGATACATTTCAATATAACTTATCTAATCGTTTTTTAGCTACGCAATATCCAATAATTTAATCTGAGCTGGTTCATCAATATTTGGACTCCAGGATGTCCTAGTTCTTTATGCTTATTGTCTATAAGCATATGCACTATTCTATGTTTTGATGGTAAGATTTTGGGTAATCTAAAGTTCTTTTTGTCTCTTCGGTTAAAAATGAGCGTTTTTACTCTCAATAACACCTTTTCGTCGAGTACAGGATAAAGAGGCTTTATTCGTTGATCATTTACGCCAACAGGAAATGCTTCACGTTGGATAATTTTTAACAAAACTAATTCTGCATGATTTATTTCTTTCAAAGTTAGATCCCCAAAGTAACGTGATGTTTTCAACTTTGCATTAGAAAAATCTATAAATCCAAGCAATTATAACAAGTTTGACATACGAAGATATTCTATGGAAGATTTCCTCTGTTTCTAGATTTACATGTGTGTTAATTACAGCACCTTTTCTGATTTCTTGAATAATGTTTTCCTGATTATATTCCAAGTTTGGTGTTGGCCATTCACCTTCATTTCTCTTTAACCATGAGGGTCCCTCCCACCATCTAACTGACAAAAGCTGTTTGGCAGTACAGCCTCTGGATGAAAGGTCAGCAGGATTATCGGTTCCTGATACATGTCTCCATGCATTCGGGTTTGTTAATTTCCTGATTTCTCGTACTCGGTTCAACACAAAAACAGTCCAGATTTCTTCCTTTTGGATCCAGATCAAAACAGTGGTTGAATCAGTCCAAAAATATAATTCAACATTTTGCCATTGCAAACCTTCTAAAACTGAAGTGCATAGTCTCGCTCCCACCGTTGCAGCTATCAACTCAAGACGTGGAATCGTGATTGATTTCACCAGAGCTACTCTGGACTTAGAAGCTAATAAATGAACTTCAACTCCATAAGAAGTCTGAATTCTCGCGAACACTGCAGCAGCACATGCATTACTACTGGCATCGCAGAAGGTGTAGATGCTACACAAATTTTTGTTATCTCTGTTAGTGTGTATCCATCGGGGTATAGAAATTTCTTTTAAGAGACTCAGATCTCTAAACCAACTTAGAAACTTTTCTTTCGTATTTTCATCAACTTCAGTATCCCAAGAAATTCCCATTTTCCATAAGCTTTGCAACAATAGCTTAGGAAGCAAGAGAACAGGGCTTACAAGACCTATCGGGTCATATACTCTGTGGGCTATAGACAAAATAGTCCTCTTAGTTACTTCCATCAATTTGAATCTTTCCAACCATGTCAGGTTCACAGTTAAAAGATCTTTCTGGTAATCCCATAATAATCCCAATACCGGTGACTCAACACCTGTTTGTAAGTCTTCCGTACGTAACCAACCTCGGAGATTAAACTTTCCTTCATTCATTACCTTTTGAGATTTTCAAACTGGTAATGAATACTCTATATTTAAAATGTTTCTCGGGATGTTCTCTGCCCCCAAATGAATTATGAATAACACTTTCTTCTTTGATAAAATCATATTTCATTTCTTTCGCTACACGTTTACTCAAATAAGATCGTTGACTCCCATATCGACGAGTGCACGAACTATTTTCCCCTTATTTCCTGCACCTCGTAATCGTACATACAATGTTTGTAAAGGAACTGTACAACATGTGCGATTGTTTAAAACTGCATCATTGATCATATTTTGACTATCACTTTCACCAGCGTTCGCTTTCGATTTAGGTTCTTTAAATTTACCTTCATTACACATTATAGCATAATGTCTACTCCTACACTTTTCACAATTAATCTTGCATCTATAATCACGAGCTCTATGACCAATTTTTAGGCATAAAAAACAACCCTTTTTTGCTAAGATTTTACTCATTTTTAACGCGATACTGCAAGCTTGTGAATCATGCGTTTTCTCACAAAATGAGCACAGTGCTTGTTTATTACGGCGAGTCTCAGCATTGTCAAAAAGTCCGATTGCGGTTGGAAGTTGTTTATCATTATTAGGAGATGTAGAATAGGAATATTTCCCTTTACGTTTTGCCTCTAAACCAAACCCCTCTTTTGCTATTGAAATTCGTTCTTCCCTTCAACTTCTGATTTTAGAAAACTCATAAGAGCGGTCAGTTTATTTGGCATTTTCTTAGTTTCATTAGTTAAACTAATACTTCTTTCCCATACTCGAATCATGTCTTCTGGTAAAACAGCTTTCAACTAAGGGATACAGAATAGAAGCATACATATCGGAAGTTACACCTAATGTTTCAAGGGCACGGAGGTGTGCTTCAATTTTATCATACAATTTGGCGATATGTGTAACTTTAGCTTGATGCAAAGAATTGTTCAAAATTAAGTTTAGCAATTCTCTCATACACTTCTATGAGTAAATTTTCTCTTCCGAATCTAGCTTTTAGATACTCAACTGCTTTCTCATAATTCTCAGCAGATGTGGGAAAGGAAACTACAATATCTCTGTTCTACTGTAGACTGGGACAAATATTGCAATTTATCCTCTGGCGCGATGTCCGTCTTCGTGAATTTTCCGAAACTGACCCCAGAAACCAAGCCTTTCCTTAACATCATTGAACTTCTTAAGCTCAATTTTAGGAAGTTGGAATTTTCGTTTCGATACTGTTTCACACTAAATACGCTTTTATTATCGTCATTAGTGCTTTTAACATCGTCATTAATACTTTTCTTAACTTTAGTTTTAAGTCGTATATATATTTCCTTATACTCTTCAAAAACTTCGTAAGCCTGATTAAAACTTTCTTGAGAACACTCATCTTTTTCTCATAACAAAGCAATAATTTCTTTTTCTTTCGATTCAAGTTCTAACCATTTTTCGTCTTACTGAGCCATTAAAATTTCGATTTCATCAATATCACGTTCCTCCTCTTCTAAACATTCATATAACGCATTAGCGATTCTAGTGAAACCACTTCTTAGATTACGTATTTTCTTTAAACTCTCCATCATAAAATTAAAGTATAAATGAATTAATTTCTAATCAATCACAAATTCTCAATAACAAATTCCAAGTCCTGTCACGGACGACATTTTATATAGCAGATCGTCAACGTTAAAAAACTACCAGTCTTTTTAATCTGCTTCTTAATCTTGGAATTTGTTTCTTATAGTTACTTTTTGGAGAGAGTAAAGTACAGCTAATTTATATCAAAAATTATTTAATAGTAGAAACTTACATATGGCTCCCGACATGTCAAACGAAAAAGCATAGATAGTCCTCAAAAGTTTTTAATGTTCTACACTTGAACCGATCTCACGAGCGTCTGGCCTTCGCCTCCCGAAGAAAGTATACATCTCGAAGCGCGACAGATTTGTGCGCCTCGCCGGCGCCAAAAATATAAACAGTCCACACTGGCGACGATGTAGGATCAACTCCGAAAGGCTTCTCAGCAACAAGACTGGTCAGGTTGCGACAAGCACATGGTCCGTCTGTTTCATTTAAGGTCGATGTCTGAAGGGTAAATCACAAATCGACTTAGTCGATTGGCTATGGAAGCGCAGACTAATGTTTTTGATCACGGTGGATAATCACTTTAACCAATCAATAGTTTAGGATGCTTGTTTTTACCCACGACCACGTGACAGATCTTCAAACTGAGCAACTGGAAGAAATAACATGAAACTACTAGCACATGGTCCGTCTGTTTCATTTTAAGGTCGATGTCTGAAGGGTAAATCACAAATCAACTTAGCGGATTGGCTATGGAAGCGCAGACTAGCGTGTTCGATCACGGTGGATTATCACTTTAACCAATCAATAATTTAGGATTCATGCCTTTACCTTCAATCACGTGACAGATATTCAAACAGAGCAGCTGGAAGAAATAACATGAAGCTGCGGGCACATGCTCCGTCCATTTCATTATACGCTCTATGTGTCAGAGCCTCCGACGTCACGATTCCAAAATTTGGATGTACACCATCTTTCTATCGAATATCCTCGTTTATGCAAATCGCCACAAAGCTGTTTAGTTTAAGTGTGAGGTTCTGTGGTCTAAAAATTTCAACATGTACTCACAATTTAATATCCTTATTAATAGCTTCGAGCCGTTATTGCATTCATAAAATATTTACCATAAAGGGATTTCTCGTCTCTTTCTAATTCTGCTCTAAAGTAATCGCTTAATTCGATGAATCTAAAGCCTATAATAGTTTTAGGTGCTTTTGAGCCCCACGCTATTTAAATAACTAATTACTTAGACTCGATAGATTCTGTAATGAAAGCAACGAAATTACCTGCAACGTGTGGGCCACAGCTGCAAAGACCTGTTTGCATAAAACAATTTTCACGTCAGCCGGCTTCAAGGTTTTAGCCCTCAGTATTTTACGGTCGAACAATAGTTACCGGGATACAATGCAGGGATTCTTCACTGCTATTGCGAGGGATTTACGATTGCCGCTTTCAATGTGATTTCATCGTTTTCCGCAGTTTTCATGACATCCTTCATGAATTTTTATTGCGGCAATTTCGTCCCTTTTAATTAAATTGACAAAAAGTAAACAGAACGTTCCATTACAAAGCTCCAGGGAAAGCGGCAATGAAAACTTTGGAAAAGGAAGTGTGCCTGATTCGTTAATTATGAGTACGTAAGTCGTCGTTCGAGGTTATCCTTGAAGCACATTATTCTGTAGACCGTGTCCTTTTCTGTGAGCAGATTAAGCTTACAATTGTAGTAAAATAGGGATTTAAATACAAATCTCTATAGATAAGTTGATTTATAAAGTGGAAATAGGCAATGTATTCTTTGGAAAAGAAACGTGCCTGATTCGTTAATTATGAACACTGTAAACCTTTTTGTTCACTGCTATCCCTTGAAATATCTTCATCCCTGAGTGAAACATGATCTCCTGGGTTGAATGAACATTCTCTTGGTAAGACTTTTAATAAGCTTACAACAAATATTGAACATCCCAATTATCCGTAAAAAATAGTTATAATCTGAACATTTTCCAGTTTTCAGTTATAAGAGTTACATTAATTCGGTTTCTTTACACTTACAGGCTCTTAAAAATCTGATTACTGTTGATGGTGATTTTTTCTGGCAACCTTACCTTTTGCCAGAAAACTACACTTTTCAAAGACTTTTCAAAACATCCCTATACATTTACAGAAATGAGATGGAGTCGATAAAAGTGGTAGATATAAATCTTACGTAAAAAGATCATGATTAATAAATTTATATGCACAATTAAAAATTATAATAAATTCTCTTGAATATTAGATATAGGAAGACAAGGAATAGTAGATTTGGGAAGAAAAGGACTGTAACTTCGTGTCCTGATCTGTGCGTAAACTAAGCTGATAATTGAAGTAAAATTTATATTTGTAAATGTCTATAGATTAGTTGATTTATAAAATCGAAAACGGCAATCGATGCATTGGAAAAGAAAGTGTGCCTGATTCGTTAATTAATAGTATAGTAAATTGTAATCGCAATGTTTGTTCAGTGGTACGCTTTGTCCTTGATGTGCTTTAGCCTTTGGTTCAAAAGACTCTGGGTTTGAATCAGTTTCATCATGGATGTTCGTACTGATTTGGAATCCACTTTAAGCCGTAAGTTTCGATCTAGTAAACGAAAAAACATTAACAGATCCTCGTGTAACACAGCACACATGTGCGTATATATGCACCTGTCATTGCATATATTTACGTAGAACTACGTGTGGATAGTGCGAGAAATGAAATGCGGTTGTGTATGCAATCATCATACAGAGTACGACATATCACCACATTCTTCAGATTGAATGGAATCGCACACAAACATAAGGCTTCCAAGTGCTTCTTTATACTCACGTTGAAAGTGTAATTGTCCAGCTGGTGAGGCAGCTGCCTCACCTAGGTGTCGTCAGTGACCGGCACGTTGATTATTATTCCAATTCTCTTATAAGTTCTTGTATCCTGTCGCATCAGCCGCTTGGTGATGGGAACAAGCGCTGTGTCAAACGAAATGTGTCGCCAGAGCGCTTGTAGTAAACCTCGCACTTGATATACTCGATCTCGGCCATTTGGCAACCTGACCCAGTCGGTCCAGGTCTATGATATCGTGCCGCAAGGCGATGTCGAGTGCACGAGAAGTCGATAGTTGCGGTTCAGTCATATGAGTCGATTTTGCAACCACCCATGCTGACTTCTCTCAGCCGGTGTCATATTTGGGGTCATCATAATCCCAGAGGCCACGGCTTCTACCCCAAGGACAGCTTACTGGTGGCGATAGTTCTTTGGGTCGCGTTTCTTGGACATCTTTGAAATTTTTAAGTTGATGATCCACCTTCGGGCCCACTACCTGTCTCTAAATTTTGTCTTTTCAGCCGATTTTTCAGTTCAATACAAACCGATCATCGACCTTTTAATGAAATAGACTGAATGTGGGCGGAGTCGCTAACGTAAGATCTCTGATGGGTAAATCACAAATCGACTTAGCCGATTGGCTATGGAAGCGCAGACTAGTGTTTTTGATCACGGTGGATAATCATTTTAATCAATCAATAATTTAGGATTCATGCTTTTACCCACAACCACGTGATAGATCTTCAAACTGAGTAACTGGAAGAAATAACATGAAGCCGCGGGCACATGCTCCGTATATCTCATTTTTAAAGTCGATGAAACTGATGTGTTGACGTCAACGCTATGGTATGTGGTTCAAACGTGGTGACATCTAAAAGAGCGAGCGGCAAGTCCATTACGAGCCGGGCCGCGGTGGCCCGGTTGGAAGAGTAACGGACTAGCAACCGAAGGGTTGCGAGTTCGAATCCAGCCAAACACCGTCGTGTACAAAGGGGGCTGGTACACGTTAAATCTGTCGTGGCCTCCAATGTCCTCACGTTGGCGTGGTGTGGAAGTTTGGAGAGTGGGGTGCCAGCTCAGGTGTTGCCTCGTCATCTGACCATGGTTCAAAATTACGTGGTGTTGTCCTCGGATCTTTCCCTTTGGGATTGATCCCGGACCGTCACCAATAGCCCATTGTGTCGCTCCAGTGTGACGTTAATTGAAACCCCCCCCCCCATTACGAGCCAAATATACATTTTCGCGACTAGCTCAGGCTCAACCGGCAGCGTCCAGTTACATTTCGCTTGATGCATGTTCTTTCTTCTATCCAACGGTACATGCACCATCTGTGTGTATCGTTTCATTTGCGTATCGTTCATACTGTTCAGTAGCGGGGAGAGAAGGTTGCATTCTTTCGTGACACTCAATTCCTAAGTTACTCCCCTCATAGTGAGGAGAAAGACGTAGTTGATCAAAAATGATCAAAATGATCGCAAAGTGACAAACCAACTTGCTATTGTCGTTATTTCACCTCATAAAGTCAAACATTTAGGTTAGGAATTCTTAAACTTTTAACTGTCGGGTATCTAAATTCAAGGTTAATTGGAAAACGGACTTAAGGAAGAGATTAACATTGGGACCCAGGTCGATATTTGCATAGTATCGTAGACGTTGGAATATATGTTGATTACAGGGTAATCGGTAAGATTTTACTTATCATGTACTAATCTTTGAATGTCTATATATATGTATAAGGACCGGTTTTAAAAACGGTTGATTAATATCGTTAGAAAAACATAAATGGGTCTTTATAAAAGAGAGCTTAAAACATCTGTATTCTATGGGGATTTTCCATTAATCCTCCAAGTGGTTTTGAGGAGATATCTAGTCCATCATGATCTGACCAATTTTGCTAATGACTAGATATCCGGTCATCAAGGTATTGTAGATTTTTTTATGATGACGAGATCAAGATCTGGTCAGTTTTCTATCGACGAGGCATCTAGTCCATCAAGATCTGGTCAGTTTTCTTCTATCGACGAGGCATCTAGTCCATCAAGATCTGGTCAGTTTTCTTCTATCGACGAGGCATCTAGTCCATCAAGATCTGGTCAGTTTTCTTCTATCGACGAGGCATCTAGTCCATCAAGATCTGGTCAGTTTTATTCTATCGACGAGGCATTTAGTCCATCAAGATCTGGTCAGTTTTCTTCTATCGACGGGGCATCTAGTCCATCAAGATCTGGTCAGTTTTCTTCATTGACGAGGCATCTAGTCCATCAAGATCTGGTCAGTTTAGCTAATGACGAGATATCTCATCGGAGCAAACACCAGGAGGGTTAATTATTAACATTGTATTTACCGTTCAGATCAAACAGGTTGTTTGTTCCGTTCTGGATCAAACAACCTCTTTTCACGCCCTTCTCAGCCAGGGAAGCACTGATGTTTTTTCAGTGTCAACGCATATGAGTAACACACCACACATTCAATCGCACTTCCCTTTCCACCCGCTCTCGAGGTGAAATGATCCATCTAGAAATTCTTTGTCAAACTGCATATTTCTTGCTAATGAATTGTCTTTGTCGTTATTTCACAGTCTGCTACATATTCATCTGCATCATCATATCAATACGCATGCATTTTTTATTCGTTGGATGGTATTTTTTTATATTGCGCAATTGCCAGATCTGGCCAAGTTACGTCAAGAAATGTTTTTTCTGTCAAATGAATGGACATACAAACCGAAGATTCGGTAGGTAGTTGAATTGACTTCACACTGAAACAACGCAACGGGCTATTGGCAACGTTTCGTGATCAATCCCGAGGACAACATCTCTTAATTTTGAACCATGCTCAGATGACGAGGTCAACGCCTGAGCTGGCACCCCACTCTCCAAACTTCCACACCACTATAACGTGAGGACATTTGAGGCCACGAAAGAAGTATATTAAACCAGGCCCCTTTGTACACGAGGGACTTTGGTTGTACCGAGTCTTGAACTTCCAACCCTCTGGTTACTAATCCGTTACTCTTCCAACTGCGTTACCGCGGCCGAGTCATAGAAGAAAGAAATACACCTAGGGTGGTAATAGGAATGGAACCTGCTCACCCTACAGCTCGCATGCTGCTAGGGCAGTGGACAAATCCAATGAGCGCCATGGCGGCCCCTTAAAGTTTTTTACACCGAATAAAGTAATATTAGCCCTCTGAGCGTCGCGAGATTCCCGAATAGTATTGTGTATTGTGAGTGTTTTTACTCCACAATATACACATAATGACTAGATATCCACATCTACTGAGTGAAAGAATTATAGGGAAAATTCTATTGGTCAATAAGGTCTAAACTGGCCAGAAGTCATGCAGTGAAGACTGCAGGTTGCCGAACGGATACATACTGGTGAGGCCCTTAGAGGTTTAATTGCTATAACTACTTGGACATGACAGAACTGAAAGAGAAAAGGCTGGATTAATTTAGTTTTTAACTCAGGGTAGGTTTGTTAGAATTGAACCAAATAGAAAAACATTTTTAACAAAACCAGAAAAATGTTTCTTAACAAAAACATAGCAAAACTTTATTTTGAATGTCCCATTTCTTATGAGATAGCGTAGAAGGCTAGTATTATAACAAATGCGATATTTTGCATGAAACTAATGAACTCATATCACCACTCTACTTACCAGTATCTCTATCTTACCGCTAAAGAACTAGAACTGCGAAGTGTGTGTGTGGTATCGAGAATTTCCGTCGTGACTTTACCAGCATTGAGAATTTCGGTGATTTTCAAACACTCCCAAGTGCTACCTCAATGGATTGCTGGGTTTTCATGATGCAGTTTTATATCATTATTAACCTTACCCACCAGTAATGAACTGTTAATACAGTAGTACATTTTCAAGTTCAACTTTGCTCAAACATGAAATACTTTTTCGTAGACTAAAGTTGCCCTGTTTTTCCACGAGCTTCTACATTGGTGACCCAGACGTGATAATGAAGGCGCACTCTCACAAACAAGCCAAATGGTGCTTCAAACCAATTCCAGATAGCACAAACGATGAGTAGTTGAATTTACACTGCAATACAGGCCACTTCGAAACGGCTGAAGGCCTGAGATTAACAGACACTGCTTCTATTGCTTTCGCGGCTACATTCTTCGTTGTCACTCAACCTCATTTCAAAACCACCGGCCTGCACTCACTCGGCTGCTAAACTCAACACCAAGAGAGGTAAACGGTTGCAATCATTCTTCGCACGACCACACATACATTAGTGCTCTTAATGCAGCTACCTTAATCGTCAGAGAACAAACTCTTATCTGCATCATTGAATAAAACACCAGAAATTCGATATTTTATTTTTCCACACTAAATTTTCAAAAGTAGGGAAGTGGTAGCCCGGTTGGAAGAGTAACGGATTGGCAAACGGAGGGTTGCGAGTTCGAATCTAACCAAAGACCGTCGTGTACAAAGGGGTTTGGTGCATTTAAATCTATCGTGGCCTCAAATGTCCTCACGTTGGCGTGGTGTGGAAGTTTGGAGAGTGGAGTGCCAGCTCAGGTGTGACCTCGTCATCTGACCGTGGTTCAAAATTACGTGCCGTTGTCCTCGGATCTTTCCCTTCGGGTATGAACCCGAACCGTCGCCAATAGCCCGTTGTGTTGCTCGAGTGAGATATTAATTAAATATCTATATATAATATTAATAAATAATATTATATACCTACCAAAAGTAATCTCCTTTTCTCAGTTGCTCTTCTCTCAGCATCTCTTTCTCAATGCAGTTAGTTTCAAATGTATAACTTCATTAATAAAATCTCTCTTTATTAATAATTATTCTTCTTCATATATTCTCTGTCATCCGTAAATGATACATCTGTCCGTTACTTGCATTTTAAATCTTTGTTTGTGATTGTTGACGAATACAAACGAACTAATTTTATAAAAAGCTGAAAGCAATAAGTAAAGATACAACTGGTTTCCCCCCACGGGTTCTAATACATACTGCAAATTGTTCCTGGAGTTATAAACTGCTAATTTTAAATGGTAATTTAAAATTACTTAGTTACCTATTGACGATTTATTCCTAAATTATGCACATTTATCTCGTTTTTTCTTCTGAAAGCTAATAAATATAAAAATTTGGATAATTTGTCGAATAGCATAAAAATCTCAGCACTTTTTGAGTTAAGAAAACTGATCTTCAAATTCAATTGTTAATCATGTTTTATACACGAATATCCTTAAAGCCCGTTGAGATAAGAATACAAAGGGCTTTAGAAATCCCTTATTGCTATTCATGTGCTCATCAGGATCTTTTAGGGGATTAATCGTAAATAATGAGTGCGCATTGAAACATATCCTTGGGGATATGCTTCATTGTTCACAAATATCTACAACTCGAAATACTTAGAATAGTAAGTCAATAAATCTCTAAAATACATCTCGTCTCAGTAACTCAATAATTCACAGATCAGAACTGCATCTCAAGTATAATTCTAGATGGAACTAAAAAATTGAACACACAATGACTCCCAATATGGTGTATACAGCATGAAGAGATTTCTTCCAAAACTCTAATAAATAACAATTTGAGTTTAAATTTTACCCGAATGGTAAAGTACACATCTAGAAACATATTAGGCGAAAACAGAATTCCATATCAGGTATAATATTTTTTAAAAATGGGGTTTTAAATTTTAAAAATATTTTCCAAAATTCATTTGTGTGTGTGTGTCTATTACTTGATACTGTATGTCTTGTGTCTGGCTCAGCATGGCCAAATATGGTCCTTGCGCCATAAAACCCAAAAACCAACCAAAATTCTGTCACAAAATTGGTTATATACACAGCTTATTACGTGCTGAAACACAATAAAAACGTAAAAGAGCGTTTTGCTGCACATATGTTTTCATATTAAACAGCTTTTAAACCGAGGGGCACTAAATTAAAAGAATTTGAGTTGTTTTTGTGAATATTTTTGCTCGTTTCTCTCGTAGCTCATTTCTCTCATTCTTACATTCTGTGCTGTGAGTGTAGTGATATTTAACCACTTTTTCTATTAGGACCCCAAAATTTCAAGTCCATTGATGTCTTGAGATTATTGGAAGGTCGATGGATAAAATTATCTACGTCGTCGCAAGTTTGTCATATATGGTGGGATTGCAATTTAGTTGATACTTCGTGCTGCCATCTATCTTCTATATCTGCAACTGCTTATTGCATGTTTGAATAAAATAAATTACCAAAATTAAATTAAATTAAATTAATAAAACGAAGGTTGTGTGAAGCTTGTCATTCGCATTACACAACGTAGGAACCTGAAATTTTGTGCAAAAGTAGTTTAAATTATGAGGATGTGGGCTTCGATTTTCTAATTTGTGAGGTTTAGATAGGAAAAGCAGTGAAAAAAACGGAAAAACGAATGCCTTTTTGTGAAAGTTGGTCACAGAATAGAACAGCTTCACGAGCCATCAATCACATTCGGATTACTTTACCAGCATTGCTGAGAAACATTTTTTTTTTCAAAATTGATTTTTTAAGATCTTATTCTAATTCTTTGTGCTTGAATTTATTTTTTCTTCCTTTCCAAAGTATGAACAATTTTCGAACATGAAAGATGATATCAAAAGAATTTTAAAAAATTAATTTTGAAAATTTCATAATGATAGAAATTAATTTTAAGTTCAAATTTTACCCCAATTACGACTATTTTAACTTGTAGGAAACGAATTTTTATTTAATAAGCGAAGATAAAGAGAAAAACCCACTAATAATAAAAATTTAAGTTTGTTATTCTGTATCTGGCTATACCGGAATCAATGTTTTATTTTTAATCCCATTTTTAATTCTGGGTTGATGCATCTGAATTAAGACAACGAAATGCATTCATGTTTGAGCATTTCTAGATATTACGAATATGTGTTCTGGCTGTAAAAAAATAATTGTTTTTATCATTATTTTATTCTGAGTATTTTTCGAATTATTCTACCCTAGGGAAGATTCGAAGTTGAAATCCGATACGTTAGATTACATCTATCGGTTTTGAAAATTCTGCATATTTTGAAATACCGAAATTGCATTTCTGTTTGTTAGTTTCTACTGATGCATTTATGTGTTCCATTATTTTACATGCTGTAAATAAATTATTTAGGAGTTAGATTTGAACCAATTATTTTTTGCCTAATATCATTGAAGTCGAGTTCATTTCTTGATGGTATGTGTGAGTTTCGACCCAATTCTCTCAAAAGTCCTTGGTTTAACATGTATGGTTGTAGAATTCAGTTTCATATAAAAGGAAATAAAATTTAAGTAATAAATATTTTAAAATAAGACAGCTAATCGCATGTTGTTCAGCTTTTATATTCTGATATAGGTTTCCTTTACAAGACGATTAAAATCAGTAAAACTTATATTTGTTTTTCATGTTTCAAATTTAGTTTATTGTGTACTCTTCCGTTATAGCCATACCACCCATTTCCTTTAAAGCCACACCACTCATTTCAGTTTCTTTCCGGCCCAACTAACGATAAGCAAATACAGAAAAAAGGTAGTTTAAATTATTGCATCTTAAATGACTATACATATAACCTACACAAAACAAACTAATAAACATTGCAGTCACATTTTAATTTCATTAGGTGGTTATTCTAACAATCCTTTGTGAAGAATATTTCTTTCTTGAAGAAATAGTATTTCCGCTTGTCCATCGCAATCCCAAATCATGAAATCCATTGCACTAACAAAGGAATAAGCTAAAATGGCGTCGAAAGACAAAAAACTGGTATGGAAACAAATAACGCCAAGAAATAAGCAAAAATGCGCCAAATTTGCGCCGAAGTTTATTGGCACGGCTACAACGGAAAAAAGTACCAGTTATTGGGTGCTATTGAAAGATGTATTCAAACAGTCACGTAATTGCATATATAATTCTGAACAGGTACGTGATTTATCACTCAGAAACTGAATCTCCGAATTCAAAAAGAGTGCCATAATGATCAGGGGCGCACCCAGGATATTAATATGGAGGGGCGCACCTAAGATATTAATCTGGAGAGGTTTCTCAGTGGTGTGTCTAGTAAGCCCTCTATTTTAAGAAGGGATAGTAATTTGAGATGATGCAAATATCGAGCTTAACCCATGCTTAGGAGGAGCTAGTGATTTTTAAACTTAAAATGCATTTCTTTGAATTAGAGCAGTTTTAGATATTATCTTAATCTGATCTAACTCTTCATCTAAATTTTAGAGTGAATCCGATCAATAAGACGAATAAAAACTGAGTTAAAGACAAATGTGACCTAAGTAATTATTAATAAAGAATATAACGTATTTTTAGAGTTTAATCTCACTCTATCCAATCCCTAGTACAAATGAGATGACTTGTAAATCGGAAAAGAATTGTCAACAAATATTTGTTGATTGAAGCAAGGCTAAAATGTTAAAATATTTTCATACACAATTTCTATAGAGCAGAAAAACTAATAAAGTACGGATATTTTTTATTTTAAGTTCTGAGAGGGGCTTAAGCCCCCTCCGTGAGAGTGCCGCTTATAAGGATTCGAAATGAACCTGCGTGTTAGTGGGACTAAAGGAAATTTTTAATAAAACTTTTCCTGTTTCGGAAAATTATTAGTGTTAGAAAATATCCAAACTAGGACTTTTTAAATATTTAAAAAAAAATACCTACACGACAGAAGGTCGATGTTGCCTACTTACAATATTCGAAGCTATTTTTATGCAGCTTGTAAGTAAAACATTTCTTAAAGCAATGATTTTATCTTACAAGAAAGGTGCTGTCAAACTACCATAAGACATCTGAAAAATTATAATAGATTACTTTTGCTTTATCTATGTGAGGGTTTTTTCAGTGTAAAGGAAAGAAATGATTTCCATACTCCTGTTTTCAACCGCATATTGAAAGATGCAAACTAAAAATTATAATCGAAAATAGTTCGTAAAATATGGTAGATTTAGTTTACCTCAAAAAATCTCATAGAAAATTTAATTTTTGTATTTTTGTGGGTAGCTGAAATCAGGTACTCAAACTAAGTTTACATACTAACTTTGAGTCAGAAATTCTTGAAACACGCCAAATATTAAAAACTGTTCTATAGCTCATTTTAATCACCATCTACACAAGCAACTATGCAAAAAATCTTGAACGTGCAATTGCAAATTATCTCTAAGGAAATTTGTTCATGGGAAATTAGCTCAAACTGTTCAATTATTGACTGCTTGACCTTATATAAAGGAAAAGGAAAATGTGAATAATAGCTCATGAGAATTTTATAATCCCCGAATAACATTTGAAACGAGTACAGATTTAACCTATATTGTAAAAATAAATGTTACATTAGCTTTTCCATAAGAAATTATTTTAAAAGTTGCATTGATTTATCAAACTTTGAAATTATTTAATTATATAGTACTTGAATAATTTTTGATTAAAATAAAGAATTTTTTCAGAAATTAATTTTGTGGCGACATCTAGAGAGCAATAACGATACTACTTTATTTCTCTATACGTTTCACAGATGGCAGCACGCATGATAGTTCGTGTTTGGTTTTAAAATGGTCGGTAGGTATTTGAATTTACGTCGAACCTGCAGCAAAAAGGGGGATTGACGGTCCGGAATCAATCCCGAAGGGAAGATCGAAGGACTATGCCTCGTATATTTGAACCACGGTCAGATGATAAGTTTTAAAACGTGTTTTTGTTTTTAAAATATAAATAGGCGAAGGGTAATTGGTAATTAATTAATGTCGTACTAGGGGGGGGGGTATTTCAATTAACGTCACACTGGAGCAACACAACGGGCTATTGGTGACGGTCCGGGATCAATCCCAAGGGGAAAGATCCGAGGACAACACCACGTAATTTTGAACCACGGTCAGATGACGAGGCAACACCTGAGCTGGCACCCCACTCTCCAAACTTCCACACCACGCCAACGTGAGGACATTTGAGGCCACGACAGATTTAACGTGCACCAGCCCCCTTTGTACACGACGGTGTTTTGGCTGGATTCGAACTCGCAACCCTTCGGTTGCAAGTCCGTTACTCTTCCAACCGGGCCACCGCGGCCCTGTCGTACTAGAAAAACACAACGGGCTATTGACCACGGTCCGGGATCAATCCCGAAGGGAATGGTCCGAGGACAGCACGTAATTTTGAATCACGGTCAGATGACGAGGCAACACCTGAGCTGGCACCCCACTCTCCAAACTTCCACACACCGCCAGCGTGAGGACATTTGATGTCATGACAGATTTAACGTGCACCAGCCCCTTTGTATAAGACGGCCTTTTGGTTGGATTCGAACTCGCAACCCTCCGGTTGCTTGTCCTTTGCTCTTCCAACCGGGCCTCTGACCGTGGTTCAAATTTACGTGATGTTGTTCTCGATCTTTCCCTTTGGGATTGATCCCGGGTCGTCACCAATTGCCCATTGTGTTGCTCCAGTATGACGCTAATTAAAAGACCTACCTACCTACCTTCCAACCGGGCCCAATAGCGAAGGGTGTTAAGTGATCTAAAATAAGCTTTTTTACTAACAAGTGGTACCAGGAACCTTTAACCATAAGGTAGGTAGGTATTTTAATTAACGTCACACTGGAGCAACACAACGGGCTATCTTAATCATAAAGGGGGGTATTTCAATTAACGTCACACTGGAGCAACACAACGGGCTATTGGTGACGGTCAGGGATCAATCCCAAAGGGAATGATAGAGGACAGCACGTAATTTTGAATCACAGTCAGATGACGAGCAACACCTGAGAGCTGGCACCTCACTCTCCAAACTTCCACATCACGCCAACGTGAGAACATTTGAGGCCACGACGGATTTAACGTGCCCCCTTGGTACACGAGGTCATTGGCTGGATTCGAATTCGCAACCCTCCGGTTGCTAATGCGTTGCTCTTCCAATCGGGCTATCCCTATTCCACTTAGATTAAGCGCCAAATGTTGCTTAATCGGCAATAAACTACATTTTAAGGTAACCTCGATACTTATCCTGGAATAGTATTTGGTTAACAGAAGTAAAATCTTCACAGACCGTCTGGTTTTCTTAATCTACACTATTAATGTGTGATAGTTTGTCTGTTGGAAATCTATCTTCGTCTCAACCACAACACGTAGAGATCTGAGAGAGGTGTTAAAATACGCAGAGTAAACTGGGAAAGTTATTCTGCCCCTTTAAAATTTTCAAAAATTTAAATAAAAAAAACGTAGAAAATGTTCAAAATTCAATATACAGTACTTTTTCGTGTCTTATATTTTACTTCTTTAAATAAGCATTATTTTTTATAATTATTTCACATCCAATACAGCAAACCTGTACAACCTCTCTTAAATTCATCGTAATTTGGAATTTCAAATTGTTTACTGCTGCCTTTTTTATAGCGATTGTTTTTTGCGTTGTAATTACTCTTTTTAACGACAATGCCAAAAAGAAAACGTTCCATAACAGGCAATTCAGCTAAATATAAACTACATGAAAGAAGTCACAATGAATCTAAGGAACAAGCTACCAATAGAAGACTGGTCGAAGCTGAACGTCAGTGTGAAATTGGGAAATTTACATGACTTGCAATGAGGCGGCGAAAAATCTAATATGTCGTTTACTAACAATCAGTTATACCTAACTAACTAACACCAACACACATTCCCGTGCCTAGTGTCGTGAGACACTGTACCAGTTTAAATAAATGTGGTTGGGATGAATAGAGCATGCCACCGAGGTGACATGTCTATCCAGAATTTAGAGCACGTTACATTTATACATTATTATATCTATACAGTAATTACATCTATATTATACTAAGTTACACTATATACATATATACAACATGAGAGAAGAAAAAAAGTAGGTTTTTCAATCAGTTATACCGTGACACATTAAACCATAAAACTTTTAAATCCAAATAATAATAACGATAAATTTATAGAATTATATAACAGTGAATCTATAAGAAGGCATGCAAAAAAGAGCAAAAAATTCAAGAGGGAGGTATTTACTAAAACGTTGTCCTCCGCAACCGCGGGGCCATACAGCTAGTTACATTGAAAATCCCTCTCATTGGTAAAAAAAAAGACGTAATATGATTGTTGCATGTATTTTTTATAATTTCTTTTCTTTTATTTGAGAATTTAAATTTTTAATGAAAGGTTTTTCATAAATTTTCGCGGGCCGCTGTAGCTTGTGCAGTTGTTTGTAGAGTCGTAGATTAGCAACCGGAGGTCCGCGGATTCGAAACTCCATCCAACCAAAGACCGTCGTATACGTGGAGCTGGTGCAAGTTAAATCTGTCGTGGCCTCAAATGCCCTCACGTTAGCGTGGTGTGAAATATGGAGAGTGGAGTGCCAATTCAGGTTTCGACTTCGTCATCTGAGAGTGATTCAAAATTACGATGTGTTGTCCTCGGATTTTTCCCTTCAGGATTGATCCGGGACCGTCACCATGTGTTACTCCAGTGCTACGTAAATTCAACTACCTACCTACCTTAAATTTTCGTGTCACAAAAAATTTATTGCGATTCTAAATTCAGCGTCATTTGAAGCTGTAACGCAACAACATCGATTTGGAATTTATTCTAAATTCTGACTGAGAGGGTAGGTAGTTTAATTAACGTCAGACTAGAGCAACACAACGGGCTATTGGTGCCGGTAAGGGATCAATCCCAAAGGGAAAGAACCGAGGACAACACCACGTAATTTTGAACCACGGTCAGATGATGACTGACTGAGGGATTTTCAGTGAAAACAAACAAATCGGACAGTCTGCAGAGATTTTACTTCTGCTGTCGAAATGCTCTCGCATATACATATTGGGTTATATAAAACGTCGGTCACCGTTTTGGCAACGTTTGGCATTTGATTTGTATTGATCAATCAACTATCATATATCAATTCTGATTTATTCTTCGAATTTTTGTTGTCGAGGTGCTGGAATCGTATTCGAAAAATAAGCCAATTGACGTCACGTTCAGACTATGTACAGGAAACACGTATATCCACAGAAACACTATGGTTACTTATATTCAACTTGACAGAAAATGCTTCTCATATATTTAGATATCTTGTGACGGTTTAGTTTGGCGACATATTATTGTGTGTATGTGTGTGAATCATATTTAATTAATTCATTTTTAAGGTCAGAAGAATTTTTCTTTTGAGTTTTTTTATTTAAAAAATAATGTTTCATCATCGCACTTGGGTGCGCTCGTCTCAGACGTAAATCTGAGTATTTTTGTCTCCCTTTATTTTCTTCTAGTCTAGAAAGTTCTGTTAATTTTACTTTCGTTAATTATAACGTACGTGCGAAATCAGCAACCCCGCATATGCAGAAAGAAGAAAAAAAAGGAATAAACATTGGCCACAATGGTCAAATCAACTCCCGAAGAAACGGAAATGAATATTAACGGCTCTTGAAAAATACCTCCGAAGGTAGGTGGGTATTTTAATTAACGCCGCACTGAAGCAACACAACGGGCTATTGGCGATGGACCGGGATCAATCCCGAAGGGAAAGGTCCGAGCACAACACCATGTCATTTTGAACCACGGTCAGATGACGAGGTCAACACCTGAGCTGGCACCCCACTTTTGAAACTTCCACACTACGCCAAAGTGAGAACATTTGAGGTCATGGCGGATTCAACGTGCACCAGCCCCCTTTGTACACGACGGTCTTTGGATGGATTCGAACTCGCAACCCTCCACTTGCTAATCCGTTACTCTTTCAACCGGACTACCTCGGCCCAAATACCTCCGAAAAATCATTTTTGGAAAGCAACACCCTTGATTGAGATGGTAAACTTGCCACAACTAGAAATTAATTTATCTGTACAATGTTTAAAACAGGTCACTACCACAAGCACGCCTAAAGAAACTAAAGGATGCCATCATGAAGAAAGTTCTAATTACAGATTGGTTGATTGCATCACTCACAAAAAATAGGGTTAATTGTGTATGGGACACAACAGCAATCGTTTAAGACGTGAATCAATCTGAGTGTTTATGAAAACCGCTATTGACGAGCGTTTGTGGTTTATATCATCTACATATACGTTACTAGAGTGACACTTCCTTCATGGGTACTTGGTTAATATTTTTATTTACATAACGTTAATAAGTATATCTATAGGAATATCTTGCTCTATGACAGTGAAAGGACCCTCGTACGTCCGTCCTCCTTTGTCTCCGCTGATCGAGTCCCCTTCCTCTTAGTTCTACCTCTTCCTCTAGCCCGGATGACCATTCAAGAGCACCCCATCAACGTCCCTCGGGGATCCGATGGGTTCCTTCCGACCAATGTTCCTCCGTGTGTTGGCCAGAGAACCTCACAGTGCTATAAGAGGAAGGGTAAGATGCAAATGAATCAAGTTTTGTGGGCTATACGTGTTTCTTATCGAGATGATAGAAGTAATGCAAATATGACATGGTATTTACACCAATGTTTTTTTACAAAGGTTAAATCTATACAAATGTTGCCCGAAGTAATTGGACGATGTAAAAATTTACTTCAAGTTGAACTCTCTTTGCATATCAATTATAAGCGATTTGTTTTGGTTGGCTGGGTTGGTTTTGGTTTTACGGCGCATGGTCCAAAAGTGGACAAGCTGCGCAAAAACACAAGATAATTAGTACCAAATCCAGCTGATTACATAGTCCAATACAGAATGTAGTCTAATAAAAGATATGAAATATTTAAAAATTAGTAGTCCAGATGACGATAAAAATGTAGATTCAAAAATATGAAAAAAAATGCGAACATGAGAATAAGAAATAAATAGCGATTTGTTTTGAGTAACATCGACATTGAAATCACCGGTAAGCAAAATGGGTACAGTGGTATCTGGAATCGTATTAGGTACAATTTTTTTGATAACATCTTTCCGTTACCACTAGGCCCAGGAATTTTAGGTGCTAAAAACCTTAAATTGGGTTTTTGCAGCTTATGGTCAACTTTTTATCAACTTAGTTTTTAAATTTTTTTTAGTTATAGATTTTAACAAAAAATATCACTAGATAATGAAACAAGGTTAAAGAAATTTTTTTTAATGATATTTCTAATTTATCTACCACTGTAAAGTTAACGTAAAAATAGTGCTGTTTTAAACAGCAATAGCGCCCATTAATAGTTTTTTTACGGATTGAAGTTCTGTGTTACGGTTCTAATTAGCCTTCTTTAAGGAATAAATTACCACACACACACACACACGTAAAGTGACAAAAAATCATCAAAGTATTTTCATAAACTGGAATTCAACGGAATTTATTTAAATATGCTAGATGAACTAATTAGTAAATACACCAGATAGCACAATAAATCGCGCAGGCAATTTTTCGGGTCTAACCATCACAATGCAAAGCCTCTAGAGCAATTACAATTTTGCTAGAAAAACCTCGGGCTTTACAAGAAGAAATTGGAAATTTTGCTCTTTAGTCGGAGTTCTAATGAAAAATAGTATTATTTTATTAATTAACCGATTAGATAATTGAATAGAGAAATTAGATGACTAAAAATTCTTTTAAGAATCAGGTCTATTTTAGACAGCAATTTGTTTTGAAACGATCTGGGCTTGACAAATACAAGTAGAAACAATTTTAATAAAGCAAAAAATTGAGTACCTCTGGAATAAATAGAAGACAGAATTACAATTCTCTATAGCAGACTAAAACATTACATCAAGGTTTCTCCACTTCAGTTCCTCTGAATTGCGGTTAAATTTATTTGGAAAATTCCCTTACCTCTCCACCTATGTCGGGTTATTCTCCACTTTTGGGGAAAAAAACGTGATTCACCTGCTCCTTTATTTTAAAATTCTGGAATCATGTCTGGTCTAATTAGCAAAAAATGACCTTAAAGTAAATTACTTTAAAGCAACCACGCGCGCCTTTAACTTCCTGGAAAGCCGCGGTATCCCGGTTGGAAGAGTAACGGACTAGCAATTGGAGGGTTGCGAGTTCGAATCCAATCAAAGACCGTCATGTACGAAGGAGGCTGGTGCACGTTAAATCTTTCGTGGCCTTAAATGCCCTCACGTTGGCGTGGTGTGGAAGTTTGGAGAGTGGGGTGCCAGCTCAGGTGTGACCGTGGCTCAATATTACTTGGTGTTGTCCTCGGATCTTTCTCTTCGGGGGTTAATCCCGGACCGTCGCCAATAGCCCGCTGTGTTGCTCCAGTGCGAAGTTAATTAAAATGTCTACCTAACTTTGTGGACACAAATATGCTCACAGACACAAAAAAATTAGTCATCTCTCCCATGAGATCTACCATCGGTCGTCAAAGATGTCAAATTTGCATCTAGCCTGTTTCTCCTTAAATTCACGTGACGCAGTCTCTTCACAGCCCTGCCCCCTGTCACGTAACGCAACAAAACTTCAAAATAACATCTTTAACTTCCACATTATAACTTTAAAGTAACATATTTGTTGTTGTGTCCATATCTGTGTCAGATGTCACCGAGTGCATTTAACTTAATTCAATGAATTTTATTATTGAATTTCGTAAATTTTATTTAGGAATCACAGAGTTTAGCATTTATATTTTCGAGAGAATATTCCTTTGTTTTTGCGTTCCTTTTCGCTTCATTGTTGTCCATCGCCATGTGCGCAAACATCGCGCATCGTGTTATGAGCGTACCGTTTCTTCCAGCGATAAGTACTGCGTCGATCACCACAATTGGCACAAAATATAAGTAGCACAGCAAACAAAAAGTAGTACTTTTTATTTTTATCTCTATTCAGTGATTCATTTTATATTATTTGCCCCCAAATTCATGAAAAGAATGTCTAATAGAAGTGATTTATTGAAAAAGCGAACCAACGTAAGTGAAGAGTGCTCCGATATAGAATCAGATGCAATAAGCTTTGAGAACTATCATCTGAAGATGAAGCGGTTCACATTCAAAGTGAGGCATCTGAAATTGAAGATAGCTATGAAGAATCGACCACTCATGATAAAAATTAATATATCCTTAATATGCCCAGAAAAAGATGTAGGATGCGAGTTATTTCAGACTCTGATGAAGAAACTGAAAACACCTTTTAGGAGATCGAAACTGCTTCTGATGGTACTGTGTGGTCAAAATTTGAAGAAGGTGGTATTCCTGGTAGATTACTATCTACATATATTTTCAAGGATGTGAAAGGGCCAACTGGCTACGCAAAAAGGAATATTATGGCAGATACTGTTATCAGTGCATTTTCGTTGATAATAGATAACCATATGATGAAGCACATAATAATGTGCACAGAAGCAGAAGGTTGCCGAATTTCGAAGAATGATTGGACAACATCATTACCGGAAATACTTGTATTTATAGGAATTTTATATGCCCGTGGAGCTTACGAAGCAAAAAATTTAAAATTGTCGTATTTATGGTCAACAAAGTGGGGCCCAGAATTTTTTAGGAAAACAATGGCCAGAGAAAAACGTATGTTTGTGGAAAATGTACGCAAAAAAGAATTTCCACATTTATTTGCAAAAAATGTATAAATAATAATAAATAAAGTACTTTTTTTGTTTTCTAAGTGAAGTAAATTTTATTTATAATATAAAATAACATTAAAAATTAATTTTAAATACTTTTCTTTATACATTGGTTATTCTTTCACAAAGCAGTCAATTTGACTGTTTTGGGCAACTATATACTAAATTTCAGTCTTTCTAGTGTTAATGTTGGGTATTCTTGTCGAACATTAATCCAAAACTTTGCCAAAGAATTCTCTTTGAAATTTATTTTTAAAGGAACATCAGTCTGTGAATCTATAAGATGCTCCTGATCAGTAATGCTTAATGAACTTGGCAGGTTTGTATCAAATGGTTTGTAATCCAGCTCCATGCATCAAGATTTTCATTAAAATATTTTTTTAATGTTCTTGTAATGTAACTAGATGGTCAATCAAATTATTTTTCACCTGTGAAGGAAGTGTTTGAAGATCAGTTTCTTTAGGCATTTCGATAATAGTGGGAAACATTTCTAAATCATCATTTTCAAACTATTTGTTCAAAGTTGCAACATTTTTATAAACGCCTGAATTTTATCATTCTAATGAAGTATATTGGCTTCATTTCTTTGAAGGGATTTATTCAAAATATTTACTTTTTCATATATATCAGCAAGATATGCCAGTTTATAAAGGAAAACAGCATTGCAATAAAGCTCTGCCATTGTGTGATTTTGATCATACAAAAAACAGAAAACTTCATGTCTCAGTTCTTACATTCTGTTCAGCACCTTTCCTCTTGAAAGCCATCTGGTTTTGGTATGAAAAAGTAAGGATACATGTTCTGAGCCCATATCTCCACACAGAACCTTGAAAATTCTAGATTTTAATGGCCGAAATTTGATGAACTGTACAGTTTTTATAACACTCTGTAATACTTCATTTAGAGGAGAGCTTAGCTCCTTAGATGCCAGTGACTGTCGATGTATCATACAGTGTATCCACTTGGCTTCTAGAGCTACTGTTTTCACCCTCACTTTAAGTCCAGTATATTCTCCTGACATTGCACGAGCTCCATCTGTGCATATACCAATGCATCTTTCCCATGAAATATTATTCTTTTAAAAACTCGGCGCTGGCCTTAACGCGCGCTCAAAAAGCAAACCTCCGTTATTTTCCTTCGTGAGCCGCAAAAAATAAATAAATAAAAAACAATATTTTGCCAGTTTACCTGAAAAAATTTTCGACCCCCTTGGTGGGCGCGCCCCACAGTTTGAGAACCACTGAGTTAACCCAACGTTTTTGGGACGCATATTTATATGTCCTTAAAACCATGACAATTGTAAATAAGTTATTATTCTTTTACTCAGCTGATTATTTATTATGTATTCTAACTATAATATAAAAATAGATGCAAAGCGTTAAAAAAAAATAATAATTTTTAAAAAATTCTGAAAAATAAAATAATAAAATAATTACAAAAATTCGTATAGAACCCTTCCAAAGACTGTAGAAGATGGGAGCAATCAATATTTTTCAAATAACATCATGGTTAAATTCAGGCCCTTAATGGATTAAGAAAAGGTATCGACCACATTTTGCCAAAAAACTGATCACAGAAATAATATTTGTATATTTTTCAGGGTATCAATATATAGCAAGTGAAACTGTCCCTGTATAGATATCTATTATATTTCAGATCATATTTTCCTCACCACACTTTTCGGACAAGATTTATGATTCTCTTAGGGACTTAATCGTTACGTGGTGAATCTAAAGAAACACTACTGCAAATTCTTAGTCACGAATAGTAAAAGTATTAGATCAAATCTGAGTACGACTATGCTCACAAAGATATCTTTCTCGGGAATAATTGTGTTTCTACTTTTGAAGTAAATTGACATCTGACAGCAGTTCTATAGCAGATTTTATAAAGATAATTTCAGTTCTATACAGATAAATTTTAAACCGAATTAGCAAATTGTAAAACTTTCATATTATTAATTGTACTTTTTACTCTAAAAGGTATTCCATCGCAACAATTAGTATTATATCACATGGATTATTCAATCTGGAGTTTTGAATATTGAGTATATGGTAAAAAAGAATTTCAATTCTATAATAAATAATTCCATTTTTAAATAATTTTGTATGAAAAATAAAATATTAATGTATAACGACTGTAATAATGTAATAATTGAACTATAGGAAAGTTTTTCGCACTAATTTGGAAAAATTCTTGTTTGTAAGATTCATTAACCACGCGTTCAACTAGCAAAAATAATTTTATGGTGATGTTTTTGAAACATTTCGAATTACTGAGTCAACAACGGATGTATATTAATTCCTAAAGCTTCGTCTTAAAATCCACAAATAATTGTTAAAAATAACGAAATATTGCGCATTTTCCAAGCTACATTTCCACGGTTTCCCTTCATTTTTAATAAAAGATAATCTCAGAATTTAATCCCTCCGTCAAACGGAAAGCCAGACTTAAATGCGTGTGACAACTAACCATAAATATGTAAATACCTCAAAAACTAGAAATCTCATTTTAAAACGAACGGGGAAAGTCAAAAGAAAACTCTCCCTACAAGAAATAAATTTCTATATTCCGTCAGAGCTGTTTAAAGGCAAAGAAAGCGATTATCAAAGAAAGGATAAATTCTCCGAAGAAAGAAAAGAGACCGGATCCTCTCTGCTAAAGTATTACCTACGAGGTTCCTGTAGCGTTAAATTACTTCCCCCAAAGCCTACATTAATGTTGTGCTTGTTCTAATAAAGGTAGTGTGGAATCTGTCAGCCACGGCTGCCTGTTGAGCTGCTCCAAAGAGATCTCTCATGCGGACCAAATCGTATTTCAGTGTAATGTCAAGTTTTTAATAATTTCTTCTCGCCGAGACTTAATTTCTTTGACGTCAAGATTTTCACTTTTCGCCTCACGATCTTCCCTTTGATCCAGCAGTTAATTCTTTTTCATAAGAATTTTAAATTACCTTCGGTGTGAGAAGGTGGGGTCGGGTGAAATAAAGGGCGTTCGAAATTACAGTTCCGTGCTTCAAAACAATAAAACGAGCCAAGCGTTACGATTAATTCTCTTCAGTTCACACGTACGAAAAAATTATTAATTTATTAAAAAGCATGAGTTTTTTGCGCCACTGAAAGAGGAAGATCACTTAATGATGAGAAAATTATGCTTTGTTTTAACGATTTTTTTTCTGGGTATTTTGATAATTAGGAAATGGGCGTATTATTCGTCGTATTTTTCTTTTAACTGAGGGATTCACACTCATATATCCTTTCTGCAATCTTCCATGACTTAACAAACTTTGACTCTTGACCAATAGAATCTTTTCTAGAATTCTTTCAACCAATAGCATTATTCGTCGTATTTTTCTTTTAACTGAGGGATTCACACTCATATATCCTTTCTGCATTCTTTCATGACTTTTAGCAAATTTTGACACTTGACCAATAGAATCTTTTCTAGAATTCTTTCAGCCAATAACATTATTCGTCATATTTTTCTTTTAACTGAGGGATTCACACTCGTATATCATTTCTGCAATTGTCCATGACTTTTAACAAATTTTGACTCTTGACCAATTGAATCTTTTCTAGAATTCTTTCAACCAATAACATTAATCGTCGTATTTTTCTTTTAACTGAGGGATTCACACTCATATCGTCAACTTAGTGCAAAAACTCATTAATTGACAAAAATAATGAATTTTATATAAAGCCTCTTAAAGACTTAAATTTTAGGTCAAAAATAAAAATTGAAAGCATTTTGTTGTATTTTTGTTCAAACACGTTACAATATATGTCAGTGTATTTCTCATCACCATAAAAACAATCATTTAGTGTCAAAAAAGCATGTCCGAAAAATGTCAGTTAATGAGTTTTTGTTGAGTCTACGATATATTCTTTCTTTCGTGACTTTTAACCAATTTTGACCTTCTTGACCAATAGCTCTTTCCCAGCATTCTTTCAAACAATAGATGTGTTTATTTAGTCATTGTGCATGCTGTGGGGCTATGCATGCATACTCGCTTATACTTAGATCACGGAACACAAAGCATAACATAAACCCTAGATGTCGATTTGATTAGGCTTATTTGATAATTTTCCTTTCATCTATTTCAAATTCTTAGAGACCTTTACTCATAACATAAAAACTACTCCAAATCCTGTACTATAAACATATGCATACATTACAGCTTAGCTAACACCAACACGTCAACACTTGTTGATGCCATTTTTTCAAAATCGGGTCCACCTTGGCTCAGTGGTTTTTCCCACTGTCTTATGAGCCTGCTAGCTGTAGAATGTTGTCTGTTGGTTGAATCGTTTCCTCAGCACGCTATACTCACTCCCAAGCGTGGATGTGTTTCGGTTTTTGTATGGGTTAGTAGACTGACTGGAGAGGCTGGAAATTTAGTATTTATTTATGACATTATTTAAAAGTGAAATATTTAACTAGTATATTGAACAATTTTTTAAAAGTACTAAAAATTTGGTTTTAAAGTCAATTTTGTTGTCTATAGATAACATCTCCCCAGAAAGAAAACAGGTACTGAGCAAAAATAGTTTTAAAGTTTCTGTATTTCCTTAAATAGCAACTAATACACCCCACAGTAAACTCAGGACCTCAATGGACTTTAAAATGTGCTGTCCTAGTAAGAAAATGGACAAAATATTCAGAAAAACAACATACATTCTTGTTAATTCAAGACCCTCGGCTTAGAAACTTCTAAATGCAGCAATATGCGTAACAAAAATTTATTTAATATATTATAGTGTTTTTACCTGAATGATGCGGGCTGGGTGTGTACTCAATCTTGTGACGTAGAATTTTGTAAATTTGATATTTAAAACCTATCTTTAAAATATTATAAATAAATAATAGGGAATTGTTGTTTAGCGCCTAATCTGTTCCCAAATGCGTGCTTCGTGCTTTTCCATTCTTATAAAATTAAGCTCAAATTATATTTTACTTCAGAATTTTGGTTATTTAAAGAAATATCTTCTTGGTGTATACTCAATATTGTAAGCCAGTGTAGGTGATTAAAATTAATATAGAGCTCTTTCAACTTATCTCTGTTCTATATGTTGTTATATTGGATACCGTTCCATTGATTAGTAAGTTTACTTATATTAAATATTTTGGAATTCAGAATACTTTATAAAAGTTCTTAGTAAATTAAAGTATTTTTCTAAATAAGTTTCTGATCACTTGAAACGCACATATTCATTTCTATCAACGCTACCCACACACTTAAATATTAGGTACAACGTTAATCATAATATGAATTGAAGTCAATCTCGGTATCCAAAGATACATCCCACCTGATCTAAATAAAGATCACTCACTTTCTAGATTCATTATTAGTACTTAGATACTTTATTCCATGGAAATATTAACTAGTACTCAGTAAAAACGATAACTCAGTTATTCATGATTACTAATTAATCAGTACAGTTTGTTTATGAGCAAGAGTTGCTTTATTTACGAGTTTTTTTTTTATTTTATAAATGAGGTAGCATTATTTTATTCCTTAAAATAAAGTATCTAACACGGTATCATAATTGAATATTCTCCACATTTTCAAAAAGTATTTATCATTTGTCTATGTAAACGTTCAGCGTGAGTACTGGTTCGTGCCTCAATTCTCGGAAGAGATTACTATGTGAACCTTATATTACGAAACCTATAGTTAAATGCGAAAGTGTAATAGTAATGTGAAGAGAGCTTGTAAGGTTGACTCCACAGGTACAAATCAAACCAACCTTCACTTGTCATTACGCTTTTATCTACCAAACTAAAACTTGTATGCCATTGGGGTTTTATGGCGCAAGGGCCATATTTGGCTATGCTGCTCCAGAAACAAGACATACAATATAAAGTAATAGACATACACACAATGAAAGTTTTACTGATACAGAAGAGAGGAATACACCCAGGGAGTAATGTACCTGGCAGGAATCGAACCTGCGCCGCCTACAACTCGAAGGTTGCTAACGAAGTGGGCATACCCACTGAGCCACGACGGCCCCAAGAGCTTGTAAGGAATTGAAGTAAAAAAAGGTCACTAGCATTTTTGGTAGCTGCGCCATTTAAACAGACACACAAGAAAGTTTTACCAACACAGATGAAAGAAATACACAAATGGAGGAATCGAACCTTTGCCTCCAGAAACTCTCAGATTGCTAGCGCAATGACCAAACCCACTAAGTCAGTGACCACGTGTTTTTTGGAGGAAATTTTCAAATTATTTCCTTCATAAACTATCAATTGTAGCTTTCGGAAAATAAAACAAACTGAAAGTTTGAAGGCTTTTACAGGAAAAGGCTAGATAAAATCTGCTTATTAAAAGTTATGAGTATGAGGTGGACATTAGGAAGACAGTGCGAATTACCAATGATTCCAGTTTTAACTTCGTGATCAATGATTCCAGTTTTAACTTCGTGATCAATGATTCCAGTTTAAAATAAAGAACTCTCTTGGATTGTGCTATTAAAAAACTAACTCTTTGATGTGTATTCTTTTGAAACAAAACTATTACAAAATATTTTGCAAATCCTAAACAAGGTATTCTTGAAAGAGATATGGCACTTTTAATCCTAAGGTAAAATGATACTTTCCCTTTGCTCGCCCATGATGTGCCCGATATCGTAACGAAACTATACATAAAAAAAATAATAATACAGGAACAATTACAAACTGAAAAGGAAAAAGGAGTATGAATTAAATACAAGCGATTGCATAAGGAATCGATTGGTCTGAATTCACGCAAAGCGACCTTAATCAAAGCTTTAAAAGATGGATATTCGTCCATTAAAAAGCCCTTTCCGAGATCCCCTGATCTCCAACACTTTGCATACTGCAAGATTGGAAAAAGTGAAGAGTCCCTTCCACATAGAACTCCTCTCACGTCCAAAGAAATAACAAAGCAAAAATCTGACAAAACCAAACGGCCGAAGTTGGAACCGTCGAATCCGCGAAAGCAATCCAAAGGTTAATTTTCCTTTTCCGGAAGACGACGCTTCTCCAAAAGCTGTCCCCTCCCGATAAGCTGTCCTGACACGTTCACGACACACTTTTCCTCTCCCCTCCCAAGTCTAATGACGCCATCAGGGTGAGAGAGCCGAATTCCATCGCGCGCCGATAGAGATATTGACGACCCAAAAAGCATGCAAGTGTCGAGAGTTAATTTGGTGGCAAGTGACAGATTTCGCATATTAATGGAAAATTTGGGGCTCCCGCCTGGAGTGCAGGTGACAGGTCATTACAGAAGCCCCCGACGCCTGAGTTCACCTGTTCGAAAGTACCACGGCCTGGATAAAAGGGCTCGCCTCTGAGGGCGGCCGGACAATGCCTCTCACCCGGGTACGTGACACTCCGACACCCCGCCAAGGCGCTTACTCTTTCATTCCTCGGCAACTCCAGATGGGAGGATCTCGCTCGCGACCGGCATTAATGAGCGAGATTAGTATGCGGCCGGGGAACACCTTATGTGCTTAATAGGCGGGAGGACAAAGACTGTTTTGAATGGGTAGCTTCTCTCTCTCTAGCACGGACAGTGGAGTCTCCAGATTCGTCTGTACTTAGATTCGAAGACAAAGGGGACAGGTATAGGGGCGGACGGAATGTCAATTTTATGGATTAGTGGTACGGACAAAGGGTCCGGGATTTCTGATGTGATTGCGCTGCATACATATTTAAATTAATTTAGATGCTGGTTCAGTCTCGCTCTATGGTTAGATTTTACTTCGATTATATTGCGGTAAGTCGAAATTGAGGGTTGATACTGCGATGGTGGTCGAAAAGGTGGTATCTCCAACTTGCAAGTTTATGAATGTTACATGCTTAATTTATGTTTTTAATAAGCGTGAAGACAAAAACTGTTTCGAATGGATATCTTCTCTGTCACCGGAGAGTAAAATCTCGGTCTCCAGATTCGTCTGTACTTGGATTTGAAGCCAAAAAGACAGGTATGGTGGTGGACGGAATGTCAATTTTATGGATTAGTGGTACGGACAAAGGGCCCGGGATTTCTGATGTGATTGCGCTGCATACATATTTAAATTAATTTAGATGCTGGTTCAGTCTCGCTCTATGGTTAGATTTTACTTCGATTATATTGCGGTAAGTCGAAATTGAGGGTTAATATTGCAATGTTGGTCGAAAAGGTGGTATCTACAACTTGCAAGTTTATGAATGTTCCTTGCTTAATTCATGTTTTTAATAGGCGTGAGGACAAAAACTGTTTCGAATGCGTATCTTCTCTCTCACCGGACAGTAAGATCTCGGTCTCCAGATTCGTCTGTACTTGGATTTGAAGCCAAAAAGACAGGTATGGTGGTGGACAGAATGTCAATTTTATGGATTAGTGGTAGGGACAAAGGGACTGGGATTTCTGATGTGTGCGCTGCATACATATTTAAATTAATTTAGATGCTGGTTCAGTCTGTCGCTCTGAGGTTAGATTTTACTTCGGTTATATTACGGTAAGTCGAAATTGAGGGTTGATACTGCGATGGTGGTCGAAAAGGTGGTATCTCCAACTTGCAAGTTTATGAATGTTCCATGCTTAATTCATGTTTTTAATAGGCGCGAGGACAAAAACTGTTTCGAATGCGTATCTTCTCTCTCACCGGACAGTAAAATCTCGGTCTCCAGATTCGTCTGTACTTGAATTTGAAGCCAAAAAGAGAGGTATGGTGGTGGACGGAATGTCAATTTTATGGATTAGTGGTAGGGACAAAGGGACTGGGATTTCTGATGTGATTACTCTGCATCTCGGATTGCTTTATCCTTGATATTTGAACATGTGTATATTATACGCATCACTTTATAAATCGTTAACCATATAGACAAAATTAGGAGGTACTGCCTTCTTCGCTAGTACGGCAGAATATGCTGACTATCCTACTACTTAGGGGTTCTAAGCCATTAAGAACATCCATGCTCTGACAAGGACTCAGCCAGAGCAATAATAGCTCAGTTACCATATCAGCAATGGTTGCCTTGTAGAAATTTCAATTCAGTTAATTATCTGACTGATGTAATGAAGCGTGATTTATATATGTAAGTAGTGTCAAGTTTATGAATCATTAGTAAGATGGGGTGTATTGAATCTTGGTTGTATTGCGCCATAATTAAGCTAGAAGTAGATTTAAAACATAATATTGTTAATTTTACTACTTAGGTTATACAAAGTGAGGAAGCGAAATCGATATGAAAAAAGTAAAATTTGAGCGTCAGTATTTTGATGAGAGGAGGTTAATAACTTAAATTTTTTTTAATGTTAATGATATTAAAGTCATGTTTATATCTCAGTTACGAGTATGCTTTAAGCGATGTTGTGTTAATGATAACTCATTATATGCTACTTCTTATGCTTGGGTTTATAAATGAGTGCATTCAAAGAAGAGATAATTTGTATGCTTCAGTAGAAGGGCATTCCACTAAAAAAGGGGAACCGGGGCACAATTTTTAAATATGGTAATTAATTATAAAAGGCACTTTACTTACAAGCTATCTCTCATATACTACCCAAAGTTTTACAAAAGGTTTAAAAGGTATTATTGCATATTTAAACCCGAATTAAAATGTTCTGTTAACAGGAGTAAAATTACAGGATTTTAAAAATGTGATGTCTATTTCCTAAGTGATTCAATCTTCAACTTATACTGTGTTCAGGTTAGATGTTTTTTAGAACGAAGTTGTTGAAAATTATGAAGTTCCACCCTAAATATAAGTAATTCATAATGCTTCAATAAAATCGAATGCTTAATATTCCTTCCAGCTTCTCCAAATTATGATTGATATAAACATAGTTACTCAGATGTTTTAGCATGAAACTTGTCTACATATGCAAGTAAATAAAATTAAAACAATATATTCGTAAACTAAAATATGATTTCTAAAATGTAGAACATTTTACTGTGGGAGTCTATACAGCATAACTGGGAGAGAAGCACAACACCAAAACATCTGAAGGGCTAAAAATATTTATTTACATTTGAACATTACATTGAACATCTGAACATTACATTGAATATCTGAACATTGCATTTACATCTGAACAAGACGACTTATCGTCTGGGTCTTATACATATTACCATTTATCATCTTAGTACGTCTTACAACTGGCTAGTTAGTAACCACGCTCAACAGAGGGCCCTTGTGTATGCCGATTTGATTGGTCAAGAGGATAATATCCTACAGTATAAAAATATGTTGAATAAATTTTTTATGGTATTCACACAAACACAGATACAAAAACAGACAAAACAAGAAGACAGACAGATAGACCAACTCAACCATGTTCAGTCACTAAATGAATTAAGTACTCATTGTGCAAAGTTTCATGAAAATACACCAGCCGTTTGAAAGTAGTACGGACACATACATACACAAAGACAGATGGACAGACAAACATACCAAACGCGCAAGACACCGATTCTTCATTGGAAGAGTCGGTGAAAGTTTGAAATGTGTCGAAAATGTTCAATGTACAACTCATTACTAGCAAAATTAACCGACCTCACTCGGGCTGAATTGGTTAATTATAGATTGAAAGAGTGACCAGAATAATCAATTTCCTCTTTCGTAGAAAAGTACCAAATCATTTAAGTATGACTAAAATAATTTTTAATACCTTTTCAACATATTTATAATTTCTACAACCTACTTTGGACACAAATCCTATACATGCATATCCATCCATGCAATACATTTCACATGTATAGCACCGCTGCTAAGGATACCAGTTGACGAAAGGTGATAGACACTTAGGTAACTATACAAAAAACGACTTTGAGGGAGGATTAGAAGAATTCCCTTTCTTAAGTTCTTTTCCCGTAATATGCTCAACTCAATTCGTAAAAATTACGAAACTACGGTGAATACTCTGGCACTCATAGTTTACGGACCAATATTATTTTTTGACTTGTGGCCCTCTTGCACCAGGCTTGGTCATTTTCGAATTTCTCCATCATTCAGGTAAACATGACAAATTAATTTAATAAGATATTTATCAATAAGTTTAAAAGCGAATGCGTTTTTTCTTGAAAATTCCGTTTTGTGGCACGTGCAATACTAAAAGCGTGTTTTAAAATTGAATATCTTCAGTACAGAAAAAGCAAAGGTAACCTAATACCATTTTTTATTTGTGAATCGATTTGGCAGAGGTTTTTCTTCTAAAGATAATCATTGTTTTAACAAACTTTCTTTAAATAAGTTACTTATAAATAGAGCTTCAATTCGCAAAATAAGCCACCTTTACCTGTCGCTTTGAGAAATAATCTGTAATATTTCAAAAGTCATAGTTCGGATTTTTTAAGATTAAAGTTCTTTCCATAGTCAAAATTTGCTTTATTCTAACTTATATGCCGCTTTCAATAGAACACTTTGTAGTAGTGGTGTGTGTAATGAAAAGGAAATTTAATTTATTAAAACAACAAATATGTAAAACAGAAAACAGCGAAATGAAACAAAATAAGTTGGCGGAAAAAGGTAGCTCTAATGATATTAACCCAAATATTCGGAAATAGTTTATATTTCCCAAAGAAAATAAATAAGATTCAAAATTAAAAAAGTATTAGAATTTAAATTCCGAAAAAATAGGTTTGGGAAAAAGGATTGATTTTTCAGCAGAACTGGTAAAACTATCCAAGTAATTAGATGTTCAATATACCTTCCAACTACTCAAAAACTACCAAATTATGATTGATTTAAATGTAATTACTTAAATGTTTTAGCATGAAATTTGCCAAAATATGTAAGCAAAGTAATTTTAAAAACGTATCACTAAACTAAAATCTGGTTTATCAAATGTAGAACATTGTATTAAAATATGTTGAATAAATTTGATGTGATGCTTGTACAAACACACAGACAAAAAATCATACATAGAACGGTAAGACGGACAGACTAACGCAACCGAGTTCAGTCATTAAATAAATGTAAATACTCGGTATGTAAAGTTTCATGAAAATATATGCAACCCTTTGTACTTAGTACGGGCATACAAATATAAACAAATCGACAGACAGACACCAAACGCTCAAGTGACGGATTTTCCATCAGAAGGACCCAAAACGAATAGAAAACTTGAAATGGGATGAAAATATTCAATGTACAAACACTCCATTTTTATTTATATAGATACCAAATAGGTTTTCTCTGTCAGGTTTTTGACCAACTTGACTCTGGTTAGTCAGTCATTCATTTCAGCAACAACTTATTGTTTTCCTCGGAAATTTCCTTTTTTAAACTTTGGTGTCTATTGATGTTGGGAGAAACCATCATTTCTTACTGCTCTCTTTCGGCTCATGATTTTATTATATTCAGATGCATCAGGTGTTTGATATAAAATGTTTCATCACGCGTGTAGTGTCTTTTTAGTGAAAGTATGAACCAGTTATGTCTTCCATCTTTAATTTCCTTCAAAATATAGTCATTGGTACTAATTAAATATTTGTGGTCAACTTCGATTAAATTTTTTTATCTTTCGCCAGACCTCAACCTTTTTGCTGTAAGTCTCCGTCTAGCAACCCAATATACTTTAGAAACGGAAATAAAATGTGTATCTCTATCAGGAAGTATCATTCACTACGACGTCAAGGCAACTGTTGGGGTTGGTTCCTGTCATGTCTGAAAAGTTACACAGAGGGCAAAAGGGTGAGTCTGACAAGCCGATATGGTATAGATGATTTTGTAGGAAGTCGTGTCCAGTAAAAACACGAAAACAAGCGACTCCTATATCTCTCGTGGGGTCGCGGTGGCCCGGTTGGTGGTGTAACGGATTAGCAACCGGAGGGTTCGAGTTCGAATCCAACCAAACAAAGTAGTGTACAAAGGAGGTTGGTACACGTTAAATCTATCGTGGCCTCAAATGTCCACACGTTGGCGTGGGGTGGAAGTTTGGAGAGTGAGGTGCCAGCTCAGGTGTTGCCTCCTCATCTGACCGTGGTTCAAAATTACGTGGTGTTGTCCTGGGATCTTTCCCGTTGAGATTGATTCCTTACCGTCATCAATAGCCCAGTGTTGCTCCAGTGTGACGTTAATTAAAAATACCAAACAATACCAGATCATACCTATAGCTCTCAGTAAAACCTGTGGAAACTGAGACCTTACCAAAGAGTTCCCAGTCTTTTCTTTAGATCAGATCTTTCCCTTCAGGATTGATCCCGTACGCCGCCAATATCCCGTTGTGTTGCTCTAGTGCGACGTTAATTAACCACCTACCAACATTTCTCTTTAGCTATACCTTTGTAAGTATCAAGTCCAGAATGTTTGATTTTTGCAATTAAAATCCTTTTTACTGCATGGTATTCAAAGGTAGCATATGGTTGGGGTAATTTGATTAAAATGTAGAGTTTGAGATTGGAAACAGGCTTAAGTCCATCAAGACCTATTTCCCAAAAGAGAAAGCTACTTTCAAAGTTAATATAATCTAATGCATAAAAGTTGCCCCAAATCTCTTCGATTCATATTAAGGTGTATGTATACACTAGAATATATTTTTATTTTGACTTTAAAAATCCAGTTTTTTCACAATAGGTCATTGGTTTGTGCTTAAACTCATTTTAGTGTGAAAAATTCTGATTAAGCTACTCATTAGTTATATAATTTAGATATAATTAGCTAATTAGCATGTTTTTTGAACAGTGATATCTCAAATTCCAATATGTTCAGAAAGACAATTCCTGTTGGAAATTATTCCTCATATTATTCTTCATGTTTTGACTGCCCATCAAGTTGCTAGAGGGAATACGTTATTTTTTATAATTTTTTTCACGTAGAAAGTCTGAAATATCAAGATTTTTTCAGGAATTTCAGCATTTGAAAATCCACAATAAATGCATTTCTTAACCAATAACTTCGACTGAGGGTCAAAACATGCACTGTATTACATAGATTATAATGACACAAAAGTAATTATAATAGATCAATTCATTGTTGAGTTATCACTGTTCGAAAGAAGCATAGAAAAACATAGTTCTTCAGAAATTGAGTTTCAAGTTTTAGAAATGTGTTCGTCTAAGTTGACAGTACCTAACACAAACCCTTGTAACTTGAAAAGTATTTCAAATACTTACAAGATCTTGGTAACGTTTGAAAGCTAAGGGATTGAACCATATTTTGAATTATTAAAAAATAGAGCGATATTTTAGTCAATTTTTGTGATTTCTATACATACACCCTAATGATATGTCATTAAAAAGGTGACACTGAGTCAAAGCAAAATATCTATCTTTTATCCAGTCAACTATTAAAGTATAAGAATTTCAAAATATTGAAATCAGTTAAAAGAAAATTTCTCATTGCCTAGTCCCAAAGACAACCAAAAATGGTTCCAAAATATGTTTATCTTCCTTTGCAAATAGCCCATTGTGTTGCTCCAGTAAATACTTACCTACCTTCCTTTGCAAAGTTATACAGCTTTATTATCATGCAATACAGTGAAAAGATTTATATAACTCTTAAACGCGTAGAAATCATACAGTACACTACTCATTTCTGGGTTTGGATTGGTGCAAGAAATCTACGAATGATAGGGCAACACAGGTTCGATTCCTGTAACTTACCCTGTACATGTTTCTATCTTCTGTGTCGGTAAAACTTTCCTTGTTTCTGTGGGTTCCAGCTCAGGTGTGACCTCGTCATCTGACCATGTTCAATTTTGCGTGGTCTTGTCCTCGGATCTTTCCCCTAGGGTTTGATCCCGGACCGTCGCCAGTAGCCCATTATGTTGCTCCAGTGCGACGTTAATTAAAATAACTACCTACCTACCTTGTCTCTGTATGTCCATTTAATTGCCGGGGGGAATTGCTCGGCTTAGCTTAGCCAGATCTGGTAATTATACCATAAAAAAACAATCATATCAAGATATTTAATATTTTAAAACGTAATCCAGTTACTTGCGGTAATGAAAAACACTTAATGTGGATTTTGAATAATGTTATTTTATACGGAAGTTTACTCAATTTTCTTAGGATAATGGAAACATCGTGCGAAATACTTGTGTCATAAAATTGTATTATTGATTTATTTTATGCTGTAATTATAAAAATAATATTACAGTTTTTTAACAATATTATTACATTAATATTATTTTATACTGTGATTGTAAATGTATATTAAAAGGAAATAAACATTCGTCCAAACTATTTTTTACCCAAGTTTTTATAAACAAAGTATTTGCCATAAGCTAGCTTCCCGTGTGATTTTTATTGCAATTCGTGGTTTGTGTTTTAGCTTTTGTTTAGCTAAACCAAGACAACCAACCATTTTTCTAGGGAACCTTTTTCCCTTTATTGAGTAAAGGGTACGAGGGCTGCTTAACCCTCCAATTGGTTTCGACGAGATATCTCGTCCATCAAAATTTGACCAAATTTGCTAATGAAGCGATACCTCGTCCATCTAGATCTGACCAATTGCTAATGACAAGATATCTCGTCATCAAGATACTACCGTTTTAAGATGATGACGAGATTGAGATCTGGTCAGTTTTCTTCTAATGACGAGATATTTCGTCCATCAAGCTCTGGTCGGTTTTGTTAATGACGCTATACCTGGTCGAGACAACCAGCAGGAGGGTTAAATCTTGAATTTTCCAAAGGGGACTAGAGAATTCACCAGAAACAGAGTCGCCAAGTGGTCTTGACGAGATAACTGGGCCCCGGTAGCCCGGTTGGAAAAGTAAGGAATTAGCAACCGGAGGGTTGCGAGTTCGAATCCAACCAAAGGCCGTCGTGTACAAAAGGGGCTGGTGCATGTTAAATCTGTCGTAGCCTCAAACATTGGCGTGGTGTGGAAGTTTGGAGAGTGGGGTGCCAGCTCAGGTGATACCTCGTCATTTGACCGTGGTTCAAAATTACGTGGTGTTGTCCTCGGTTGGTTGTTTTGGTTGTTCTGAGGTTTTTATGGCGCCATATTTGGTCATGCTGCGCCAGACAGAAGACATAAAGTAATAGACACACACACATGAAAGCTTCTACTGATACAGAAGAGAGGAATACACCCAGGGAGGAATGCACCTGACAGGAATCGAACCTCCGCCGCCTACAACTCGAAGGTTGCTAGCGCAGTGGACATACCCACTGAGCCACGACGGTCCCGAAAATGCGACAGGAGTTTGCCTATTTATTAAGCGTTTTAATATCTTTACAGTTGTACTTCAACTAATTTTATTTATTTCAAACTGGACACTGACAAAAAGAACAGATTGGAAATAGGCAAACACATTGGAAGCAGGCCAAACAGACAGACTGGAAGTAAATACACATTAAGCCACGATGGCCTCGGATCTTTTCTTTCGGATTTCATACCGGACCGTCGTTAATAGCCCGTTGTCCAGTGCGACGTTAATTAAAATACCTACCTAAATACCTCGACGAGAAATTTCGTCCATCAAGCTCTGGTCAGTTTTGCTAATGACGAGATATCTCGTCGAGGCAAACAAGGGGGCTAAATCTTTATTTTTGCAAAGCGGTATCAGAAAAACCACCAGGAACAGAGCGAACCGCTCCTCCACAACTGCAAGTGATACTCGAAGACGAGCGACACACCATTCTTTCACAGCAGCACATTACCCTACAGAAACACAAGTTTATCTTTCCCTCCTTATTTACGATCCCTCTCTTCCCCGTTGTTTCAGTGTCCGCTGGAGGATGAGGCGCCAAGTGTGTAACTCCCTCCTAATGTCGAGGGCGTGGCCGGGACGCCGGGGCTGCCGGAGACAGTTATCGAATATATATCACTTTAACACGTGTCCCCCGCTCCTTCTATTGGATTCGACGCCTGATGCTGACGCGACATTTATTAATAGTGTCGCTCTTCTTCCGCGCAGCGCTCAACTCGTGTTGTGTTTCGGTTGGGGGAGAGAAAAAAAGCGACAAACACAACACACACAGTAATCGCGTTACACCCCTTCCCCCTGAAGTGGATTCAATTAACTTGGCTTGTTGGTTTTTAGGAAGCGGAATCGGTACCTTGTTGGTCGTTTGTTTCAGGTACCGAGATTTTTTTTTATATTCCTGGTGGTAAAAGGTTAGCCTGGCTTTTTATTTGACATCGACGACAGATTTTGTTGTGTCTATGGGTTGGCTGAAATAATAATAAATATATAATAATTTCTAATAGAAAATATAAAAGCTTAGATGCATGTTCATCACTAGCATTATCAGTTTTAAAGAAAGATGGCACACGATTTTTATAAAAATTAAATAGGCATTCATTTGTGTAAGTTAGAAATTTTTTGTCGATTTTTGTCTACCTCATGGTCACACTATTTAATTTATTCGGTGCGTAGGTAGATATTTTAATTAACGCGCACTGGAGCAACATAAGGGGCTATTGGCGACGGTCCGGGACCAAACCCGAAGGGAAAGAACCGAGTACAACACCACGTAATTTTGAACCACGGTCAGATGACGAGACAACACCTGAGATGCCACCCCACTCTCAAACTTCCACACCACGTCAGCGTGAGGACGTTTGAGGCCACGACAGAGTTTACGTGCACCAGCTCCCTTTGTACACGACGGTGTTTGGTTGGATTTGAACTCGCAAACCTCCGATTACCAATACCCCTCCAACCGGGCCACCGCTTTTGATGTAAGGTGCGATAGGGTACGAAAAGATCGTTAATCACATTTCCTATATATATATATATATATATATATATATATATATATATATATATATATATATAGATAATAATAAAAACAATCAAATTACAAAATATACAAAACATTAAAACGTAAAATAATAGAAATGCAGACCAGCAAAATGCCAAAAGATCAAAAAGTCAAAATATTAGAAATGCAGACCAGCAAAATGCCAAAAGATCGAAAAGCAGACAAGTAAAAAGCCAAAAAGCCAAAAAAGTTGGGGGTAAAAAATAGTCAAGCAGAATCCAGAAAGCAGAAGGCAGAAGGCAGAACTCTCCATGTATGTGCGCTAAAGCTGCAGACACAACATGGAAAGTAAAATAATTCAAAATTACAAACCAAAACAAAGAGAAATCCAAAAATTTTAAAATCAAGAAATTTAAGAAAATTTTGAAAAAAATGCTGGAAGTGTTGGTGGATCAGGGCGTCATCAGGGAGGAGTCTCACCCAGTCAACACAATATGGTGTTTTCTGCGTGTGAGCGGCAGAACACCAAAAGTAGCTCACACACCCCTCCAAACACCATAAGAAAACAAATTAGAAAAACAAAAATTAGAAAAACAAAACCAGGGACAACCAAGGACACAAACCAAAGATAAATATAATACAAAATTAAAATTAAATTAAATTAAAAAGGAGAAAACAAACTTACCCACATAGATTGACCTAAGCTCGACAACAACCCGCCGCAAACTACATGAGGACCGCCAACAAATGCCATTCACAACGCCGTATATCAGAAATCGGAACCGCAATTCCGACACGGAACCCCGATTCGAAATTCCGACTCGGAATTCCGAACATCGGAATCGGAAGTCGAAAAAAAAACTTTCTTTTGCAATGTAATAATCTCATTAACACACTTCTTAATAATAAATACCCTCACTCTTTTTATGATTATTTTTGAAAGATTTAAGATAACTAATATTATTTAATAGTTTATTTCGGAGACTTTCCTGTTGACTATCAATTTTATCAATTTAAAAAACTGGATTTGAACACTATTTTTTTCGACTTCCGATTCCGATGTTCGGAATTCCGAGTCGGAATTTCGAATCGGGGTTCCGTGTCGGAATTGCGGTTCCGATTTCTGATATACGGCGTTGTGAATGGCATTTGTTGGCGGTCCTCATGTAGTTTGCGGCGGGTTGTTGTCGAGCTTAGGTCAATCTATGTGGGTAAGTTTGTTTTCTCCTTTTTAATTTAATTTAATTTTAATTTTAATTTTGTATTATATTTATCTTTGGTTTGTGTCCTTGGTTGTCCCTGGTTTTGTTTTTCTAATTTTTGTTTTTCTAATTTTTGTTTTTCTAATTTAATTTCTTATGGTGTTTGGAGGGGTGTGTGAGCTACTTTTGGTGTTCTGCCGCTCACACGCAGAAAACACCATATTGTGTTGACTGGGTGAGGCTCCTCCCTGATCCACCAACACTTCCATCATTTTTTTCAAAATTTTCTTAAATTTCTTGATTTTAAAATTTTTGGATTTATCTTTGTTTTGGTTTGTAATTTTGAATTATATATATATATATATATATATATATATATAGTATCCATATTCACATAAATGGATTCCATCCCTCTAAACGAAATAAAATTATCCAAAAAGATGTAACAGCATTTCGTTTACATTTACTGTTGTTTATTCTTATTTCCAATAAAATATACACGACAGAAAGTAGACCTCAGTTATGTTACTACAATTAGATTCTTAGCGTCTACTTCAATTTCATCCCATCTTCTTGCTCAAAGGCGGTTCGGCATTTTTTTTATACTAAACCTAGTTTCGCTCATATTTTCTTTTCTGTGCTGATTTCCATCTCCAAGATTCCTCGTTGCTTTCTATAATCAGTCTGTTGAAGAACTCAATTAGAGTAGTGAGCACTTCGATGTAGTTTTAAGTTTTGTGTAGCTCTATAGCTCAAATCAATGTTTAAGCTAAGCGGGAAAATTGGCGAATAAATCCGGGTTAAGTTGTATCATACGCCTATTGACGCAATTTTTGGCGCACTTTTAGTAGCGAGTTATGGCAGGTGAATGCAACCCATCTTTTCCGATAAAAAAACACGTTTTCTCAAAGTTTTGTATTTTTTCCCGTTAAATACTTTCCGCTAAAGCTTATTATTTTCTGTCTAAAAAAACGATTTTTCTAAGAATTCTTTCCTTGGCGACATAAAAAGTGCGCCAAAAATCGCACCAAGAGCGTTGCCACCAAAAAAGTATAATACAGCTGTAACAAATCCCGTAGTGGTTGAATTTGAATTGTTTCTATTCGTTTGTTACCATTTGACAGTAAACAAATAACTTCGATTTCTATGCCACGCACGCTGTGAAATGTATATATTTAAATTTAATATTCTTTGCTATACATTTATGGTTGTTTTTCTTTCAGTTTTCTCGTAAAACAAAGTTTATGCAATAATTTTCGGTGTTGTTAAGTCTATATAAATAAAAATGAAACGTTTGTATGTATAATTGAATATTTTCGCCCCATTTTAAGTTATTTATCCATCTTAGATCACTGGCAAAATCAGTGGTTTCTGCATTTGGTGTCTATGTCTGTGCCCGCACTACTACCAAATGGCAGGATATATTTTCATGAAACTTTGCATACTGTGACTACTCAGTCATTTAGAGTGCAAGTATCACATACAAGTTGTTAAATACAATTTCGTAAAATGTTAAATATTTTGTAAAGCGTATCTAAAATTGTAGGATGCATTATTTAAATCTCCTTTCACTGCATGCGTTTTATAAAACTCATCATCAATCATACATAAATCAACCTTAATTTGGCAGTTTTGGAGAAGGTAGGATATAAACTAAGAATTGTGACACTCGGATTGTTTTACCAGTACCGCTGGAAAAGCAATTATTTTTCCAAAATTATATTTACAGAAAATAGCCCGTTGTGTTGCTCCCATTGCGACGTTAACTAAATACCTACCTATATTTACAGAAATAATTTATTTATTTTGAGCCTAATTTTTTCTTTGCGAAATATAAACAATTTCCGAATATTTGGTACAGACGATATAAAGAGAATTAAACATTCAATTTTGGACTAGAGGAAGATGGAAGTTAATTATTTTATGTCCAATATTGCTAAAGACGTTCCTTTTCTGGACTGTATGTGTACATCTCAACCAACTTTCCTCAAAAGTTCTTGGTTTAACACCTATGCTTGTAGAATCCCGTTTTATAAAAAGAATTAGAATATATTGCATAAAATCTTTTGACTCAAGACTGGTGGATAATAGAATTTATTCAAAGTATTTTAACATAGGTTTCCTTTACAAAACGATTTTAAACTCATGAAAACTTGAATTTCTTTTCCATCTTTCAAATAAAATTATTTGATTTTATTGAAAGCTGCACTCGATATAGGCAAAAGTTACACTATCATTCTCATTTTAAACTAGCACGTGGTTTCCATAAAAGCAAATTTTAAACGGAATTTTTCAGGTATTGAAAAAATACTAATGATAGAAAAGTCCGAATTAGGACTTTTTAAATATTAAAAAAAGAGTGTTGTAGATTAAGGTCAAGGTTGCCTACTTTACGAGTTGGAGCTATATTTAAAACTTATTATACCTGTTGGAAGTTTGTTGAAAACAGTGATTTTCTTTTAAGAAACACTGTCCAATGGATCTACCATTTTTTGAAAAATGAAATGCTAGTAGGCTACCTTTCTATTATTTGTACTGAGGATATTGAATTTTAAAATTAATTCTGTTTTTTTTGCACGTGCCCTAAGTGCACGTGACCTTCGCTTCTTAAAGAATTAGTCACGAATATCTTATCCAGTTAATTTGCCATCTTTCCCTTAAAGATGGCAAAATTTTAAAATGTCGCATGCCTGATGCAAAAGAGAGAGTGCGTGTGTGTTCGTGTGTGTGTGCGTGCGTGAGCTCTGTCAATTGTATAGGATATTTACGAATATCTCTTTGGGGTTAGGTGGGTTAAAAACTGTCCCATCTTTTGCTTAGCTTTTTATGCATGGTGGGATATTTTTTAACCCACCTCAAAAAGTTGAAATTACTCATAGTCATACAGTTTAATATTTTATTTTAAGTTTTTCATTGAGTTGACAATGTTATGAACTAACGCTAAATGTATAAATAACTGAAAACACAAATTTACACATGTCAAAACGCATTAGTAAGATGTCAACACTTCTGTGATAAAGGTTGGCAAATTGTGTGGTGCAGTGAATTTTTCTCTTTCATAACGGTAAATGTTTTTTTCATAAAAATTTATTACGAGTGAATAAATCGTTTTATAATAAAGAACATTTTATTTGATGTTTTATACAAATTTTAAAGTTGAATAAGTGAATAAACAATTCTGTGCAACTTGGGTTTTTTTCTCTAAAATCGTTTACCTCAAAGAGTTAAATAACATTAGAAGTCATTACCAATCCAGGTTCATTTTTTAAAGAATCCCAAATTCTTATCCACCGACTCGTCATCTGACCCTGATTCAAAAGTACGTGGTGTCCTCGGATCTTTCCCTTCAAGACTGATCCCAGAACATCGCTAATAACCCGTTGTATTACTTCAGTGTGGCATAAATTCAACTACCTACTTACTTACCCAAATTTGTATAGTAGATTATGGGTTAAGTGTTGTTTTAAGTTCTTAAACGATCAAAACCTAGGGTGGGGTGCCAGCTCAAGTGTTGACATCGACGTATGACCCATGGTTCAAAATAACAAGGTGTTATCCCAAAAGGAAAGATCCAGGATTATCCCTGGATCTTTCCTTTTGGGATGCCGGACCGTCACCAATAGCCCATTGTATAGCCCAGTGCCTATTTGACCCATGGTTCAAAATAACAAGGTGTTATCCCAAAAGGAAAGATCCAGGGATAATCCCTGGATCTCTACACCAATAGCCTATTATATAGTTCTAGTTAGAGGTAAATTCAACTACCTACCTATCTACCGAACTTTGAATGGATTGGATTGGATGTTAGGATTTCATGGCGCAAGGGAACTCTGAATAGAGAAAAGAGTGAAGATTGTAGATATAGACGTTGAATTCGAACAAGTGTCATAGAGTAAGTTTACACAGGTTGTTCTTTATGTAAGGACGCCATTTTTTTCGGAATATCTTTTAAATAAAATATTTTTTTATCAATTTTTTGCATATTGACTGACCCACAACAACGGCTGTTCAGTTTCTTTTCGTATCCACTGGTGACGAAATGAAGTGCAAAGAAATTGAAAAAATTACATGGTCGAAATAATTAGTATTTTTATGCCGCGTCCAGAGGCGTTTATTTATCATTAATTGAATAGACAATGTGTAAAAATATTAATAAAAACAGTTTATTTAGAAGTTATTCCAAAACAAAATGGTGCCTTTACATAAAAAACAACTTGAATTTTAAAATATGTATCTTTGTTTCAAGCATGTAATTGATGAAATAATTTATATTTATCTGAATATAGTTTAATATTTGAAATCATACTCATTTTTCTTTCGAATGTCTATAAACTACAACTTTTGCTCAAAACTGTCTTTTTTATTCTCTTCCGTTTTCCAATTAGTTTTCTTCGAACCTTCCTCTTAAAAAGAACTAGCCGTTCACTTGTGAAATGGTTAAACTCAGTTTGACTGAAAACTAGCCCATCCATTTTTTGCAGCATGACTTTTATTAGTCGTTTAATGCAATTTTTAAATCTAAGCATGTCAATTTCGTTATAGATACATTGAGTGAAAACTTAATCGAACTTGTAAAAAATTTAAAAACCTCAAAACATGACTAATAAAGATCGAAAATGGAGAAATAAAGGCCAATATCCATTTCGGTGTAAAAAAACGTTCGCCCCTCACCAGGACAGAAATAAGTATAGAGAGGTAGGTAGGAATTTTAATTAACGTCACACTGGAGCAACACAATGGGCTATTAGTGACGGTCCGGGATCAAATCCGAAGATAAAGGTCCAAGACAACACTACGTAATTTTGAATCACGGTCAGATGACGAGGTGACACCTGAACTGGCACCCCACTCTTCAAATTTCCACACCACGCCAACGTGAGGGCATTTGAGGCTACGACAGATTTAACGTGCACCAGAAACATCGAGTGGAAATACGGTAGAAAACGAAATAGTGTTGCCCACATTCAGATATCATGGAAGTGTGACAACGTTATTCCAGTACAACATATTTAAAATCGCGTTTTCCTCTCGTTGTTAATGTCCTAATGATGGTGGACGTTTTGCTGGAACGGAAATAACTATTGACCATTTTATCACCTGTTTTGTTTTTATTTGTCATGTTTTGAAGTTTTTAAATGTTTGACTACTAGTATCTGTATGTTCAATCAGGGATGGACCGGCTTCGACGATCGGCCCGAGAAATGTGACTATCTACGGGCCTCTGGGGGGAGGAAGAACAATGGAATGTTGAAAGAAAATATGCAATTTTAAATAGTGAGGCCAATTCTTAGTTTCTCATTTCACTACTGCGCATTCCTTTTTCTGGTTGGTAGTTGAAATTACGTCACACTGGGCAACACCATGGGCTATTGGCGACGGTCCGGGATTAATTCCGAAGGGAAAGATCGAAGGCCAACACCTCATAATTTTGAACCACGGTCAGATGACGAGGTCAACACCTGTACTGGCCCCCACTCTTCAAACAACCACGCAACATCAACGTGAGGACATTTGAAACCACAACATATTTAACATCCACCAGCCCCTAAGTACACAACGGTTTTTGTTTGGATCAAGTCTCGAACTCCCAACCCTCCATTTTCTAATACGCAATTCTACCAACTGGTCTACCATGGCCTTCCTTTGTTCTGGGCCGAAACTTCTTACGTACCTTGATAACATAATTCAACAACAATCCGCATTGCTATCAAATATGACACAAAACCATTGCCCCCATTCACAGTTATTATACAATGTATCGTCTATTCTTTTCATATTACTATTTCTGAGTGTAAAAGCATTTAAATTGTTGCATAAAATTTTAAATAATCCCGAGAGATCTGCTATTGTTTTCTAAGTGTAAAAGCATTTAAATTGTTATAAAAAAAATAAATTATCCTGTCTAAGATTACATCAGTTTTAAATTGTTTTTATCGAAAGAGGTCTAGAAGCACCGGCCTCCCGGGAATTTCCCGATTTTCTGATGGACCTGTCTGTCACTGGTTTCAACAAGCCCTACTAAAGCCCTGCGTCCACGAGCGAGAAAACTTGCGCGAGATCCAATCTTGCACGATCTTGCACATGTAAACAGCCTTGCGAGTCCCCTAGCGAGAAGTTCGCAAATCACGCAGCAATGCTTGTGTGGGCCATAAAATTTCCAGTGTAAACAAGCTGTGCGATTTTTCTCGCCGAGTTCCAGTCAGTTGGAAATTTTGCGCTTGTTGCTGCGAGTTGTCGCTGAAATGGCTTCTACATCTAGTTTCAATGAATCGTTCGTGTGGGGCAAAGATGAAATTCTAAATTTGCTGGAATTCTATGAGTGCCAGCCTGAATTATATAATCCAGGTTTGTCGGAATATAGGGATCGGACTTGCAAAGAGAGAGCGTAGAATAAATTCTGTATAAGGAAACTGGTGTTTCTCTTCAAATTTCCTGTTACCTACTTTCATTTTGCATGTATTATAATAGTATATAGGTATTCATTAGTGAGTTTCTGGGAAAAATGAAGTCTACTAAAAATAATACGTTATTCTTAAAAATTTCATACAGATTATGAATTACCTCATACATATTCGTCAACTATTGATTGTTAGGTTAATTGTAATTTCATGTAATAATTCTGGTTCATGGGTATAAATATTTATCATCCGTTACAATAAGAATGTAACAGAATACAGATATAGTTTTGTGCAAAGTAATCGTTACTTTTAAAGTAGACTAATATTTGCAAGCAAGAGATATGGTTGCATGGGCTTGTTAAATTAACTTCTAGGATAATGGTAAAGACAAAAATAAAAATAAGTTTTATATAACAAGTTAAGACAAGTTTAATTTTACAAGTATTAATTGCCGCAGCCTTTTATTTGTGAGAATTCATGTTTGGTACTGCTTTGGCCAATGTACTCACTGATAACAAATTTCTCGCACTGCGCGGTTGCCGTCCGTGGACACAGCTATGCGAGATTTCCGCGCGAGAAAAATCGCGCTATCTTTCGGCGAGAAAAATTGCAGCATTATTTGCACGTCGTGGGCACGATCAAGCGAGACTCGCACCAATTTTTCTCGCTCGTGGACGCACAGTCAAATTTGCAACGCAAAGTAAATAACAATACAAGTTTCAGTCCGAATCCTTTTTTTTTTTAAGAATCGGGAGATCTGCTAACCCTGAATGGAGAGGGGAGTGCAAGGGGAAGAGTCTGTTGAACAAAGGATAGGTGTGCTGGGAGCAAAGAACGAGGGAGTGTCCCCAACGGAGACAGTAGCGGGGGCCGGAATGTTCGCGAGAGAGGCGTAATTGCAACTTGTGAGCCGGAAAGAGAAACGGCGCCTCGCCCAATGGGAGTCCCGCAGCGCCTGTGACGCAACGGGGCGCTCGTCCAATGAGGACGGAGGGAGGGGAGCGGCCCTGATCTTAAGCGGCCGTGGCGGGACCTTCGAGCGAGATCGCTCGCCATCACCATCCGAGACGGGAGAGCCGGAAGCTAGGGAACACCGAGATCCGAGATAGAGAGGAAGTGCGGTATCGGAAACCTGTTGCTGCAGCGGAGAAGACTGGACCCGGCCCCCCGCTCGCGGCCCCTGATGAGCGTCGTCCCAGAGGGCGGCCGATCCGCGCCTCGCTCCTCCTGAGACCTGGCCCGGGCGCCGGTGCCGGCCGGCGTCCTGGCCGCCCCCGGGCAGCCGCTGCTCCTGCGGTCGGCGGAGCGCTACCAGCGGACGCCCAAGTGTGCCCGCTGCAGGAACCACGGGGTGGTGTCGGCGCTCAAGGGCCACAAGCGGTACTGCCGCTGGCGGGACTGCGTGTGCGCCAAGTGCACGCTCATCGCGGAGCGGCAGCGCGTGATGGCCGCACAGGTGGCCCTGCGCCGCCAACAGGCCCAGGAGGAGAACGAGGCGCGGGAACTGGGTCTGCTCTACGGGTGCCACGAAGGCCTGCTTGCCATGCATAGGGCCGGGTTCACCTTCTCGGCCGCCATGGCGCACATGCTCACGGGAAGGCGGACGGGGGAGAGCTCCTCCGCGGCAGCCTCCACAGCAGCACCCTCAGGTGAGTCCACCCCCTTCACAATTCTCCTAAACTTCGCTCCCCGCCGAATTCGGTGCATGCCCCGTGGGAAACTCTCATTGGCATTCCCCGAGTCGGAAGAGGGCGAAGTTTCCTATAACCTTCATGTTGTATCATACCTCAGAAAACTGACCTATTAGTATAATTTTGAATGTTTCTCTTCTCTGTTGAACGAAAAAAGGACCTTCTGCCCAAATCTAGTACGCTTAATCTCTTCTGTTTCCTCAAGTATGTCTAGAGGTCAGTAATTTCCAATAATATCAGTTATATAGGTCCAAGAACTATTCTGGCACAGATTATCTACTTTCGGACCGTGAGCACGCCAAATCCAATCTAACAACTATCCAACAATAGATCCGTCATTTTCAACAATGCTCTCATACGATCAGTTATTTACAATAGTAAGTTTGGACAACAGAAATCTGACCTATTATTAGAGTTCCAGTACACTTACTGTTTCTCATCTCTGTTTTTCTGTTTCCGTCAGGTATATCGGTCGTTTCAACAGTATTATCACTTACATAGACCCCAACTATATTAGTTATTTAGATCCAACGACGTATAAGTTATTTCCAACAATGTTATCCAATCAGTTATTTATAACAATAAGTTGGGGTAACAAAAAGCTAACCTACTATTAGAATTCTGATACACCCTAATATTTGTCTTTGTTCCTGTTTCCCATGTATATGTAGATCAGCCATTTCCAAAAATATTATCAGTTATATAGATCCAACAGCTTACCTTAGCATATTTATTACCTTGGCATAGCTGGTCCGCTTTCGGACCGTGCGCCGCGGAACCGCAAATCCAAGCCAACAATAGATCAGTTATTTATAACAATACTATCATATAATCAGTAATTTACAACAATTTTATTATACAATCAGTTTTTTACAACAGTAAGTTTGGACAACAGAAATCTGACCTATTAGAATTCTATTACGCCTACAGTTTCTCATCAGTTTTCCTGTTTCCCCGTCAGATACATCAGTTATTCCCAACAGTATTATCACTTACACGGACCGAACTGTATTAGCTATTTAGATCAAACAGCTATCAAATAATGTATGAGTTATTTCCAATGTTGTACAGGTTATTTACAACAGTAAGTTCGGGCAATAAAAAGCTAACCTACTAGAATTCTAGTACGCCTAATGTTTCTCTTTGTTCCAGGTACGTGTTTCCGCCAGGTATAAGTAGATCAGTTATTTCCAACAATGTTATCCGTTATATAAATCCAATTATGTCATTACAGATATTCAATTATGTCAATTGCATAAATCCAACTATGTAGGTTATCTAGATTCAACAATGTTATCAGTCAAATATGTACAAGAGAAAACTGAACTAGTATTCAAATTCTGGTACATCTATTTCTCCTTGTCCCTCTGTTTCTGATAAGTACGAGTAGGCCAGGTATTTCCTACAATATCAGTTATATAAATACAACTATTTCACTTATCTAGATCCAACAATAGATAAGTTATTTCCAACAATGTTATCATATAATCAGTTATTTACAACAGTAGGTTTGGACAACAGTAAACTGACCTATAATTCCGGTAATTAATTTTTCTCTTTGTTCTGTTGCCGATAAGTATAAACAGATCAATCATTTCATCGGTATATTTCACTATCCCTCTCCAAAGTCCGAAATCTAAGAAACCGGGACACCTTACTCTTAGAAATGTTCTCAGTTGTTACTAAATTGATGCTAACTTTGCATTATTTACATAGAAAATAATGTGTGAACTTTAAAGGCTGACGTATCTGAAATACAAATGGTATGAAACTTTAAAGGAATTACAATGAATCTAGTTGATTCTGTAAAAATGTGTAGGTAGTAGAGATTAGTTTGAAAAATTTGTGGATTGCGGAAGGCATGGGTAGCTTTAACAAAACTGTTTTTGTCTCAAGTGCTTGTGTATTTATTATATGCATTTTACAAATATCATATTTTTAAACATGAGCTTTATCGTCAAATAATTACTAACAGTAAATCCTTAATTTAGAATAGTTAATTACCAAGTTATAAGTATTCATCTTACGTCTCTCTCAAATTGTCTCATATTACAAGAATATTATAGGACTTATATTTTTGAAAGCGCATTTAAGTATTACCCTTAAAGTCCGTTACGAAGTTCATAAAAATTCTTTTAGCCAGATTACTTAATTTTCATTATGGGATGAGTTTACTAAAATGACAATATATTTGCAATCGCCATTGTCTCTATGCTTTTTAATTTTTCTCGTCTCATTATGTGCATTCTAATTAGAGTTATTATCAATGCTTTACATTTTAATTACATTTATATAAGGATTTAATATTATGTGATTTATTACTCTGCATACCGCAAAACATGAGTTCTCTTATGATCACCTTATTAATCGTTGGTTCTAGTCAAATTAGCTCTCGTGCAGTAAAATATGACTGTAGAGTGACAAATCAGATCTCTTATTCATCACTAGTTGTTAATCCGTTGAGATAGAACTGACCTCTTCGGCCTTCGGCACTACAAGGGGAGAACTTAGGCTATTTGTGAAGAAGCACCTAGTGGCTAAGCCGCTGCTGCTCCTAATAGGAACAACCAACATCCATGAGCTTCCAAACCGGGATTCGAACCCTGGACCTACTGGTTCGCAAATAAACGTGCTCTATAACCACTATACCAGTTAGCCGGAATTGATAATCCTAAAGATAGATGATTTTAAAAGATGTCTTGAAACTTGTATTTTCCATTACTTCGTTTCTTTCGTTATGTTAGCAAAGAATTAAGTAGCTAAGGAAATTTAGTTGCTGTTAACTGAGAAAGACAATATATTTTTAATTTTGACAATATTGAATGCATTTAATATTGCGATTGTCAGGAACGAGAAATCAACATTAGATAATTTTGAACGCTATTATGCAACTTATAAAGTACTAACGCACGGAACTCCTTGGATTGAAAAAGTTAACTGTACATTGAAAAAGTGATCAAATTAATCAATTTTCCCTTACATAGAAAAATGCAAATAGTATTTAAGCGTGTGGAAAATTATTTTACTACTCACTTATATTTTATAATTTCCACAATTTACTTTGGGCACAAATACGAATGTATTATTGCGTATGTGATGAGGTTTAGGGGTAACTTTTGTAGCACACAGTTCTTAGATTAAAGAAGTTTTTCGGAACAAGAACACAAATGCAAACAGTATTATTAGAGCTGCAACCCATACACTATTCGTTCTACATACATCATAATAATACTGTCAAAAAATACAAAAATACATAATAAAAGCGCAACATAAGCCCCCTCTTATGCATTTCGTAACATACATGCTGTATCCAGGGATAATCCATTTTGACTTACATCGGACCCCTATGAATGATCACCTACGAATACTATAAGGAAAAGGGCAATTATTATATTTGAAGTAAATTCCCCTACTTAAGTTTACCTTCTGTGAAATTGTGTGTCCGTAACAAATAGAAAACTGACGAATCTGCGGCAAATAGTATTACAGTCGATGTTTTCTTTTCAATACTTTTTGACTTGTGCCACAGTTGCACCAGACAAATTGAAATTCATGGTAAAAAATTTTTTAAAGCAGACGTATTTTTTCTTGAAAATTCCATTTAGTGGTATGTGAAATACAAAAGGGCCTGTTTTAAAACGAAATGTTATCAATACAGGCAAAGCAAATGCAACCAGTTACATCTTTTCAAAAAACAGTAAGTCAATTTAATTAAGAGTGATTTTAAAAGGAAATCACGGTTTTCAAAACCTTTTTGCAGATGGATAATTGAATAAATGTCAAACTAGAGTAACACGACGGGCAATTTGGGACGGTCCGGGAGAAATCCCGAAGGGAATCCGAGGAAAACATTTCCTAATTTTGAACCATAATCAGATGACGGGGTCACATTTGAGATGCAACCCACTCTTCAAACTTCCCCACCACGCCAAATTGAGGACGTTTGAGACCACGATAGATTTAACTTGCACCAGCTCCCACGTATGCAATGGTCTTTGATTGGATTGAGTTTCGAACTCGCAATCTTCTGGTTGCTAATCCACAACTCTTCCAACCGCGGCCCCGACAAATTTTTGCAGACAACTATGCATTGCATGAGAACTCCAACTCGTCAAGTACGAAGCTTCGGGTTTTGTCACTACAACAAAGAATTTTTAATTTTTCAAAAGCCCTAGTCCTACTTTCTGTCACTAATATTCTTCTAAGATCGGCCAATTCCATTTAAAATTTACTTTAATTCAATAGACATGCAGTTTGAAATCGAATCCTTATGCCCCTTTTTTCAGTTCGGGGATTCAGTTTCGGGATGTATGGCATGTAACGTACCACGGTACCTGTTTGGAATGAAAAAGATGCTGTTACTTGCCTATTGAGTATAATTTTCAATAAAACCCAATGGTAAACAAATGTAGACTTTAATGATTTCAATTGCCTTGTAAAGAAAACGGACAATTTTTAAAAATCTGAATAATACAACTCACGAATAGTATATTTTTAAAAGGTTTTGTATTTTGCTTTTTGTTTCTTAAAATGGAACTCTACATCCACGTGAGTTAATAAACTTGTTGAAGTTGGAAAATTGGATAAAATGCATATAGAAAAAATGAACGTCTTTAAAGAAATCAGGCACAAAATAAATACTTGACAGAGAGAATTCAAGTTCCGATCGTTATATAAAATGAATTTCTAAAAAACAAGATGAGTAAACGCGTCAGATTTCGACGCGATTTTATTTTAGATTCTTTTCAATTCTGCCAGGGTTGCGTATTAGAATTTCAATTCTGAAAAATAATTTTGAAAAAAAATGCTTTTCCAGAAATACGGCTAAAACTAAGTTTGCAATCACAATTCTCAATGTTATTCTTATGAGGTTTTCGAACTGTTTATACCCCTCTGTATACCCAGAAAAAATCGAAGGTTGATATGGAGCCTATATATTTTGCGACGTTTTACGGTGTAAGTACCAAATTTGATCTGAATTGAAAAGATGTGGATTTGTACATACTACATACCCAATTCTGCTTTATATAGAGAGAACTTTTCACATCTCACTCAATTATAATATGTATTATAATTACTAATTAATACGTTTCTCTATTTTATACTATTTTCAATCAGCAATAATAATTTTATTAAATTCAACACCTTCAACAACCTCCTGATGAAAACTGACAAAATTTAAAGGGAACGGAAAAGTATTTTAATTTTATGTACTTTTAGGACGCTTCAAATTATTTGGTGAGTAGGTCTTCTAAACCATTACTACTTTATGTAAAAATTTAGAGAATTTTATTTCCTAAATTTTTATTCTTATCTTAAAAAGCAAATATCTATACTTTCTCTCAAGCTTTAAATGTAGAATAAATAAATTCTAAGTTAAAACCTGTTCTATGTGTAAAAAACATCAAAATTATCTTACTTTTCAAATTTTAACTTTTCTAGGAGAATATACAAACAAAATATAAAACATAAATACATACAGTGAGTATAAATATGATGCGGTATTATGGAAAAACCATAGAACCAGAACGATTAAGAAAAACCTCCGTGCTTTTAGTAAAGGTAAATATCATAACCTCAATAAAAAATATATGAACGAATTCGTTGCGTCCATTATTAGTATTCCAACCAGCCATTACCGAACTTTCCAGATTTCTGTCATAAAAGGTACCTAGAATCTACATATATGTAATAGATTCTTGAATCCTTTACCCAGTCTGTGTAAAATAAAAATGTATCTGAATACAAAAATCTTCCTCCCTATCAGTTCCTAGCAAACAATTTCTACAATTTTTAGATTTGGCTTAGACTTCATTGTGTTACCTATGTTTTATAATTAAAATTCGAAAGTTAAACCATCTAAGGTGCTTTTTAATCAAGCAAATCATTCCTCAAGATATACTTTAAACTTTTTATCCTTGCAGAAGCCTATATAACTATATTTGTATCAACACCAAAAATTCTAAGTAAAATCGGAGAAAATGTGATAGCACTATATTAAGTATAACACTTTTTTAATGTCAATTTTTATCTAGGTGACTTTCTTTAAATTAAACGAAACTTTATATCCTTACTCATTTGTAAGTCTTTAGGGAAAGACGGGAATCAATGTAAATCAATGTAACCTGCTAAAAAATCGTTTCATCATCTATACCTTAAGGTTGGGGATACGTTGGAGCAGTTTTTGATAATTCTAATTTGTTAATGTAAATAACGAATTGTGAAAAATATTCACTGTCATTTAGTTTTCTCTTAACATCATGGTCATACATTTTTGGATTCACAACTATTACAATTAGATCCACATAGATGCAACTTTTATGCAACCGCAGCTTATAATCCATGCACTCAATCCAATCACAATTTCTGAAATCACTAATCTTCCAAGCATTCTACACGTCTGTTCAAATCCATTACATCAGAATTTTCCTGGGTGCATCTACACTGCTGGCCACCCAAATTGCAACACCAAGAAAGACAAGAGATATCACAACAAAATTTATTTTGTAGATATTATGTTGACCAAGTATCAAATGATTAAATTTATAGACTTCTGTGAAGTGTGGTTCCTGCCAAAATCAGTAGCCAGAGTAGCCGCCATTGTTGGAGATCACCGCTGCCACACGCCTCGGCATTGATTCAAAGAGACTTTGGATGTGTTCTTGGGGTACAGCAGACCAAGCAGCTTCCACACGTTGCCAAAGTTGATCTGGTGTGGCAGCTGGGGATGTATTCTGGGTCAATCGTTGAGCAACCATGGACCACATGTTTTCTATCGGCGAAAGATCCGGAGAGCGAGCTGGCCAGGGAAGCAATTCAATCTGGCGATTGACGAAGAACCCTTGGACAATGCGTGCCACGTGTGGTCGCGCATTATCCTGTTGAAATATGGCTGTGGGCAAGCCCTGAAGGTAAGGAAGGACAACTGGCTCCAACACCTCGGAGATGTAGCGCTGGCTGTTTAAAGTGCCGGCAATGCGTACTAGAGGAGTGCGAGAGTGATATCCAATACCGACCCATACCATAATACCCGGTGCAGGACCAGTGTGGCGGTGCATAACGCAGCTGTTCAGCATCCTCTCTCCACGGTGTCTCCAGACTCGAATCCGACCATCGTGGTGTTGCAGACAGAAGCGTGACTCGTCAGTAAAGACAATTTCATTCCATTCTGCCGTCCACATCCTTCTTTCATCGCACCATTGGCGGCGGAAACGTCTGTGGTTCTGCGTCAAGGGTAGACGAAGCAATGGACGTCTTGCGGACAGACCACTCTGCTGTAAACGGCGTCGAATGGTACGCGCAGACACTGGATGATGCGGTACAGACTGAATGTGCTGTGCTATGGTTCGTGATGTGGCTGAGCGATCCGTCACTGCCATACGCACAATATGCCTGTCATCACGTGAAGTGGTGCACTGAGGTGGATGCGATCGAACACGTCGGTCCGTCGTACCCTCCTGCATCCAACGATCACATATCCGCATTACAGTTGTTTGGTTTCGTCCAACACGACTACCGATTTCCCTGAAAGATAATCCACAATCTCGGTAGGCCACTATCCTTCCTCTGTCGAACTCGGATACTTGATCAAAAGATGATCGCTGTTTTCTACGAGGCATAATTGATCGTTCTTTTGAAAAAAAACACAAGAAAAACACAATTGCCGTACTTGAAATCGTCGAAATCTCCAAGCCTTAAATAGCGCTTTGAAGTGGCGCCACAGGCGAGCGTGATGTGCGTCTGCGCTGAAATTCTAATCATTTGCATATCTCACCTCCGCTAATGCATGTTGTAAATTTCATATTATTTGCATGCTTCCTTCAGGGTGTTGCATTTACGGTGGCCAGCAGTGTACATTATCATAAATGTCTCTTTTATTTATGTAGGGGTCTACTTGAGCACTCTTCTTTCTATAACTTTCTCCCGATTCTTTTTGCTTCTTCGTTGCAATTTTTAACCAGATCTGATATCATCCTTTAGTGATATCAGATCTGTTGTAGATTGCCTGGATCTAAATGTCACTTCACTGTTGGAAATAGTCGAATAACATTCAGCAACTTAAATGGTGTCGAAGGACAATATCAATGATTTACAATTGTAAAAACTGTTGAGCCCGGATTTATGTAGATTCACTTGCAGTAGTCGAAAGTCTAAATGATGTCGAATAGCAATAGGAATGCTCTACGAAAAAAATTTCTGGAGAATAAAACAGATATCAGTGCGTCATATCTTCCAAATGTAAGGGAGACGATGCTCTCAGTCATTTGATAAATTCCAAAAGAATATTACAAATTTTACGTCTGAAACATTCCAAGTTATCCCTCAATAGCACTAAACAACTGAAAATAAGTCGCTTGATGACATTTTAATTCCGTTTCGTTTATTTATAAATTATAAGAACGACATACTTTCATCAATGCAATAGACAATAAAAGCTATTGATTAAACAAGAACACAACTTCTGAACCAGCTGAAACTACTAACCAAAAACAAGCATAACTTAAGATAAATGCACGTGGAACATTCTAGTTATAAGCACTGAGTTGCTCTTCTACTATTCCATCTTCTCCCCATTTATCTCTACATGAAAAGAGTTATGTAGCTTTAAATACATAATTTATAGATCTATCAAACATAATATAAACTGACCAATCCGGTTTTAAAAACATATGAAACAATACATAAAATTATTATTATTTATTTTACATTTATTTTATGAAGCACGCGATAATGGATATCGTTATTATCATACTTTATTTCCCCACCAACATGTATCGATCTGACATACCTCAAAAGTCCTGTCACATTCACTATAAATAAAAGAATAAGACATAACTAAAGAAAATTTTGAGTAAAATCTTAAAAGAAATATACGACACCAATTCCTTTTATCATGCCTAATTTGCTTCCAAACTGAAAAAAAGTCGTTTTAGATTTGATTTGTCACTCAACGGTCAGTTTTTGCTACTCAAGGGTTAACTATACCGAAACCAACGGCTTAAAGTAGATTCCTAATCATCACAAACATCCATGCCTATACCGGGATGCAAACACGAAGCATGTTGAATGAGGCAACCAGACTGTTGAATGAGGCAACCAGATAAAAGCCAAGGAGGTTCCGTGGAACATTTTATTAAAATAACCGGAAGGGAAACTGGAGGACTCCGAAATTCGCTTAGTATTTCATTTTAAAGATCCAGTTACAGCTACGGCAGATTCAAATTGAAGTAATGGAGGTAATTTTTCCAACCTCTTTTTGGATGAAGCGATAAAAAAATCTAAATGAGAGTACTCCAACACCCTTCTTTTATCTGTAACTCCCTTCACTTTTTCACCGACAGTTAACTGAAAATAGTTATTGATATTAAAAACCTCATAAGAGTTATGAATGTCGGTCAAGCATTTATTATCGGTTTCAGTGCAACGTATTGTAACTCAAGTTTTGAGTTTTCCGAACTTTTATTGAATTTTTTGTAATAACAGTAACATATTTCATACAATTTATATTTATCTAAATTTGGTTACATTTTAACTGTGTATTAAATTACATATGAAATTAAAGTTTAAATTTTTGTTATTCCTTTATTACTAACAAAAGCCTGTATCAAATCATTTTAAATGAAATCTATCTGAAAACCATTAAATTAAAAACTATTAAAGCAAGGAGAAACCTCTCAACTGATTATTTCATAGAATTTTATTTTAATTTTATGAACATGCACACCATGATTAGTTTTAACGTGATTAACTATTGCCAGTATATTTTCTATGTTTACATTCCCTAGTACAAGTGGTAGTAGTACAAGTAAGAAGACAATAATTTTACAAATCTACACGCAATGCAACAAAAACTTCATTTGGAAAGGCAAAAAGTACTTAGTCTTTATAACGTACATTTGGCATTTGTACAATTTTCTGTTTTGAAAAGAAATTTTTAAGGGCATCGCTGAAGTATTGCGTATTGATTTCCCATTCAGCTATTAAAGAAAGAAATAAAAGAATTACTAATTCAGTTCTCGAACAAATAATTTATATTCAGTATAGAAAACATCAGAGACATTCATGATATGCATCTCTACGAATTTTAACTACTGCAGACAGCATAAGTATTGAATGCGCTACTATAATAAAAGATTACCAAGGAAATTAAATATATATTCCAGACATCCGACAAAAAATGCCGTAAACAAGATATCAATTTCTACAGTCGGCACGTCAAAGACTGTTTTCATCCAAATACCACTTTTTCTAGCTTATTGTCCTACTATTACGATATGCCAAAACTAGTTCTTATTTGCATCCCCAAACAACTAAACTTTTAATGTGATTAAATTTTTCCTCTCCGTCGAACTTTTGTTCGTGTTTTTCCACAAAATCACGATTATGTAGATTGCGAACGTGGTGCCGATGACATTTTTATCTTCTTGAATTTAAAGATAAAATTAATTTTTAAAACTTATTTATTTTCTTGCAAAGTATAGTTCACACTTTTAAGGAAGGCTTGCATTTAAAATATAACAATTAAAAAATCAGTACTTAGCGTTATACCTAGTAGCGCCTAGCATCATACAACGTCATTTTCTCATGAACCATAATCTCGAAGATTATGACCACAATATCACTGATACAAGAATTATGGCTCTAATTTATAATGGACTTATAAAATGTTTTTATCACTAGTAATGCAGACGAAGTAATTATTAATAGTATTTTGTCTTGATGTTGTCGGACAATCAGATGTCCATAAGAAATGCTTGTTTGAAACGGCTTACTTAAACTTAAAAGAATCACAGTATTTTTTTAAATTATGAACTATAAGAAACCCAATAAAGTTGCATTTGAAGCGTATAACAGTTTAATGTAGCGCTTTTAATGGATATTTTGAAACGAATCTCCAAAACTACGAATCTGTAAAACTACTTTTACTGCGAGTGTCATTATATTGCAGTGAAACTACAAGAATTTTAGTTCGAACTTGTCGAGGGTTTTTCTCCATCACGTTGTTGTTGTCCTTCACAGGATCAAATTTTTCACTAAATTTGTGAATTAAATATGCAAATATGCTACTCTCAGTTTCGATTGGCTTTCAACTTTTGAAAGAATTCTTACTTAAATTACTGATCAAAGACAAATGAATAAACTGATTTCAAAAAATAAGCTACACACAGAACGAGCAGGAAGTAAATTGCAGGTAACAAGACTTCAGATGCAGGGAAAATTTGAAAATTCAGAAATACAAAACATTGTCTGCATAAAAATATGCAACTACTGAGTGCATGCCATTTAAAAGGTCAATAATGTGAAACTTTTGGTATTAAAAACACTCTATTAATGGTGTATGAATCTGTCAATTTTGAATAACGTTAGATTTTTACAGTTTTCATTTCAGAAAGTTTCAATTCTATTTAATATTCCACAGTCAATTTCCTTTATTTGTTACCAATTTTTGAGCAACATTCAGATTTTTGTGCTTTTGTTTCCAGAAGGTTACAGTTCTATTTGATATCCCGTAATCTTAATTTTTTTAACTTCTTATCAACTTCTTTCTGAATATTTTATTGGTATTTTTAATATTTCTTTTCCATTTAAAAATCTCCGAGCTTCCTATTAATTCTTTTAGCCAAGGGCGATCTTTACAGAAACGTACAATTTTACTTTACATGCTTTCTTTCTTAGATAATTGGAAAGGGAAAAACGACTTGTTTAAATCAAGTCTGAAATTGACAGAATGAAGTCGTGATTAAATGAACTTTAGGTTTTATGTCAAATGCTGGAGGATGGATTATGGTACATTACATCACAAAAGATGGAGCATATTACATAGAGAACTTAACTTTTCTTTCTTCATCTGAGCAAAATAATTGTAGAAGCTTAAAACATTTGTTAAAAATTGAAAAACCTTATAATTTTTCTCACATGCTTTATTTTTCATCTATGCATCTTCCTCAAATGTATAAGATTTCAACTTCAGCAAATAGATATATATTGTAAGAGCTTCTGAGCTTCATCTTACAAAAGTTTGTATTAACTACTTACTAATTTACTAGATTCACTTATTGCAAAACTTAACATAAGTTATAATTATACTTTTTTAAGTGTTGGAAAAGCACTAAAAAATTTTGTCTGCATTTTTTTTAATCACATAGAAAAAAATTTCGGTTCCTGTAAACAATAACAAATTGTTTATTCAAATCTGTTTGACAGTTGGGAAATATAAGCAGTGCTTACAAAACACAAACTTCAAATAATTTCTGTAATCTTAACATGCTTTGTTAGTTAAACATTTATTTTTAAATCCTTTTAATGGTTAGGGCCGTGGTAGCCCCGTTGGAAGAGTAAGGGATTAGCAACCGGAGGGTTGCGAGTTCGAATCTAACCAAAGACCGTCGTGTACAAAGGGGGCTGGTGCACGTTAAATCTGTCGTGGCCTTAAATGTCCTCACGTTGGCGTGGTGTGGAAGTTTGGAGAGTGAGGTGCCAGCTCAGGTGTTGCCTCGTCATTTGACCGTGATTCAAACCTTCAGTGTGACGTTAATTAAAATATCCTACCATGCCTTTTAATGATTAAGATGGATGCGCATTATAGAAAATTGTTTTCAGCATTCTCATATCGAAATAATATTACCTATAATTCAACATTTTGAATAACACAGATTATTAGAGCTCTGTTGAAAAGTAATTCGATTAATTTTTATTAATAATGCAATGCTACAATCAACACATTTGAGCAATCACTAGTGATGATATTATACAGTGTAACCTAGATCATCCGAGCTGCGATTAGTCGTGTTATCCAAGCCAAATTTGATACCGATAGTTTTTAGTTTTAAATAAAACTTCGAGTCGAGTGTCACACTCTGTCCAAAGAAGAGAGAAAGTATTTTAAACAATGTGATGTAGCTCGAATAAAAAAGAATAAATTAAAAGACATGTTTAAATCCCTAGTGGCTGATGATAGTTAACGTAAAAAGGGGTGAAGTGCATTTTTGATATCTGTGCCGACCCTTGTGCTATATGGTTGTGCGGCTTTTAGAATAGTGATCGCGCTTGGCGAAGAATTTACATCGTTTTGACATCTATAGTAACTCGAAATCTGTCCTATGCAGAGGGATGGTTTACATGAACTATGGCCACCTTTTGGTTGTTAGGTATTTTAATTAACGTCACACTGGAGCAACACAACGACACCTTTTGGAATGTTCAGTGTTAACAGGGAAGGGTGTCCATAACGGCTATTGGAAGACTCGATAACTTTTGAAGATGGAATCTTGATATTTTTTCTACCTTTCTTTTTGTTTTGTGCTCTAACTTCATGTGACACCATGAGGGCTAATAGATATATTTGTCTAAGTACCTTTTCAATAAAGAAGTGATTTGATATTTACGAATATTTCTTTGGGGTTAGGTGGGTTAAAAACTGTCCCACCTTTGGCTAAGTTTTTTATGCATGGTAGGATATTTTTAACCCACCTCAAAAAGTTGAAATTACTCATAGTCATACAGTTTAATATTTTATTTAAAGTTTTTCATTGAGTTGGCAATGCTTTGAACTAACACTAAATGTGTAAATAACTGAAAACAAAAATTTACACATGTCAAAATGCATTAGTAAGTTTTGACACTGTTGCTACCAAGGTTGGCGAATTGTGTGGTGCAGTGAATTTTTGTCTTTCATAACGGTAAATGTTTTTTTTCGTAAAAATTTATTATGAGTGAATAAATCGTTTTATAATAAAAAAAACATGTTATTTGATGTTTTATACTAATTTTGAAGCTGAATAAGTGAATAAACAATTCCGTGCTTGGGTTTTTTCTCTTTAAAATCGTATGCCTCAAAGAGATATAGGGCAAAATCTGAAACAGTTAAGTGTTCGAAACTAATAAATAGCCTTAGTGAATACTCTTTAGGCATACAAAATCAGTCACACACTGGAGCAGCATGCCCTCCGTTTATGTACAGAAAACATGTCAGTATGCATGTGTATTTCAGCCTTAGTGTTGGATTAGTCAGGATAAGTATCGCACTACTGATATTGGATCAACTTTTACATTAGAATTACTCTTGGCTTTACAGAGTAATTATTATAATTTCGAAAGAGTTTCGTTCATTTTAGACTTAGTACCGAAAGGAATTGTTTTTTTTTATAAAGCTAACAATTTTTGTTCTACTTTTATTCTTTCTTTATTGCTTGCGGCTATTGCTATGCTGATTATACTCTTATTATCCTATTAACATAGTTTTAAAACTTCTATAACCAATTTAAATATACAAGAATGGTTAACTTCTCTATTTTTCTGGTAACTTAAAATATTGATGCATTGAAGTTCATACATTCATAATTTCAATTAATTCTGCAAACGTTTCGCTGTTTAATATTTTTTAAATGTAACTTTGTTTACTGTTAATTCTTAAAAAACATGACCCAACATTCAAGAATTAAAAATCAGTTATTTGTTGTTGGCGTATGAAGTAAGTTGTAAAAGGCTATGATCTGGTAGTTTATTGATAAAAATTTCTAAGCTCTGCTAATTTCATTTATTATCAAATGTTATGGTAATAGGGATCTTTTCTCAAAATTACTTCCTCGTCATTTTATTCCAAACGTAAATTATGCTACTGTCATACCTATGAAAAAAAGTAAATATCCTTCTAAAATTAACCATAGAATATAATCGATGTCAAATTTGTAACATTTTAAATCTTGTTTTTATTTTATTAATTCAATACAACAATTTTATCAATAAGAAATGCATACTAACTTACAGCTGTTTTATACTTTAAGCTCAAATTACCATGATTTCTGTATTTTCTAAACGTAGCTACTTACACAATATTTAGGCTGTGAAGAAGTTGAAATTTAGTTGTGCATTAGGAATTTTCTAACAGTTGTCCTGTGATTAGTAAAGAAAATGACAAACTTGAGTAACGATAACGTAATATAATAAGACAATGTGAATTATTGGGTGATTTTGAGGTGAATGTAAAATGTAAGATACAAAAAACTTTGACTCTGCATTCTTCACTAGAAAGAAAAGGAAGCACTAAATTAAGATAAGTCTTTCAACTCTAATATATAATTTAAGCTGTTAAGGTATATTTAATTTTTATAAATGAGTAAAAAATCATTTCAATGAATAAACATAACACCCTATTTGACAAAGAAATGTATGATTAATGAGGACCCATATTAACGGGGATTCTTAGTATAGGTATGCTACTAATAACTTTACCTCATTAAGCAATAGTGTGATACAATATAATGCTCATGAATAGATACAAAAGAATTGTTTAAATGATAAACAGGTGATAGAGGTGTTTTAAAACAATATGAAAAATACGTAGAAACGATCAATTTTAAAGCATTATAAAAGTCTTCGCAAATTGTTGTATTGAAATTTTTAAGAAATAAAAGCTTGAACCAAATCTAAATATACGGTAAAAATCACTGAAAGCTATAATTAGGTAGAAACTGGAAAATAGGAACCAATCCGGAAGACCTTAGAAATTGAGCCATATACACCAGGAATATTCTGCGAAACGCTCACGATAATACAAGAATTAGGCACCGCAACTTTCATCCTTGTTGAAAACTGATTACAATCTTGAAATACAAACGGCAGACGTAAGAATAGCAATAATAACGTAAGAATAGCAATAAAAAATGGCTACAATGGCATGTTGCACGTAAGAAGTCACTCATTTGCAAACTTAATAGAAGAAAGCGTCTTGAGTTTACAAAAAAGCATGTGAGTAAGCCCTTAACTTTCTGGGATTCAGTACTTTTCAGGGATGAATCAAAATTTTGTCTATAGGTCAGATGGACGAGAGAAATGTGGCATGGAGAAAACCAAAACATCAAATTCAAACAAAAACTTATGTAAAACTGTAAAACACGGTGGAAGAAATGTAAAGGTATGGGATTGCATGAGATCTTCTGGTGTGTAAAATTTATGTTTTGTTGAAGGTAACATGGATAGCTATGTGTACCTAGACATTTTGAAACAAAATGTCCTTGCTAATGCTACGAAACTGTCTCTTGGAAGACCATTTATCTTCCAACAAGACAACGATTCAAAATACACTGCAACATTCTGTAAAGAATGATTCCTTTACCATATGTCGCAGCAACTTCGCACACCACCAGTCTCCTGATTTAAACTCCATGGAACACGTATGGGAATAAATCGGTCCTGAACTGAAATATTATGATACCAGCAGCAAAGATAACCTGAAAACTGGACGTCTCGAACAAATTACTCCAGAAACAACAAAACAGCTTGTGGGGGCCATGCCTAAACTTCTGAGAGTGGTCATTAAAGCAAAATTAGGTTCAACTTACCATTAAATGATGAAACATGCGGGGGGAAACAACATATAGTCAAATATTTTTCACCGTACGGAGACTTTTTTGCTTCATATTTCCCACATTTTTCTGTTATTGTGAATTATGCGTTAAATTATATTAATATTTTTGTTTAGATACAATAAAAACTTTCTGCGCAATTATGCTCATCTGTTTTTTTTCATTTCTATTTCTCCAATATTTATATTCTGCAAATAATAAAGCAATTTATTTCCAATAGTAAGGGCGAACGGAAACATTTTTACTCACTGTATATCTCGGTAATTAATCTCACAAAAACTCAATGTAATGCAGAACTCAATAACTCAATAAAACTCACAACTTAAAATTACATCTCAGATAATAATTCTGAATGGAACTAAAAGATTTAACATATTACTGGTGTTTCCAGATATAGAAAATATTGTATATTTATTTATAATTTTACTATGGCACGCACGTTTTCACAAAATGTCTGTATAAATATAACTGGCGCTTTCCATTTTATCAGAAATAGTATCGCTTGCATTACACGTGATTGAATATTTAGCCATTCTGCACAGAAATATCCGTTATAGTTTAAATATTTTATCTAACTTTCAGTAACTTTTTATTAATAATGTATGATAAAGAGATAGGATAAAAAGTGATCCACATTGTAAACCAATTGAAAACTCAGAAAATTGCATTTGTAATCAACTAATTCTAAAAGGAACTTAAAAAAATTAAACATATTACAGGCGTTGCCAGGTGTAGAAAATTGCACACTTATTAGTTGAATTATGCTATCACTTGCGCGTTTTCTCTAAGTTTTCTGTGTAAATATCGCTTTTACAATTTCATCATAAATATTATCGCCTCCTTATATCTATATCATGATTTAGTATTTATTTATTGTGCACGAGCAATTTCTCGTAAAAGTTTCTATTTAAATTTAAACGTGATAGAGGAAAAAAGTGATCCTCGCCGTCGAAAGTTTGGTTTTTACATAGTAATTTGCTCGAAAGAAAAAGGGAGATTTATATTTAGTTAGTAATCATTCATGAAGACCGTTAAATACTTGTCGCCGAGCCGCGAGATGGAGACCACTGAACTAAATGTTGAGAATAGCCTCCATTAGCTGGAGGGGAAGGGCTGAAGTATGATCACACAGGAACCCCTCTTACACTCAAATGTGCTTATGGGTACTTAATTACCCTCATGGATTTCATGTGTGTTCACACACGCGCAGCCGCTTTAAAGGCCCCTAGGCGAGCGGGCAATAATCTCTCCGACGTGTGTTCCGGAATACCTAACAAGTCCACACATATCCCATGACAGAAGGGATTAAGAATACGTACTCGAAAGAGATTTGATTGGAGGAAAAAATATTTGTCAATTCAAAAATGAATTTTATATTCCACTGTTTCTTTGACAAATCAGGGGCCGCGGTAGCCCGGTTGGGAGAGTAACAGACTAGCAACCTGAGGATTGCGAGTTCGAATCCAACCGAAGACCAACGTATACAAACGGGGCTGGTTCACGTTGAATCTGCCGTGGCCTCAAATGTCCTCACGTTGGTGTGGTGGGGAAGTTTGGAGAGGGGTGCCAGCTCAGATGTTGACCTCGTCACCAGACCGTGGTTCAAAATGACGAGGTGTCCTCGGATATTTCCCTTCGGGGTTGATTCCGGACCGTCCCCAATAGTCCTTTGTATTGCTCCAGTGCGAGATTAATTAAAATACCTACCTACCTTTGACAAATCAACTTACTTCTGTAAGTCCCGTGTTGTAATTCTGTGGTGCACGGAGAGTTTGCTTTCGTTCAATAAAAAATGATTATGCAAAACCGTTGAATTAATCGTCGCGTGATCTTAAAATGCCATGAGTAAAAATTAGTCACGATTTGGTACGGCGTTAAAGTATTCAGATTTACTGAATTTTTCAAGTAATCCTTTAAAACTCTGAGGCTTCACACGCATATGCCCGTCGTGCAACCAACTGTTTTGACATTCTGACCAATAGAATCTTTACTAGAATACTTTCAACCAATAGCCGTAGTTCAGTAACTATGCATATTGTGAGATAGGTGTTTTAATAAACGTCTAGAGCATCAAACGGGCTATTGAGCGTATTGTGAGGAAAAAGCATTACTACACTACCCGAAAATCTCGTGCCGCTCAAATAAAACTGATTTTAATAGGTAAGTAGTTAACATCGCACTGGAGCAACATAACGGCAATTGGCGACGGTCCGGAAGAAATACCAAAGGGAGAGATCCGAGGACAATACCTATTCATTTTTAACCACCGTCAGGTGATGAAGTCAACACCTGATCCCATTCTCCAAACTTCCACACCACGCCAACGTGAGGACATCTGAGGCCACGAGAGATTTAACGTGCACCAATCCCCTAGTACTCGAATGTCTTTTGTTGGACCTAGTTTCGAACTCGCTCGGTTGCTAATTCGTTATTCTTTCATGTGGGCTATATGGCCCTTGTGCCATAAAACCCTCAAAACAACCAACCAATCAACTGGGCTATCGCGGCCGCCTGATTTCAGAACAATTTCATTTGAAAAGTTGAAATGAGAAGTTAGTCGATTGGTTTGTAATGCGCAAGAGTCAGATGTGGTCAAAGAATGTCTTCTCCGCCGAGTAAACACAAGGAAATGTTCATATGTATATATGTTTATATGTATATACACACACAAGGAAATGTTTATGAGTGCTTTGGGCCAGTGCAACTATGGATTGCGTAAGTGGTGTCATTCGAAAGCTACGGAACTACGCTACAATCATGGCCTCTAACCAATTAAATTATCCTTCAATATTAATATCAAACTGCACTTTAATCGTTCAAACTGTAAATTAATTGTTGAATATTCTCATTAAACAATCGTCGAAACTTTTTCTGTCTCTTCATTCATGTAGGATTTTAATTCTTGAGAACGATACATTGTAATTCTATATTAGGACCTTCCAACACGCTTTGTTGCTGAAATATGGCAACGCCGGTGATGTTTAGTCTTGACACGAATGTTCGAGATCGAACGAGCGTTCTTTTTGAGAAATGGCAAAAAGGAGGTTCAGCGGTAATGTTGAGATTGTATCGATGTTGCCGGCTGTATTTGTTGCATAATTAATAAATGTTTTGTTGTGTTAACGAGCCTTACAGTTCTTGTTGTCTTATTAAAAAGCAAAAACCCTAGACGACCGAGCAGAATGGACAACCCCACATTCATTCCACAACATCAGGTCCGGCTATTCACTTCAAAACTACGGTTTGCATCCTCGACACAACCTACCAGTTTGTATAAAATATATTTCGGGGAGGGTTCCAGATCCATGGGCGCTGCCCTTGAAAGTTTTTTGCATTTGGTGTATGGACAAGAAGTCAAGCGTGAAACTATTTTTCTTGATCGTGTCCCGTCCCTCCCAATTCGAAGACATTCACCCAGCACATGCACGGGTTCTGCGGTTGCTACAGCAACCGAATGAATTAGATATAAATAAGTGAAAACCTTTGCCAAACTGAGTTAGTAAAAATGTAAAAGATCAAAAATGACTAATAAAGGTTGAAGACCTATGGAGTAATCGTTAATGACCCATCGACCTTAAAATGAAATGGACGGAGCACGTGCCCGCAGCTTCATGTTATTTCTTCCAGTTGCTCAGTTTGAAGATCTGTCACGTGATTGTGGATAAAAGCCTGAATCCTAAATTATTGATTGGTTAAAGTGATTATCCACCGTTATCAAAATCACTAGTCTGCGATTCCATAGCCAATCGGATAAGTCGATTTGTGATTTACCCTTCAGAGATCTTACGACAGTGACTCCACTCAATGATCCGTCTATTTCATTAGAAGGTTGATGTAATGACCATTTCGGTGGATGTGTTCTAGCAAGAACACATGCGTCGTGTCAGAAATAAGAAAATTAACAAATTTTTTCAAATTTTCTGGGAATTTTCTGACCAGTTTGATTTCAGAGAAGCGAAAGTGGTCCAATCTCCGAGTTTTGTTCTCGCTTTGAACATCAAAGAAGTCTTCATTTTTGCATTATTGGACGCACTAGTGAATGACGTTAGTGCTTTCTTGCCTTTACACGCGGCCCGGAAAGGCTTAGTTAAAAAAGAGTGAGTTGTGACAAAGCTAATATAGATTAGCATATTTAAACTTGTGTTTCTTCTGTCTTGATGGTGGGCGTCTTGTTTTATCGAAATGGCCTTTTTCATAGGTTTTTAATCTTTATTAGTTATTTTTGAAGTTTTATATTTTTGTAACCAATTAAATTGCTATAATACTTGAATGAGCATTTTATTCCCAGATATTTTTTACTTTTTTTCAAACTTATTATTCTACTTATGGGTTTAAGAAAAATTTGATTTACATGGATTAAACGTTTGGTTTTGTAAAATCGCGAACATTTCGCGGGCTTGAGCCACCTGTCTGAATAGCTCCCTGGAAAGCGTAAATTACTACTGCTATTTATGAAGTACTCAAAATGCTTTTCTCTTAGAGAGGATGTGAAAATGACATACCATTCCCTGATAATAATTCTTTTCGCATCGTATTTAATAGGTAGTTAATGGATAAAGTCGTTTTATTGTACATTATAAATGATACATCCCCAATCCAGTAAAGATGAAACAGAATATTAAACGACTTCCATCGCTAATTATATTTTCTGCCTTGATGTCTTACAAAGGTTTTTAAAGTAAACCAAAAGAATACTTGAAATGAAACTGAAAGTGTTCCTTTAAGGTTACTTAAATCTTTCCTGTATTAGAATAACAAAATTAATCAAAACTTAAGTTAACAAAAAAGTTTTAATGGTTTTATTATTACTATATTTCTTTAAAAGGTTTCTTATTCTTCATTGTTACCTTTTAATCGGCACTTCGGTTTCTGTATGAGATAAACATATGTATTGCGTTTTTGAAAATACGAAATTTCAGGTTTCTTATCTAGGTTTTATCATCTAACATGCCTCTAAGTCAATGTTAATATAGGCTGATTTGTTTAGTTGCTGTATTGTAGAAAATGTTTCGTTATACATATCAAAGGTTGTCAAATTATACAAATAAAATCGAATTATTTAACGAAGATTTTTTTTTTGAAGAATGTATTAATGTTTAATTATTGTTTATATAAACAATAATTAAACATTCAGCTCTGAAAGTTATTTTTGAAAAAAATTCGGCCAACACCTACTTCTTGCTTCTATCTCAAGAATTTGTCTTGAATAATAAAGTTTCATAAAATTTATACCTCTACTATTTATATTGTTAACTTAGTGCTGTGATCTGTACTAATACATTCTTCAAAAAAAAATCTTCGTTAAATAATTCGATTTTATTTGTATAATTTGACAACCTTTGATATGTATAACGAAACATTTTCTACAATACAGCAACTAAACAAATCAGCCTATATTAACATTGACTTAGAGGCATGTTAGATGATAAAACCTAGATAAGAAACCTGAAATTTCGTATTTTGAAAAACGCAATACATATGTTTATCTCATACAGAAACCGAAGTGCCGATTAAAAGGTAACAATGAAGAATAAGACACCTTTTAAAGAAATATAGTAATAATAAAACCATTAAAACTTTTTTGTTAACTTAAGTTTTGATTAATTTTGTTATTCTGATACAGGAAAGATTTAAGTAACCTTAAAGGAACACTTTCAGTTTCATTTCAAGTATTCTTTTGGTTTACTTTAAAAAAACTTTGTAAGACATCAAGGCAGAAAATATAATTAGCGATGGAAGTCGTTTTAATATTCTGTTTCATCTTTACTGGATTGGGGATGTATCATTTATAATGTACAATAAAACGACTTTATCCATTAACTACCTATTAAATACGATGCGAAAAGAATTATTATCAGGGAATGGTATGTCATTTTCACATCCTCTCTAAGAGAAAAGCATTTTGAGTACTTTATAAATAACAGTAGTAATTTACGCTTTCCAGGGAGCTATTCAGACAGGTGGCTCAAGCCCGCGAAATGTTCGCGATTTTACAAAAACAAACGATCAATATATGTAAATCAAATTTTTCTTAAACCCATAAGTAGAATAATAAGTTGGAAAAAAAGTAAAAAAATATCTGGGAATAAAATGCTCATTCAAGTATTATAGCAATTTAATTGGTTACAAAAATATAAAACTTCAAAAATAACTAATAAAGATTAAAAACCTATGAAAAAGGCCATTTCGGTAAAACAAGACGCCCACCATCAAGACAGAAGAAACACAAGTTTAAATATATGCTAATCTATATTAGCTTTGTCACAACTCACTCTTTTTTAACTAAGCCTTTCCGGGCCGCGTGTAAAGGCAAGAAAGCACTAACGTCATTCACTAGTGCGTCCGATAATGCAAAAATGAAGACTTCTTTGATGTTCAAAGCGAGAACAAAACTCGGAGATTGGACCACTTTCGCTTCTCTGAAATCAAACTGGTCAGAAAATTCCCAGAAAATTTGAAAAAATTTGTTAATTTTCTTATTTCTGACACGACGCATGTGTTCTTGCTAGAACACATCCACCGAAATGGTCATTACATCAACCTTCTAATGAAATAGACGGATCATTGAGTGGAGTCACTGTCGTAAGATCTCTGAAGGGTAAATCACAAATCGACTTATCCGATTGGCTATGGAATCGCAGACTAGTGATTTTGATAACGGTGGATAATCACTTTAACCAATCAATAATTTAGGATTCAGGCTTTTATCCACAATCACGTGACAGATCTTCAAACTGAGCAACTGGAAGAAATAACATGAAGCTGCGGGCACGTGCTCCGTCCATTTCATTTTAAGGTCGATGGGTCATTAACGATTACTCCATAGGTCTTCAACCTTTATTAGTCATTTTTGATCTTTTACATTTTTACTAACTCAGTTTGGCAAAGGTTTTCACTTATTTATATCTAATTCATTCGGTTGCTGTAGCAACCGCAGAACCCGTGCATGTGCTGGGTGAATGTCTTCGAATTGGGAGGGACGGGACACGATCAAGAAAAATAGTTTCATGCTTGACTTCTTGTCAATATACACCAAATGCAAAAAACTTTCAAGGGCAGCGCCCATGGATCTGGAACCCTCCCCGAAATATATTTTATACAAACTGGTAGGTTGTGTCGAGGATGCAAACCGTAGTTTTGAAGTGAATAGCCGGACCTGATGTTGTGGAATGAATGTGGGGTTGTCCATTCTGCTCGGTCGTCTAGGGTTTTTTGCTTTTTAATAAGACAACAAGAACTGTAAGGCTCGTTAACACAACAAAACATTTATTAATTATGCAACAAATACAGCCGGCAACATCGATACAATCTCAACATTACCGCTGAACCTCCTTTTTGCCATTTCTCAAAAAGAACGCTCGTTCGATCTCGAACATTCGTGTCAAGACTAAACATCACCGGCGTTGCCATATTTCAGCAACAAAGCGTGTTGAAAGGTCCTAATATAGAATTACAATGTATCGTTCTCAAGAATTAAAATCCTACATGAATGAAGAGACAGAAAAAGTTTCGACGATTGTTTAACGAGAATATTCAACAATTAATTTACAGTTTGAACGATTAAAGTGCAGTTTGATATTAATATTGAAGGATAATTTAATTGGTTAGAGGCCATGATTGTAGCGTAGTTCCGTAGCTTTCGAATGACACCACTTACGCAATCCATAGTTGCACTGGCCCAAAGCACTCATAAACATTTCCATGTGTGTGTATATACATATATACATATAAACATATATACATATGAACATTTCCTTGTGTTTACTCGGCGGAGAAGACATTCTTTGACCACATCTGACTCTTGCGCATTACAAACCAATCGACTAACTTCTCATTTCAACTTTTCAAATGAAATTGTTCTGAAATCAGGCGGCCGCGATAGCCCAGTTGATTGGTTGGTTGTTTTGAGGGTTTTATGGCACAAGGGCCATATAGCCCACATGAAAGAATAACGAATTAGCAACCGAGCGAGTTCGAAACTAGGTCCAACAAAAAACATTCCAGTACTAGGGGATTGGTGCACGTTAAATCCCTCGTGGCTTCAGATGTCCTCACGTTGGCGTGGTGTGGAAGTTTGGAGAGTGGGATCAGGTGTTGACTTCATCATCTGACGGTGGTTCAAAATGACGAGGTATTGTCCTCGGATCTCTCCCTTTGGTATTACTTCCGGACCGTCGCGAATTGCCCGTTATGTTGCTCCAGTGCGATGTTAACTACTTACCTATTAAAATCAGTTTTATTTGAGCGGCACGAGATTTTCGGGTAGTGTAGTAATGCTTTTTTCTCACAATACGCTCAATAGCCCGTTTGATGCTCTAGTTGACGTTAATTAAAACACCTATCTCACAATATGCATAATTACTGAACTACGGCTATTGGTTGAATATTTCCGAGTAAAGATTCTATTGGTCAGAATGTCAAAACAGTTGGTTGCACGACGGGCATATGCGTGTGAAGTCCTCAGAGTCTTAAAGGATTGCTTGAAAAATTTAGTAAATCTGAATAGTTTGATACCGTTCCAAATCGTAACTAATTTTTACTCATGGCATTTTAGGATCACGCGACGATTAATTCAACGGTTTTGCATAATCATTTTTTTATTGAACGAAAGCAAACTCTCCGTGCACCACAGAACTACAACACGGGACTTACAGAAGTAAGTTGATTTGTCAATGGTAGGCAGGTATTTTAATTAACCTCGCACTGGAGCAACACAACGGACTATTGGGGACTGTCCGGAATCAACCCCCGAAGGGAAATATCCGAGGACCCCTCGTCATTTTGAACCACGGTTTGGTGACGAGGTCAACACCTGAGCTGGCACCCCTCTCCAAACTTCCCCACCACGCCAAAGTGAGGACATTTGAGGCCACGGCAGATTCAACGTGAACCAGCCCCGTTTGTATACGTTGGTCTTCGGTTGGATTCGAACTCGCAATCCTCAGGTTGCTAGTCTGTTACTCTCCCAACCGGGCTACAGTGGCCCCTGATTTGTCAAAGAAACAGTGGAATACAAAATTCATTTTTGAATTGACAAATATTTTTTCTCCAATCAAATCTCTTTCGAGTACGTATTCTTAATCCCTTCTTTTGGGATATGAATAGGACTTGTTAGGTATTCCGGAACACACGTCGGAGAGATTATTGCCCGCTCGCCTAGGGGCCTTCAAAGCGGCTGCGCGTGTGTGAACACACGTGAAATCCATGAGGGTAATTAAGTACCCATAAGCACATTTGAGTGTAAGAGGGGTTCCTGTGTGATCATACTTCAGCCGTTCCCCTCCAGCTAATGGAGGCTATTCTCAACATTTAGTTCAGTGGTCTCCATCTCGCGGCTCGGCGACAAGTATTTAACGGTCTTCATGAATGATTACTACCTAAATATAAATCTCCCTTTTTCTTTCGAGTAAATTACTATGTAAAAGCCAAACTTTCGACGGCGAGGATCACTTTTTTCCTCTATCACGTTTAAATTTAAATAGAAACTTTTACGAGAAATTGCTCGTGCACAATAAATAAATACTAAATCATGATATAGTCGTAAGGAAACGATAATGCAAGCGATAATATTTATGATGAAATTGTCAAAGCGATATTTACACAGAAAACTTAGAGAAAACGCGCAAGTGATAGCATTATTCAACTAATAAGTGTGCAATTTTCTACACCTGGCAACGCCTGCAATATGTTTAATTTTTGTAAGTTCCTTTTAGAATTAGTTGATTACAAATGCAATTTTCTGAATTTTTAATTGGTTTACAATGTGGATCACTTTTTATCCTATCTCTTTATCATACACTAGCTGAATTACCCGGCGTTGCTCGGGTTGAAATGGTTAAATGTTAAGTGAATTAGAATAATCACTTTTCTTTCACAGAAAAATGCAATCATTTAAGTTGTACGGAAAATACTTTTTAACTTTTTCATAGCTTCTACAATATACTTCGGACGCAAATATATACATTTAATTCCTGAATATATTGCAATATGTAAAAGATTGAGACATAAATACAAACAGAAACGAAATTCCGACGAAAAAATGCGTTCTCCAAAGTTTCATAAAAAAAAATAAACATTAATTCTGCTGCTGCCAGATACCGAGTAGCAAAATTACGCTTTTATGATCAATGAGTTTTCGTTTGTGCTTTTCGGAATAACGGTGCTTGGGTTAGAAATAAATGTAATCGGTGTAGACAAATTAAACTGAATAGATAAAATTTTTTTCAAAAGCAGGTCGATTTTACAGAATTTTTAAGAAAGAAAATCACTGCTTTCAACGGAGGTTTCACATATACCTATTCCGGACATTTTAAAATAAGGAAAGTTGGTCGAAATATACACCAACTTTCCTTGAAAATAATCCTTGAACTCCTGAAAACTTTTCCTTGAATTTCCTTGCAAACATAAATATTTTAAAATATTCTTTCCCCCTTCATCAATAAAATATCTATAATTTATTTACATCATGGGAAGAACTAAAAAGTCAGTTCAAACATAAATACTGTAATTTAATTTGTTTCGGAAAAAATTGTTTTTTGATCAACACTGGTAAAGCAACCATTGCTGCCTAAAGCAATCAATCTATGCTCAATGTTATTTCTATGGCGATTTCGAATAGTGTTTAGCCCCCTAGGGCCAATAGAACATGGGTTAAGAGTTAGCCTATGCTGACCGCAGTGCTCTCAGGTATAAGTGTACCAAATTTGGTGTGGATTGGTCAAACGGTGTAGATTTGTATAGAAAATATACCCACACACACACACACATCCTATTTTATATATATAGATTATTTATAAAAAGTTACTGAAAGTTAAATAAAATATTTAAACTATAACGGATATTTCTGTGCAGAATGGCTAAATATTCAATCACGAGTAATGCAAGCGATACTATTTCTGATAAAATGGAAAGCGCCAGTTATATTTATACAGACATTTTGTGAAAACGTGCGTGCCATAGTAAAATTATAAATAAATATACAATATTTTTTTATATCTGGAAACACCAGTAATATGTTAAATCTTTTAGTTCCATTCAGAATTATTATTTGAGATGTAATTTTAAGATGTGAGGTTTATTGAGTTATTCTCCATTACATTGAGTTTTTGTGAGATTAATTACCGAGATATACAGTGAGTAGAAAAAGTTTCAGTATTAAATTTCACTATTAGTTTCAGTATTATGCAAAAGCAAAATTGACCGTGATTCAAAATTACATGTTGTTCCCGGATCTTTCCCTTCGGGTTGGATCCCGGACCATCGTCGATAGCCCGTAGCTCCAGTGTGGCGTTAGTTAAAATACCTCCCTACCTACCATTGTAATTTTAGAATTTTTAAAAACTTGAGTCTTCCTAACCTGAAAAATCTGAAAAGTGGCTTATCATTATGTTGCCCGAAGCCCTTCAATTGTTAAAAATTTGTTTTAAAGCGCTTAACGCATTCAGAACAGTTCAGAGGATTTGACGGGCCGCGGATGAAGACCTCTGCACTATGCATTCAATGACCTTAACCTGAGTTTAAAGATGCTAGAATAAGATCCGCCGCTTCACCCCACAAAGAAAAGCCCCACAGCTCCTAATAAAAACCGTTAGAGTTACATAATGTCTCAACAGGAGTGTTTCCATTCAAGGGCATCCAGCCTTAAACGCTCGGTCGGGATGTTTCTGTTTCACCAATTTCCCTTCCCCAACATGAAAAAAATATGCAGCGCTCCCATAAAGAAACAGTCAAAGGGACATGCGTCTTTCAAAATAACACATTATGAAACATTTTACTCTCACAATCGAAGGCGGTCGGGGGGTTGAGATCCAGTTCAATGGGGAGGGGCACTCGGGCAAACTCAACAAGGCGACAAGTTGTTGTTGATTCCACTCTCGCTATAAAAGTATTTGGGGCTAACAATGCGCCGCCACGACGGGGCGTGTACTCCTTGTCATACTGTTGCAGAGAGTACTTGTCACCAGCGCCGAAACACGATATCTTTGTAGATTATTTTCCCTCTGCGCTCAAGAAAGGGTCTGGACTGTAGGAGAGGAACGATTTCTGGTTGGTTTTTGTTCGGTTGGAGATGCGGAGCCGAAGAAAGAGGCGCCCCACGTGCACGGGGGCTTTCCGAAGCACCCCCTGTGGGCACCCCAAATTAATCCACTTTAAAGGGTCCTTAATCGCAACACTTTCGGAGCGGCGTCTCCGCTTTCTTCCGCGGAAGCAGGTGTTCTGTCGAAGGCCCTCGAACCAGCCAGCTTAATTGCCGGTCTGGCCAACTGAAGCCCGTCTCCTTGACGATCTGCAATTATCCCGTGGGTCGTATGTAAAACTGTGTTTTAAAAATAATAAATAAAATTACATAAAAATTTGCTTTAATCGCTTCCTTGTATTAATCACCCGAGGTTCAGTTTAACCTTCCAAGTGATTTCGACGAGATATATCGACCATCAAGATCTGACCATTTTTGCTAATGACGAGATATCTCGTCATCGATTATCAATCATTGCCGACTTTTTTATGATGACGAGATAAAAGATATAGTTTATTTTCTTATGACGTGATACCTCGCTCATCAAGATCTGGTCGTTTTTGCTAACGATTACGCTTTTGATGAGATAACTCATCGAGAGGTATCTCATCAAGTTAAATAATTTATATTTATTATTTGCTATTCAGGGGGTTAAAAATAACAAATAAAAATTATTTAACATTTGCTTTAATCATCGTATAAACGCACGAGGCCCAATAAGAACTCGTGTTTTGGCTTACCATAAAACAGAATAATAGTCTAGAAAAGCTGGTATTCAAGTGAAAACACTCTTTCGCGTTATGAGCAATGTGATTTCCATGAATCATGTCATATTATGACTACAATATCACTGATAGAAGAAATTGTGCCTCTTACTGACATTGAACTTATTAAATATCTTTTTATTCCTAGTAATGAAGGTGACTCAGTGGGTTTGCCCATTTCGCTAGTAACGTGTAAGTAGCGCATTTTCGATTCCTGTAACTCATCCTGTGCATTTATCTCTTCTGTGCCAGTAAAACGTTTCTTGTGTGTATGTCCATTACTTGATGTTGTCTGTGTTTGGAACAGCCAGGCCAAATATGGCCCTTGAGCCATAAAACTCCCCACTCACCTTGTATAAATGGGCCGTTTCTTTTCTTACGATCACTAATTTTTAAATCTACTTCAATGATCACTGAATCGTCACATTTTTTGGAAATTTTACAATTCGTTTTGAAAATTGAAATAATTGAAGCACGAAAATCCTGACACATTCAGAACAGATTGTTTCAAATTTCATAAATAGCAATAATCCAATTTTATAAAGTAGCACTTTTGCAATAACTTGAGAAACAACACTTCATACAATCACTGCTTCCAATAAATAATTCCAATTTATAATTCAGAATGATAAATCCTTTCCTCGTACTGAGACAGTGCAATTATCTTTATACGAATTCGAGTTGCTTTATTTTGCTCGGGCCGTAGCAATAACCGGCCGTGTCATATGCAGACCTTGGATTGGCCTAGTTCTGTTAATTACTGCACATATGAATATCAGTTGTTCATTCTAATAGTAGCTCGAGTAGGTTTGCCACGATGATCGGTAGGTAGGTATTTTAATTAACGTCACACTGGATATACACGCACCCCTTTATACACGACGGTCTTTAGTTGGATTCGAATTCGCAACCCTCCGTTTGCTAATCCCTTACTCTTCCAACCGGGCTACCGCAGCCCACCACGATGATCGGATTAAATGAATAGGCACTGTTTTGTCAATCGCCAATATCATTCAAAAGTAGATTAATGATTTACCTCGTACAGAAAAAAGTCTATTGTATTTTCTTTATAGAAATTAGGCAATTAGCATCTTTATATGCGACACTGAAATTAGATTTTTTTTTCTGGACACTGCTGTTGAAGATAAAATTGTGATTAAATTCAAGTTTACAATAATCTGAACTGAAAATGAATATTGTTTACAATAAAGAGAAAATAATAGTTTCCTATCTTATACTTGTTTTTTCTAGCATTATTTATACTTGAAAATTATTTTCCTCACAACATATTTTGGTTTGGATGTTGTGATATCCTTTTGGTAAGCAAGGCAGGTAGGTAGTTGAATCTACGTCGCACTGGGAGCAACACAACCATATCCTTTTGGAAAACAGTTATATAGCGGGTTCAATGTTTAAAGAGGCTACATGATATTTAAATATTTGAATAAAAGTTTTCTGTAATTATCGTAGGTGAATGAATCATCTTATGCATAGAGAATAATCTAATAACATGGTTGTGATTCGCTTACAATCCATGTATATTTTTGCTTGGTCAAACATAATTTTCAGTTGTGATCCTTATAAAACAGAAAAATCTAGATTAATATTATATCTTCAGTTCACAGCCGATAGTCTTATCTGAATAGGGTAGGTAAGGAACGGAAAAGGTTAAAACTAAATAAGATCTGAGAAAAAACTTAAACATGAGAAGGGATAATGAGAACGGGAAAAAGCCAATGGATTTTATTCTCAATCCATTGAAAATATAGATAAAAATCCTGTATAATACATGCATAAAAATACATTCTAACTGAAAATATACTTTTTTTATCAAAAATTTAAAGTTTGGAAACATGTTATCTACTTTGACGTGTGTAAATATCGATAGCATTTTTATAAGTATACGATTTCTGAGCTTTAAAATTAAGAATTGTAATACAGAATTTAAAAAATTCAAATGGAAAGTTAACATCACCTCTACATATTTCTTTTGAGCGGTAAGTTTACATTTCTCGAATTCAAATTTTGTGCATGTTTTCACCTGTTGCCTTGACTGAAAGAATGGAAGATGAAAAATGTCAATACATTATTTTATTCCAAAGAAAGAATTTCGTATAAGAATACTATGCATTTTTTAAAAATCCACTAGTCTCGAAATAAATAATACAAATACAAAATAAATGATAAAATTTCTCCTAGTTCAGTACAAAAATGCGTATTTCAAATGAAGATCAGTGGGATAGAGAAAAATTAGTTATAAATATCGATTATCAATGTAAGAAGAATTTAAAATCATTATCACTCAAAGATAAAAAGAGATACCTCGTCACTTTGAACCACAGTCAGATGACACAGCCAACATCTGAGCTCGCACTCCACTCTCCAAACTTCCCCACCACGTTCAATATTGAGGAATTTTGGTATTTTACCTATCTCTCAACAAACTCTTGAATTAAATTGTTTTTTGAATTTCCTTAAAAAAGAAAAGTTAAAGGCATATTCTGCTCGTATGTATAAGGTTTTTAATCACACTCATTACTGTATTTTTAAATTAAATAAAATAATTTAACAAAATTTAAGAGCCGCTTATTAGAAAAGAAAGTAATATCCCTTTGAAACATCAAAAATTCTAACGCTTATTTTACAAATCTCAGTGAATTAAAAATATCATTAACGTAATAATCTTAACTGTTTTATGTGTTGTTTTAAATGCACTAATAAGAATTTTCTGTACATTGGGTGTTAAAATGTGAGAATTTACTTCAAGATATTAGAAGACTTACAGAAAAAAATAGAACAGGGAAGAAACAAAATTGTTTCTGTTTCAATTTATTTCTCAGATCTCTTTACCATTTCTCCTGCTCCCCCGACGACAAACTTACATGCACTCTTACAGTTATCGAACAAAAAGTTGTATTCGATTAAGAGAAAGATTCTGGAAATTGAAAACTGTTTTTCGAAACAAAACTTGTCATGTTTGGAAGAAATGAAGAATTGGAAGTGTCGTGAATGTTTCAAGAACGAATATGAATCTTTTTCATTCCAGAGGAACAGAGTAAAGTATTTTTCAATTCAGTTATCCCCCCTCTCATTCTTTAAAAAATATCCTGACAAAGCACTGAAGCATAAGTAATTCGATAAGAGTATGTGGGTGCAGCAGAAAGTGCGGTATTTTGAAAAATCATTTTCAAACAGCATTATATTCAACGAGTATGAAATGAATTGTCAACTTGTACATTGAAATTTTCAAATTTAGTATTTTTGCTTAGTAAAAATTTTATAAAATATTGGTTGCTTGCTTGCTTTGGGGTTTTATGGCGCAAGGGCCATATTTGGCCATGCTGCGCCAGACACAAGGCATACAATATCAAGTAATAGACATACTTTTTATTGCGCTTAAATAAAGAGAACCCTTCTGCACATGTGTGGTTTTTTTCTAGATCAAGTAGTCATTTGGTCATTGCGAGAAAATCTTTATACTGCAACATGTTTGCATGTGTTTGTCGCATGCATTTTTTCCACGCTAAAATGACCGTTTCAGACGACATGCTGTAATACGCCAATGTTGACCCAGATGTCATATAAAAAATCATGATTGGATATAGTCTTGGGTCTATTAGTCTGTTTTACCCTGAAACAAACACACTATCATCTCAGTGGAAAACGCCAGGGAGAAATTCCATGGATAAAGACAGGCAACCTGAAGATCTTGTAAATTTTTTCAATAACCAGAGCGTAGTTCATACGCTCCTTATGAGTACCTGACTGTTTCCCATCATCAACGAGAAATTATTGGAAGAAAGATCACAACTCACAGAAAATGGTAATTGGAAGGTCCCTCGCCGCAATTATTCGTCACATGCATCGCAAGTCGTCCTAAATTGGTTTTGGCTAAACGCGGCTAGACACGGTTCGGCAGTCCTACTTTTTCCTACATTAAAAAGGGCAAGGTTTCAGAACACAGTACTGAAACACCTAATGGAGATCCAAAGTGATCCCTAACCGTCACCAATAGCCCGTTGTGTTGCTCCAATGCGACGTTAATTAAATATCTACCTACATACCTACCAAAAAAGTGACATTCAAAAATGCTTTCTGCAGTGAAAGAATCACTGGAAGAAGTGTGTCGACTCAAGAAGGCATAAAAAGTCTGTTTTGTTGTGAACCAAGTTTGAACTAAATTTGTAAAGTATTTTCTGGTCGAAGGTCGGATATTTTTTTATCAGACTTTGTAGTTTCATATCATATCTTCTGAGTTCATACAAATAAATTATTTTAAATGTATAACTCTAATTCATTTTGGTTTCTTTTGATTTAAAAGAAGCATTTTAAGAAAGTAGACTAGAAACTAGACTTTAGAAATAAGTATTAGACTTTTAGAGGTAAACTAGACTTAATTTAGTAATTTTTTTGTGAGGAATTCAATTTTTACCGGATTCAATGGAATTTCTATTTCACTAATATTGATTATGTGAATCAAGTAATAAATCATTTTGATGCTTTTAAAGGGAGATTTTGCAAACGTGACTAATTAAATACAATTCTGACAAGTTTCTTAACAGTTCGAATTTGACACCTTGTGACTTCCGTGTGCTCATATCATGCCATAAAACGTCATTACAATCATTAATTTAACCGCAAAGAATAGATCAAAATGTCTATTGTAGCAGATAGTTTTATAATGGGTGTAAAATTATCTATTATTTAATGACATGTAGTAATTTTTGGAAAAGATTATAATGAAACACAAAAGTGTTTACATGATATATCTTTGAATAAAAATATTTTAATATACGAATATCTTTATACATTGAAATATTCTTTCCCATACTTGAATCGAAGGGATAAGGAAAGAGAAGGAATGTGTGATTTAAAATAGTACATTATTGCCTCCGTTTTCTTATAAAATGGGTTACTTGATATTTGTTTTTCTAAAACATTTCATCGATGAACTTGTGATCGAACTTCCCATTCGCTTTTAAAGACGAACATTCTAGAACTCGCCGAAGGGAAGACAAACGAACGAAATAATCCGAATCCAACACCCTCATTCTCGCACAAAGGAACGAAAAAAGTTATTCGGGCGAAACACGCGAATCTTTTTCAAATTCTTAGAATCCAAATCGAGGGTGACACGGTCCTTTAATATCCTTAACATACCTCCACACCGGGGCGCACGAGCAACAAGTAGACAGATCTCTACAAATCCTTCCGAGGAATGCATTTATAATTTTTTCCCGTCCCAAACACAAACGAAAAAAGTCGAGTCGGTAGAAAAATGTGGCACATAAAACTGGGAATTTGGCGCAAAATACCTGCATCCGGAAAGTAATTAAGAGGGTTATTCTTTAAAAGAGCGCAAAGAGGTCCTGCCCTCTAATGAATGCAAATTGAGGACAATGCATCAACGGCGGGAATATTTTTCTTTGTGCCTCTTCACCATTCACCTTTCGCATTCCTCTCCCTCTCTCTCCCGAAAATCACACTTGCTCTCCGCGGACGCACCTGAAGCAATCCCGCTCACTTCCCTCTCACTTCTTTCAGAAGACATCTTTTATTAATTCCTCTCGCGCCGGACCTACTGTGGGGAGATGGGGAGGAGGGGGAGAAAGAACCCCCCTCCCTCACATGAAAGGTTGTCATTTCAAATAAAAGTCCTCACCCCCCTCAGTCCCACCCCTCCCCCGCCTTTCTTACTCGACTTTGAAGTGCGAGAAAGAGAAGTTTTCCTCGCGCTCTCTCTGGGATGCAGGTCGGGTTGTTTTGCTCCGAGAACTTTCTCAAGATTTCGCCCATTAGAGAAACTTCGTAAGTCAACCAGTGGGATTATTTGGTTTAGATTTTAGCATGAAACGGTTAGCACTTGATGTTTGTGCAAGTGATCCGTGAATTTTATTTTAACTGCTGCCACTAGGTGTATTTGTAAATGTTATTATCACATCATCGACCTTCTAATGAAACAGACGGATCATGTGAGAGGAGTCGCTGTCGTTAGATCTCTGAAGGGTAAATCACAAATCGACTTAGCCGATTGGCTATCGAATCGCATGCTAGTGTTTTTGATCAAGGTGGGTAATCACTAACCAATCAATAATTTAGGATTCTTGTTTTTATCCACTACCACGTGACAGATCTTCAAACCAACTGGAAGAATTAACATGACGCTTCGGGCATATACTCCGTTTATTTCACTTTAAGGTCGATTCTATGCACAGGTATATGTTATTTCTTGCGGTCGCTTCGTTTGAAGATCTGTCACAGGGATGTGGGAAAAAGCATGAGTCCTAAATTATTGATTGGTTAAAGTGATTATTCAGTGATCGAAAACAATAGTCTGGGCTTCAATAGCCAATCGATTAAGTCGATTCGTCGTAAGCCCACGTGATTTACTCTTCAGAGATATGCTCTGTCCATTTCAGTAAGATCGATTATTTTAGCATGTAATGGTTTTCACCTGAATATGGGGAGCCACGGTAGCCCAGTTGGAAGAGTAAGATTAGCAACCGGAGGATTGTAAGTTCGAAACAAAGTCCAGTCAAAGACCATCGTGTACGAGGAGGTTAATTTGGCTGTTGCACGCTAAATCTGTCGTGGGCAAAATTCTACTAATTTTGGCGTGTAGTGGAAGTTTCGAGAGTAGGGTGCCAGCTCAGGTGTTAACCTCGTCATCTGACCGTGGTTCAAAATTATGAGGCGTTGTCTTCGTATCTTAGCGCCTCATCGTATTTCCCTTATCGTATCCCAGACCGTCACCAATAACCCGTTGTGTTGCTCAGCGCGACGTTAAGTAACGACCCTACTACTACCTACCATAGACGTGAAATATAAGTAGAATAAGTATTGCTATTAAGTAGATCTTCAAAAACTGTGACTTACATGTCGACTAGTAGTCACGTGACTGCTTTGTGAAAAATTTATTTGGTTGGTTCATTTGGTATCTTATCGTTTTATTTGGCAATATAACAGGGTAGGTGTGCGAACCCACATTTTTAGAGTGGCGACAAAAGTGAAATCACCACAATCTACTATCAGATGATCAATCAATGGACCAATCAGATGATTAATCAATGGATGGGTGTCTCTTCCCGTTCCGTGGCCCAATCAGATGAGAAATGCTAGGTTCCACTCAACAGACGAAAGCCGTCTGATGGTCACGTTACTACTAGTTTTGGTCGAATGATCCTGGGCACATGAAAAAGTTACCATTTCTCTCTCTACTTTTATATTTCCTACATGGTTATTATATTTTATTAAACACTTGCAAGCTTTATGTTAGGAAATATATTTTCCAATCTTGCCTTGATATAGAATGTGATAAAAAAATACTTTGAAATTTAGAAGAATTGAAGGCGGAGTGAAAAAGAGGTTTGATCTATGTTCTTTGTAATTTTGTATCTGTAGCTTTTTTAATAAATGTCTAATGTTTTCTAACAAGCATTGGTCTCCACGTATGCAACCAAAAGTCTTGTCTACAACTATTTAATGCAATCGGACTGATATTCTGCTCATCCAAAAAGTGAAAAGTGTGAGTTCACCTCCAAGGTAAATTAGGAACCGAACCGTTGGGATCACCACGCTACATTACGACAATATCATTAGAACATAGTTTCTCAAACATTTTTGGCTCAACGTCCCCTTTTCAAAGACACATCTGCTTGGAACCCCATTCTCTGGAAACCTATCTCCAACTGACAACAAATTTCAAGTATAGCAGTATCTATGATTTTATAATAGATTAACTCTTCTCCCTTTTTTTTGTACAGTACAGTAAACTTGACAGCAAGCAGATTCCTGGCGGTGCACGCTGAACTTGCGTAATTCGGAAATACATACATGTAATACATACACTGTAATGTTATTTTTAAATTGATTAATTGTAACTTATATTTTTCAATGTGAAAAGCATCACTATAGTGAGTATGTCTGCATGGTGAAGTGAATAAGTGTTTGCTAACAATATGTTTAGGCGACAATTTGAGATATTTATTTTGCCAGCATTCAAAAACTTCATAGGAAGCGAATGATAATGAGCTAGCATTCCTTTTGTTTTACGGTAACTTTTAATATCCATTTTTGACGTAGATACTCATAAATTTTTAATACAGACAACTGTATATGAAGTAGGATCGTAATTTTATATATCCTCCTTTTTATTAACTCGTTCGAAGATAATATCGCCGGCTTACCCCAAGCGAAACCCAAAGTCAAAATTTTCAAGATATGAGTTTTGTAGCTTTTATAACACAAAATGTGGTGTACGATGACTGATGAAATCCTTTGTTATTCTTCCATTTCAGAAAGGTTAGATGCCTCCTTGAGAGAGAAACACTTAGTGAGTTTAGCATGACTAGAATTTTTCACTCTTCGTTTCCTAAGAACGAAGATTTTCGACTTAGTGTGTATCACTTGTAAGCTGACGATGTGCAGTCATTTTCACATTCAAAGCTGTTAAAACCTAGAATATTAATTTCCTTCTTATGAGCTTAATGATATGAATCTTTTTATGTCGACTTCTTTAGTATAGTACTGCTAATACCATACTAAAGAAGCTACTGCTTCTTTAGTATAGCAAGCACAGAAAGTAAGATTTGTTTATTGGGTAAAAGAGTTCGTTTAAATAGTTTTTTAACATTGAATAAAAACAACTTAAGAGTAGTTTTTTGTAAAATAGAAAATATTTGCGAGGGTTTAATGTTGTGTTATAGCGTATTTGGCCATTTTCTATTTATCTTTCATTTCTGTCTTTTATGCAAACTAAATCTGGTAAACTGATAGATTTCTGCATTCACGTAATAACCTTAAAAGATCTCCTTTCGCATTTATTTCTCACACATGTATTACAATACATATATTTCTGTTTATAAGAGTATACCATATAAAATGTCTTTAATGAAATTCGCGCCATTTAAAACTCCCCATGATTATAACTGAAATCTATAAAGGTATTTATTAGGAAATAATGTATCAATAGTTATATATATATATATATATATATATATATATATATATATAAAGTATCAAATTCTCATAAAATCAATTGTGTAATTTTAATCTGTTGAAATTCTTTCCAAGTTATTACGAGCAGTTGTTTTTCGATATCTACATATTCACCGTCACATAATAAAAAATAATTTCATAGTCCAGTGTCAGAAAACGGGTGAATGAAATCTGAAGCTTCATAATGCGGGAACAACACAAGCATTTCAGAAAAATATTAAGATCTTCCAAAATGCTTACTCCGAAGATCGCAGTTAATTATTTTCTTTGACGGTTTAAAGTTCCTAATTTCTTTTGACTATTTGGAGGAGGGGAATTTGGACACTATTCTCATGAATTACCTGTAGCTAGAATATTATTCTTTGGTCAAGCAATGTTTTATCCGTCAAGTAAATGGACACGCACTCAAGGAAAGTTTTACTGATACAGGAGGTGAAATATAATCAGGGTTGTTACAGGAATCGGTACAATCCTACAACTCGCGGACAGCTTGTGAGGCTCAGCGGGCAAACTTACTGAGTCAATTTCTTTAAAAACTGTTACTTTTAAAGGTTTTGATCGTTTAAGAAAAACCAACACTTAACCTATAACCAACTATATAAATTTGAAGGTAGGTAGATAGGTAGTTGAATTTACGTCGTACTGGAGCAACACAACGGGCTATTGGTGACGATCCGGGATCAATCCCGAAGGGAAAAATTCTGGTACATTTCGTAATTTTGAATTTCGGTCAGATGACGAAGTCAACACCAGAGCTAGCATCTCCCTCCAAGCCAATGTGAGAACATTTGAGACCATGACAGATTTAATGTTCCCCCTGTACACGATAGTCTTTGGCTGGATCGAGTCTCGAACCCGCAGCCCTCCGACTCTACCAACTGGGCTATCGTGACCCACAAATTTAAAGAAAAATACAATCTCTCCAACCTTCTAGTCAAAAATACTTACCTAATTTTGATTAGTAATTTCATTTTTCTCTGGATATTGCATAATTATTTTACGAAGATAAATCTTTGAACTGTGTGTAAAAGTACTTGCATAAAGTAATGAACAAAGCTAACGAAATATATAAGATATTGATATCAAACATATGAATAGTCATAGAAAAAGATCTGTTTTTAAACTTTTAATGTCCCCTTAAATTTAATTTGTCTAGTGTAAACTTTTACAATAAAAAGCTTAATTGAAAAACGATCCACGACAACAGTTCACACAAAAACAGTTCGAGCAATAATCTCCCCAGTAAATTAACATAAAAGCAATAAAAAAACTCTCGACTTCGCCGGCTCGGATAATTATTAATGTCAGTGCAAAAACCCAGGACAACAAAGCAAAATACACTGCATACAAAATGAGAGCCATCTCGTTTATTTAATCGCCCCGGCCCCCTCCAAATTGCTTAATTACACATCGTCGGACAGGGAATCGAATTAGTGTCGTGCGATAGATAAAAATAAGCCCCAATTCCAATATGGCGGGGGAATCTTTTTTCCATAAAACGAACGGCACTATAATATATCGTGGATTGGGTTTTATATCCCTCCGTAAAAACACTTTTCACTTCGCTTGAGGCATATTTTTATTGGAATTCCAGCGAAGCGGGGCCGATATGAAACCCGGCGTGTCGGAAGAGTTGTCCTTCTTCCCGGGCCACACCAGAAACATAGTGATAAGAGTTTTTAATAAAGTCCGAGTATGGTAAAGTGTCGAGCAATAAATTGGCAGTCGGCAATGCGGTGGAGGGGGGAAGCGCATTGAAAGGGGCCTGGGGAGCGACAGTTCATTAAAGCCTCTCCCGTGCGCTGGCATGCCCGGAATCCGGGCACTCGCAATCGGAACCTATAAGCGTCCGTCAAGAAGCAACTTTCATTATGCCCCGGCTAGGTCCATGTCAGTTTATCCGGCAGCTCTTTGTGCCCGGGCAGACATTCCTCGTGCCCGCCACCGTATAACTATATCGATTATTAAATTTTTGTCCTCCCTTCCCATCTCTCACAGCGAGGCGAGGATATGAAGGAGGAGCCGCCATTTATCAAAGGCTCCGCTCGCCTGAAACAAGCTCTTCCCATTAATATCGCATTTTATGACTTGGCCCGAGTCATATGTCAAATCAACGACAGTGCCTACTCGCCTTATGAGAGAGACGCCGCCCGGTGCGGGGTTTGGAAACGCTTTTCATGGGCGAAGAATGCTCGCTTTGGCCTCTAACGATATTTCACTGGATAATACGTGCTCCTCCTCCTACGATAGAGATTGCTCAGGTGCGAGTTTTTTCTCCTCTCATATCCGCCCTTCTTTTCTTCGCACCGTAAATATTTCCTTTGTGCTCTTCCGCGGAAGGGAAATTAAATCGGCTGATAAGGCCCTCCGGCGGAGATGCCTCGCATTTGCATACTCTGCAGTCCTGCGTACGACAGCAAAACATCACAGGAGTTCGCCTATTTATTAAGCGTTTCAACACGTTTACCGTTTGTTGTGTTTTCGTAAATAGAAAACTCTTTGCACAGAAGAAACTTAATCTTTAATTTAACATCAGAGATACAGATCGAACACGGACATTCGAGATGACGGCCAAGTGCGAGCTGAATTTATAAGATGGTTGGTTTGAGGGTTTTTAGAGCGTATTTGACCATGCTTCGCCACAATATCAACTAAGAGACAGACATACCATGAAAGTTTTACTGACATACTCGTAGAAGAGAGAAATATACCCAGGGTGAAATGCACCTGCGCCGCTTATAAATCAAAGGTTGCTAGCGCAGTGGGCATACTCACTGAGCCATGACGGCCCCGAATTTATAAGAAGCCTACCGTTTAACACTATTCTGATTGGATACTGACAGTTAAAGAATCACGCCCAGTTAAAGAATGGAATTTCGACAGTCCCGGAATCGAACTTCACAACACCCTTGTACTTGAGCTGATTTTTACACAGACAAACTGGTAATTCATTAACGTTGCACTGGAGCAACAAACATTGGGTTATTGGAGACGGTTCGGGATCAATCCCCAAGAGAAAGATCCGAGGTCAACACCACGTACTTTTGAACTCCGGTCAGATGACGAGGACAATACCTGAGATGGCACTCCAGTCCAAACAAACTGAACACTGAAAAAAAAACAGATTGGACCTAGATAAACACATTGGGAGCAGGCAAAACAGACTGACTGGAAGTACAGACATTAGTTCTTACTCAAACTGTTTTCCTGCAGCGTCTTTCGTCGGACAGGAAAAATCAAATGAGTTCGCTTATTTATTACTCGCTTTAAAATATTTGCCATTGTAATTTGCTGAGTTTTTCTTAGCTCAAACTGGATACTGGCAAGTAAAGATTGGTCACAAACATAGTGGAAACAGGCAAAACAGACATTTTAAGTCTTAAACTGTTTTCCTGTATCGTCTTTTCGGATCTTTCCCTTTGGGATTGATCACGGACCTTCCAAATTCAACTATCCCCTCCGTATAGCGCCTTTCGTACAATAGGAAGTTTTACTGACATAGAAGAGAGAAACACACCCAGGGAGGAATGCACCTGACAGGAATCGAGCCTGCGCCGCCTACAACTCGAAGGTTAGTAGCGCAGTGGACATACCCACTGAGCCACGACGACCCCAAAAACATGACAGGAGGCCTATTTATTAAGCGTTTTAACATGTTTACCGTTGTACTTCAACTAATTTTATTTATTTCAAACTGGACACTGACAAAAAGAACAGATTGGACATAGGCAAACACATTGGAAGCAGGCCAGATAGACTGGAAGTAAATACGCATTAAGTCTTACTCAAACAGTTTTCCTGTAGTATTTTTTGTACAACAGAAAAACATCATATGAGTTTGCCTATTTATTTAACTTTTTAAAATGTTTACCATTGTACTTTAGCTAAGTTTTTGAGCAAACAGAATAGACACTAACAAAAAGAACAGACTGTACAGGGAAACATACTGGACAGAGGCAAAACAGACATTAATTTTTACTCAAACAAGTAACATAATATTGTTGGAGAGTCGTCCTAAAATTTGCAATATAAAATATTATTTCCGGAGTCGAAAGTTTCTTTACACTTTAATAGCAGGATTTGTAGATATCAGTAGAGATTTGTTGTACTATCTATTTATCTTTACCTGTATTTTAATTATAGTCTATATCATTTTAATAAAAGAGCTATATCTAATATACGCAATTAAATACAGTATATACTGCCCAAAACATGCACTTCCGGTACACTACCGCGGGGTGCCAGCTCAAGTGTGACCTCGTCATCTGACCATGGTTCAAAATTACGTGGTGTTGTCCTAGGATCTTTCCCTTTGGGATTGATCCCGGACCGTCCAATAGCCCGTTGTGTTGCTCCATGTGACGTTAATTAAAATACCTACCATCCGATACACTACGGTTTACTTTATACGTTTATGTGTTTTGTTGAATCCCCTGTTCATGTCAAGTTATTAGATTCTTAACGTTTTCCTCTTCAGACTCACTTGAGAGAATTCCGTGGATAACGAATATAAACTACTAAAAGTAAAATTTAAATAATTTCAAGGAAATGTATTTTTCTAATAGACTTTACTTATATTATTTACTAGTTTTAATCGTTAACGATGAAATTTCGATTTCATATGTGTGGCATCGTAAATTTTTCATGGACTCAAAATATTTAAGCTGAAAACAAATAGAATAGCATTCAAATAGAACACATTTTATCTTGTTCCGGTGCAATACCCCAAATCAAACCCATCTATAAAAAGTGCCTGGCAATAATTTAATTTCCCTTCATTCTAAGAAGTTCTTACTGTGAGCGTTTAGCTGTTAAACAAATTGAAGTAATGGCGAATGTAAGTGTTTGGGTTTTAACTTAGAACACAGTAGTTTTGTTTTTCAAGTAAGATTCTTTTTGTGTTTTTTAGAATAAATATTAACCTATCTTTATCGAACCTATATCTTTATCAAAAATATAAAAACGTTCATAATCAAATTTTCCAAAACCAAGGTATCTTCTTTTCTCAATCTGATCTTGAACTGCATTGGAAAAGTTCGTCCACCTTGCAAAGTATCCTCGCTCTTTTAATGCGTATTTTGCTCTGAAGGAGATAAAGAATAGAAATTTGCCTAAAAGTATATTTAAATAAATCAACTGTGCGATACTATATTGCAACAGTGAGAAACATAACTACACTCATACGAACCCTATTTTCCCTAAAGGTTATGGAATATTGGAATAATGGTTTCACGCATTCTGTTGCTTTTTCCAGATGGCTTGGCGAAGCCAGCTGAGAGAGACCTCCCCTCTGCCCATAAGCTTAGTCCTTAACCACAGGTAAGTATTCGAATCCTTCGACTCTAACTATTCCTTCTATTTGGAGCAGACTGGAAGCGGGCCCGACTGTCGCCCAGCGAGGCTGGAGCGAGTCCCAAAAGCGACCCCTCCAGACGGCGACCCGATGCGGACGAGGGAGCAACGGAATCGGACGCCTACGAGGAAGAGGACCGCGCCTCCAAGGAGCCTCCCGACCCATCGCCACCACCTCCACCCCCAGTGGACATGCGGAAGCCGGACTGGCCCCCCGCCCAGGAGCCCCTGGACCTACACCACCGGATCGGGGCACCGTCTCCAGAAGGCGGCGACCTGCAGGCCTTCGACCTGCACAAGAAGAAGTCACCTGTTGACACCTTAGCGAGGGTGTTCCCCCGGGAGAACAGGAGTATCCTCAACGTCGTCCTGCAGAGGAACGGGGGCGACGTGCTCCAGGCCATCGACGACCTGCTCAACACCAAGGAGCCCGACCAGGAGAAGACGGCAAACGAGACCTCATCCGAAACGGCCAGCCCCAGCGCTTCGCCCCTGTCCCTCCCGAGCCCCCGACCGCCGAACAGCATCAGGGAGCCCGCGCCCCTGCCGGGGTTCCTCAACCCTCACAGCTTCTTCCCATCCTCATCCTCATCCACCATCGCCATGGGGGCGGGGGGCCTGCCGTTCCGCAGGCCCTACTCCTCAGCCCCGAGCGCCCGAGGACTCCTGGCCGTTCCCACCTACTCCGGTTTCTTTCCGGGAATCACGCCGACCTTCACTCCGGGTTATCCCAATTTCTTCGGGACTTCTTCGACGAGCAGCACCTCGACGACGCCCGAGGAGTGCAAGAAGAAGAGCGGCGAGTGCTGGACCACCTGTGGGAATCCTTCCCCGCAAGACTTGTCGTCGCCGGACACCAAAAGCCCCAATGGCTACACAGATTAAACTCTTCGATTCGTGTTGCGACCTTTCGTTTTAATGTGCCATTTTCATGGTCGCGGAGACTTTTCTGCGCTCTGTAAAAAATCTGCTTTTTGACTCTCGTTTAAAAACGGTATGACTGTATTCCTTTTGTTTACAACATATCAGGATTGTATTCATTCAGTATGTTTCATTCCGAATATGTGTCGAAATTTTACTTGTATATTCCAAACATATCGGAAAAGGTATACAATACCCATACCTCTATTTGTTTAATCTACTTCGTTCAAGCTCTTCTGATCATCACATATAGAAAGACGCGATGCAAAGTTGAAGCAAGGATTTTGAATTTTAAAATGTGAACGGAAATTAAGTTCTATTGTGATTTTTTTTGTTTATTATTGTTTTTTCTTTGTAACATTCACCCCTACAAACTTACTCATTTTATATTTCCTTACTGTGCATATAACATGATCTTATTGTAACTGTGCAAGTAATATGACGCACATGTAATAAAAATGAAGTGGCTTATGTCTTTATCGCATTATTTCTTTGTCTTGAATAAGGTATAAGATGCTCTTACGCGTCTTCTTTAAGGAATATTGATATTGACGGTCGATATTGACTGTCGTTCAATATTTTCGGAACTAAACTTATTAAAGACCCAAATATACTGGGAAAAGATTCAATATTAATTAAATTATTGAATAAAACTTATTAAAAATGCAGTACCATGCCATTATCATAATACAGTTGTGTTCTTACTCTTGATTAAATTTTCTGGTTAACAAAATTCTGGTATTTGTACTGACATGGTTGCACTAATCCATTATGTTCCATAAATAGTAATGGATTCGTAAAATGAATTGACATAATGGAAGAAAACTTATTAGTTTGTATTTACATTCCATTCATTAAGTTTTAGGTACAAATCTAAGCTTTTATATATATCTACTAGCAGAATTTCCAACAGTTGCTCGGGTTGACTTGTTGAAAAGTTGATTTAAAGTTATACGAATAATCACTTTCCCCTTTCATAGAAAAGTAAAAATATCAGGAAATGCAAATTTCTCTGTCATAGAAAATTCAAATATAGTAGGAAAAATAAGTGAGCAAGCAGAACGTAATTTTTAAACTCAATTTTGACATTATTTTAAAGCTTATAAAATTTACGTTGGACTAAATACGTATGCTTGCTTTATCCATCTACACTGCTGGCCACCGTAAATGCAACACCCTGAAGGAAGCATGCAAATAATATGAAATTTACAACATGCATTAGCGGAGGTGAGAGATGCAAATGATTAAAATTTCAGCGCAGACGCACATCACGCGCGCCTGTGGCGCCACTTCAAAGCGCTATTTAAGGCTTGGAGATTTCGACGATTTCAAGTACGGCAATTGTGTTTTTCTTGTGGTTTTTTCAAAAAAAACGATCAATTATGCCTCGTAGAAAACAGCGATCATCTTTCGATCAAGTATCCGAGTTCGACAGAGGAAGGATAGTGGCCTACCGAGATTGTGGATTATCTTTCAGGGAAATCGGTAGTCGTGTTGGACGAAACCAAACAACTGTAATGCGGATATGTGATCGTTGGATGCAGGAGGGTACGACGGACCGACGTGTTCGATCGCATCCACCTCAGTGCACCACTTCACGTGATGACAGGCATATTGTGCGTATGGCAGTGACGGATCGCTCAGCCACATCACGAACCATAGCACAGCACATTCAGTCTGTACCGCATCATCCAGTGTCTGCGCGTACCATTCGACGCCGTTTACAGCAGAGTGGTCTGTCCGCAAGACGTCCATTGCTTCGTCTACCCTTGACGCAGAACCACAGACGTTTCCGCCGCCAATGGTGCGATGAAAGAAAGATGTGGACGGCAGAATGGAATGAAATTGTCTTTACTGACGAGTCGCTTCTGTCTGCAACACCACGATGGTCGGATTCGAGTCTGGAGACACCGTGGAGAGAGGATGCTGAACAGCTGCGTTATGTACCGCCACACTGGTCCTGCACCGGGTATTATGGTATGGGGCGGTATTGGATATCACTCTCGCACTCCTCTAGTACGCATTGCCGGTACTTTAAACAGCCAGCGCTACATCTCCGAGGTGTTGGAGCCAGTTGTCCTTCCTTACCTTCAGGGCTTGCCCACAGCCATATTTCAACAGGATAATGCGCGACCACACGTGGCACGCATTGTTCAAGGGTTCTTCGTCAATCGCCAGATTGAATTGCTTCCCTGGCCAGCTCGCTCTCCGGATCTTTCGCCGATAGAAAACATATGGTCCATGGTTGCTCAACGATTGACCCAGAATACATCCCCAGCTGCCACACCAGATCAACTTTGGCAACGTGTGGAAGCTGCTTGGTCTGCTGTACCCCAAGAACACATCCAAAGTCTCTTTGAATCAATGCCGAGGCGTGTGGCAGCGGTGATCTCCAACAATGGCGGCTACTCTGGCTACTGATTTTGGCAGGAACCACACTTCACAGAAGTCTATAAATTTAATCATTTGATACTTGGTCAACATGTTATCTACAAAATAAATTTTGTTGTGATATCTCTTGTCTTTCTTGGTGTTGCAATTTGGGTGGCCAGCAGTGTATATCACACACAATATTACAAAAGGTTACTATTTCAGGAGTCTATTTTGAGTTTGGGAGTGATTGTGAATGCCTTTTACGTCCATTTCCTTTACAAATGAAGAACTTGCAATTTATTATTGCATTTAGTTTTTCCTATCACTATTTTTTTATTTGGATCATTCTTGCCCTGGGGATGCGATATTATTTCCGAATTCCACCATCATTATAAAAGGATGGCAAATCATATTTATGATATTCATGACTAATTTATTTTCCAGCAAATACATTTTTTTCTTGAAAATTCGGTTCTGTACTTGAATTATATAGCCAGCTTGGTTTGAAATTAAATTCCTTCAAACAACAAAACAAATGAAGCAAAGTTAATTTGATGCAATTTTTCAATAAACAGAAGGTCAATTTTACAGCTTTTTAAAAAAGATAATCAGCGTTTCCAACAAATGTTTGAGATATGAAAATTGCATAAAATAACTTCAACTCGTAAAGTAATCAACCTAGATTTTCTATCACTTAAGAGAAAAACTCTACTTTTCAAAGTCCTAGTAGAATATTTTATAACCATGATGATATTATTCCAATATCAGTAAAGTTTTAATTAAAATTCGCTTTACTCCAACTGGCATGCAGTTTTAAATCGATTCTTTCTGGTACTTTTTTGTCAATTCAGATATTCGGTATCTAAATATAAAATACGGGCCTATTTAGAATGATAGGTGTTGTTTCTTGAGTACAACTGTCAATACAATCCAATAACTTTGAACTAAAATTAAACCCCAGAAAATTAAGATATATGAACGTTACTTTTTATATTATTCAAAGATAGGGAATTAAATAACAATTATACATTTAATTTATAGAAAATGGTCATCAGAATTTTGACAATTTCATAGAAATTAAACAGCCGTGGTTATTTTCAAACTTGTAATGTGAACAGTTGCGATTATTCTCTTTTAATTACTTCAGTCATATTCAAATAGTAATTTTATAAATTATAACGCTTTTTCATACTTGACTTAGGACAAAGGTCACAAGTAACGGGAAACTCATACAAGATTAGAAAATACGTCCTCATTCATTATTTTATTCCTTTTCATCATACATATGAGATGGAAGTTTTCCAAAACTTTAACAAAATGCGTTCCCAACAAAATGTTTTCAGTATTGTTATCAAAGAAGATAGGTAAGTAGGTACGTAATTAACGTCGCACTGAAGCGACACAACGGGTTATTGGCGACGTCCGGAAACAATACCTAAGGGAAAGATTCATGGACAACGCCTCGTAATTTTGAACTACGATCAGATGACGAGAACAACACCTGAGCTGGCACCCCACTCTCCAAACTTCCACACCATGCCAACGTGAGGACGTTTGAGGCCACGACAGATTTAACGTTTGCCCCCTTTGTACACGGTCTTTGGTTGGATTCGAATTCACAACCCTCCGTTTGATAATCCGTTACCCTTTCAACCGGGCTATCGCTGCCCTGTTATCAAAGAAAATGAAGGAATAATTTATAGATAAGGAATAACTATTTGATGCAGTGTTTTCGATAATTCTCAATTACATGGCGAATGAGCAGGTTTGGAGAGTAAAAGTATTGTACAAACAAAACCTATAATAACAAATAAACTGATATGCTATGACTAAGTTTGAAATAAATACTTTGCATTTGTATATATACTGAGTTCTTTAAAACTTCATGTACAAACTTTAAGGAAAGGTAAGGAACACAAACTTGAACCGCATATGGGATTGTTGCGGTATTACATCCCACCACTGTCTCCATTTATTTTGGGAGTGATCCGACTCGGCTTTCGACTCCTCGTGGCAAGAGTCGTGGAACCTGCAAGTCATCAACAAATATTGCATTGTATAAAACCCATCATTTATCAGTGACCACTGTCTCCAGTGCGGCGGACGGATGTCAAACAGGCCCGCCTTTGCATTGGACACACATTTCACCCATCGTCATCTTTTACTAGGAGAGAGCGCACCCATTTGCAACTCATGCTCTACTCTATTTTATGTATGTGTGTGCCCATGCTACGACCAAACTGTTGAATATATTTTCATGAAACTTTGCATACTGTGAGTACTTACATTCATTTAGTGACTGAACTTCGTTGCGTAAGTCTGTCCGTCTTCCCGTTCTATGTTCGATTTTGAGTCTGTGTTTGTACAAGTATCACATAAGATTTGTTTAACATATTTTAATTTAATGTTCTATATTTGATACAACACATTTTAATTTAGTGAATGCATTATTTAAAATTTCTTTGCTGACATATTGAGGCAAGTTTCATGTTAAAACATTTGAGTAACTATATTTAAATCAATCATAATTTGGTAGTTTGGGAATATCTGGGAGGTATACTGAGCATTGCAATTACTTGGATTGTTTTACCAAGTAATTGCACTGAAATATCAATTATTTTCCAAAACCATTTTTAAGGAATTTAAATTCTAGTACTTTATTTATTTCGAGCCTTATTTTTCTTTACGGAATATAAAAAATACTGAATATTTGGGACAGACGATAAAGAGAATAAAACTATACAGAACACAATGTTTTAAAATAAGACTGGTAGCTAATATGGGTACCTTGGTATTCTTTTAATCCTTTGCTTTTATTTTTGGATTTTGAATTTGATATTTTTAGTTCACTAACTAATGAAGGTAAATAATGGTTTAATTATTTTAAAAGCATTTTTAATTATTGTATGATAATTATGGGAAACGCTTTTGTTTTAAATGACATACAAGGCATTTATATGCATACTCTGAACTATTTTATTCATTCTGGGTAACATTGGCACATTCTAGAGCTTCTTTCTTACAAAAAATTTAAATTCTACAAAAATGTAAAATGTTAAACATGGCATTTATTTACATTTGTAAAATTGGGTACTTAACAGTTGCGTACCTTTATTAGAGTGTGGTAGTTGTTACGTGGGATGAATAGGAATTGGCAATTTATTAACGAAAACGGAATTTAGTTAGCCAATTTAACCCGAGCAACAGAAGGTTATTCTGCTAGTTATTAATAAAAATATTGAAATTTTTGAAATAATTGCATTTGAATAATACCTGTGCCAAAGTTCCAGTGTTTCGAGAAATATTCGCTTCTTAAAACCACAAACATCTAAAAGCTATTAACTTGATACAGAGTAGGGTATTTTACTGACTTAACCCTCTCGCTGCGTAATTTTTTTTATCAAAATAGGTTCAAAAATTGCGTATTTTTTGTATTACATATTTCAAATCTACATATATTTTAGAGTTAAAACATACAAAAAAATTTTTTTAAAGAGTTTTTTTTTTCAATATAGAATTAGATCATAAAAAAAGGTTGTCGGAATATTGAAATTGAAGAATAATCATATAAAAGCAAAATTTTGAAAATTAATCTTGGTTAAATTATGATTTATTTTATGAAATACAAAGGTAAAACGTATATACTAATGAAAATATGCAAAATACTTACAAAACATTTATTAGAAATGAAGAATTATTAGAAATCACTATCCGAAGAGGAATCCGAGAAATTATCAACAGTTTCGCTATAACTATCTTCAATATACTTGATATCAGAGTCAGAATTGCTATCAGTGTCGGAAATATTGTCAGGAATGTAGGTTCTATCACTCGCGAAACGCTTCCTGCCAGATATCTTTGAGCTTTGAAAAGAGCGCGCAAAATGCTGCAAAAAATGCTTGTATATTTCGCAGAAATGTGGACATCTAAAGCCATCTGTTAACCCAGATTTGAATAAACAATTAAACATCACAGAAAAGGCAAAATGAAACCATGAACTTGAAAGAGCGGGTTGCACAGTTAAATAGACGGCAAAAATGCATCCCTTCGGAAATCGCGGGATGCGCAAATTTTGCTACTTCTACGTTCCCCGCGGAAATCGCGGGATGCGCAGCGAGAGGGTTAACATGTGAAAGTGTAAATAAAGGTCTTGTGTAATTATCTTGCAAGGCAGTTATATACGAATGTACATTTTATGTTCTATAACTGCTCATAATCGAGGCATCTAATTACATGAAATTAAAGACTTTTCGATACACTGTTGGATTTCAATGATTCCTTCCGGCAGATTTTGGTTTAATCAGCTCTAGTGTAACAATGACCATAGAGCGACAACCAAATAACAGTACCACTTGCCTTTGAATAGATATTGCAGTTTTTTATGGTTCTTAGTCTACATACGCTATTTGCTTTGGAAGATCACTCAAATCTATACTCTAACTTTTAAACTTTTGTCCTCGTGTAAGAATCTTCCTACGTAACTTTAAGTACCTTTGTAGCAAGAACAAATACGGTTATCACCATAGAATCCAGTTTCTTATCTAGAATGTGAAACTTGAAATGCAAGTTACATCTTACTTCAATGATTTAAATCAGAGGGGGGTCAGGGCCTTCCTGAGTGCTGTGTTGGGCGTGTACTTTCAGGTTGTCAGAAAAAATACAGGCAGCCGATAGACTGCCGGCTAAGCCTCCAACTTTAAAGAGACAGGTAGATATTTAATTAACGTCGCACTGGAGTAATACAACGGGCTATTTACGATGGTCCGGGATCAAACCCGAGGGGGAAAGATCCGAGGACAACACCACGCAATTTTGAACCTCGGTCAGATGACGAGACTACACCTGAACTGGCACCCCACTCTCCGAACTTCCACACCGTGCCAACGTGGCATTTGAGGCCCCGACATTTAACATGCACCAGCCCCCTTTGTACACAACGGTTTTTGGTTAGATTCGAACTCGCAACCCTCCGGTTGCTAGTCCGTTACTCTTCCAACCGGGCTACTTCGGCCCTTTCTAATTAGAAGGCGCCAAAGGCACGCGGTGTTCCCAGATGGTCCCAGATACTGAACCTCGCAGGTACTGACCACGCCAAAGGTGTTTAACTTCGGTGATCGGACGAGAACCGGTGCGTTCACCATGGAATGGCCGTTGGCTCAAAGTGGCATGTCCAGCTCTTGTTTCGATATTATTAATTTTATATATATTCGGTTTTTGTAGATTCTTCGCGTATTGTATAAAAGATACTTTGGAATCTGCATGTTATGCTCTTAATCTACATTAGCATATTCAAAATGCACTCATCAAAGGCAGGGATGGTTTGATGGGAGAGCCCACGGAGCTCGAATCCTTCCCGAAATGATTTTGGAATTAAAAAGCTATCAAAGATACATACTGAAGCTAGTTACATCAGAGAAAATTGAAGTTTCGTAAATCAGACAAAATATACGTCTGAATACGGTAATAGTTGGAAAACAATCGAAAAAATCGAAATATTTAATTTAACTTTACAGCATTTAGGAAACAGGGAGAAAGGCTGGTCAGCCAAATTATTTTCTGAATATGTGCTTACTTGATGAAGGGTGTTCTTTTAGAAATGCAGATGTTCTTCAGAAGAAGGGTGACTTGCTGAGATTTGCACGTGGGCAGCTCAAAGCACAGGAACCTCTCTCAGGAAAATGAAAGTACCTGGGATTTACTGAACAGCACAACTTGATTTTACGTAGATAATACTTAAAAACACAAAGAACGATGGAATGGTTCCTCATAATAAGGAATAAAATTATACGAATGCTTTCAATGTGCTAATATATATAATTGTACAAATCATGGACAAAAGCTGAAGTGCATAACAAATTGAACTTATGGCTTGTCAAATGACGTATAATACACGATACAATTGATGGATTGGTTCCACATAATAAAGCACAAAAAGATATGAATACCTTCAGTATGTATTAAAATATAGATATAATTGTATACATTATGGAAAAAAGCTGAAGTGCATCACAAATTGGGCTTATGGCTTGTCAAATGAGGGATAATTCACGATAGAATTGATGGAATGGTTCCACATAATAAAGAACAAAAAGATAATGCCTTCAGTATGTTAAAAATATACATATGATTGTATCCATTATGCACAAAAGCTGAAGTGCATCACAAATTGGGCTTATGGCTTGTCGAAGGAAGAGATAATACGGGATACAATTGATGCGAGCGTAAATCTAATAGAAATGTTACAGGCAGGTGCGATTTCACGAGCTCCTACTCCGAGCCTCACAATAGCTGTGTACTCCAATTCGTTCTTGACCTGTATCCGTTCGCCACAATCTCCAACGTGTGCTCATTGTATCTTAATCGCAACTGGTAACTGACACTGAAGATCGCCGAAGACCTCCTTTGTGGTCCCCAAAAGGATTAGAGCGGGGACTGCTTAATCTGGTCTTTCGGGAGGTGTCTTTTGGAAGACGATTAGGGGGCTGCCATGAATGCGATGAGTTGGGCGCATAATCGGAACCGGGAATCGAATTCGAAACGTCAAACAAGGGGATCATCGGCATCCATGCAGAAAGGTTTTTGTCATCTCCCTGTTGCTGTGCTTTGTGTCTCTTCCTTCGGCAGATCGAGTAATCCGTATGTGATGAAAGAATCTTCCCTTTTTGGAAGGGGGTGTATCGATGCCGGACGTTCGGTGAGCGTCATTCATGGAACAGCGATTGGGGAAGTTATTGACCCTTGACGGCCAACAGAAGCTCATTGAGAGCCCGATTGAAAGGAGCAAATGATTCGTGGCCATTCGATATCGTTTTCCGCTCTGTGGTTCCGTTTTTTCATGGGGACTATCTATTCTGCTTTTTAAACTGTCTCCGTTTATTTTGTGAAAGAGATCCGTCGCTCTTTGGAGAGCACTGGGGATACTCTCAAGGGAACCAGAAACAACCATTGTGGGTTTTTAACTACCGTGACCGACTCGTATTCAGAGCGATTTGTACAAACGACGGGAATCGCTAAAGGTTATTTGATACATATCGATGAATTGGAACTTCCAGAGAATTAAACTGTTTTTCTACCAACACAACAACAAAAATATATAGGTAAGAGGTTGTGGGGAAATGCAAAAAAACTACAAGACAGGAGGTAGGTAGTTTAATTTATGTCGCACTGGGAGCAACACAACGGGTTATAGGCGACGGTCTCCGAGATCGATTCCGATGGGAAAGATCCGGGGACAACCCCTCGTAATTTTAAAACATAGTTAGACGACGAGGTTAATATCTGAACTGGCACCGCACTCTCCAAACTTACACACCACGCCACTGTGATGGGCATTTGAGGCCACGACAGATTTGACGTGCACCAGCTCCATTTGTACACGACGGTCATTTGGTTGGATTCAAACTAGCAACTCTCTAGTTACTAGTCCGTTATTCTTCCAACCGGGCTACCGCGTCCCCCGTAAAATAAGAAACCTTGACTTTCTGTCACTGACAAAGAACTTTTAATATTTCAGAAGTCCTGGTATGTATTTTTTTTTAATTAACATTATTTCAACAATGGCAAAATTCCATTTAAAATTTGTTTTAGTCTAACTTACATCTACAACAGAAAACATCTAAATAAAACTAAAGTTGGGGAAGAGAATTCTGAAGATATTAATTTATTTATTTACTCGTATGTACATTTGAAGTTTATGATACAGCAGTGGTGTTGGTTTTCCTTCTATCGTTCCATGAAGATATTAATTCCGATTTTTTTTATCTTGTGATCTCGTATAGTTGCCACAACTTACAACTAAAAGTTGGACAAAATTTAAAAATTAATTCCGAAACGAAAAAAACTCAAAATAATATCACTGCACATTCCGTCGTAAATCCATCATTGTAAATTCTGGAGCTATAGAAGGAAAGTCAGCCTCACTGCTGTAGCATTACATATAGTACGTTACATACATTACATACGAAATGAATAAATAAAACATCACGGCACTTGGGCAACGAACACGAGTTTCCGTTCGTTGCAAAATATCGTCTGTCAGAAATCGTTTGTTTCGCAAAGAAAAAATAAGGCCCGAAATAAATAAAGTATCGGAGTTAATTTTTGGAAAAATAATTGCTTTTTGACCCAGTACTGGTAAAATAATCCAAGTAATCGCAATGCTCAATATGCCTTCCAGCATCTCTAAAACTATCAAATTATGGTTGATTTAAGTATACTTTTATCATGGGACTTATCTAAATATGTAAACAAAGAAAATTTAATGTATTCACTAAACTAAAATATGGTGTATAAAATAAAAGAGATATTGTATTAAAATATATGAAATAAAATTTATGTGTATTTGTACAAACACAGACACAAAATCCGACATAGAACGGGAAGACGGACAGAAAGACTAATGCAACTAAGTTCAGTCACTAAATGAATTTAAGTGCTCACAGTATGCAAAGTTTCATGAAAAAAATATTCAACCGTTTGAACATAGTACGGGCACCCATTTACAAGCAGACAAGTGAGCAGACAGACACAAAACGTGCAAGAAACTGATTTTGCATCAGAAGGGCCCAAAACGGATAAATAACTTGAAATGGGTCGAAAATATCCAATGTACAAACGGACACTCCATTTTTATTTATATAGATAAGTAATAAAAGAGTACTTTTATGAATAAAAAGATGGATAGAATATTAGGTGTCTTAAAAGTCATTGACATGCTATAAAAAATTATTAAAAATCTATATGAGATAAGTATAAGTTTCCAGGTTTTGTTAAGTGCTAAAGTTTATTTCTGCTTTAAAAATGACTTAGTACATTACTCAATTGATTCAACTTCTATATTAGTTGTCAAATGTCTGCCTACACCAGCGGAAAAAGTAGTATGCTAGTTGGCAAAATGTGAAAATGTGTTACCACAAAACCTGTCCCCCTCCCCCGTTCACGTGATTTTGCGTCTTTTGCCTGAAACAACTTAAACTCTTACTACTTCTATAAATTGATTGTGGAATGTACATTAGCAAGAGCATAAATATTCGTTCTACGAACTCCAATCGAATAAGCAAATAAAAGTGTATTCTTTTTGAACAGTTTACAAAAGCTGAAAACACTTTTCTATTATAGTTTGTTTTTAGACTAAATTTTTTTTAATTTAACCATGAATTTTGCGATACGCTGCATAGGCCATATCCTCATCTGAATACAAGAGCTAAGTTACTCTCTTTTTTTTAGATACAGGGTTAAACAGTTTGCCGTAAATCCCAGTTTCATATATTTCCACATTTTTCTTTGGCCGAAAGATAGAGCTTTAGTGGTCACAAACGTTACCTAATGATTGCCTTAAATTATGTATGATCTCATCTTTACCTAATTTAAGTATAACTCAAAATACACTATTTTTCGAATTACCTAGTTCTTGCATTCAAGTGACGATAGAGTGGAGTAGGCATGCAAATAAGAGGCAGAGTTCAAAAATGCAAAAAATGAGTTATTTTAATAAGTCCAAATTATTTTGTGTTTTCTTTGCAAGGAAAGTGCATTAAGTACTGACTCTTAATACTTTTCCTATAAAATGAAAACTCCTAATAAACACTTAAGCTCATATGAGATAAAATGCCATTCGAAAAATGCTCACAGCTGTCTTTTTGTGCTCAGGGCCTTTTCCACGATTTCTTAGTGTTGAGTTGCCTTCTCCTCATAACACACATAATGACTGTTACCCCATCAATTGGTTGAAAGAATCCTAGGAGAGATTCTATAGGTCAGGAAGGTCAAAACAGGTTCGAAGTCATGCAGGGAAGACTGCATGTTGCAGAACTGATATATGCGTCTGAACCCCTCAGAAGGTTAATATTTCCCATTAGACATTTATAAATTTTCAATATAGACAAAGCCCTCAGGGGCACATCTTCTTTAGGTGTGCATGGGCTTCACGGACACAAGGTACTCGATTGATCTTTTCTTTTCTCATGGGGTTTACTGTCTTTAGTTAAAACGGGATACCAAGCGATCTTTTTCTTCTTTGATCTCATTATTCTATACTCAATCCCTCTTTTTTTCCCTTTCACTACATTTTTTTTTATTTATTTGTCCTTTGTTTGGCGCAGCTTCGCCAAATATAGTCCTTGCGCCATAAAACCCTCAAACAAATCATAGACTATTGCATGATCATAATTTCCTCTTTCATTAAATAAAAACTGATTTTTTTTATTTATGTCTGGTTCTTTTCACCAACTCGTCCAAATAATATCATCGATGAAACATCACTCAGAGGGTTAATCCTCTGAGGAGTTAAGACGCATATATCGGTTCTGCAACCTGCAGTCTTCCCTGCATGACTTCTAACCAGATTTGATCTTCCTGACCTATAAAATCTTTCCTAGGATTCTTTCAACCAATAGATGGGGTAACTTTGTCCATCACTTAAACAGGAAAGAAGATTTCTCTTTCAACATGTTGCTTCTCTTGGGGACTCTTGACCACTCCAGTGCAATCTGCTTCCCTTCAGATAATTATTTCTCTACGTTTAAGAACTTTTTCCTAGAATAAATTTTTTTAAATTTTGACAATCTTAGTAATTTATTCGATCTGTACATGTAAATACGTTTGTGGTACATGTAGAAATAAAATTATTACCCCTCTTGGTGGTTTATCTTCGAGTCGAAACTGCCCTGTAGTGACCAGTCCTGGTGCAAAAGCTTGTTCAAAACTGTCGCCAGTTTTCGGCAAGGGCCAATTTGTTTTTCTTACTTTTAACTTCATTCCCCTTGGAGTAATAGGGCAGTTTTGTCTCGACGAGATATTTCGTCCTTAGCAAAATTGGCCAGATCTTGGACGCGATATCTCGACGAAGCACTTTGAGGGTTGAAAAAAGATATTCCAACTTAGTTCTTGTGTGTGTTGTGGGGAGAAAGCAACACTACTCTATTCAGAAATTTCGTGACGCTCGGAGGATTAGAGATAGACAAAAACTTCAAAGATTCAATTTTTGATCATAAATGCAATTACAACAGCAAATTGCAAACAATAAAAATTACATCCCTACCCAAAAGAAGAAAGCGTGCAGAAGTTCTTAAAGGAATCTCTATTAGTTTGCAATCTGCTCCTTACTGATAATTATTATTTCTCTATATTTACGAACTTTGTTTCTAGAATAACTTTCATATAAAAATTTTGTTCATCCGATCAAAACATGCAATACTTTTGTGGTGCATGTAGAAATAAAATTATTAAAAAAAGATGTAGTAACTTAGTCATCGTGTGTGTTGTGGAGAGAATGCAACACTACACTACTAAGAAGTATAGTGACGCTCAGAGGGTTAACCCCCCAAGTGGTTTCTACGAGATATCTCGTCCATCAAGATCTGGCCAGTTTTCTTCCGATGACGAAATACCTCGTCGAGACAACCACCAGGAGGGTTAAAGATAAAGACAAAAACTTCAAAGATTCAATTTTTGATCATAAATGCAATTACAAGAGCAAATTGCAAACAATGAAAATTACATCCCTTACCATCCCTACACAAAAGTAGAAAACGAGCCCAACAAGTTCTTACAATAATCTCTACGAGCATATATTGTATGAAAGGAGAAGAAAGAAGGCGGAGGTAACAGTTTAGCAAACACACTCCTTTCAACCGCCTTCCCAAGACGAAGAAGGGGTGGGGAGAATAATCCGAGGTGGTACATAGAGAAGGGGGCCGGTCGGAGTTCAAAGGGATGACATTAATAGAGCGGGGCTTTTTATTAATCCTAGGCAGCAGGTTTCGGAGCGTCGCTCGAATACAAGTAGCCTAATGTAATTTCCAATCGACGCCCCTCTCAATGGCTGCTGTCAGCCATCGCTCCCCGGACGCGCCAATTGAAACTGTCAGCGGCAGACCCCGCGCGCTGCCACGTGCGACGACTTAGCCGAATTTGGCGACACGCCGCGAAACCACCTCATTTGCATACGAATTCTCTGGGCCCCCGACTTCCCCTTTCCGCCGTTGTTGGTCGACTCTGAATCTAGATTTACTGCGATTTCGGATCTGAAACTCCGTTTTGACAGTTGTTTTTATTGTGATAGTTTGACCTTGGAAGAACTAGAGAAAGTTGTTTCAGCATGAGTGTACGGGAGCACGGGATTCGGAATTTGGAGGCATGGATCGCAAATAAATTATTGTTTAAACGGAGTTTATGGTGGTTCTCTCGACGAGGTATCTCGCCATTAGCAAAAATGGCCAAATCCTGTTCGACGAGACATCTAATCATTAGAAGAAAGCTGATGAGATCTTGAATCGAAATTTGGATGCTTGGATGGTAGTTAAATTATTGTTCAAACGGAGTTTATGGTGGTTCTCTCGACGAGGTATCTCGCCATTAGCAAAAATGGCCAAATCCTGTTGGACGAGACATCTAATCATTAGAAGAAAGCTGATGAGATCTTGAATCGAAATTTGGATGCTTGGATGGTAGTTAAATTATTGTTCAAACGGAGTTTATGGTGGTTGTCTCGACGAGGTATCTCGCCATTAGCAAAACTGATTCATGAACGAGACACAAAGTCATTAGAAGAGAACTGACCAGATTTTGATCTTGTCATCATTAAAAACTCGGCAATATCTTGATAAGGAGATATCTCGTCATTAGCAGCATTGGTCAGATTTTGATGGACGGAACATATCACCGAAACCACTTGGAGGGTTAATCACTCAATATCTGTCAGTACCGAGGTATCTCGTTAATAGGAAAACCATTAGCAAATCTTGATGAACGAGATATCTCGTCATTAGAAAAAACTGACCAGATCATGATCATCAAAAAATCGGCAATATCTTTATGGATGAGATATCTCGTCATTACCAACATTGGTCAGATCTGGATGGGCGAAATATCTCGTCGAAACCACTCAAAGGGTTAAATTGGAGTTTTGAAAAAATATATATTCAACATGTTCAATGAAGATAGGGGAAAGCCTGGGAGTGTCTTGCTGTTTCAAAGTTTCCAATTTTGCGTTTTCCTCGTGTTTCAGCTATTGCTTTGTTTCGTCTTCTTGCAGGCGTTGTTGTTTGAAGATTGAAAGACAACTTTAACATTTGTATAAAAGATTATATCTGAACAGGAAACAAAATGTACACACGAGTATAAAAAATGTCAAATTATTTTTTTTATAATTCTAAGGACTTTTTTATTCTGAGCGAGAGCGGGTCAGAATTGAAACGGTGTAGTTGCGCCACCAAGTAATCACCTCATTTTACCAGTCTTTACTTGTCTAATCCAGAAAACGAGCAGGTGCTATCCATATTAAAGTCGTTGAACACGTCAACGCATTCTGACCATCGACCTTAAAATGAAATAGACGGAGCATGTGCCCGCAGCTTTATGTTATTTCTTCCAGTTCCTCGGTTTGAAGATCTGTCAAAAGCATGAATCCTAAATTATTGATTGGTTAAAGATATTATCCACCGTGATCAAAAACACTAGTCTGCTCTTCCATAATTAATCGGCTAAGTCAATTTTTGTGGTTTACCCCTCAAAGATCTTACGACAGCGACTCCGTCCATATGATCCGTTTATTTCATTAGAAGGTCGATGTTTCTAACTGGACACGATTGCCTCAATGCACATTTATTTAGAATCGGACTTATGTAATTCTGGACGACCAATGAATAGTGGACATTAGACACTTGTACTGCATTTAAGAGTTTTAAGTGTACTGTTCAGATATTGAGAAGCAAGAAGGTTAATGGCGTGATTCTCAAACGCCTGGCAGTTGTAAATAAAAAATTATTTAAACTTAAGAAATTATAAAAAAATATTCAAAACTGAAATCCTCTCAATTTACTTTTTAAACAATTGAACTTTTTCATGCCTTTATCCTTCTTATCCATAGTTGAATAAAGGGTTTCACCTTAATGAACTATATTCTTAACATAAAGTCTGATTCCTAAGTGCATAATAAAAATGTCTGTTGGTATGGTTTATACAATTCTTAAACCTTTAGCCAATTTAGAGTGAATTTTTCACAGTTGCTCTTTAGGTTTGTTTTTGAGTTTGTATGCTGTACGACTCAAAATATCTCTGAAAATATTATAATCATAATAAGACTAATTAGACCGAAATATACGGCCTAACATTATCTGTAGAACCCTGCTGTTGACATAGACTGCATGTTGATTCCTGTTCGATTTTTTGGGTAGTGTAGAAGTCATCTGAAATCCGTATAAGAATCACATTAAAGATTGTTGCTATTCCGATAGTTTATCTCAAAAATGCAAACATAATTTAAATAATGATTACTTGTCCTTTCAGGATAAGGCGAGTACAGTGGCTCCAAAAATTGAGTACACACCCAGAACAGATCCTTTTAAAGGCTCAAAGGTGAATGATAATTTGAACTTAGATTTTGTAAAATAGGTTAAGTACACATGAAATATACTACACTAAAAACAATTCCATTCGCACTATAGCATTTTAAATATCTATTTGAATTGTCAAATTTCAAAATTTCATGTCAAATTTCGTCCAGAAACAAAACGCAAATGTAAAATATTTTTTTCTTTTATATATTATATATTGCATGAAAAGCAGTTTTTAATGGAGGAATATTGAATTGGCAGGAATTTATGCTGTTTTTCAGGATACTTTTGCCCATTTCTCTCGTAGAATAACTCATCAGTTATTTGTTCCGAATATCGTGATTTTAAGTTTTTTTTATTAGAACCCTATATTTTCAAGCTTGTTTAGATCTTGAGATTGTGACGGGATGTATAGTTGCTATTTAAGATGGCACTTAAACTTAATTATTTCTGCCCTGTGAGCGCTCTCTACTTTTTCTCTTCTCTCTCTCTCTTCTCTCTTTCTCTCTTCTCCCTCTCTCTCTTTCTCTCTTCTCCCTCTCTCTTTCTCTCTTCTCGCTCTATCTCTCTCTTCTCCCTCTCTCTTTCTCTATTCTCACCCTATCTCTCTCTCTTTCCCCTTCTCACTCTCTCTCTCTCTTTCTATCTTCTCCCTCTTTCTCTCTCTTTTCTCCCCCTCTCTCTTTCTCTCTACTTCCTCTCTCTCTTCCTTCTCTCTCTTTTTGTTTCATCAGTGACAACTAAATTACCAACCTCTCCTACCAACATTCAACATGTAACCCTGTACCAGCACCGAAACACCTCTATGTTTGAGAGTGGATGGTGTGTTGAGGATGCAGATCACTTTAACACTTGGGGTTAGGTGGATTAAAAACTGTCCCACCTTTTGCTTAGTATTTTATGCATGGTGAGATATTTTTAACCCACCTCAAAAAGTTGAAATTACTCATAGTCATACAGTTTAATATTTTATTTAAAGTTTTTCATTTAGTTGGCAATGCTATGAAATAACGCCAAATGTCTAAATAACTGAAAACAAAAATTTACACATGTCGAAACGCATTAGTAAGTTGTTGACACTATTGTGATTAAGGTTGGCGAATTGTGTGGTGCAGTGAATTTTTGTCTTTCATAACGGTAAATGTTGTTTTTCGTAAACATTTATTATCAGTGAATAAATCGTTTTATAATAAAAAAAAATACATTATTTGATGTTTTATATTAATTTTGAAGTTGAGTAAATGAATAAACAATTCTGTGCAATTTGGAGGGTTTTCTTTAAAATCGTGTGGCCTCGAAGAGTTAATGTGATACGAACCCTTTCCCTCTTCAATAGAGAATACAGTAATCAAATACCATTTTAACATTTTATTTCCTTGTTTATTTATTTCAATCCCAGTAGATCTACCGGCAGTTCAATTTCCACTGAATCAATGGAAGTCGTAAAGGGTCAGTCCAAGCAGCCTTGAAGCTAAATTTTTAATTTTAATCCGCTTCTGAATAAGAGTGCTGAAAGTATGAGAAATCTACTATTCTGATTAAAGGACCGACTCTTTAGTGGGTTCCCGTTCACTGAGAAATCCATGACGGACAAGTTGTCATTTTAGTCGGGGTCGGTTTCTTTGCCATAGGTTACACTCAAAGTTCGAGTTGGATCCTGAATAAAATCGGCCAGAAGTGGTGCGATTTTTGGAGAAACAAGATTCAGGTAGTCACCTTTTTAAATTTTTAATATTAAAATGTCTGTTTTAGTACCGAATCATAAACTGGAGCAAAGCACTACTCTAGACATTTTCTAAAACATATATTTTTTCGAAGGAATGAGTATACCGTGCGTGTATATACAGAGCAATTTGATTTTCAATTTATATTTTAATTTATAGCAGTTAAAATGGAACCTATTGTACAATTAAGGAACTTTAAATTTTCTAGAGCTAGTGTGCTAAGCATATATACATTATGTCGCAAAAAAAGCACAAATTGATCAAAATTCGAACAGTCATAAAATTAGAATTTACTCTAATGCTCAAATGTTATTTTTTGCAAAATTAAGGATACATTATATTTTAATTTATAGCAAATAAAATGGAACCAATTTTACAATCAAGGTAATTTAAATTTTGTAAAATTAGTATGTTAAGCATACATTTTGTTGCAAAATTTGACCAAAATTCAAATGGTCATAAAAATTTAAATTTGCTATAAGGTTATCCAATTAAGCCATATTAACTATCGAATTAATAGCCAGCAACTATCACCTTTATTATTATTGAGCCTTTGTAATCAGTTTAAACGAATAAAATTGCCACACTCACCACACTATTCCTTACCAACAATATAAGGTGTAGATTTTGAAACTATTTCAATCGTATTTCTGTATAAAAAGAGTGCTTAAATTATTGATAACAGAAAGGTAATTTATTAAATAATTTAATTTTTGTAACATTTCAATAAATAGTAATAACGTAGGCCTTTTATAATTATATAAAACGTTTTATTGATTATGAGATTTTTAATTTATTGGTATTGCTTTAATTTTGAAACATTAAAAAATTAATTATTATACGATATGTACTTATGCATGATATGCAAATTTATAGCTATTTCCTCCTCGAAGATAGTCAGGCTTTTTGCAAAAAAACACTTAAATAGTGATATTAAATTTATTATAATGAAAAAGTAATGGAAGGAAATAAATTATTTTTGCAGTCATAAAAAGTCTTGAATCCCTTTCCATCAAAATATATGAAGATTTCAATTGATAATTTTTTCGAACATAAATTCTATATTTAATTTTGCATGCAAAAATGTACTCAAAAGAAAATTTAAGTAACTTATGTTTGGATCCCACAATAGTAACATAATAAAACAATTTCACCGTGATGTGAAGATTATTTCAAAAGGTACGACTAAAAGTGTAGGAAACTTTAATTTAAAATTAGACTCCAACTTTTAGTTACTCATAATCCAGAAACGACTACACCAAATGACTTGAAACTTAGTATTCGAGGTTAAATTTTAATACCGATTTGAAATGTAACGTTATAGTTGAGTATTGTCATTAGAAATTATAAAATGTGTGCGCAATTTGAAATGAAGTCCGTTTTTTATGCAAATAAAATTAATATTAATTTATGGAAGACTATTCCCTATTGAATGGTTCCTTGAATTTTTTCTACTATGAACGATGACTAAATAAACGAGGGGTGTTTCGACTTTTTTTCGAGTTATACTTTTATCACAAATGGTAAACCTTGAATACTAAGTTTACCTCGCCCTGATCCCGTAGGTAATCGCTCTACAAAAGTAGCAACGATCGAACTCACAAACAAGCATTCAGGTCTATACCTCTTTTACATGCTATGCTGTGAATGTTTTGTCACCTGGCATATCAAATAAGTTAACAATTTGAAAATAAAGGAGAAAAATTCTAGATGAAAAATGCAAAAGCTAAGATGGTTTAATGTAACAATGACATCGTATTCATACATTACTATTCCATGATATTTTGTATTGCCTTCGCAAAAATTAACGGTTTACTGTACCAAAGGATTTTAAAAAGAAATGATAATCCACTTTTGTTGATTTTAAATTATACAATTTTCACTAAGGCAAGGCTCAAGCACAGAAATATTGTACCGTTTTTAATGGTAGAAATAAGACGTTGAAAAGGTCCTTTAGGTGGGAAAAACAATTGGTAAGTTGTGCCGAAGACAATCTTTAGTGGTAATCTTTTGAAGTGCATGAAGTAATAAACAAAGTTACAAATATTTAGATCGGTAATCTAAATCCATCAAACGATTATAGACCTTTTACTATATTATTACAACCTTCTGCTTAATTTAACTAAACTTGATTTCATATAATTTGAAAAATTCTGTGAGTTTGAAGAAGCTACAGATTTGGTTTGTCACTCTACTGCCACCTTTTGCTGTAAAAGAACAATTAAGGACTAGGACTGTCAGAAATTGCAATGTTCATGGAAAAAGAACGATAGACAAGATAATTCCTGTTTTTTCAACATTTTTCAGGAACATACACTGCCTTCTTTCGTTACGCCGCTGGACTAAGAATGGAAATTTTTCGGTAATTTTCCATAGGATGCGGATTTCATTCGGACGTTTAAAAATGTAAAAAAGTGGTGGAAGAAGAGTCTGTTCACAATATAAGACAATAAGCTAGTTATACGCCTCAATAATGGCTTCAGATTAAGTGGTGGACTTGGAAACTCCTGAACAGAGCCAGGAGCCATTGTTGATTAAACTAATTGGGTTAGTTTGAATGTGAGTTTGACTCCAAATTCACCATGAAGGATAAAGAGAATATAGCTACAGCACAAACTAGTTCAGAACTAACATAAACACACAAGTGACTGGTATATTGAAATTTGTGTCACTTTCTATTCAGTTAGTGTGTGTGTGTCCATTTACTTGACGTTGTTTGGCATAGTTAGGCCAAAGATCAAATATAACCCCTTGCCATAAAAACCCATATAATCAACTATCAATTTATCCATTCGAATAGGTGAACGCATATAGCCTACTTTCTGCTACGAGAACTGCTCCCTACACCAAGTCTGGTGGTGGGTGGTGGCGATCGCTATGGAAACAGGGCTGGTTCATTTTGAAAAGGGGACCAGGAATGGTTTAATTTTCTTTTATTTTTGCGAATGTTGGCGACAGAAAGAGGTAGTTTAGGAGTACAGATCTGGGCAAAAAGTAAAAAATCTTAACTATATTTCCAATTTGTCAAGTGCGCTAATGTGACAAACTTGAATACATTTTTTCCAGTACCTCCTATTGAAAATGGAATAAGGTCCGTTTCTACTGCAACAGACAGGGAAGACTTTGAAGTAATTCTCGTAGTATGCAGACAGTAACCCTAGATTAATAATCTGGGCAAAAAATAAAAAATCTTAACTATACTTCCAATTTGTCAAGTGCGCTAATGTGACAAACTTGAATACATTTCTTCCTGTACCTCCTATTGAAAATGGAATAAGGTCCGTTTCTACTGCAACAGACAGGGCAGACTTTCAAGTAATTCTCGTAGTATGCAGACAGTAACCCTAGATTAATGTCCCCATAGCTGGCACCAATTAAATCTGATCACTATTGCTTATCTGATAAGGCCCAAAAATCTATTTGAACTTAGTTAATATTTTCTGAAACACAGAGAATCCAAATGCTTTCCCTGCTGTCTTGAGGAGACTGGATTGGAAATCAGGGCAATCCAAGCAAACCGCACAGCATCGGTATACTTGAGAATCGAACTCAACCAAACGCAGTCCTTGGTTGAAAAAATGGATTTTGCTGCCTTGATCTTCAATAATACCTAATTTCTTAGTTATTTCTTGAAATCGGTTTGAAGTTCGTTGTCGTAAGTTCTTGATGCATTAATGCAAGATCATTTGATATATTAACAGTTTACTCCTAATGTTCAGCTCCCCGTTAGATTAAAATTTAAATTCAAGCGAATCTATTCAATGAAATAGAAATTTCTGAACTCATTTCAGAACCCATTCAATACACAAACGGGAAGAAAAATAATATTCAAATGTTTATTTCATCTCTGCGGTTCCCTGCGTATTCTTTCCCGAGGCTTCCAGATCTCCCGGGTGTCGATTGGCGGCGTGTTTGGCGCCTGATTGTCGACTGTTATACAATTGAATTGAATTTTCGTCGCGCTTTGTCCGCGGCACTTGTCCCCGTCAGCCGCATCTGTCCGCCGCACAAAGGCCTTGTTGCCGGTTACTAGGATCGCGCCCCCGAACAGAAACCTTTTCAAGAGCTGCACCCGCAGCTCGATGGCAACCTATTCGGGCAGTTTATTGGCAACCTTTTAATTAATTTGAGCTCGAGACACTTCCAGGAGATACGTTCTTTGCTTCGAGGAGGAATCTTCCGAGGTCGGTTGGGGGATCTCGATTCGAGTTTTTTGCCACCTTCTCCACCCCTCGAGAGAACGGGACGCGCGAAAAAGAGTGAGGACTTTCTGAGGAATGGAACACTCAGTTTGTATCTTGCGATTCGTCATTTTCACTATTTGCTTTTATTATTACTTCTCTTGGAAGCGTGTTTCCTTTCGAAAGCGGAGGTTTTTCGAGAAGAGGAAGGGGAAATGGTTCGCACTTTTAATTGAATTCGAATCATTGAAGTGTTATGCTTTCACATTTCGCTGCTACCTAGAGGGAGACTCGAACGTTGTCGTCTGTGGGTAGGAGTGGAGGGAAAAAAATTTCGATCGAGAAGCAATTAAAGAAAGGGAAACTTATTTCGAGTGGTAAGCAGCTGGTGAATTGAAAGATCAATATGTAGTGATAACAAATGAAAAAGATTTAAGAAAATTCTAAACTTTTTAATAATATGGTTTTTTTAGTATGTTTACATATTTCTCTTGGAAAGAAATATCGCGAACTAGGTAGAAAAATTAGACAAGAGTAGATTGGTTGGTTGGCTTTGGGTTTTATTGGGCACGGGTCATATTTGGCCAAGCTGCGCCAAACGCAAGATAGGCAATGTCAAGTAATTGGGAAAAGAAAGGATGGTGAGAAGTAAATAAAGGTCGCTTGGGCAGCCTGGTGCCGCGACTCCATGTTTACCAGAGGCAGTAGAATCCGTGGGAAAGGAATATATCGCTATAGTACCTCGGGTTCATGAAGCCTGTATGCACCTAAAGAAGATGTGCCCCAAAGAGAGACAAGAGTAGATAATCAAAAACATATACTTAACCAATTATACTGGTACGAAGAGAGATTGTAGACTTATAAAACGAATAGTACAATGTAATCGTAAAGTTGCGCCACCAGTAGCCATACAGTACCATTTTGAACACTTGTGTAACCATCATTCTTAACATTGCATATTATCCCTCCTTTGGGATTTAAACATTATGACATTATCTGTAAGCAATGTGTGATTTCGGTACAATTACGCAATACTGCACATACTGAGTTTCGCGACTATACCCTCTGTTATAGAATTATTACTCCTATAATTGAATTATTATTCCTATAGTAGAATTATGGCTCCTATTATAAGATTATAAGATCATATATATATATATATATATATATATATATATATATATATATATATTATTCTTATTATAGGTTTAGGTGACAATATGAACTATATTTAGCTGCAACGTTACTCATAAAAAGCACATCCATATACATAAATAGTTGGCGTCTGTCTGTCTGTCTATGTAAATCTACATCATTTGACCAATACACACCAAATTTAGTATACATTCCTCTTAGAGCCCTGCTGGTACCGTAGGTTACATATTAACAGTTGTTTTATTTGTCTTGGGTGTGCTGAGGGAAATAAAAACAATTAGAAATCCCCATATGAATAATATTGAATATTATTAAACGATTGCGGTACTCAACTCAGATTGCTTTACCAGTACTGCTGGTAAAAACAATTTTTTCCAAAAAATTTTATTTAAAGAATTTAAGCTCTAATATATACTTATATATGAAAAACTTTCAAAATATAAGTACTTTATGAGTATTTGATTGATGACATAAGGATATTTAAAATATTTAATTTTATTTAACTTACATTATATAATAAAACAAGTCGCTTTAACACGAAAAGCCCAGCGAAAAACTCATTGATCATAAAAACGTAATTTTGCTACTCTACATCTGTCAACCCCAGAATTAATGCTTTTTTAATTTGATTTAGAATTCTGTGTTCTTTTTGAAAATAAATCATTACTGTCGTTATTAATATTGTTCAAAAGTCTTTTATCGAATTGCTCCATTTCTGAATATATTAAGGAAGTCGAGAGAAATTCGACACTCTTGCTCGTATCTTTCGTTTTTCAGAATTCGGCATTTTTTCAATGACCGGTATTTCATTTGTGTTTGCATTTATATGCTCCAGTATTTTACAATCTGTTTATATACTATTTAGTAGTTAAATTTTAATGAATTATTTATTTTCTGTAAACCATCATCAGACATGGGTAATTTCTTGGCGGTATATGTACTATATTTTGTCCAACTTTCCTCAAGTCTTTGGCTGAATGCAATAAAGCTGTACTCCATAGTACTAACTACATCTATCATTCTAAATAAGTACGTGGTTTCCATTTAGAAACCTAATATCTGAATTGAGAAAAGTACCATCAGGATTCGATTTAAAATTGAATGTCTGTTGGAGCAAAACGAATTTTAAACAAGACTTTGCTGATTCTGGAATTATATCAGTTATGAAGTACTTGCACTAGAACAGTTGAAAAATTGAAATTTTTTTTCTTAAATGACAGGAGGTCGAGGTTGCTTACTTTACAAGTTGAAGCCCTTATGCAACTTAGATACTCGTGAAACATTCGTTGAAAGTACTGATTTTCTTTTTAAAAGAAACGATGTAAAATCGACCTTCTGTTTTTTGAAAAATTGTAATCGATCGGTGTTTGTTTTGTCCACACTGATGACACTTGTTTTTATAACATATATTTTTAGAACGGCTTACTAAGGTTTGCACATGAGCAGTTGAAACCACAAGAACGATCCTGGGCATAGTGTATGAACAAGTAGTTCTGCTTATTTTTACTTGGCTCTTCTCCTACCAGTCGTCCCAGTAAGCCCAAGTGCGTATTGATAGAAAACAGTTACCACAGAAGGCACCCAAGCAAACGGTGTTCAACCAACAATACATTTCTGAATACGTGCTTGATGAAAGATGTTCTTTTAGATAATCAAATGTTTTTAGAATGGGTGGCTTGCTGAGGTTTGCAGGTTAGCAGCTCACACAAAAGGAACGATCTTGGGCATAGTCTGTGAACAAGTGATTCTGTTTAATTTTACTTGTTTCAAATGCTTAATTTTACTGCTACAAATGTTTTTAGAAGGAGCGACTTACTGATGCTTGCACGTATGTAGCTCAGACCTCAGGAATGGTCCTGAGCATAGTGTATGGACATATAATTCTGCTCAACTGTGCCGTCTGCGCCTAACATCCGTCCTAGTACGCCCCAGTGCGTATTGAGAGACAACAGTTACTACGGAAGGCACCTAACGAACGGTGCTCAACCAACAATGCCTATGCGGCTGGCTCATCTTACCGAAACGCGACCAGGGCGACGCGGTCCGCCCTTTTGTTCTTGTCCAACGTTTCCCATCCTCGCGACCACCCTGCGTACCTTATCTTTTTTTCGATCACCCGAAGCGGAACCTCGTCTATGTCGAACGAAAAAATAAGGGGTATCTATTTAGGCGAAGTGAAAAGCTGTCAGCAGCGAAGATGGAAGGCATATGTAAAAAAAATAAATAAAGCAGACCACAAAAACAATTTCCATAGGAAAAAAAGTGAGCTGACAGTGTCATGAAAAAAAGGGGGGAGATCGCGCACGAGAAAAAAAGGCAAAACAATGTGTCTCCAGAAGCTGCTACCATGTTAAAGCTGGAGCTCGGGTTTCTTGCTTGCACACATCCAACCACTTGATGATCCCTTGAAAGGGAATCCGTCAGTTGCAGAAGCATCGGAGGTCACGGCTACCGCAGTAGCAGTGCCAGCTGACAGGGAGACTTGTAACTGGCGGATCCCCGTGCTTCCATTAATATTAAATCGAGGCGGCCTCTCAAAAACATATCCCTTTTTATCGATCTGCACGATACTGTCCCCTGTTCTCTCTTCCTCGAGTACAATTCCGTACACGCCTCTCTCCTTCTCGCTCTTGCCTCGTCTCTTTTTTCCCCTTTTCGGTGTTACTCAATTTCAACACCGTATATTTTACGAAACTTTTTTGTATGTGGTTGTTGCTTCGACGCTTTTTCTTTTTTTGGTTGGATGAGGTGCCGTGTTTGTCACATTTTGTTTTTTGCTAAGATGTTTGTTCCATGCTTACACGGACACTGGATTGAATGTAACAAGTAGACGAATTTTCCATAGGAAATGCAATGGAGCAATGTTTCAGAGGGTGTTTCTCAGTATTTTTTCAATAAATATACAGTAACTCCTCATAATGAGAGGCTTTTATTGGCTCAATGTAGGTGGCGGTAATGTTTTTGTGTCGGAACAATACTTCCTGTACGCGTATTCCAGGCGTGATGTCACTTGGATTGTTTTTCGAAGACTTTTTAGAAGGCATGGTTTGACCCTCCCCACATTCTTGATACTCCTCAACTCTTTGGGGTTAGGTGGGTTAAAAACTGTCCCACCTTTTGCTTAGCTTTTTATGCGTGGTGGGATATTTTTTAACCCACCTCAAAAAGTTGAAATTATTCATAGTCATACATTTTAACATTTTACTTAAAGTTTTGCATTAACTTGGCAATGCTATGAACTAACACTAAATGTGTAAATAACTGAAAACAAAAATTTACACCTGTCAAAACGCATTAGTAAGTTGTTGACACTGTTGTGATTAAGGTTGGCGAATTGTGTGGTGTAGTGAATTTTTGTCTTTCCTAACGGTAAATGTTGTTTTTTCGTGAACATTTATTATGAGTGAATAAATCGTTTTATAATTTAAAAAACGTGTTATTTGATGTTTTATATTAATTTTGAAGCTGAATAAGTGAATAAACAACTCTGTGCAACTTGGGGTTTTTTCTTTAAAATCGTGTGCCTCAAAGAGTTAAAGTACCCTGAACTATCTCTGCTTTTTAAGGAATCAAAGACTGTACCAAACTGTTCTGTTAAGATTTAGAAGCGGAAACACAAGATACCTAATTTTTGTGAGAGGCTTGTCCAACTTTTCCATGCTTCACCAACTCTAGCAACTACTTCCCGCATTTTAGAATGTATCGGTGTCTCTGTGGGACAGATCCTGGATGATCAGGAATTGGTCGTAGTGCCATTTGGACAACATGGTCTTTTGGACTTGGTTATTAGCAACAACATAACATGGAATGACGTTGCAAGAGCATCTACTCTACAGATCCTGTGGGATCTATGGATTTATTGAATCTGAAAAATGTAACGTAAAACGCTTACTTTACTACGGCTCTGCACCATTGCCATATGTTCTCCGGCCAACCTCTGATGACTCCAAAGGCTTTGGGTCAGGATATCCAAAAAATGTATGGGTACAGGAAGTGGTGAAGGGGTTTTACAATAAGGTACACCACCACCCGAAATAATTTTAGGAATACGTGCTAATGACCGACAAACACATCCGCTCGAAAGGAATTGCTGTCAGTTAAAAGTTTCGCAGATGGCAAATCCTTAATGGGATCTAAAAAAGTTGCGACACTACAATACGTACACACAAGCGTTTTTATTGTGACTCTTCATGACTGTCTAATGTCCTCCGGGCCCTTCTCTGATGACTCTCAGTCCTTGTCAGAGTCTTGGATCAAACACCCCAAAAGTGTATGGGCACAGGAGGTAGTGAAGTAGTTTTACACTAAGGTACATCGTACATCACCACCGAACTCATTTTAGGAACAAATCTCGAAAAGAATTAGTGTCAGTTTCGCAAGTGGTAAATCCTCAATAAGGATCTGGAAAAGTTGCGACACTTCAACATAAACACGCAAACATTTTTTATTGTGACTCTTCACAACTGCCGAATGTCCTCCGGGCCCTCCTCTGATGATGCCCAGTCCTTGTCAGACCTTGGATCAAGACACCCAAACAATGTATGGGTGTAGGAGGTGATGGAGTCGTTTTACGCTAAGGTACACCACCCCGAACTTATTTTAGCAACATCTCTCGAAAAGTATTAGTGTCAGTTCGAAGTTTCGCAGGTGGCAAATCCTCAATAGGGATCTTTAAAAGTTGCGACATTGCAACATATACACGCAAATGTTTTTTATTGTGACTCTTTACGACTGCCGAATGTTCTCCGGGTCCTCCTATAATGATTCCCAGTCCTTGTCAAGGCTTTGGTTCAAGACACCCAAAAAATGTATGGGTGGTTTTACAGTAAGGTACACCAGCCCCTAAACCTATTTCATGATCACCTTTCGAAAAGAATTACTGTCAGTTCGAAGTTATGCAGGTGGGAAAATCCTCAATAGGGATCTGCAAAAGTTGCGACACAATACATACACACAAACGTCTTTTTCGTAAGCGTCCGTTTTAACTTTTTAATCAATCGCCGAGTCGGTCGTATACTAACGTTTGAGAACACATTTCATTATTGGAATATTTGCTCTGCAGTTGCCGCTGCCATTATGAGCAACAAGTCCCTGGCACGGGAAGGGGAGGTGATAAGCTGAGGGTGGATAATAAAGCACTTGGCCACACTGGCGAATTCCTGCGCTGCATTCCGCGGATGCCGCACGGGGAAAGGGGGATTTAATTAAATTTGACCGATGGTAAAGTGATCTCCACTTCATTAGAGGTATGGCGGTTCCCCTGCCTTGTCGAACCGCCTCCCACCGATGGCGCCCTTTTTATTTGCCTTGAGCCAATGTTTACCACCGAAAATATTACTCTCGCACTCTCTCCTTCGGATTATCTTTTATTAAAAGACCCGATGCGCTTTTACCCTTTTTTTCCTTTCTATTTCTTTTCTTTCTCGGAGAGTGTGCGGAAGAGAGGAGACGGCGAGAAATGGAACAAAGTAAAAAAATCGAACAAAAGAAAAAATCGCACCTAAATGGCGTCTCATCGAACGCGTATTTGTAGCGGGTGAGAAATTTTTTCCGGGAGGGTCCGAAAATGAAATCGTCAACCGATAATTCGCGGTAGAGATGGAAGTATTCGAATGCAAAAGTATTCCTGTATTCGATACTTAAAAATATTCATTGTACTCGATTCTTTCTTGTATTCAAATACAACAGTATTCCTGTACTCGATACTTAAAAATTTTCGCTGTACTCTATTCTTTATCGCTGCTTTCGAATACAGTAGTATTCGCTGTACTCGATACTTAAAAATATTCGTTGCACTAAATTCTTTCTCGTTGTATTCGAATACTGTAGAATCCACATCAAATGTATTCGAATGCCAAAGAACTCGCATATTAACATATTCAAATACCAGAGTACTCGAATACCAAAATATTTTTATATCAAAGTACTCGGATACCAAAGTACTCTTTCTTGGTGTACTTAAGTATTCATCCTAAGTATTCGAATACTAAAGTGTTCAATTGTTCGGTATCAAAATGCTGGTCGTGTATCAAAAATTAACGTTTATATGTAATATAAATAACAATTGAAATCCACTGGTTTCCTCTTGTAGTGGGTTCAAACTTTGATCCTTTAGGTCACAACTGTAGAACACTAACCACAATGCTAGTTAGTGCACTGGAATTCAGAATATTAAAGTGTTATTTTTATGTAATAGTCTTATATCGCATTTATTTTTTTTTGTTCTATCGATTAATCATTTTTTGAGTATGTATTCGAATACTTATTCGATAATTGAAAGTATTCGATTCTTAAAAATACTCGATTATGCCCATCTCTAGTTAGCGGAAAGTAGAACGTATTCAATCCAAATTCACTAGCGGAAAGCAGAAATATTCAACCCACTGTTTACGCCCAAAAATTTTGCATTTTTATGTTACAGCCTCATATAGCATTTATCTCATTTTTCCTATTAATTAATCATTTTTGTATCCGAATACTATTCGATAATTGAAAGTATTCGATTCTTAAAAATGCTCGATTCTGCCCATTTCTAGTCCTCGAAAAGGAAAATGTATTCAACCCTAATTCACTTGCGGAAAGGAGAAATATTCAACCCAATGTTTAACCACTGAAAATTTTACATTTTTATAAAATAGCCTTTTATCGCATTTATCTAATTTGTTGTATCGATTCATCATTTTTTTACATTATTCGATAATTGAGTATTCGATTCTTAAAAATACTCGATTATGGTTATCTCTAGTTAGCGGAAAGTAGAACGTATTCAGTTCAAATTCACTCGCGGAAAGGAGAAATATTCAACCTAATGTTGACCCCCAAAATTTCACATTTTCATCTAACAGCTTTATATCGCATTTATCTAATTTTTTCTATCAATTATTCATTTTTTGAGTATGTATCCGATTACTTATTCGATAATTGAAAGTATTCGATGTTTAAAACTACTCGATTCAGCCCATTTCTAGTTCTCGGAAAGGAGAATGTATTCAACCCAAATTTACTCACGGAAAGGTAAGTAGATAGTTAATCAACGTCGCACTGGAGTATTATAACGGGCTATTGGCAAATGACCAGGGATCAATCCCGAAGGGAAAGATCCAAGGATAACACCTCGTAATTTTGAACTATGGTCAGATGACCCACTCGCGGAAAGGTAAAATATTCAACACAAAATGTTTACCACGGAAAATTTTATTTTTGCACTCCTCTTAAGATTATCTTTTATTTAAAGACCCTATGCTCTTTTTTTTCTTTACTTTCTCGAAGGGGGTGTAGAAGGGGGATGGCGAGAAATGGAACATACGAATAAAATCGCACCTAAATGGGATCTCATCGAGCGCGTTTTTGTAGCGGGTGCGAAATTTTTTCTTGGAGGGGATCCGAAAATGAAATCGTCAGCCGATGGTTCGCGGGAAGGAGGACGTATTCAACCGCGAAAACTAAAACGGGCAGACCGAAAGGGGACAGAGAGAGGGAAGTTATGAAAAGAGTGCTTTTTAAGCGGGGGTAAAAGAAAAAAAAGAAGAAAAGAACCCGCGTTATGAAATCGGAGCGCCCATTATGAACCCCCCGGGGGGAGGGAATTGAAGCGTCGTGCCAATTATCGAGGACGAAATTAGCCTTTCTCACGCTTGCCGAAGTCCACTATCTGCGACAATCTTTCCTCCTCTCTCTTGTGAGTGTTGTAAGTGGCGCAACCCAAGACTGGCCAGTGGCGCAAAATAAAAGGTCGGAACCACCGGAGCGGGGCCCTGACAGCACCGGAGGGACCGGGAGCGCGCCGCGATTTCTCCGAAAAATTGAGTTTTTCACGGACCACCGACTTTTTTCCCTCTCCCGATCGGGGTGGCAACTCCGGGTATAGACTTGCGGTGGGCGCGAGGAAATAGGGTAAAAGAGAGAGATGAAAAAAAAACAGGAACTTGCCCCGGGTTTCGGGTGCTAATGGCTTTCTCCCTTTCTTTTCTTTCTCTCAGCAGCTGCAATCGACGCCTTCATGAATTCCTTGCCACTGTTCCAAAAACAGGCAAATGCCGTTTTTTCTCTGGGGGTGAAAAAACAAGTCGTCGTCGATCCTCCCGAAACGCACGGTTCAAGGGACGTACTGCCGGTAGGAAGAGAGACAACTGCACAATGGGGAAGCTTTCACAATTCCACAAAAGAAGCACATATGAATGGTTGCGGGATTATTCACAAGGCTACTTGATATGAGATAGTATATCCGAAAACATCTTCTGCTCCCCTCCAATCCAAACTTCTCTACCGTGCGGTGGGAAGAATGGGTGTGAGCGCTTAAAATATGAATCATGTGGACGTACGAATTTCCGTTCACTACAGTCCAAAAACATCAAATACTAGCAGACCCGAGCAGAGGCGCACCCAGGATATCAATCTGGAGGGGATACATTTTTCTAGTAAGCTCCTTATTTAGAAATTGATTTTTTAATTTTAAAATTTCTTTGAAATATCGACTAGTTTTAGAGTGTTACCTAGAGACTGGTTTTAGAGTGATTTACCTAGACACTACTTTCAGAGTGATTTACTTAGAGACTACTTTCAGAGTGATTTACCTAGTCAATACTTTCAGAGTGATTTACTTAGACTACTTTCAGAGGGATTTACCTAGACACTGCTTTCAGAGTGATTTACTTAGAGACTACTTTCAGAGTGATTTACCTAGACACTACTTTCAGAGTGATTTACTTAGAGACTACTTTCAGAGTGATTTACCTAGTCAATACTTTCAGAGTGATTTACTTAGACTACTTTCAGAGGGATTTACCTAGACACTGCTTTCAGAGTGATTTACTTAGAGACTAGTTTCAGAGTGATTTACCTAGACACTACTTTCAGAGTGATTTACTTAGAGACTACTTTCAGAGTGATTTACCTAGTCAATACTTTCAGAGTGATTTACTTAGACTACTTTCAGAGGGATTTACCTAGACACTGCTTTCAGAGTGATTTACTTAGAGACTACTTTCAGAGTGATTTACCTAGTCACTACTTTCAGAGTGATTTACTTAGACTACTTTCAGAGGGATTTACCTAGACACTACTTTCAGAGTGATTTACTTAGAGACTACTTTCAGAGTGATTTACCTAGTCACTACTTTCAGAGTGATTTACTTAGACTACTTTCAGAGGGATTTACCTAGACACTGCTTTCAGAGTGATTTACTTAGAGACTACTTTCAGAGTGATTTACCTAGTCACTACTTTCAGAGTGATTTACTTAGACTACTTTCAGAGGGATTTACCTAGACACTACTTTCAGAGTGATTTACTTAGAGACTACTTTCAGAGTGATTTACCTAGTCACTACTTTCAGAGTGATTTACTTAGACTACTTTCAGAGGGATTTACCTAGACACTGCTTTCAGAGTGATTTACCTAGTCACTACTTTCAGAGTGATTTACCTAGACACTACTTTCAGAGTGATTTACTTAGAGACTACTTTCAGAGTGATTTACCTAGTCAATACTTTCAGAGTGATTTACTTAGACTACTTTCAGAGGGATTTACCTAGACACTGCTTTCAGAGTGATTTACTTAGAGACTACTTTCAGAGTGATTTACCTAGTCACTACTTTCAGAGTGATTTACTTAGACTACTTTCAGAGGGATTTACCTAGACACTGCTTTCAGAGTGATTTACTTAGAGACTACTTTCAGAGTGATTTACCTAGTCACTACTTTCAGAGTGATTTACTTAGACTACTTTCAGAGGGATTTACCTAGACACTACTTTCAGAGTGATTTACTTAGAGACTACTTTCAGAGTGATTTACCTAGTCACTACTTTCAGAGTGATTTACTTAGACTACTTTCAGAGGGATTTACCTAGACACTGCTTTCAGAGTGATTTACCTAGTCACTACTTTCAGAGTGATTTACCTAGACACTACTTTCAGAGTGATTTACTTAGAGACTACTTTCAGAGTGATTTACCTAGTCAATACTTTCAGAGTGATTTACTTAGACTACTTTCAGAGGGATTTACCTAGACACTGCTTTCAGAGTGATTTACTTAGAGACTACTTTCAGAGTGATTTACCTAGTCACTACTTTCAGAGTGATTTACTTAGACTACTTTCAGAGGGATTTACCTAGACACTACTTTCAGAGTGATTTACTTAGAGACTACTTTCAGAGTGATTTACCTAGTCACTACTTTCAGAGTGATTTACTTAGACTACTTTCAGAGGGATTTACCTAGACACTGCTTTCAGAGTGATTTACTTAGAGACTACTTTCAGAGTGATTTACCTAGTCACTACTTTCAGAGTGATTTACTTAGACTACTTTCAGAGTGATTTACCTAGACACTACTTTCAGAGTGATTTACTTAGAGACTACTTTCAGAGTGATTTACCTAGTCACTACTTTCAGAGTGATTTACTTAGACTACTTTCAGAGGGATTTACCTAGACACTGCTTTCAGAGTGATTTACTTAGAGACTACTTTCAGAGTGATTTACCTAGACACTACTTTCAGAGTGATTTACTTAGAGACTACTTTCAGAGTGATTTACCTAGACACTACTTTCAGAGTGATTTACTTAGAGACTACTTTCAGAGTGATTTACCTAGTCACTACTTTCAGAGTGATTTACTTAGACTACTTTCAGAGGGATTTACCTAGACACTGCTTTCAGAGTGATTTACTTAGAGACTACTTTCAGAGTGATTTACCTAGTCACTACTTTCAGAGTGATTTACTTAGACTACTTTCAGAGTGATTTACCTAGACACTACTTTCAGAGTGATTTACTTAGAGACTACTTTCAGAGTGATTTACCTAGTCAATACTTTCAGAGTGATTTACTTAGACTACTTTCAGAGGGATTTACCTAGACACTGCTTTCAGAGTGATTTACTTAGAGACTACTTTCAGAGTGATTTACCTAGTCACTACTTTCAGAGTGATTTACTTAGAGACTACTTTCAGAGTGATTTACCTAGACACTACTTTCAGAGTGATTTACTTAGAGACTACTTTCAGAGTGATTTACCTAGACACTACTTTCAGAGTGATTTACTTAGAGACTACTTTCAGAGTGATTTACCTAGTCAATACTTTCAGAGTGATTTACTTAGACTACTTTCAGAGGGATTTACCTAGACACTGCTTTCAGAGTGATTTACTTAGAGACTACTTTCAGAGTGATTTACCTAGTCACTACTTTCAGAGTGATTTACTTAGACTACTTTCAGAGGGATTTACCTAGACACTACTTTCAGAGTGATTTACTTAGAGACTACTTTCAGAGTGATTTACCTAGTCAATACTTTCAGAGTGATTTACTTAGACTACTTTCAGAGGGATTTACCTAGACACTGCTTTCAGAGTGATTTACTTAGAGACTACTTTCAGAGTGATTTACCTAGTCACTACTTTCAGAGTGATTTACTTAGACTACTTTCAGAGGGATTTACCTAGACACTACTTTCAGAGTGATTTACTTAGAGACTACTTTCAGAGTGATTTACCTAGTCACTACTTTCAGAGTGATTTACTTAGACTACTTTCAGAGGGATTTACCTAGACACTGCTTTCAGAGTGATTTACTTAGAGACTACTTTCAGAGTGATTTACCTAGTCACTACTTTCAGAGTGATTTACTTAGACTACTTTCAGAGTGATTTACCTAGACACTACTTTCAGAGTGATTTACTTAGAGACTACTTTCAGAGTGATTTACCTAGTCACTACTTTCAGAGTGATTTACTTAGACTACTTTCAGAGGGATTTACCTAGACACTGCTTTCAGAGTGATTTACCTAGTCACTACTTTCAGAGTGATTTACCTAGACACTACTTTCAGAGTGATTTACTTAGAGACTACTTTCAGAGTGATTTACCTAGTCAATACTTTCAGAGTGATTTACTTAGACTACTTTCAGAGGGATTTACCTAGACACTGCTTTCAGAGTGATTTACTTAGAGACTACTTTCAGAGTGATTTACCTAGTCACTACTTTCAGAGTGATTTACTTAGACTACTTTCAGAGGGATTTACCTAGACACTACTTTCAGAGTGATTTACTTAGAGACTACTTTCAGAGTGATTTACCTAGTCACTACTTTCAGAGTGATTTACTTAGACTACTTTCAGAGGGATTTACCTAGACACTGCTTTCAGAGTGATTTACTTAGAGACTACTTTCAGAGTGATTTACCTAGTCACTACTTTCAGAGTGATTTACTTAGACTACTTTCAGAGTGATTTACCTAGACACTACTTTCAGAGTGATTTACTTAGAGACTACTTTCAGAGTGATTTACCTAGTCACTACTTTCAGAGTGATTTACTTAGACTACTTTCAGAGGGATTTACCTAGACACTGCTTTCAGAGTGATTTACTTAGAGACTACTTTCAGAGTGATTTACCTAGACACTACTTTCAGAGTGATTTACTTAGAGACTACTTTCAGAGGGATTTACCTAGACACTTCTTTCAGAGTGATTTACCTAGAGACTAGTTTCAGAGTGATTTACTTAGAGACTACTTTCAGAGTGATTTACCTAGACACTACTTTCAGAGTGATTTACTTAGAGACTACTTTCAGAGTGATTTACCTAGTCAATACTTTCAGAGTGATTTACTTAGACTACTTTCAGAGGGATTTACCTAGACACTGCTTTCAGAGTGATTTACTTAGAGACTACTTTCAGAGTGATTTACCTAGTCACTACTTTCAGAGTGATTTACTTAGACTACTTTCAGAGTGATTTACCTAGACACTACTTTCAGAGTGATTTACTTAGAGACTACTTTCAGAGTGATTTACCTAGTCACTACTTTCAGAGTGATTTACTTAGACTACTTTCAGAGGGATTTACCTAGACACAGCTTTCAGAGTGATTTACTTAGAGACTATTTTCAGAGTGATTTACCTAGACACTACTTTCAGAGTGATTTACTTAGAGACTACTTTCAGAGGGATTTACCTAGACACTTCTTTCAGAGTGATTTACCTAGAGACTAGTTTCAGAGTGATTTACTTAGAGACTACTTTCAGAGTGATTTACCTAGACACTACTTTCAGAGTGATTTACTTAGAGACTACTTTCAGAGTGATTTACCTAGTCACTACTTTCAGAGTGATTTACTTAGACTACTTTCAGAGGGATTTACCTAGACACTGCTTTCAGAGTGATTTACTTAGAGACTACTTTCAGAGTGATTTACCTAGTCAATACTTTCAGAGTGATTTACTTAGACTACTTTCAGAGGGATTTACCTAGACACTGCTTTCAGAGTGATTTACTTAGAGACTACTTTCAGAGTGATTTACCTAGTCACTACTTTCAGAGTGATTTACTTAGACTACTTTCAGAGGGATTTACCTAGACACTACTTTCAGAGTGATTTACTTAGAGACTACTTTCAGAGTGATTTACCTAGTCACTACTTTCAGAGTGATTTACTTAGACTACTTTCAGAGGGATTTACCTAGACACTGCTTTCAGAGTGATTTACTTAGAGACTACTTTCAGAGTGATTTACCTAGTCACTACTTTCAGAGTGATTTACTTAGACTACTTTCAGAGGGATTTACCTAGACACTGCTTTCAGAGTGATTTACTTAGAGACTACTTTCAGAGTGATTTACCTAGACACTGCTTTCAGAGGGATTTACCTAAAGACTACTTTCAGAGGGACTTACCTAGAGACTACTTTCAGAGTGATTTACCTAAACACTACTTTCAGAGTGATTTACTTAGAGACTAGTTTCAGAGGGACTTATCTAGAGACTACTTTCAGAGGGATTTACCTAGACACTGCTTTCAGAGGGATTTACCTAAAGACTACTTTCAGAGGGACTTACCTAGAGACTACTTTCAGAGTGATTTACTTAGAGACTACTTTCAGAGGGATTTACCTAGACACTGCTTTCAGAGGGATTTACTTAGAGACTAGTTTCAGAGGGACTTATCTAGAGACTACTTTCAGAGGGATTTACTTAGAGACTACTTTCAGAGGGATTTACCTAGTCACTACTTTCAGAGTGATTTACTTAGACTACTTTCAGAGGGATTTACCTAGACACTGCTTTCAGAGTGATTTACTTAGAGACTACTTTCAGAGGGACTTATCTAGAGACTACTTTCAGAGTGATTTACCTAGACACTACTTTCTTTGATTTACCTAAAGACTAGTTTTGGATTGATACCTAGATACCAGTTTAAAAGTGGCTATTCAAAAACGAATACATGCTGTATTGAACGGAAGGGGTGCAAATGTTTAATTGAAATATTTAAAAAATTTCAATTATTTTATCCAACCCCAGTAAATAAAACATGAAACACTTTTGTAAGTGTGCTAAAAGCAATGAATAAATGTTAGTTGACTTCAAGGAGAAAATATAACACACCTTTTCACGATGTTTAAAGAAGCAATCAATGAATTAAATAAGGATATTTTTTGCTTTTAATATAATCTAGAAGAGGCTTAAGCCCCAATAGCCTCCTCCGTAGGTGCACCCCTGGACCAGCGCATAGCATCTGAGCAAAACTTTCTAAATTGCTTATATTACTGCTGGCAAAATGTCGTTACTCACATTTCATATCTCATTTATAATGAATATAGCATACATATTCACATGAATGGATTTCGTACCTCTAAAATTATCCAAAAATATGTAACAGCATTTCTTTAAATTTTACTAACGTTAATTCTCATTTATAATAAAATGCTTTGTAAAAAGCATACCTCAGACACCTTACCACTGTCAGATCTGAACGTCTACTATAATTTCATATTATTCCCTTGTTCATAGGCGATTCGGCTTTTTCTGACTCTAAGCCTTTTCGCTCGTATTTTCTTTACTGTGTTGATTTCTGTCTTCCACATTTTTCAATGTAATCAGACTACTAAAAGAATTTCATCAGAGTGGCGAGCTCTTACGTGTAGACCTCGCAGTATTTAACTAAGCTTCAAAATTGGTGAATGAATCCCTTAACATTCGATTTTACATTGTTCATATTAGTTTATCACCATTCGATAATAAACAAATAACGTCGATTGCCAAGTACGTTTGTGAAATACATATATTTATATTATATCTATTATCAGAGATGAATCCAGACTTTGGAAGTTGGGGCAAATAAGGCTGCTATCGTGCAATCCAAAGCAAAAGTTAGGTATTTAACAAGATAATTAGAATAGTAAAAGCACTAATGTTCCGAATATTATTCTCTACAATTAAATATTGAATATGCATAGACTATCAGGAGTGTCTAGCTTTGTTAACCCTCCTGGTAGTTGTCTCGTTGAGATATCTCGTCATTAGCAAAACTAACCAGATCTAGGTGGACGAGTTATCTCATTGAAACCACTTGGAGGGGTAATGGCTCTTGTTCATGGGTCTCCAGGTGAAAGTAATAAAAGGTGCCCCGCTGTTGTCTTTTGTGTTCTCTAGACGTTTGTTGATAAGAGAAGTTAATTGTTTTGTCTCTCCTTTCTTTTCTAAATTGCAATACGATTTCAGGGGAAACATTAAAAGAATTTACTTTTAAGCATTGTGTTTTAAAGATGGAAAACACGTTCACTTCACACGCTTTGTCTTGCAAAATACTTCAATGATAAGGACACAAATGTCTAAAATTACAACATTTTTAATAAACATGTTCACAAGAAAAACCACTTTTTAATAAATATTTCTGCCACCCCTTTAGACACTGGCACTGTGGGCCCACCACTCTGACGCTCTACCTTAGCCACGCCCCAAACTACAATATCGTATACTGCAATAGATAAAACATTTGGTCGCGGATGTTAGCCTACACAAGTGTAAAAGTGGTTAGGTTATACAATACTTAAACTTGACTACGTCAGGGCAACCTTCTTTCCATCAGTTGGGTTTAATTCGGTTTGCTGGGGTTTTATGGCGGTATTACGGCCATATGTTTGGCCATGCTGCGCCAGACACAATATCAAGTAATTGACACGCACAATGAAAGTTTTACTGACACAGAAAAGAGAAATACACCCAGGGAGGAATGCACCTAACAGGAATCGAGCCTGCGCCATTCGCCAGTTGGGAAGTTAGTGTGCCCGTTTATTCGGTACCAATAAACTGTGTATAAACACCGATTTCTACATAGATTTCAAAATACAGTGTGAGACTTTATCTTTGAGAGGCATAAATTTATGATGTTCATATATGGAACATAAACTAACACTATTCCACCGGGGCGATCGTCCCAGTACCTGGAACGGGATCGGCATTGTACCAATTCAATGCATCAGCACCATTTCCTACATCAATTACACCTTACACGCCACTATCAAAATGAAATTAGTGTATCTCTAAACTATGAACGAAATCATCTTTGAAGCACAGATTTTCTATCTGCTTTTACTAATTTTGTTTTCATTTTCAATAGACTCAATAATTCAAAACAAAATTTATTTTCTAGCAACGAATGCAATAAAAGCTTGAGTCTCAAAAAAATGGTTATTCCATCTACAAAAAGTTCTAAAATATCTTTATAAGTGAGTTAACGCACATTTGCCTTCTATAACTATTAACTACGACACAACCAGCGTGTTTCTGGGAGAGAATTCCGAATAAAAAGTTGAAATCAATTGATAAAAACTGCTAACTTTTAATTACAAAGGAGACAGAAAATTTTTCAAAAAGAAAAAAAATCTACCTACATTTGCTTGAAATTTCTTTGTTATATTTCATGTCCAATTGTGAATGCCTAGTTCTTGCTTCCACAAGTATAGGGGTCTGTTAAATAAACTAGAAAGTAAGGAGCATTAGGAGCTTGTTTGTATAATGTAAAGAAAAAATTCCGATATAACTGAGTTGATTCCTGCATTGTGAACGTGTAATTTTTTTTCACAAGATTAATTGGTCAGTTCTAGTATTTTGGATCATCACACCGAGGAAACGTGTCAAAACAGTCCAAAAACGGTGTATCCACGTCCCTGTGTGTATCCGTCCATGGCCGTATGTATATCCAAAAACGTGTTATACGTTGCATCCTTGCCATATCACAGGATCCGGCGAGATGGCATTTCAGTCACATGGCTTTAACCCTCCAAGTGGTTTCTATGAGGTATCTCGTCCATCAAGATCTGACCAATTTTACTAATGACGAGATATCTCGGCATCAAGATATTGCCGATTTTTTTTATTATGACGACATCAAAATTTGGTCAGTTTTCTTCTAGTTACGAGATATCTCGTGAATAAAGATCTAATCAGTTTTACTAATGGCGAGATACATCGTCGAGAAGACATCATTAATATTCGGCTGGCCATGCGTTCCATTTAAAACTAGACAGTACCGGTTTATTTGTCTCATTATTTCTCGGCCATCCTGTCGTTTTGATAAAAAAATATATCAATTTTGTTCCGTTTTTAATACTGTCTATAAATACACTTTTATATTGGTCAATCATGAATTATTATTCTTAACCTATGACCGTATATCAATATCATGGATACAAATAATTTGTATAATCGTGGTATCGTACTAAAAAGTTGCATCATAAAGAAAAGTTGACGGATGCAGCCTAGTTGGAAGAGTCGTGGATTAGCATCCGGAGGGTTACAAGTTCAAAATTCGATCCAACCGAAGGTACGTGGAGACACGTTAAATATGTCGTAGCCTCAAATATCTTCACGTTAACGTGATGGGGAAGTTTCGAGAGTGGGTGCCTGCCCAGGTGTTGACCTCGTCATCTGACCGTGGTCCAAAATTACAAGGTGTTGTCCTCGGATCTTATCCTTCTGGATTGATCCCAGACCGTCGCCAATAGCCCCTTGTACTACTCCTTAGCGACGTAAATTCAACACTACTAACAAAAACATTCCTTTGATAAAAAGGATATAGATTTTTTCTGAAATGAGCGAAAAACACCTAGACTTTCAAGACATGGTATTTAGGTAGGTTTATTTTTCGTCTTCCTGAAGCGCAGCACCTGTCGCGAGAACATTTTCTGTTATGAACAGTGTGGAGTCAAAGGTGAAATCTGGATTAAGTGTTGATACAATGAGGACAGTGTTAGTTGTAAGACAAAATTGTGTCATAGAGTGTGAGAAGTTTTAAGATATGGTGTTGAAAGACCGAAATTCGATGCGTAAGTTTACTTCACCGAAGAAATATTTACGTACGATCGTGGTGAAGTACTATCTACTACGTCTACCTACATTTTTATATGGTTCTGTCGCTGAAGAATAATGGTAAGCTCAATATATTTATGCAATAAAAAGTATTTTATAGTCTTATTTTTTATGAATGCAGAACATTATCCCTCAATATTTCGTCCATCAAGATCTGACCAAATTTGCGAATGACGAGATATATCGTCATGAAGATATTACCGATTTTTTTATGATGACGAGATCAAGTTATGGTCAATTTTTATGTCGATATATATCTCGATGTATCGACCATCAAGATCTGGTCTGTTTCGCTAATGACCAGATATCGCGTCGAGACAACCACCAAGAGGGTTGAATAATCCCGTTCGGTGTTTGCCATGCGAATGTCCCGTTTTTGTCTCTATGCAAAATGGTCAGCCTTTTAAAGACGAGTGTTTAAACGAAAACTATTATCGATAAATTCAATTTGAATGCTTCTTATCAAAACAAAACCTTTTTATAATTTTGTGTTAGTTGAATTGCAGAGAAACTTTTTCTTTGCGTGATGGTTAGATTTCTCATGGAGAAATACACTGAACAGTGAGAATTGCACAGCGGTAGCGGCGGATAACCACTAGGTGCATACTGTGTTATTATTTTACAGAACGGTCACAATTGCGTATTATTTTCATCATATTCACAATTTTTCAGATTCAGTTATCAAAATGCCATGATTAAAATTAAAATAGTGGATTAAATTTGTTTCATTTTTTTCTATACCAGGTTGAAAATAATCAAATTCAAATAATGAGAGTGAAAACTTTATAACATTAATTTTACTTAGTGGGAAAATTTTTAAAAATCAGTGATTATTTTTGACACTGGAATGTTTACACTTAGTGCAGATAACAATAAATTTGTATACAATTTTTAACTGCGACAGTATCGAAACAAGACTCCAGGATACTTGGTTTGCTTCTACTTTAGGTGTACGATTACATTAGAAGATTGTTTTTTAATTCTGACTTTAAAAATCCAATTTTTTTATAATAGGTCATTGGTTTGTGCTTAAACTCATTTCAGTGATTAAAATTCAGATTAACCTAATCTTAAATTATCTAATTTAGATATAATTAGCTAATTGGCATGCTTTTTAAAAGTGATATCTCAAATTATACTTTGTTCATGAAGGCAATTCCTGTTGGAAATTATTCCTAATATTATTCTCCATGTTTTGACCCTCCGTTGAGTTGCTAGAGAGAATAGGTTTTTTGATCATTTTTTCATCAGGGAAGTCTAAAATATCAATATTGTTTCAAGAATTTCAACATTTAAAAATCAACAAAAAATTCACTTCTTTAATAAATTCAATTCTTTGACTAAAGGTCAAAACATCTATTGTATCAGAGATTATGACACAAAAATAATTATAATAGATCATTTCACTGTTGAGTTATCACTGTTTGAACGAAGCATCATATTGCAAAAACAGTTCCTCAGAAATTGAGTTTAAAGTTTTGAAAACGTTTGCAAATAATGGTGACAGTACCTAACGAAAACCCTTATAACTAGAAAACTATTTCGAATATTTACAAGATCTTGGTATCGTTTGAAAGCTAAGGAATTGGACAATATTTTGAAATAATAAAAAAAAGTATCGATATTCTTGTCGATTGCGATTTCTAGTGTATGAATAGGGGAAGGTGTTGTACCTTGAACCTTTTTTGACATTTAATTTTTTACTTGCGTATTATTGATTTTTAAATATTAAGAATGGAGTTTTATCAAACTTTAGGTATTTATGTACTATATATATTTTTTGGGAAAGCGTAGAATACTTCTTTATGTGATTTTTTATAAGGAAAAATTGTTTACATTAGGACCAAGGTACATCATCCGTTTTGTACCTCGGTCCTACATATGTTATACCTTGGACCACAATTTTACATCGCGCTAAAATTCAAATAAAAATGTGAGTAACTTGATATTTATATTTATTAAACATAAATAGGTTAACAAAAGTACAATGTAAATACAATAGTTTATAGGACTAACTTGGCCTACTGCAGTCTTATGGGTCAGTCTTATAGTTCAATCTAAAATATAACATTTTAAACGTCGCACTTCCACAGTATGCCTAAAATTAAATCAGAATTTAAAACTTGAATATAACTCACCCAACCTTAAATTGTGAAAGGTTAACACCAAATGTTAATTTTTCTAGCTGGTGAGCTGAACCACCACTAACAGTTGGATTGGGAAGCTGAAAACTCACATCTTTGTCCACTTTGTAAACTGTATTATCTACTTTGGTAAACTTTTGGGGGTTCTGATTTTTTTTCAGGTACTGAACATCAAAGGAATTTTCATTAACTGTAACTAATTCTGCTACAAAATATTTTAGTTTTCTTGGATGATATTTTTACTAAAATGAAAGCACCAACATTCATACTTTTATAATCTGGATCTTCTAAATCAGTGAAATCCTCTTCTGAGTTTCCTGACTGTTCACACGAGTCGTCTAATTCAATTTCTTCAATATCTGAATCAGAACTGTAAACTAATTTCTTTTTAACAGCTTTTTTCAACTTATTTGTCTCGGCTTTTTTCAGCTTTTTAAATTCTTTTAGTGCCTTTTCTTCTATTTGTTTTTTTTTTATTGGTGTATCAGTCAAAACACAGGATTTTCCTTTCGGCCTACCCCTCCATGTGTTCTTTCGTGGCTGAGCTTTAGGATAAGGCCTTATTTGTTCTGGTGATACTATCTTCAAAGATGGGGTCCGAGCATTAGTAAAATCCGAGGTTGAAGGACCACAATTCAGCCCAGAGTCCTGTGTTACTTGTCTGTCTGAATACTTTCTTGGTCTTCGCTATCAGTTTTATCATTTTGAGTTTGGGAGTCACTCAAAGGCTGCATTGGCCGATCTGTTACATTGGCAGGAAGATACTCATGATCTTTAAATATATTAATGTTTAAAGGTTCTATTCCAGATGCTTCAAAGCCATGAAAAATGTTTGTTAGAGTGAAAGCTAAAGGGAAAGCTTTTCCCACTAGCTGAGCAACATCATAGATTGTCGCTGGTATTCCAACGTTATGTGACCTCATCATCCATTCTTGCATTGCTGTATTGTAATAAGCTTTGAAGGGGCCAAAAACACCGCGTCTAGTGGCTGCATTTTGTAGCTTGTATGTGGAACAAACGAAACCAATGTAATACCATTATCTGGATTGGCCATCCATCTGAATTGATTTAACTGATGTAACTTTCGTGATTATCAAGGAGAATTGTTAGGTTTTCCTTGCTTGATCGACTATGCTTGACAAAATGTTTGATATAAAAAACATTGATTGATTGACGTTTGATAACTCATAAAAGAGATCCTCACTAGACCACCCAGTCGGATTGACACCTCCAATACTCCCTACTGGCACACCTTTCAGTATGTAATCTTTAAAATTTACACGTGGAAAAACTAACGTAGGAGGTATGAATCCACCACCTGCATTGATTGCAGAAATCATAGTTATGTTGGTTCCGCGCTCAGTATTTGTCATTGATCCAACTTGTTTTAGGCCTTTTGATGTCAGGACCTTAGGCGGGACGTGCACAGTTGATATGCCCATCTCATCACAATTCCATGTTATAGGCTGAAATTCCAGGCTATTTTTGTAGGACCTTTTTATAGTTCTCAAAAAACAAAGATACATTTGCCTTATTAAAGGCTGTTGATTGAGCCAGGCTTGTTGCTTCTGGTCGCCTTAAAGTCAGCTCCTTAGCATATTTTTTACGGAATGTACGTAACCAGTACTTGCCTGCTTATTTATTATCATCCAAGGACTTGTCATATGGTTGGTTATTTTCTTTAGCAAACTGGTAGGCTAAAATTCGGACATCTCTTAACGTTAAGCCATAATGAAGATGAGCAGCTTTTTTAATATACTCAACTAAAACGATCTTCTCTTCATCTGAAAAAACTTTTCTATAACATCATTGTTATTATAACAAAACCTTTCCGATCCTGATTCCTTATGTGATTTAACGCGTCTCAACAAGGTCGTCTTTGAAATGATCATTTGTTTAGCAGCTCCATAGCCATTTTTTTATCTATAATTAATTCTACTGCCTTCTCAATATCTTCTTTTACAATAGATTTTCTTTTCATTCCAATTTTACTTCGTGGCATTTTCCTGCCTTTTCCTGGAAATAAACAATGAATATCAACTAACAGCAATTAAGTTATCTGTTCCAGTATAGGTCTAACCTAACTACCTTAAATTTAGAGGATATTAAAAAATTTTATATAACTTAATAGAAATATCATTTAATAATTGGATTTAATGAAAACTTATTTGGTTATATTAATTTTATCAGAGGTGTTGTACTTTGAACTGGTCCAAGGTACAACACACTTTGACTAGGATCAAGGTACAACACTTAGTCATTTCAAAAACAGGCAATCAGCCATTTTGAGGTTAGTCTAAATCTTGTTTTAAACTCATGACTTTGTAGCTAAGAGAATGTTTTAAAAGACTATATTATCATTAAATCATGAAAACAAAATGTAGTGGTTAGAGAAGAAAAAGTAGTAAAAGAGCAAAATACATTCAATAGGTGAAAAATAGTTTTATTTTTCCCCAGTAAAACTCTGCAACTCTCATCAACTAGAACTTGGTGGAGGTCTCTATAGGTAAATAGACAAACAACAATGACTGGTTTTAAACTAACCCAACAGATAGAGCCACAATCACTTTAGGCCCAAGGTACAACACCTTCCCCTACACCTTAACAGATTTGTATAATAGTTTTCTTTACACTTTATAATTAATTTATATTTATAATTATCGTAATAAAAATATTTATTAATTAAAATTTTGGCAATTGAATTTATATTTTGCAATAAAAACATAGAAATGTATTCGAGTCAGTCAAATCTGAGAACAATTATAGAAAGGGGCCTCAAAACAATATGATTCGCTACTGCTGTCCGTTGAAATGGTACTGCAAAAAACGAAGTTATTAAGATCTTAAAAAATGCGTCAAACAGAAAAATTATCATTGTAATAATATTCTGTTCATGTTATTTTACCGTTAGTTATTACATTGGTTTTATATTTTTGAACGTTAACCCCAAATAGTGCCTCTAAAAATTTGAACCCCTGCCTTTGCAAGGCACTTAATTGGAAATGTTATCTTATAGTATGAAATCTATTTTTAAAGAACTCTCACAATACAACAGAAATAGTAAAAAACATCGTTTTAATGCAAATTCGTTTTGCGAGTTTTATGATGGGCTCTAATGTTTAATAATTCTTGTCTATTTCAAAAACTTCTTCCATACAGGAACATAAATAAAAGTCTTATTCTACAGAGGTGTCAAAGTAATGGGAGTTAAGTCATTTTTTTTCTATTTGAAATAGTGAAAGAACATTTTGAAAGTTGATTTTCTAACATGATGGGGAAATGACCAGTGCGCCATCTAGTGATTGTATATTAAACTAAAATTCGTGTGATGCAAATTATGGAAGCACGTTTAAACGCTTAACGACTCCTAATTGTATCAATTGCATTATCTATCATTTATCTTATTTATCATCCTGTTATTCAAGTGCTTAAAGTCTCTTTCTTTAACTTCTCTCTTTGAAAACAATATTTAATTAATTATAAAATTTGATATTAATTATAATGTGGAGGTACGCTGATTTCAGTTAAGTACTCCGTTATTAATACGTCCGTTCCGTTTAACGTATAACAATTAAAGGTATTGGAGCAAGAGAGGTCTGAGGTATAATAGTTTGAAAGTTTCATCAAATCTTCAAATCCCACTGAATAACGTGAAGTATGTTTACTAATTTATTATTTTTTCATGTTCTAAGTGGCAATATGTCACAACTTTTTTAATATTCTGTCATATACTTCCTAATTAGGTATTTTTACAAGCATTCCACGAAAATTTAGTGGTTTGTTACTATCTTGACCCTAAATTCTACCAAACCGGTTTTAGTCAAATGTGTATTTATGTATTTTTCCATGTGTTTTGATAATTGCTATTTGAAACCATTAACACTAGATGATTTCAAGATTGTACAAAATGTAACTACCTTTTGAAGTATTTAAAGCATATTCTATTTATAATAAAACTATCTCATGAATGTTATTTCTCAACTTAGACTGGTAGTCAGTCAACAAGGCAGGGTTTCTATTAATTCTCAAAATGAATCATGTTTTTACAATCACACACTCATAATTTTAGAATATATAAAAATACATAAAAACGAACTTAAATAGCTAAGCCACACTTAAATATGTATTATTTGGTCCATGCCATCTCAACTTGTTTTCTCAGGATCAGGAGTCCTTTTGTAGAAACTACAGTAGATAGGTAGAATGAATTTTAAAATTTTAGATAGATAGGTATTTCAATTAACGTCACACTGGAGCAACACAACGGGCTATTGGTGACGGTCGGGGGGTCAATCCCGAAGGGAAAGATCTGGTACCCCACTCTCCAAACTTCCACACCACGCAAACGTGAGGGCATTGGAAGCCACGACAGATTTAACGTGCACCAGCCCTCTTTGTACATGACGGTCTTTAGTTGGATTCGAACTCGCAACCCTCCGGTTGCTAATCCGCTGCTCTCTCGGTGGTCATAAAAATTTTAGGACATTGAATTTTATTTTTATTTTATCGTTCATTGTTTTTGTCTTAAGCTCATAAAACTTGTATTTCTTTTTTAGTGTGTTCCATATTCCTCAAATTCCATATTCATGCGAGATTTGTTTCATGAGAACCAAGGTCATATAATCACAATCTTGGATGATCTTTTTCCATCCAGTAGGATCAAAAAATAAGTGGATGGCATTGGTTTTTGAGTTAGGGCAAAATAATGCCAATAAACAAAAATTTGTCTTTATCACTGAAAATTATTAAAACAAGGTAACACAAAAACTAAGCAGTCTTGATTGACGTAAGAATTCTGTAAATGAGAATGAATGTTTTCATAAATGCGTATTATAAATAAAATAACCAAATATAACATAGGAAGGTAATTGAATTAACTTCGCACTGGGGGGGGGGGGGCAGCAACACAATGGGCTATTTAACCAAGATTAGAAACTGATATTCTTTGGATAAATTTATTCATCCTCACTTTCAATGATTGAAGGGCCGCGGTAGCCCGGTTGGAAGAGTAACGGACTATCAACCGGAGGGTTGCAAGTTCGAATCCAGGCAAATACCATCGTGTACAAAGGGGCCTGATGCACTTTAAATCTGTCGTGGCCTCAAATGTCCTCACGTTGGCGTGGTGTGGAAGTTTGGATAGTGGGGTGCCTGCTCAGGTGTTGCCTCGTCATCTGACCATGATTCAAAATTAAGTGGTATTGTCCTCGGACCTTTCCCTATGGGATTGATCCCGAACTATCACCAATAGTCCGTTGTGTTGCTCCAGTGTGACGTTAATTAAATACCTACCTACCTTCAATGATTGAAACACCAGTATAAAAACGATGTCTTTGTACATAAATGTCTCTGCACACAAGAATATGTAGATGTATATTTTTGAGATTAACAGAGTAGGAGAGGGATTTTCTCAGAGCAAACAAACTAGACGGAAAGCGAAGATTTTACTTCCATTACCCAAATGCTCTCGCATGATATATGTATACAAGGTTACCGTAAAATGTAATTTATCTTCATTTTGGCGTTTAATCTAATTGGCATTGACTAATCAACTATCATACATCAATTCTGAATTTGTTATTTAGAATTTTTAATGGCGAAGTACTGAAATCATTCAAAAAATAAACCACGCGACGTCACTTGCGGAATATGTACAGGCGCTCCACTGCAACAGAACCCTATCGCCGCTTACATTTAGTTTGACATAAAAAAGCCTCTCGTCTTCAACATTTAAATAAATCCTTTGCTAGCTTATCCATTCTTGAAACTTCGAATATTCCAGCTATAAAAATTAATGAAATCATTAGAGTTAAGATTTTTTCATTCATTTTCATTGTACGATTGATTAGATTTTTTTTGATAAACTAATAAAAACTCTGTTACAAAGAAACATAAACGAGTTTTAGAAGGATATGAATTTTGAAATAGATAAACCTGAACCATGCATTGGAAAAATGCATACTTTCTCAGTCATAAGAGGAATTTTTCAATTATTCTTTACATTTGTTAAAAAGCATACTAAGAAAATCCTTGAGAAATCATTTTTAAACATTTTATTTAATGAATATTACAAACATTTTCTTATCAAATTACAAGTAATATTCATTTGATTTAATAAAAGTACAAATATTTTTATATATTCCATGTCATGAAACATAAATAAACATTTAAAAACCTAATAATCGTTATAATTTACAAAACTTAACCAATGTGGACTCATATACAATATACACTTTCCACAACAACAGTTGGAAATTTATTGCTGGCAACAGAGAATGGGAATTTTTCCATTCCATGACAAGCAGCTCCTGAAAGACATTAAATAAACAAATCTTGTGAATTTTTACAAGCATTAAATCTACTACAAAATATTCTTAATCTAATCTAGATTAACATCATTGAACCTGTTAATACACTACTATTGGTATAGTTTAAATGCGAGATATAATTTCATCAAAACTTGTAATGAATGTAATGCCTGACATTTTAAATACTAAAAGTTTAGATTTATTTTTAATGAGAAATATACAAGAACAAATTTTATGTTTTGCTTTTATAATGACTGTTTAATTTTATGACTATAGATGTAACAGAATGTGCTTTAAAGAACACATTAATTTTTCATGCAAAACATTACATATAGGTACATTCTGCCATCTGAGACCCCATGCCTATCCTTGTGAGGATTCACCAGTTTAGTAGTCTTCCTTAGTTGGTTGGGTTTTATGGCACAGGGATCATATTTGACCATGCTGTGCCAAACACGACAGACAACATCAAGTTATGGATATACACATACAAGGAAAGTTTTACCAACACAGAAGAGAGATACACCCAAGGAGGAATCAAACCTGCGCTGACTCACAAGTCTTCTTTGGGAGTTGATTGGTTTCTTACATGCCCAGAATCACTGGCTGGCTTTTCTTTCTTGACATCTGATGGTTATTTGAGAACTATGTTTATGATGTTGATATAAAGTCTAGGACATGGAAGGTCAGGATATCGACAATTTTGCATATAATCTCCCTGCACTTCCTATGTTTTAGTGCTAGGTTCAGCCATCCTGGAATAGGTCTTGGTAGTGAGCAGCTGAGGTAGAGTGAGCTTGTGAAGGGACATGCTAAGGCATAGTGCATTGGTGTTCCCTCTAATCCACAGAAGCATTGGTTGGTCTGAGATAATCCAAATCTGGAGATAGCTGAGGAATGGGCCATGGCTCATTACAAACTGTATTGTTTCTACCTTTGATTCAGATATGGCATTTAGGAAGGGGGGGGGTCATGTAGAGTGGCCTATATCATCTGTGTTCCTCTCAGCCAGTTGGAGAAGGTGGTTTCTAGCGAGTCTCTTTAAGTGTGAGGGTTATTTAGTTGTTCTCTGGGGCATCTTTGTTTGCCGACACTTGGCAAGGCTGTCCTCTTTTTTGTTCCCCTCATGTTCAACTTGAGATGTAATACATCGAAGTTCTACTGCTGGCTTCTTGTGGTGCAAGTCCTGGATTTCTTTGTTGAGATAATTTCTGGACATTGGATTTTAGAGAGCTTTGAAGACTGCTTGACAATTTAAAAAGATTGTTGTTTTGGGGGCCAATCTAACCTTCTCTGGTTGCAACCAATAACCAGATTTTTGTTAGAATTCCTTCTTTGTATAAGCAATAAGTTGACCCCACACCCGAGTCCATCTTGGAACCATCAGTGTAGATGGAGTGTAAGGGCATCTATGGAAATTTTTACTGCTTTGCTTTGTACAGAAAGGTAAGAGTTCTTGTCTTTCCAAAATCTTGTGAATTAAATGTTGTAGAGTTCATTTGAATTGGTTTATGAAGACAAAGTCCTGTTATTTTTGCTTCATATGATAGGAGGATATGCAAGAGTGGTACTCCAATAGCGATGCAGAGAGCTGATGATGAGGTAATTTAATGAGCTGTAGAGATATAAAGCAGGAAGACATGGATGTATTTGAGTTTTCTTATGACAAGTGAGATTTCTTACCTATATTGAAGGCTATTGATCTCTCAGCTACTGTTTTATATAGTATTTTTTTGTGTGTGGTTGAAGCCCTAGTTACGGCAAGTGATTCTTCGGAAACTCTGAAGGCTAATTAAAGCTTTTCCTTCTATGGTATTCAAAGGGGTGTTCCAGTTGAGTTTTGGATCCAATATTTTATCCAGGTATTTTCTGCAGACAAAGTGCTACTATTTTTGCTTCATGTGGCATGAGGAGGTGAACAGGTGGGATTCCAATAGTGATACAGAGAGCTGATGATGGGGTAGTTGAATAAGCCAGATTCTTTGGAAATCGTGTTGGCAAACTGTTTCTTTTGCTGAGATGGTAAATAAGATGGGTGTTCCAGATGAGTGGGATCCAATGTCATTCCAAAGTATTTTAGTTGATACACATATCTAACAGACCTCATACCTAGGGTTTGGATATTAGTTTCTTGGGCTTATTGAAAAGTAGAGCTTTGTAATTTTGATGTGATTTTTCCAGGGCCATTTCCTCACACCATGATAAAACTTAGTCAAGGGTGATCTTGGAGTGTTTTTAGGATCTCCCTGGTTTTTCCGATTACCACTTGGATCATGTTGTCAGGGAAGGCTTGTACTCCAAGAGGAAGGGGTTTACTGAAGGTGGTTTACCACCTTCAGTAACCCCTACCCTAATACTATATAAAACCCCTTCACCTTGGTACTCCAAGGTGAAGGGGTTTACTGTGGGCCACCAAATTCAAAAGGATGGGTTCACTACAGCATTCTTGTGGGCAACCTCTGATTTGGTTGCCCTGCGCTATGTTATGCTGACAGTCCTCTCTGAGAAGAATACAGGATAAAAGTTTGAAGAGCTGCTATTGGCAATTTATTTATTTTATTGGGCAACTTATTGCTTTTAGGCATTTCAGGATAGTGAATTATCGATTTCTGTATGGAAAACTAAAATTTAGATTGCTCTGGATAAACTGGAACTAAAAGCTTTTACTTGACATTTGTAACATTAAAAGTTTATAGTTATAGTATAAATCTTTTGTAGGTATGTAGGTTTTCCTTTTCTTTCGGAATCAACTTACCATACTCTCCAGTAATAGTAGCTGCCACAATAGCACCACTAAATGTTGGGTACTTTGAAACAATTCTCTTTATAGAAACTCGAGCAGCATCTGTGGGACTCATTCCATGTCGCATATTTTCCACAGTATTGTAACTGAAAAAGGTAAAAATTACAAAAGTTCATAAAATAAAGCTTATTACAGGGTCACAGCACTTGTGAAATAGTACAATTAGTAGCATAATTTTTTTTAAATAGTAGCAAAAGGTCTCCTTTTAAACCCTATTTTAGAAGCAATTTTAGTTGCAGATACAGAATGAATTGGCAAAAGCACAAAATGTGCTAATTAGGTAATAAACAGACATTAAAAATCTCGCCAAGAAATTTAAATTTTAAAATTAAAAACTATATTTTCTTAATAAGGTTTTACAAGACAACTTAGTAATTACAGATTCCAATTTTTCCTTTCATGGTTGTCACAGCTTGACGCCAAAACTGAAACTGGGGTCCCTTGGAAAATAATCTCCTAAAGTTAAATACCTTTTTCTGTCTGCTATTAGTTTATAAGGGACAAAATTTTCATTGACCTTTGGTCAATTTTCAAAACAAGTTGCTAAATTTTTTAAAATAGTTTTTGAGATGATTATGCTTAAAGATACCCCTAGTCACACCTGTTGAAAAATAGCAAAAACCCTATGGCACAGCCCTGCTATTACATATACCTAATCAAAATCCACCTAATAATAGAATTTGACAAACAATGATGCACTTGACTATTCCAACGGTGAAACCCAAATAACCAAACGTTCAATGGAAAAGAACATCCTTTCCCAGGCTAAAGTAAAGGAAAAATTTTGATATAAGAGTCCTGCACTAAAATGTGTACAAAATTTCAAAGTAGGAATTTTATCTCCTGAATTCTTAAGATTTTAGAAGGATTATTAATTCTGGAATTTTACAGCAATAATTCTAAACCAGATATTTCATTTATTTATTTACGATACATTTGGACAAGGACCTAAAAGGTCATACTGCACCAGTACAACAGATTGATAAAGATACATATCGAAATTTCAATGAACAAATTAAAGTCAAAATCTAAACATAAGTTTTCCAGGCTTAAGAGGCTAAAGCAACAGATCACTGGGGTACTTCAAGGTGTGATGCCCCTGTTTACTTACAGAAAGTAAACCATCTGAGGGGAGAAAGGAAGAGTACACTGATTAATTTGGAATGTGATTGCAGTAGAATGCTGATAATATTGAAATTAGTAATAGAATGCTGATAAAGAGGTTGATAATGGAATACTGATAACATTGAAAGTGATAATAGAATAGCAAGGAGGGTTCCCTGTGGGGTACCAATTACCCACAAGATATGAATTTTCAATCTTTTCATTCAACATAGTGAAATGCTGACACATAGTCAACTTGTATACCACCTTCCCATTAAGCAGTATTTCTGTTAGCATATCAATTATGTAGTTGAACCTGCTTATTGTGATCCCTGATTTAGCAAGTTGGTTGGTTGGTTTGAGGTTTTATGATGCAAGGGCCATACTTGGCCATGTTGCGCCAGACACAAGACATACAATATCAAGTAATAGACATACACACATGAAAGTTTTTACTGACACAGAAGAGAGAAATACACCCAGGGAGGAATAAACCCGACAGGAATTGAACCTGCGCCGCCTACAACTTGAAGGTTGCTATCACAGTGGACATACCCACTGAGCCACAACTGGCCCCTGATTTAGCAGGAACTTTATTTAGTGAGGAAATAAGATTGGTTGGCTCTTTTTAGGTTTTATGGCATAAGGTCCATATTTCTAAGCTGCATCAAACACATGACAACTAAAAATGTCGTTAAAGGGGATTGGGAAATAGAGTAGTGGAGGAAATTAAAAATAAATTATTAGCTCAACATTAAAAGTGCTGAACAGTACTGTATAGTATGAGCAAAACTCAAATTAAATAATACAGTAAAACCTGGATAACTTGTCACTCTGGAAATCGTCAAGTTTCTTCAGTTCCTTCTAGCTCTCATAATTAAAGTAGCAATATTATACCCTCGTTTACTCACTGCGAATTCAATGCTATTCCGGATAACTCATCACTATGGATAGGTCTTTAAACATTCAGTGTTTGTGTCTGATGGTGAGCAATGATGCTGAAAATGAAGACTGACACTGATTATTGAATTTATATGAAATCGTGAATGAAAGTACATCTACTATTCCTGACATTTTTGTTTACTTAGATATCTATAACTTTAAAGTATGTTCACAAGTGACCATACCATAAAAGATTTAAGTACGGAAGTTTTAAAAAGTGTGAAAATGCGAATGATGAAGATGAGGAAATTCTTTCACCACTTAATGAAACACAAGTTCTCGAAACCTTCAAAACAATTCAACATTACCATATATCAAGCTAAAGTGTACTACAGATGATGAATTCAAAACACTAAATGTTTTAGATAAGACAATTAATTGTATTTATAGGTGTTTGTTTCAGTCAAAATTAGACATGTATTGCATTATATGCATTATTAGTAGAATTAAAGCTTAAATAATGTTTAAATAAACTTAAAGAGGTAAAAGTTAACTTTTTTAGCATTTACACAATTTTTTAATACTTCTATAAATTTATATTATTGTTATGAATACTGTGATAAATTTAAAATTTACATGATCGCTACAGTAACACATATTGAGTACATTCTGTATTTACTCCACTAAAGTGGTTACTCTGATTAAGTCATCGAATTTTTTGGTCCATGAGGGACAACTTATCAAGATTTTACTTTATTCCAACTGTTGCTTTTAAGTTTTAAATGGTAAAACACTCCTTAGTTTTACATTTAAAATATTTTAAATATGAAACATTAAATGTGTCAACTCTTTTAACTATCCAATCAATCAAATAGAAAACAATACCTGGGTACAAAACGCATCATAACATCTCCATCCCCAGTAGCAGCTGCTCCTCCGACATCCTGGTCTACATAAGCTCCGGAACCAGGTATTGGAGAATCTCCAACTCTCCTAAGAGAATGGCCAAAACCAAAATAAGCTTATTAACTAGCCATTTTATATTTATCATAAAATACAAAAATACTTATTTTTATGAAGAGACATTTACCATAATTTTTTTTAATGATACCAGACAAAATTTTGTTTGCTTTGAGTGGCATAGTTCCAAGCATGAAAGTTTGTCGTGAGGCTCTGGCAATGGATCCATTGCTTAAATTATTATTTTCTTTCAGTTGTGCTGCATGTGCTGGCTGTGAATTAAAATATCTTTGAATGTAGCGATCAAAGATTGAGATTATAATAAATATTAAGCCTTTTAATTTTGAGGAAAGATACTATGCTGGTAGACTAGTCAGCGTATTATGTTTATTTTATTTTTGATGAATTTTTATTAAAGTTACTTTTTGGCTACGACAATTAACATAATATATGGCTACAAGAATTAACATCCTTAGCCATATATTGATGACCTGGACGTGATCTGAACATGCAACCTTCTGGCATATAGTTTACATAGTTACATCTGATCCAACACCCACTTAGTCATAGTTTCAAATAATCACTTAGAATCAAAGTTACCAGAACACAATATTAAAATTTATGCACCAATGTCTTGAGAAATTAAGTGAGGAAACGTTCATTTGAAATCAGACACGAAACTAGTTAGGAAAACTCATTTTTTAACTTGTATATAGGTTCTCACTTCATTGGTATAAAGACCTTAGAGAAATATGATATGATATATAAGAGAACTCTTTAGAGAATACTAAGCAATCACAAAACTAGAAATTGATCTTGGGATAATTATCCATTTCAAATTTCTGAAACAGATATGACCCAATAGTATTTATGGATTAAATAAAAACTAATTCCTCTCAATTCCTTCACAATTAGATCTCATAAGCCATAAGCATTTTCAAACAGATATTTCTGAGTTTGCTGTCTTCCTCAAAGAGCTTTCATTTATGCAATCTAATAACTGAATCATATGGGAAGAAATTAAAAAATAAAAGACCAAGACACATTAACATACAAGAATCTACTTTTACTTTATCAATAAGACTAGCAGTCTACCAATTACTATATTTTCAGTCAGCTGATGACTATATTTTTAGATATAATCTTAATCTAAATTGCACTATTACATACAAAGGTAAGGGTGTGAAAATAATAAGCAAGATTTATTTATTTTTAAATTACTAAACCTTCAGTACTAATTACGTACTAAGACTAATATTTTCATGAGCTATTGTACAACACTGTAAATTACAGTTTATGGATCATCCAATTTTTCTTTCAGAATATTGTGAGAATTGGCAAAAATTTGTGATAAAAAATTTGTTATTACTACTTTGATTGCAGTAGTTCAATTAGTTCATTCCTTATTAAATAATTTATAATAAACCACACAGTAATATTCATATTTACTGTGGTAAACTTTAAGTCCCTCAGCTGTCCATGATTGATAGTCCACCCACTTATGATGATTTGTTTGCTGTGAAGTTCAATAATCAGTAATTTGATAACTCTAATGCTCATAAGGACCAGGGAGGATACAAGTACAAAGGAAGTATTTATTTAAACAATCTTCAATTTTTGAAATATAGTATTTCATGATTAAAGTTCGAAGCTTGTTTAACACTGGAGCAACATGGATGCAGAACAGACTTGAATCTAACATGCAGGCCAATCATCAACAGAAAGAACAGTTATTTCCCTTGTCAATCACTGCTTTATTCATCACTGATTGGCAGGCACATCAGATCTGGGTCCACTACATATTTGCATTGCTCCAGTGTATAAAGCTTAAGGGTGGAGAAAGCATCTTTTCAGTTGAAGGTACTTTGCAGTAAGAGTTAAGCATATAAAATTACATTTATTTCAATAATTATAAAAGTAACAAGGGTATTAATGTAATAACTGCGGCAAGGGAAAACTTCTCTGAAGTTTACCCTTGCCACAGTTGAATTAACATTGCAATGGAGGAACACAATAGGCTACTAGTGAAGGTCCGGGATCAAAACCTGAAAGGAAAAATCTGAGGACAATACCCCGTAAATGTGAAGCATGGTCAGATGAGGTCAACACCTGAGCTGACACCCTATTCTCCAAGCTTCCACACCATGCCAATGTGAGGACATTTGAGGCCATGACAGATTTAACATGCACCAGCCCCCACCTACATGACCTCGAGGAAAGTGATCTGATTGGTTATGGAAGATAAAATAATGGTGTTGACAGTTCATTAGTTTAGTTAGGGCATTACACATCTATATATATAAAACAGAGTTGGCGTCTGTGTTCTCTATACAAATCTACACTGTTTGACCAATCCACACCAAATTTGGTACACTTATACTTTGGAACCCTGCAGGTAATGTAGGCTACATATTAACCCCCGTTCTCTTTAACCTAAGTGTTCAGAGGGGCTAAAACCAATTGGGTATTGCCATAAGAATAACATTGAGCATAAAACGATTGCTGTAAACAGCTCAGTTTGTTTTATTGTATTGATCGAAAATCAAATTTTCCAAAAAAAATTGTTTTACCAGTATTGCTCGAAAAACAATTTTTTGCAAAATATTATATTTAAACAATTTGAAATTCTAATTATGTTTGAATTGATTTTTTATTTCTTTCCATAATATAAATATATGAATACTTGATTGATGAAAAATGGATATTTAAAACACTTAATTTTACACAACTTAATTTTTGTAATGGACACAAAAGGCTCAAACCAAAACTCAGGGATCATAAAAGCGTAATTTTGCAATTCGGTATATGGCAATGCCAGAATTAATGTTTTATTTTATAAATTAGATTTAGAATCAGTTAAGACAGCAAAATGTTGTGGTTATATTTGAGCATTTCTAAGTTTGGTAAATTTGGGTTCTTTTTGTAGATAATTCATTATTGTCTATTAATATTTTTTAAATGTCTTTTTTCCAATATTTCTCTATTTCAGAATATACTCAAGAAGTTGAAATTTGACACGCTCGCTCGTATCTTTTGTTTTTCAGAAAATTCAGCATTTTTTCAATGATTGAGATTTCATTTCTGTTTGCATTTATGCATTCCAGTATTTTACATATTAGAGATATATTATTTAGGAGTTAAATTTTAATGAATTATTTTTATTTTCTGCAAAATATCACTAAACATGGGTAATTTCTTGGTGGTATATGTATATTTCAACCAACTTTCCTTAAGTCTGGTTGAATACATAATGGTATGTAGAATTGTTTCATAAAAATAAAATATGCAAAACAAAACCTTTTTAAGTAAGGTGTGTAACTTCTTATTTTAAAATGACCAGTTAAAATCAAATAAAATTTTAAAATAAGATTGGTTATGTTAAATTAAAATGGGTAGCCATATGTTGTAGTTCCAAGATATTTCTAATTTGACTACTGAGTAGAAGTGCGATGAATATGAAATGGATTACATGGATGGATATATCATGTATCATATTTGCATCCAAAGTAATTTGCAGAAGCTATGAAAAAGTTAAAATGATGTTAAAAGTTATTTTCTGTACAACTTAAAAAACCTTGTTAGTATTTTTCTATGAAAGAAAAATGATTAGTCTAATCACTTTTTAATCAACGTTTAACCAATTCAACCTGAGCAATGCCAGGTAATTCTGCTAGTATATTTATAACTTACACAACATTTAAATACCAATTTCACTATAATTGATTATATATAACAAAATTCTACAGAAATACATCATTCTTTGAAAGATACATTTTCATCAGTTCATGTAGAACGTACCCAGGAATTTTAAACTTTGCTCCATTAGAGGATGTACCACCAGCAATTCTGGACATTGAATCAATAACAATCATCCCAATAGTATCATGATTGTGAATCCCAAATATACTGCTGTTGTTTTCTGTTGATTTATTGGGTGAAGAAACTTTGTAAGGGCCACAGGATGTCTTGGGATCAGGAGTCACGTTCTGAAAAGTTATAAAAATGTTATCAGAATATATAATATTAATGATACAATGGATTATCTCCAGAACATATATTCTTCCACTGTACATCCAACAAAAAGAAAAAGTTAAGTTGTTATTAAAGTTACAAATTTGTTAACATGAGGTATAATGCAAAGAAACTATGGAAGTGAAACCCCCACTTAAAGAAAACTCTTAATTCCATTTCAGATCTACTTATATATTTTACAGAACAAATGTCTCCTTATCTTATTCCAAAATATTTTCAAACAAACATGCTGATACCCCTATGAATTTAATCTGAAGGCATCGAAACTCATTAAAAAAAATTTTGTTGATGCACTTATATCTCTTAACAGTAGATTGCGAGGCGATGTTCAACTCATTTTTAACATAATTAGAGAAGAAATGTGCAGAGAACTTAAGATGTGTGCAACACACAAAAGCTGTGAATTCTGCAAATATGTGTGTGCGAGGTCACACATATGTGCTCACTAATACACAATTTTACTGTAAAAACCATAAAAGTAAATATTTCAATATGTTCTCTAATATGTGTGAGGCCTTGCTTTAGGCCTGGAGACGTTTTATTCAAACTGGATAAATTATCTTCTAAAAAAGAGATTCAAATATCTGGATGCCTTGAAGGTCAATCTTCCATTGGTTTCAAGAAGCACCTGCATTACAGGGCAATTTCATTATTATATTGGCAGCTGATGGATTAAATGTTTGATAACTACCACAATAGAGATGGGATGAAATTCAAACTCTGATACACTATCTTCAAGTCTTAAAGAGGAAATAAATAAGATGCTTGGCTTAAAAGGAAACTAGTAATGCAAGCAATATTTATGATAAAATAGAAAGTGCATACGATATTTATACAGAAATTTATTAATAAGTTTAACAAATTATTAGAAAGTTAAAAGTAATAAATTATGGATAATAAAAATTAATAAGTATGAAATTTTCTATATTTGGCAACACCAGTAATATGTTTAATATGTGAGTTTCATTTATAATTATTAATAGAGATGTAGTTTTGAGCTGTGAGTTTAATTTAGTTATTAAGTTCTATATTTCTAAGGTTTTGGTGATATTTTCTTGGTTTTGGTTCCATATTACTGAGGTTATGGCGCAAGGGCCATATTTGGCCATGCTGCACCAGACACAAGATATACAATATCAAGTAATAGAAACACACAATGAAAGTTTTACTGACACAGAAGAGAGAAATACACCCAGGGAGGAATGCACCATAAATGTATCTAGGAGATAAATGTATTTTTGAGTTGTAAGATTTATTAATTGACTTACTATTATGAGTATTTTGAATTATAAATATTCATGAATAATGAAGCATATCAAGGGTAATTTTCAATGTGCACTCATTATTTACGATTACACAACGAAAGATAATAAGCACTTGAATAACAATAAGTGATTTTCTTGATAAGCAATTTCTAAGCATGGTGTATTCTTGTCTCAACAGGCTTTACAGATAGTTGTTAGTAATGCAGTAATACTTGAATTTATCATTTTATTTCTAAAAAGTTTGGTCATATTTTGAAAATGCATTTATTTTTTATTTCTAATCATTTTGATTTTAAGTTAGTCACCCCATTTTTATAGACTACATGCAAGGATACCAACAGCACACCACTCAGGAATGGCATGGAACAATGGAAATCTTCAATGTTACGAAGTATTTTCGATAACAATCCATATCAACATATGCAGAAAGGGAATTTTTGTTTATAGTACTTTTGTAGCAAATTTCCTCAGATATAAACAAACCAAAACAAAACATACCTTTGTTCTTTAAAGTTATGGATACCCACTGAATAAAAACAAACAATAAAAGCATTGTTTGACATATAATTTATGTTTTAAAATTTTGGGGAAAATTTTTATTTCTCGACTAGTTAAGTTCAAAAAGAAAGCTATTACGTAAGAATTAACTTAAAATATCCATTGAATTTTCTTAAAAATAGTATCCAATACAGGGCTATCCAGCCAAAGAACTTATGAAATAGTTGCATTAGTAGCATAAATTTTTAAAAATAGTAGCTGTTGGAGCGTGCGAATTCGTGTTTGCAATTTGATGTTCTAATTTACTTTTATGTTCGTATTTATCATTTGTGCAACTTTCTCGCACAAAATGGATTCTAACTTCAACTGGAATTGATATTGATTCGAAAAACTATAAAGTTGTCAATAGAATCGTCAGTTCAACGGTTGATGCCATGTAAATACGTGATTGTAATAAATGTTTTGTCTTTAAAAGCAGTTTTAATTCCAATGTACTTCTATATGCACAATTTAGTAATACAGTCCACTTACGAACTTTGAAAGGACACTTGGGTCCTTGAATAGTATAGAAGGTGGAAATAGTAGCAATAAAAATATCCTCTTCAACCCTATTTTAGTAGAAATTTTAGTTGCTCAGATCTAAAAGGAATCAGCTAAAACACAAAATGTGCTAATTAAGTATGAAATAGATGCGAAAATTTTGCCGAAATTTAAAACAAAACAAAAAATCTTAAGCTTTTCACAACTATCTTATAACCAGATTCCTATGTTTTCTTTCATGGTTGCCATGGTTCACCTTGGATGGTTCACCTTGCCATGGTTCACCTTGGAAAACCTCCCTAAAGAAAAATATTTTTTCGTCCACTATTAGTTTAAAAACAGGGAATAAATTTACTGTTGATCTTTGGTGTATTTTCTAAAAAGTCGCCAAAATTTTGGAAATGGGAGCTTTTGGGATAATTTTGCTTAAAGATATCCTGAATTGCAAAGACTCAAAAATAGGAGCAAAAAATTGACTTTTAGTAGCCTGTTGAAGCCCTGTCAATATATTATTGTGAGACTTGCAAGCAACTGTTTCCAACATGAGACCCAAAAATTGTGCGTTCTCCAATCTCTAATTGCCCCAAATTAGGCCTGATCATCTAACAAACCCAAACCCTGAATTAGTTCCTTCTCTTTTATATCTTTAGCCCCATAGATTGTATCTATCATAAAAAGTAGTCATTCCTTCTGTTGTCTTAAGTTAGTATAGAGGAGACACATGTCCTATAATTTATGCTCTCGACTGCCATTTTCAAACTCAAAATAAATTTGATTTATATGTTTCATTGATATGCGCATCATTCTCGTTCAGTATCCCATATGTATTTAAAAGTAAAATTGAGCGAAGAGAAATATTTTTTCATGCTTAACAAGTTTTATTCTTTTCTTTTATCAAAAGGCTCTACAATCGTGTTTTCTTAAAATAAAATATTTTTAAGGACAAACATCTCAAATCATGTATCAATTTTTTTTAATTATCCTTTTATATGGTAAAGCAAAATGCATGAATAAAAGTATAATTCCACAAAATATTCTAATTATGTTTTAAGAGTTTTTAAAGTTTCCAGAGGTCAACCATGAATATATGCCTATTGAAATTATGTGATTTTGTTAAAAATTACGTAAGTACACTATCGATAAATTAAATTAAGGTTAAGACCATAAAACTTACCTGCCAAAAATTAGGTTGACAATTACCTTTCTTCCACTTTTTCCACAGATTAGTTGAGAAATCTGTACTCAAGCTTTCTTCTTTAAATCCCATCTTCAAAGCAAATTGTGTTGCTATAAAAATAAATAGTAAAAAGATTTTAATATTGAATCTTTATGCAGTGAAAGTCGAAGATTCAGAAAAAATCACTAAATATTCACTATTGTAATTAATCTTTGAAACAGCACTTGAAAAAATGTTTTGTGATTCAGCCAAATTAGAAATTATAGTCACCAAAAAATTTAAAAAATATGCAAATATAATATTTTAGGATTGTGGTTATTAAAGCAATGGAAAAACAAATACTCTAATATGCAGTACTGTGTAAAATATGTATGTGAAAGCTACATAAAATGTTTTCAAATTTTGAGACATCCTGACCCAATTGATAGGGACTTACGCATACCAAACCATTCAAAATTTGAAGATATTACAATTAAATTGAATTAAATAGGAAGTAAAAGAGTTGAAGTTTATAAAGTTTTTATTAAAATCTTCATCAACTTTTTATTTCATTTTAGAACAGTGGTTCTTAACCTTTTTAGTGATCGGCACTCCCTTGAATCTAAAAATAAATACTTGCACCCCCTTGAAAAATGTGTTTATATTTCTTTATTTAGGAAATTACTTCTATTGTAAGATAATTTATTTATTGAAAAATAAACACATACATTTACATATACATATAAAACAATATCTCAATTTTTAATGGCCACGTTGTTGTTTATTCATACTAATACTTTTGAAGAGAGGCTCTTTTTTGAAAGATCCAGGCAAAAGTCATCACTTGCATTTAAGAGACTTCTGGCTTTTGTTTTTATGTGCAAAAGTGATGAAAATCCCATTTCACACTGGTAGGTGTGGCAAATGGTAAAAGTGTCTGCAATGCCGCTTTTGCCAGCTGTGGATAAGGTTCTAACTGTGTACACCAGAATTCTTCCAAGTCCAGTTTTTCAAATTCCATTTCAATATGTGCATTGGCTCGTATTTCAATAAGATCGTCTTTTATTAAATCGCTGTCGTCCATCAAAATTTCTCTCTCACCCCTGGAAATGCTTTCTCGCACCCCCAGGGCCACAAGAATGGCACATGTGTGCCTAATGGATGGTACAACTGCTTAAATTGTGTAAGCTTTATTTCAGTTTAGTTTGAAACTTTTAACAGCTATGTTTACAAATAATTTCAAGACCAGATTTTTAATAACTATAAATAATTTTGAGTATTATTTTTAGTATAAAGAATCAAATAGTTTTACAAATATTTTTTAAAAAGCTACTTTGGAGCAAAAAGGGAAGGTAATTACTATTATCTTTTGTAAATCAATCAAAATAATGCCTGTTGTTTCTGTCAGATGAGCAAAATATTCAACATACTTTTTGGTGTACTACAGAATTTTAGTAATTGGTTTACATTTGTCCGTGAGATGAAAAGTTTGAAAATCGCTACTTAACAATCATTTTTGGCTACACAAGTTCTAATTAGACTGGGACCTATGGCTTAAAGTGTATTCCAAACAGTTATGAACATCCATGATCAGACTAGGATTCAAATCCAGAGCTGGTTAAACAGAGAACCAGAGTGGCTAACCATTTAGATACTGAGCCAGTCCTATACATTAAGCAGTATTTAAATTCACAGCTTTTCATGTAGGTTGATAGGTTTCTCGCACTCAGAGTTACAAATCAAGAGCAGAAATTCAGACCTCAATGGCACCTAAATACTTTTTGTAGCCAATGTGTATTTTGGCTACAGAAAATGTATTCCAAGACATATTTTGTCTGCGGGTATGAGTATTAACACTGATTAATTAATGGAAAGATTCTGGACTTTGATAACAATTTGCATTTATATGACTTTTTCTATGATTGTGAGCATAATATAGGGTTACCAGATGTAAAAGTCTGGAATTTCTGTGTGTTATCCGGATTATGCCGGGAATTACGAATTCTCGGGATATTTCAGAGAAATCATTAATTCAATTCTCCAATTCCAAATATTGCATTACTTGAATCACTTCATGAACAAAAATGTGTTAGTCCTTAATTGCAGCTTGTGGAATTGTATGTATCATCAGATATTTTCATTTAAAAGGTATTTTATTAATAACTAAGGTAATACTGTTATTCCAAGTTTGTAACAAAGTTAATTCGACCGTTTCAATGTAAAAGGTTTATACAACCCAATCAATTGAGTTTTATCTATCCAGACTTTCCCTGAAATGTCAAGAATTATGGTTACATTTTTCAGGAACTTCAATTTTTAGGCCTGATAACCCTAGCTTCATAATGCAGGTTTCCATTTAGAGGAAAGATGTCTTAATTGTCAGTTAAAAATTTACCACAAATTTCAGATTTTACAATAGAAATAATCTAATTCATATGAAAATATGTCTACAAACTTCAAAATAAAAAACAAGTGGGAATTCATCACCTTGGTCACCAACTAATAAGGAATGTGCAGTGTTTTCAAGCACTCTTCTGGCAACAGAGATTGCACTTTTAACACGGCGAAGTGCACCAACAGCACCAACATTGTGTGTGACACTGCAATAATACATTGTCAAAATTTTGGCAATGAAATTCAGCATAAGTATGTGAGAAGACCAAAGGATTTCTTGATCTTTACCCATCCATAATCATTGCATCCAATGTGGTTTCCCCATCCTCATCAGGGCTACCACCATATCCAACTGTGTTATCACACTGTTCAATTTCACATTGTGAACATCCTTCCTCCACTGCATCAAGGGCTGACCGACCTTCTTTGGAAACTGTATTCCAAGCTTCAGACCAAACAGAAATAAGTTTAATTAATAACCGACCATAAAATAGCAATGATAATATTTTATAGCAGAATACAATATTTTTTGTGACACAAAGTAAAAAACAAATACATTTTCCTATACTAAACAAAACACCAGATAAAACTTGAACAATATATTTCCTACAATCAAATTTCTGATTTCCTTTGTTTTAAAATAATTGTGAAAAGCATGTTTACATAGTAATCAACTGTTGAAATACACATATAAATGTAGTTGATAATCTAAAATAATCACTGAAGTTTAACTAGATAAAAATACTGAACAAAACTTAATTGAGCAAGAGATGAAAATTCTTTTATGAGATATTTTCTGTCAAGCAAATATATTTGGCGGTAGTGTTTCGGCAGCAATGTTTCTTGTACATATTCTGAATGTGACGTCAGTTGGCTTTTTTTAATGATTTCAGTACTTCACCAATAAAAATTCCAAAGAATAAATTTCAAATTGATATAACACAGGTCTACAATGCAAACAGTTTTATTTCTTTGTGATTTTGATGTAATTCTAAAGGTAGAATTTGAAAATGTATAAGTCATTTTCACCACTTCAGGATATTTCACCCCCCCCCCCCCTATAGGGAAATAAAAAATTATTCATTTGAGGTCTTTGATGTACAAATATATTCTCATGCTATATAGATTGAATTGATTGCTTGAAGATAAAATTTGATTGTTTGCATAATATTAAGTTATAGAACTCAAAAAATGCAAATTTAATAGATAAGCCTATGTAGATAATTATGAGTTATAGTGCAGCAAGTGCCAACCTGTTGCACAGAAGTAAGCATGTCTGAACAGGAATGTTCTCCAATAAATTTTATAACCATAAATACATCATAATTTATAGTCCATTACTGAAAATCCATAAATGTTAGTAAACAAGACAAATCACTATTTCCAATATTGCATAAAACTAAGCCAGTCAAAAGGGCAGTCTGAAAGTTTAGTTTCTTGAAGTTCAGTTGTTACATGTTAGATAGATAAGTAGAATGCACTGCTTCCAAAAGTTATGAAGAAAATTCTTTTTATATGTATGTACCATTTTAATAACACTTAACTCTTCAGATCAAAGACATTACTTTCTTCACTAATGTAAAAATATTCTTAAAGTTCAAGTCTAAAAGTAACATTTAAGGGGATTCCCCTTTTTTTGCTAAAATTACTACTGTAGGGGGACTTTTTATAGGCAAAACAATGCAATCAAACAATTTCAAACTTTGCATGTCTATTATTATTTCAGGATTTAAAAAAAATTCTTTAATCATTTTTATGAACAATCGCACCTAACCCTCTTCAACCATGACTAAGCATGAAATTAAGTGATGACTGGTTGGTATTTCTCAACTCCAAGTAACATTAAACAAAAAAATAGAAAGGTGTTTCACTTCACACACATGTAGCTATCGTTCAATGCGCCAGAATCCCTTTCCTGGTTCAAATGATAAAAGGATGTTTGCTCAACATGAAATTTCAATTCAATCAATCTAATAGTTTTATACATATCATGGTAACCATTCGTGAAAAAGCTCTACCGAGGGAGGTAGGAAGGTATTTAATTAACGTCGCACTGGAGCAACACAACGGGCTATTGGTGACGGTCCATATTGAACCCCCGAAGGTAATGAACCACACCACATAATTTTCACCCACGGTCAGATGACGAAACAACACCTGAGCAGACCCCACTATCCAAACTTTGCCACGCCAACGTGAGGACATTTGAGGCCACAACAAATTTAACATGCACCAGCCCCTTTTACATGAGTCTTTGGCAGGATTCGAACTTGCAAACCTTCAGTTGCTAGTCCGTTACTTTTCCAACCGGGCTACCCAGCCTGAGAAAAACACATTTAAAATTTCAGTACAGTTAAAGGAAGCATATTGAAGACTTAATAGTATTTTCTTGCTGATCTGCTATATTAGCAACATACAGTGTAATGACCTTTTGATGACAAATCGTAGCAAAATAGCTTTATAGCATTTGCAACATCGAAGTAGAGGTCTAAATTTTCCATGTGTGCAATGTCTATTAATGGCTTATAACTGGGGCAAATTTGTGAATTTCGACTTGAAATTTTGCACACATATTCTTGAGACCCTAAAGAATAAAAACAAGTAAAAACACATCAAATCTATTTTTTTTGCCAAAAAAATGAGAATTTGCTTAAGCTACAACCGAATCATTTCTCAGTTGAGTTGCGACAGAGATAAAAGTTATGTTTATGTGCTTGTCTTTGAAAGTTTCAAATAATATTCCTGTTGTACGTGTGTTTCACAATCCATCCGAAATTAGATTGATGGCTGCGGTAGCCCAGTGGAAGAGCAATGGATTAGCGAGCTCAAATCCAGCAAAAGACCGTCGAGTACAAAGGGGGCTATTGCCCGTTAAATATGTTGTGGCCTCAAATGTCCTCACATTGGTGTGGAAGTTTGGAGAGTGGGGTGCCAGCTCAGGCGTTGCCTCGTCACCTCACCGTGGTTCAAAATTACGAGTTGTTCTCGGGATTCCCTTTGGGATTGATCCCGACTGTCACAAATAGCCCGTTGTGTTGCTCCAGTGTGACGTTAATTAAAGTGCCTACCTACGTGAAATCAGATTGCGCAGTATTATAAACAATAGAATCGATTAAAAAACAGACATTTGTATCACCTTTTGCAGTCCCGTTTGTAAACGCCCACGTGTTTATTACAAAGGGTAAATTGCCACCGTCACACATGTTTGAAACAAGCAGTGTCCAAAAAACATAGAAACTTAAAAAATACATGATTAAAATAAGTCGAGAAAAGCATCTATTTTCTTTGCGAAATATCTCTGCTAACCTGTGCTCCAGGGATAATGTTATCAAACAAAGCTATGTCATGTTTCAAGAGATATGATAAAACTCTACTTGTTTAAACTTTTAGGTTTTGCAACTTGCTTCTGTTTATCAACATTCGGAGTGATAGAGGTTTACTGCTCTCTTAGTAATGCTTTCGCTTTATCTAAGTAAAAAAAATTTAATATGCTTTTGTTGGCCACACGGTAGGTACGTTGGTATTTAATTAACGTCATACTGGAGCAACACAATGGGCTATTGGTGACTGTCCGGGATCAAACCAGAAGGGAAAGACCAAGGACAACATCGCGTAATTTTGAACCACGGTCAGATGACGAGGCCACACCTGAGCTGGTACCCCACTCTCCTAACTTCCACGCCAGCGTGAGGACATTTGAGGCCACGACGTATTTAACGTGCACCAGCCCCTTTGTACAGACGGTCTTTGGTTGGATTCGAACTCGCAACCCTCCGGTTGCTATTCCGTTGCTCTTCCAACCTGGCTACCGCGGCCCAGAAATTGTTTCGGTACAGCTGTTATTTCGTCCTTTGTTCAACGTTAATTTGAATTTATCTACCCATTTCTTCAACTTTTTCAAAGTTGAATTGCTTATATCTAACCATATTTTCAACGTCGAATTTGGTTCAGATATGTAAATAGCTAATTGAATTTACAACACTGGAGCAACAGAAAGGGCAAAAGGCAACCGTCCGGGATCAATCCCGATAGAATAGCTCCATGGACACCTCGTACGTAATTTTGAACTACGGTCAGATGACGAGGTCAACACCTGAACTGGCACCCCACTCTCCAAAATTCTACACCAAGCTAACGTGAGGACATTTGAGACCACGACAAATTTAGCGGGAACTAGCCTCCATGTACAGTGATCTTTGGATTAATCAAATTTCGAACTCACAACCATCCGGTTGCCGATCCGCGACTCTACCAACTCGGCTACCCTGGTCCCGAAATTTGGATTCAGACAGATGCTATCAAAAGTCCTCACGTTGGCGTGGTATGTGAAAAGTGGGGTGCCAGATCAGTTGTTGCCTCGTCATCTGACCGTGGTTCAAAATTACGTGGTGTCCTAGGATCTTTCCCTTCGTGATTGATCTCGGATCGTCGTCAATAGCCCGTTGTGTTGCTCTAGTGCGACATTAATTAATTACCATTACCACCACCACCACCAATCAGATGCTATTCGGTCTTTTGTTCATGGCTAAAATACCTTGAAAATTCAACGTTGAACTTTCATTATTTCTACGGTATGGTGGTAATGGTAATTAATTAACTTCGCACTGGAGCAACACAATGGGCTATTGGAGACGGTCTGGGGTCAATCATTAAGGGAAGAAAATCCAAGGTCAACGCCTCGAATTGTAACCACTCTCAGATGATGAGAAAGGCACCTGAGCTGGCACCCCACTCTCCAAACTTCCACACCACGCCAAAGTAAAGACATTTGAGGACACGATAGATTTAACATGCCCTGGGTACACAAGGTCTCGGCTGGACCCAGTTTCGATCTCACAACTCTCCGATTGCTAATCCATTGCTCTTCCAACTGGGCTATCGCTGACCACAATCTCTAAGGGAAAGATTGGAGGCAATACCACGTAATTTTAAACTACGGTCAGATGAACACATGAACTGGCATTCCACTCTCCAAACTTCCACACCACGCTAACATGAGGACATTTGAGACCCCGATAATTTTAGCGGGATTTAGCCCCCAAATACACACCGATCTTTGGAGTAATCGAATTTCGAACTCACAACCCTTCGGTTGCCAATTTGCGACTCTACCAACTGGGCTACCGTGGTCCCGAAATCTGTATTCAGACAGATGCTGTTCGGTCTTTGTTCGCGACTAAAATACTTTGAAGTATTAATTTTTTCAACGTTGAACTTTCATTATTTCTACGGGGATCTGTCAGTATATTGGTTGTAAGAAAGACCGTATATCATCGATTATGAACCCAATTTTCAATGTTGAAATTGCGTGGCATTAGGCGTGATTTCAAAGTTAAAATTTATTTTAGGTTTGAGCGCATTTACTTTAAATTTTTTAAAACTTTCTTTTAAATATTGAATTTTGTTTTTTGAAATATATTATTCAGTCTTAAAATTTGTTTCAGACTTATTTTATTAGCTTGGTACTATTGTTTACTACATTTTAATTTTAGTGTACGGTAATTTTATCCTTTTTGCGATTGCAAAATAAATTATAATTGAAAACCACCTGTAAGAGATACAAGGATTTGAGTTTCCGTCCTCTAATCATTTCAGTGTTTTATTATCCGAAAACGTAATGGCATTCCAGTATAGTCCCCAGAAGGGGATAGGGTAACCTTAAATTCCAAGAAATTGCTTTACAAACTTCCTTCTCCCAATAAAACATATGCTCTTAACAAACGAGCTTAATGAACTTTCCATTGGACAGCATAGATGATATCCAACCGGTATAACCCAGGGAGTTTTAACGAGTTTTCCAGAGGGCTACTAAGATATGAATAAAATGAAGTAGACTGATTGAAAGTTGGCTTTCCAAGTCTTGCATTTTACCTCTTTGACCTTCAAAGTAACATTCCATTAGAAGGTCAATATACTTTACCCCTCTTGGTGGTATATCCTGTGGTGCAAAACCTGTTCCACCCTATCACCAAATCTGTGCAAGAAACGACTTGTTTCACCTACATGATCTTCACTACCCATGTGTAGTTTTCTATCGTTTCATCTCGTCTTTGAAAAATTGGCCAAGATATCTTGTCGAAAGACTTGAATCGTTAAAGTTGACATGAGAAACAAACCAAAATTTTCGGATGAAGCTCAGTCTCTCTTATTAAGCTACGTCACTACCAGTTAGCTTCAAAATTTAAGACAAAAAGGATGTATCTCCAAAAAAAGTATAATTTATAATCTTTGTCCATCACTTTGCTAAACATCACAAAGAACCTATTCTAATTCCGCTTCATTCGGTTATACGTATACGTCTTTTAGTGAGTCATTATTTCAGGGTAAACTAAAACGATTTTCTAACGCAGTAGAGGTCGCGGTAGCCCGGTTGGAAGAATAACGGACTCCCACCAAAGACCGTCGTGTACAAAGGGGGCTGGTGTACGTTAAATCTATCGGAGCTTCAAATGTCCTCACGATGGAGTGGAAGTTTGGAGAGTAGGGTGCCAGCTCAGGTGTGACCTCGTCATCTGACCGTGGTTCAAAATTACGTGGTGTTGTCCTCGGATCTTTCCCTTCGGGGGATGATCCCGGAACGTCGCCAATATCTCATTATGTTGCTCCAGCGTGACGTTAATTAAATACCTACCCCCATCTAAAGCAATAATAAAATTAACTTTACCATATTATGATAGAGAGTTAACCTTCCTTTATACTTAAAAAACTATTATTTGCTAATAGTCAATTATTTTTGTGTAATAAGACATTTATTTTTTCCGAAAATTAGTTAAAAAGATTTGCCTGCGTTTGAATCTGAAACTTAAAAAATTATTTTAAAGGTTCACTCTGAATGAAATTTCAATCTTTTCCAAACTTTTGGAGGTATTGATAGCTTATTTGAATACGAAAAATAACAATTTCAAGTCAAAGTTCACACTTGTGTTACGGTACTACTCTTTATAATGAACTAGCAGAATTACCCGACCTTACTCAGGTTGAAATGGTATGTTGGTTGAATTAACGTCGCACTGGAGCAACACAATTGGCTATGGGCGATAGTTCGGAATCAACACCCGATGGGAACAATCAGAAAAAACACTTCGTAATTTTGGACACGATCAGATGGCGAGGCCAACATCTGAGCTGGCACCCCACTCTCCACACTTCACACCACGCCTACGTGAGGACATTTAAGGCCATGCCAGATATGGCGGTTGGTTGGACCAAGTTTCGAACTCGCAACTGTCCGGTTGTGCATCCGTTATTCTTCCAACTCGGCTACCGCGGTGCCTGAAAAACGTGCTTATATTTGATCCGAGGAAGGAAATTTATTAATTGGTTCTATCAGCTAAGCTTAGATTTACAATACGTTATCCGAAAATCCTATAAAATTTTTAAATAAACAGGTAATTATGATTATTTAATGAAACTACTCGTTTGATTGTCAACCTAATTTTCTACTTTACATGTCTTGATTAAAGTGATAATTTCCGCATATGCTTGGGAAGAGATTACATGCAATATGGTGGCAGCGGTAGCCCGGTTGGAAGAGTACCGGATTAGCAATCGGAGGGTTGCGAGTTCGAATCCAACCAAAGAGGTCGTGTACGGAGGGGGTTGGCGCACGTTAAATCTGTCGTGGCCTCAAATGTCCACACGTTGGCGTGGAAGTTTGGAAAGTGGGGTGCCAGCTCAGGTGTGACCTCTCTTCTGTCGGTGGTTCAAAATTACGTGTTGTTTTTCTCGGATCTTTCCCTTCGGGTTTAATCACGGACAGTCTCCAATAGCCTGTTGTGTTGCTCCAGTGCGACGTTAATTAAAGTACCTACTACATGCAATACGAATATTTAAATAGCAATTTCTGTAGTTGTTAAAACTATAGGTGATTCTCCTCTGCGATATATATATTCAGCGTTTCTGTAATACTTCCAATATTTGTGACAGCAGTTTCTGGATGTATGCTATAAAAGTTATGTTTTGAAGTGATTAATATAACAACATCGCTTTGTTCAATAATTGAAAATGATGTATCCTCATTCATTTTAAAATACATCTACGATGTTTGACTGTCCAATTATATTAATTCTCTAATCAAAACACCTTGCAGTTACGAAAACGGGTCCAGTACTTGATCTAGCTTCTCATCATGCTCATTAAGTTTTTATCTTCATTTCGTCGAATTGAAGAACAGTTAATTTGTCTTTTTCTTTCACGTTTGAAGATCTACTCTCATAATCTTCATTACATCAGAGACGAAGCTAGGTTTTTATTGGATAATAAAGCCTGATGCCACCCTGTGTCCAAAAGCACTGTTTCCTAATGCAAGCATTTTTCGGAAATTTTTGTTACGTAATATGCGAAGTTCCTGAATTCTGCTTCGTTTTCACAGAACGTGTTGCGCAAGGCTGCAGTACATCTCATTCCCATCATCGTGAAAGCTTTTCATTCTTTAGAAAAATGAAACACGCATTGTTCATAAGAAATTCTGTACTGAATCGTACTCGAATCTGTACCCCGAAATTCCTATCTGGGTGATAGTACACTGTTGTAAGTAGTTCTTATCTGAATCATGGTATATTATTTTCTTGTTTGAATGGGAGTACATTATTTAGATATTAAAATGAAGATAGAAACATGGATAAGAGGCCAAATTAGGGAACCATATGTTTCTTAATGCCTTGCATTATACGTACTACTCATTTTTCAATATTTTGGCATGAATTTAATATAGTTCTAAGACTCGTTTCTTATAACAGAACAAGCATTCCAACTTCCGGTCGTCCACTGACATCACAGCTCTCAGAATCCCGACCATAGAGGGCATGGGGAAATCGATTACCTGTTAATGCTCCATTAACCTTGACTTAAAACAACGTTTCATGTTGAAGTACTCCTTGTAGAACAAAGACTCTTTCCACTTATTTTATAGAAAAAGGATGACTAGCTCCTCATGTCTAGTCACCTTTTTTCGATAAAATATGGCATTATCTCCTGCATCAGGATATTTTGCAAAGATATTTAATAAAAGCTTCTTTCCTTTGGTTCTGTGTTTATTATTCAGAATAAAAAGGCTGAGTTGCGCTTGGAATTGAGAGTTTTCTCCAGATTAATTATTCAGTCTCTGATACAAAGAATATTATAGTCCTCTGGATCTGATGTAAAGAAGATATTAATATTAATCGAGGATTCTGACGTCGCCTTCTTGAGTCTAATGAAGGACACTTCACTGTGTTCTTCTGGATACATGAGATAGGAGTATTAATTGGGTTTATGAGGAAAATAAAGTTCTAACAAAAAATATTTTAAACTATTTTTTTTACTCGTCTTTGTATAGTTTAGAAGCAGTTTAACTGACCATGCAGAGTTAAAATTTGGATTAACCACTACAAATTATATCTAGGGCTTCTCTTAGTTTGGGAAGAGCAACAGCTAAGCTACTGTGGCTAAATAGCAACTCAACTAGATATATTATTAGTATGACAATTACCGTCCGAAAATACCTCCTTTCGACAGAGGGTTTACATTCTAAGGTATTTAATGTAAAATACAAATATTACTAAACCCTCCATAAATAAAGATATAGAGATAAAAACAGTAATAATAAGTAATATAATCAATTAACAAAAAGCACAGAATTATTTTGTTTTGAAGATGGGAAGAATGATACAAATGCCAGGCACTTTACGTCATTCTCCATCTGGCTTCTAAATACTTCTAGATGGGAAAACAAAGCTAAAGGGTCGTCAAGTACGTATGTGACAGGAAAAATTAACTTATAAAAAGTTTGGCCCTGTGAAATCTAACCTACAGATTTTATAAAAATTTGGATTGATTTAAAGAGAAATAAATTACAAGTTGGGAAACCAAAATTCGGGATATTGTTAAGCAAGAGAGTTGTACCATGTGCCCACGAAAAGTGACACTTTTGAAAGTAATTCTCAAAACACGAAAAAGACATTTTTAGGGATAATTAGAGCAGAGATATTAATAAATCTTTTTTATAGGTCATAGAAAATTGGTCCAGGTTTAACTGTGAGTATATTCAAAGGATTTCCCACCTCAGTTCAGAAAGTCGCTTTGCATTTAGTTGAGAAATCCAGCTTCTGTAAGAAGTTTTTATCTACAACTATGTAGATTTGTACATAAAATAATTGTTCTCAGGAAGTAGCCGTTGGTAGCGGAGGAAACTTCTGTCTTTCTTCTTTCAGATGACCTTTTGCTTATTGAAGTCAGTTGAATAGTTCTTCGCCAGGAATTTTATGAAAATTCACGAGTGGTCGTTGGGCTTAGGGAGAACGAGGTCTGAGCGTCAGTCCACGGAGGTGAAGGTTTCTTCATCGGGGTGACGCCACGACTTGTTCGGCGGGGAGAACAAGCGATTACCGTCGAATTGCTTCGATTTCCTATGCTTTAAGAAGTTTCTTTTTTCTCACTTTTTTTATATCCAAATATCTCTAAATTTCGGTCGAAAGTTCAGCCTACCCTGATGCATCTAATGATGCTTCATACGATCGTCTACAATTCATATTTCCGCTTACACGGGAAATTAAGCAGGACCTCGAGAAACTGCATCCTCTTTCGGTGAAGGATTAACTAGGTATCTTATACCTCCACTACAGTAGGCAGCTCGACTAGGAGCTTCGTACATGAAGATGGTCAGGGGCAGAAGACAGATATCTTCACGACGAGTCTACGGGGCTGAGCATGTAAACGAAGAGAGTCTGGGAAAGTATTTAAAATTAACGTTGAGACAACAATATTTAAATGATAAGGTTCAAAGCGAGTGCGGAAAAGAGGAACGGAAAAGCGAAAATAATATAATGCTAATTGAATTACTCTTAAATAAATAACTTGTCAGGACGTTTTATTAAAAAAAAACATGGTACTATTTCAGTTGCATTTCTTAAACCCACCGTTTTTCTCATTTATACATTTCCTGTTATTTGCTTTTTCTGTTTTCAATACTTGAGGTTACTCATTTTACTCATTAATATGTGTGATTACATTAATATATCTGATGAAGAATATTTAATATTGCGAAATGGTTGTTATTTTAGGAGGGATTTTTCAGCCCTCGGTTCAACTGGCTCTGGGTTGGAATCTTGACCAAGGCATGAATGTTCACAGTAGTTTGGAATTCACTTTAAATTATGGGTCCCTGTTTAATTAAACCACGAGTAGAAAAAATAACCGAAGATGCAAACCAAACATATACTTGCTACCTAAAATAAATCGATGCTATCAGCAATCTCAACAGAGCATTACCGTAACACCTACAACAATCTAAGAAACGTTATTTCTTAACACAGTGATTACTATTTATAAGGTTTTGAAAACTTGATAAATGCAAATTTATTTACCGTATTTCTGAAGTCATATCTTACAAAGCGTATTGAAAATTTATAATTGAAATGCAAGCGTGTCCCAGCGAAATTTTGTGAGATTGTAACGAATGAAGGAAGGTTAAAAATGAATCTGATAACTGGACTCTAAAAGTTCCAAAAGACAGAAGGAAGAAATCAAACGGAGCTAAAATGGAAGACGTTTGATTTCCTGATCTGGATACGTTACTCATTCTCCCATTTATGTATTAACTTTAATTTCAGATTTTGAAACGTTTAATTTTGAAGTCAATAATTTTGACTATTATGTTTTTTCCAATATGCAATCCTTGAGAAGTGTTTAGGTTTCTTTGTAAGTATATACCCATTCTACCTTCTCCTTCCATGTATACTATACCCATTTACCCCTGTGAGGGGTAAAATAGAATTGGGGGATAATTTTTCATACTTCTGTAGCCGAATTGTAAAATTGTGTTTTCACTTTCCAAGAATGTATAATAATCCAATATGTAAAAATAATACAACCCCGAAAACGTTGGAATTGAAAATGTTCTGATAAAATACAGATTGTTGAACATTTTCTAGCTAGCTCTTAGTTAAAATTTACACTCGTTTTACCACCTGACCCACTTTTCTCTGACCTTTTTTTCTTTTACCTTGTTTAATAAAAATAAAAAGATTTCACCAAGATAATAAATTTTGCAGAAAACTAAAAATACTTTTTTACATATTTATTGATTTTCGTACAGATAATATGAACATTTTCTCAGTTTTGAATGAAATTAGGATAGTTTCCAGTGTGTCAACTACTTTGAAGATGACTTGCAAATATATATGAAGTAGGACTACACGAACACAGTTTTACTATAACTACGGTCCCTTCCTCACGGAGCTCAGGTATTGCCTCGTCATCTGACCGTGGTTCAAAATTACGTGGTGTTGTCCTCGGATCTTTCCCTTTGGGATTGATCCCGGACCGTCACCAATAGCCCGTTGTGTTGCTCTAGTGTGACGTTAATTGAAATACCCCCCCCCCCTTCCTCACGGATCGCAATTTCCTTTCCTTGAAAAGTTTGAGATAACGCATTCCGAACACATCTTGGTCCTTTTTCTCCTGGTTTCAGAGAATGTAACCCTTACAGGGATCCATTAAAGCTATCCCCTGCAAGGCTACTTAAAGGGGAACTGCTTCTTGAAATCTTTACTTATTTCACTAGTGATTGTGATAAATGTGGAACTAGGATTCGTGAGTTACGTACATTTGGGAGAATCCGATACAACAACTTTAAATTCTTTTTATGCTCTCAAAATTAGTGTTTACCTGACTAATAATGCTAGATATTTACAAAACGTATTTAATATTCACAAGTAGTAGTATTTAATACTTACGTTTCCAAAGGAAAAAGCAAATCGAATAGACTTCTCTAACAAAATGAACTTTCCGCCTAATTATTCCACTGGTGGAAACACTGGATTAAGCAAAAGAGACTTTAAAAAGAAATTTCGTGTCAAATTTTGCACGTGTAACCATAATAATAGTTAGTATTTCATTCTAATATCGCATTTTTTATATTATCGAAGGTTATAACTCATTATCAGCTGCGATAAAAAAGTAAAATTTAAGTCTAGTTAAAAGTTTTCCTGAGACAAAAATAATCAAATTACAATTATGAAAATTTCAGGACATAAAATAGACATCTTGCTCTTTTATGTTGAAAAGTTTGATGTTTTTGGAGCTTTCCCTCAGTGAAATATGCTTTTTAAAAATTGAAGAGTACTATTTTTCCATAATTTTACTTTCAAATGTTTTTTTCTTTATAAAGGAGTAAAAATACAATCACCAAATTAGGCCATGCTATTTGTTAGGAAAGGCTCTTCATTAAGAATAATTTTTAATAGTTTCTTTTCATTTCTAAAGATACCAGAGCAATTTGAAATTTGTAGCAAATTGGCAAAATTTATATTTTTATCGATCTCTCGGATTCAGCAATGACGGCTATTAAATTATATTCTGACGTTTTCTAAGGGATCTTTTTCTGAAACTCCTTTTGCTTGTATTACAGCTGCAACACGTTGAGGCATACTTTCACAAGTTCTCTATAAGTCTGGGCAGGAATAGCTCGCCATGCCTCTTGCAAGGCTGTGAAGGGATTGTTGTGAATATGGGCGTGCGTGGCGGTGTCGTACCCGTCGCTGCAGTTCGTCCCACAAGTGCTCGATCGGATTGAGATCGGGGCTCTGAGCAGCCCAGTCAAGCAAATTCACCTCATTTTCAGGAAAACAATCCAGCACACGTTTTGCAGTATGACATGGAGCTCGATCCTGTTGGAAGAAACAACCATCATCGCCATAGTATTGTTATAGTGTAGGCAAGGCCGAATTACCCAGAACGTCGAGGTACACGTCAGCGTTCATGGTACCAGGTACATAAAGCAATGGGCCGAGTCCTAACCAGGAAAAACAGGCCGATTTTCTGCGGTGTCCAAATACTTTTGTCCATATAGTGTACATTTAATTGGGTCCTCTCAATTTTATATAAATATTTTAAGCATGCTAGAGACATTTTCTGGCAAGCTAAATATAGGTGGCGGTTGTGTTTCTGCGGTCATGCGTGTTTCGTATACATTGTAACGGCAGCTAGGGAAACTGAAAATCTTGCCGGCTCAAGTGTCGAGAGGAAAAGGCCACACCGAAGCGACCACCCGAAACATCTTTTTAACGACAGCCAACCAGCAGGGGTCGGAAATCGTTGTGGCTTCGAAACAAAAGGCAGGCGCCTTTCTGTCGCTCTCTATGACATTTCGAGACAAAGAGGACGGAGATGAATTACGATGACCATTGCCGACGGGGTTTTATGGTCCCCTTTCAAGTCCGCCGAAGTCTGTCGTAAAAGTTAAGGGGAGAGGCCAACTTGAGAGAGTCATTCGGGAAGGTCCGAAGATGGTGATAATATTCAACAGCCAACCAGCACCGACTAAAAGGCGGACCCGAAACGAAAAGGAGGAGTCGAGAAGCACCCAATATATATAGAGTTTTTGAGATCTTGAGAAGGAGAGAGAGGAGCAGACAGAAGAGAGAGCTTGGAGAGAAGAGCAGAGAGAGAGAGAGGCGGTCAGCAGAGAGACCGTTTTGGAGATAGGAGTAAACACTCGTTCACTGTCGGCGCATTTATCCCGCCTTGGGATTCTATACTCGCCAGATTATTTTATTGAGAAGGGCTCGTCGTAGCCGTGAATGAGACCCTCCGAGAAACCTGTGTCGCTACTCGCCCGAGTAGTGGAGACTTCACCGAGATCTAAAGTTCACCAGAACTGATAAGGCTGATTTATCCCACCTTGGGATTCTATACTCACCTTAGTATTTTATTGAGAAAGGCTTGCTCGTAGCCGTGAAGGAGAAGCCTCCGAGAGATCTGTGCAATTGCTCATCTTAGTAGTGGAGATTGATCTGATCCGATCTGGAAAGACTGAGATATCCTGCCTTGGGACTCTATACTCATCCGAGTAATTTTGTTGAGAAAAGGCTCGCCCGTAGCTGTGAATTAGACTCCGCCGAGTGAATTGTGAGGCTTTCCAGCAGCCATAAGAAGCACCTCGATAGAACTTTGGACATTCCAACGAACTAACATTAAATGAACACTTCATTCATTTTTCCGACTTTTGTACAAATTGTAAAATAAATTACATTAGTCTAGAAACGGATACTTTTGAATGGTAACTAGTCTCAGCTACCCGTGGACCAAGACGTTACAACATATTCTGAACGCGACGTCAGTTGTTTTATTTTTCAAATACGATTTCTTCACTTCGACAATAAAAATTCCAGTGACTAAAGTCTAAATTGATATATGATAGTTAAATGGTCAACACCAATTGGATTCAACGTCAAACGTTGTCAAAATGGCGATAAATAACATTTTAAGGTAACCCCGATATGTACCATTCTAAAGCATTTGGACAGCATCCATAGAATCATTTTCAGCTTTCACCTTCAATGTATTTGGTATAAAAGGAGAGATGCACTAATATATGCTCCGAATTGCGCTACAAACTTCAACACCACGCCACCGCCAGGACATTAGAGGCCAAGACATATTTTAACGTGAACCAGCCCCAAACATACACGACGGTTTTTTGGTTGGATTGAATTCCAAACTCGCAACTCTCCGGTTGCTAATCTGCGACTCTACCAATTTGGCTATCGCGGCCCAGAAAAGAGAGAATCACGGATATAAAAATATTCTGAATCTATAAATCAATTTATTATAAATTCCATCGAATCCGTACATCCAAAGCGTTTCAAGGTGAGGTAGTTGAATTTATGTCATACTGGAACGATGACATTCAAGCGGTCCGACGGACTGTTGCAGGAAGTCCGGGATCAATTCCGGAGGGAAAGATCCGAAGACAACACATACAGTAAAACTTCGATTTACCGTCAGGGTCGGAACCGTGACGGTTAATTGAATAGACGGATAACAGAAAAACCTTAAACAACCCACCCCCATCCATTGCATATGAACGAATGATAAAAAATGCACGTTTACGAACTGGAAATACACTGTACACGTATTTTATTTTACAGAAACGAACAATATACAATTCATATTAAGTACAGTATAGTACATATGTACATATTGTAACCTGAACTTACGCTCTAGACGTACATACGTATTCAAATTTTAAAATAGTCTGTCATTTTCTTTCGTTTCTTCGAGGCTCGTGCTTTTTGAGCGGCAATGTTCCGTACTTTACGTAGAAGTATAGTATGTATGTATGTGTGAGGTACAGTATGTATGAGTACAGTATGTAGTGTGCACGTACTAATAACTTTTAATATTTAATTAATTAATTTTTAATAACGGACTGACGGTTAGCAGAAACTGACGGTTAATCGAAGTTTCACTCTGTAGTAATTTTGAACCACCGTCAACACCCGAGTTGTTACCCTACTCTCCAAGCTTCCACACAACGCCAACATGAGAACATTTCAGGCAACGACGGATTTTATGAACACCAGCCCCCACGTACACATCAAAGCGTTTTAACAGAGTACTTAATAAAAATTAGTTTCTATTAACTGCGAGAAGTAAGTAGGTAAGTAATTTGGTTGGATTGGGCTTTATGGCGCAAGGGGTCATATTTGGTCATGCGGTATGTAAGTGAGAAGGTAATTGTATTTACGTAACACTGAACTATGAGAGGGATTTTTAATATAAATATACAAAACAGACGGCCTTTATTTGTGCTGTTCGAAGTTATCACATAACACAAATCGAGGTTACCTTAGAATGTAGTTTATCACCGTTTTAGCAACGTTTGGTGCTTTATCTAATTGGTGTTGAACAATGAATTAGCATCATCAATTTGGAATTTTTATTGGCGAAGGGATGAAATCGTATTCGATAAACAAATAAACTGACGTCACGTTCAGAATACATACAAGACGTATCGCCACACAAACATTACACCCACCAAAATTTAGTTTCACTGAAAATGCCTCATAAATTTCTCCAGTTCACTGATATCCTTGGTATATCGATCGGATCTTTCCCTTAGGTATTGCGTGGTGTGGAAGTTTGGAAAGTGGGGTGCCAGTTCAGGCACGGACGTCACCGCCGGGGAGGGGGACACGTCCCTCCAATATTTTTTGAAAAACAATTTGAATTTTTTTAGTCCTAGTTTTAGGAGATTTAAGTACCTTTAAAATACGGGCGGAGACATTCAGTAACCCTGGTAATCTATACCCTATCTATTGAGTCACCCCCCCCCCCAATAATTTGGTGCTGGTGACGCCCATGAGCTCAGGTGTTGACCTCGTCACCTGACTGTGGTTCAAAATTGCGAGTTTTTGTCCTGGATTCTTTTCTTTCGGGAATGATATCGGGCCGTCACTAATAGCCAGTTGTGGTGCATCAGTGCGACGTAAATTCAATTACCTACATACCTTGGCACTCCAGGTCGTGTCAGCCCAGTTGGCAGAGTCGCGGATCAACAAGCGGAGGGATACAAGTTCGAAATTCAAAACAAAAGCCGTGGTGTACTTTAAACCTGTCATGGCCTCAAATGTCCTCACGTTGGCGTGGTGTCGAAGTTTGGCGAGTGGGATACCATCTCAGGTGTTGACCTCATCATATGACCGGAGTTAAAAATTACGAGGTGTCCTCGGATCTTGTCCAAGGTTAATCCCGGATCGTTGTCGCAGCATGGTCAAATATGACCCTTGCGCCATTTAAAAGAGGAAAAACCCAATCGGACCATTATCAATAACCTGAGATGTTGCTCCAGTGCGACGTAAATGCAATTACCTGCCTTGGCACATTGTCATTATGAGAATCTTGGGAAATAAGTAAGTAATTAACATCGCACTGGAGCAACACAACGGGCTATTGGCGACGGTCCGGGATCAACCGAGGAAAAGATGCGAGAATATCCCACGTAATTTTGAACAACGGTCAGACGATGAATGAGAATCTTGGAAAACTTGTTATAAATATTGCATATCTTCCCCAAAACAGTCACCCGTTTTTGTGATAGATAGTTAAATTTGCGTCACACTGAAATAATAAAACGGGCTGTTGGCGTCGGTTCAGGATCAATTTAGAAGGGAAACACGCCTCGTTATTTTGAACCACGGCATGCGTTTTTATCAATTGCATCTGCAAAGTAAATCGTCAAATTCCCAGCTTTAGTCTCATGCAGGCCACTTGAGTAATAATTCCAATGAAAAGCTTCATCTGAATTTTAAAATATTTACAAACACAATAGGAAACTCATGTTTATTGGACACAAATAAGAATTGTAATATATTATTTATTTGGAAGATCTAGAAATTAGGATAGTAATTTTAATTGGTAGAGGAACTTTTTTAAACAAACGAAAGAAAATGTTTACTTTTAAATCCCAATACGTAATGAAGATGGCGCCAGGAGAGACTACTTGGAATTTTATGGTATTCATACGCACAGTCTTAAACGTATTTGTTCAGAAAAAGTGATGAATAAATTGAGAAATAACTCCTTAATTTTAATTCAGCATTGTAATTAACGAGTAATATAATGTTTGTTTGTAATATTGTTGTAAGATAAGAACTGCACTACTTACTGTCGCGCATCTGTACGAATGTCGTTCCTCTGTGAGTCAATCCTTTTTATCGACCTAATTTTTCTGTTTACGTCAGTCGAAATTCTGAGTGCTAGCTCTTTGGTTGCCTGCCTTTCTGCTCCGTATCTGTGCACTGCATCTCGCTAAAGATGGCCAAAGTTGACCAACCCGCTCATGGAGAACTTCAATCGGCTGAATTTCCAAAACCAACTGCATCAATTCGTGCAAAGAAAAGAGCTGAGAGAAGGAAGAAATTGGACAAGAATAACCCGAAATTCGAAAGAATTAAAAAAATGAAGAAATTGGACAACAATCGCCGTAAAAGGCGCTGGAGGCCTTATTGCAAACTCAGTTTCCAAGAGAAACAAAAACTTGGAGAAAGGGAGACTAGAAGGGCTCTCAAAAATTATAACCAAAGATTGGCCATTGGGTTGCCTGTTGCCCCATACAATACCACACAGTTTCTTATGGAAGACAGGTATGAACAAGAAGCAAAGTTCCAAAGCGCTTCCACTGGTAAACTGAACTACTTCAGGCAAGACCTTTCTGATGGTTTGGAATATAATCTTGAAGACCCTGAGGACTATGCCAAAAAGGATTTTGAAAACATATACAACGAGAGTATAAACAGCATGTCGAACTCTGATCTAGTTATGAAGGTTTTGGACTTGCAAGACAAGGTTGAGGACCTGGAGAAAACTCTGCTGGAAATCAGACTGCAGAATCAATTGAAACCTCTTGCAGCCCTTACGTTTGATAAAGATTGTGAACTCGAAAAAATACGGGTGTATCGCGAAGAAATTGACAAACTGAATTGTGAAAATAGTAAGCTGAGAACTAAAAATGATACTATTCGTTTGTTTTATGCGCTTTCATCTGAATAGGAGACAAATGTATTCAAACCACTTCCATTGCTTCGTAATTGTGTTAAAGCTTGCTGCCATTATTAATTGTGAATGTTGCATGTCAAGATTTCTGTGCTTTTGGATGATTCGACGATGCACATTTTTTGCTATATAATTCTCGCTTTTAATCAGTGGTGGTGAGTTTAAATGTAAAGAACTTGTTCATCTGTGCAGATCACATGTATTCAAATCATTTCCATTGTTTCTTAATTGTGAATGTTGCTTGTCAAGATTTGTGTGTTTTTGGATTCGACGATGCATAGTTTTTGCTGTATAGTTTTTCACTTTTATTGAGTGATAGTGAGTTTGAAAGTAAAAGAAAACTTCAAAAAGGGTTTGTTTTATTGGTGTTTTTTTTGTGTCGTGTTCCGTTATAGGTCTTCAAGTGAATTCTTCTCATCGGAGGTAAGTTCTTTTTACTTTGTCACTATAAACTTCGAAGGGGCAAAAAAATTTCATTCTGGTTGCTTGTTATAAAAACATCCATCTTTGTCTTTTTAATTTTGTCTTTGATGTTTTATTTTGTTAATCGAAGTATTAGGTTATAGAACCAGATTATATTTATTTCTGCAATTTTATTATACTATGTTCAGTTAACAATTTTGTCAATCTGCTATATTCTCCTGTTATGTATATTTTATTTGAATCGGTAAATTTTTTTATTGAATTCAATCCCTAGTCTTAAGTTAAATAGTTATATTGATTGGGCAATTAATTGCTGTACATACGAATGATCTACTACTCCAGCGATTTGCAATGGCACTGCCGGTTGAAAATCGTTGGGGCAGTAGAAACTTCACATGCAGATCTCGAGCTTTCCCTTTAGGATTGATTCCGGACCGTCGCCAATAACCTGTTATGTTGCACCAGTGCTACGTAATTACCATTACCATGCCATCATTGTGTATCTTGCGGATGGTGGAGCAGTTTAAGATTTATACATTTCAATGGGATTTAGTTTTAAACTTTTGACAAGTGTTTCTCAGTAATTTCAAGTAATACTCATTGATTTTGAGTATGGTTTATAAGAAAGTATTAGTGAACTGTTTCGAAAATATTTTTCATTTTAGCAAAAAATGTAACAAATTTTTGCGTGTCGCAGAATTTCGTAATACGTTTGGGTGTCAATGAATAAAAAAGGATGAAACCCCTATACTTATCCAACGAATAAATTGCAACTTTTATTTTGTGCGTAACTAGGGATACATCACCTATTTGATAATAATCTAATTTTATGAAGTTTCTAATGTTGATGAATAATCTCGCACGAATAATATATATAAATATTTTATTAAAAAGGAATATAGTGGAAAAGAAACTTAATGTGTTGCTTAAGCTATGGTTCCGTCTTAGCTATAGGTTGCTATTGAAAATTGAGGGGAGGGGAAAATAAATGAAAATATAATTATTACTTGAACTACTTTGAGTAACATGTGTTTTCATATACTTTTTGCTATGGGATCAGATGCAAGTGCTTCAAAGAAAATTTATTTAACTTACGGCAGAAAGGCTGAGGTCTGGCGAAGAAAAAGTTTATGTATAGGTACCAAAAACATTTTGGAAATTTTTTTCATTATGACTTCTGTCGTGGACGTTTTTCAATTTCGAAATTGCTGACTCGCAAATTCGTTTTAATGAATCTGATATTCTACAACTAAAATAAACACAATTCTATGCATCGTTAGTTCCTTGAAAGTTTGAATCCCTGGTTAAGTATAGCTCTGTTCGAATCCTGATGTAGGCATGAATGTTGATATCCATTTTTTAGCAAAACATAGAACAACTCAACACTTGTGGCGAAAAATGACAGTAGAACGGCTGAAAAATCGAGTTCCGTGTTAAATTTTTTTATTGGTTACTATTTGAGTCATGGATCAGCGGTTACTTACGTAATCACGTATGCTTAGACATGAATGAATATGCAGATTGGCATGGGGGAAGAGAAGAGGGAAGTTCTTTTTTCAGGCAGCTGGAAATGGTGTATTAAGATTTTTCTGGATCAATATTTTTGGGGCCGCGGTAGCCCGGTGGGAAGAGAACGGATTAGCAACTCGAGTTCGAATCCAACCAAAGACCGTCGTGTACAAAGGGGCAGGTGCACGTTAAATCTGTCGTGTCCCCAAATGTTCTCACGTTGGCGCGGTGTGGAAATTTGGAGAGCAGGGTGCCAGCTCAGGTGACCTCGTCATCTGACCGTGGTACAAAATTACTTGGTGTTGTCCTCGAATCTTTCCCTTTGGGTTTGATCCCGACCGTCGCCAATGGCAAGTTGTGTTACTCCAGTGCAATGTTAATTAAAATACCGAGCAATATTTTTTCTTTAAGATGCTTATTGACTACCAATTGAAAATATTAGGGTAATTAATTTTGGAGATGCTGTTGTTCCAATGGCAATTTAAATAACTTATATTGTGGAATAATGTATTGAAAACATATTAACGTTTATTGATAAATGTCATAGCAATTGAAATTTGATTCAATTTAAAATTTAGTTTTTGATGAACACACAATTTATTTAAATCACCCAATGGCTAATTTAAATAGTAAATATCAATTTCGAATTATTAATAAATTAAATTTTGTTGCTAATTTTCTGTAATATAAAACGTAAAATTTTCTGTAATAATTTCTGTTATCACAAAATGTTATTTTAATTCTTATCTCAAATTGACCAGTATTCTATGACATAAAATGAATGTTTGCACGTTTCCAGAATTTTATTTAACTGAAAAAAGATAAGGCGAATATGTCATGTAGTAATTTTTGTTTTTTGGGTGCGATACATTTTGAAGCATAAAAATGAATGAAACAATTGGATTCATCAATTCAATTTTTCATGTTCGAAAACCAAGCCAACAATGACGTCACGTTCAGAAATGTACAGGAAACGCGTATCGCCGCAGAAACACTACAATATTTAAAAAATGGTCAAATAATGGTATATGCTCATTTTTTATATTTAATTCACCTCAAACAATTGCCACACTTAATCATCTCAAAGTATCCAATTTAAAATAAAAATTGCTCAAATTCCCGTAATTGACTAGTTTGATCAATTACTGAAACATACAGTTTTTTGTTCTACCAGTAGATTGACCACTATGTTGATGACTTAGTAATTTTTCATATCTAAATTAATTTTATGTATATCCTAAATTAGATATATTTATTAATCTTTATGCCAAATTTTAGTTTAAAATGAGAAACAATTGAAATGAATCACGAGATTGACATATCACTCCTCAGAACAAGTCCACTATTCTGCGATTTCATAAATTCTAACGATTTGACTTTTATTTTTATCAATAATTGTTTTTATTTTTATCAATAAAAGATAAATTAGTAAACTCCAGATTGGTTAATGTTTATTCCAGTATTCTATTGTCTATAAGAATATAAATTTATTTTTATTGTGGAATAAACTAGTTTGCTTGTTTTTAATGAGAAACACGAGGAAAAGGTCAATTGCTAGTAGAGGTGGCCAGGGACTGGCTGGTTCACTCTATTGCTAAATTTTCTGAGGAGAAATTGTTTCATTAGCGTGCGAAACATCTGATACGATAAGAAACTTATCGTCGAGTGGTAGTTGCATCGTCTTTAGATTACCTAAAATTGATAATAAATCATGCAACCGAGCACGAGCAAACATGTTTGCTTCCGTAATACATTCAAAAATTTGAAATTTGATTTTTTTTCTTAACGAAAATTATACACTCTCCAAGTAAACGAAATTTCATTTTGTCCAGCAAAAATATTTAAGGAAATTTTTATTCCTTTGATCGAACAGTTACTTTTATGCCCCTTGAAGATCGTTAAAAAATAACGCCGACTATTGACTACAAATGATACTTTTATTTTACTGATGCTATTATTAAATGCATTAAAAGAAAAATGTAATTTTCTGAAAAACGTCTTTACGAGAGTAACCATTAATCTTTTGATCTTGTGCGAGCTCACATTTTTATTCTTTCGGTATTAAAACGTTAAGTTGATTCACAAATTCAAAAGTCATGATTATCGGATTTAATTCAATAAACTTAGCAGGGATCTGAACTTATTCAAATGAAAGTATTCTGCTGCCGTTGATAAAATGACACTGGATTTAAATTTTATCAAGTCCATTCCAACTTCGATATTATAGAAATGCATCAAACTTATCTAGCTTTTATTACATTAGGTTAACTTATTTTTATTCCATAGAAATATGTTTCGTACTTATTGAAACTGTACACAAGTGTCCCAGAAGTCCGGATTTTTCAAAAATTCAATAAAGCCGTTGGTGAACTACATTTTTCATGTACTCGCACGAATGCGAAAACAAAGTGTTCCCGAATACCCAATAAAACTAAAAAACGACTAATAAAAAAAATTAAAAGCAAAAAAGTACCTCTTTCGGAAGGAATATACTACGCCACTATTGTGAGTACCAAAATAAGTTACAAATATAAATATGAAAAAATATGTATTGAAATTGGAATAGTTTATCAAACTATATAATCAAGACCAAATAAAAAAAATACAAATACGAAAAATATGCATAATAAAATTGGAATAGTTACTCAAAACAATCGGGACCAAATAATACAAATATGAAAAATGCATGAAATTGAAAGTTACTCAAAATAATATCGACCAAATAAAAATAAAAGTGGAAAACAACACATGAAAAAAATGCACGATGAAATTGAAAGTTACTCAAATTAATAATACAAATATGAAAAATTGCATAATGGATTTGGAATAATTACTCAAAAGTAATATCGACCAAATAAACAATACAAGTGAAAAACAACACAATTGGAAAAATGCATAATGAAACTGGAATAGTTGGATCATTTTTCTTTTTGAGAACGATACGTGTATGTGGAACGTGTTCAATTTGGACGTCACAACTTAAAATTATGCATTTCATTTATTTAGTTCGAAGTTCAATTTAAATTGGTTTAAACAGGAAAATCACGAGTTCAGAAAACTTTTATTTAGTTGACTAAGAAAAGTTAGTGGTTAGCAACACTAGACGGGGAAGCGCTTTATAAATTGGGGGACTTTTCCTGTCATGATTATTTTGATCTTGACAGGTTTTTCAGTTAAGCTAAATACATTAGTGTTGAGGTACGCTTTTCTCTCTCTCTCTCTCTCTCTAGGGCAACTAAGCACGTTACTTGAATGCAATTTTAACAAGTCGCTTTTATTAAAAATAAGCGTCAAAACAGATAAATCAATACCAGATTTTTCTCCGGTAGTTTACGATGGGTTTTCAGTTTAAGAATTAAGTATTCTCCCACTTCGATATGGGTTAGAGACCGTGTACATGGGAGCTGGTGCACTTTAAATCTTGTGACGTCAAATGTCCACGTTGGTGTGGTGTGGAAGTTTGGAGAGTGGGGTGCAGCTCAAGTGTTGACTTCATCTAATCGCGATTCAAAAGTACGAGGTGTTCTGGGATTTTTTCATTCTGGATTGATCCCGGACCGTCGCCAATGGCCCGTTGTGTTGTTTCAGTGCGACGTACATTCAACTACTCACCCCATAAGCATTACATGCCGCGGTGGCCTGGTTGGAAGAGTAACGGATTAGCAACCGGAGGGTTGCGAGTTCGAATCCAACCAAAGACCGTCGTGTACAAAGGGGGCTGGTGCACGTTAAATGTCTTCACGTTGGTGTGGTGTGGAAGTTTAGAGTGACCTCGTCAACCGATCCTGGTTCAAAATTACGTGTCCTCGATCGTTCATTTCGGGGGTTGATCCCGGACCGTCTTGGATCTTTCCCTTCGGGTTTGATCTCGTACCGTCGCCAATAGCCCGTTGTGTTGCTCCCGTGCGACGTTAATTAAAATATCTACCTACTCTGTCTTGGGCGCGGTATCCCGATTGGAAGAGTAACGGATTAGCAACGGGAGGGTTGCGAGTTCGAATCCAACCAGACTCATGTACGAAGGGGCCGTCGTTTAGAGGGCAGGTGTCGACCGTGGTTAAAAATGACGAGGTGTCCACGAATTGATCTACCTTCTCCCCACTTTAAATTTCTGGATTTTAGGTTAGTTGGTAGACCGTCACCAATAGCCCGTTGTGTTGCTCCAGTGTGACGTTAATTAAAATACCTGTCGAGCTATGCCACTCCAAGTCCAGACTCACGTTGGCGTGGTGTGGAAGTTTGGAGAGTGGGGTGCCAGCTCAGGTGTTGCCTCGTCATCTGACCATGGTTCAAAATTACGTGGTGTTGTCCTCGGATCTTTCCCTTTGGGATTGATCCCGGACCGTCACCAATAGCCCATTGTGTTGCTCCAGTGTGACGTTAATTGAAATACCCCCCCCCCCCAAGTCCAGACTTTAATCGCATCGAGAATATTTGGGTAGGTAGGTATTTTAATTAACATCACACTCTCTCTCTGGAGCAACACAACGGGCTTTTGGTGACGGTCCGGGATCAATCCCAAAGGGAAAGACCGAGGACAACATGTAATTTTGAACCACGGTCAGATGACGAGGCAACACCTGAGCAGGTACCCCACTCTCCAAACTTTCACACCACGCCAACGTGAGGTCATTTGAGGCCACGACAGATTTAACGTGCACCAGCCCCATTGAGGAAATATTTCGGGTCATTTGCAAAGTTCACTTAAAAAAATTTCTTCGTCGTACTGGAGCAAAACAGCGGGCTATTGGAGGTCCGGAATCAATCCTTGGAGTTCAGGGGTAGGTATTTTGTATAGATATTTTAATTAACGTCACACTGGAGCAACTTGGTGAGGGGAAATTGTTACATTTGAAATTTTCTCATTAAGTAACAATCTGCAAGTTGTAGGCGACGCTGGTTCGATTCCTGTAACTTACCTGGGGTGTACTTTTCTTCTGTCAGTAAAACGGCTTGTGTGTCCATTACATTGACTGTCTTGTGTTTGGCACAGATTGGCCAAATATGGGCCTTGTGCCATGAAACCTAACCACTCTTCAGGTTTGATCCCAGACCGTCGCCGTTTGGAGAGTGGGGTGCCAGTTCAGGTGTTGCCTCGCCATCTGACCGTGATTCAAAATTACGCGGTGTTGTCCTCGGACTTTCCCATTGGGATTGATCCCGGACCGTCACCAATAGCCCGTTGTGTTACTCCAGTACGACGTTAATTAAAATACCTACCTACCTGCAAGAATAAGTCGAGCTAAGAGAGATCAAATGAATATAGAGTAACTCTTACATAATAAAAAGACCGTTGAACTGGCTGTGAGGTGAGCCCATTAAATGAGACCTAACAATAGGTCCCCAACCGGGCTAGGGCCGCGGTGGCCCGGTTGGAAGAGTAACGGACTAGCAACCGAAGGGTTGCGAGTTCGAATCCAGCCAAACACCGTCGTGTACAAAGGGGGCTGCTGCACGTTAAATCTGTCGTAGCCTCAAATGTCCTCACGTTGGCGTGGTGTGGAAGTTTGGAGAGTGGGGTGCCAGCTCAGGTGTTGCCTCGTCATCTGACCGTGGTTCAAAATTACGTGGTGTTGTCCTCGGATCTTTCCCTTTGGGATTGATCCCGGACCGTCACCAATAGCCCGTTGTGTTGCTCCAGTTTGACGTTAATTGAAATACCCCCCAACCGGGCTACCTCGTGACCCCTTTCGAATCAGTCGTCATCTGACCTTGATTCAAAATTACGAGGTGTCCTCTGAACTTATCAGATGACGAGGCAACACCTGAGCTGGCACCCCACTCTCCAAACTCCCACGTCACGCCAACGTGGACTCAAGTTCAGAAAATGGCTATGTCGTAGATGAAAAACAATGACATTCGATGTGTCTTTTGCTTAATTAGGATTAACACCACTTCTCTTTGTTTTGACAAATGCATTATTGCGGATTAACTTTCTGACGACCATTTCGAGAGAAACAAATTGAGAACCCCCAACGGTAGTCGTGACATAATAGAAAAGAAAACAGAAGTTCCTTTACTACCTCTACATATCGGAGGGGAAGAACGATATGAAGTTCTGCGCTTTGGGGGAAATGAATTGTTATAAGTGCTGACACGATATGTCTGTTTCTTGCAACTTTGATAATAACACGGCCATTTTCTTTCAGTGCTTATTCTATTCTTGTTTGCTTAGTTATGGAGTTTACTGGGAATAAGGTGGACCGGTTCTTATCATTTTGAAGCTCTGAGGTTTTTGTTCGTTCTGAATAAGTATTTATGTGTTTCCCTCTTGCTTTTTATTTGCTGTGATATTGATTATAAATTGCAAATGGTTTTCTGCAGAAAGGATTGCGCGATTTTTTGATAAATTAAAATTGGAATAAAATAAAATTGTCAGAATTTCAAGGGAATGGGACATTGTTTCTCTGCCTGTGACAAACAAGTGCAGAATGTAAAAATAACTTTTCCATCGCCCGTGGTTGTGATGATTTCCAATTTATGTAAGTTGGAAAGAATTAAAAAGTATTAAAATAAAACTTTTCGGAATTTTGTTACTGAAAATGTGACGTTAATTGAACGCACTTATTTTATATGAGAGGTTTGTTGTATGATATATTATTTGTTACATGTGATATTAATTTTAAATTACGGATGGTTTTCTGCAGAAAGGATTGCGTGATATTTTTATAAATTAAAATTGAAATAAAAGTTGTCAGAATTTCAAAAGAATAGGACATTGTTCCTCTGACAAATAAGTGCAGAATGAAAAAAGAATTTTCCATCGTCCGTGGTTGTGATGATTTCCAAATTTATGTATGTTGGAAAAAATTAAAAAATATTAGAATAAAATTTCTTCGGAATTGTTACTGAAAATGTGACGGTAATTGAACACACTTTTTGAGAGTTTTGTTATATGTAAGGGTTTTTTTTCCCTGTAAAATCTATATATAGATGCTTGTGTTTTTGTAGGATTCATTTCAGTAAGTAGGTAATTGAATTAACGTCGGACTGGAGCAACGCAATAGGCTATTGGCGACGGTTCGGGATTATGTCGAATGGGGTCATTCGGGTCGTCCCGAATGGAAAGATTCGAGGACAACACTTCATAATTTTTGAACAATAGTAAGATGACGATGGGATTCATTCCGTAAGTGACAACTTTCCATGGCGTTTGACTGATATTTCAGCATGTCGCTTATGGAATAAATCAAATTTTCTGATTTTTTATATTTCCGTTTTGTTTTCTTGAAAACCCCTTGTCAGAGGCATTTTCTGTCAAGTTAAATGCAGATGAAGGTAGTGTTTTTGAGGCAATACGTATTCCGATTGTGACGTCATTTGGCTTGTTTTTCGAATACGCCAATAAAAATTCCAGACAATATATTCTGAATGCCAAAATAGCGAAAACTATATTTTAAAGTAACTCCTATATGTATCATTTGGGAACATTGGGGTATCGAAAGTTAAAGCATCGTCAGAACGGTGACAAATCACATTAGTTATTAAACCAAAGTACTTTGTCTTCCTGTTGTTTGCTCATGGTTACATTGAGAAACTGACGAATTTCATTGCAAAAAATTACGTTATTTGCTTTAGTTTTAACAGAATATAAATTTCTGTTTCCTAGATAAGAATATTCCTTAGTGGAAAGAAAAAAATATTGTGATTTCAAAGAATAATATTTTCATTTCACTGATTTATCCTACATAAAGAGCGAAGGCCAGTCGTGGCTCTGGGTTTGCCCACTGCGCTAGCAACCTGCGAGTTGTAGGAATCGCAGGTTCGATTCCTCCCTGGGTTCGATTCCTCCCTGGGTGTATTTCTTCTGTGCAAGTAAAACTTTCTTTGTGTGTTGTGTGGCTCAGCTTGGCCAAATATGGTCCTTGCGCCATAAAACTCAACCAACCAACCTTTATTTTATTGGTCTATTTCGGTACCGGATATGTTTTCAGCCTCTGTGCACACATCTAATTTTAATTAAAAACATGTAGGTTATATTGGCTAAAATCTAACAGTAACCGATTCATGTTAAAAATCAACAAATTTACTAGGGAAGTTAAGAGCCCTAATGGCGAGAAGAAAAATCTTTACACACATATTCATTAACTTAAGTAAATATTTGATACGGAGTGCATATAAATTGACAAGATAATCTAGTTTGAGACATGGCTGCTGTTGGCGTCTCAAGAATTTCTTATCAGACCTTGTTTTTATTCAACCATTTGTAAAAGTATTTAGTAAACTTTTTCTAAGTTGAAGTAAACTTTCTCTGACTGCGATTTGGGCTGCGGTGGCCCGGTTGGAAGAGTAACGGACTAGCAACCGAAGGGTTGCGGGTTCGAATCCAGCCAAACACCGTCGTGTACAAAGGGCCTGGGAAACGTTAAATCTGTCGTGGCCTCAAATGTCCTCACGTTGTCGTGGTGTGGAAGTTTGGAGGGTGGGGTGCCAGCTCAGGTGTTGCCTCGTCATCTGACCGTGGTTCAAAATTACGTGGTGTTGTCCTCGGATCTTTCCCTTTGGGATTGATCTCGGACCGTCACCAATAGCCCGTTGTGTTGCTCCAGTGTGACGTTAATTGAAATACCCCCTGACTGCGATTTATTGAAATTTTATTCACTCATTTTTGCAGGGCTGCCACAGGCGACTAAAAGGCGATTTTTTTTCAACCTTGGCGACTAAGGGTATCTTTTCAAACAAAATTGTCTTCAAAACTCCTATTTTCTAGATTTTGGCGACTTTTGTTTGAAAATCACCAAGGTCAACGAACATTTATTCCCTTTTTCAACTAAAAAAGAGGACTGAAAAAATATTTTTCGGATTTTTCTTAAGGGAGAAAATTTTCTAAGAGACACCAATTTCGAAGTTTTATCGCCAAGCCGTGACAACTACGAAAGAAAACATCGGCTCCCACGGGCTATTGGCGACGGCCCGGGACCAAACTCGAAGAGAAAGTTCAGAGGACAACACCACGTCATTTTGAATCACGGTCAAATGACGAGGTCACCTGAACTGGCACTCCAAATTCCCACACCACGCCAACGTGAGCACATTTGAGGCCACGACAGATTTAACGTGCACCAGCCCCTTTTGCATACGACGGTCTTTTGTTGGATTCGAACTCATAACGCTCCGGTTGCTAATCCGTTACTCTTCCAACCGGGCTACCGCGGCCCAATAGAAGTTTGAGACTTTCTATAATTTTTTAAAATTTATGCTATTTCATAAGTGCTTTGACTGTGGCAGCCCTGTTTTTGTGATAAGCACATGAGATTGCAGACTGAGAAATGTGTTGTGACTCAATTACATTTTACTTTTCAAAACAAAAGATATCTGCTCAGGATTGTTTTTGTCTACAAAAAATCGTGCTTATGAATCATCTCATAAATATTTGAGAACTACGACCTCTCATATTTGAAATAATAGTTTTGGGCAGAATGAACTCTAATGCCAATGGCATTCAATGTGTGAAATTAAGCATAGCATGCAATACCTAAGAAATCTGTAGAATGCCTTAAATGGGACATCAAAGAATGTGAAAGGCTAAAAATTTCACGTTTCTTGGGCATTCTTTGCAAAAGCAAACCGGCAAAGTATAAAAACCTCCCGCTTACGCAATACTCGTTCAATTCACAGGAAGCAGTCAAGGATTCTTGACGAGTTCATGTGCTAGACCAAGTAAGTGCCAGAATTTGAAGTGCTGTTGTGTGAAAAAGACTTAAGTGCAATTCAAAATGCCATTCTAGCTTTCCATGTTCAACAAGTAGGTGAATTGTAGTCCTTTTCTCTTTTTTATTAGTAAGATAGTTCTATACTCTATTTCTTTTTCATTTTCAGACATCTTTTCAATAAAGACCTTTTAATGATTATTTCCATAATTTGCCTAAATATTGCATAGCTATTACATACGATGCCTAGGGAAAGTATATAGTATGTTAAAATAGCATAAATTTCATGCTTTGCCTAAAAACGTCGGGGTGCCCCAGTTGTCAGAGTTGCGGATTAGCAATAGGAAGGTTGCGAGTTCGAAACTTGATCCAACCATAGACTGTCATGTACGTGAGGGCTGGTGCACGTTAAATCTGTCGTGACCTCCAATGACTTACGTTGGCGTGGTGTGGAAGTTTGGAACGTGGGGTGTCAGCTCAGGTGTCGACCTCGTCATCTGACCGGGGTTCAAAATTACGAAGTATTGTTCCCGGATCGTCACCGACAGCACGTTGTATTGCTCCTGTGGGGCGTAATTCAACAACCAGCCAACATAAAAACACGTAGTCATTCCCTGCGGGATTGATCCCGGAACGTCGCCAATAGCCCCCTGTGTTGCTCCAGTGTGACGTTAATTAACTACCTACCTAGTCCTGCTTTATAATGCCTGTATTTTACAGATTGCCGGTTACATATATAATCTGGCAACGCAATAGAACGCTGCTTGCTTACTTGCTGTTGTATACGCGTACTAATACCCTATATATTATTTTGAAAAGGTAGATAAGTCTAAATTATGTAAATACATTTCAATCTTTTTCCCCTGCTTATCTCTTGCTACTTGTGAACTCCTCCAACGTTTCAAAGATGGTGACCCGGACGTGATTCAAACACGTGATCTTCTGAAGTGTTCTGTTTCAGATCCTCATCCAGTGACAACAGTATGGGACGAAAAGTGCATTTCCACCAGTACCCTAGCGTACACTGAAGGAGGTACTTTGGCGGAGTGAACAGGAAAGTTTATGTTAATGCATTGAAATGTATATTATCTGGCGACACAATTGTAACTGTGTTTGCTTACTCATTTGCTGTTGAGTACGTGTATCCTGCGTAGTATTTTGTTAAGTCTACAAATTTTGTAAATAAATTTTAATTAAATTTATCCCTGCCTATCTCTTGCTACCTATAAACACCTCCAACCTTTCAAAATTTCAACACCCATAAATTTCCGACGAAACTAATTACGTAATTTATTGCACTGTGTTATAAAGAACTCTATCTGAAGAACAAGAACCAGAGGTAGTAAAACAGATAACAATGGCTGAATCGGATGAATAAATTTCGAGAAAGGTAAGCTGTTATATTTTATACCCGAAACAAAATATAATCACTAAGAATGAATTCAGTGAAGACATCTCATTTGAATACAAGTACTCATTATTTTGAATAGAAGTTATAAGTTTCCTGGATTAGAATTAATGATGTTTTATAAACTAAATTCTTTAAAAAAGTGCTAACTTTAACTTAACCCTGTAGACCCCAACAGATTTTCTAGAGATGAAAAGGAACTCAACAGAGAACTATTTTTATTTGTAATCAAGTTAAACTTAAATCTTTCCGTCTGCTTAATGTATATAGCTAAATGGTAAATTCTGTTGAGTTAGCTTTCTATTTAATAGCTAGCTACCCAATAAGATTTACTTTTTGGTTTGCTGATTCATCCCCTTCCAATACTTAAATGCAAGTCTGGAATTCAGTTTTACCATGTTTGTTTTGATAATTTGAGAATAAAACATTGTAGAACAGTCGGGTGGATTGTAAGACTTAAGCCTAAGAAGTTAGTTTTATTATTTTTTTAATTAATTACTAACTGAATTACCCGGCGTTGCTCGGGTTGAAATGGTTAAATGTTGCTTGAAAAGTGAATTAGAATAAGCACTTTTCTTTCACAGAAAAATGCAATCATTTAAGTTGTACGGAAAATACGTTTTAACTTTTTCATAGCTTCTACAATATACTACGGACACAAATATATACATTTAATTCCTGAATATATTGCAATATGTAAAAGATTAAGACATAGAGACACAGAAAGGAAATTCCAACGAAAAAATGCAGAATTCTAAAAAACGAAAGATGCGCAAAGTGCAGTTTCAACTAGTTCTGTTTAAATACTCTCGCAATCAAGTCGTGGCGCTCACTGGGTAATTGACCATTGGTAAGAACCTCCTTGATCTCCGTCCAAGTCGGATTGCAGGTGAAGGTGATAAATAAGTCTGGTCTCCCGTACGTCCTCACGTACGTCATAGCATCTTGCGTGTATTCGTGCATGTGTCTGGGACTGCCTGTAAATGTAGCTGGTAGTACGACTAAGGCACCGAGGTTTTCAACGTTCCCGTCATTTGCCACAGCATCTCTCAGGTGAATATATCAACTCTCAGTTTACGTTGATTTAGACGAATGTAAAGGAGATGCTCACTCTCGACTTTAGCGTACATATCGACGATGAACTGATGAAACAATTGCCTGCAGTTCAATACGTGGTTCTGCTCAGTATCTCGAACCATTAATCTGTACGCATAGAAATCCATCGCTGAAACTTTCTTGCTGGTTGTTTCACCTGTTCTTAGGTTGATCTGCCTCAGATTAAAATGATATCCATCTTCACCATGGGGGAATATCACTGGGTACTGCAGAGCATCATAAGATCGATGTGTTTCCGAAACACGCTGCAATGATTCACCTCGTCGTTGAATAACGATATCCCGTTGATGAAACTCATCTCCTGATATAACCACCGCGACTTCATCTCCTTGAGTAGAGTTAAAGCGCCGTTCGTGTTCACCTGCTGGTCTTCGATCTGCTCTTATGACTACTTTATATTCATCTGTTGGCATACGTTCCAATGCTGTTTCAAACGTTTTAATAAGATTATTGTGCTCATGAAACATCCTTTGTAAGTTTAACACAATCTGACGTCTCGTTCCCGAAATTTAGGCGCACAGTTTCTATTTGTTCGTTTGAATAAAATATAGTTATAGAAATTTTGGTGGTTGATCTGGTAGCGGACGCAACGATCCCGCTCTATGGTAAATCTGCCCTTGCACCTTGAATGTCGACGGAAATTCGGGCTGTCCAACAACTGATGTGGCACCGAATGATGTCAATTGGAAACATGAATTGTATTTTCTGATGTTACTAAGAAAATGCTTCGACTCTGACGTATCTCCTGATGTGTAAGTCAAAAGTTCTTGTGGTGGTGGTTCCAGTTGGCAGAGTGTAACTTTTCCATTTTTGCAGCAAATACCAGTAGACTCTGATTTAAACTTTTTGGCTTGACAGTAACTACATACCATTTCCATTTTCCAGATGGTAACACTTGCATTCAGCGAGTAGTCTTTATGTGAATCGCAGTGGAATTCTTCCAATGCTAAGCTAAAATGGTGCGCAGTCCGTGATCGTTTGGCTCTATCTCTCTTATCCTGTAGTCGGGCTTCACGCTGCTGTGTCGTCTCTGTTGCTCTATATGTAGTAGCTCTATCTCTCTTCTCCTGTAGTCGGACCTCACGCTGCTGTGCCGTCTCTGTTGCTCTAGATGTTGTAGCTCTCTCGCAATCGCAAGTCTTCTATTCCTCTCCTCGGAAGTTTCTTGACTACGCTCATCTTTCATCATCTTAGCCGTTGACTGCACTTGGCGGATCGCCTTCCGCTTCCTTGGAGGCATTGCTACAGCAAAGAAATCTGTAAAAGATTACAAAGAAATGCTATTTCATAAAATAAGCAAAAGGCACACTCTCACTGAGCAATGAAATCTATTATAGAATACAATAAAAATTAAATGCTAATATAAACTGTATGGCAAAACAAATTTAAAATTGCGAAGTACTTACATCAGTTTAGGAATATCAAATTTTTAACACAAATAAAAAATATTAATGCCTTACTTAAAAGCTGTCAATCACAAAATTCTCAAACACAGAATTCTAAATCATACTAAAAAATAAACTTTTATTCTGGTGTAAAAAAAGCATTAATTCTGATCCCCATTAAACTTATTTAAAAAATTAAGCAAAAGGCACACTCTCACTGAGCAATGAACTCTCACTGAGCAATATTATAGAATACAATAAAAAGCTAAAATTAACGAAAAAGCGAATTTAAAATTATGTAGTACTTACATCAGTTTAGAAATATGAATCCAAAATGTTCACTATCACTGTCGAATAAAGTAGGAAACACTTATACAATCAACTAAAAGAGCGAAATAAAACTGCAAGATTCACTGAAAGATGATAAACTGGAAGACTTACCGAGTTAGCTTCCTTTAAATACGACCAGCTAAGAATCGAGTGGGTGCTGGAATGTTCTCCACCATGAGTCCAAGGAAGTTTCCGTTTCCCCAACTTTCTAGAAAGTTGTACAAAGTTTTATAAAAAAAGTAAACATTAATTCTGGTGCTGCCAGATACCGAGTAGCAACATTACGCTTTTATGATCAATGAGTTTTTCGTTTGTGCTTTTCGGAATAACGGTGCTTGGGTTAGAAATAAATGTAACCGGTGTAGACAAATTAAACTGAATAGATAAAATTTTTTCAAAAGGCAGAAGGTCGATTTTACAGAATTTTTCAGAAAGAAAATCACTGCTTTCAACGGAGGATTCACATGTATCTATTCCGGACATTTTAAAATAAGTTACACGCCTTACCTAAAAAGCCTCGTGAAACAGAATTCTACAAATCATTAAGTATTCAATAAATTGTTTAAGGAAAGTTGGTCGAAATATACACCAACTTTCCTTGAAAATAATACTTGAACTCCTGAAAACCTTTCCTTGAATTTCCTTGCAAACATAAATATTTTAAAATATTCTTTCCTCCTTCATCAATAAAATATCTATAATTTATTTACATCATGGGAAGAACTAAAAAGTCAGTTCAAACATAAATACTGTAATTTAATTTGTTTCGGAAAAAATTGTTTTTCGATCAACAGTGGTAAAGCAACCATCGCTGCCTAAAGCAATTAATCTATGCTCAATGTTATTTCTATGGCGATTTCGAATAGTTTTTAGCCCCCCAGGGCCAATAGAACGGGGGTTAAGAGTTAGCCTATGCTGTCCGCAGTGTTCTAAAGTATAAGTGTACCAAATTTGGTGTGGATTGGTCAAACGGTGTAGATTTATATAGAAAATATACACACATACACACACACACATATACACACATCCTATTTTATATATATATAGATTTCTGAGATGAGTTTTATATTTTTACATGAATATTTGATTGATAAAAAAGGATATTTAAAACATTTGATTTTTCATAATTTCTATTTTGTAATGGAACACGAAAAACTTCAACTCATTAATCATAAAAGCTTAATTTTGTTATTTTAGATTTGGAAAACCAGAATGAATGTTTTATTATTTTATAAATTTGATTTAGAATACCGTGTTTGTGTATTTGAATTATCACAGCGAAATGTTGCAGTCATATTTGAGCATTACTAAATTTCATAAATCATTATCGTCTTTATCAATATTTTTCAAATGTCTTTTTTCGAATTGCTCTATTTCAGAATACACTCAGACAGTCGAAATTCGACACTTTGCGCATCTTTCGTTTTTTAGAATTCTGCATTTTTTCGTCGGAATTTCATTTCTGTTTGTATTTATGTCTTAATCTTTTACATATTGTAATATATTCAGGAATTAAATGTATATATTTGCGTCCGAAGTATATTGTAGAAGCTATGAAAAAGTTAAAACGTATTTTCCGTACAACTTAAATGATTGCATTTTTCTGTGAAAGAAAAGTGGTTATTCTAATTCACTTTTCAAGCAACATTTAACCATTTCAACCCGAGCAACGCCGGGTAATTTAGCTAGTTTATTATAAAATTATATTTTATTTATTAACTATAAATATTTGCTAATGTATTTGCTTCACTGAATACTAGTCAGTCACTGTCGAGTCAGTTTGTTAATCATAAGCTGATCAATACAATTTGTTTTTCCGAGTTTGCTATTATTGGTTGACTTTCTTTTTCTTTTGTATTTTTAATTATATGTTTTAATTTTTAATAGGCAGTACCAAACAGTAATTTTGGAACTGTTCGGTGTAAGTATTGGGTCATCCGGAATGTTATGCGGATTTTTTTATGATAAATACCAACGAAGCAGTACAAAAACTTAAGAAAATGTTATTGAATCACATAAGCACTATTTTGTTCTATGACTTTTTGCCATCTTTCCGGCAGCTGGAAAATTCCTTTTTTAAAAAGTCATTAGGCTTATTTGTAAAGAAGTTATCGAGGTGCTGTTTGACAGTCTCCAAAGAATTGAACTCCAGCCGTTCAGAGGATTTTGAAGTGACCTGAAGAGGTGAAAATAGGTACAAAACATCTCAGCCATACTCAATAAGTCTTTGTCTGACATTCAGCGAAATGTGGGGCCGAGCATTGTCATGCTGGAAGACAACACCTCGACGATTGGTCAGTCCTGGCCGCTTCGCTTCGATTTCTGCTTCTAATACTGCCAATTGAGAACAGTATTTTTCCGAATTTATTGTCTGATTTTGTGGCAACAATTCATAATGAACAATTCCTTTGTAGTCCCACATACACAAAGCATTACTTTTTTGGGATGCAGCCCCCTCTCGATGTTAGTTGGGAGGTTCATTTGGCTTATCCCATGATCTTTTTCTTGTAACATTATTGTATAGTATCCACTTCTCATCTCCAGTAATGAGCCGTTTCAAAAAAGGAGCTTCTTCATTTCGTTTCAGCAAAGAATCACATGCCGAAATTCGAGCAAGCATATTCTGTTGCGTTAAAGTATGTGGGGTACCCATACATCCTAGCGGCTTACATACCCAATCCTCTTCAGATGATCATGAACTGTACTTTTTGGAATATTTAGTCTGTGATAGTTCCTGAATTGAATAACGTGGATTTTCAGCGATGGCATCTTTTAATAGGTCCTCGTTTACAGAGGATGGTCGTCCAGAGCGGGCATCATCTTCGAGGCTGAAATTTCCGCGCTTAAATTTATCAAACCACCTTCAAACTGTGTCATCAGAAACAACACTTTGTCCATATACAGCACAAATTTTGCGAGCAGTCTGACTAGCATTTTTTTTTCTTAAAATAAAAGAGCATAATGCGACGGAAATGAACTTTTTGGTTCTCCATTCTTAGCACTGCAGTGAAACAAAATTGTGCCACGTAACGTTTGCGGTCTCTAATTAGGCGTAAGACTGTTACAGCACAATAAAAATTTATTTAGAAAAGAGAAATTTAAGGATTATTTTCATATACGATTAATTGGAAAGTATGAGGGCACAGCTGTTAAACATCGAATCTGCCAAGGAGTCAGGAGGCTCGCCAAAATCTGAGAGTCTGAAGGATGCGACTGCTCCTTTCGTGGTTTCAATCTACTCTGTCGTGATCTTTTGAGGGGGAGTTCGTCTCAGTCTTGGAATGTTAATCCCGGTGTTTCCACGCCATCTGCAACGGAAGGTCATAAGAACCTCCATAGCTTCCCGACCCTAGGACAGATGTAATGTCTTTCTGGCTCGGGTTTCCACAGAACTATAGACAAATGTTTTCCTGGGGGTGGCCCGTCTGCATTCCTCTCATGGAGGGCCCAAGATAAGTTAGTGTTGACAACTTGTTTTGCAGTCGAGGGAGATCTGAATTCCAGGTGTGGGAATGCCAGACCGACTGGTACAGCCACAACACAAGCTAGAATTATGCAGTGAAAGCAGAAAAGACCGAATTTACACATCTGCTTCAATCAAGGTCACTCCTTATCAGCGGTAGCAAAATAGTAATAAGAAAGCGCGCTTTGATTTGAAAAACCGCAGAACTTTCCGGATGACCCAATATTAATTCTACGTTTATGCTTATCTACTTTAATATTTCAAATCTTAATTATATGGAGTATCAGTTTGCTGCTTTAACACTTACTCGTATATCGCCGTATAGGCGGTATTGTAGTAGTTAATTTTAATGATCAGAAATGCAAAGAGTTAAAATCCAATGCCGAAAAATAACAAATGAGCTAAAAAAGTGAACCGACCTACAAATTTAATTGATGTATTTTCGATAAGCAATAATTTCTGTAACGGTCAAATTTCTCGACCAAAAATTTGAGAGCCTCAAAGTTCATGTTTCAGAGCAGTTTCACAAAAGAGTTAGATTCACTCACTGACCACGAGTGACCATCGAAACATATATCTTTCAGAAGATAAAATGCTGTGCATTCATTCCCAATGAATCGGGAAAATTTCAACAAAATTTTATTAAAACCCAGTACAAAACAAACGGTACAGCATTGATATAAAGACTTTTCGTGGCAACGCTTTTGGCGTACTTTTATGTCGCCAAAGAAGAATTTCTTAGAAAAAACACCGAAAATTAACGAAAATAATTTTAAAACAAAAAAAATCCACATAACTGATTATTCTTCTACTACAAGACAAGAATTTATTTTTATGAAAAATTCTAGTTTTTCTGAAATATTGTTATAGAAGTTTGTGTCCAAATAAATTAATTTGCGTTTTAAGTTTAATGGAACCAGGGTATATAATATGAATGTTTTAAAAGATCACATTAATTCCAGCAAACTAAAGTTATTTAGGTATGGTAAATAAAAAAAAATAACGATTTGCCAAAATGTTTAATGATATTCAAATAATAGCGAGGTTGTTATGATCCTAATAAAGCAGGGCTGCCTTTGTCTGTCACAACTCACTACCAAAAACCCTCGCCAAAAGGGTTGCAACAAAAATGTCTTTATATCAGAGCTGTACCACTAAAACACTACACTAAACAGAAAAATGTCCTATAAACCTGAAAAATATGATGATAAAAAATGCCTTAAAATTAAACATATCCCCAAAAGTGACAAAAAACTGTTTCTAGAATCAGGAGCTTGAGAACGGAATTTCTATTTATACAGGCGTTGTGTACGAAGTGCTAACAAGAAGATGACGTCAACAAAATCCGGACCCGATCATATCTATCGAAATTTTTAGATGACTGTGCTTGGCGAGTAAATTGCAATCTCAGCTCATACCAGTGCCTGCCTCATATAACACCTGCTCCACGCTGCCTGTGATTGGTTATCGGTCAAATCTTTTGTCTGGCAAGTACAATCTCGAAAGCATCATCTATTGCAATTTTTCCAGATGACGGTATTTGGTATAATTCATCTCTCCAAAAAGAAGAGATAGACGTTGTCTGTTATGTGTTGGGCCAAACATAGCCCCTTGTGCCACAAAAACCAAAAACAGCCCAATGAGAGGGATTTTCAAAACCCTATGAAAAGGATAAACAAACATAATGGTCTACTTCTAGATTTTACTTCTGCTGTCCAAATGATCTCGCATGATACATATTGAGTATCTCACATATCTCACATGATACCTTAAAATGTAATTTGTGGCAACCTAGGGCGTTATTGGAGTTGACGAATCTATTTTCATTTTTTAATTCGGATTTTTTTTAAATTTTTATTGGCGAAGAGTTGAAATCGTATTCGAAAAGCAAGTCCTCACGTTCAGAATACGCACAAGAAACACCGTTCCACCGCAAAATCCTTACCACCATTTACCCATTTAGCGTGACAGAAAAAGCCTCTCATCTTATATGTTTTTGTTCTCGGTGTTGCCATTCCGGCAGAAGAAAACACCGTTGAAACCAAACGAACATTCAACGAAAGGTAGTCCAGTTGGAAGAGCAATGGATTAGCAACCAGAGGGTTGCGAGTTCGAAATTCGGTCCAGCCAAAAACCGTCGTGTAAGCGGGGGACTGGTGCACTCCAAATTTGTCGTGGCCTCAAATATCCTCACGTTGGGTGTGAAAGTTTGGAGAGTGGAGTACCAGCTCAGGTGTCTCGTTTCGTTATCTGATCTTGGTTCAAAATTACGAGGCGTTGTCCTTGGATCTTTCCTCTCGGGATTGATTCCGAACCATCGCCAATAGCCAGTTGAGTTGCACCAGTGCGATGTTAATTAACCTACCGATGTTAATTAACTACCTATGTGGTAAATTTAAAAAATATAATTTTCCATAACGTTTAATGATATTCAAATAATAGCGAGGTTGCCATGATCCTAATAAAGCAGGACTGCCTTTGTCTGCCATAACTCACTACCAAAAACCCTCGCCAAAAGCGTTGCAACAAAAAAATCTTTATATCAAAGCTATACCACTAAAGCACTACACTAAACAGAAAAATCCCTATAAATCCGAATAAATATGATGATAAAAAATGCCTTAAAAATTAGACTCCCCCAAATGTGACAAAAAACTGTTTCTAGATCAGGGGCTTGCGAACGGAATTTCTATTTATAGAGGCGTTGTGTACGAAGTGCTTTTCGAAGTGCGAAGTAGTTACGTTGCGTACGAAGTGTTTTAGTGAACCTTTCAAGCTAAATGTAGGTGGCGATAGTGTTTCTGCGGCGATACGTGTTTCCTATACGTATTCTGAACGTTACGTCATTTGGCTTGTTTTTCGAATACGATTTCAGCACATCGGCGATGAAAATTCCAAAGAATGAATTCCGAATTGACCTAGCCCTCAAGGGTATATCTTTAGGTGGGCACGGGCTTTCACGGATCCGAGGTACCCTAATGATCTTTTCTATCCACTGGGATCTTTTCTGTTCATAGTAAATATGGGGTTCCTGCCCCCCGGGATATCCAAGCGATCTTTTTTTGCTTTCATGCGACTACTCTGTTCCACAATTCCTTTTCCTCTTTCATGGCATTTTTGACTTGACGTTGTCTTGGGTATGGCGCAGCTTGGCCAAATATGACCGCTGCGTCATATAACGCCAAAACAAACAACCGAATTTATATATGATAGTTGATAGGTCAACACCAATTAGATTAAACACTGAAACGGCGATAAACTACATTTTAAGGAAACTCAGAGATATATCATTCGGATAGCAGAAGTAAAATTTTCGCAGATCGTCTGGTTTGTTTACACTGAAAACTCAACACCCCATTGACGAGAAAAGAGTAATCTAACAAAATTTGTGAACTGCTTTCACAAAGGATGGAAAATTAAGGTTAGTCATTTTTTTATTAATACTCCGAAACTTATCATTGAAAGGCTATTGTTAGGTCTCATTTAAAGAGCTCACCTCACAGCCAGTTCAACGGTCTTTTTATTATGTAAGAGTTACTCTATATTCTTTTGATCTCTCTTAGCTCGACTTATTCTTGCAGGTAGGTATTTTAATTAACGTCGCACCGGAGCAACACACGGGCTATTGGCGACGGTCCGGGATCAATCCCAAAGGAAAGGTCCGAGGACAATACCACGTAATTTTGAATCATGGTCAGATGACGAGGCAACACCTGAGCAGGCCACTCCACTATTCAAATTTCCACACCACGCCAACGTGAGGACATTTGAGGCCTCGACAGATTTAACGTGCACCAGCCCCCTTTGTACACGACGGTCTTTGGCTGGATTCTAACTCGCAACCCTCTGCTACTCTTCCAACCGGGCTACCGCGGCTTCGATTTATTCTTGCATCGTCGATTAATGATTCTCGTAGAAAATCGGCGGTGGCAGCGAAATGATGCAGGAAGTCATTCTATAAAATGGGTTTCCTTAATAAACATTTTGCAAAAGAGTATTTCGTGCTAAACCACGCTGAGAAAAAGTTTCTCTTTTAAAAATAAGACATAAAGTAGAGACGGTTTTTAAAACAGAATGTCTATTTTTAAAAAGACAAGCGAAATTTCTTTTTGGAATGTGCATATTTGAATTTGAAATGAACACAGCTTTTTGTTTAGTGGCAGAGTAGAGAAGTAAAATATGTTTTTATGATGTAAATTACAAAATAGACACGAGGGAGTTTGCGAGACATAAAATATTCCAGGGATTCCAAGACTCTAGAATCGATTCGATTCTGAATTTTGACATGGAAGGTTTGAGAAGAAAAATAAAATATTTTCTCAATTTCCTGCTGATTTTAACTCCGTTTAGGCAACTTAATTTTTTTTACCTATTGTGTTAGCTCCCATTATATTAAAATTCTTGTATAATATAATAAAATTATATTAATACCTTTACGCGTGTAATTTTGTTTCGAAATCGCACGCAATATCCTGGTTTTTTCGTTCAGTTACTCGTACAAGCGGAAAGTGCAATTTTTGTGAACTAAATCACTCTTGTGCCTATTAAACCAATTAAGGATATTTTAAAATTAAAAAAAAATTAACTGTATTAAGCAAGCCTATTGTGATGTCGAAAGGAATGAGCAAAACATTTAATTTGTCCGATTACTGTCTACGAATCCAAGATCGTTTCCTTCTGTCCAGCTAAAGACCGTCGTGTACACGGGGGCTGGTGCGCATTAAATCTGTCGTGGCTTCAAATGTCCACACGTTGGCGTGGTGTGAAAGTTTGAAAAGTGGGGTGCCAGCTCAGATGTTGACCTCGTCATCTGACCGTGGTCCAAAATGACGAGGTGTTGTCCTCGAATCTTTCCCTTCGGGATTGATCCCGTACCATTGCCAATAGCCCGTTGTATTATTCCAGTGCGACGTTAATTCAACTACTTAAATATCCATAAGTTATTGATAGGATGGTTGGTTGGGTTTTTATGTTGTGCAGACCAATCAGATGATAAATCAATGTATGGGCGTCTTATCCCGTCCCGTAGACCAATCAGATGATGAATGTTCGTTTCCACCCGGCAGATGAAAATAGTCTAAGGGTCACGCTACAACTAGTTTTGGTCACATGATCCTGGGCACACACAAAAAGGTTTCAATTACTCTCATTCTACTTTTATACTTCCTCTATATTTAGTTTGACAGAAGTTCCCTCTCATATGGGGAGGCAAATTTCAGTGTAAACAAACAAACCAGACTGAAAGTGAATTAAAAGATTTCCACTTTCCAAATGCTCTCCTATGATTCATATAAGGGTCTCCTTAAAATGCAATTTATCGCCGCTTTGGCGATTTTTGACGTTATCTAATGTCTGATCAGAAAACGTAATGTTTTCTTTGCCCAGTTGGTAAAATTTGAGCGTTTTGAGATTAAAATTGAAATATATTATTTTATAAAGTTCGTAAAAGTGATTATTTTCAAGGGATTGACAGATCCGGCTACCTCAAGCCTTAAAGGGTGGCATTAAAAAACTATTTAAACGTTTTGTAGTTCTTGAAAACTTTTTCAAATGTTGAGAACATTTTTGTCATTGTTACAGAAGTATTTTCCAGTGGCATGCCTAAGTAGTGAACGCTTTCATGAGCTCCATTTTTAGAACGCTACAAATTAACCCTTCTTTTCCTGTTTAGCGAATCGTGTGAAGGACTTCAACCCTGTCTACCGAAAAGTATTTCATGGTGGAGGTAGCTTTTACACTGCTATTTATACTATTGCATTGTAAGTTAATTTTTGTAGTGGTGGCTCAGTTCACCACATATGCAGCTACTGTTCATATTAATCTCTTCAATCGATTACTATTCAGAAAAGGAGACAAAGCAATAAAATTATCTTCTCCCTAAAGCAGGGGTCGTCAAACTTTCTTTGACCGTCGACCCCTTCAAGAGTTTCTTGACTTTTTATCGACCCCCTCTATTTTAATATTATATAATTATAATAGGACAAGCAAAAAAGACGTTTATGTTAGCTTTTAGATTGTTTGTTTCATAATTACAGTGTTTATTGTACGTATAATATAGTATATATGTGGGACACAATGACCATAATCCAGTAAATGATAAGAGGAATTAAAACTAAGAGAAAATATAAGCTTTTTCGACTGCAAATTAGATGAATTGACAGGGTTTTGGACCGTCTGATGCCCGAACAATTAAAGTTCACATATTTGCAGCCGTTTGCTGCAATGTCTTTCTTCATCATCTTCCAGTTGTCGTCTTCGTCTTTCTGCCTTTGGTGGGAAACTATGCTATTGTTGCGTGAGTCATGCGTGGGTGTTTCGAGCACTCAGGGCGTCCAGATATCTCTGTCCACTGGGCAACGAGGGATTTCCCACAGATATTATACTAGCAGTACCCGCACGGCGTTGCCCATGACATCATCCTTGTTTGTCCTCACTGATACTGAAAACATTAAAAAGAAAAAACAATAATTTTAAGACTAAATCCCACCACCACCCGACATGACGCGGGCATGTCGCCTCATTCCTTCCATCTCACTGATTCTTGCTGAGAGAATTTCATGATACACTATGTTCAATGTTCTTCCATTTGGAGTTAGGATGTAAAGATTATCGGCTTTTCCAAATCTTGAACAACCCACATACAGTAGACCGTGGGAGAAATACGGTTAAATGAGATCGAGTCCTACAACTTTCAGCGATTGTCCTTGTGCCTTCTTGATGCTCATGACGAAACTTAAACGAACAGGGAACTGAAGTCGTTTAAATTGGAATGGGAGATCCGAAGGGATGATTGGGATCCTAGGAATGAATACGTCTTTGCCTGCGGCATGTCCAGTCATGATGGTGGCTTCAATAATATTCGGCATCAGTTTCTTGATAGGGTCTTGTTCCATTGCAGAGTGAGGTGCATGCAGATTTCTGAGAAGCATAATCGGTGCCCCAATTTCTATCTATAATATGTGCGAGGGTACTCCAGATGGGGCTCCAATGTAATCAAAAACTTTGTTGTGTAATTCACAGTCTCATCTGTGTCACATGTAGTGTCGATAGATTTGTATTATACAAATGCAGAAATTATACAAATTCAAAAGTAAGTTAGGAAATAACCACTACTGAAATAAAAATGTGAGTCAATCTTTAAATATAACGCTATACTTTTAAAAAGTCTTGTTATGTCACCTCTATAACGTTAAACCAAAATAATGTAGTTATTTGCTTGAAATAAAAATGAGATTAAAATTGCAAAAATTATACAAATTCAAAATTAAGTTATGAAATAACCACTACTGAAATAAAAATGTGATTCAATCTTTAAATATAGCGCTATACTTTTAAAAAGTCTTGTTACCTCACTGATTACGACAAACAACCTAATTGAATCACAATGTCAGCGAAATCAAAACCAAATTAAACAGTAATAAACACTGTTACTTCATTTCATGCAATTTATTAACTGAGTTGCAGAAAATTTCTTGATGGTAGGAACTTGGCACTTGGAGTCGAACATGTAGGGTGGTAGAGCTTCAGTTTGCTTTTCATTGGAAAAGAACAAAACAGTGACAATACAGAGAAACCAGAGTTTCAGAATTGAAAAATCTGCATAAAATCAATTAAATTTTTAAAAACAATTGTGCTGAATTCAAAAAATAAAAGGATAAAGTAAAAGTAAGTACAGAAAAAAATTGGAAGGATTGGAGTATATTTACTATTTTTAAAAAACATAGAGGCGAAAACTAAAAGTTATCCGTCGGCTGAGTTCGAACTCACTGCCCCAAAAGTCTAGTCTAGGGAGAAGACAAAAGCGCCCTCTAGCACGGAACATGACAGGGGGCGCTAGTGACGTGTTTCGAATGTGAGCCTGTTATCATTTATGCGGTCCTGCCGCTCACGCTCACGCAGGAGAAGGAAGACTCAATGTTAACGAACTGCTAAGTTGATTTTTGTACTTGCAGTTGGGTTCTCTTGGTGTCTGTGTAAATATGTGATCAGTTCTTTTTATTCAAACATAGTATTTTTAAAATTATGGAAATCGTCTCCTTGCATTCTTGAGCGGAAGTTTCAGAGGTATTATTGATTCTCACACGGGACACAAATGAGGTAGGACAATTCTTATTTTATTCCAATTCGAAAGATATTGTTTCTACACTTTAATTGGCATCCCTGCCGTGATTGAGAACAAGCACTTTCGGCTGAGTGCTAGAACTTTGGTGATTCTAATGGAACTTTTGTTTTTGAGTTATGGAACTTGCGCGTTTTTGAACATACGGAACTTTTGTCTTTGAACTAACGGAACTTTCGTTTTCGAACTTAGGAATTTTCGTTTTCGAAAATATTATAATTGATTAAATGTGACCGAAGATCCGTTATTAATTTGTAAAAGAAACGTGGCGTATTTGGATCCGTCCGTTAAGAAAGTTACCGAGATGGGAAACAACATTAGGTAAAACGAAAGGAGACGAAGATGAAATTGAACAGACACTAGAAGAATTAGATAGCTCTTTTGAGGATTTAAAATTAATAGATAACGAACTGGTACGCCTTTCCAAATCTGATGATGTTGACAAAGAATTAGAATCAGCGGAATTATATCGGGAATAGATCGTAGTCTGGAAATTTAAAGCTAAAAAACGTGCTTTAAATCAAACCGTTGCCAGTAATCCTCAACCACAAGTAAATGCAACCGTGAAAGGATCGAACTTACACCAGAACGTAAGAATGAAATTTCCAAAAATAAAGATTCCCAGATTTTATGGTGTTGTGAATCAGGCTCATGATTTGGAATTCTTTTGAAATGGCAATTCATAAAAATGAGTGTCTAGATCAGGTGGACAAATGTATTTATCTTAAGGCGCAATTAGGATGCTACTAAGAGTGATTTCATAGTAACAGTTCTAACTGTGACTGTTACCGAAGAATATCTGTAATTCTATACTGTGATTGTAATTCTAAACTGTGACTGAGTCTGATTGGTTGGAAGATGCTGTTTTTAGCGATTTAAGCTATTTTGTGCTCCTTACCGGAGGTACCCTATGCTAAGTCGCTAGCGTCGCGGCTTACAACGTCAAAGAACTCAGTTCGAACCCAAATTATCTTTTTTATCCACAGCTACTACAATAGCTTTTGAATTTTTTTTATTTATCAACAACACTTAAACATGACGTTTAAACAAAATTTCAAGCGAAAACAAAAAATTAAAGTACGAGACAAGCGGCATGGTGTCGATGCTGATGTTCCTGGCAAAGGTAAGGTCGATGGTGGTGTTTCCAAGCGTGGTGGGTGATGATGTGGGTATGTAGTCGAGGTTGAACTCTTTTAATAACTATGATTTTGGAATCCTTGTTGATGTCTGGATAGTCTTCTTTACTGGTAACTGAGTTAATAGCAGGCAAGTTGTCATTATCAACGTTCATAGGCTCAGCCGGTGGGTAGCTCGTTGAATGGTCCAGCGACGTCGCCGCGTACGCGCGCCTGCTCCTTCTTGCGTCTTCGGTAAGCTCTAGATCTCTCCGCACCTGTTATAGGTTTAGGTTGACATAGGTTAGACTTCTTGGTATCATTTTGTTCGTCTTGAACTGTTCTTTCAACCTGTTTACGTATCCTATGACGCAATTGAACTTGAGTGTGATATTTTGGCTTCATAGTGAAATCTTTCTATCCACTTTCTACTGCACACAATTTTCACACAAATGGTTACTGTCAACTAGTCAAAAGGAATTGTAGAACTCGTTGTTCTCTTCAATTTAAGCACGCACTCGCCACGACCCGTCGATTAGAACTGAAGTTACAGCCGTTAAACAGGCCAGCGTATGCCCGAAATGTGACTCATTTCCCCACCATGCGGTACAAAGGTCAGAGGGGAGTGGAATAATGGCCGACCTGGTCAACGCGGCCCAATTTCCTCTATTACGATGGTAGGTCATTTAGCCCCATAGGCTGATTCCCCTTGGAGTTATGGGGCTTTGAGATATTCACTTTCGTGACTTCCAACACTTTTCGTGACGCACAAGTTTCTGCTGATGACCTCCATATCGATTTTAAAGACGTATTCACGTCAAAATGTTTTGATAAATACACTTATGCATAACCTGTTGCATATCACACCCCTCAAACGCTCTGGCGATATTAAAGAATTTCGAAAACGCGTTTTGACAACTGTCAAATTCAAATACGAAATTTGAACTCGTTTGAAGTTTCATCTGAGACTTATGGACGTTTTTTGTGTCTTATGATTTTGAAATTGCTTACCTCGTGATTTAATTCTTGAATTTCATAAGGAATTCAACAGTGGTGATTTTACTCAAAATAATTTGATCGAATTTTTGTGTACGTTTTTGAGTACCAATTAAATGCACGCGATGTGAAACTTCTTATTCAGATTATGGTACTCAGATTCTTCGACATGATCACCCTCGCCATAACCAAATCGAAGCCGGCACCGAGAGATTCGAAAAGCATAAGTTTGAAGGAATCCTACAGCTGCTAATTTATTATCGAATTCAGACGCTAAAAATAAATTATGTGGGTTTTACTCCGATTCCCACTTGAGCTCTGATTGTAAATATGCCATGGGTTTAACTTTAGTTGAAAGAAAAGCTATTTTATCGAAAAGGGTGCCTGCCTGTTTTAGATGTCTAAAAATGAAACATGTTTCTCGCGATTGCAAAGTAAACAAAACGTATTCAAAATGGAGAAAAAGCCATTCTGATATGTGTTTTTCAAATCATAACTGCTCAAATGAATCAAATGATAATGATACTCCAGTGGTGAATGGAAATACTGTTCTATCAAATCATTCTAGTTCGAAAGAAGTGTATCTGCAAACATTGATTGTGCGTATTAATGCTAATGGTTTAAATAATTTTATTGGAATTATTATTGACACAGGTGGGCCAAAAGTAGCATTTCTACATTTATCTATATAGTATAAAGCAGAGTTGGCGTCTGTCTGTCTGTTCTGCATACAAATCTACACCGTTTGACCAATCCACACCAAATATGGTACACTTTTCTTTGGAACCCTGCGGGTAACGTAGGCTACATATTAACCCCCGTTCTCTTTAACCTAGGTGTGCAGAGGGGGCTAAAAACAGAACCATAGGAAATTGCCATAGGAATAACATTGAGCATAAAACTATTGAGGTACGCAGCTCAGTTTGTTTTACCAGTATTGATCGAAAATCAAATTTTTCAATAAAATTGTTTTACATTTTACTTACATTTTATAATGGAACACGAAAAGCCCCCAAAAAACTCATTAATCATAAAAGCTTAATTTTGCTACTCGGTATTTGGCAACACCAGAATTAATGCTTAATTTTTTAAATCTGATTTAGAATTCTGTGTTTGAGTTGACAGGGAAATGTAGTGGTCATATTTTAGCATTCAAGTGTTATAAATATGTTATTTTTGTAAATAAATCGTTATTATTCTCTATCAATATTGTTCAAAAGCCGAATACTAAACCAATCGTTAAATCAATGCAATGTCACACATCCAATTGAATTCTTCATTTACCTTTTATTATTTTTCTCTTTTTGTGTCAATATAAAATCTATACGAATAAGAATGGAGTGTTTGTACATTGAATATTTTCGACCCATTTCAAGTTTTCTATCCGGTTTAGGCCCTTCTGATGCAAAATCCGTCTCTTGCGCGTTTGGTGTCTGTCTGTATATGTCTGCCGTACTACGTCCTAACAGTTGAATATATTTTCATAAAACTTTGCATGCTGTGAGTTCTTACATTCATTTAGTGACTGAACTTGGTTGCGTTAGTCTGTCTGTCCGTCTATTTTGTCTTTGTTCAAGCATCACATAAAATTTATTTAACATATTTTAATACCAATGTTCTATATTTGATACATCATATTTTAATTTAGTGAATACATAATTTGAAATTTCTCTACTTACATATTTAGGCAAGTTTCATGTTAAAACAACTGAGTAACTATACTTAAATCAACCATAATTTGGTAGTTTTGAAGTGGTTGGAAGGTATATTGAGCATTGCAATTAATTAGATTGTTTTACAAGTGCTGTGAAAAATCAATTATTTTTCCAAAAATTATTTTTACGGAATTTAAATTCTAATACTTTTGTTTTTTTTTAACCTTATTTTTTCTTTACGAAATATAAAAATTTCTGAATATTTGGGACAGACGATAAAGAGAATAAAATATAAGGGCAATTCCACGTGACTCATGTTACAATCAGACGTCAATTTTCAATATTAAATTTAATGTAAAGAATGGATGAAGATTACTAAACAAAAATTGATTTATAAACTCATAGATATGCTCCTAAAGCATCTATGTCATAATTTGGAACTTTAATGTAAATTAGTTTCTCAATGGCAACATTTCGGACTGTGACTCACGTTACCAAAAAAACATCAATTTTTTAGACTTCAAAAATGACAATTTTTCTCTTCTTAGAGAAGTTAATCGGAAAAAATAACTCGAATGCTTCATTAAGAGTAGTAAGTCATGTTAAACCTAAGAAAAAATGAAATTACTGCTTTAATTAATAAAATAAATTGATATTTTTATGCGACTCACGTTACATTCTTTTGTGACTCACGTTACATTTGTGAATTATGAGAACTGAATGCTTATAATAACGGTTCTGAAATATTAATCGATGCTAAAATTAACTTTCTTACATATATTTGAGAATAATTGCTTATTGATGAAAGAAATTGCAATTTAAAAAATTAAATATCCTATAAACATACTTATGTGCAGTAAAAATGCGAAATAAATTATCATTTTGATTCAAAATTGTGTTTAGATCTGAATTTTGCTATTTCTTTTTTTGTATAAAAACATTAATTTTCACTACTTTTTAGCAGCTTCTACGAATTCGTGCACATTATTTACTAAATATTTCCTTTTTTCCACTTGGTCGAAAACATGTCGTTTCACACTGTCTCTAATTCCGTCTACCGGACCCTTACCATGTGATGTTGCATAGTTCCATTTAATGGATACTCTATACCTTTGTCCCAGTGTGTTAAGAAAAGCTGCTATGTGTTTTTAAACTACCTGTCATATGGACTGTCAGACCGAATTTCAACATTAGCACACAAGTTGAAATACTTTGTAATAAAGTAACAGTGCTCCAGAAATTGCTGAATGAGACCCGGAATAAGTCGATACAAATCCATATATGACCCAGAACCTTCTATCTTTTGACGATTGTTTTCTATACCTTTGTCCCAGTGTGTTAAGAAAAGCTGCTATGTGTTTTTAAACTACCTGTCATATGGACTGTCAGACCGAATTTCAACATTTGCACACAAGTTGAAATACTTTGTAATAAAGTAACAGTGCTCCAGAAATTGCTGAATGAGACCCGGAATAAGTCGATACAAATCCATATATGACCCAGAACCTTCTATCTTTTGACGATTGTTTTCTGCATCTCGTTTCCAAAAATACCATGTAAGGCCAAATTCTTCTGTTCCAGGCAATGCGTAAAATTTTTTAAAACCTTGTGAATCTTTGCAAATGCTACATTAGCTTAGCCAACAATTCTAGAAGGACTGCACAATATTTTTTCTGGGTTGGCTGGTTTTTGGGGTTTTATGGCGCAAGGGCCATATTTGGCCATGCTGCGCCAGACAATACAATATCAAGTAATTGACACAAACCATACAATATCAAGTAATTGACACACAGTGAAAGCTTTACTGACGCAGAAGAGAGAAATGCACCCAGGGAGGAATGCTTCTGGCAGGAATCGAACCTGCGCCGCCTACAACTCGAAAGTTGCTAGCGCAGTGGGCATACCCACTGAGTCACGACGGCCCCTATTTTTTTCTGGGAATGAATGGAAATAAGCGGTAACACTTTAAATATAGAAGTGTAATGTATTTACATCACCTATATGAAATTCTCATGGTATATACATAAGCAACATTATACAGAATCTTATTTTTCAGATCTCATTCAAAAGAACATGCTTTGGACGCAATTAAAAAATCTTACTCTTACCAAGCTCTGATGGATTTTCCAGTTTGAGCATTTAATACTTCCTTCAGTGACCACATAAGATGACGAGCTTGTTTTTTCTTATTTTAAGATCATTTTCCCAAATTATAACGACGTCTTTACGTCCAGGAGCCATTCGACTAATATAATCTCGTTCATAAAATATAATTTTATCTCTACTCAAAGCTGACGACTTCGAATGATTACTATTTGAATCAAAACATGTATTTAAAGTCACATTACAAATGCTGCTAAACAATTTACTCACAACTTCATTACGATATTGTGTGCTAGGTAAACCTCGTTTTTCTTGGGTCATAGCCTTGCCTAAAGTGTTCGCATTTTTGTACAATTGAAGTATTTTTTCTTTTAATTATCTTTGTTCCTTAAAACGCAATACTTTTTAACTCTATTTCTAACTTTTTTCTCTTCTGTATCAGTATATATATTTAATAGTAAGATGGTACTTTTCTTTTATTCGTCTAATTTCTTCCTTACTTTAGTTTCTCTCTGAGCTTTCTTCTTTCTTGGACTCTGTGCAGCTGCAGTAGGTACCATAATATAATTTTTATATTATATAAAGAAAAAGAAGACATTTTTAAAATAAATCTATCACAAAATCGTTTGCACTTTTTAATAGAAAATTTTAATAGAAAAATTAAAGCCAATTAATTGTGTACAACATTTAACTTAATGTGTGACTCGTGTTACAAAATTAAATGTGTGACTCACGTTAACAAAATTAAATGTGTGACTCACGTTAACAAAATTAAATGTATTCTGTCTTTTAAGAAAAGGCATGAATTAAAATAAAATTTGTCATTTACTTTTACTCTACATACTAAGTAAGAGGAAAAGTGAAAATTTTAATTTTAAACAGGATATTTTAAAAGAATTAAAAAACTAAGTTTTGTGACTCACGTTACATTATAGTAAGTACTTTTTCGGAAATTATTCCATGAATATATTAATGGATATCTGTTACAAAATTAGACATAATTTTCTCTACTGAAATCGCTCTTTCTATTATGCATAAAAATTAAACAAAAGTACACAATAATATTAGAAAAAATTGCCTGCAAAAACAGCCTAGTTCACTGTACAAAAATCTTCACATCTATGGTTTTAGAACAGCTGACCATGTACTGATATAATAAATGCGTAAGGTGTTGCCAAATTCAAGTTTAAAAACTTTAAACTATCTAGAAAAGAACTAAAGAAAATGTGAGTTAATTTTCTAAATTTTTTTTCACTTGCATGTCCCATGTTTCGTGGAATTGCCCATAAATAAAATAAACAGAACAAGACCTTTATAATATTACTGGTAGCTAATATAGCAACCTTAGTACTTTTTAATCGTTTGCTTTTTTAAATTTGTGTCCGTAACATTTCAAGAATCTATTTTGTAGTGAAAAAACAGATACATTCATTACTTTTCGTTCGAAGCTTTTTTAAAAATCTGTTTTAAGATGTATTTCTAGCTTTTCAATTTGATGTTTTTCGTTCAATAACTGTAATCAAGGTAAGTAATGATTTAATTAGTTTTAAAAACATTTTTAATCATTGTACGATAATTTTGGGAAATGCTTTTGTTTTTAAATGACATACAAGGCATTTATATGCATACTGCGAACTATTCTATGCATTCTGGGTAACATTGGCACACTCTAAAGACTTCTGTCTTACTAAAAATTTAAATTCTACAAAAATATAAAATGTTAAATATGACATTTATTTACATTTGTGAAATTGTGTATTTAACGATTGCCTACCATTATTATAATACTAGAATGCGGTAGTTATATGTGATTAATAGGAGGAATTAACAAGACTTAGCTGATCTTGGAATAACATCACAGGACTTTTGAAGAATTGAAATTTGTTTTAAGTGGCAGAAGGTCGAGGTTATTCTAAAAATTGAAGCTGTTCTTACGCAACTTAGATACACGTGAAACATTCGTTGAAAGCAGTGATTTTCTTTTTTAAAAACGCTGTAAAATCGACCTTCTGTTTTTTGAAAAGTTGTAATCGATTGAGTTTGCTTCGTCTACACTGATGACATTCATTTCTAAAACAAGCTCCGTTATTCCACGTACCGCTGAATGGAATTTTCAAGAAAAAAATGTGCTTGCTTTAAAATAAATTAATTACGAATGTCGTAGCAATTTAATTTACTATCCACTCATATTAATGATGGAATTCGAAAACATCGCATACCAAATACAAGAATGCTGCAAGTAAAACATATTCATAGGAAAAATAAGTGCAAGACTATACGCCGAAAATTCGCCATTTTTACTGAAAATGAACGTACGGGGATATTCGTAATCACTCCAAAACTCAAAATCGATTTCTGTAATAGTCACATTAGAAAAAAACTTCCTACAGCAGAAGTGCGATGAATATGAAATGGATTATATGGATGCATATATTGTGTATACATATTTGCGTCCGAAGTAAATTATAATAGCTATGAAAAAGTGAAAACGATGTTAAAAAATTATTTTCCGTACACTTAAATGATGCTTGTATTCTTTTATGAGAGAAGTGATTAGTCTGGTCACTTTTCAATCAACATTTAATTAATTCAACCCGAGCCACCCCGGATAATTCTTCTAGTAGGTAATAAAATGGAGTTAAAATGTTTGGGGAGATGCAACAGTCACTCATGGACTTTTCGGGGGAATAGAACAAAATATAAAACACAAACTATACTCTAAAATTGAGTAGTATTGACAAGAGTTATTCCTGCGAAATTGAAATGATGGACTAGAAAAAGATCTGTGCATCTATTCCTAAACTAGAGGATTCCAGGTGCATAAACCAATTAAAGGATCATGGTATTTTTCTCAGTGACATTTTCATGAGCCAACATTGTCTATTTGAGAAAGATCCTAATGAAATTCATGTTACTGGGGGCCGACATAGCAAGAAAATAATTCTCTGGTGAAATCAAACACAACAAAGAGAGATTAACAGTGAATACACATTTTGGTTGGACTGTTATGGGAAAAAGCAGAGGAAAGGGAAACTAAAGATCGTTCGAATATACTCTTATCACTTCATGCTAATGACTTGAAAATTTCCGATCTGTGGAATTCTCGATCCAGGGGAAAAGAAAACCAGGAAGGAGCTTGAAGAAACTGCCAATTTTCATTTCCTGCAGAATTTTTCCTTAGATGAAGAAGGAAGATACATCGTGAGTCTTCCATGGATACAAGATCATCCTCCTTTGTTGAATTGCAGGAACATAGCCGAAAAAAGGCTGAAGAATTCTACCAAATCCTTAGAAAAAACTGAAGGACTCTGAGGTTGTATTCCATAACTGGTTAGATGAGTATATTATAGAAGAAATCCATTCTGGGAGGAAAGAAAACAACGAACATTTCTTACCCCATCATCCAGTTTGTAAAGAAAATTCTACAACGAAAGTGAGACCTGTTTAAGACTGTTCAGCTGGAGAAAAGAAGTCACCAACCATGAATGATAGTCTCGAAAAAGGACCGAATGCTGTGGTGGAGCTCATGCCATCCATCATAGATTTCGATTTGGTAAATATGGAGTAATTGCCGATATTGAGAAAGCCTTTTTGTAGGTCAAGAACATGACAGATCATTTCTGAAGTCTTTATGGTGGGAAAATGGCAAGAAAGAAGGATCAAAACATATGCTGCAGCAATGCTGAGAGATTTAAGATGAAGAAACATCGGTTCTTAGAAAGAATACTAAATCGATTGCGAAGGGTCAGGAGTCAGATCCCTCTTCTGTGGACATTTCATGTGATGATGTGCCTAACCAACGTGAAACCCCAAAATACCTTGAAAAGATCAGTACTACATTGATTGAAAATTTACGAATGTTGTCCCATTATCCTAGAGTTATGACCTATCCTTCAAGATTTACATCCTGATAATGAAAGTGAAGGTAAAGAAAACCCTGAAGAACATACCAGCAATCGAGCTTCTTGAGACGAGGATTGCATGTGATGAAGAATTTTCAGAGGATGAAGGTGAAGATGGCCGCAGAGATGTTCGCTATCGTCGCCCCAAAAAGAAACATAAGAATGATGACTCTGATGTGGCTGAAAGGGATTCGAATATCAAGATTTGGAAAACCTTTAAGACCCGTCCAACGCATGCACTGATTTCTGAATTTCATGAACCTGAAACTCAGGGGTGTGAGGATGTCGCGAATGCGAGCCTGTTATCGTTTATGCGGCATGCGCACGCAGGAGAAAAAAATAGAATTTTTCTTTTGTTAACCTACTTCCATGTTGATTTTTGTACGAACGGTTGAGTTTTCTTGTGCGTCCGTCTCCTTGTGTTCTTGAGCGGAAATTTCAGAGGGATTATTGAGTTTCACACCAAGTTTTCGACGGTCAGGATGATTGATTCTCAACACGGGACGCAAATTCTTATTTTGTTCCAATTCGAAAGATATTGTTTCTACAACAAGCAGTCAATAAAAATTGCAACCAAAATTAATTTTGTGAACATTTAATTTTTTAGCAAACATCATACTAATTAGAATATTTCACACAAAATATTTAAATCATACCTTTTATCATCATTTTAAGCAGTCAATTTTCTTTTGACTAGATGCCACCAAAAAATCGAGCTTCGACTATGATTATTTTGACAAAATAGTGATAGGAATAGTAAAATAGAGCAAAAAGAAGGATTGAGAGAGAGAGAAGTAATCGAGGAAGCATTTAATTTTATGAATACAATAGATAGGAATAGAAGTGATCGAGGATGCATTTATTTTTAAGAATAGAAGTAATGGAGAAAGCAATTATTTTTAAGTATGGAATAGATAGGAATTGAAGTAACCGATGAGGTAGGTAGGTAGTTTAATAACGACGCTCTGGAGCGACACGAAGGGCTATTGGCAACGGTCCGGGATCAATCTCGAAGGGAATGATCCAAGGACAACTCCTCTTAATTTTGAATCATGGTGAGATGACAAGATCAACACCTAAGCTGACGCCTCACTCTCCAAACTTCCACACCATGCCAACATTAGGACATCTGTGGCCACGACAGATTTAACGTGCACAAGCCCCTGCGAACACGAAAGTGGTTTGTTGAACCGAGTTTCGAAGTAGCAACTCTCCGGTTGTTAATACGTTACTCTTCCAACTGGGCTACCGCGGCTCAGAATTTATAATAATACAAGTAATCGAGGAAGCATTTATTTTTAGGAATAGAAGTAAACGAGGAAGCATTTACTTTTAGGAATAGAATAGATGTAAGCGAGGAAACATTTGCTTTCAGGAATAGAATTAATAGGAATAAAAGTAATCAATGAAGCATTTATTTTTAGTAATAGAAGCAATCGAGGAAACAATTGTTTTTATTCTACTCTGGTGTGAATACATTGTTTGACTTTGACGCCGCAGGCAGACTTCGACATATCAGAGTGGACTAATCAAAATAAATGCCTACGCTTCCAAATATACGGGATGGAGAGAAAATTTCAAATATTCCAGGTTCTTAAGCACGCACAGAGTAAAAACGGTACATGCCTTCGGGCTGCAATTTAGAGACCCCTTCATACAACGACTTATTTCTAACAAGAGCGAAGCGCTCATTAGACTCTAAATTTAGAAGAATCTCCAAAACCATCTCCCCTATGTGCGCTCCGTTCCCCCTGAAATGTTCCCAGAAAACGTTAATCGATATTGTTCCAAGTTCCGGTAACTTCGGTTGGGAAAAGGGGTGATGGTAACAAATTACTCCTTTATATTGTCGAATGTACGAGTTTCATTCAATGATTACGCTTACGTGAAGGAATTGCATTCCCAAATCGTGATTTCAGGTGTTCCTTGGTTGAAAGACTTTTTTATTGAGAGGAATTGAATACTTTAATTGAAAAAAATATAGTGTCGATGTGACGCTGTATATATTTCAGTGTTGACAAACCAGACGGGATGAGATTTTACTTCTATTGTCTCCAAATGATATAATCGGGGTCACCTTGAAGCTTATCGCCGTTTCGTCAATATTTGACGGTTCATCAAATTGGTTTTGACCAGTCAACTATCAATTCGGATTTTATTCCGTTGGCTTGGTATGGAAGTTTGGAGAGTGGGGTGCCAGCTAAAGTGTGGTCATCTGACGGTGGTTCAAAATTACGAGGCGTTGTCCTTTATCTTTCCCTTCGGGATTGATCCCGGACCATTGCCATTGTGTTGCTCCAGTGCGACGTTAATTAACTACCCACCTACCTTTCAAGCTAAATGTTGGTGGTGATACTTGTTTCCTATTCGTATTCTGAACGTTACGTCAGTTGGCTTGTTTTTTTAATACGATTTCAGCACATAGCCGATAAAAATTCCAAAGAATGAATTCCGAATTGATCTAGCCCTCATTGGGAGGTGTGTACAGGCTTCACGGATCCGAGGTAATAGTTGAGTTTATGTAACAACTACCACTTCTGAAGTTAGAAGTGAACCGAAATTCTTTAAATACTGCTAAAAATTCAGCCGTAAAAATAGATGCAGCATTCGGTAGTACGAAACTGAATAGTTGACCCACAAAGGCTCAGACGACGGAATTGGAAGATTTAGACCCGTCATTGTAAATTACTTTGAAATTCTTATGAAAACAACGAAGGGGTAATTAAAAAGTTGACCAAAAGTGGTATCATTGGTATTAGACTTGCCAAAACCAGTAAAAAGTTTCAAAATGATAATTTATGGGGTGGAAAAGTGTAAAACTTACGTTGACAAGCTTCAACACCATCTACAGCCGTACCACTTGTGACATTCCTTATGCGTATTCCAAAAGTTGTAATATAAAATGATCGATTTCTGAAAAGGCCATCAAAAGAAGTACCAACGATAAAGTGGAGGGGCAGGATTGAGCAAAATGCGATAGGTAAGATTTTGGAGGGAGCACACAAGGTATATGTGAGAGAAGTTAAAAACTACTCAACTTGTCCATGCTCCACAACACCAATATCTCCTTCCATTTTAGAAAATATCCGTATCTCTGTGGGACAGCTTCTGGATGGTAATGGTAATTAACATCGCACTGGAGCAATACAACAAGCTATTCTTGGATCAGGAGTTGGTAATTGTATGACTTACACGGAGCCTTCGTGGCTTAGTGGGTTTCCCTACTGTGCTAGCAACCTACAAGTTTTTGGAGGTGCAGGTCCGATTACTCCCTGGATGTACTATCAGTAAAACTTTCTTTGTGTGGTGTGTGTTCATTACTTGATGTTCTGTCTTGTGTTTGGCGCAGCATGGCCTAAATATGGCCCTTGTGCCATATAAACGTAAGCAACGGAAATAACGAAGTTACGTCATGTGAGATTATGTAGCTCGTAGCAGGATAGAGCGCATATTAGCTAGGTCTGAGGTTCTTTTTAAAGAACAGTTTTTGTTTAGTGTCCTTTATTCTATTGTTAGGCGGTGCAGGTTAGATTCCACCCTGGGTGTATTTCTCTCTTCTGTGTCAGTAAAACTTTCGTCGAGTGCGTGTGTATGTCCATTAGTTGACGTTGTGTTGTATTTGGCGCAGTATGGCCAAATATGGCCCTTGCGCCATAAAAGAACCCAACCAACTTTTGGACTTAGTTTAGGCTATTGTTTCTCAATCTTCGAGCCCTGGCATATATTATATCAAGCCGTGAGAGGCTCTTCTGGAATTTGTCCTTATATTATTTGAGAATGTTTATGAATAAATATGTTTAGTTGAAATATTCTCAAGATAATAATATTCGAATGGGTCGAGAAACTCAGATCCAGAACACCTGAATACCATTAGTGTAATAAAGATCAGTGATCAGTCAGCAAGGAAGGAGATATAAAGAATATTAGCAATTTCGATACCCAAGTAACGTAATTGTTTAAAAGTGCAACAGGCCTGCGGATTTAAATTTCAATATGAATAAGAGACACAGGATTGTCTAATTTTGGTGTTAAAAATCTCGTATTGAAGACGTTTGTGAGGAACAAATATAAATATTTATTAATCAGAATGAGATGTGTCAATTTAAATCAATACACATTAATTTAATGATGTTGGCATGTGGAAAGTACAATACGCTACAAGATTTCATAAGTCCAGTGATTGATAACTAATTTAAATCTAATTTTGGACTAATCCCAACATGCCACACCTTATACATATAAATGTACAAATACTCTTTACAATTATGCCATAATTAATAATTACGCTAGTTTAATGTATAAACTTTAACAAATTGAGGAAGATATTTCCGAGTAAGTTAGTACCGGGCTCACGCATAATAAAAAAAGAATACCGGGTAGCGGTCTCACAAAGGTTCAGAACCACTACTATAAGGTGCTGAAATGAAGAATACAATTAAGTGACCAACAATTTTACTAGATATAATTTTAATTTGACAGCAGTTTCTCACAACTTTCGGTAGAATGTTCCGGTTTCACACAAAGTGCGGTGAAAACGCTCAAATCTTTGGTGATTCGACTCGTCTGTCAGGGTGTCGCTCACGATACAATCTCACAGCGGCTCATTCGTTTCCGTTTGCTGCATCATATCTAGATTCACATCACGTCTTAACTAATTTTACTGATGTGTTTGCTATTTTCAATTTTCAAATATTTATATGTCTGACGAATATGTTTGTATCTATCCTGAAGGGAAAGATCCAAGGACAACACCTCGTAATTTTAAACCACGGTCAGATGACGAGGTCAACACCCCCACTCGCCAAACTTCCACACCACGCCAACGTGATGACATTTGAGGCCACGACACATTAATGTGCATTCGACTCTCTTGATTGGATCGAGTTTACGACTCTACCGACTGTGCTACCAGAATATGCAGCAAATAAAAAAAATACACAGGAAAATTATTACATAATCGTCATCATATATACAAAAATTGTTAATTACATTGAACAAAAATAAAGGGAGAGGGAAGAAAAATCACGAGCAAAACAAAAACTCTATATATAACAAAAGAGAAAACAGTTAAAACGTTAGTTATAAAATTACTAAACAGTATTAAATCGTCAAAAAAACTAAGCTTTTGATCGTTCTGACAAACTTGATATTGATTGTTTTCTCAAATAATTTTGATCAGACCGTGGTTCAAAATTACGTGTTGTCCTCGGATAATAACAGCGGCACTAAAATAATTTCTGGGCCGCGGTATCCCTGTTGGAAGAGTAGCGCACTAGCAGCCGGAGGGTTGCGAGTTCGAATCCAACCAAAGACCGTCGTATACAAAGGGGGGCTAGTGCACGTTAAATCCGTCGTGACATCACATGTCCTCACGTTGGCGTACGTAGTGTGGAAGTTTGGAGAGTGGGGTGCCAGCTCAGGTGTGACCTCGTCGTCTGACCGTAGTTCAAAATTACGTGGTGTAGTCCTCGGACTTTCCCTTCGGGGGATGGTCCCGGACCGTCGCCAATAGCCCGTTGGGTTGCTTCAGTGCGACGTTAATTAAAATACCTACTTACCTCAAATAATTTTTTCTGAAAAAGTTTCATGAACTTTTTACATTGCGTATAATTGTATACGAATATTTATCTCGCTGAGTAGGCTTGTAAAATTAATTTAATATGCAACAAGAAAAAAAAATTAAACAATTATTATTATCATCTTCTCATTCCTTCAATATTCATTCCATTTCTCAAATGTTTGATCAAAAGACTTATCAAAGCCCTTTTTGAGATTCAATTACTCCAAATCTTGAATTGATAAAATATTGAATTTCTGACTTAGTCCCCTCCGAAATAAAATCCTAGCTACACTTCTGCTCCAAATTAAGAACGACTTTCGTATCAAAGATTTAACATGAATAAATTTGCTCCCTTTTATAGATAGAAACAGTCATCTTTACAAGATAAGATTTTACTTTAGCAGTCGGAAAATATCAACCAAGTCTTGATGGAAAAATCAATAAATAAATGAAATTTACTCTGTCGCTACTGCAGCCTCAGAAATTCGATTTAAGAGTATCTTTATGTATGAGTAACTTATTTATGTGTCTTGCAAAACACATTTCTTGTCCTGCATCGTAACATTTTTACATTTGCTTAAGGAAGCTCACAATATACCAGTGTATTGATCGTATTCTGTGGGGACAGTGAACTGTGGTTGAAAAGGATATTTTGTCTGTTTGCTATATTTTGAGAGAATTTTGGTTTTTAGTGAAGAGGTTTTTCTGTGAAGCATTACAGAGGGCGCTAGTGTTTTAGTAATTTTAGTAACCTGTTTTCTAACTTGTGGCGTAACTAGCCATGATTCGAATGCAATTTCAGAATTTCACTAATTGTAAAAATAAACTCCAAATATTGACAGTTGGAAGAGTGACTGATTAGTAACCGGAAGGTTGCGAGTTCGAAACTGGATCCAACCAATGACGTCGTGATCGCGGGAGCTGTTGCAAGTTAAATCTGTCGTGACCTCAAATGTCCTCACGTTGGCGTGGTGTGGAAATTTGGTGAGTGAGGTGCCAGTTCAGGTGTTGATCTCGTCATCTGATCGTGGTTCAAAACTACGAGGTGTTGTCCTCGAATCTTCGCTGCGAGACTGATCCCGAAGCGTCGCCAATAGCCCATTGGGTTGCTCCTGTGCGATGTTGATTCAACTACCTACCAAAATTGCCCAACCGGTATAATTCTGATTATTTCTAAACCGGAAGTATTTTTTCTTCTCCCATAATTTATTTTTGTTTGCATTGAAAAACCCTATTATAATACTAGGAAGTAATAATGCATACCATAGGAATATAATTGTGCACACAGTGTGAATATAATTTTGCCTTTTCTCTGAAGCTAAATAAAGATGGTACTAGTATTTTAGTGGTAGACGTGCTTCCAGTATGTATTCCGTATTGGATAATAGGAAGTAAAATCCCCGTTCACCAGTGGTTGTTTTGCCCTGTAAATCCCTCCTTGTACTATTTTCGTGTATATTAATGATTTTGAAGCACACGAAAAATAAGGTTATAAAAAATTGGAAAAGAAAACATTTTTTAATCGTTCTCTACCTTATTTTAAAATAATTACGTGTGTGAAATAATTTTATAATGCAGCAATTTCGTGTTTATTAAACAATTGTAAAGTACACGGGATAATGAGTATCCATCTAAAAATATAAAGTAATCTTTAAAGGAAAACATTTCCATCCGTTTCTATACATTATTTAAAATAATCCCATCTGCTAAACTAACTTTAGAACACTAAGATTCCAAAAGAATCTAATAATCAAAGCAACAGAGCAAAAATCATGGCTTCTATAAAAAGAATTATACCGAGTACAATAACTTAATAGTTTTTCAAAGTAATAACCAATTTTCTGAAAACCACTGTTCTAATTTATAATCGACAAAATGATCAATGATACATCAATGTGAATGTTTAGAGTTTTCGAGCTTCCCGTAGGATCCATGGACTTCAATTAAGCTGTTGCAGCATTGATATCAATTAGAATAAAACCGAACACAAAGTACTTTTCATATCTCCAACTTCTTTCTTAGATTTATCTCTAGCACATTTGTAATAGAAAAATTTTACAAATGTAAGATATTTGCATATGAATTTGTTACCATTTTGCTCCTAAGGTTTCTTTGCGACATATTTGCTCTTCATTCATATTTTGCAACTCAAAACACTCATTACAGTAGTATTTGGGTAAAAAAGTGGGATGTTTGATTCATAATAATGGTGATTAACCCTCTTGATGGCTGTCTCGACGAATCATCTCGCCATTAGAAGAAAACTAACCAGATCTCGATATACGCGATATCTTGATGAAGAAAACTGACCAGATCTTAATGGATGAGGTATCTTGTCAGAAGAAAATTGACCAGATCTTGATCTCCTCATCATAAAAAAATCGGCAACATCTTAATGACGAGATATCTCGTCATTAACAAAATTGTTCAGATCTTGATGGACGAGATATCTCGTTAAAACCACTTGGAAGGATAAAAATTGTAAGCATGTTAGTTGATAGTCTTTAAGGTTCTATGGATATATTACTTAGTCTTTATGTCAATAAATTTACTTATCCTATGCATCCAGGGGGCCGTCGTGGCTCAGTGGGTATACCCACTACGCTAGCAACCTTCGAGTTGTAGGCGGCGCAGGTTCGATTCCTGTCAGGTGCATTCCTCCCTGGGTGTATTTCTCTCTTTATGCCAGTGAAACTTTCATTGTGTGTATGTCTATTACTTGATATTGTATGTCTTGTGTCTGGCGCTGCATGACCAAATATGGCCCTTGCGCCATAAAACCCCAACAAACCAACCAAACCTATGCATCCAGTGTAAAGGATATTATTCATGCTTCGAGTAATATTGACTCTTGCTGCTATTCTTATATATCTCGGTTCCAGAAAAACAATGACTTAAGTGCAAAACATGGGTATTTTGGGTCAGATGTGTCACTTGTCTTTTGACATGATTTATCCATCCAATGAGGCAAGGACAGAATTATATTAATTCAGCTCCCCCTGCAGAGCTTTGCGTCGTTCAAATTTCATGTTTCTCATGATCTTTCAGAAGAACGACACAAGTTGTGACTCGAGATTGCGATGCGAGATTAACAACTTATGTGAAATGACTCAAGTGATGATTAGAACGATTGTATAAGAAGTTGGGTGTTGAATTTGACTGGAACCATGACGTATGTGTACATTATGTCATTTTTATTCTTTTATCTTTGACTGTTTCATGATGCAAATAACTGAATGAACAAAAGTGTCAACAAAAATGCTGTAAAAATAATGTGTAAATAAATGAAAAAAATGTTTTGTATAGTAAGTGTCTGTGTTGAATATTTTTATTCCAAATTTGAAAACAACGACGTAACTACAAAATTGGGATGAATATTCAAAATACACCTGCATGAGTGGCATCATATAAAAGTAACAAATTACTATTATTAGATTACTATTATTGATGTTATTACATTACTATTACAACAAAAATTAAATTACTATCATTATTATTAAATTACTATTATTATATTATTATCAAATTACTATTATTATATTATTATCAAATTACTATTATTATATTATTATTAAATTACTATTATTAAATTGCTATTATTAGTATTAAAGTAATTTCTATTAACAACGCATGTGTGTTGTAATTAATATTAATCGTGAATGGTCTCTTAGTTTTCGTTTTTTTGAACAAATAGATGAATTCCATTTGCGTCATTGTTCTTCCGGAACAGCGATATGTATGTGTGTAATTTCTATATATTCAATGTAAAAGGATCGTCGTGATTTACTCCATGATTTCTCCTATCGCCTTTTCTTTTAAAATAAAATTTACTTTCTTAAAAAAATTAACCTAGCATAAAAATGCAGCAGTAAGTTTTTTGATTTACTGCACTATTACCTTTTTAATACACATTTATTGCTAAAAAGATTGATTTTAACTCCATCGCTTTTGGATCAAAATATGAATTGCCATTGAGATTGACAATTTTAAACAATCATTAAAATCCTTTCACTCAAATTTGATGACAGATTTTTAGTTTTGGAGGTATGATAGGCATTTCTGTTAAGCTAAATGTAGGTGGCGGTAGGGTTTCCTGTGACTGAATGTGACATCAGTTGGTTTGTTTTTCGGGTACAATTTCAGCACTTGGCCAATAAATATTTCATGCGAGAGCATTTGGACCACAGAAGTATGAACATCACAGACCGTCTGGTTGGTTTATTCACTATGAAAATCCCCCTCTCATAATTTCAAATCTTCGAGGCTAAAATTCACTATAATTATATTTCTGACGATTTAACTATTTATCGAAGTTAATAAAAATGAATTAATAATTTCTTGACAAAAAAATAATACACTCGTTTGCCAGAAATAATAATACACACCGTTAGTCAGAAATAAAATCGTGATGGGTGCAAGAAAATATTTAAAATGCGTAAATACAATTCATAGAATACCATTGCGAACAGCACGATTGATGTTTATACAACCTCATTTTGTGAATTAAGGAATATTTTAGTCTAATAGAATCCAGAGTATGTAAATGTAACCGCCTACGCCATTTTACGCTACAGAAAATTTAATGAAGCTAACTTTAATTAACTTCGAATAAAATCAATACGCGTCTTTTCATCTCTGCAAAGGTTTCTTTATACACATTTGAATATCAATGACATTCAGAGTTACGGTTTTCTAAAGATCAAGGTATATTGAATTCAATAAACATATTCATTGCTGTGGAATCTGATTGCTTATATATTTTGTTCTTTAGAGAGCAAATATATTTTTTTCACTGATGAAGTATAGAGTGCATGTTTTTATATATGTAAAATGTTTGGCTGCTGAAAGAGATTATTTTTGCGATTTGAACATTTTATCTACCAAGAAATGTCAATGAAAAGGATTTTCAGTGTAAACAGTGTCCCGAATTCCTAGGTTTTTACCTATTCAGTTCTATGCACTTCATTTCAAATCGGTTAACACATTTTTACGATTTGATATGTCCTGAATGAAATTTGCAAATTTTATAGCGCCTCAAAATACCTAATTTAGGGTTATATGCTATAAAACCTAAAACTGCTTTAGTATCTAAAAAAGACTTAAAATGACTTTTGAAATCCACAAAAGCCTTTTTTTGAGATATTTCGAATTCAAATGATTGTATACGATTTTATGAAAGATGAAGTGGTTGGTGTTAATTACACTATTTTCAGTTGGGAGACGACAAAATGTGCGTTTTCGTGAGTGCACGACATATATAAAAACTACAAAACAATCTACTTCTTTTTTAGTTTCTATAATTGTTTTGCAAATTTAATGCATTGTGAAAGATAAAGATGACATTTTGGAGTTTCGTTACATCATATGCCAGGGGGCGTAACTGTATACCCAAATGTCTAAATGATACGAGTTTTTTTCGACTGTATCTCAAAACTCCCGAAAAAATTAATTAAAAGTTTGCACACCCAGGTTTGAGACTGTTAAATCGATTGCACACAGAATCTATACACCTTTCAGTTCATTAGTTTTTATTTATAAATAAATAAATTAATAATAATTCGAAAATATTGCTCTGAAACTAAAACAAGACATGCATTTTGTTTGGGTTATTCAACAGTTTAATATAATATAGTAATTACTCGATCAGCTGATTATTTTGGAAGGCACAAGAAAAATAATGAAACACTCATTTAATTTAAGTTTAGTCATTACCTAGAAATGTTTTTTCACGAATTCTGGTTATTTTGATTCAGAAAATTAGAATCTGTAATCAAAACAGCCTCTTTGAATTTTGCACAAGATAAAAAATGCAAAACTTTGCAGCATCCAAAAATGTTAACACTAAAACATACAAATTTGCAAATTTTTATTCCATATTGTGACCTGTATATTATACACAATGAAAATGAATTGTTTTGTTAAATATTTTATTCATCCCATGAACATTCGTTGGAGTGACGCCGTGCAAAATTTGTCTCGACTAACTCTCCCTTTCTTCATGGCCGAAAGTTGGTATTCCTAATTCTTATTATGTAACTTTGTTAATTAACTTTAATACTAATGCTTAATTAATCCAATATCTTAACCTTTTTTTTATCTTAACACCCCTAATCATTTAGAATGGTTCGCTCACTCTCCTGCTGGACTGGACATATCACTTACGGAGCACCTGCTGCAAGCAGCTTATCTCCCCATCATAATGTGTGTACATAAGGTTATATATAATAAAGAGCATAATTTATTAAAAAGAAACTATGAAAAAATGGCTGGGAACATAAAATTAAACCAGCGGTTCAAAAGTTAGTTGGTCACCCTCCCAAATGCTGACCGCGACTGGAGGTGTTTAGCTTTTGGCCATCCAGTTGTCCCTCACTCTCCTTTAGCAAAGTTTGATTAACCCCGACGAATGGAAAGGCTTACACCATCTGACCAATGACACTGCAAATTGATCACATGCAGTGATTACCCCATGCTTCCAGTAGCAGTAAATGCGTACACCCGCACTCAGAAAGGAGATAGACTAAACAAGCTTATTCGGCCTACAAAGCAGAAACATCTGTTCGGCTCAAGGTCAAATGTCTACTCAGTCTTTTATGCTCAGAATTATTTAATTACCCCTTAATTTGGAAATGGATTCGTCAATTTGGAATGAGACAGGCACCAGCGTTTGTCTTTCCCTACTGTTGTAAAGAAACAATGAGTGATGAAGTGATTTGATAAAATTTTCTCAGCAACTAAATTCACAGCAGTATTGCAAATCAAACATCATTTGATACATACAGCTTTGATATAAAGACTTGTGGCAACGCTTTTGGTGCGCTTTACGTAGCGAATTGTGGCAGACAAAGGCAACTTTAAGAAAAGATTATAACAACCGAGCGATAATTTGAATAACTTTTATTAATTTTTAAAAATTATTCTCTTTTCTACCATGCCTAAATAACTCTGGTTTACTAGAATTGATGTGAGCTTTTATATCATTCATATTATTGAACCTGGTTCCATTAGACAAAAAGTAATGAATTATTTAACTTGAGAGAAGCTGCTATAAAAATATTTCAGAAAGAGTAAAGATTTTTTCATTTAAGTAAATACTTACTAAGTAGTAAGAATAATCAGTTGTGTGGATTTTTTTCGATTTTTAAAATTCTTTTCGTTAATTTTTGAATTATTTTCCGTTGAGCCTAATCCGCGGCCCATTTATTCTATGGGATTCTATAGACCACATTCTATAGAATTCTATATAAATTTTTCGTAAGGGTGTAGTGAGTGTATATGGTCAAGTGGATAAGAATTTGTTTAAAACATTTTTAGACGAGAAATTTTTTCAGTGTCTTCTTATCGTCTACTCTTGCTTCGCAATCCCCTTATTTCCCCTGGGTTCAGCACTGCGCCTCAAGATTCCTTCAACGCCAACTTTGGAAAACGACAATATTTTTAATAAGAGTAAGACAGGCAGGAAATTGGATAAGAACGAGAAAAGGGAACAACATTTTTTCAATTCTATTGAATACAATTTAGGGAACACAATGTTCTTTGAAAAAATCATAACGTTAGTTTTTCTATTTACGAAAATATTTCGATTCAAGCAAGGTTATGGTGAGAGATTAAATACGGATAGAAGAACGGAATTTATAGAAGTGAGATCTCACTCTTGTGCATGTTTGAAACCCTAATACAGGAATGCATAGACGTGTTAAGACCAAGGGCCATATACTAGTGACTTATGAGAGGGTCGCCAAAAAACATGAAGTTATTCTATCATATACTACCGATATTTATTATTTTTATATTTATTATTTATGTTGTCACAAAAAGAGAAAGATAATAAAAAGTAAATAAAGAATTCACTTTGATGTGACATTGCATTGATTTAACGATTGTTTTAATATTTGGTTCGATTTTTGTAGTAGCCAAGCGCAAAATTGATTATAAATTTCCATTAGTCAAGCGGTTCCTATTTTTCGATTTGTTAATATCATGACTGAAAATATTTGTTCACAGATATACGAGGTTTGTTCAAAAAATATCCAACCTTTACTCATAAAAAATACTCGTATTCAGATACAACAATCTTACTCTAATCTCCTTCAAAATAGTCCCCTTGGGCTGCCACACACTTCTCCCAACGATTCTGCAACTGTCGGAATGAATGCCTCTTTTGAGATGGCGCACAGCTGGTCCGTCACATTCTGCATATCTTCTCTGAGCTGAAATCTGATTCCTTTCAGGGGCATTTTCAGCTTGGGGAAAAGTCAGAAGTCGCACGGAGCCATGTCGGGAGAGTAGGGAGCCTGACGAAGCACAGGTGTGTTGTGTTTGACCAGGAAACTGTATCAAATGTGAAGAATGGGCGGGTGCATTATCGTGATGGAGCTGCCAATTGCCCGCTGCCCACAGATCTGACCGTTTGCGTCTTACAGCGTCACGAAGGCGACGCAGAATCTCTTGGTAGTACTCCTCGGTGATAGTTGTGCCGTGAGTGTGGTGCGTACTCGTGATGAACCACGCCACTGGAGCCACAAGACGGTCAGCATTACTAACATTGCTGCGGACCTGCCTTGCTTTTTTTGGCCTCGGGGATGTTGGATGCTTCTATTGTGATGACTTCAACTTGGTTTCTGGGTCGTACCCATAAACCCAGGACTCATCGCCAGTGATCACTGTGTTGAGGAAGTTGGGATCACTGTTCAGTCTCCAGCATGTCCTGTGCGATCTCCAAACGGAGTTGCTTCTGCTCGATTGTTAGCAGCTTTGGCACGAACTTCGCTGAGATTCTCCTGAAGCCCAAATCCTCAGTCGAAATGGAATGAACGGATCCCTGATGCTCACCTCGTCTAAAAGTTCTCTGATCGTGATTCTTCGACGATCCTACATCACCAGGGTCCTCACTTAGTCAATGACGATCTCATTTCTGGATGTTGAGAGCCTACCAGAACGTGCTTCACTCTCCACTGATGTGTGGCCATCTTTGAAACGGTTGTACCTCTCCTTTATCTGTGTGGTGCCCATTGCTTCGTCCCTGTTGAATCTTGCGGATTGTTTCCACTTGGGAATCGCCAAGCTTCACACGAAATTTAATGCAGTGGCGTTGTTCGAGTTTTTCTGTGATTTTGTCAAAAACGAAAATCCGACGGCGCTCACTTACACTTCCTCACTCATCGGCGACTGACAGCTTCTGCAGACAGGAACAAATTCAAGCATGCGCATTAATATCGTCTACATACGTGCACCAAACCACGCCTCCCTAGCTTCTTTTATTTACGCACGAAAATTTATGGTCGGATATTTTTTGAACAAACCTCGTATGTTGACCCAAAGCGACTTTTGTATTTCAATGCATTATCTCGCAACGAAGTTTTACGTGACTTGTTAAAGCTAAAATAACGCATGGTGAGTCGGGCCACCACCAAATAAACGGAAGAAGGGCCGCAGTCTGTGCATCTCTGCCCTGTAAAATATTAAAATCTAAGAATCTTATGTTAAGAAATTTATGTTTGATACAATGCCCACAAAGACTAGGGCAGTCAAACAATTTATAAAAAAATTGACAAAATAAAGAGCAATAAAAAACACCCACGTGGCATCGTTAAATTCCTTTCTATTTTTGAAAACGCTTGATATTTCTATTGTATAAAATAGTTCTTTGTATTGAAAAAATAAATGATGTGAGAGGAACAAATACTGGAAGGAAGAATCTTTCCTCCTCATTAAATTCTAGAAAAGAATATCGTCCTAGCAATCTTCCATCGTATTTTTTGCTGAATCCACAGTCTGGAAATCTAGTTTTTCATATATATACTTCTTTCAGGTAAGAGTTCAATTAGATCTAGATGCGTCAATTCGAAAAGAAGTTAGAAAAAATCGCCCTTCTGTTTATATATATTCACAACCATAATGTCTATATCATTTCAATAAAAATACTTGAAATTTTGTACAAGTTTCTAAAGCGAATAAACTTTCTTCGTTGAGAAAGGTATTTTTGTCGCATTCGTTCTAGAAAAAGCAAGCCCAACAAATAATGAACAGACTATGAAAACGAAACGAATAAATTGTTTCATGTAATTGTTTCCAAACGTTATTTATAAATTATAATTCAAACAATAATTTACAACTAAAATATACCTTATAGGTTGCTGAAGACCGTAAATTGGTGAAATTATAAATTAATTCAATCTATCTCATTTTGACGAAACGAATGCATTTAACATCGCTGTTAAGGAAGAACAATGACTCAAGTGCAAAATATGGGTGTATTGAGTTAGATGCGTCACATGTTTGACATGATTCATCCTTCCTATGGGACAAGAACAGAGTTGTAGTAACACTCAGCTCCCTCTGAAGGGTATTGCGTCATTGTTCAAATTTCATCTGCTGTTTAGAAGAATGACGAAAGTGTCAAATGTGACTAGGTTTTGATGAAGTAGATGAGCTCTTTTCGGCGCGACAACGATGCAAATTCTGATTAGAACGATTGTATAAGAAGTGTGTTGAATTCGACTCAACGACGTAAGTGTGTTTCGTGTCGTTGTTAATCTAAACTCAGTCCGTTTCATTACGTATGGTATTCCGTTATGGGAGATTAGCTGTTCTGTGTGACAACGCAAGTGCTGATTAGAAAGATTGTAAAGTGCGTTGAATTCCTCTCTACGACGTAAATGTATATTTTGTCATAGTTATCTAAACTTTTACCCGTTTCATTATGTAAATAACTGAATAAAAATATCATCACATGTGTTGTAAAGATAAAATATAAATAAATTTAATAAAAATATTTTGTATGGTAAAGTGATTTTGTGTTGAATATTTCATTCCAAATTTTGGAGAACAACGACGTAACTACAAAATTGAGGGTGAATATTCAATACACATCTGCATGAGGGGCATCATTTAAAGTAACATAAGTATGCTATTAGTAACCCCTGTTTCATTAAGGTCAAAGTTTGTTGTAATTAATATCAATCACGGACTCAATTCTTAGATTTCGTTTTCTGAACAAATCGATGAATTATACTTACGTCATTCTACTTCCAGGACTACGATTTGTGATAGCGGACAGATTTTACTAAAACTAACCCTTAGGAAAAGATGTCCTAAGGATTCCATAGAATTCTAGAGATTTCTATAGAGAAATGAAATTTCGTTTCTATAGAAAAAAATTCTATAGAATTCTATTGAGAAGTTCTATAGAAAAGTAAAGTGAAACAAAAGAAATGAGATTCTATAGAGGTCTCTACAGACATTCTATAGAGGTTACTTATAGAAAAACGGGTCATAATTCTGTAGGATTCCATAGAAATTTTTATAGAATTGTACAGAAACTTTTCGTAAGGAAATACAGGAGTTTCTTGTATTGCTATAACAAACGCTCAAAGACAAATTTGAAAAAAAATTACATTTTAGCTTACCATCAAAAGAATGATTATAAAAAAAAGTTTTGCAAAATATATTTAAAATTCGACACAACCTATAAAATCAGGTACACGAAAGAATTTGACCAACTACAATAGGAAAAAGTACAAAAATTAAAACAAAAATTTAACCACATAAAACAATTTTATTTTAGTTTACCATCAAAAGAATGATTATAAAAAAGTTATGTAAGATATATTTAAAATCAGACACAACCTAAGAAATCAGATACACAAAAGAATTCGACCAACTACCCAAAAAAGTACAAAATTAAACAAAAACATGGTTAAACAGTGTTTCTAAGATTTTGTTGCATTTATTCTTACAGCTCAGACTTCTTCAAAGTACAACCAATTTCGTCCTACTCTAACGATGTGTTTTAAATGGATTGAATTATTTTAAGACAATTATTTGTGATTTCTTCAGATTTTTCTTAAAAGCAACGAGAGAATAGACATTTAAACTGAGATTAGATTTTAAGACGTTTTCATTTCTACCAGACCGTTGAATTCTGAGCAGTATATTTGTACCATTCTCTCATGTGTTAGACTTGAATCTGTACTATTGTTCTTATTACGGCTAAAACTTTTGAAAGTTCTCTTTAAAAGTTATACTTATTATCAATATATATGCTTATTGGTCTTGTACTTGCTAGAAATTCCATATCTAATACAGCACCAGACATACAATCCCATTACTAGAGAATGTCCTCTGCATTTGACAGTGGCGCAAATATCATATTGGTCAAACTCTGATTAGGGCTTAATTCACATAATAATTTTCATCTTGCTTGTATAAAATATCAAGAATAAATATCTATCAATTCATAACTAAATATATGTTCCTGAAATCTTAACTTTTTAACATCTTGTTTTATGAATGCCCTTTACTGTTTTTACTGATGCTTCTTGAAGGAGATTTTCAGTGCAATCTAATAAACCAAGCGGTGTGTGAAGATTTTACTTCTGCTGTTCAAATGCTCTTGCATGATACTTATCGGGGTTATTTGAAAATGTAGTTTCGCAAATGTTTGACTTTAATCTAATTGGTGTTGATCAATCAACTATCATATATCAATTCGGAATTCATTCTTTGGAAATTTTACTGCCGAAGTGCTGAAATCGTATTCGAAAAATAAGCCAACTAACTTCCACGTTCAGAATAAATACATGAAACAGGTATTTATAAATACATGAAACCCTACAGCGACCTATATTTAGATTGACAGACAATGTCTCTCATATGTTGTCCCTAATAATCATTCTTTTGTAGTGTGCCCCCTACTAACTGTTACAACTCTAATACTTTCCACAAAATTATTTTACTTTTGAATATGTGGCAACATTTAACAAGATCTCTAGAATTTGTGTTCTTATCTGCTTATTGCAGTTGATAACACGCTGAAATAACATCGAATAATTGATTCCTGCTAGCCAGCATTCGAGTTGGGGTTCTTCCAGAAGGCAGAACCGGAACCACCAAAAATGATGTCCCCAAAAACGCAAATTTGTAGTTGGTTCAGCAGGATTTTGGAAAAGGTATTTGACAAAGTTTTGGAATCTTTGGTCTGTAGTATCTATTCATCAAAGCTCCTTAGTATTTTACTTTATTGCGTTAATTCTTATTAACTTCTTACATAAGAGATAAAAAAAGACCTAATTTGTATTTATTGTTTGGCAACGGCTAAGTCAAGAGTGAGAAACCTGAGGTGGCCGATTACTTTTGTGACCTACGCTATATACCAAAACATTTCTCATTCATGGAGCGATAAAAAAAGGCCTAACTTGTATTCATTGTTTGGAAACTACTAAATCAAGCGGTAGTTAGTAGGGAATGGGAACCTTAGTTCTATAAAATTTAATTATAACGTAGAAGGAAGCTGAACTTAGTTGTGAGTTTCGTTACCATCAGAAACGGATCGTCCTCTTGGGATCAAGTTGTTTTCCTTCTTCCAATGAAATCGGAACAAATAAAGAGAACCAATCGATACGTTACAACTGTGATGTCTCCCAGTAGAATGGATAGCAGCGAGTGAAGGAGCGATTCCCTTCGGCTACGAAAGTCATTTCTACAGAACTAATTTATTAGAAACGCTGAATGGAAATATTCCAGACTGCTTCAGAATAGTTTGGTTTCAAAATCCTTTCGTCTCAGTAACATTACATCTAAATAAAATTGAGTGGATAGAACCGAAGATGGCAATGGTAATTAATTAACGTCGCAATGAAACAAGGCTATTGGCGACAGTCCGGGATCAATCCCGAAGGGAAAGTTTCGAGGACAGTACCAGGTAGTTCTGAACCGTGGTCAGATGACGAGGCCAACACCTGAGCTGACATCCCACTCTTATAACTTCCACGCCAACGTGAGGACATTTGAGGTCACGACAGATTTAACGAGCACCAGCCCCCTTTATACTCGACGGTCTTTGGTTTGACCGAGTTTCCAACTTGCAAACCTCAGATTGCTAATCCGTTACTCTTTCAACCAGGTTACAGCGGCCTCTTGAATCGAAAAAGGACAAAAGCACTCCTTTAATGTGTGAACCAACCAGGTGGTCTGCGAAGACTTTACTTCGCAGACCACGCAGAATAAAAAGGATTTTAAGTATTTTTCACTTGAGAGGCAGTTTCTTTCCAGCTAAATGAAGTAGCGATAGCATTTCTGCGGCGAAAGGTACGCCTTCCTAACGTGACGTTAACTTGGCTTGTTTCTCGAATACGATTTCGGCATTTCGTTAAAAAAAATCTTTAAAAATATTTCCGGATTGATATATGACAGTTCATTGGTTAACTTCAAATAGAATATACGCCAAACGCTATCAAAACGGCGATAAACTACATTTTAAGGTGACCCCGATACGTATCAGCGGAAGTACAATCTACGCATTCCGTTTGTTTGTTTGCTCAAAACTGAAAATTCTTCTCGTAGTACCTTCGGACCGTCGCCAATAGCCCGCTGTGTTGCTCCAGTGCGATGCTAATTAATTACCTATCTACCCTCTCATAGTACATTGCATAAAATTAACTAGAATAGCAAATTGTTTTCCTTTTCGAAGGAATATTAAGAAAGGAATCGTGTTGATTTTCGAATGCTTTTTCTCTCCTTGAGCAAATGCAATCAGTATGTTTCACTGGCTTGTGTCTTAAAAAGATGAGGAAAATGCACCGAAAAGATGAGATAAGGTGAGTTCGACTTCAGATGTCCTCGAAGATTATTCGGTGCACGTGCGCTGTTCAAGACTTCGATTAAGATAAATCACGTTAAGTAAAAGGTTTAACGCACTGGCGCTTCGACATCGACTTGAGAATATGACAGAAAGAAAAACAAACGATTTTATACCTCAACAAATATCGTGAGATTTTATTCTTTTGTTTTGGCAAACCCAGATTCTAAACTCAAGTGTAGAAAATTCTAGAAAGGAAAAGTTAAGCCACACCTGACAGGATTTATTTTTGTGCCACAGGATACTCTCAAACAAAGTTAGGAATTGTTCTAGATCAGGGATACACAGACTTGTTAAGACCAATTGCCATATAGATTCATTGTGACTTATGGGATGAAGAAAAAATGAAGTTATCTATCATTCATTATTTATATTTTTAATATTTTATATCGTTATAAAAAGAAAGATAAAATAAAAGTAAATGAAGAACTTAATTTGATGTTTGACATTAAATTGATTTAAAAATTAATTTAATATTTGGTTCTATTTTTGTAGTAGCCAAGGGCAAAATTTATTCTCAATTTTCATTAGTCAAGCAGTTCCTACTGTTCAATTTGTTAATATTCATGACTGAAAAAGTTTGTTCACAGATATATGTTAACCCAAAGAGACTTGCGCATTTTAATACATTTTCTCTCAACGTTCTGTGACTTGTTAAAATTAAAATAACGCATGTTGGGCGGGCCTCCAGCAAATCAACGGAGGGACGCGTGAGGCCCGCTGTCTGTGCATCCGTGTCGAGGATGCACAGAGTTGTTAAGACCAAGGGGCCATATAGATTCACTGAATTATGGGAGGCCGCCAAAAAACATGAAAGTTATATCTATGATATTATTTTTTTATTTATATTAATCACATATATTGTTACAAAGAAAGATAATAAAAGTAAATAAAGAATTTAATTTGATGCCTGACATTGCGTTGATTTTAACAATTGTTTAATATTCGGTTCGAGCAAGAGTTGATTATAAATTTTCATTAGTCAAGCCGTTCCTACTTTTCAATTTGTTAACATTCATGGCCGAAAGGGTTTGTTCACAGATAGATATATGTTGACCCAAAGAGGCTTGTGCATTTTAATGCATTTATCTAGCAACGATTTATAATTGTTTTATCGACACAGCGATAGAAGTTTAATAAATCGTCTTCATTGAACTTATTTCTCATCGTTTTGCATGTCGATGAGATCATGCTGTAGTGATTCGGGTGTATTTTCAGGCAAAATGGTCGCTAAATAAATCTAGCAACGGTTTTACTTTTTGGAAATCAGAAAGACGATCCTTGAAAGCTGAATATCAAGTCATCAATCTTTTCAACATATGCAGACTTGAAGTTTGAAATGAACTTAAAAATTATCTATCGGGTGATTTTGTTAATATTAAAATAACACATGGTGAGGCGGGCCGCCAGGAAATCAACAGAGGGCCGCATGCAGCTGGCGTGCGGCGCATCCTTGTTGTTCTAGATCAGTGGTTCTTAACCTTTTTATTGATCGGCACCCACTTGAATCTAAAAATAAGTTCTCGCACCCCTTGAAAAATGTGTCTATTTCTTCTATAAGGAAATTACTTCTATTGCAAGATTATTTATTTATTGAAAAATAAACACATACATTTACATATACATACAAAATAATATCTCAGTTTCTATTGGCTACGTTGTTGTTGTTTATTCATAATAATACTTTTGATTAAGCGAGGCTCCTTTTTTTGAGAGCCACCCGTAAGTCATCAATTGCATTTAAGAGATTTCTGGCTTTTGTTTTTGTGTGTAAAAGTGATGAAAATCCCATTTCATACAGGTAGGTGATGGCAAATGGTAAAAGTGTCTTCAATGCTGCTTTTGTCTGTTGTGTATAAGGTTCTAAATATGTACACCAGAATTGTTCTAAGTCTAGTTTTTCAAATTCCATATGAATACGTGCATTGGCTCGTATTTCAATAAGATAGTTTTTTTATTAAATCGCCGTCGTATCTCACCCCTGGAAATGTTTTCTCTCACCCCCAGGGGTGCACACACCCCAGGTTAAGAACCACTGTTCTAGATGCACAATTTCGAGAGCATTGTAGGTATTTTATTTTGAACAAGATCTGGCGATCATGTTCTGAACTTTTCTTCAATCATTTACAAAGTTAACACGCAATAAAACGTTAATAAGCAGAGGTACTTTGGCACGAATGGTGTCACGCACTGGTTTTACACCTCCTTCCTCGAGTTTCAGTCATTTAATGAAAAGCAAACTAGGAAAGAAGCCATTCCCATTGGAACTCAACATTAAGTAAATAATTTATTTGGGTGACTAAAGGACATTAAGAGCGCCACACAAAGGAGCATTAGTCACGAGCTGTCGCTCGAATCTAGGTTGGAGTTGGGCTAATGACCATAGGAAAATAAATATTCATGAACGGCCAAGAACCTCTCTACTGACATTATATATTTCAGCTGTATGAACCATATAATATTAATACCCGCATATCCTTGCATCTATATACCATGAACAAATGGTTTTCAATATAATTGTGACTTGAAATTAGGTCCTAGGACATAATAAAACGTGTCACAGTTTTTGGGTTAGTAGGTATTTTAATTAACGTCGCACTGGAGCAACACAACGGGCTATTGGTGACGGTCCGGGTTCAGTCCCGGAGGGAAAGATCCGAGGACAACACCACGTAATTTTGAACCACTGTCAGATGACGAGATAACACCTGACCTGCCACCCCACTCTCCAAACTTCCACACCACGCCGATGTGAGGACACGACAGATTTAACGTGCATCAGTCCTCTTTGTACACGACGGTCTTTGGTTGGATTCGAACTCGGAACCCTCCGGTCCGTTACTCTTCCAACCGGGCTACCGCGGCCCCGCAGTTTTTGGGTTCTGTTTAATTCAGGTAGGTAGTTGAATCGCACTTGAGGCAACACAGTGGGCTATTGGCGTCGGTTCGGGATCAATCCCGAAGGGAAAGATTCGACGACAGCACCTCGTAGTTTTGAATCACGGTCAGAAGGCGAGGTCAACACCTGAGCCGGCACTTCCCTCTCCAAACTAACACACCAAGTCAAAGTGAGGACATTTTAGGTCACGACAGATTTCATGTGTACCAACCCCCACGTATATACGGATTTCGAACTAACAACAGTCCGGTTGCTAATCTACGACTCTACCAATTAACTGGGCTACCGCGGCCCCTCTGATTTTACAGCGGTAGAATGTAGTTGGTACAAGTAAATCGACTGTAAACTTAAAACTTATTTATTTACAACAAATCTATATAAGAAGCATTTTTCTGTCAAGCTACCTTTTGGTAGCGAGTTTGAAACTCGATGCAACCAAAGACCGTCGTGTACGTGGAGGCTGATGCACGTTAAATCTGTCGTGGTCTCAAATGTCCTCATGTTGGTGTGATGTGAAAGATTGGAGAGTGGGGTGCCAGCTCAGGTGTTGACCTCGTCATATGACCGTGGTTCAAAATGGTTGTTGTCATCAGATCTTTGTATCTGGATTGATCCCGGATCATCACCAACAGCCCGTTGTGTTGGTCCAGTGCGACGTTTATTCAACTACCTACCTACCATTTATAATGAATCTAAACATTGGAATGCACATTTCGTACCTTCAAATGAAATAAAATTTATCAAAAATATAAGAGGTAGGTAAGTATTTTAATTAACGTCGCACTGGAGCAACACAACGGTCTATTCAAAAATATAAGAAAGCAACATTTCGTGTATTTCATATATTGTTAATTCCCATCTCCAATAACGCATATGGCAAAAACTGCATACTTCAGTCATGTTCTTCACAATTAGCTTCTGAACATCCACTTCAATTGTTTCCCATTCACTTATTTCACGTTGGTGTGGTGTGGAAGTTTGGAGAGTGGGGTGTCAGCTCAGGTGTTGCCTCGTCATCTGACCTGGTTCAAAATTACGTGGTGTTGTCCTCGGATCTTTCCCTTTGGGATTGATCCCGGACCGTCACCAATAGCCCGTTGTGTTGCTCCAGTGTGACGTTAATTGAAATACCACCACCCACCCATTCACTTATTTAAAAGTGATTAGGTATTTTTTCACGTTTAAACATATTTTGCTATATTGTATCATACGCCTCGTATGGTGGCAACACACATGGCGCACTTTTAATAGCGAGTTATGGCAGGTGAAGGCAACCCATCTTTATAAGGTTATTCCCTTTTTAATGGCAACTTCGGCAAGCGGAAAGTTGAAATTTTCGTTTCGAATATTCTAAAATGTTCTTTTCATTTTCGTTAAATTGTCCTCTGATTTCATCGGTTCTTTCAAATTTTTTTCCCTGTTCTTTTCCTTTTAATGTATGGAAGAATTCAAACGTTCAGTTTGATTTTAGTCACAGTCCAGTCAGTCGTATCAGGTTGCATTGCCTTGTTATTTTCTTTTGAAAATCGTTACCTTTTCTATTTGAGCATTCCTTCTGTATTTAGTGTTGTAAATAAGTTTCAGGGTATTCTTTCGCGAAATTTGAAGTTTTTTTCTAAGAATTTTTTTTCTAAGAATTCTTTCCTTTGCGGCATAAAAAGTTCGCCAAAACGCTCCAAGAGCGTTGCCACCAAACGAGGCGTACGATACAGCTGCTCCCATACTTTCACGTTCGCACATGTTTTATTTTTTTGCTCAGATTGCTATCTTCTAGATTTCTCGTTTCCTTCTGTAAACAGTCTTCTGAAGAATTTCTGCTGCTGAATCAAGACTGACAGAAGAATTTCGAGCTCTTCCGTGTTGGTATAGAGATAGTTGACTATGAGAGATAGTTGTACCACTCTCATAGCTCTAATGAAGCATAATCTATACATTGGTAGAAAAACGGAGTGTCCATTTTGCAAGTATAGCATACAAAAACCTTGAGTAATTCATTAACTTAAGTGATTTCTGGATTTCATTGTGTGTGTATGCCTATTACGTGATATTCTATGTCTTGTGTCTGGTGCAGCATGGTCAAATATGGCCCCTGTTCCATAAACCAACCAAAATAAGCGGATTTGGATATCGGTTCCTTTTCTCAAAGTACAGATTTAAATTTGGCAGTAAAATTGGCTTATGAATCCCGTAGCGGTTGATCTCATATTGTTTATATCCGTTTGTTGTCATTCACAATAAATAAATAATGTCTATTTCAGTGCCATATACGTTTGTGAAATATATAGTGATATAGATTTGTTTATGAGAAATGAAAAGAAATAGAAAATGCTGCATGTCTTCACCTCAATATGACCTCACCTTATAGAAAAACATCAAGATTTTATATAGATACATTTATATAAAAATAGCTACGAACACAACAAAATTATATTTAATTGCACAAAATTTAGATTATTCTGTTAACAATGAGAGCCATTTTCCGTCAAGCTAAATATAGGTGGCGGTAGTATTTCTACGGCGAAACGTCATTTCCTGCACGTAATCCGAACTTGACTTGTTTACCGAATGCGATTACACTCAATAGAAATTGGAAAGAATGAATTCCGAATTCCTATAGTAGTCGATTGGTCAACGCCAAACGTCACCCAAACGATGCGGAACGACATTTAAAGATATCCCGATATGTATCGTGCGAGAGCATTTGAACAGTGGTAGTAAAATCTATGTAGACCGCCTGGTTTGTTTGTTTACACTGAAAATCCCTTTCATAAACTAAAGTTTCAGAACAATAAATTTAATATCCACTATAAGACATGACATAAGAATCGTAATTATACCCAACGATATGAAGTCCCGTAAGCAAAAATATTGATATATGTATATATATAAAAGCTGTCTATTTTACATTCATAATATATTTTTATAAAAACATCTACTTCTATCAATTTCATAAAAACAAACTAATATCTTAATCCTAAGAAATAAAATTCCTAACCTAACGCTGTTCGAAGAAATAATCGTAGTTGGGAGAAATTGTTCAAGTGCATTCCGTAAACTTCTTTTTCCTTCCTGAATTTCTCGATTTAAGCTTTCTCATTTCTTTTACATTTTATTTTTTAACTCTAAATGAAACTCGGATCTTTCTCTTCGGGATTGATCCGCTAATAGCCCATTCTGTTGCTCCAGTGAGACGTAAATTCAACTCTACCCTAAGGGAAACACCAATTCTCTCTGAATTAAATCTCTAAATGAAAGGTAAACATGCTCTTGTATGACTTATTTTTAAACATCGGGAAAGCACTTGAAAGGAAAGAAGAGTAGCATTAATGCTTCCTTGGGAATTGCAAAAGAAAAACTTGTTCCCTCAAAGGAACTTAAGAACCTGTATTTTTTGTTGAATCATAAATTAATCTAGATGGTATAATAATGTTATTTTAAATACTTTTTAGCACATTTAACGGAGAAAACCTAAATAAAATGGTTGGTTTTTTTTATGGTGTCATGTTTGGCCAAGCCATAATATCAAGTAATTCCGTTAGTTGAAAAAGTACGGTTTAACCTTCCTCTTGGTCGTCTCAACAAGGTGTCTGGACATTAGAAAAAAAAACTGATTAGCTTCTGATGAACGAAATATCTCGTTATTAGAAACAAGCTCGGAATCTATTTTACATGGTGTAGAAAAAGATGTCAATAATGTAATTAATTCTGCAAACGGGGGTACTATAGAAATGATGAAAATGCCTTTTTCACCAGAATACTAAAAATTAAACAACATATAGCTTATGCATAAAAAGTATGTGCCCATAATAGTCTAGAAATTAAATGTAAATTATTACACTCACTGCCAAAAGTTATGCACGGAGAAGAAAATTCTGGAAGCCAATCTGAATTTGAGAGGCTGCATTTCTCTGCAGAGGTAGATGGAAGTATGCAAATATGTTCTATAACAGCCAATCACGGTTTCGTGTCGAGAAATATGCAAAAAAGTCAGTCGTATAAGAAGCCAGCATTGTGAAGAGTTAGAGGAGTTTCATGTAAGTGCTGATAAAAAGTGTTTAGAACTTTCGTACGATTAGTTTTCAAGACAAGTGTTTCTATGGCTTCCAGAAGACGAATGGCAGATAGTGAGCGCTGGCGTAGTGTGGGACGCCTTGAAGCAGGACAATCAATCACAGATGTTGCTCTTTTCTTCGGCGTTCATTATTCCGTCATTTCACGATTATGGAAACAATTCCAAACTGGCCAAACAGTTGTCCAAAGACCCGTGGTCGGTCGCCCAAGGGTTACGACCCCCGCGGAAGATCGATTTGTTGCTGTTTTAGCCAAGCGGAATCGAAGAACGACCTCCACACGTGTGACATCTATGGTTGCAGCGTCCATTGGTAAAAGACGATATCTGCCACTACTGTTCGCCGAAGGCTACACATGAATGGACTGTATGCCCGGGTACCACGAGTTTGTGTTCCTCTATCCGTCCAATCCAGAGGGGCACGATTAAAATGGTGTCGGCAACATGTGAATTGGACTGTCTGATTGGTCCAACGTTATGTTCAAGGATGAGTCGAGATTTGCCCTGGAGCCAGATGACAAGCGTGTAAGAGTCTGGAGAGAACAAGGCACACGCAGTCAGCCCCAGAACATCATCGAGCATCACGCATTCCGAGGTGGAAGCATCATGGTGTGGGCAGGGATTTCGTTGGGATATCGCACCGACCTGCATAACTATATAGATGGGGTTCTGTGACGGCTGTCCGGTGTCGGGGTGAAGTACTAGAACCCACTGTGAAATTATACGCTGCAGCAGTTGGTCCTGCTTTTGTTTTAATGGATGATAATGCGCGTCCCCACCGAGCCAACATCGTCGACGACTACCTAGAGAGTTAAGGGATTGCGCGTATGGATTGGCCGGCGAACTCGCCCGACCTTAATCCCATTGAAAATCTTTGGTATGCCCTCGGCCGTGCTGTGGATGCACGTTTCCCACCCCCAGTCACTCTCACAGATTTGCAAACGGATCTACAGGGCAATTACTTAACTCTGGGGTGGTTGATCATCTCATGGAAAGCATGATCACATGCTGTAAACTTTGTTATGAGGATGAGGGGTGGTCACATACCCTATTAATGTCGGTTTTCTTTGTTTGGGATTTAAACATCATTTTGTTAATCAATATGACTTCATCTTATAATTTATGAAAATTCAATATTGTTTTCATCTTTGTATGCAATTCTTTGTTTGGTTTCATGCATAAACATATTTGCTACTTTCCTGCCGCATTTCGTGTCAATCAAAGCTGTACTTGTCGATTTTTTCGCATTTTACCGCTTCGTGCTTAACTTTTGGCAGTGAGTGTATATTCAATTTTAAAAAACTCAAAATATATTTTTCTTGAAGATGGTAGTAGTTGGAATTTATCGTTTTAATGCGGCAATTCCTTAAATAATTCATGCATTGGAAATTCAAAATTTCTTAGTGCTATTTCCTTCAAAATATACCAAATTCTCAAACAAAATATTAGAACTGTGGCTGTTGGGAGCTTAACTGGCACTAATAATACAGCTTAAATAATAGCCAGATAAAATAAACGTATTTAAAAACTAGCCGATGAAACACACAAGTGTTATAAAGAATTTTTCAATTCCAAAACAAAAAGTTTTGATTGACGTAACAAACGGCAGAAACAAATGAAAAAGAATGAAGTACACAGCCTGGTTTTCGGGAAAAATAACTTTTTCTATTGTTTTATAGTTGAATGACTCTTGGAATATGAGAGAATACTTCAAAACTCTCCCAGTTATAATTTTTTTCTAAACTGAATTTCTACAAACTTATCTTCCTTCATGTTCGTCCTTGAAGAACATTTAGTCGGAATTTATTTGAGTATTAAGTAAATATTTTTATTTTAAAACATAAAGTACACGATATAAGTATTATGAACGATTCGTTAACTTGCAAGGGCCGCGATAGCCCGGTTGGAACAGTAGCAGATTAGCAACCGGAGGGTCGCGAGTTCGAAACTAGTTCCAACTAAAGACAGTCGTGTACGTGGGAGCTGGTGTGTTATATCTGTCGTGGCCTCAAATGTCCTCACCTTGGTGTGGAAGTTCGGGGAGTGCCATGTGCCGTCTTAATGCTCAACTTACATCTTTTCTTATTATACCGACATTCTTATTTCTGCCCTACAGAAAATTTAGCCCACTTAATTGTTTTTTTAAACCTATTAAAATTAAAATAATTTTTCTTACCACCCTTTAAAGGGTGATCAGAAAATTATTTATTCTCTTTAAAATTTGACTATTAACATTGCATTTCGTGTGTACAGAAATCACAGCGAAATCGGTAGGTAGGTAGCTAATTAACATCGCACTAGAGCAACACATTGGCGGGTTATTGGTGACGGTCCGGGATCAACCCCCTGAAGGGAAAGATCTGAGGAGATCACCTCGTAATTTTGAATCACGAGGTGATTCGGGTTCAACTCGGGTGTGACGAGGTCAACACCCGAGTTGGCACTCCACTCACACCATGCCAACGCGAGGGCATGTAACGTGCACGAGCCCGTGTACACGACGGTCTTCGGTTGGACCGAGTTTCGAACTTCCTCCGGTTGCTAATACGCTACTTTCCCAACTGGGCTACTGCGAAATCGGAGCTATTAGCTCTGGAATAATGAAATGTTGAAGTTTGGCCAGGGATTTTCGAATACCCTGCATATTAATACTCATTTGTATGGCGAGTTAGAATTTTTAAACATGAAAGCGTTTAATATACAATAATTCATCTGAAATATGAGGTAATTGAGCAAAAAGTATTGGTTATTCAGCTTTACTATGTCCGTTGCATAAGTTGAACATGGTATTCATTAGAAATCAGATCGTAGCTAGTTCTAGAAGTAACGTATCAACGCAATTACATCTTCAGTCAATTACGTACACGTGAGGATTGTGTTGCTTGACAGTTTTAGGTAACCGGATATAATAGAAATAAACTTAGCGCATATTATTTCTGAGATCTATCGCATATACATTCTGAAAAGGTCTTCGCCAGTGAATTAACCAATTAGAATTGGTCTGTTTTGCGAATGAATCAAATGCAAGAGTTATTTATGCGATTTTGAATAAAGTATAATTTATTTAATCTTATTTAAAAAGTAACAAAAGAGCAGACCCAAACCATCTGCCATTTAAACATTAAAGTGAGACCAGAACAAAGACGAATTAAAAGAACCGTATATTCATCATTAAAAAGGATACTTAATCAGTAATACAGTGAAGGTTCGACGAATTGTTCTCAGAAAATAGTAATTGAGATAACACATAAATATGTTGAATAGTTTTCTACAGAACAAAATTCGCAGTACTACTAAATAAATATATGTAGAAATTTTGCAATGCTTGTTAGTGTAACGATATTACTTATTTAACCGCACGAAATCTTTCAGTTGCTTCCACAAAACTTGCAATTAAATGTGATTTACGAGTCGGATTTAGTCATCGGTTGCGGAAAGTATCCTAAGGCATCACCAAACATTACATGGGGCAATTAATGCATAGTTTTAATTTATAGATTAAGTTTATTGAAATTAATAATTGGAGCATGTCATTAATGTCTTGCTGTCGTTATAGCAGACGGGATGCTTTGCAAACTTCCGAAATAACCTTTATATATAGGCTAAGAAACATGAAAACGTTAAAAACTGTTGACTTACAGTTCATGAAAACACCATAAAAATGGGGTGTGAACTGGCAAAATAGTTGAAACCATTGAATAAAATTGTTTGGAATGCGTTTTGGTTTGACTTGCTGATTCACCCTTCAGACAATCAGGGAAGCTAAAGTATCATGTCAAAAAAGTATCCACAAGCTTAAAAAGAAATTCTACAAGAGTGGGTAGGTAGGTATTTTAATTAACGTCGCACTGGAGCTACATAATGGGCTATTGACGACGGTTCCGGGATCAACCCCCTGACGGGGAAGATCGAGGACACCACGTAATTTTGAATCACGACCTGTAAAAGGATAGTACCAACTAGATATATTTGCATGATCGGTGCAGGTAGGTGACTTATGCAATCGACCATACTCAAAGTTTTAACACATAAAAAGATATTAACCACGATTTATTTACACATGATACGAAAAGTTATTGAATTTTAGATTTAAGCATTTTAATATTCAATTTGGGCCATGCAAAAGAAAACCTAAGATCCTTCTGAGGCTATTTTTCACATTTTAAGACTATTTCACACTAGATTAACCCTCCAAGTCGTCTCGACGAGATATCTCGTCCAAGATCTGGCCAGTTTTCCTAATGACGAGATATCTCGTCGAGACAAAACTGCCCTATTACTCCAAGGGAATGGAAATCCAAGTAGGAAAAACAAATTGTTCCTTGCCAACTGGTGATAATTTGGAAGATTTTTGGATCGGAGGCTAGCCAGTAACAGGGCAGTTTTCGACATTTGGGTCTCACCAATTTTTAGATAGCTAAAATTATGTCCTGGACTTATAATCGCATTTGATTTTGGATAAGTATCATTGATCTTGGTTTTTGAATGTAGTGTTGAAATAAAATATAGTGCTCTTGTAAAAACTGTTTTTAAACAAAAAAACGTAAGGATTTTCAACAAAATTGGGATTTAAAACAAGCCCTTAAAAATAAAATTAGGCTTTAAGGCCCATGGGAACACTATAGCTGGTAAGCAACTTTCAGTCATGAATTTAAGGGAAATTTAGTTGCGACAAATTTTGCATTTTTAGCCGCACGGTGTCATTCCAACCAATGTTCATGGAATGAATTCTTTTAAACAAAACAATTTGCATTGTTTATAATATAGAAGTCACAATGTAGAATAAAAATGTACAAATTTCCATGTTTCTTAGCCCTAGCCCTCATCTATTATTCACTAATGCTGCAGAACTAAACATTTTTATCTTGTGCAAATTTTAAAAACTACATTTACAGTAAATTAATTGTTACCATTAGCACTGATCTAAGCTGTTTTGATTTCCCTGATGAGTTCATTTATTGCGCATCGTGAAAAAACTCTTTCAGTATAGGCTTTTGAGTCTGGAATGCTTTAAAACAAAGCCTGAGATCTTAAGGTTTGGCATATCAATTTGTTTAGATCACTGAAATATTGAACCAGCTTTGTTCCACAACTTCCTATCTATAATCCGGAAACGGATATTCTACTATCGATTAGCAAGCATTGTAAAACTTTCTATCGATTATATAATTAATTTTCCATTTTTATGCACGAGTACCTCTAAGCCTAAACTATCGATAATGAGTTTATATCGGAATGTATTTGGCGGGAATAATATATCATTTTAATTTCGCGATCTCGATTATTAATCTGCAAAAGACGTATGTCTGTATTCTGTACAAATCTACACCGCTTGTGTGTGGCCACCCTTGCAAAAAATTTCTCTAAAATTCTATGAAATTTTTTATAGAATGTGGTCTATAGAATTATGGCCCGATTTTCAAAAACTCATTTCTTTTGTTTCACTTTACTTTTCTATAGAACTTCTCAATAAAATTCTATAGAAATACATTTCTATAGAATCAAAGCTCCTTTTCTCTAGAAATATTTATAGAATTTTTTCTATAGAAACGAAATTTCGTTTCCCTATAGAATTCTATGGAACTATAAAATTTATTCGTAAGGGTACCACAATTGGTACTCATTCTTGACAATCTTTCGGAAAACATAGGCTATACATTAACCCCTGTTCAGGATTCATCCTGAGTCTGCAGAGGGGTTAAAAACAATTCGAAATCCTCATAGGAATAACATTTGAGTAATATTGCAATCAATTTCAACCAGAGCAATGCCAGGTAATTCTGCTAGTGAAACATATGGGAGAAATAGAAGGTGAATATGGGAGAATACATGAGCTGGGAGGATCAAAACAAATTTAGCTTTAATATGTGGGTCCACGAGAAATATGGGAGAGGTGGACACTCTATGGATGATATGCGTTAGTTTCTTAATGAAATTGTTGTCCAGTAATGTCTTTTTACAAAAAAATGTTAAAGTTTGTGAACTCTATAAAGAAACGAAATTTCGTTTCTATAGAAAAATAATTTCTATAGAGAAAACGGGCTCCAATTCCATAGAAATGCATTTCATTGCGAAATAAAAGAAATGAGCTTCTAGAAAATTGGCCTTAATTCTATAGACCACATTCTGTAGAAATTTTTAAAGAATTCTATAGAAAATTTTCATAAGGGTGAGGTAAGATATCTAAAAGGGAAAGGTTTTAAGCATAAAGACACAAACCCAGAGGAGTAACAATTTGATCTCCTGCTTACCCTATTACATTTGATTGCAAGTTGTAACATACACCATACAAAATCTTGAGAATGTTCGGAAAAAAGTCTTAATTTTCTAGTGAATAGAAAATTTTGGCTGTTAAAAGTTTTAAGAGAAAAACACATTTTTTAAAAACTTTATTTTATAGGGTAATAAAAGAAAATAATGGAGTAACAGATAAAATGGTATATACAAATGGTATCTACAGGTCTAAGAATCCATGACAGTATATTACTTCTACAACAGCTTCTTTCTGCTCAATTCATTGAAATAATCTTAAAATTAAGAGTAGATTTCATCCATATCTTGAATACTGCTGCATGGAGAACTTCTTAAATGTACAATAAAAGACGTCCTTTTAATAAAGGTAAAAAGAAAAACCTTTTTCACGATACATTTGCATTTGAACTTTTCATGCTGTCTCGCATCTTATTTGCTAATCATTCATACCTAGGAGAAACTGTTGTTATAATAGAGGGTACAGATAATTGTGAAATTATAACATAAAAATGAATAATATATTTTGAGCTTTAGCAAGAAGTGAGAAAGACAGTGTAACTTTATCGACCAAAAGTACTTCATGGTGGAGAGGTTACACTGCTATACACATATATACTATTGTATTGTTAGTTAATTTTTGTAATGGTGGCTAAATTCACCAGAGCCATCCATTACTTTTAAATAGACATCTCTTTCCTGCTACATGTTTCCATGGGGGGGTAAATCCATACAAAATGAGTAAATCAGCTTTGGCTGACATCAAATTTTAATGAAAATCAGTTTTTTAGTAAAATATACAAGCTAATGAGCAACTACAAAATATTAGGTTTCAAAATTTTGCATTTACGAATTTACATTGAACATAGATGGCCACAAAATATAGATTTTCTAAGTGCGAAATGTGGCTTTGTTATTATATTTCAATAAATTATTGACATAAATTAAAACTTTTTATATACTAATTAAATTCTTCAGAAGTCAGAATACAATTTAGAAGCCAAACAATCCAAACATTTTGAATATTCAAATTTTGAGCAAAAATAGTTTGGTTGTTTTTGCTTTTATGGTCCAAGGACCATATTTGGCTAAGCTGTGCCAAACACAAGACAACAATGAGGGAGGAAAAAAAGCAAAAACAGAAGGGCAGGCGAGGGCAAAACTGAAGGGAGGACGGATCACTGGGGTATCTCGGGGTTGTGATGCCTACACACACCTAAAGATGTGCGCCTGAGGGCTGTAAAAATAGTTTTGTTTGGATGTTGTGTGTAAACTGAACCTGTGTACTAAATTTCATAAAACCCAGTTTTTTTGCTCATTTTGCATGGAAAGATCCATGGCAACATTCATTACAAAAGGTACTCTTGATGGCGAATTCACCTTTTCTACTATTTTATCTTAACTCCTAACAAATCAATCACTATTATCAGTTGAAATGAAGTAAATAACTTCACTATCTATTACCGTGGTAACTAGGTTGTGCATTGGAGTTATTTTGACAAGATGTTACTTTGCTCTTCAAATACAATTACCTGATTTTTTCATTTCAACAGATAAGTTCTTAAGAATATCTAATCTGCAAGTTTAAAAGTAACAGCAATAATTTTATATTAGCGATTTTTGAAACAACCTTGAGTATAAAATGTTGATTCCAGCACTTTAAAAACTTCGAAATTCATTTCACAAGATGTTTATAAGTACTTTTTGTAATTTTACACAATTATAATTAGATTTTCAATGCATGTTCTCGAAACCGAAAAATAATCTTTTTTAATTTCAAGTTTCCCTTATGTTGCATGTTCTTTATTTTAAACATAAATAAAAAAACATTAGGAAGGAATAAAAATATGCACTTCAATAAATCAGGAAACAATTCAAATGAAACAGAAAATTTAAAGGGAATTTCTGAAAAAATCCCTAAAATAGGACACAAATGAAGCAGATTAAGAATTGAATAAAATACTCTAGACCAGAAATTTTCATCTCATGGCTCATATTAAAAACTAAAATTCTACAACACACCATGTTTTACCGATCTGACAAAAAATAGGTACAATTTTGTTCGATATTGCAAGCAATTCCGACCCTCTTTGCTTCAAAATGGCTTTTCAGTCTTTTTAAAACAATTTATTTATCATACTTTGCAATCAAAAACAATGCTCAAAATTATTTACACACACTGATAATTATTTATACTGGTACTACTTGAAATTATTTCTGAACATACACTTGTGAAAAGTTCCAATTGTTGAAATGGAATGAATCCTATACCAATTTAAAGTGTTTCACTGCTCTCAGGGGACACCACTTGAAAATCGATACTCTAGACTATAAAAGCATATGAAATTAATAAATGTAAATAAAAAATAAGAAAGGAAAATTATTTGGTTTAATCTTTAGTAAATACAAAATATATGTTAATTTTTAATTGATTATTTTTGGATCTTAAAATTACTTGAGTTCTAGCCAGATTCAAAAGGTTGGTTGATTTTGGGTTTAATGGCACAAGGGGCCATATTTGCCAAGCTGTGCCAAACACACGACAGTGTCAAGTAATTGCGAAAACAAAAGGGGTGGGAGAGGTTGGTTGGTGTTTTATGGCATAAGAGCCATATTTCACCCTTGTGCTAAACACAAGACACCAAGTAAAAAATGTTGTGAAAGGGAAAAAGAAGGATTGATGATCATAATGGGATGAAAGCAGAAAAAGAGTTCTTGGGTATCCTAGGAACGTGGCCCCTGCATTTACTAGACACAATGGGGAAAAAGTAAACTCCATGGAAAAAGAAAAGACCACTAGAGTACCTTGGATCAGTGACACTTGTAAACACCTAAAGGAGATGTGCCCCTGAGGACAGGAGAAAAATCACTTGGGCATCCTAGAGACACGACTCCCATGTTTACCAGAAACAGTAAACCTCATAAGGAAAGAATAGATCACTACCCCAGGTTCTAAAGTTATGTTCCTGAGGTGAGCCTGTCTCAAAGAGCAACATTTTTGGTCACCTGATGAACTAATTAAATTTGTATGTATCATAGATTAAAATACTTTGGTAATGTATTTTAATTTTGAATCATTTCTAAATTTCAATCTTACTCTCTAAGGAGAACTGTATAAGTTTAAAGTAGCAAAAATAGATTATCAAAATATACTAACAAAGACAAGCATCAGTCTTTAGATGGAATGGCAGATTCATAGCAATATTTAATTTTCTGCACAACTTCTTCTTCTACATCTTTAGGAATTCTTTCTATAAAATATAAAGCAAGGTTTAAATTGCAAGAAAGATCTGCCATAAATGTAAATTCGATTTAAATATACTTTTTACACTGATATTTCTAATACTGATACATTTGAGATATATACAATACTAATATACTTTTATATATATTGGGCTATTTGAAAAAGTTGGCAATAGTGAATTTATTTAAACTAAAAGACGTGCCCATAGCACATCTGCACTAAACTTTCTTAATTGCTTATATCTGTTGATGGCAAAATAAAAGCATTTCACACCTTATTTCAATCCATTTATAATGGGAATTCAGTATCCATATTCACATAATTCTGTTTTATACCTCTAAATGGAATAGTTATACAAAAATATTTAACAGCATTTTGTTTTCTGTTACTGGTGTTAATTTTTATTGCCAATACAATGCATGGTAAAAAGCACACATCAGTCATGTTACCACAGTTAGATTCAATGTCTGCTTAAATTTTATTTCATTCTCTTGTTCAAAAGGCTTTTCGTGTTTATCCATATTTACTCGTTTTGTTTTCTACACTGATTTCTATCTTCCAGATTTCTCATTGCTTTCTGTAATCAGGCTACCAAATAATTTCATAATAATGACAAGCTCTTACATGTAGTTTTATCAATATTATGCAGCTCCATACCAGCTGAAAAATTGGCAAATGAGTATTATAATGGTAGATTTTGTTGTTTATATCTGTTGTCGCCATTTGCCAATATACTAATACTCCCGATTTCTGTGCCACATATGTAAAGTGAAATAAATATATGCATACGAATTAAAAACAAACTGTTAAAAAATCATAGCTTCATAGCATCATCAGCTTCTTAATTTTGAAATTGATAAAAGAGGTGAATACCTAATGATACAGTTAAAGTTAAACTATAAATATATTAAAGCATGGTATTTTATATGCTAACCAACATAATTAAGTTTAAAATACTTTCTAGTGATTACAAATTTCAACAGATACTATTCAAAGTACAGTTGATTAAAAGGTCAAGGTATTTAGATCACATCTTTAAAGTATATGAAACTACAAGTATAAAAAGATAATACATTTTTATATCATTTTCAAATTATTAATCTAACTCAACTAGTATGGTGTTAGAATTGAATTACAGAATATAATTCATTTGGTGCTTACCTTTGGCAGATCCCTTAAGCTCTTGGAAAAGTTCCTCAAAAGTGATAGAGGAACCAGTTTTTTTAACAATAGCTGCAAAAATAAATCCCATCAGGATTATTATAAATAAATTCAATAATATATTGTTAGAACTGATGATTATTTCGTTCCAATATCACATCTTAATGAATAATCCATTCAAATTTAGTGAAATACCAACAATACGTGATTATCCGAATTAAAGTTTTGGATAGCTATTTTAAAAATTCTTTATTGTTACAAGCATAGAAAATTAAAAACTAAAACTGAGAACAAAGAAATTGCCAATTTTGAGCAGGGTATGCATATTTAAATCAAATTATTTTTATTAAAAAATCATTGATTTAAATCAAAATTTTAAATTTCATACCTTCTGTTATGTTTAATAATATTGAGAATGAAATATTGAACAAGATGCATGTTATTTTATTCAAATAAGTTAAGAACTTCGTTCGTACTTTCACCCAAAATTATATTGAAAATTATCCTCCCCTTGAAGACACTAAATAACAGTATTTGCTGATTGGGATCATAACTACCAGACAAGTATTTTCATCTTGGACCTTTGACTAATAGGTGTCACTCACAATCCTGCTCATCAGTGTTGGTTTTGTTTTAAACATTCCATGTGACTTTAATCGCAAATGGCCAATTTTAAACCATTCACCATGGGTCGAATCAAGATACTCGAGATATATTCACTCAGATTAGTAAAATTGTGGTAACTTGCTTTCTTATTTAAGATGTTCTAGTTATTTATTTAGTATTGCAGTCTGTTCGTAAAAAATATAAGACACAACAAAAATATTTTCTTCCGTTCACAAAGCATTCCAATTTTGCACATAAATCGTTATAATTGGCAATTTTAAGTTTCATTTTATTTTGTGTAATATACTGGTTAATTTTTATTTAAATTTATTGGGAAATTTCATGTATTGACCCATTAGAATTCTTTACCCAGCTAGAATAACTATTCAATATTTATGGAATTGAAATTTGGAATGTAAAAGTTAATTCTCTCATCTGATAATTGAATATGTTGAGAAAAGATTATGAGTTGAAGTAGAAAGCTATTGGAATTGATAAATTTTTTATTGCAAGCACAAAATTCCACTGAATTGGCATTATCTGGGGATGTTATTACGCTTGTTCTATACAGTTCATAGAGAAAAGCTTCATTTTTTTTGTTTTATATACAAACTTTTTTATGTGCTTTGAATATACCTATGAAATACTTGTCAATGCTCAAACAATTTGAAAAATAGACATTTGATTTCAAATATATGTATTTGCATGTTGTCTCATTTCTTACAGTTAACTTACAATAAAATAATATAAAAATAACAATATTTTCACCAATAAGTTATTTTGCAAGCTAAAAATAATAAGTAGGAATTTTTCAAGATACAAGTTCCTTTTATTTTATTTTCTATTGGAGACATGATTTTTTCTCAAAAGCAAGTCTTGAACCAATTATTTTATACCAAAATAATTGAAGTAGTTCAAAACATTTTATTCCTGTATGATAAATATATAATGCAAAAAAATTCTTAAATTCGTATGATTGAAAAAATTCATATGGTGTCTGCGGGATTCGGCAACCTTATTTATCTGGGTCCAAAAAATTCACGTCACTGGTTATGTGTTAAAAAAGTAATCTAAGCCGCTGGAGAACCAGTAGAAAAACATTGCTCATCTTGGCATTTGCATCACTGTCTATTTACTCTATCATGTGATTTACTTTGCTAATTCCTATGTCGCGTTTTAATCTATCAAAAATTTACCCGACAATATTTCTTAATACATTAATGTTTTATATAAAAATATTAATGTTTAAATAAATCAAAACTATCTAGAAACTACACTGTAATTTGCATGTCTCATGAAAACAAATTTAAACTTGAAAGGGCAAGGAATTAATTAAAATCATAAAAATCTGATTTAAATAAAATAAATCCAATATTTTTGATTAAAAGAATCATAATTTTTTTCATACCCTGATTTTGAGTATGTATTGAACTTTCATAAATATTGATTTTTCAATTCCGAGTAATCAGACTTCTCTTATTATATGTAAAGAACGTAATTGATATAACAAAATCTGTGAATTCAAAGTTTGATTGGTTCTCTTGGTTTGATACACATTGGTTTTCTCTATAAATACAATAGAAACAGAATGAAAATTTTTCTTGAATACTAAACAAATAACACTTCAATATAAAAATTTCTAAAATCAATCGTTTCATCATTATCAATTCATATTTTCCCACATAACCTTTTTATACGACCATTGTAAATATACTTATCCCACAAGCATTTAAAAATAACCTATTAAAAGTATTATTAGTGCACTAGTATTAACTTGCACTAATAGTTTAGTTCTTTTAGTCTTAGACTTTTTATAACACACATTTCGTTCCTAAAGATAAGTAAAACTTTAGTGGGATGATTTGATTTATTGTGCACATACATAGCACCACATCTGCAAGCACAACTAACACATCACCAGCTTACAAATGAAACACACTAAGCCAAAATTTTCAAGATCTGAGTTTTTTTTAATCTTTTCTAGACAGTGATTTTTCCTTTGCATAAGGTTAGATTTGTTTTTGAGAAATAGGCAAGTAGAATATTTTGCTGTTTTCTAAGAACTGTTTTTTGACTTATTGTGTTTCACTTGTGAGCTGATATGTAACAGCTATATTTTATATGAATACACATAGTATCTTTGAAAACACTATGTGGTGATAAAACATTAAATTCCACTTTTTACAACATGATTATTTTTGTATGCACTCACCAATTACTATTTCAAACAAACATGCCATCTTGAAGACAATTGTTTTATTACTAATGAATATTTATTTGATTTTCATTGAATGTGAATGTTTATCTCGACTATAAGCCATCATGTCAAGTCTCCATCCAACTTCACTCAATCTTCTTTCAACAAGCTCATTCAATCTAAAAATTACAAACAAAAGTAATTAAATTACTCTCCCCAGTGACTCTTTAAACAAAGAAATTGAAATTGTGGATTTAGTAATTATTAAAGATAATCATTTACCACCAGAAAAGTTGAGGTTAAGTAGGTGGTTGAATTCACGTTGCAATGAAGCAACACAAGGGACTATTGGTGACAGTCCAGGATTAATCCCGAAGGGAAAGATACGAAAAAAGTTTAGCTTAGGTTATGCGACAGAGCTATTCCAGGTATTTGACAATTCAGTTTAAGTTGTAGATCTCTAGACTGTTGATGGACACTCAAACGTCCAATTTCAAAATTATGTTGCCCAAAGAACATTGAGTTTTTAATGTGATTTTTTAAACTGCAAATTGAATTATATTGTTTGCATACTTCTTTTCTTTGAAGGATGTAAAGTAAAGCAAGGTTGGTTTAGGTTTTATGGTGCAAGGTTAAAAAAATGGACAAGCTGTGCCAAACACAACATAGAATACAACCCTGTAAAAGTAGACAAAATACTTAAAATGAAAGTTTAATCGACAATACAAGTAGAATTTAAATTATGTATTACAGTACATATGCAAAATATGGAGTGACCATTTAATCAGACGAATAAACAGGAATGAATATAAATTTATTGTCTTCAGTAATACAAAACAGCAAATAGTTAAAATTTTTTAATGGAGTGATGACATAAATAGATGAAATGATGAGGCAGAAAAAGACATGAAAGGTTAAAAAAATGAAGCACATGCCTAAAAATCATGGTACTCTCTTCCAATAAAAGCTGCCTATGAGTAAAACCTATGTCCAATATGAAGATGGGAAAAAATTACATTGGAGTCATATTGGCAAGTAAAGAAAGGATCACTGTTTTTTCCTAAATTTATGGTTCCTAAAACGTCAACCGTATTTTGAAATATTTCAGTTCAAATTCAAATTTTTTGTTGAAGTTTATACTTCAAAATAAGTGGCATGTTGGAGTGTTTCAAATTTCCCTTATTTTCTCCTATGATGCACTGAGTATGCAGTGATCTAAATTCCTATATCCTATAAAAGAAGCTAATGCCTCTCACTTTGGAGATTGATTTGGTTTTGCCAAACGGTGTATTTTCTGTTTGACTTTAAGATATGCTATCAAGCGCAATAAAATTGTTATTTTTACCTTATGCTAGAATTTATTTACCACCCATCCACCACTAGTCATTGATACCAAAATGTCAGCATCAAAATAAACACAAAAATCAAGAAGGTATAACTAAATGGCAAAATAAATATGGAGATCTCCATCAAGGGCAATTCTAAAAACATCACAAAATGAGGGAGTGAAAGTAAAGTCATTTTCAGAATGCTTTTTAATGGTTTTTGGTATTGAGGTTTTATGGCACAAGGGCCATATTTAGCCATGCTGTGCCAGACACAAGACAGACTGACACAGGAGAGAAATATACCCAGGGAGGAATCGAAACTGCGCCACCTACAACTCGAAGGTTGCTAGAGCAGTGGACATACCCACTGAGCCACAACGGCCCCTAATAGTTTTTGTAAAAGCATATAAAATTTAAATGCCCTCAAATCATTAAACGTTTTTACATCTAAATGCAAAAAAAAAATAAATAGAATATAAAATACTATTATATATTGTGTTTGAACTTAATAGAGTGCATTATAAGGACTTTTTAAATCATGCACAAGGCAGTGTATTATTGTTTTACTATCAAAACAGTTCAATTTTTTTAGTTTTGAGGTTTTAACATTATTTGGTTACAAATATGTTTACAAAACTTATTTCAAATGCTCCCACGTCTACATCAGTTATAAAATCTTCTATCAGTGAATTTTTAAACCTTGTATCTCATATCTGGTTTACAATTTTGTATGCAGATTTTATAGTTCCTGAAAACTTTTATTTCAAGACTTACAAGGTTTTGATAGTACAACCACAGTATGTTATTTAAATGTTGAACAATCCACGATGCCTTTTATATAAAATATTTGTTTTAAAATTTTCACTTTTCATTGTATGCCAGAGAAAAGCATGAACTGCTATTCCAAAGAAAATATACTGTTTTAACAGGTGACTTTACAATATAGGTTTGGTAGGTGAGTTAGGTGAATGAACTGAAAAATGTTAATTCTAAAAGAAAAGATATTTTTGTTTTTCCCATTTATCTTAATGGACATTACATTTTTACTGATAGCAGAAATTTGGGGAATTGCTTTCTTGCGTATTTGATAAATATTCTCATTTGAAATCTCCAACGTAAAATTTTTTGTTTATCTCACTTGACAAATATTCTTGAATAACAATAAGTAAAAAAGAATGTTTCAAGAATGTTAAAAACTTGGATAAAAATAAAGGAAATGTACTTGAAAGGTTGTTTGATTTGGGGTTTTATGGCGCAAGAGCCATATTTGGCCATGCTGTGCCAGATACAAGACATACAATATCAAGTAATAGACGTACACACACAATGAAAGTTTTTACAGAAGAGAGAAATACATCCAGGGAAGAATGCATCTGACAATACTTGAAAGAAGAGTTACACATAAACATATGTATACTTTCCTTACCTATCTGTTTGATAAATTTCGTGTGATCTTCTATCATTAGTGAAATTTTCTCTTGTACTAAAAAAAACAAATAAATTAAATAGTGTTTTTAACTATCATCACTCATGGTATTATAATTAGTTTTTGTGAATCGTTTATCAAGGTTGCATATTTTTGTTACTTAAAAGTTGAATATTTGTAATTCTTTTCATATTTTGTAATGTGAAAAAACACTCAAAATTTGTGGCTTTATCTACTTTGTATTCTTTGCACTGTGCACAAATTGATGAAGTACAACAGATTAGTTGTAATAATTTATCTAGAATATCTAACATATCTACAAATTCTTACTTTCATTATACACTTCAAGAAAATTTCTTAACTTCTCAAATAAATCTATTTACACTAGGTAGTTTTCTTAATTCCAGAATTTTTAATGCATTTTAAATCACTAAACAGCTTTGAGTTTATTAATAGCAGGACTGCTCAATACCAACCTTGCTTCTGTTAATGATAAGGCTGAAACATCTGCATTTTCTACTTTCCTAAAACATAATATATTTTTAATATACCAATCTAAAATACACAAAAAAATATTGCAATGTCAGAGGAATTATGCACTTATAATGCACATATAAATTAGTCGTACTCTCAGGTTTGATTGTCATTCTTTGGTCATTTGGGGGCCTTCATAAGTGTCTGGATTTTCAAGCCTTATATTAAAGCGTTACTAATATACAGTACAATTTAAAGGACCTTGTCCTCTAGGAGGGTTAAGCTTTTTGTAGGTAGAATTTCCATGATTTAGGTGGCAATACCTTTTGAGACAGAAAGTCATGAACGCGATAGCATCACATTGTACAGTATTCAAGTACATTCAAGAAAGGATGTTTTTGTGTTTTTCCCACTATTCTTAGTGGACACTACATTTTCACTGATAGCAGAAATTTGGGGAATTCCCTTCTTGAGTATTTGTTTTTTAAAATTCAAATACTAATAAAATTTTTAGTGCTTCAAAATCTTTGCCATTTTAAGAAAATTAAAAATTGAATGGTAAGTTATTTCTTTATGATGTTAATTTTAGCATAATTCATTAGAGTAAATTTCAAGGCAATGAATATTTGGTGGAAAATCATTTCAGTATGCAACATAATCCCTAAGAAAAATTTCACTATTTATATTCATAAATGCAGAACTTAAATGCATTTAAGAATTTATCAACTGAAAAGTTAAAAATACATTTTGAAGGAAAGTCAAATAAAAAATTTGTTGCATTGCACTCACAAATCCAATACTTTTTTCACACATTTCCATTTCAGATACTCTATTGGTTTGGTTGGATTTTATGGTGCAAGGGCCAGATCTGGCCAAGCTGCACCAGATACTCTTTTGAAGTGTCTGGAATTAAACTTGGTTGTTGGCCAAATTGATTTTGGGTTTTGATCTTCCCACATCTCAATTTTCTGTTCATAAAAGTCATCGTTCAGGATAAAAAAAATTCAATTTTAAATCTTACAAACTAAGCATTTAGATATTCATTGTGTCAAATTAATAGAAAATAAAATCATTAGATGCTCAGACACAATGAAAAAACAGTAAACAGTGTCACTAATTTCGCATATGCTTTTCCTCTGTGAGTACATGATATTTAGCAGCACAAAATGTGAGTACAAACTTTGTAAACATGATTAATTAACTAGAGAAGGATTAACTTTTGAGTTTGTTTAAAAGAATAAGTCATTAACTTATATATAGTGATGTTTGTTTTGACCACATCACTTTTCCATCACAAGTGAGATTTCCATAATACTTTCATTATTTGCCATTATAAAAGTGAAAATCCATAATGGTTGCCATTACTGTGTATGCAGTTAGAAATGATGTATTTTTTAATTAGCTAATTATAAATTGATTTCAGATGTTTAAAGATCATGCAAACAAAAATATAGTTCAAATCCACCCATACCGAAAAATGTGATTTCATTTTAAAAGAGAAAGAAGGTTATATAAACATTTTTCAAGATTAAAAAATATCATTAAAAAGGAGGTATCCATCATGAATTTAGTATTTGAAGTCTACTACACTGCTGGCCACCGTAAATGCAACACCCTGAAGGAAGCATACAAATAATATGAAATTTACAACATGCATTAGCGGAGGTGAGATATGCAAATGATTAGAATTTCAGCGCAGACGCACATCACGCGCGCCTGTGGCGCCACTTCAAAGCGCTATTTAAGGCTTGGAGATTTCGACGATTTCAAGTACGGCAATTGGGTTTTTCTTGTGGTTTTTTCAAAAAAACGATCAATTATGCCTCGTAGAAAACAGCGATCATCTTTTGATCAAGTATCCGAGTTCGACAGAGGAAGGATAGTGGCCTACCGAGATTGTGGATTATCTTTCAGGGAAATCGGTAGTCGTGTTGGACGAAACCAAACAACTGTAATGCGGATATGTGATCGTTGGATGCAGGAGGGTACGACGGACCGACGTGTTCGATCGCATCCACCTCAGTGCACCACTTCACGTGATGACAGGCATATTGTGCGTATGGCAGTGACGGATCGCTCAGCCACATCACGAACCATAGCACAGCACATTCAGTCTGTACCACCGCATCATCCAGTGTCTGCGCGTACCATTCGACGCCGTTTACAGCAGAGTGGTCTGTCCGCAAGACGTCCATTGCTTCGTCTACCCTTGACGCAGAACCACAGACGTTTCCGCCGCCAATGGTGCGATGAAAGAAGGATGTGGACGGCAGAATGGAATGAAATTGTCTTTACTGACGAGTCACGCTTCTGTCTGCAACACCACGATGGTCGGATTCGAGTCTGGAGACACCGTGGAGAGAGGATGCTGAACAGCTGCGTTATGCACCGCCACACTGGTCCTGCACCGGGTATTATGGTATGGGGCGGTATTGGATATCACTCTCGCACTCCTCTAGTACGCATTGCCGGTACTTTAAACAGCCAGCGCTACATCTCCGAGGTGTTGGAGCCAGTTGTCCTTCCTTACCTTCAGGGCTTGCCCACAGCCATATTTCAACAGGATAATGCGCGACCACACGTGGCACGCATTGTCCAAGGGTTCTTCGTCAATCGCCAGATTGAATTGCTTCCCTGGCCAGCTCGCTCTCCGGATCTTTCGCCGATAGAAAACATGTGGTCCATGGTTGCTCAACGATTGACCCAGAATACATCCCCAGCTGCCACACCAGATCAACTTTGGCAACGTGTGGAAGCTGCTTGGTCTGCTGTACCCCAAGAACACATCCAAAGTCTCTTTGAATCAATGCCGAGGCGTGTGGCAGCGGTGATCTCCAACAATGGCGGCTACTCTGGCTACTGATTTTGGCAGGAACCACACTTCACAGAAGTCTATAAATTTAATCATTTGATACTTGGTCAACATGTTATCTACAAAATAAATTTTGTTGTGATATCTCTTGTCTTTCTTGGTGTTGCAATTTGGGTGGCCAGCAGTGTATTAAAACGAAACAAAATTCATTCGGTTTCCAAATTAAGATAAGGAAGAGATGCTTACCAATCACTGTGTTCGGAATTAGGAAACAAATGATGAACCTGCAGGGAAAAAAGTTTATTAAACAAACATAATTAATTTCACCCAAACGTTTTTATGACAAATTAGCATTTTTACCTTTAACATACTAGAGAATTTCATAGCGTAAACAAGACTTGGAAGTGGCATGTTAAGTGAATATAGTGGAATATTATTTTAACATATTATATGCATCAGGTTTTCAACATAATAAAGCAATGCATAATAGAAAAGTGTCAGGATAAAAATAACTTTCTATGAATAAAATGTGAACTTGTTAAAGGTTTCTAAAGTGCAAGACTTAACCATCTAACCTAAACACCCTAAAATGACTATACAGTCCAGAGATAGGTATTGATGCAGCAAAATGGTAAAATTTGGAAATAGGTCAGTAAATTAGGAGCAAACATAGTCTTCAAAAGCAGAAGCTTTGGATCTTGCGCCATAAAACCCAAACTAATCAATAGCAGAAAAGTTCTCAAAATGTTATTTTTGGTTCATATTTAACAGTATTACGGATACCTTAAATACTATTTCCATAATTTGCTTTTACTTTTCAAACCTAAAGTCTGTTGGTTATTAAAACAAGTGGAATTATTTTACCTGTAGATGCCTACATTTTCCCACCTTGTTAATGTCTTAATTTGATAGAATAGATATAGCATACTCAAACATTGTGACTGCAGTGCTTTTATAAACAAAATAGTCAAAGAAAGCTAGCATGAATTACGATTAAACGCTGTGCTGGTCATTGATAACCAATTGTAAACTTTCCATTTAAGCCACTGGTAAGTGGTTACTTAGGTTTTATGGCACAATGGCCACCATTGGTAACCGAGGATGTAAAACGTAAGAAATAATATCACAATGTTAAAAAATGTTCACTTATATGCCTCGATATTTAAAAATTAAAATGGTAACATCAATGCAAGTCATTTTTTCAGTTTCTTGAACCAATTCAAGCAGATGATGGATTCCATTGCAATCAACATAAAATGCTGTTACTTTTGTAATGTAAGTTCTAGAACTATCCCTTCATAATGCTTCTTGCAAAATTTTGCTATTGGACGGTGAGTAAAAAATGTGGCACAAACAGAAAGATAAACCTAGTTGGCTCAGTACTTAGCAAATTTTGTCTGCCTAGTGAAGTTCAACCCTGAGGTTCAATTGAGGTATTTCTTCATATTTAGGATTGGAAAAGTTTCCCTGGAAATAAATCCTAAAATTTCTCAGTTTAAAAGTACACAAAATTTTAAAACATTTGAATAATGAATTCAATGTACAGGGTGTTTTTAATGTATTTGCACCATTTTGTTTGGAATAACTTTTAAATAAAACATTTTTACTAATTTAGTTTTTACATATTAACTCAATTAATGACATAACTAACTGCTTATGGTCGCACTACAAATACGCTCTTTTGATCACATTGGTTCCATTTCTTCTAGCTTCATTTCAACATCAGTGGATACATAAGAAAATGGAATAGCCATTATTGGGATCATCAGAAAATCCAAGGTGAATTCATGAATGACCTCTTCATTTTGTAAGCAACTGTATGGTGAGCAATTTGGTTTGGAGGCGGTGTTAGACCTTTTTTCGAGGATGCTAATGAAAATGCAGTTACTGTTGATTGTGAACAATATTGTGTGATGTTTCAAAATTTCTTTCTGCCTGAAATTGATCGCCAAAAGGCTTACAGCACAGTTAATTTCAACAAAATGATTCTATTCATTTTGTTACCTACACATTACTTTCTTTAATTTGATGATCAATTTAATGAAATAACACTTATTAAATTAATCATCCATCACAAAATGGGAAAGAATAATATTTGTTTTTCTTCATTGACTTTACCACATCGTATACCTGCATATCAAATTCAATGCTTCAAAAGTGATTTTCAGGAACAAAGTTTTAGAGGGTTTTTTAAAATTATTTAGTCATAAACATTTATATACATCCATTGTAAAGTGAATTATATTTCAGATCAACTGCAATACACCACATTTTAAGCTTGAAGTTGTCCCTTACTTTAACCAAGATTTGATAGACAGACTTTTCATGAATTTCTTTTAAAATGCAATAAGACCAAATCTTCAGTTGAGTATATACATATTGAATTCCTAACTTTAGGTCACCCTTTGAAATGAATTTCTGACTGCTTCTACATAAAAGTGTTTAACATGATCAGGGTTCTATGTGCAAAATAGGTTGAATATCTTTCTAAAAATAAATTATGAAAATGAACTATGAGCAACAAGTAGTCTTTAAAGAGCAAAGTATCAACTAACATATGCAGGTGGTGTTTGATCTGAGTTATTCTGATTTTGTGTATAAAAAGTTCATGTGCTTCCTGACTGTTGGCTTCCAGCATAGGCCGACAAATTATAAATGTCTCCTATATTGTTCAGAACATGCTGATTGTCTTGCCTAAGAGCTTGTGCCAGGAATGATGATCGATTGAACATCTGAAATGATATATATATTAATACAAATCAATGATACATAGCAGAAAATTTAAAGCATAAGGAGAAAAAATAATGTAGATAAATTATGATATCAGTTAACTAACCCACTGAGCCACGAATATTTCCAATGTTTATAATGCAAACACATCCACCTTCCTAGAAAAGTATACCATCGACTAACTAGAATTTTTTTAAAGGTTACTTTGAATTAATCTTTCTTGACTTGTGTTACTTACTCAATGAATTATTGAACTGATTTTTTGCCTATGTATTACCCAGAAACCATGTTTAACACTGCTGCTGTCAATTTTGCTCTTTGGTTCTTCAATATTTTCTTCTGGTTCCGTAACTTTATTTTCAGTCTGAGCCTGAGGTAATCTCATACTTTTTCTTTTTATTAGACCAATCTTATCTTTCTTGAAATAAATGCTCTAGGATGGTAGAGCCTGTTAATACCTTGCCTATTTTCTGAACCCTTTTCCTCAATAAATTCTTAGCAGCATTTCTAAAATCAGATGTCATAGGTGTTGAGTGTTGTTAATATGGCTGGTTTCAGATCCTTTAACAGTGAATGCATACTTTATTTGGTGAGTAAGTTGCTTAAAAATTAGATATTACTTCCAATGAAGCTTAATTTCTTACATTTTGTGACAAGCTTACAACATTTTGAACTTCATTCTGGGAAATTAATGCCTTTTCTATTTCACAATTCTGCGTTCCAGTCTGTTGGCTTACAGGATATAACACATCCCTTAAATCCTCTCACAACATGATCAATTTTAATGATTCCCATAACCTTTTCACCAGACAAAGAAATGTGACCTGAAAACATTTTGTTAGTAATTTTTCCCTGCACCATGATGTAATTACTTTCTTTTATTTTCAATGCTGCTAAAGCCCCAACATCTAAGGGTTGTAAGGCATGACTTGTAATTGGGATTGTCATAATATTATGCCTATACATATATTATTAAATATACCTATTTATTTTTGCTGATTTAAAAATTATCGTTAGTACAAAAGAACCCCCAAAAGAAGTTTTATCAATGATGCTGCTAAGCCTAAAGTTATAACAATTTTACCCCACTTCATTTTAAAACATCTAGCATTAAAAATAATGTTGTAATTTCTTGTATGTTTATTGGAATCTCAAGTCTTTTATCTAGCTCAAGAGAACAATAAAAACAATAGTTTTAGAAAGGCACACATAAATAGGAAGTTTCCCAGTTAACTACAATCCACAATTGCAGTTGCTGCCAATTGCATACTTCAAATATTTTATTTTTGGAATGCATGTTTTATAGGTACTCTTAAATGCACAAAATTTTAATTATTTATTTCACTAATAAGATTTGTAGTCACTGCAGTCATTTGCCAGTAACAACGTTCTTTTTTAATTTGTAAAAACTACTCTGTACTAAACAAATAGATTTTTACATTGATTGATTAAATTTTTATGGCACAAGGGCCAAGCTGTGCCAAATTTCAAATAAATTTGTATCGTAATTTATCCACAAATTTAATATTAATAATCAAAATTTAACAAAGATAAAAAAAGTATAAAAACACTTCAATTTTTAGATAAAATTATAAAATCTATGTCTGATAAATAAAAACAGATTTGGATGAAGAGGACCACTTAAATCATTAATACTAGGGTTAGTAGCACCAAAGTGGTTGAGTCTAATAGCATTAAAATCAGGACATTCACTTAAAATGTGTCCAACAGATAGAATTGAAACACACATCGGACATGTCAGAGCTGGTTGAGTTTAGCAAATGCCCAAGTTAAATATGTGTAACCTATATGAAGTTTTGCCAGTTTTACTTCAAGTCTTCTATTAAAATCATTGGGTTTAAAGCTCTTTACATATGGTTGAGTAGAATATTTGTTTTAAATTTATGTATCCCATTTATTCTGCCATGAATTTTTGATGGACGTTTTGATAATATGATCCACGTTTTGGAAGGGGAAGGATGGTCTTATGGTATCAGCTGTTTGGGCTGCTTCATTTCCTGATAGCTTTTAGAATTTGCATTTGTCTTTCAATGAAAGACATGTTAACACTTACAGTGAATTTGAAAGTTGTCAACATAAAGAGATTCATGTATATATGGTGGAAGTTGCTGAATGATTAATAGATTTTTAGATCAAAAACAAGTTCAAATATGTATATGCTGAAACAAGTGAATATTCGAATTCAGATGACAAATATATACATGAGCTAAGGTAAATGAAAGAAATTGGAACATTATGTCATAAATTTGGTAACAGTTGGCAATAAATGTAGATGAAAATGGATTTGTTTCAGAACACAATATGGATTACAGGACACTCAAAAATGTGTTACACGTTGTTTATCAAATCAATTTGTTCTAATTTTTTTCATTAAATCAAGTAAATTCAAATTGTATATGGCTTTTTTAATAAAATGAAAAATATAAAACTGAAAAAAATGCAACATTTATAAAGGGTTGATTAATGAAGAGGGAAAATCTGATAATTTTAAGAGAATATTTTATAATGAAATTATTTTTCATTCAGACACTCTTTATCGTTTTACAAGCAAATTTGTTCAGTTCGCAAAAAAAAGTAAAAAAACATTTATTGGATCAGATTTACTGTACGGTCACCCTTGGCGCGATTTTTTCCACATTGGCAATAAATTTTTTATATGGCAACCCCCATCCGACCCGACAAGGAATTGCAGCAACCCTATTGGATCTTGGAAAAGGTTGATTTTAAGGAAGGAAAGAGCGCTTTTTTTAACAAAATATCGATGTTTTGCGTTCTATGATTGGTTACCGTTTTAAAATTTGAATTCTTTTTGTGTTAGTTGATGTCTTAGCTTTTTAGAAGGATTGTAATTGGTTACCGCTTATCCGGGTCGCAACGGAATATATTAGCAAAACCGGAGAGCTTGAAGGTGATTGATTTATTATTGCCCTATTCAAAAGGTTGTTCGCGTAGGAAAGTCCGCGTTTTTTTTAAGAATATCCACAGGATTAATTAGACCGTTATTTTTTTTTACTTATTTGTGCATTCCTCATTTATTATTGCCCTATACAAAAGGTTGTTCGCGTACGAAAGTCCGCGTTTTTTTTAAGAACATCCACAGGATTAATTAGACCGTTATTTTAATTTTTTTTACTTATTATTGCTTATTTGTGCATTCCTCGTTTATTATTGCCCTATACAAAAGGTTGTTCGCGTAGGAAAGTCCGCGGTTTTTTTTAAGAACATCTTGATGGCGACAAAAATTGCTTGGCTACAAACATGTCTCGGATTCTACATCTTTACCCGTTTTTCACTACGCTGTTTTCTTTAGATCTCGCTCGTGCAAGAAGTCGCCATTTTGGCGACTTTTGGCGAGATTTTGAAAAAGTCGCCAAGGGTGACCTACAGTAAATTTTTACCTTGTGTTGTTGTGGAATGTCGTTCATGTATAGGTTGAATAGATATGGTCCTAGCTTGGAACCTTGTGGCACAGATGCGAGAATTTTTCTGGGTGTGGAGTGAGTATCATTTACATGAACGACAAAAGTACGGTTTGTGAGATATGATATTATGAGTTTAATGAGTGGGTCTGGAAAATTGTGTGCGATGAGCTTATGAATGAGTCCTTTTATCCATACCTTATCAAAGGCTTTTGCGATGTCGAGAAATACTGCACCCGTTGCTTTCCCTTGGTCCTTACCAACTACTCTGAGCAATTGGTGTGTAGTGGAAAGCTGGGGCGTGAAGCCGAATTGCTGTGGCATCATTGTGTTGTTTTGAATAAAGTTCTTACATCTGTTTAGGATGATGGCCTCAGCTATTTTGCTCAGTGTCGATAGTAGTGATATTGGTCTGTAACTTTCTGGTAAGGATTTATCTTTACCTGGTTTGAGTATTGGTGTGATGGATGCAGTTTTCCAAATGTCTGGGAATGTGTTGAGAGTGAGCATTAAGTTGATGAGCTTGGTGAAAATGAATATGGGTTTGAGTGGGAGTTTCTTAAGTGATTTGTTGGTAATGGCATCAAGTCCAGGTGCTTTTTGAATTTTAATGGATTTGATGTGTGTCAAAACCTCTGATGGATAGGTAGGATCAATGTTGTTTGTGTGTGTTCTGTTTAGGAAGTTTTGGATAGTGTTGTTGACAAGGTGTTCTGTTTGTTGACATAGTATGTTGTTTTCGGAGAATTGTTTCTCGTATGTGTCGGCTAGTGTTTCGGCTTTTGTTTTGTTTGAGAGTGCAATTCCAGCTTGGCCATTTAGGGGCGGAATTGTTGTGCTCTTTTTCTTGGCTGATCTGAATTTTTTCCAGAGTGTGCCGTCTTCAGTGCTAAGTTGGGAAAGGTGGTCATGCCAGTTTTGATTGTTCCATTTATTGACTTCGCGACGTATGAGCGCTAGGGTTCTGTTAAGTTCAGTTTTGAGGGTGGGACACCTTTTATATTGCCATTCACGTTTAAGTTTATTTCTCAATTTGATAAGGTTTGTGATATGGCTAGGGATGAATGTTTGATAATTGTTGTTGACAGGTTTCGAGGCAGCTTTATGAGCGTTTTTGATTTGGTTGGTAAAATTTTCGACGGCAGAGTTCAATTCCTCACCGTTTGTTATGTTGGGTAGGATATATGTATTGTTTTGTAGAGTTTGGGAGAAAGTTTCCCAGTTAGTGTAGTGTGCTCTGTGTTTGACCGGGATGGGTGTGTGCAGGTTGAAATTGATCATGATTGGATTATGGTCAGAGGATAGGTCGGGGACCGAGTTTATCTCATAGGGATAACCGAAGCCCTTTATGAGCGTAAGATCAATTATGGATGCTGAGTCCCTTCCATAACGTGTGGGTGAAGTGGGGGCAATAATGTCAATACCAAGTGTGTTAGTGATGTTGTAGAGGTGTGTTCCTGCATGGTTGGTGGCATTACAATTCCAGAATGTGGGGTGCGCATTAAAGTCGCCACATGCAACTGTGTCAATATTGGTGGAGAACAGGCCTGTGATGTCGTCTTGTAAGTATTGCAGAGAGGTGTTGTGAGGCCGGTAAATTGAAATGAGCGTTAATGGATTGTTATCGGTGAGGGTTATCGAGATAAGAGTGGCTTCGACAACTTTGAGATTGGGTGTAGGGACGTGGTGGTGAGGAATTGAGTTTTTAATGAATATGGCTGTTCCTCCGTGGTATCGGTTAACGGTGTCTTGTCTCAGGTTATTTAGATTTCTATAGAAGTTGTAGTTTGCGAGGTAGGCTTTTTGTTCCGGGCCCAGGTGTGTTTCTTGTAGGAGTTGCGTCAGGGGCGTACTCGTTTACAAAGTGTCTCAGTTCTTGGATTTTGTGGCGGATGCCGTTTGCATTCCAGTAGCATATATGCAAGCCGTGTTTTGTTTTATTCATGTTGTGTCGAGTTGGTGTGGGTTAATAAGCCTTCAGCAATGATGAAGAGCTTGTCAATTGGGTTTTGCGTGTTTTTTATCTTTTGGAGGATGGGGCGAGTCCCTTGAATTGGTTGAATATGTGTTTTATTTCCTTGAAGTGTTCCAAGGTCTCTCTGAGGTCCGAAAAGATGTTGTAAGCATTGGTCGGCACGTGATTTGATTGGTGTGGGGGTATGCCAGTCGTAACGTGTGGTCGTGGTGGGAGAGGTGCGGGGGTAACTGGAGGGGGGGCTACTGAAGGATTTAATGCGTTTGCATATGAGTAACCCTCGTGTGTTCTTCTGGATGTAAAGGTTGTTTGCTTTACGGCATTGTTTTTTGGGGGATTGGTGGGGAACTTTTTACACCCTTTCCATGAGGCAACGTGGCCTAGTTCATGGCAATTGATACATCTGGGGTTGTTTAGTTTCGGTTGAGTACACGAGCCAGTTCTGTGACTCAATCCGCATTTAAGGCAGCGTGTTTTTAGGAAACAATTCTCGCTGCTATGGCCAAAGAGGTTGCAGTTGTAGCACTGAGTGGGACCTTTGTTCCCCCTGCAGTGCTCAACTGTGATGGACATATATAGGCATTTCTGTAGTTGATAAATATTTTCCCAGTTTTCTGTTTTCAACAGGGTAATTAAAAACATGGGAAGAGGAAGTTTAGTTCTTTGTTGTGTCATTTGGGCAATTCTTTCAATGACAAATCCTTGTCTTTCTAATTCTTCTTTCAGATCAGATTTGATGGTGTTAGTGGGCAGTCCTTTTATAACAACCTTTGCTGGGCGGTTGTTGCGTGGAGTGATTACGTAGTATTCTATGTTGTGTTCAGTTAGGTATTTGGTGAGGGTTCTATATTCATCTTCGTTTTTTGTGATTGTTTTGTTGAACTCACCGGAGAGTTTACAGGTAGGGGTAACGTTTAATTTTTCTTTGATTTCATCGAGGACCACCATGTGGCCATTTGCAGGTCTGATGTGGATTGGGGGCATTTTCGGCTCCGGTAATGGGTTTGGCGGGTCATCGGCGACCTCTTCCAATAGTTCGAAATTATTTGGAGTTTCTATTGTTGGGTTTTGGCTGCTAACTAAAGTATTTCTGGCTGTGAGCCTTTTAGGTGGGAGGCTGAAAGTATCATCTGCATTGGGGTTAGGTCTTTTGTTTGGTTTGCGATTGTTATGTTCAGGTATTGTACAGTTTACTGGGCAAGGTAACAATGAGTAAGAGTTCCACTGACCTTCTATTTCAGTGTATTCCATCTTGGCTTTGTTGTAGTAGGAAAGGAATATCTCTTTCCACTCCGTGCTTGGGTCGATGGCATCCGCGGAGAACTTGGTGACTTTCAGTGCTTGGAGCTTGCGGTTGAATTCGAGCCGCAGTTGTGACTTCCGCTCACAGATGACCTCCGGATGGATATCCTTGAGAGCTGAGGGGACATCCTGGCACACCACCATATCCACGTTCCTTTCGGCATCTGCCGAGTTCATGGCAGAGCCGGCTCGTTACAGTGTGATTTGTTTGTTAAGAGTTCACTGGTGGATATATATATATATCCGATAATAGCGGGGGTCTTATGCAAGACCACTGTTGTTGCTTCTGAGTTATAACTTCAGTAGCCGAGTTTGCATAGGATGAATAATAAAACAGCGTTTCAGGAGAGATATGAATGCGACCTGTAGCGTCCGTCCGTCGCGTAACAGCGTAGTGCGTGCGTCGCGTAGTGAGTAGTCCGTAGTGACGTAGTCTGCCCAAGACACTGCACAGTGAGTTGGCTATATACACCGACGACACCGCTATTCTTGTCCAATCCAACAACATCTACCATATCCTATGTCGTATGAGGGTGTACATACGGGAATTGGAGGTATGGCTCTCAGACTGGCGCATCAAAATTAATGCTTCTAAATGTGCCTGCATGCTATTCTCTAGGAAGGGTAATCATCAGAAATTTCGAAAATTCTTCGATATTAGATTAAACAACCCAGACTATATGGACATCCCCCCACTCTCATTATTCGGCACACCTGTTTACTGGGTACGCAGGTATCGTTATTTAGGACTTGTCCTCGATCCAAAATTAATCTGGACTGAGCACATTACGCGCGCGACGCGAAATGCTACCATTGCCAGACTCAAAATTTCTCAGCTCTTAGCTCGAAGGAGCAGGCTCTCCCTTCACACCAAGCTTCTCCTCTACAAAGCCATTATTAGGCCTACCCTTACTTACGGTTCCCAAATATGGGCATCGACTAGTACCCAAAATATGAAAAAACTGCATACCTTTCAGAACCGCACATTGCGGATAATCACTCGAGCCCCTTATTTTGTCCGGAATGAAGTCATACATTCGGATACCAAAATTAAGCCCATTGCTGAATTCCTACAGCACATTTCGTTTACCTTCTTCCAAAAACTACCTCAGGTGCCAAACGAAGCACTCCAGACATTACCACCTTACGACCCTGCGGTCCCAAGCTCACAAAAAAGACCGAGAGCTTTTCTGCAACAACAACTGCAGACCTTTCCACCTAGACCCAAGCGTCGATGTGGAGTATTTCGTTTGGACCCTGATGTCTTTGACTTCAATTCCAACAATTCTATCTCCCCTGCAAACTAACTTGCAATATCCCATTTATGGATAGCGACAGATCACTCGTAGAGTCGAGCGGTTAGGTAGGCTCGACTGGACCCCTAATTGTATCATAAAAACCCAATAGTTTCTCTATCTATTCTTCTTCCTAACTGAAAACATGTGCTTTAATCTTGTAAACATATCTTTCCAGAAGTAAACAGAGATGCGGTGCTTTTAAGCCCGCCCCAATGGCCCATCAACAGACACGCCTTTTGAAACAACGCCATCTGGTGGCCACGGACAACACTAGGAAGGTTTTACCAACTTAGCTGTTGCTCCGCCCACAAGGAAGTCTGTTGCAAGCTAACTTTTCTCTTTTTAGGACTATCTAGCTCTCTTCTTTCCTATCCCAATAAAATTCTCTTCTGATTCCATTTATTGTACATATTATGATGAGGAGATAAGCTGCAATGCAGTAGGCACTACGTAATGATACGTCCCTGCCAGTCCAGTCCACTTCTGACACTTTTCTGTTTTCGATGAGGAGATGAGCTGCTGCGCAGCGGGTGCTCCGGAACTTTTTGTCCAGTCCAGTCTGTTTACGTCAGTCGAAATTCTGACTGCTAGCTCACTGGTTGCCTGCCTGGATCCCGATCCGTACACTGCATCTCGCTAAAGATGGCCAAAGTTGACCAACACGCTCATGGAGAACTTCAATCGGCTGAATTTCCAAAACCAACTGCGTAAATTCGTGCAAAGAAAAGAGCTGAGAGAAGGAAGAAATTGGACAAGAATAACCCGAAATTCGAAAGAATTGAAGAAATTGGACAACAATCGCCTTAAAAGGCGCTGGAGGCCTTATTGCAAACTCAGTTTCCAAGAGAAACAAAAACTTGGAGAAAGGGAGACTAGAAGGGCTCTCAAAAATTATAACCAGAGATTGGCCATTGGGTTGCCTGTTGCCCCATACAATACCACACAGTTTCTTATGGAAGACAGGTATGAACAAGAAGCAAAGTTCCAAAGCGCTTCCACAGGTAAACTGAACTTCAGAAAAGACCTTTCTGATGGTTTGGAATATAATCTTGAAGACCCTGAGGACTATGCCAAAAAGGATTTTGAAAACATGTACAACGAGAGAATAGAATGTCGAACTCTGATCTAGTTATGAAGGTTTTGGACTTGCAAGACAAGGTTGAGGACATGGAGAAAACTCTGCTGGAAATCAGACTGCAGAATCAATTGAAACCTCTTGCAGCCCTTACGTTTGATAAAGATTGTGAACTCGAAAAAATACGGGTGTATCGCGTAGACATTGACAAACTGAATCGTGAAAATGTTAAGCTGAGAACTAAAAATGATACGCTTCGTTTCTTCTATGCGCTTTCATCTGAATAGGAGACAAATGTATTCAAACCACTTCCATTGCTTCGTAATTATGTTAAAGTTTGCTGCCATTATTAACTGTGAATGTTGCATGTCAAGATTTCTGTGCTTTTGGATGATTGGACGATGCACATTTTTTGCTGTATAATTCTCGCTTTTAATCAGTGGTGGTGAGTTTAAATGTAAAGAACTTGTTCATCTGTGCAGATCACATATATTCAATCATTTCCATTGTTTCGTAATTGTGGAGGAGATGAGCTGCTGCGCAGCGGGTGCTCCGGAACTTTTTGTCCAGTCCAGTCTGTTTACGTCAGTCGAAATTCTGACTGCTTGCTCACTGGTTGCCTGCCTGCCTCCCGATCCGTACACTGCATCTCGCTAAAGATGGCCAAAGTTGACCAACCCGCTCATGGAGAACTTCAATCTGCTGAATTTCCAAAACCAACTGCGTCAATTCGCGCAAAGAAAAGAGTTGAGAGAAGGAAGAAATTGGACAACAATCGCCGTAAAAGGCGCTGGAGGCCTTATTGCAAACTCAGTTTCCAAGAGAAACAAAAACTTGGAGAAAGGGAGACTAGAAGGGCTCTCAAAAATTATAACCAGAGATTGGCCATTGGGTTGCCTGTTGCCCCATACAATACCACACAGTTTCTTATGGAAGACAGGTATGAACAAGAAGCAAAGTTCCAAAGCGCTTCCACTGGTAAACTGAACTTCAGGCAAGACTTTTCTGATGGTTTGGAATATAATCTTGAAGACCCTGAGGACTATGCCAAAAAGGATTTTGAAAACATGTACAACGAGAGAATAGAATGTCGAACTCTGATCTAGTTAAGAAGGTTTTGGACTTGCAAGACAAGGTTGAGGACCTGGAGAAAACTCTGCTGGAAATCAGACTGCAGAATCAATTGAAACCTCTTGCAGCCCTTACGTTTGATAAAGATTGTGAACTCGAAAAAATACGGGTGTATCGCGAAGAAATTGACAAACTGAATCGTGAAAATGTTAAGCTGAGAACTAAAAATGATACGCTTCGTTTGTTCTATGCGCTTTCATCTGAATAGGAGACAAATGTATTCAAACCACTTCCATTGCTTCGTAATTATGTTAAAGTTTGCTGCCATTATTAATTGTGAATGTTGCATGTCAAGATTTCTGTGCTTTTGGATGATTGGACGATGCACATTTTTTGCTGTATAATTCTCGCTTTTAATCAGTGGTGGTGAGTTTAAATGTAAAGAACTTGTTCATCTGTGCAAATCACATATATTAAATCATTTCCATTGTTTCGTAATTGTGGAGGAGATGAGCTGCTGCGCAGCGGGTGCTCCGGAACTTTTTGTCCAGTCCAGTCTGTTTACGTCAGTCGAAATTCTGACTGCTTGCTCACTGGTTGCCTGCCTGCCTCCCGATCCGTACACTGCATCTCGCTAAAGATGGCCAAAGTTGACCAACCCGCTCATGGAGAACTTCAATCTGCTGAATTTCCAAAACCAACTGCGTCAATTCGCGCAAAGAAAAGAGTTGAGAGAAGGAAGAAATTGGACAACAATCGCCGTAAAAGGCGCTGGAGGCCTTATTGCAAACTCAGTTTCCAAGAGAAACAAAAACTTGGAGAAAGGGAGACTAGAAGGGCTCTCAAAAATTATAACCAGAGATTGGCCATTGGGTTGCCTGTTGCCCCATACAATACCACACAGTTTCTTATGGAAGACAGGTATGAACAAGAAGCAAAGTTCCAAAGCGCTTCCACTGGTAAACTGAACTTCAGGCAAGACTTTTCTGATGGTTTGGAATATAATCTTGAAGACCCTGAGGACTATGCCAAAAAGGATTTTGAAAACATGTACAACGAGAGAATAGAATGTCGAACTCTGATCTAGTTAAGAAGGTTTTGGACTTGCAAGACAAGGTTGAGGACCTGGAGAAAACTCTGCTGGAAATCAGACTGCAGAATCAATTGAAACCTCTTGCAGCCCTTACGTTTGATAAAGATTGTGAACTCGAAAAAATACGGGTGTATCGCGAAGAAATTGACAAACTGAATCGTGAAAATGTTAAGCTGAGAACTAAAAATGATACGCTTCGTTTGTTCTATGCGCTTTCATCTGAATAGGAGACAAATGTATTCAAACCACTTCCATTGCTTCGTAATTATGTTAAAGTTTGCTGCCATTATTAATTGTGAATGTCGCATGTCAAGATTTCTGTGCTTTTGGATGATTGGACGATGCACATTTTTTGCTGTATAATTCTCGCTTTTAATCAGTGGTGGTGAGTTTAAATGTAAAGAACTTGTTCATCTGTGCAAATCACATATATTAAATCATTTCCATTGTTTCGTAATTGTGGAGGAGATGAGCTGCTGCGCAGCGGGTGCTCCGGAACTTTTTGTCCAGTCCAGTCTGTTTACGTCAGTCGAAATTCTGACTGCTAGCTCACTGGTTGCCTGCCTGCCTCCCGATCCGTACACTGCATCTCGCTAAAGATGGCCAAAGTTGACCAACCCGCTCATGGAGAACTTCAATCTGCTGAATTTCCAAAACCAACTGCGTCAATTCGCGCAAAGAAAAGAGTTGAGAGAAGGAAGAAATTGGACAACAATCGCCGTAAAAGGCGCTGGAGGCCTTATTACAAACTCAGTTTCCAAGAGAAACAAAAACTTGGAGAAAGGGAGACTAGAAGGGCTCTCAAAAATTATAACCAGAGATTGGCCATTGGGTTGCCTGTTGCCCCATACAATACCACACAGTTTCTTATGGAAGACAGGTATGAACAAGAAGCAAAGTTCCAAAGCGCTTCCACTGCTAAACTGAACTTCAGGCAAGACTTTTCTGATGGTTTGGAATATAATCTTGAAGACCCTGAGGCCTATGCCAAAAAGGATTTTGAAAACATGTACAACGAGAGAATAGAATGTCGAACTCTGATCTAGTTAAGAAGGTTTTGGACTTGCAAGACAAGGTTGAGGACCTGGAGAAAACTCTGCTGGAAATCAGACTGCAGAATCAATTGAAACCTCTTGCAGCCCTTACGTTTGATAAAGATTGTGAACTCGAAAAAATACGGGTGTATCGCGAAGAAATTGACAAACTGAATCGTGAAAATGTTAAGCTGAGAACTAAAAATGATACGCTTCGTTTGTTCTATGCGCTTTCATCTGAATAGGAGACAAATGTATTCAAACCACTTCCATTGCTTCGTAATTATGTTAAAGTTTGCTGCCATTATTAATTGTGAATGTTGCATGTCAAGATTTCTGTGCTTTTGGATGATTGGACGATGCACATTTTTTGCTGTATAATTCTCGCTTTTAATCAGTGGTGGTGAGTTTAAATGTAAAGAACTTGTTCATCTGTGCAGATCACATGTATTCAATCATTTCCATTGTTTCGTAATTGTGGAGGAGATGAGCTGCTGCGCAGCGGGTGCTCCGGAACTTTTAGTCCAGTCCAGTCTGTTTACGTCAGTCGAAATTCTGACTGCTTGCTCACTGGTTGCCTGCCTGCCTCCCGATCCGTACACTGCATCTCGCTAAAGATGGCCAAAGTTGACAAACCCGCTCATGGAGAACTTCAATCTGCTGAATTTCCAAAACCAACTGCGTCAATTCGCGCAAAGAAAAGAGTTGAGAGAAGGAAGAAATTGGACAACAATCGCCGTAAAAGGCGCTGGAGGCCTTATTGCAAACTCAGTTTCCAAGAGAAACAAAAACTTGGAGAAAGGGAGACTAGAAGGGCTCTCAAAAATTATAACCAGAGATTGGCCATTGGGTTGCCTGTTGCCCCATACAATACCACACAGTTTCTTATGGAAGACAGGTATGAACAAGAAGCAGAGTTCCAAAGCGCTTCCACAGGTAAACTGAACTTCAGAAAAGACCTTTCTGATGGTTTGGAATATAATCTTGAAGACCCTGAGGACTATGCCAAAAAGGATTTTGAAAACATGTACAACGAGAGTATAAACAGCATGTCGAACTCTGATCTAGTTATGAAGGTTTTGGACTTGCAAGACAAGGTTGAGGACCTGGAGAAAACTCTGCTGGAAATCAGACTGCAGAATCAATTGAAACCTCTTGCAGCCCTTACGTTTGATAAAGATTGTGAACTCGAAAAAATACGGGTGTATCGCGAAGAAATTGACAAACTGAATCGTGAAAATGTTAAGCTGAGAACTAAAAATGATACGCTTCGTTTGTTCTATGCGCTTTCATCTGAATAGGAGACAAATGTATTCAAACCACTTCCATTGCTTCATAATTATGTTAAAGTTTGCTGCCATTATTAATTGTGAATGTTGCATGTCAAGATTTCTGTGCTTTTGGATGATTGGACGATGCACATTTTTGCTGTATAATTCTCGCTTTTAATCAGTGGTGGTGAGTTTAAATGTAAAGGACTTGTTCATCTGTGCAGATCACATGTATTCAATCATTTCCATTGTTTCGTAATTGTGGAGGAGATGAGCTGCTGCGCAGCGGGTGCTCCGGAACTTTTTGTCCAGTCCAGTCTGTTTACGTCAGTCGAAATTCTGACTGCTAGCTCAGTGGTTGCCTGCCTGCCTCCCGATCCGTACACTGCATCTCGCTAAAGATGGCCAAAGTTGACCAACCCGCTCATGGAGAAAATCAATCGGCTGAATTTCCAAAACCAACTGCGTAAATTCGTGCAAAGAAAAGAGCTGAGAGAAGGAAGAAATTGGACAAGAATAACCCGAAATTCGAAAGAATTGAAGAAATTGGACAACAATCGCCTTAAAAGGCGCTGGAGGCCTTATTGCAAACTCAGTTTCCAAGAGAAAGAAAAACTTGGAGAAAGGGAGACTAGAAGGGCTCTCAAAAATTATAACCAGAGATTGGCCATTGGGTTGCCTGTTGCCCCATACAATACCACACAGTTTCTTATGGAAGACAGGTATGAACAAGAAGCAGAGTTCCAAAGCGCTTCCACAGGTAAACTGAACTTCAGAAAAGACCTTTTTGATGGTTTGGAATATAATCTTGAAGACCCTGAGGACTATACCAAAAAGGATTTTGAAAACATGTACAACGAGAGTATAAACAGCATGTCGAACTCTGATCTAGTTATGAAGGTTTTGGACTTGCAAGACAAGGTTGAGGACCTGGAGAAAACTCTGCTGGAAATCAGACTGCAGAATCAATTGAAACCTCTTGCAGCCCTTACGTTTGATAAAGATTGTGAACTCGAAAAAATACGGGTGTATCGCGAAGAAATTGACAAACTGAATCGTGAAAATGTTAAGCTGAGAACTAAAAATGATACGCTTCGTTTGTTCTATGCGCTTTCATCTGAATAGGAGACAAATGTATTCAAACCACTTCCATTGCTTCGTAATTATGTTAAAGTTTGCTGCCATTATTAATTGTGAATGTTGCATGTCAAGATTTCTGTGCTTTTGGATGATTGGACGATGCACATTTTTGCTGTATAATTCTCGCTTTTAATCAGTGGTGGTGAGTTTAAATGTAAAGGACTTGTTCATCTGTGCAGATCACATGTATTCAATCATTTCCATTGTTTCGTAATTGTGGAGGAGATGAGCTGCTGCGCAGCGGGTGCTCCGGAACTTTTTGTCCAGTCCAGTCTGTTTACGTCAGTCGAAATTCTGACTGCTAGCTCACTGGTTGCCTGCCTGCCTCCCGATCCGTACACTGCATCTCGCTAAAGATGGCCAAAGTTGACCAACCCGCTCATGGAGAAAATCAATCGGCTGAATTTCCAAAACCAACTGCGTAAATTCGTGCAAAGAAAAGAGCTGAGAGAAGGAAGAAATTGGACAAGAATAACCCGAAATTCGAAAGAATTGAAGAAATTGGACAACAATCGCCTTAAAAGGCGCTGGAGGCCTTATTGCAAACTCAGTTTCCAAGAGAAAAAAAACTTGGAGAAAGGGAGACTAGAAGGGCTCTCAAAAATTATAACCAGAGATTGGCCATTGGGTTGCCTGTTGCCCCATACAATACCACACAGTTTCTTATGGAAGACAGGTATGAACAAGAAGCAAAGTTCCAAAGCGCTTCCACTGGTAAACTGAACTTCAGGCAAGACCTTTCTGATGGTTTGGAATATAATCTTGAAGACCCTGAGGACTATGTCAAAAAGGATTTTGAAAACATGTACAACGAGAGTATAAACAGCATGTCGAACTCTGATCTAGTTATGAAGGTTTTGGACTTGCAAGACAAGGTTGAGGACCTGGAGAAAACTCTGCTGGAAATCAGACTGCAGAATCAATTGAAACCTCTTGCAGCCCTTACGTTTGATAAAGATTGTGAACTCGAAAAAATACGGTTGTATCGCGAAGAAATTGACAAACTGAATCGTGAAAATGTTAAGCTGAGAACTAAAAATGATACGCTTCGTTTGTTCTATGCGCTTTCATCTGAATAGGAGACAAATGTATTCAAACCACTTCCATTGCTTCGTAATTATGTTAAAGTTTGCTGCCATTATTAACTGTGAATGTTGCATGTCAAGATTTCTGTGCTTTTGGATGATTGGACGATGCACATTTTTTGCTGTATAATTCTCGCTTTTAATCAGTGGTGGTGAGTTTAAATGTAAAGAACTTGTTCATCTGTGCAGATCACATATATTCAATCATTTCCATTGTTTCGTAATTGTGGAGGAGATGAGCTGCTGCGCAGCGGGTGCTCCGGAACTTTTTGTCCAGTCCAGTCTGTTTACGTCAGTCGAAATTCTGACTGCTAGCTCAGTGGTTGCCTGCCTGCCTCCCGATCCGTACACTGCATCTCGCTAAAGATGGCCAAAGTTGACCAACCCGCTCATGGAGAAAATCAATCGGCTGAATTTCCAAAACCAACTGCGTAAATTCGTGCAAAGAAAAGAGCTGAGAGAAGGAAGAAATTGGACAAGAATAACCCGAAATTCGAAAGAATTGAAGAAATTGGACAACAATCGCCTTAAAAGGCGCTGGAGGCCTTATTGCAAACTCAGTTTCCAAGAGAAAGAAAAACTTGGAGAAAGGGAGACTAGAAGGGCTCTCAAAAATTATAACCAGAGATTGGCCATTGGGTTGCCTGTTGCCCCATACAATACCACACAGTTTCTTATGGAAGACAGGTATGAACAAGAAGCAGAGTTCCAAAGCGCTTCCACAGGTAAACTGAACTTCAGAAAAGACCTTTTTGATGGTTTGGAATATAATCTTGAAGACCCTGAGGACTATACCAAAAAGGATTTTGAAAACATGTACAACGAGAGTATAAACAGCATGTCGAACTCTGATCTAGTTATGAAGGTTTTGGACTTGCAAGACAAGGTTGAGGACCTGGAGAAAACTCTGCTGGAAATCAGACTGCAGAATCAATTGAAACCTCTTGCAGCCCTTACGTTTGATAAAGATTGTGAACTCGAAAAAATACGGGTGTATCGCGAAGAAATTGACAAACTGAATCGTGAAAATGTTAAGCTGAGAACTAAAAATGATACGCTTCGTTTGTTCTATGCGCTTTCATCTGAATAGGAGACAAATGTATTCAAACCACTTCCATTGCTTCGTAATTATGTTAAAGTTTGCTGCCATTATTAATTGTGAATGTTGCATGTCAAGATTTCTGTGCTTTTGGATGATTGGACGATGCACATTTTTGCTGTATAATTCTCGCTTTTAATCAGTGGTGGTGAGTTTAAATGTAAAGGACTTGTTCATCTGTGCAGATCACATGTATTCAATCATTTCCATTGTTTCGTAATTGTGGAGGAGATGAGCTGCTGCGCAGCGGGTGCTCCGGAACTTTTTGTCCAGTCCAGTCTGTTTACGTCAGTCGAAATTCTGACTGCTAGCTCAGTGGTTGCCTGCCTGCCTCCCGATCCGTACACTGCATCTCGCTAAAGATGGCCAAAGTTGACCAACCCGCTCATGGAGAAAATCAATCGGCTGAATTTCCAAAACCAACTGCGTAAATTCGTGCAAAGAAAAGAGCTGAGAGAAGGAAGAAATTGGACAAGAATAACCCGAAATTCGAAAGAATTGAAGAAATTGGACAACAATCGCCTTAAAAGGCGCTGGAGGCCTTATTGCAAACTCAGTTTCCAAGAGAAAAAAAACTTGGAGAAAGGGAGACTAGAAGGGCTCTCAAAAATTATAACCAGAGATTGGCCATTGGGTTGCCTGTTGCCCCATACAATACCACACAGTTTCTTATGGAAGACAGGTATGAACAAGAAGCAAAGTTCCAAAGCGCTTCCACTGGTAAACTGAACTTCAGGCAAGACCTTTCTGATGGTTTGGAATATAATCTTGAAGACCCTGAGGACTATGTCAAAAAGGATTTTGAAAACATGTACAACGAGAGAATAGAATGTCGAACTCTGATCTAGTTATGGAGGTTTTGGACTTGCAAGACAAGGTTGAGGACCTGGAGAAAACTCTGCTGGAAATCAGACTGCAGAATCAATTGAAACCTCTTGCAGCCCTTACGTTTGATAAAGATTGTGAACTCGAAAAAATACGGTTGTATCGCGAAGAAATTGACAAACTGAATCGTGAAAATGTTAAGCTGAGAACTAAAAATGATACGCTTCGTTTGTTCTATGCGCTTTCATCTGAATAGGAGACAAATGTATTCAAACCACTTCCATTGCTTCGTAATTATGTTAAAGTTTGCTGCCATTATTAACTGTGAATGTTGCATGTCAAGATTTCTGTGCTTTTGGATGATTGGACGATGCACATTTTTTGCTGTATAATTCTCGCTTTTAATCAGTGGTGGTGAGTTTAAATGTAAAGAACTTGTTCATCTGTGCAGATCACATATATTCAATCATTTCCATTGTTTCGTAATTGTGGAGGAGATGAGCTGCTGCGCAGCGGGTGCTCCGGAACTTTTTGTCCAGTCCAGTCTGTTTACGTCAGTCGAAATTCTGACTGCTTGCTCACTGGTTGCCTGCCTGCCTCCCGATCCGTACACTGCATCTCGCTAAAGATGGCCAAAGTTGACCAACCCGCTCATGGAGAACTTCAATCTGCTGAATTTCCAAAACCAACTGCGTCAATTCGCGCAAAGAAAAGAGTTGAGAGAAGGAAGAATTTGGACAACAATCGCCGTAAAAGGCGCTGGAGGCCTTATTGCAAACTCAGTTTCCAAGAGAAACAAAAACTTGGAGAAAGGGAGACTAGAAGGGCTCTCAAAAATTATAACCAGAGATTGGCCATTGGGTTGCCTGTTGCCCCATACAATACCACACAGTTTCTTATGGAAGACAGGTATGAACAAGAAGCAAAGTTCCAAAGCGCTTCCACTGGTAAACTGAACTTCAGGCAAGACTTTTCTGATGGTTTGGAATATAATCTTGAAGACCCTGAGGACTATGCCAAAAAGGATTTTGAAAACATGTACAACGAGAGAATAGAATGTCGAACTCTGATCTAGTTAAGAAGGTTTTGGACTTGCAAGACAAGGTTGAGGACCTGGAGAAAACTCTGCTGGAAATCAGACTGCAGAATCAATTGAAACCTCTTGCAGCCCTTACGTTTGATAAAGATTGTGAACTCGAAAAAATACGGGTGTATCGTGAAGAAATTGACAAACTGAATCGTGAAAATGTTAAGCTGAGAACTAAAAATGATACGCTTCGTTTGTTCTATGCGCTTTCATCTGAATAGGAGACAAATGTATTCAAACCACTTCCATTGCTTCGTAATTATGTTAAAGTTTGCTGCCATTATTAATTGTGAATGTTGCATGTCAAGATTTCTGTGCTTTTGGATGATTGGACGATGCACATTTTTTGCTGTATAATTCTCGCTTTTAATCAGTGGTGGTGAGTTTAAATGTAAAGAACTTGTTCATCTGTGCAAATCACATATATTCAATCATTTCCATTGTTTCGTAATTGTGGAGGAGATGAGCTGCTGCGCAGCGGGTGCTCCGGAACTTTTTGTCCAGTCCAGTCTGTTTACGTCAGTCGAAATTCTGACTGCTAGCTCACTGGTTGCCTGCCTGCCTCCCGATCCGTACACTGCATCTCGCTAAAGATGGCCAAAGTTGACCAACCCGCTCATGGAGAACTTCAATCTGCTGAATTTCCAAAACCAACTGCGTCAATTCGCGCAAAGAAAAGAGTTGAGAGAAGGAAGAAATTGGACAACAATCGCCGTAAAAGGCGCTGGAGGCCTTATTGCAAACTCAGTTTCCAAGAGAAACAAAAACTTGGAGAAAGGGAGACTAGAAGGGCTCTCAAAAATTATAACCAGAGATTGGCCATTGGGTTGCCTGTTGCCCCATACAATACCACACAGTTTCTTATGGAAGACAGGTATGAACAAGAAGCAAAGTTCCAAAGCGCTTCCACTGCTAAACTGAACTTCAGGCAAGACCTTTCTGATGGTTTGGAATATAATCTTGAAGACCCTGAGGACTATGCCAAAAAGGATTTTGAAAACATGTACAACGAGAGTATAGAATGTCGAACTCTGATCTAGTTAAGAAGGTTTTGGACTTGCAAGACAAGGTTGAGGACCTGGAGAAAACTCTGCTGGAAATCAGACTGCAGAATCAATTGAAACCTCTTGCAGCCCTTACGTTTGATAAAGATTGTGAACTCGAAAAAATACGGGTGTATCGCGAAGAAATTGACAAACTGAATCGTGAAAATGTTAAGCTGAGAACTAAAAATGATACGCTTCGTTTGTTCTATGCGCTTTCATCTGAATAGGAGACAAATGTATTCAAACCACTTCCATTGCTTCGTAATTATGTTAAAGTTTGCTGCCATTATTAATTGTGAATGTTGCATGTCAAGATTTCTGTGCTTTTGGATGATTGGACGATGCACATTTTTGCTGTATAATTCTCGCTTTTAATCAGTGGTGGTGAGTTTAAATGTAAAGGACTTGTTCATCTGTGCAGATCACATGTATTCAATCATTTCCATTGTTTCGTAATTGTGGAGGAGATGAGCTGCTGCGCAGCGGGTGCTCCGGAACTTTTTGTCCAGTCCAGTCTGTTTACGTCAGTCGAAATTCTGACTGCTAGCTCAGTGGTTGCCTGCCTGCCTCCCGATCCGTACACTGCATCTCGCTAAAGATGGCCAAAGTTGACCAACCCGCTCATGGAGAAAATCAATCGGCTGAATTTCCAAAACCAACTGCGTAAATTCGTGCAAAGAAAAGAGCTGAGAGAAGGAAGAAATTGGACAAGAATAACCCGAAATTCGAAAGAATTGAAGAAATTGGACAACAATCGCCTTAAAAGGCGCTGGAGGCCTTATTGCAAACTCAGTTTCCAAGAGAAAAAAAACTTGGAGAAAGGGAGACTAGAAGGGCTCTCAAAAATTATAACCAGAGATTGGCCATTGGGTTGCCTGTTGCCCCATACAATACCACACAGTTTCTTATGGAAGACAGGTATGAACAAGAAGCAAAGTTCCAAAGCGCTTCCACTGGTAAACTGAACTTCAGGCAAGACCTTTCTGATGGTTTGGAATATAATCTTGAAGACCCTGAGGACTATGTCAAAAAGGATTTTGAAAACATGTACAACGAGAGAATAGAATGTCGAACTCTGATCTAGTTATGGAGGTTTTGGACTTGCAAGACAAGGTTGAGGACCTGGAGAAAACTCTGCTGGAAATCAGACTGCAGAATCAATTGAAACCTCTTGCAGCCCTTACGTTTGATAAAGATTGTGAACTCGAAAAAATACGGTTGTATCGCGAAGAAATTGACAAACTGAATCGTGAAAATGTTAAGCTGAGAACTAAAAATGATACGCTTCGTTTGTTCTATGCGCTTTCATCTGAATAGGAGACAAATGTATTCAAACCACTTCCATTGCTTCGTAATTATGTTAAAGTTTGCTGCCATTATTAACTGTGAATGTTGCATGTCAAGATTTCTGTGCTTTTGGATGATTGGACGATGCACATTTTTTGCTGTATAATTCTCGCTTTTAATCAGTGGTGGTGAGTTTAAATGTAAAGAACTTGTTCATCTGTGCAGATCACATATATTCAATCATTTCCATTGTTTCGTAATTGTGGAGGAGATGAGCTGCTGCGCAGCGGGTGCTCCGGAACTTTTTGTCCAGTCCAGTCTGTTTACGTCAGTCGAAATTCTGACTGCTTGCTCACTGGTTGCCTGCCTGCCTCCCGATCCGTACACTGCATCTCGCTAAAGATGGCCAAAGTTGACCAACCCGCTCATGGAGAACTTCAATCTGCTGAATTTCCAAAACCAACTGCGTCAATTCGCGCAAAGAAAAGAGTTGAGAGAAGGAAGAATTTGGACAACAATCGCCGTAAAAGGCGCTGGAGGCCTTATTGCAAACTCAGTTTCCAAGAGAAACAAAAACTTGGAGAAAGGGAGACTAGAAGGGCTCTCAAAAATTATAACCAGAGATTGGCCATTGGGTTGCCTGTTGCCCCATACAATACCACACAGTTTCTTATGGAAGACAGGTATGAACAAGAAGCAAAGTTCCAAAGCGCTTCCACTGGTAAACTGAACTTCAGGCAAGACTTTTCTGATGGTTTGGAATATAATCTTGAAGACCCTGAGGACTATGCCAAAAAGGATTTTGAAAACATGTACAACGAGAGAATAGAATGTCGAACTCTGATCTAGTTAAGAAGGTTTTGGACTTGCAAGACAAGGTTGAGGACCTGGAGAAAACTCTGCTGGAAATCAGACTGCAGAATCAATTGAAACCTCTTGCAGCCCTTACGTTTGATAAAGATTGTGAACTCGAAAAAATACGGGTGTATCGTGAAGAAATTGACAAACTGAATCGTGAAAATGTTAAGCTGAGAACTAAAAATGATACGCTTCGTTTGTTCTATGCGCTTTCATCTGAATAGGAGACAAATGTATTCAAACCACTTCCATTGCTTCGTAATTATGTTAAAGTTTGCTTCCATTATTAATTGTGAATGTTGCATGTCAAGATTTCTGTGCTTTTGGATGATTGGACGATGCACATTTTTTGCTGTATAATTCTCGCTTTTAATCAGTGGTGGTGAGTTTAAATGTAAAGAACTTGTTCATCTGTGCAAATCACATATATTCAATCATTTCCATTGTTTCGTAATTGTGGAGGAGATGAGCTGCTGCGCAGCGGGTGCTCCGGAACTTTTTGTCCAGTCCAGTCTGTTTACGTCAGTCGAAATTCTGACTGCTAGCTCACTGGTTGCCTGCCTGCCTCCCGATCCGTACACTGCATCTCGCTAAAGATGGCCAAAGTTGACCAACCCGCTCATGGAGAACTTCAATCTGCTGAATTTCCAAAACCAACTGCGTCAATTCGCGCAAAGAAAAGAGTTGAGAGAAGGAAGAAATTGGACAACAATCGCCGTAAAAGGCGCTGGAGGCCTTATTGCAAACTCAGTTTCCAAGAGAAACAAAAACTTGGAGAAAGGGAGACTAGAAGGGCTCTCAAAAATTATAACCAGAGATTGGCCATTGGGTTGCCTGTTGCCCCATACAATACCACACAGTTTCTTATGGAAGACAGGTATGAACAAGAAGCAAAGTTCCAAAGCGCTTCCACTGCTAAACTGAACTTCAGGCAAGACCTTTCTGATGGTTTGGAATATAATCTTGAAGACCCTGAGGACTATGCCAAAAAGGATTTTGAAAACATGTACAACGAGAGTATAGAATGTCGAACTCTGATCTAGTTAAGAAGGTTTTGGACTTGCAAGACAAGGTTGAGGACCTGGAGAAAACTCTGCTGGAAATCAGACTGCAGAATCAATTGAAACCTCTTGCAGCCCTTACGTTTGATAAAGATTGTGAACTCGAAAAAATACGGTTGTATCGCGAAGAAATTGACAAACTGAATCGTGAAAATGTTAAGCTGAGAACTAAAAATTATACGCTTCGTTTGTTCTATGCACTTTCATCTGAATAGGAGACAAATGTATTCAAACCACTTCCATTGCTTCGTAATTATGTTAAAGTTTGCTGCCATTATTAATTGTGAATGTTGCATGTCAAGATTTCTGTGCTTTTGGATGATTGGACGATGCACATTTTTTGCTGTATAATTCTCGCTTTTAATCAGTGGTGGTGAGTTTAAATGTAAAGAACTTGTTCATCTGTGCAGATCACATGTATTCAATCATTTCCATTGTTTCGTAATTGTGGAGGAGATGAGCTGCTGCGCAGCGGGTGCTCCGGAACTTTTAGTCCAGTCCAGTCTGTTTACGTCAGTCGAAATTCTGACTGCTTGCTCACTGGTTGCCTGCCTGCCTCTCGATCCGTACACTGCATCTCGCTAAAGATGGCCAAAGTTGACAAACCCGCTCATGGAGAACTTCAATCTGCTGAATTTCCAAAACCAACTGCGTCAATTCGCGCAAAGAAAAGAGTTGAGAGAAGGAAGAAATTGGACAACAATCGCCGTAAAAGGCGCTGGAGGCCTTATTGCAAACTCAGTTTCCAAGAGAAACAAAAACTTGGAGAAAGGGAGACTAGAAGGGCTCTCAAAAATTATAACCAGAGATTGGCCATTGGGTTGCCTGTTGCCCCATACAATACCACACAGTTTCTTATGGAAGACAGGTATGAACAAGAAGCAGAGTTCCAAAGCGCTTCCACAGGTAAACTGAACTTCAGAAAAGACCTTTCTGATGGTTTGGAATATAATCTTGAAGACCCTGAGGACTATGCCAAAAAGGATTTTGAAAACATGTACAACGAGAGTATAAACAGCATGTCGAACTCTGATCTAGTTATGAAGGTTTTGGACTTGCAAGACAAGGTTGAGGACCTGGAGAAAACTCTGCTGGAAATCAGACTGCAGAATCAATTGAAACCTCTTGCAGCCCTTACGTTTGATAAAGATTGTGAACTCGAAAAAATACGGGTGTATCGCGAAGAAATTGACAAACTGAATCGTGAAAATGTTAAGCTGAGAACTAAAAATGATACGCTTCGTTTGTTCTATGCGCTTTCATCTGAATAGGAGACAAATGTATTCAAACCACTTCCATTGCTTCGTAATTATGTTAAAGTTTGCTGCCATTATTAATTGTGAATGTTGCATGTCAAGATTTCTGTGCTTTTGGATGATTGGACGATGCACATTTTTGCTGTATAATTCTCGCTTTTAATCAGTGGTGGTGAGTTTAAATGTAAAGGACTTGTTCATCTGTGCAGATCACATGTATTCAATCATTTCCATTGTTTCGTAATTGTGGAGGAGATGAGCTGCTGCGCAGCGGGTGCTCCGGAACTTTTTGTCCAGTCCAGTCTGTTTACGTCAGTCGAAATTCTGACTGCTAGCTCACTGGTTGCCTGCCTGCCTCCCGATCCGTACACTGCATCTCGCTAAAGATGGCCAAAGTTGACCAACCCGCTCATGGAGAAAATCAATCGGCTGAATTTCCAAAACCAACTGCGTAAATTCGTGCAAAGAAAAGAGCTGAGAGAAGGAAGAAATTGGACAAGAATAATCCGAAATTCGAAAGAATTGAAGAAATTGGACAACAATCGCCTTAAAAGGCGCTGGAGGCCTTATTGCAAACTCAGTTTCCAAGAGAAAGAAAAACTTGGAGAAAGGGAGACTAGAAGGGCTCTCAAAAATTATAACCAGAGATTGGCCATTGGGTTGCCTGTTGCCCCATACAATACCACACAGTTTCTTATGGAAGACAGGTATGAACAAGAAGCAGAGTTCCAAAGCGCTTCCACAGGTAAACTGAACTTCAGAAAAGACCTTTCTGATGGTTTGGAATATAATCTTGAAGACCCTGAGGACTATACCAAAAAGGATTTTGAAAACATGTACAACGAGAGTATAAACAGCATGTCGAACTCTGATCTAGTTATGAAGGTTTTGGACTTGCAAGACAAGGTTGAGGACCTGGAGAAAACTCTGCTGGAAATCAGACTGCAGAATCAATTGAAACCTCTTGCAGCCCTTACGTTTGATAAAGATTGTGAACTCGAAAAAATACGGGTGTATCGCGAAGAAATTGACAAACTGAATCGTGAAAATGTTAAGCTGAGAACTAAAAATGATACGCTTCGTTTGTTCTATGCGCTTTCATCTGAATAGGAGACAAATGTATTCAAACCACTTCCATTGCTTCGTAATTATGTTAAAGTTTGCTGCCATTATTAATTGTGAATGTTGCATGTCAAGATTTCTGTGCTTTTGGATGATTGGACGATGAACATTTTTGCTGTATAATTCTCGCTTTTAATCAGTGGTGGTGAGTTTAAATGTAAAGGACTTGTTCATCTGTGCAGATCACATGTATTCAATCATTTCCATTGTTTCGTAATTGTGGAGGAGATGAGCTGCTGCGCAGCGGGTGCTCCGGAACTTTTTGTCCAGTCCAGTCTGTTTACGTCAGTCGAAATTCTGACTGCTAGCTCACTGGTTGCCTGCCTGCCTCCCGATCCGTACACTGCATCTCGCTAAAGATGGCCAAAGTTGACCAACCCGCTCATGGAGAAAATCAATCGGCTGAATTTCCAAAACCAACTGCGTAAATTCGTGCAAAGAAAAGAGCTGAGAGAAGGAAGAAATTGGACAAGAATAACCCGAAATTCGAAAGAATTGAAGAAATTGGACAACAATCGCCTTAAAAGGCGCTGGAGGCCTTATTGCAAACTCAGTTTCCAAGAGAAAAAAAACTTGGAGAAAGGGAGACTAGAAGGGCTCTCAAAAATTATAACCAGAGATTGGCCATTGGGTTGCCTGTTGCCCCATACAATACCACACAGTTTCTTATGGAAGACAGGTATGAACAAGAAGCAAAGTTCCAAAGCGCTTCCACTGGTAAACTGAACTTCAGGCAAGACCTTTCTGATGGTTTGGAATATAATCTTGAAGACCCTGAGGACTATGTCAAAAAGGATTTTGAAAACATGTACAACGAGAGAATAGAATGTCGAACTCTGATCTAGTTATGGAGGTTTTGGACTTGCAAGACAAGGTTGAGGACCTGGAGAAAACTCTGCTGGAAATCAGACTGCAGAATCAATTGAAACCTCTTGCAGCCCTTACGTTTGATAAAGATTGTGAACTCGAAAAAATACGGTTGTATCGCGAAGAAATTGACAAACTGAATCGTGAAAATGTTAAGCTGAGAACTAAAAATGATACGCTTCGTTTGTTCTATGCGCTTTCATCTGAATAGGAGATAAATGTATTCAAACCACTTCCATTGCTTCGTAATTATGTTAAAGTTTGCTGCCATTATTAATTGTGAATGTTGCATGTCAAGATTTCTGTGCTTTTGGATGATTGGACGATGCACATTTTTTGCTGTATAATTCTCGCTTTTAATCAGTGGTGGTGAGTTTAAATGTAAAGAACTTGTTCATCTGTGCAGATCACATGTATTCAATCATTTCCATTGTTTCGTAATTGTGGAGGAGATGAGCTGCTGCGCAGCGGGTGCTCCGGAACTTTTAGTCCAGTCCAGTCTGTTTACGTCAGTCGAAATTCTGACTGCTTGCTCACTGGTTGCCTGCCTGCCTCCCGATCCGTACACTGCATCTCGCTAAAGATGGCCAAAGTTGACAAACCCGCTCATGGAGAACTTCAATCTGCTGAATTTCCAAAACCAACTGCGTCAATTCGCGCAAAGAAAAGAGTTGAGAGAAGGAAGAAATTGGACAACAATCGCCGTAAAAGGCGCTGGAGGCCTTATTGCAAACTCAGTTTCCAAGAGAAACAAAAACTTGGAGAAAGGGAGACTAGAAGGGCTCTCAAAAATTATAACCAGAGATTGGCCATTGGGTTGCCTGTTGCCCCATACAATACCACACAGTTTCTTATGGAAGACAGGTATGAACAAGAAGCAGAGTTCCAAAGCGCTTCCACAGGTAAACTGAACTTCAGAAAAGACCTTTCTGATGGTTTGGAATATAATCTTGAAGACCTTGAGGACTATGCCAAAAAGGATTTTGAAAACATGTACAACGAGAGTATAAACAGCATGTCGAACTCTGATCTAGTTATGAAGGTTTTGGACTTGCAAGACAAGGTTGAGGACCTGGAGAAAACTCTGCTGGAAATCAGACTGCAGAATCAATTGAAACCTCTTGCAGCCCTTACGTTTGATAAAGATTGTGAACTCGAAAAAATACGGGTGTATCGCGAAGAAATTGACAAACTGAATCGTGAAAATGTTAAGCTGAGAACTAAAAATGATACGCTTCGTTTGTTCTATGCGCTTTCATCTGAATAGGAGACAAATGTATTCAAACCACTTCCATTGCTTCGTAATTATGTTAAAGTTTGCTGCCATTATTAATTGTGAATGTTGCATGTCAAGATTTCTGTGCTTTTGGATGATTGGACGATGCACATTTTTGCTGTATAATTCTCGCTTTTAATCAGTGGTGGTGAGTTTAAATGTAAAGGACTTGTTCATCTGTGCAGATCACATGTATTCAATCATTTCCATTGTTTCGTAATTGTGGAGGAGATGAGCTGCTGCGCAGCGGGTGCTCCGGAACTTTTTGTCCAGTCCAGTCTGTTTACGTCAGTCGAAATTCTGACTGCTAGCTCACTGGTTGCCTGCCTGCCTCCCGATCCGTACACTGCATCTCGCTAAAGATGGCCAAAGTTGACCAACCCGCTCATGGAGAAAATCAATCGGCTGAATTTCCAAAACCAACTGCGTAAATTCGTGCAAAGAAAAGAGCTGAGAGAAGGAAGAAATTGGACAAGAATAACCCGAAATTCGAAAGAATTGAAGAAATTGGACAACAATCGCCTTAAAAGGCGCTGGAGGCCTTATTGCAAACTCAGTTTCCAAGAGAAAGAAAAACTTGGAGAAAGGGAGACTAGAAGGGCTCTCAAAAATTATAACCAGAGATTGGCCATTGGGTTGCCTGTTGCCCCATACAATACCACACAGTTTCTTATGGAAGACAGGTATGAACAAGAAGCAGAGTTCCAAAGCGCTTCCACAGGTAAACTGAACTTCAGAAAAGACCTTTCTGATGGTTTGGAATATAATCTTGAATACCCTGAGGACTATACCAAAAAGGATTTTGAAAATATGTACAACGAGAGTATAAACAGCATGTCGAACTCTGATCTAGTTATGAAGGTTTTGGACTTGCAAGACAAGGTTGAGGACCTGGAGAAAACTCTGCTGGAAATCAGACTGCAGAATCAATTGAAACCTCTTGCAGCCCTTACGTTTGATAAAGATTGTGAACTCGAAAAAATACGGGTGTATCGCGAAGAAATTGACAAACTGAATCGTGAAAATGTTAAGCTGAGAACTAAAAATGATACGCTTCGTTTGTTCTATGCGCTTTCATCTGAATAGGAGACAAATGTATTCAAACCACTTCCATTGCTTCGTAATTATGTTAAAGTTTGCTGCCATTATTAATTGTGAATGTTGCATGTCAAGATTTCTGTGCTTTTGGATGATTGGACGATGCACATTTTTGCTGTATAATTCTCGCTTTTAATCAGTGGTGGTGAGTTTAAATGTAAAGGACTTGTTCATCTGTGCAGATCACATGTATTCAATCATTTCCATTGTTTCGTAATTGTGGAGGAGATGAGCTGCTGCGCAGCGGGTGCTCCGGAACTTTTTGTCCAGTCCAGTCTGTTTACGTCAGTCGAAATTCTGACTGCTAGCTCACTGGTTGCCTGCCTGCCTCCCGATCCGTACACTGCATCTCGCTAAAGATGGCCAAAGTTGACCAACCCGCTCATGGAGAAAATCAATCGGCTGAATTTCCAAAACCAACTGCGTAAATTCGTGCAAAGAAAAGAGCTGAGAGAAGGAAGAAATTGGACAAGAATAACCCGAAATTCGAAAGAATTGAAGAAATTGGACAACAATCGCCTTAAAAGGCGCTGGAGGCCTTATTGCAAACTCAGTTTCCAAGAGAAAGAAAAACTTGGAGAAAGGGAGACTAGAAGGGCTCTCAAAAATTATAACCAGAGATTGGCCATTGGGTTGCCTGTTGCCCCATACAATACCACACAGTTTCTTATGGAAGACAGGTATGAACAAGAAGCAGAGTTCCAAAGCGCTTCCACAGGTAAACTGAACTTCAGAAAAGACCTTTCTGATGGTTTGGAATATAATCTTGAATACCCTGAGGACTATACCAAAAAGGATTTTGAAAATATGTACAACGAGAGTATAAACAGCATGTCGAACTCTGATCTAGTTATGAAGGTTTTGGACTTGCAAGACAAGGTTGAGGACCTGGAGAAAACTCTGCTGGAAATCAGACTGCAGAATCAATTGAAACCTCTTGCAGCCCTTACGTTTGATAAAGATTGTGAACTCGAAAAAATACGGGTGTATCGCGAAGAAATTGACAAACTGAATCGTGAAAATGTTAAGCTGAGAACTAAAAATGATACGCTTCGTTTGTTCTATGCGCTTTCATCTGAATAGGAGACAAATGTATTCAAACCACTTCCATTGCTTCGTAATTATGTTAAAGTTTGCTGCCATTATTAATTGTGAATGTTGCATGTCAAGATTTCTGTGCTTTTGGATGATTGGACGATGCACATTTTTGCTGTATAATTCTCGCTTTTAATCAGTGGTGGTGAGTTTAAATGTAAAGGACTTGTTCATCTGTGCAGATCACATGTATTCAATCATTTCCATTGTTTCGTAATTGTGGAGGAGATGAGCTGCTGCGCAGCGGGTGCTCCGGAACTTTTTGTCCAGTCCAGTCTGTTTACGTCAGTCGAAATTCTGACTGCTAGCTCACTGGTTGCCTGCCTGCCTCCCGATCCGTACACTGCATCTCGCTAAAGATGGCCAAAGTTGACCAACCCGCTCATGGAGAAAATCAATCGGCTGAATTTCCAAAACCAACTGCGTAAATTCGTGCAAAGAAAAGAGCTGAGAGAAGGAAGAAATTGGACAAGAATAACCCGAAATTCGAAAGAATTGAAGAAATTGGACAACAATCGCCTTAAAAGGCGCTGGAGGCCTTATTGCAAACTCAGTTTCCAAGAGAAAAAAAACTTGGAGAAAGGGAGACTAGAAGGGCTCTCAAAAATTATAACCAGAGATTGGCCATTGGGTTGCCTGTTGCCCCATACAATACCACACAGTTTCTTATGGAAGACAGGTATGAACAAGAAGCAAAGTTCCAAAGCGCTTCCACTGGTAAACTGAACTTCAGGCAAGACCTTTCTGATGGTTTGGAATATAATCTTGAAGACCCTGAGGACTATGTCAAAAAGGATTTTGAAAACATGTACAACGAGAGAATAGAATGTCGAACTCTGATCTAGTTATGGAGGTTTTGGACTTGCAAGACAAGGTTGAGGACCTGGAGAAAACTCTGCTGGAAATCAGACTGCAGAATCAATTGAAACCTCTTGCAGCCCTTACGTTTGATAAAGATTGTGAACTCGAAAAAATACGGTTGTATCGCGAAGAAATTGACAAACTGAATCGTGAAAATGTTAAGCTGAGAACTAAAAATGATACGCTTCGTTTGTTCTATGCGCTTTCATCTGAATAGGAGATAAATGTATTCAAACCACTTCCATTGCTTCGTAATTATGTTAAAGTTTGCTGCCATTATTAATTGTGAATGTTGCATGTCAAGATTTCTGTGCTTTTGGATGATTGGACGATGCACATTTTTTGCTGTATAATTCTCGCTTTTAATCAGTGGTGGTGAGTTTAAATGTAAAGAACTTGTTCATCTGTGCAGATCACATGTATTCAATCATTTCCATTGTTTCGTAATTGTGGAGGAGATGAGCTGCTGCGCAGCGGGTGCTCCGGAACTTTTAGTCCAGTCCAGTCTGTTTACGTCAGTCGAAATTCTGACTGCTTGCTCACTGGTTGCCTGCCTGCCTCCCGATCCGTACACTGCATCTCGCTAAAGATGGCCAAAGTTGACAAACCCGCTCATGGAGGACTTCAATCTGCTGAATTTCCAAAACCAACTGCGTCAATTCGCGCAAAGAAAAGAGTTGAGAGAAGGAAGAAATTGGACAACAATCGCCGTAAAAGGCGCTGGAGGCCTTATTGCAAACTCAGTTTCCAAGAGAAACAAAAACTTGGAGAAAGGGAGACTAGAAGGGCTCTCAAAAATTATAACCAGAGATTGGCCATTGGGTTGCCTGTTGCCCCATACAATACCACACAGTTTCTTATGGAAGACAGGTATGAACAAGAAGCAGAGTTCCAAAGCGCTTCCACAGGTAAACTGAACTTCAGAAAAGACCTTTCTGATGGTTTGGAATATAATCTTGAAGACCTTGAGGACTATGCCAAAAAGGATTTTGAAAACATGTACAACGAGAGTATAAACAGCATGTCGAACTCTGATCTAGTTATGAAGGTTTTGGACTTGCAAGACAAGGTTGAGGACCTGGAGAAAACTCTGCTGGAAATCAGACTGCAGAATCAATTGAAACCTCTTGCAGCCCTTACGTTTGATAAAGATTGTGAACTCGAAAAAATACGGGTGTATCGCGAAGAAATTGACAAACTGATTCGTGAAAATGTTAAGCTGAGAACTAAAAATGATACGCTTCGTTTGTTCTATGCGCTTTCATCTGAATAGGAGACAAATGTATTCAAACCACTTCCATTGCTTCGTAATTATGTTAAAGTTTGCTGCCATTATTAATTGTGAATGTTGCATGTCAAGATTTCTGTGCTTTTGGATGATTGGACGATGCACATTTTTGCTGTATAATTCTCGCTTTTAATCAGTGGTGGTGAGTTTAAATGTAAAGGACTTGTTCATCTGTGCAGATCACATGTATTCAATCATTTCCATTGTTTCGTAATTGTGGAGGAGATGAGCTGCTGCGCAGCGGGTGCTCCGGAACTTTTTGTCCAGTCCAGTCTGTTTACGTCAGTCGAAATTCTGACTGCTAGCTCACTGGTTGCCTGCCTGCCTCCCGATCCGTACACTGCATCTCGCTAAAGATGGCCAAAGTTGACCAACCCGCTCATGGAGAAAATCAATCGGCTGAATTTCCAAAACCAACTGCGTAAATTCGTGCAAAGAAAAGAGCTGAGAGAAGGAAGAAATTGGACAAGAATAACCCGAAATTCGAAAGAATTGAAGAAATTGGACAACAATCGCCTTAAAAGGCGCTGGAGGCCTTATTGCAAACTCAGTTTCCAAGAGAAAGAAAAACTTGGAGAAAGGGAGACTAGAAGGGCTCTCAAAAATTATAACCAGAGATTGGCCATTGGGTTGCCTGTTGCCCCATACAATACCACACAGTTTCTTATGGAAGACAGGTATGAACAAGAAGCAGAGTTCCAAAGCGCTTCCACAGGTAAACTGAACTTCAGAAAAGACCTTTCTGATGGTTTGGAATATAATCTTGAATACCCTGAGGACTATACCAAAAAGGATTTTGAAAATATGTACAACGAGAGTATAAACAGCATGTCGAACTCTGATCTAGTTATGAAGGTTTTGGACTTGCAAGACAAGGTTGAGGACCTGGAGAAAACTCTGCTGGAAATCAGACTGCAGAATCAATTGAAACCTCTTGCAGCCCTTACGTTTGATAAAGATTGTGAACTCGAAAAAATACGGGTGTATCGCGAAGAAATTGACAAACTGAATCGTGAAAATGTTAAGCTGAGAACTAAAAATGATACGCTTCGTTTGTTCTATGCGCTTTCATCTGAATAGGAGACAAATGTATTCAAACCACTTCCATTGCTTCGTAATTATGTTAAAGTTTGCTGCCATTATTAATTGTGAATGTTGCATGTCAAGATTTCTGTGCTTTTGGATGATTGGACGATGCACATTTTTGCTGTATAATTCTCGCTTTTAATCAGTGGTGGTGAGTTTAAATGTAAAGGACTTGTTCATCTGTGCAGATCACATGTATTCAATCATTTCCATTGTTTCGTAATTGTGGAGGAGATGAGCTGCTGCGCAGCGGGTGCTCCGGAACTTTTTGTCCAGTCCAGTCTGTTTACGTCAGTCGAAATTCTGACTGCTAGCTCACTGGTTGCCTGCCTGCCTCCCGATCCGTACACTGCATCTCGCTAAAGATGGCCAAAGTTGACCAACCCGCTCATGGAGAAAATCAATCGGCTGAATTTCCAAAACCAACTGCGTAAATTCGTGCAAAGAAAAGAGCTGAGAGAAGGAAGAAATTGGACAAGAATAACCCGAAATTCGAAAGAATTGAAGAAATTGGACAACAATCGCCTTAAAAGGCGCTGGAGGCCTTATTGCAAACTCAGTTTCCAAGAGAAAGAAAAACTTGGAGAAAGGGAGACTAGAAGGGCTCTCAAAAATTATAACCAGAGATTGGCCATTGGGTTGCCTGTTGCCCCATACAATACCACACAGTTTCTTATGGAAGACAGGTATGAACAAGAAGCAGAGTTCCAAAGCGCTTCCACAGGTAAACTGAACTTCAGAAAAGACCTTTCTGATGGTTTGGAATATAATCTTGAATACCCTGAGGACTATACCAAAAAGGATTTTGAAAATATGTACAACGAGAGTATAAACAGCATGTCGAACTCTGATCTAGTTATGAAGGTTTTGGACTTGCAAGACAAGGTTGAGGACCTGGAGAAAACTCTGCTGGAAATCAGACTGCAGAATCAATTGAAACCTCTTGCAGCCCTTACGTTTGATAAAGATTGTGAACTCGAAAAAATACGGGTGTATCGCGAAGAAATTGACAAACTGAATCGTGAAAATGTTAAGCTGAGAACTAAAAATGATACGCTTCGTTTGTTCTATGCGCTTTCATCTGAATAGGAGACAAATGTATTCAAACCACTTCCATTGCTTCGTAATTATGTTAAAGTTTGCTGCCATTATTAATTGTGAATGTTGCATGTCAAGATTTCTGTGCTTTTGGATGATTGGACGATGCACATTTTTGCTGTATAATTCTCGCTTTTAATCAGTGGTGGTGAGTTTAAATGTAAAGGACTTGTTCATCTGTGCAGATCACATGTATTCAATCATTTCCATTGTTTCGTAATTGTGGAGGAGATGAGCTGCTGCGCAGCGGGTGCTCCGGAACTTTTTGTCCAGTCCAGTCTGTTTACGTCAGTCGAAATTCTGACTGCTAGCTCACTGGTTGCCTGCCTGCCTCCCGATCCGTACACTGCATCTCGCTAAAGATGGCCAAAGTTGACCAATCCGCTCATGGAGAAAATCAATCGGCTGAATTTCCAAAACCAACTGCGTAAATTCGTGCAAAGAAAAGAGCTGAGAGAAGGAAGAAATTGGACAAGAATAACCCGAAATTCGAAAGAATTGAAGAAATTGGACAACAATCGCCTTAAAAGGCGCTGGAGGCCTTATTGCAAACTCAGTTTCCAAGAGAAAAAAAACTTGGAGAAAGGGAGACTAGAAGGGCTCTCAAAAATTATAACCAGAGATTGGCCATTGGGTTGCCTGTTGCCCCATACAATACCACACAGTTTCTTATGGAAGACAGGTATGAACAAGAAGCAAAGTTCCAAAGCGCTTCCACTGGTAAACTGAACTTCAGGCAAGACCTTTCTGATGGTTTGGAATATAATCTTGAAGACCCTGAGGACTATGTCAAAAAGGATTTTGAAAACATGTACAACGAGAGAATAGAATGTCGAACTCTGATCTAGTTATGGAGGTTTTGGACTTGCAAGACAAGGTTGAGGACCTGGAGAAAACTCTGCTGGAAATCAGACTGCAGAATCAATTGAAACCTCTTGCAGCCCTTACGTTTGATAAAGATTGTGAACTCGAAAAAATACGGTTGTATCGCGAAGAAATTGACAAACTGAATCGTGAAAATGTTAAGCTGAGAACTAAAAATGATACGCTTCGTTTGTTCTATGCGCTTACATCTGAATAGGAGACAAATGTATTCAAACCACTTCCATTGCTTCGTAATTATGTTAAAGTTTGCTGCCATTATTAATTGTGAATGTTGCATGTCAAGATTTCTGTGCTTTTGGATGATTGGACGATGCACATTTTTTGCTGTATAATTCTCGCTTTTAATCAGTGGTGGTGAGTTTAAATGTAAAGGACTTGTTCATCTGTGCAGATCACATGTATTCAATCATTTCCATTGTTTCGTAATTGTGGAGGAGATGAGCTGCTGCGCAGCGGGTGCTCCGGAACTTTTAGTCCAGTCCAGTCTGTTTACGTCAGTCGAAATTCTGACTGCTTGCTCACTGGTTGCCTGCCTGCCTCCCGATCCGTACACTGCATCTCGCTAAAGATGGCCAAAGTTGACCAACCAGCTCATGGAGAACTTCAATCTGCTGAATTTCCAAAACCAACTGCGTCAATTCGCGCAAAGAAAAGAGTTGAGAGAAGGAAGAAATTGGACAACAATCGCCGTAAAAGGCGCTGGAGGCCTTATTGCAAACTCAGTTTCCAAGAGAAACAAAAACTTGGAGAAAGGGAGACTAGAAGGGCTCTCAAAAATTATAACCAGAGATTGGCCATTGGGTTGCCTGTTGCCCCATACAATACCACACAGTTTCTTATGGAAGACAGGTATGAACAAGAAGCAGAGTTCCAAAGCGCTTCCACAGGTAAACTGAACTTCAGAAAAGACCTTTCTGATGGTTTGGAATATAATCTTGAAGACCCTGAGGACTATGCCAAAAAGGATTTTGAAAACATGTACAACGAGAGTATAAACAGCATGTCGAACTCTGATCTAGTTATGAAAGTTTTGGACTTGCAAGACAAGGTTGAGGACCTGGAGAAAACTCTGCTGGAAATCAGACTGCAGAATCAATTGAAACCTCTTGCAGCCCTTACGTTTGATAAAGATTGTGATCTCGGAAAAAATACGGGTGTATCGCGAAGAAATTGACAAACTGAATCGTGAAAATGTTAAGCTGAGGACTAAAAAGGATACGCTTCGTTTGTTCTATGCGCTTTCATCTGAATAGGAGACAAATGTATTCAAACCACTTCCATTGCTTCGTAATTATGTTAAAGTTTGCTGCCATTATTAACTGTGAATGTTGCATGTCAAGATTTCTGTGCTTTTGGATGATTGGACGATGCACATTTTTTGCTGTATAATTCTCGCTTTTAATCAGTGGTGGTGAGTTTAAATGTAAAGAACTTGTTCATCTGTGCAGATCACATATATTCAATCATTTCCATTGTTTCGTAATTGTGGAGGAGATGAGCTGCTGCGCAGCGGGTGCTCCGGAACTTTTTGTCCAGTCCAGTCTGTTTACGTCAGTCGAAATTCTGACTGCTTGCTCACTGGTTGCCTGCCTGCCTCCCGATCCGTACACTGCATCTCGCTAAAGATGGCCAAAGTTGACCAACCCGCTCATGGAGAACTTCAATCTGCTGAATTTCCAAAACCAACTGCGTCAATTCGCGCAAAGAAAAGAGTTGAGAGAAGGAAGAAATTGGACAACAATCGCCGTAAAAGGCGCTGGAGGCCTTATTGCAAACTCAGTTTCCAAGAGAAACAAAAACTTGGAGAAAGGGAGACTAGAAGGGCTCTCAAAAATTATAACCAGAAATTGGCCATTGGGTTGCCTGTTGCCCCATACAATACCACACAGTTTCTTATGGAAGACAGGTATGAACAAGAAGCAAAGTTCCAAAGCGCTTCCACTGGTAAACTGAACTTCAGGCAAGACCTTTCTGATGGTTTGGAATATAATCTTGAAGACCCTGAGGACTATGCCAAAAAGGATTTTGAAAACATGTACAACGAGAGTATAAACAGCATGTCGAACTCTTATCTAGTTATGAAGGTTTTGGACTTGCAAGACAAGGTTGAGGACCTGGAGAAAACTCTGCTGGAAATCAGACTGCAGAATCAATTGAAACCTCTTGCAGCCCTTCCGTTTGATAAAGATTGTGAACTCGAAAAAATACGGGTGTATCGCGAAGACATTGACAAACTGAATCGTGAAAATGTTAAGCTGAGAACTAAAAATGATACGCTTCGTTTGTTCTATGCGCTTTCATCTGAATAGGAGACAAATGTATTCAAACCACTTCCATTGCTTCGTAATTATGTTAAAGTTTGCTGCCATTATTAACTGTGAATGTTGCATGTCAAGATTTCTGTGCTTTTGGATGATTGGACGATGCACATTTTTTGCTGTATAATTCTCGCTTTTAATCAGTGGTGGTGAGTTTAAATGTAAAGAACTTGTTCATCTGTGCAGATCACATATATTCAATCATTTCCATTGTTTCGTAATTGTGGAGGAGATGAGCTGCTGCGCAGCGGGTGCTCCGGAACTTTTTGTCCAGTCCAGTCTGTTTACGTCAGTCGAAATTCTGACTGCTTGCTCACTGGTTGCCTGCCTGCCTCCCGATCCGTACACTGCATCTCGCTAAAGATGGCCAAAGTTGACCAACCCGCTCATGGAGAACTTCAATCTGCTGAATTTCCAAAACCAACTGCGTCAATTCGCGCAAAGAAAAGAGTTGAGAGAAGGAAGAAATTGGACAACAATCGCCGTAAAAGGCGCTGGAGGCCTTATTGCTAACTCAGTTTCCAAGAGAAACAAAAACTTGGAGAAAGGGAGACTAGAAGGGCTCTCAAAAATTATAACCAGAGATTGGCCATTGGGTTGCCTGTTGCCCCATACAATACCACACAGTTTCTTATGGAAGACAGGTATGAACAAGAAGCAGAGTTCCAAAGCGCTTCCACAGGTAAACTGAACTTCAGAAAAGACCTTTCTGATGGTTTGGAATATAATCTTGAAGACCCTGAGGACTATGCCAAAAAGGATTTTGAAAACATGTACAACGAGAGTATAAACAGCATGTCGAACTCTGATCTAGTTATGAAGGTTTTGGACTTGCAAGACAAGGTTGAGGACCTGGAGAAAACTCTGCTGGAAATCAGACTGCAGAATCAATTGAAACCTCTTGCAGCCCTTACGTTTGATAAAGATTGTGATCTCGGAAAAAATACGGGTGTATCGCGAAGAAATTGACAAACTGAATCGTGAAAATGTTAAGCTGAGGACTAAAAATGATACGCTTCGTTTGTTCTATGCGCTTTCATCTGAATAGGAGACAAATGTATTCAAACCACTTCCATTGCTTCGTAATTATGTTAAAGTTTGCTGCCATTATTAACTGTGAATGTTGCATGTCAAGATTTCTGTGCTTTTGGATGATTGGACGATGCACATTTTTTGCTGTATAATTCTCGCTTTTAATCAGTGGTGGTGAGTTTAAATGTAAAGAACTTGTTCATCTGTGCAGATCACATATATTCAATCATTTCCATTGTTTCGTAATTGTGGAGGAGATGAGCTGCTGCGCAGCGGGTGCTCCGGAACTTTTTGTCCAGTCCAGTCTGTTTACGTCAGTCGAAATTCTGACTGCTTGCTCACTGGTTGCCTGCCTGTCTCCCGATCCGTACACTGCATCTCGCTAAAGATGGCCAAAGTTGACCAACCCGCTCATGGAGAACTTCAATCTGCTGAATTTCCAAAACCAACTGCGTCAATTCGCGCAAAGAAAAGAGTTGAGAGAAGGAAGAAATTGGACAACAATCGCCGTAAAAGGCGCTGGAGGCCTTATTGCAAACTCAGTTTCCAAGAGAAACAAAAACTTGGAGAAAGGGAGACTAGAAGGGCTCTCAAAAATTATAACCAGAGATTGGCCATTGGGTTGCCTGTTGCCCCATACAATACCACACAGTTTCTTATGGAAGACAGGTATGAACAAGAAGCAAAGTTCCAAAGCGCTTCCACAGGTAAACTGAACTTCAGGCAAGACTTTTCTGATGGTTTGGAATATAATCTTGAAGACCCTGAGGACTATGCCAAAAAGGATTTTGAAAACATGTACAACGAGAGAATAGAATGTCGAACTCTGATCTAGTTATGAAGGTTTTGGACTTGCAAGACAAGGTTGAGGACCTGGAGAAAACTCTGCTGGAAATCAGACTGCAGAATCAATTGAAACCTCTTGCAGCCCTTACGTTTGATAAAGATTGTGAACTCGAAAAAATACGGGTGTATCGCGAAGACATTGACAAACTGAATCGTGAAAATGTTAAGCTGAGAACTAAAAATGATACGCTTCGTTTCTTCTATGCGCTTTCATCTGAATAGGAGACAAATGTATTCAAACCACTTCCATTGCTTCGTAATTATGTTAAAGTTTGCTGCCATTATTAACTGTGAATGTTGCATGTCAAGATTTCTGTGCTTTTGGATGATTGGACGATGCACATTTTTTGCTGTATAATTCTCGCTTTTAATCAGTGGTGGTGAGTTTAAATGTAAAGAACTTGTTCATCTGTGCAGATCACATATATTCAATCATTTCCATTGTTTCGTAATTGTGGAGGAGATGAGCTGCTGCGCAGCGGGTGCTCCGGAACTTTTTGTCCAGTCCAGTCTGTTTACGTCAGTCGAAATTCTGACTGCTTGCTCACTGGTTGCCTGCCTGCCTCCCGATCCGTACACTGCATCTCGCTAAAGATGGCCAAAGTTGACCAACCCGCTCATGGAGAACTTCAATCTGCTGAATTTCCAAAACCAACTGCGTCAATTCGCGCAAAGAAAAGAGTTGAGAGAAGGAAGAAATTGGACAACAATCGCCGTAAAAGGCGCTGGAGGCCTTATTGCAAACTCAGTTTCCAAGAGAAACAAAAACTTGGAGAAAGGGAGACTAGAAGGGCTCTCAAAAATTATAACCAGAGATTGGCCATTGGGTTGCCTGTTGCCCCATACAATACCACACAGTTTCTTATGGAAGACAGGTATGAACAAGAAGCAAAGTTCCAAAGCGCTTCCACTGGTAAACTGAACTTCAGGCAAGACTTTTCTGATGGTTTGGAATATAATCTTGAAGACCCTGAGGACTATGCCAAAAAGGATTTTGAAAACATGTACAACGAGAGAATAGAATGTCGAACTCTGATCTAGTTAAGAAGGTTTTGGACTTGCAAGACAAGGTTGAGGACCTGGAGAAAACTCTGCTGGAAATCAGACTGCAGAATCAATTGAAACCTCTTGCAGCCCTTACGTTTGATAAAGATTGTGAACTCGAAAAAATACGGGTGTATCGCGAAGAAATTGACAAACTGAATCGTGAAAATGTTAAGCTGAGAACTAAAAATGATACGCTTCGTTTGTTCTATGCGCTTTCATCTGAATAGGAGACAAATGTATTCAAACCACTTCCATTGCTTCGTAATTATGTTAAAGTTTGCTGCCATTATTAATTGTGAATGTTGCATGTCAAGATTTCTGTGCTTTTGGATGATTGGACGATGCACATTTTTTGCTGTATAATTCTCGCTTTTAATCAGTGGTGGTGAGTTTAAATGTAAAGAACTTGTTCATCTGTGCAGATCACATATATTCAATCATTTCCATTGTTTCGTAATTGTGGAGGAGATGAGCTGCTGCGCAGCGGGTGCTCCGGAACTTTTTGTCCAGTCCAGTCTGTTTACGTCAGTCGAAATTCTGACTGCTTGCTCACTGGTTGCCTGCCTGCCTCCCGATCCGTACACTGCATCTCGCTAAAGATGGCCAAAGTTGACCAACCCGCTCATGGAGAACTTCAATCTGCTGAATTTCCAAAACCAACTGCGTCAATTCGCGCAAAGAAAAGAGTTGAGAGAAGGAAGAATTTGGACAACAATCGCCGTAAAAGGCGCTGGAGGCCTTATTGCAAACTCAGTTTCCAAGAGAAACAAAAACTTGGAGAAAGGGAGACTAGAAGGGCTCCCAAAAATTATAACCAGAGATTGGCCATTGGGTTGCCTGTTGCCCCATACAATACCACACAGTTTCTTATGGAAGACAGGTATGAACAAGAAGCAAAGTTCCAAAGCGCTTCCACAGGTAAACTGAACTTCAGAAAAGACCTTTCTGATGGTTTGGAATATAATCTTGAAGACCCTGAGGACTATGCCAAAAAGGATTTTGAAAACATGTACAACGAGAGAATAGAATGTCGAACTCTGATCTAGTTATGAAGGTTTTGGACTTGCAAGACAAGGTTGAGGACCTGGAGAAAACTCTGCTGGAAATCAGACTGCAGAATCAATTGAAACCTCTTGCAGCCCTTACGTTTGATAAAGATTGTGAACTCGAAAAAATACGGGTGTATCGCGAAGAAATTGACAAACTGAATCGTGAAAATGTTAAGCTGAGAACTAAAAATGATACGCTTCGTTTGTTCTATGCGCTTTCATCTGAATAGGAGACAAATGTATTCAAACCACTTCCATTGCTTCGTAATTATGTTAAAGTTTGCTGCCATTATTAATTGTGAATGTTGCATGTCAAGATTTCTGTGCTTTTGGATGATTGGACGATGCACATTTTTTGCTGTATAATTCTCGCTTTTAATCAGTGGTGGTGAGTTTAAATGTAAAGAACTTGTTCATCTGTGCAAATCACATATATTAAATCATTTCCATTGTTTCGTAATTGTGGAGGAGATGAGCTGCTGCGCAGCGGGTGCTCCGGAACTTTTTGTCCAGTCCAGTCTGTTTACGTCAGTCGAAATTCTGACTGCTAGCTCACTGGTTGCCTGCCTGCCTCCCGATCCGTACACTGCATCTCGCTAAAGATGGCCAAAGTTGACCAACCCGCTCATGGAGAACTTCAATCTGCTGAATTTCCAAAACCAACTGCGTCAATTCGCGCAAAGGGAAGAGTTGAGAGAAGGAAGAAATTGGACAACAATCGCCGTAAAAGGCGCTGGAGGCCTTATTGCAAACTCAGTTTCCAAGAGAAACAAAAACTTGGAGAAAGGGAGACTAGAAGGGCTCTCAAAAATTATAACCAGAGATTGGCCATTGGGTTGCCTGTTGCCCCATACAATACCACACAGTTTCTTATGGAAGACAGGTATGAACAAGAAGCAGAGTTCCAAAACGCTTCCACAGGTAAACTGAACTTCAGAAAAGACCTTTCTGATGGTTTGGAATATAATCTTGAAGACCCTGAGGACTATGCCAAAAAGGATTTTGAAAACATGTACAACGAGAGTATAAACAGCATGTCGTACTCTGATCTAGTTATGAAGGTTTTGGACTTGCAAGACAAGGTTGAGGACCTGGAGAAAACTCTGCTGGAAATCAGACTGCAGAATCAATTGAAACCTCTTGCAGCCCTTACGTTTGATAAAGATTGTGAACTCGAAAAAATACGGGTGTATCGCGAAGAAATTGACAAACTGAATCGTGAAAATGTTAAGCTGAGAACTAAAAATGATACGCTTCGTTTGTTCTATGCGCTTTCATCTGAATAGGAGACAAATGTATTCAAACCACTTCCATTGCTTCGTAATTATGTTAAAGTTTGCTGCCATTATTAATTGTGAATGTTGAATGTCAAGATTTCTGTGCTTTTGGATGATTGGACGATGCACATTTTTGCTGTATAATTCTCGCTTTTAATCAGTGGTGGTGAGTTTAAATGTAAAGGACTTGTTCATCTGTGCAGATCACATGTATTCAATCATTTCCATTGTTTCGTAATTGTGGAGGAGATGAGCTGCTGCGCAGCGGGTGCTCCGGAACTTTTTGTCCAGTCCAGTCTGTTTACGTCAGTCGAAATTCTGACTGCTAGCTCACTGGTTGCCTGCCTGCCTCCCGATCCGTACACTGCATCTCGCTAAAGATGGCCAAAGTTGACCAACCCGCTCATGGAGAAAATCAATCGGCTGAATTTCCAAAACCAACTGCGTAAATTCGTGCAAAGAAAAGAGCTGAGAGAAGGAAGAAATTGGACAAGAATAACCCGAAATTCGAAAGAATTGAAGAAATTGGACAACAATCGCCTTAAAAGGCGCTGGAGGCCTTATTGCAAACTCAGTTTCCAAGAGAAAGAAAAACTTGGAGAAAGGGAGACTAGAAGGGCTCTCAAAAATTATAACCAGAGATTGGCCATTGGGTTGCCTGTTGCCCCATACAATACCACACAGTTTCTTATGGAAGACAGGTATGAACAAGAAGCAGAGTTCCAAAGCGCTTCCACAGGTAAACTGAACTTCAGAAAAGACCTTTCTGATGGTTTGGAATATAATCTTGAAGACCCTGAGGACTATACCAAAAAGGATTTTGAAAACATGTACAACGAGAGTATAAACAGCATGTCGAACTCTGATCTAGTTATGAAGGTTTTGGACTTGCAAGACAAGGTTGAGGACCTGGAGAAAACTCTGCTGGAAATCAGACTGCAGAATCAATTGAAACCTCTTGCAGCCCTTACGTTTGATAAAGATTGTGAACTCGAAAAAATACGGGTGTATCGCGAAGAAATTGACAAACTGAATCGTGAAAATGTTAAGCTGAGAACTAAAAATGATACGCTTCGTTTGTTCTATGCGCTTTCATCTGAATAGGAGACAAATGTATTCAAACCACTTCCATTGCTTCGTAATTATGTTAAAGTTTGCTGCCATTATTAATTGTGAATGTTGCATGTCAAGATTTCTGTGCTTTTGGATGATTGGACGATGCACATTTTTGCTGTATAATTCTCGCTTTTAATCAGTGGTGGTGAGTTTAAATGTAAAGGACTTGTTCATCTGTGCAGATCACATGTATTCAATCATTTCCATTGTTTCGTAATTGTGGAGGAGATGAGCTGCTGCGCAGCGGGTGCTCCGGAACTTTTTGTCCAGTCCAGTCTGTTTACGTCAGTCGAAATTCTGACTGCTAGCTCACTGGTTGCCTGCCTGCCTCCCGATCCGTACACTGCATCTCGCTAAAGATGGCCAAAGTTGACCAACCCGCTCATGGAGAAAATCAATCGGCTGAATTTCCAAAACCAACTGCGTAAATTCGTGCAAAGAAAAGAGCTGAGAGAAGGAAGAAATTGGACAAGAATAACCCGAAATTCGAAAGAATTGAAGAAATTGGACAACAATCGCCTTAAAAGGCGCTGGAGGCCTTATTGCAAACTCAGTTTCCAAGAGAAAAAAAACTTGGAGAAAGGGAGACTAGAAGGGCTCTCAAAAATTATAACCAGAGATTGGCCATTGGGTTGCCTGTTGCCCCATACAATACCACACAGTTTCTTATGGAAGACAGGTATGAACAAGAAGCAAAGTTCCAAAGCGCTTCCACTGGTAAACTGAACTTCAGGCAAGACCTTTCTGATGGTTTGGAATATAATCTTGAAGACCCTGAGGACTATGTCAAAAAGGATTTTGAAAACATGTACAACGAGAGAATAGAATGTCGAACTCTGATCTAGTTATGAAGGTTTTGGACTTGCAAGACAAGGTTGAGGACCTGGAGAAAACTCTGCTGGAAATCAGACTGCAGAATCAATTGAAACCTCTTGCAGCCCTTACGTTTGATAAAGATTGTGAACTCGAAAAAATACGGTTGTATCGCGAAGAAATTGACAAACTGAATCGTGAAAATGTTAAGCTGAGAACTAAAAATGATACGCTTCGTTTGTTCTATGCGCTTTCATCTGAATAGGAGACAAATGTATTCAAACCACTTCCATTGCTTCGTAATTATGTTAAAGTTTGCTGCCATTATTAATTGTGAATGTCGCATGTCAAGATTTCTGTGCTTTTGGATGATTGGACGATGCACATTTTTTGCTGTATAATTCTCGCTTTTAATCAGTGGTGGTGAGTTTAAATGTAAAGAACTTGTTCATCTGTGCAGATCACATGTATTCAATCATTTCCATTGTTTCGTAATTGTGGAGGAGATGAGCTGCTGCGCAGCGGGTGCTCCGGAACTTTTAGTCCAGTCCAGTCTGTTTACGTCAGTCGAAATTCTGACTGCTTGCTCACTGGTTGCCTGCCTGCCTCCCGATCCGTACACTGCATCTCGCTAAAGATGGCCAAAGTTGACCAACCCGCTCATGGAGAACTTCAATCTGCTGAATTTCCAAAACCAACTGCGTCAATTCGCGCAAAGAAAAGAGTTGAGAGAAGGAAGAAATTGGACAACAATCGCCGTAAAAGGCGCTGGAGGCCTTATTGCAAACTCAGTTTCCAAGAGAAACAAAAACTTGGAGAAAGGGAGACTAGAAGGGCTCTCAAAAATTATAACCAGAGATTGGCCATTGGGTTGCCTGTTGCCCCATACAATACCACACAGTTTCTTATGGAAGACAGGTATGAACAAGAAGCAGAGTTCCAAAGCGCTTCCACAGGTAAACTGAACTTCAGAAAAGACCTTTCTGATGGTTTGGAATATAATCTTGAAGACCCTGAGGACTATGCCAAAAAGGATTTTGAAAACATGTACAACGAGAGTATAAACAGCATGTCGAACTCTGATCTAGTTATGAAGGTTTTGGACTTGCAAGACAAGGTTGAGGACCTGGAGAAAACTCTGCTGGAAATCAGACTGCAGAATCAATTGAAACCTCTTGCAGCCCTTACGTTTGATAAAGATTGTGATCTCGGAAAAAATACGGGTGTATCGCGAAGAAATTGACAAACTGAATCGTGAAAATGTTAAGCTGAGGACTAAAAATGATACGCTTCGTTTGTTCTATGCGCTTTCATCTGAATAGGAGACAAATGTATTCAAACCACTTCCATTGCTTCGTAATTATGTTAAAGTTTGCTGCCATTATTAACTGTGAATGTTGCATGTCAAGATTTCTGTGCTTTTGGATGATTGGACGATGCACATTTTTTGCTGTATAATTCTCGCTTTTAATCAGAGGTGGTGAGTTTAAATGTAAAGAACTTGTTCATCTGTGCAGATCACATATATTCAATCATTTCCATTGTTTCGTAATTGTGGAGGAGATGAGCTGCTGCGCAGCGGGTGCTCCGGAACTTTTTGTCCAGTCCAGTCTGTTTACGTCAGTCGAAATTCTGACTGCTTGCTCACTGGTTGCCTGCCTGCCTCCCGATCCGTACACTGCATCTCGCTAAAGATGGCCAAAGTTGACCAACCCGCTCATGGAGAACTTCAATCTGCTGAATTTCCAAAACCAACTGCGTCAATTCGCGCAAAGAAAAGAGTTGAGAGAAGGAAGAAATTGGACAACAATCGCCGTAAAAGGCGCTGGAGGCCTTATTGCAAACTCAGTTTCCAAGAGAAACAAAAACTTGGAGAAAGGGAGACTAGAAGGGCTCTCAAAAATTATAACCAGAAATTGGCCATTTGGTTGCCTGTTGCCCCATACAATACCACACAGTTTCTTATGGAAGACAGGTATGAACAAGAAGCAAAGTTCCAAAGCGCTTCCACTGGTAAACTGAACTTCAGGCAAGACCTTTCTGATGGTTTGGAATATAATCTTGAAGACCCTGAGGACTATGCCAAAAAGGATTTTGAAAACATGTACAACGAGAGTATAAACAGCATGTCGAACTCTGATCTAGTTATGAAGGTTTTGGACTTGCAAGACAAGGTTGAGGACCTGGAGAAAACTCTGCTGGAAATCAGACTGCAGAATCAATTGAAACCTCTTGCAGCCCTTCCGTTTGATAAAGATTGTGAACTCGAAAAAATACGGGTGTATCGCGAAGACATTGACAAACTGAATCGTGAAAATGTTAAGCTGAGAACTAAAAATGATACGCTTCGTTTGTTCTATGCGCTTTCATCTGAATAGGAGACAAATGTATTCAAACCACTTCCATTGCTTCGTAATTATGTTAAAGTTTGCTGCCATTATTAACTGTGAATGTTGCATGTCAAGATTTCTGTGCTTTTGGATGATTGGACGATGCACATTTTTTGCTGTATAATTCTCGCTTTTAATCAGTGGTGGTGAGTTTAAATGTAAAGAACTTGTTCATCTGTGCAGATCACATATATTCAATCATTTCCATTGTTTCGTAATTGTGGAGGAGATGAGCTGCTGCGCAGCGGGTGCTCCGGAACTTTTTGTCCAGTCCAGTCTGTTTACGTCAGTCGAAATTCTGACTGCTTGCTCACTGGTTGCCTGCCTGCCTCCCGATCCGTACACTGCATCTCGCTAAAGATGGCCAAATTTGACCAACCCGCTCATGGAGAACTTCAATCTGCTGAATTTCCAAAACCAACTGCGTCAATTCGCGCAAAGAAAAGAGTTGAGATAAGGAAGAAATTGGACAACAATCGCCGTAAAAGGCGCTGGAAGCCTTATTGCAAACTCAGTTTCCAAGAGAAACAAAAACTTGGAGAAAGGGAGACTAGAAGGGCTCTCAAAAATTATAACCAGAGATTGGCCATTGGGTTGCCTGTTGCCCCATACAATACCACACAGTTTCTTATGGAAGACAGGTATGAACAAGAAGCAGAGTTCCAAAGCGCTTCCACAGGTAAACTGAACTTCAGAAAAGACCTTTCTGATGGTTTGGAATATAATCTTGAAGACCCTGAGGACTATGCCAAAAAGGATTTTGAAAACATGTACAACGAGAGTATAAACAGCATGTCGAACTCTGATCTAGTTATGAAGATTTTGGACTTGCAAGACAAGGTTGAGGACCTGGAGAAAACTCTGCTGGAAATCAGACTGCAGAATCAATTGAAACCTCTTGCAGCCCTTACGTTTGATAAAGATTGTGATCTCGGAAAAAATACGGGTGTATCGCGAAGAAATTGACAAACTGAATCGTGAAAATGTTAAGCTGAGGACTAAAAATGATACGCTTCGTTTGTTCTATGCGCTTTCATCTGAATAGGAGACAAATGTATTCAAACCACTTCCATTGCTTCGTAATTATGTTAAAGTTTGCTGCCATTATTAACTGTGAATGTTGCATGTCAAGATTTCTGTGCTTTTGGATGATTGGACGATGCACATTTTTTGCTGTATAATTCTCGCTTTTAATCAGTGGTGGTGAGTTTAAATGTAAAGAACTTGTTCATCTGTGCAGATCACATATATTCAATCATTTCCATTGTTTCGTAATTGTGGAGGAGATGAGCTGCTGCGCAGCGGGTGCTCCGGAACTTTTTGTCCAGTCCAGTCTGTTTACGTCAGTCGAAATTCTGACTGCTTGCTCACTGGTTGCCTGCCTGCCTCCCGATCCGTACACTGCATCTCGCTAAAGATGGCCAAAGTTGACCAACCCGCTCATGGAGAACTTCAATCTGCTGAATTTCCAAAACCAACTGCGTCAATTCGCGCAAAGAAAAGAGTTGAGAGAAGGAAGAAATTGGTCAACAATCGCCGTAAAAGGCGCTGGAGGCCTTATTGCAAACTCAGTTTCCAAGAGAAACAAAAACTTGGAGAAAGGGAGACTAGAAGGGCTCTCAAAAATTATAACCAGAAATTGGCCATTGGGTTGCCTGTTGCCCCATACAATACCACACAGTTTCTTATGGAAGACAGGTATGAACAAGAAGCAAAGTTCCAAAGCGCTTCCACTGGTAAACTGAACTTCAGGCAAGACCTTTCTGATGGTTTGGAATATAATCTTGAAGACCCTGAGGACTATGCCAAAAAGGATTTTGAAAACATGTACAACGAGAGTATAAACAGCATGTCGAACTCTGATCTAGTTATGAAGGTTTTGGACTTGCAAGACAAGGTTGAGGACCTGGAGAAAACTCTGCTGGAAATCAGACTGCAGAATCAATTGAAACCTCTTGCAGCCCTTCCGTTTGATAAAGATTGTGAACTCGAAAAAATACGGGTGTATCGCGAAGACATTGACAAACTGAATCGTGAAAATGTTAAGCTGAGAACTAAAAATGATACGCTTCGTTTGTTCTATGCGCTTTCATCTGAATAGGAGACAAATGTATTCAAACCACTTCCATTGCTTCGTAATTATGTTAAAGTTTGCTGCCATTATTAACTGTGAATGTTGCATGTCAAGATTTCTGTGCTTTTGGATGATTGGACGATGCACATTTTTTGCTGTATAATTCTCGCTTTTAATCAGTGGTGGTGAGTTTAAATGTAAAGAACTTGTTCATCTGTGCAGATCACATATATTCAATCATTTCCATTGTTTCGTAATTGTGGAGGAGATGAGCTGCTGCGCAGCGGGTGCTCCGGAACTTTTTGTCCAGTCCAGTCTGTTTACGTCAGTCGAAATTCTGACTGCTTGCTCACTGGTTGCCTGCCTGCCTCCCGATCCGTACACTGCATCTCGCTAAAGATGGCCAAAGTTGACCAACCCGCTCATGGAGAACTTCAATCTGCTGAATTTCCAAAACCAACTGCGTCAATTCACGCAAAGAAAAGAGTTGAGAGAAGGAAGAAATTGGACAACAATCGCCGTAAAAGGCGCTGGAGGCCTTATTGCAAACTCAGTTTCCAAGAGAAACAAAAACTTGGAGAAAGGGAGACTAGAAGGGCTCTCAAAAATTATAACCAGAGATTGGCCATTGGGTTGCCTGTTGCCCCATACAATACCACACAGTTTCTTATGGAAGACAGGTATGAACAAGAAGCAAAGTTCCAAAGCGCTTCCACTGGTAAACTGAACTTCAGGCAAGACCTTTCTGATGGTTTGGAATATAATCTTGAAGACCCTGAGGACTATGCCAAAAAGGATTTTGAAAACATGTACAACGAGAGTATAAACAGCATGTCGAACTCTGATCTAGTTATGAAGGTTTTGGACTTGCAAGACAAGGTTGAGGACCTGGAGAAAACTCTGCTGGAAATCAGACTGCAGAATCAATTGAAACCTCTTGCAGCCCTTACGTTTGATAAAGATTGTGAACTCGAAAAAATACGGGTGTATCGCGAAGAAATTGACAAACTGAATCGTGAAAATGTTAAGCTGGGAACTAAAAATGATACGCTTCGTTTGTTCTATGCGCTTTCATCTGAATAGGAGACAAATGTATTCAAACCATTTCCATTGCTTCGTAATTATGTTAAAGTTTGCTGCCATTATTAATTGTGAATGTTGCATGTCAAGATTTCTGTGCATTTGGATGATTGGACGATGCAAATTTTTGCTGTATAATTCTCGCTTTTAATCAGTGGTGGTGAGTTTAAATGTAAAGGACTTGTTCATCTGTGCAGATCACATGTATTCAATCATTTCCATTGTTTCGTAATTGTGGAGGAGATGAGCTGCTGCGCAGCGGGTGCTCCGGAACTTTTAGTCCAGTCCAGTCTGTTTACGTCAGTCGAAATTCTGACTGCTTGCTCACTGGTTGCCTGCCTGCCTCCCGATCCGTACACTGCATCTCGCTAAAGATGGCCAAAGTTGACCAACCCGCTCATGGAGAACTTCAATCTGCTGAATTTCCAAAACCAACTGCGTCAATTCGCGCAAAGAAAAGAGTTGAGAGAAGGAAGAAATTGGACAACAATCGCCGTAAAAGGCGCTGGAGGCCTTATTGCAAACTCAGTTTCCAAGAGAAACAAAAACTTGGAGAAAGGGAGACTAGAAGGGCTCTCAAAAATTATAACCAGAGATTGGCCATTGGGTTGCCTGTTGCCCCATACAATACCACACAGTTTCTTATGGAAGACAGGTATGAACAAGAAGCAGAGTTCCAAAGCGCTTCCACAGGTAAACTGAACTTCAGAAAAGACCTTTCTGATGGTTTGGAATATAATCTTGAAGACCCTGAGGACTATGCCAAAAAGGATTTTGAAAACATGTACAACGAGAGTATAAACAGCATGTCGAACTCTGATCTAGTTATGAAGGTTTTGGACTTGCAAGACAAGGTTGAGGACCTGGAGAAAACTCTGCTGGAAATCAGACTGCAGAATCAATTGAAACCTCTTGCAGCCCTTACGTTTGATAAAGATTGTGATCTCGGAAAAAATACGGGTGTATCGCGAAGAAATTGACAAACTGAATCGTGAAAATGTTAAGCTGAGGACTAAAAATGATACGCTTCGTTTGTTCTATGCGCTTTCATCTGAATAGGAGACAAATGTATTCAAACCACTTCCATTGCTTCGTAATTATGTTAAAGTTTGCTGCCATTATTAACTGTGAATATTGCATGTCAAGATTTCTGTGCTTTTGGATGATTGGACGATGCACATTTTTTGCTGTATAATTCTCGCTTTTAATCAGTGGTGGTGAGTTTAAATGTAAAGAACTTGTTCATCTGTGCAGATCACATATATTCAATCATTTCCATTGTTTCGTAATTGTGGAGGAGATGAGCTGCTGCGCAGCGGGTGCTCCGGAACTTTTTGTCCAGTCCAGTCTGTTTACGTCAGTCGAAATTCTGACTGCTTGCTCACTGGTTGCCTGCCTGCCTCCCGATCCGTACACTGCATCTCGCTAAAGATGGCCAAAGTTGACCAACCCGCTCATGGAGAACTTCAATCTGCTGAATTTCCAAAACCAACTGCGTCAATTCGCGCAAAGAAAAGAGTTGAGAGAAGGAAGAAATTGGACAACAATCGCCGTAAAAGGCGCTGGAGGCCTTATTGCAAACTCAGTTTCCAAGAGAAACAAAAACTTGGAGAAAGGGAGACTAGAAGGGCTCTCAAAAATTATAACCAGAAATTGGCCATTTGGTTGCCTGTTGCCCCATACAATACCACACAGTTTCTTATGGAAGACAGGTATGAACAAGAAGCAAAGTTCCAAAGCGCTTCCACTGGTAAACTGAACTTCAGGCAAGACCTTTCTGATGGTTTGGAATATAATCTTGAAGACCCTGAGGACTATGCCAAAAAGGATTTTGAAAATATGTACAACGAGAGTATAAACAGCATGTCGAACTCTGATCTAGTTATGAAGGTTTTGGACTTGCAAGACAAGGTTGAGGACCTGGAGAAAACTCTGCTGGAAATCAGACTGCAGAATCAATTGAAACCTCTTGCAGCCCTTCCGTTTGATAAAGATTGTGAACTCGAAAAAATACGGGTGTATCGCGAAGACATTGACAAACTGAATCGTGAAAATGTTAAGCTGAGAACTAAAAATGATACGCTTCGTTTGTTCTATGCGCTTTCATCTGAATAGGAGACAAATGTATTCAAACCACTTCCATTGCTTCGTAATTATGTTAAAGTTTGCTGCCATTATTAACTGTGAATGTTGCATGTCAAGATTTCTGTGCTTTTGGATGATTGGACGATGCACATTTTTTGCTGTATAATTCTCGCTTTTAATCAGTGGTGGTGAGTTTAAATGTAAAGAACTTGTTCATCTGTGCAGATCACATATATTCAATCATTTCCATTGTTTCGTAATTGTGGAGGAGATGAGCTGCTGCGCAGCGGGTGCTCCGGAACTTTTTGTCCAGTCCAGTCTGTTTACGTCAGTCGAAATTCTGACTGCTTGCTCACTGGTTGCCTGCCTGCCTCCCGATCCGTACACTGCATCTCGCTAAAGATGGCCAAAGTTGACCAACCCGCTCATGGAGAACTTCAATCTGCTGAATTTCCAAAACCAACTGCGTCAATTCGCGCAAAGAAAAGAGTTGAGATAAGGAAGAAATTGGACAACAATCGCCGTAAAAGGCGCTGGAAGCCTTATTGCAAACTCAGTTTCCAAGAGAAACAAAAACTTGGAGAAAGAGAGACTAGAAGGGCTCTCAAAAATTATAACCAGAGATTGGCCATTGGGTTGCCTGTTGCCCCATACAATACCACACAGTTTCTTATGGAAGACAGGTATGAACAAGAAGCAGAGTTCCAAAGCGCTTCCACAGGTAAACTGAACTTCAGAAAAGACCTTTCTGATGGTTTGGAATATAATCTTGAAGACCCTGAGGACTATGCCAAAAAGGATTTTGAAAACATGTACAACGAGAGTATAAACAGCATGTCGAACTCTGATCTAGTTATGAAGATTTTGGACTTGCAAGACAAGGTTGAGGACCTGGAGAAAACTCTGCTGGAAATCAGACTGCAGAATCAATTGAAACCTCTTGCAGCCCTTACGTTTGATAAAGATTGTGATCTCGGAAAAAATACGGGTGTATCGCGAAGAAATTGACAAACTGAATCGTGAAAATGTTAAGCTGAGGACTAAAAATGATACGCTTCGTTTGTTCTATGCGCTTTCATCTGAATAGGAGACAAATGTATTCAAACCACTTCCATTGCTTCGTAATTATGTTAAAGTTTGCTGCCATTATTAACTGTGAATGTTGCATGTCAAGATTTCTATGCTTTTGGATGATTGGACGATGCACATTTTTTGCTGTATAATTCTCGCTTTTAATCAGTGGTGGTGAGTTTAAATGTAAAGAACTTGTTCATCTGTGCAGATCACATATATTCAATCATTTCCATTGTTTCGTAATTGTGGAGGAGATGAGCTGCTGCGCAGCGGGTGCTCCGGAACTTTTTGTCCAGTCCAGTCTGTTTACGTCAGTCGAAATTCTGACTGCTTGCTCACTGGTTGCCTGCCTGCCTCCCGATCCGTACACTGCATCTCGCTAAAGATGGCCAAAGTTGACCAACCCGCTCATGGAGAACTTCAATCTGCTGAATTTCCAAAACCAACTGCGTCAATTCGCGCAAAGAAAAGAGTTGAGAGAAGGAAGAAATTGGTCAACAATCGCCGTAAAAGGCGCTGGAGGCCTTATTGCAAACTCAGTTTCCAAGAGAAACAAAAACTTGGAGAAAGGGAGACTAGAAGGGCTCTCAAAAATTATAACCAGAAATTGGCCATTGGGTTGCCTGTTGCCCCATACAATACCACACAGTTTCTTATGGAAGACAGGTATGAACAAGAAGCAAAGTTCCAAAGCGCTTCCACTGGTAAACTGAACTTCAGGCAAGACCTTTCTGATGGTTTGGAATATAATCTTGAAGACCCTGAGGACTATGCCAAAAAGGATTTTGAAAACATGTACAACGAGAGTATAAACAGCATGTCGAACTCTGATCTAGTTATGAAGGTTTTGGACTTGCAAGACAAGGTTGAGGACCTGGAGAAAACTCTGCTGGAAATCAGACTGCAGAATCAATTGAAACCTCTTGCAGCCCTTCCGTTTGATAAAGATTGTGAACTCGAAAAAATACGGGTGTATCGCGAAGACATTGACAAACTGAATCGTGAAAATGTTAAGCTGAGAACTAAAAATGATACGCTTCGTTTGTTCTATGCGCTTTCATCTGAATAGGAGACAAATGTATTCAAACCACTTCCATTGCTTCGTAATTATGTTAAAGTTTGCTGCCATTATTAACTGTGAATGTTGCATGTCAAGATTTCTGTGCTTTTGGATGATTGGACGATGCACATTTTTTGCTGTATAATTCTCGCTTTTAATCAGTGGTGGTGAGTTTAAATGTAAAGAACTTGTTCATCTGTGCAGATCACATATATTCAATCATTTCCATTGTTTCGTAATTGTGGAGGAGATGAGCTGCTGCGCAGCGGGTGCTCCGGAACTTTTTGTCCAGTCCAGTCTGTTTACGTCAGTCGAAATTCTGACTGCTTGCTCACTGGTTGCCTGCCTGCCTCCCGATCCGTACACTGCATCTCGCTAAAGATGGCCAAAGTTGACCAACCCGCTCATGGAGAACTTCAATCTGCTGAATTTCCAAAACCATCTGCGTCAATTCGCGCAAAGAAAAGAGTTGAGATAAGGAAGAAATTGGACAACAATCGCCGTAAAAGGCGCTGGAAGCCTTATTGCAAACTCAGTTTCCAAGAGAAACAAAAACTTGGAGAAAGGGAGACTAGAAGGGCTCTCAAAAATTATAACCAGAGATTGGCCATTGGGTTGCCTGTTGCCCCATACAATACCACACAGTTTCTTATGGAAGACAGGTATGAACAAGAAGCAGAGTTCCAAAGCGCTTCCACAGGTAAACTGAACTTCAGAAAAGACCTTTCTGATGGTTTGGAATATAATCTTGAAGACCCTGAGGACTATGCCAAAAAGGATTTTGAAAACATGTACAACGAGAGTATAAACAGCATGTCGAACTCTGATCTAGTTATGAAGATTTTGGACTTGCAAGACAAGGTTGAGGACCTGGAGAAAACTCTGCTGGAAATCAGACTGCAGAATCAATTGAAACCTCTTGCAGCCCTTACGTTTGATAAAGATTGTGATCTCGGAAAAAATACGGGTGTATCGCGAAGAAATTGACAAACTGAATCGTGAAAATGTTAAGCTGAGGACTAAAAATGATACGCTTCGTTTGTTCTATGCGCTTTCATCTGAATAGGAGACAAATGTATTCAAACCACTTCCATTGCTTCGTAATTATGTTAAAGTTTGCTGCCATTATTAACTGTGAATGTTGCATGTCAAGATTTCTGTGCTTTTGGATGATTGGACGATGCACATTTTTTGCTGTATAATTCTCGCTTTTAATCAGTGGTGGTGAGTTTAAATGTAAAGAACTTGTTCATCTGTGCAGATCACATATATTCAATCATTTCCATTGTTTCGTAATTGTGGAGGAGATGAGCTGCTGCGCAGCGGGTGCTCCGGAACTTTTTGTCCAGTCCAGTCTGTTTACGTCAGTCGAAATTCTGACTGCTTGCTCACTGGTTGCCTGCCTGCCTCCCGATCCGTACACTGCATCTCGCTAAAGATGGCCAAAGTTGACCAACCCGCTCATGGAGAACTTCAATCTGCTGAATTTCCAAAACCAACTGCGTCAATTCGCGCAAAGAAAAGAGTTGAGAGAAGGAAGAAATTGGTCAACAATCGCCGTAAAAGGCGCTGGAGGCCTTATTGCAAACTCAGTTTCCAAGAGAAACAAAAACTTGGAGAAAGGGAGACTAGAAGGGCTCTCAAAAATTATAACCAGAAATTGGCCATTGGGTTGCCTGTTGCCCCATACAATACCACACAGTTTCTTATGGAAGACAGGTATGAACAAGAAGCAAAGTTCCAAAGCGCTTCCACTGGTAAACTGAACTTCAGGCAAGACCTTTCTGATGGTTTGGAATATAATCTTGAAGACCCTGAGGACTATGCCAAAAAGGATTTTGAAAACATGTACAACGAGAGTATAAACAGCATGTCGAACTCTGATCTAGTTATGAAGGTTTTGGACTTGCAAGACAAGGTTGAGGACCTGGAGAAAACTCTGCTGGAAATCAGACTGCAGAATCAATTGAAACCTCTTGCAGCCCTTCCGTTTGATAAAGATTGTGAACTCGAAAAAATACGGGTGTATCGCGAAGACATTGACAAACTGAATCGTGAAAATGTTAAGCTGAGAACTAAAAATGATACGCTTCGTTTGTTCTATGCGCTTTCATCTGAATAGGAGACAAATGTATTCAAACCACTTCCATTGCTTCGTAATTATGTTAAAGTTTGCTGCCATTATTAACTGTGAATGTTGCATGTCAAGATTTCTGTGCTTTTGGATGATTGGACGATGCACATTTTTTGCTGTATAATTCTCGCTTTTAATCAGTGGTGGTGAGTTTAAATGTAAAGAACTTGTTCATCTGTGCAGATCACATATATTCAATCATTTCCATTGTTTCGTAATTGTGGAGGAGATGAGCTGCTGCGCAGCGGGTGCTCCGGAACTTTTTGTCCAGTCCAGTCTGTTTACGTCAGTCGAAATTCTGACTGCTTGCTCACTGGTTGCCTGCCTGCCTCCCGATCCGTACACTGCATCTCGCTAAAGATGGCCAAAGTTGACCAACCCGCTCATGGAGAACTTCAATCTGCTGAATTTCCAAAACCAACTGCGTCAATTCACGCAAAGAAAAGAGTTGAGAGAAGGAAGAAATTGGACAACAATCGCCGTAAAAGGCGCTGGAGGCCTTATTGCAAACTCAGTTTCCAAGAGAAACAAAAACTTGGAGAAAGGGAGACTAGAAGGGCTCTCAAAAATTATAACCAGAGATTGGCCATTGGGTTGCCTGTTGCCCCATACAATACCACACAGTTTCTCATGGAAGACAGGTATGAACAAGAAGCAAAGTTCCAAAGCGCTTCCACTGGTAAACTGAACTTCAGGCAAGACCTTTCTGATGGTTTGGAATATAATCTTGAAGACCCTGAGGACTATGCCAAAAAGGATTTTGAAAACATGTACAACGAGAGTATAAACAGCATGTCGAACTCTGATCTAGTTATGAAGGTTTTGGACTTGCAAGACAAGGTTGAGGACCTGGAGAAAACTCTGCTGGAAATCAGACTGCAGAATCAATTGAAACCTCTTGCAGCCCTTACGTTTGATAAAGATTGTGAACTCGAAAAAATACGGGTGTATCGCGAAGAAATTGACAAACTGAATCGTGAAAATGTTAAGCTGGGAACTAAAAATGATACGCTTCGTTTGTTCTATGCGCTTTCATCTGAATAGGAGACAAATGTATTCAAACCATTTCCATTGCTTCGTAATTATGTTAAAGTTTGCTGCCATTATTAATTGTGAATGTTGCATGTCAAGATTTCTGTGCATTTGGATGATTGGACGATGCACATTTTTGCTGTATAATTCTCGCTTTTAATCAGTGGTGGTGAGTTTAAATGTAAAGGACTTGTTCATCTGTGCAGATCACATGTATTCAATCATTTCCATTGTTTCGTAATTGTGGAGGAGATGAGCTGCTGCGCAGCGGGTGCTCCGGAACTTTTTGTCCAGTCCAGTCTGTTTACGTCAGTCGAAATTCTGACTGCTAGCTCACTGGTTGCCTGCCTGCCTCCCGATCCCTACACTGCATCTCGCTAAAGATGGCCAAAGTTGACCAACCCGCTCATGGAGAAAATCAATCGGCTGAATTTCCAAAACCAACTGCGTAAATTCGTGCAAAGAAAAGAGCTGAGAGAAGGAAGAAATTGGACAAGAATAACCCGAAATTCGAAAGAATTGAAGAAATTGGACAACAATCGCCTTAAAAGGCGCTGGAGGCCTTATTGCAAACTCAGTTTCCAAGAGAAACAAAAACTTGGAGAAAGGAAGACTAGAAGGGCTCTCAAAAATTATAACCAGAGATTGGCCATTGGGTTGCCTGTTGCCCCATACAATACCACACAGTTTCCTATGGAAGACAGGTATGAACAAGAAGCAAAGTTCCAAAGCGCTTCCACTGTTAAACTGAACTTCAGGCAAGACCTTTCTGATGGTTTGGAATATAATCTTGAAGACCCTGAGGACTATGCCAAAAAGGATTTTGAAAACATGTACAACGAGAGAATAGAATGTCGAACTCTGATCTAGTTATGAAGGTTTCGGACTTGCAAGACAAGGTTGAGGACCTGGAGAAAACTCTGCTGGAAATCAGACTGCAGAATCAATTGAAACCTCTTGCAGCCCTTACGTTTGATAAAGATTGTGAACTCGGAAAAAATACGGGTGTATCGCGAAGAAATTGACAAACTGAATCCTGAAAATGTTAAGCTGAGGACTAAAAATGATACGCTTCGTTTGTTCTATGCGCTTTCATCTGAATAGGAGACAAATGTATTCAAACCACTTCCATTGCTTCGTAATTATGTTAAAGTTTGCTGCCATTATTAACTGTGAATGTTGCATGTCAAGATTTCTGTGCTTTTGGATGATTGGACGATGCACATTTTTTGCTGTATAATTCTCGCTTTTAATCAGTGGTGGTGAGTTTAAATGTAAAGAACTTGTTCATCTGTGCAGATCACATATATTCAATCATTTCCATTGTTTCGTAATTGTGGAGGAGATGAGCTGCTGCGCAGCGGGTGCTCCGGAACTTTTTGTCCAGTCCAGTCTGTTTACGTCAGTCGAAATTCTGACTGCTTGCTCACTGGTTGCCTGCCTGCCTCCCGATCCGTACACTGCATCTCGCTAAAGATGTCCAAAGTTGACCAACCCGCTCATGGAGAACTTCAATCTGCTGAATTTCCAAAACCAACTGCGTCAATTCGCGCAAAGAAAAGAGTTGAGAGAAGGAAGAAATTGGACAACAATCGCCGTAAAAGGCGCTGGAGGCCTTATTGCAAACTCAGTTTCCAAGAGAAACAAAAACTTGGAGAAAGGGAGACTAGAAGGGCTCTCAAAAATTATAACCAGAGATTGGCCATTGGGTTGCCTGTTGCCCCATACAATACCACACAGTTTCTTATGGAAGACAGGTATGAACAAGAAGCAAAGTTCCAAAGCGCTTCCACTGGTAAACTGAACTTCAGGCAAGACTTTTCTGATGGTTTGGAATATAATCTTGAAGACCCTGAGGACTATGCCAAAAAGGATTTTGAAAACATGTACAACGAGAGAATAGAATGTCGAACTCTGATCTAGTTAAGAAGGTTTTGGACTTGCAAGACAAGGTTGAGGACCTGGAGAAAACTCTGCTGGAAATCAGACTGCAGAATCAATTGAAACCTCTTGCAGCCCTTACGTTTGATAAAGATTGTGAACTCGAAAAAATACGGGTGTATCGCGAAGAAATTGACAAACTGAATCGTGAAAATGTTAAGCTGAGAACTAAAAATGATACGCTTCGTTTGTTCTATGCGCTTTCATCTGAATAGGAGACAAATGTATTCAAACCACTTCCATTGCTTCGTAATTATGTTAAAGTTTGCTGCCATTATTAATTGTGAATGTTGCATGTCAAGATTTCTGTGCTTTTGGATGATTGGACGATGCACATTTTTTGCTGTATAATTCTCGCTTTTAATCAGTGGTGGTGAGTTTAAATGTAAAGAACTTGTTCATCTGTGCAGATCACATATATTCAATCATTTCCATTGTTTCGTAATTGTGGAGGAGATGAGCTGCTGCGCAGCGGGTGCTCCGGAACTTTTTGTCCAGTCCAGTCTGTTTACGTCAGTCGAAATTCTGACTGCTAGCTCACTGGTTGCCTGCCTGCCTCCCGATCCGTACACTGCATCTCGCTAAAGATGGCCAAAGTTGACCAACCCGCTCATGGAGAACTTCAATCTGCTGAATTTCCAAAACCAACTGCGTCAATTCGCGCAAAGAAAAGAGTTGAGAGAAGGAAGAAATTGGACAACAATCGCCGTAAAAGGCGCTGGAGGCCTTATTGCAAACTCAGTTTCCAAGAGAAACAAAAACTTGGAGAAAGGGAGACTAGAAGGGCTCTCAAAAATTATAACCAGAGATTGGCCATTGGGTTGCCTGTTGCCCCATACAATACCACACAGTTTCTTATGGAAGACAGGTATGAACAAGAAGCAAAGTTCCAAAGCGCTTCCACTGGTAAACTGAACTTCAGGCAAGACTTTTCTGATGGTTTGGAATATAATCTTGAAGACCCTGAGGACTATGCCAAAAAGGATTTTGAAAACATGTACAACGAGAGAATAGAATGTCGAACTCTGATCTAGTTAGAAGGTTTTGGACTTGCAAGACAAGGTTGAGGACCTGGAGAAATCTCTGCTGGAAATCAGACTGCAGAATCAATTGAAACCTCTTGCAGCCCTTACGTTTGATAAAGATTGTGAACTCGAAAAAATACGGGTGTATCGCGAAGAAATTGACAAACTGAATCGTGAAAATGTTAAGCTGAGAACTAAAAATGATACGCTTCGTTTGTTCTATGCGCTTTCATCTGAATAGGAGACAAATGTATTCAAACCACTTCCATTGCTTCGTAATTATGTTAAAGTTTGCTGCCATTATTAATTGTGAATGTTGCATGTCAAGATTTCTGTGCTTTTGGATGATTGGACGATGCACATTTTTTGCTGTATAATTCTCGCTTTTAATCAGTGGTGGTGAGTTTAAATGTAAAGAACTTGTTCATCTGTGCAGATCACATATATTCAATCATTTCCATTGTTTCGTAATTGTGGAGGAGATGAGCTGCTGCGCAGCGGGTGCTCCGGAACTTTTTGTCCAGTCCAGTCTGTTTACGTCAGTCGAAATTCTGACTGCTAGCTCACTGGTTGCCTGCCTCCCGATCCGTACACTGCATCTCGCTAAAGATGGCCAAAGTTGACCAACCCGCTCATGGAGAACTTCAATCTGCTGAATTTCCAAAACCAACTGCGTCAATTCGCGCAAAGAAAAGAGTTGAGAGAAGGAAGAAATTGGACAACAATCGCCGTAAAAGGCGCTGGAGGCCTTATTGCAAACTCAGTTTCCAAGAGAAACAAAAACTTGGAGAAAGGGAGACTAGAAGGGCTCTCAAAAATTATAACCAGAGATTGGCCATTGGGTTGCCTGTTGCCCCATACAATACCACACAGTTTCTTATGGAAGACAGGTATGAACAAGAAGCAAAGTTCCAAAGCGCTTCCACTGGTAAACTGAACTTCAGGCAAGACTTTTCTGATGGTTTGGAATATAATCTTGAAGACCCTGAGGACTATGCCAAAAAGGATTTTGAAAACATGTACAACGAGAGAATAGAATGTCGAACTCTGATCTAGTTAGAAGGTTTTGGACTTGCAAGACAAGGTTGAGGACCTGGAGAAATCTCTGCTGGAAATCAGACTGCAGAATCAATTGAAACCTCTTGCAGCCCTTACGTTTGATAAAGATTGTGAACTCGAAAAAATACGGGTGTATCGCGAAGAAATTGACAAACTGAATCGTGAAAATGTTAAGCTGAGAACTAAAAATGATACGCTTCGTTTGTTCTATGCGCTTTCATCTGAATAGGAGACAAATGTATTCAAACCACTTCCATTGCTTCGTAATTATGTTAAAGTTTGCTGCCATTATTAATTGTGAATGTTGCATGTCAAGATTTCTGTGCTTTTGGATGATTGGACGATGCACATTTTTTGCTGTATAATTCTCGCTTTTAATCAGTGGTGGTGAGTTTAAATGTAAAGAACTTGTTCATCTGTGCAGATCACATATATTCAATCATTTCCATTGTTTCGTAATTGTGGAGGAGATGAGCTGCTTTGCAGCGGGTGCTCCGGAACTTTTTGTCCAGTCCAGTCTGTTTACGTCAGTCGAAATTCTGACTGCTAGCTCACTGGTTGCCTGCCTGCCTCCCGATCCGTACACTGCATCTCGCTAAAGATGGCCAAAGTTGACCAACCCGCTCATGGAGAACTTCAATCTGCTGAATTTCCAAAACCAACTGCGTCAATTCGCGCAAAGAAAAGACTTGAGAGAAGGAAGAAATTGGACAACAATCGCCGTAAAAGGCGCTGGAGGCCTTATTGCAAACTCAGTTTCCAAGAGAAACAAAAACTTGGAGAAAGGGAGACTAGAAGGGCTCTCAAAAATTATAACCAGAGATTGGCCATTGGGTTGCCTGTTGCCCCATACAATACCACACAGTTTCTTATGGAAGACAGGTATGAACAAGAAGCAAAGTTCCAAAGCGCTTCCACTGGTAAACTGAACTTCAGGCAAGACTTTTCTGATGGTTTGGAATATAATCTTGAAGACCCTGAGGACTATGCCAAAAAGGATTTTGAAAACATGTACAACGAGAGAATAGAATGTCGAACTCTGATCTAGTTAGAAGGTTTTGGACTTGCAAGACAAGGTTGAGGACCTGGAGAAATCTCTGCTGGAAATCAGACTGCAGAATCAATTGAAACCTCTTGCAGCCCTTACGTTTGATAAAGATTGTGAACTCGAAAAAATACGGGTGTATCGCGAAGAAATTGACAAACTGAATCGTGAAAATGTTAAGCTGAGAACTAAAAATGATACGCTTCGTTTGTTCTATGCGCTTTCATCTGAATAGGAGACAAATGTATTCAAACCACTTCCATTGCTTCGTAATTATGTTAAAGTTTGCTGCCATTATTAATTGTGAATGTTGCATGTCAAGATTTCTGTGCTTTTGGATGATTGGACGATGCACATTTTTTGCTGTATAATTCTCGCTTTTAATCAGTGGTGGTGAGTTTAAATGTAAAGAACTTGTTCATCTGTGCAGATCACATATATTCAATCATTTCCATTGTTTCGTAATTGTGGAGGAGATGAGCTGCTTTGCAGCGGGTGCTCCGGAACTTTTTGTCCAGTCCAGTCTGTTTACGTCAGTCGAAATTCTGACTGCTAGCTCACTGGTTGCCTGCCTGCCTCCCGATCCGTACACTGCATCTCGCTAAAGATGGCCAAAGTTGACCAACCCGCTCATGGAGAACTTCAATCTGCTGAATTTCCAAAACCAACTGCGTCAATTCGCGCAAAGAAAAGAGTTGAGAGAAGGAAGAAATTGGACAACAATCGCCGTAAAAGGCGCTGGAGGCCTTATTGCAAACTCAGTTTCCAAGAGAAACAAAAACTTGGAGAAAGGGAGACTAGAAGGGCTCTCAAAAATTATAACCAGAGATTGGCCATTGGGTTGCCTGTTGCCCCATACAATACCACACAGTTTCTTATGGAAGACAGGTATGAACAAGAAGCAAAGTTCCAAAGCGCTTCCACTGGTAAACTGAACTTCAGGCAAGACTTTTCTGATGGTTTGGAATATAATCTTGAAGACCCTGAGGACTATGCCAAAAAGGATTTTGAAAACATGTACAACGAGAGAATAGAATGTCGAACTCTGATCTAGTTAGAAGGTTTTGGACTTGCAAGACAAGGTTGAGGACCTGGAGAAATCTCTGCTGGAAATCAGACTGCAGAATCAATTGAAACCTCTTGCAGCCCTTACGTTTGATAAAGATTGTGAACTCGAAAAAATACGGGTGTATCGCGAAGAAATTGACAAACTGAATCGTGAAAATGTTAAGCTGAGAACTAAAAATGATACGCTTCGTTTGTTCTATGCGCTTTCATCTGAATAGGAGACAAATGTATTCAAACCACTTCCATTGCTTCGTAATTATGTTAAAGTTTGCTGCCATTATTAATTGTGAATGTTGCATGTCAAGATTTCTGTGCTTTTGGATGATTGGACGATGCACATTTTTTGCTGTATAATTCTCGCTTTTAATCAGTGGTGGTGAGTTTAAATGTAAAGAACTTGTTCATCTGTGCAGATCACATATATTCAATCATTTCCATTGTTTCGTAATTGTGGAGGAGATGAGCTGCTTTGCAGCGGGTGCTCCGGAACTTTTTGTCCAGTCCAGTCTGTTTACGTCAGTCGAAATTCTGACTGCTAGCTCACTGGTTGCCTGCCTGCCTCCCGATCCGTACACTGCATCTCGCTAAAGATGGCCAAAGTTGACCAACCCGCTCATGGAGAACTTCAATCTGCTGAATTTCCAAAACCAACTGCGTCAATTCGCGCAAAGAAAAGAGTTGAGAGAAGGAAGAAATTGGACAACAATCGCCGTAAAAGGCGCTGGAGGCCTTATTGCAAACTCAGTTTCCAAGAGAAACAAAAACTTGGAGAAAGGGAGACTAGAAGGGCTCTCAAAAATTATAACCAGAGATTGGCCATTGGGTTGCCTGTTGCCCCATACAATACCACACAGTTTCTTATGGAAGACAGGTATGAACAAGAAGCAAAGTTCCAAAGCGCTTCCACTGGTAAACTGAACTTCAGGCAAGACCTTTCTGATGGTTTGGAATATAATCTTGAAGACCCTGAGGACTATGCCAAAAAGGATTTTGAAAACATGTACAACGAGAGAATAGAATGTCGAACTCTGATCTAGTTAGAAGGTTTTGGACTTGCAAGACAAGGTTGAGGACCTGGAGAAAACTCTGCTGGAAATCAGACTGCAGAATCAATTGAAACCTCTTGCAGCCCTTACGTTTGATAAAGATTGTGAACTCGAAAAAATACGGGTGTATCGCGAAGACATTGACAAACTGAATCGTGAAAATGTTAAGCTGAGAACTAAAAATGATACGCTTCGTTTGTTCTATGCGCTTTCATCTGAATAGGAGACAAATGTATTCAAACCACTTCCATTGCTTCGTAATTATGTTAAAGTTTGCTGCCATTATTAATTGTGAATGTTGCATGTCAAGATTTCTGTGCTTTTGGATGATTGGACGATGCACATTTTTTGCTGTATAATTCTCGCTTTTAATCAGTGGTGGTGAGTTTAAATGTAAAGAACTTGTTCATCTGTGCAGATCACATATATTCAATCATTTCCATTGTTTCGTAATTGTGGAGGAGATGAGCTGCTGCGCAGCGGGTGCTCCGGAACTTTTTGTCCAGTCCAGTCTGTTTACGTCAGTCGAAATTCTGACTGCTAGCTCACTGGTTGCCTGCCTGCCTCCCGATCCGTACACTGCATCTCGCTAAAGATGGCCAAAGTTGACCAACCCGCTCATGGAGAACTTCAATCTGCTGAATTTCCAAAACCAACTGCGTCAATTCGCGCAAAGAAAAGAGTTGAGAGAAGGAAGAAATTGGACAACAATCGCCGTAAAAGGCGCTGGAGGCCTTATTGCAAACTCAGTTTCCAAGAGAAACAAAAACTTGGAGAAAGGGAGACTAGAAGGGCTCTCAAAAATTATAACCAGAGATTGGCCATTGGGTTGCCTGTTGCCCCATACAATACCACACAGTTTCTTATGGAAGACAGGTATGAACAAGAAGCAAAGTTCCAAAGCGCTTCCACTGGTAAACTGAACTTCAGGCAAGACTTTTCTGATGGTTTGGAATATAATCTTGAAGACCCTGAGGACTATGCCAAAAAGGATTTTGAAAACATGTACAACGAGAGAATAGAATGTCGAACTCTGATCTAGTTAGAAGGTTTTGGACTTGCAAGACAAGGTTGAGGACCTGGAGAAATCTCTGCTGGAAATCAGACTGCAGAATCAATTGAAACCTCTTGCAGCCCTTACGTTTGATAAAGATTGTGAACTCGAAAAAATACGGGTGTATCGCGAAGAAATTGACAAACTGAATCGTGAAAATGTTAAGCTGAGAACTAAAAATGATACGCTTCGTTTGTTCTATGCGCTTTCATCTGAATAGGAGACAAATGTATTCAAACCACTTCCATTGCTTCGTAATTATGTTAAAGTTTGCTGCCATTATTAATTGTGAATGTTGCATGTCAAGATTTCTGTGCTTTTGGATGATTGGACGATGCACATTTTTTGCTGTATAATTCTCGCTTTTAATCAGTGGTGGTGAGTTTAAATGTAAAGAACTTGTTCATCTGTGCAGATCACATATATTCAATCATTTCCATTGTTTCGTAATTGTGGAGGAGATGAGCTGCTTTGCAGCGGGTGCTCCGGAACTTTTTGTCCAGTCCAGTCTGTTTACGTCAGTCGAAATTCTGACTGCTAGCTCACTGGTTGCCTGCCTGCCTCCCGATCCGTACACTGCATCTCGCTAAAGATGGCCAAAGTTGACCAACCCGCTCATGGAGAACTTCAATCTGCTGAATTTCCAAAACCAACTGCGTCAATTCGCGCAAAGAAAAGAGTTGAGAGAAGGAAGAAATTGGACAACAATCGCCGTAAAAGGCGCTGGAGGCCTTATTGCAAACTCAGTTTCCAAGAGAAACAAAAACTTGGAGAAAGGGAGACTAGAAGGGCTCTCAAAAATTATAACCAGAGATTGGCCATTGGGTTGCCTGTTGCCCCATACAATACCACACAGTTTCTTATGGAAGACAGGTATGAACAAGAAGCAAAGTTCCAAAGCGCTTCCACTGGTAAACTGAACTTCAGGCAAGACTTTTCTGATGGTTTGGAATATAATCTTGAAGACCCTGAGGACTATGCCAAAAAGGATTTTGAAAACATGTACAACGAGAGAATAGAATGTCGAACTCTGATCTAGTTAGAAGGTTTTGGACTTGCAAGACAAGGTTGAGGACCTGGAGAAATCTCTGCTGGAAATCAGACTGCAGAATCAATTGAAACCTCTTGCAGCCCTTACGTTTGATAAAGATTGTGAACTCGAAAAAATACGGGTGTATCGCGAAGAAATTGACAAACTGAATCGTGAAAATGTTAAGCTGAGAACTAAAAATGATACGCTTCGTTTGTTCTATGCGCTTTCATCTGAATAGGAGACAAATGTATTCAAACCACTTCCATTGCTTCGTAATTATGTTAAAGTTTGCTGCCATTATTAATTGTGAATGTTGCATGTCAAGATTTCTGTGCTTTTGGATGATTGGACGATGCACATTTTTTGCTGTATAATTCTCGCTTTTAATCAGTGGTGGTGAGTTTAAATGTAAAGAACTTGTTCATCTGTGCAGATCACATATATTCAATCATTTCCATTGTTTCGTAATTGTGGAGGAGATGAGCTGCTTTGCAGCGGGTGCTCCGGAACTTTTTGTCCAGTCCAGTCTGTTTACGTCAGTCGAAATTCTGACTGCTAGCTCACTGGTTGCCTGCCTGCCTCCCGATCCGTACACTGCATCTCGCTAAAGATGGCCAAAGTTGACCAACCCGCTCATGGAGAACTTCAATCTGCTGAATTTCCAAAACCAACTGCGTCAATTCGCGCAAAGAAAAGAGTTGAGAGAAGGAAGAAATTGGACAACAATCGCCGTAAAAGGCGCTGGAGGCCTTATTGCAAACTCAGTTTCCAAGAGAAACAAAAACTTGGAGAAAGGGAGACTAGAAGGGCTCTCAAAAATTATAACCAGAGATTGGCCATTGGGTTGCCTGTTGCCCCATACAATACCACACAGTTTCTTATGGAAGACAGGTATGAACAAGAAGCAAAGTTCCAAAGCGCTTCCACTGGTAAACTGAACTTCAGGCAAGACCTTTCTGATGGTTTGGAATATAATCTTGAAGACCCTGAGGACTATGCCAAAAAGGATTTTGAAAACATGTACAACGAGAGAATAGAATGTCGAACTCTGATCTAGTTAGAAGGTTTTGGACTTGCAAGACAAGGTTGAGGACCTGGAGAAAACTCTGCTGGAAATCAGACTGCAGAATCAATTGAAACCTCTTGCAGCCCTTACGTTTGATAAAGATTGTGAACTCGAAAAAATACGGGTGTATCGCGAAGACATTGACAAACTGAATCGTGAAAATGTTAAGCTGAGAACTAAAAATGATACGCTTCGTTTGTTCTATGCGCTTTCATCTGAATAGGAGACAAATGTATTCAAACCACTTCCATTGCTTCGTAATTATGTTAAAGTTTGCTGCCATTATTAATTGTGAATGTTGCATGTCAAGATTTCTGTGCTTTTGGATGATTGGACGATGCACATTTTTTGCTGTATAATTCTCGCTTTTAATCAGTGGTGGTGAGTTTAAATGTAAAGAACTTGTTCATCTGTGCAGATCACATATATTCAATCATTTCCATTGTTTCGTAATTGTGGAGGAGATGAGCTGCTGCGCAGCGGGTGCTCCGGAACTTTTTGTCCAGTCCAGTCTGTTTACGTCAGTCGAAATTCTGACTGCTAGCTCACTGGTTGCCTGCCTGCCTCCCGATCCGTACACTGCATCTCGCTAAAGATGGCCAAAGTTGACCAACCCGCTCATGGAGAACTTCAATCTGCTGAATTTCCAAAACCAACTGCGTCAATTCGCGCAAAGAAAAGAGTTGAGAGAAGGAAGAAATTGGACAACAATCGCCGTAAAAGGCGCTGGAGGCCTTATTGCAAACTCAGTTTCCAAGAGAAACAAAAACTTGGAGAAAGGGAGACTAGAAGGGCTCTCAAAAATTATAACCAGAGATTGGCCATTGGGTTGCCTGTTGCCCCATACAATACCACACAGTTTCTTATGGAAGACAGGTATGAACAAGAAGCAAAGTTCCAAAGCGCTTCCACTGGTAAACTGAACTTCAGGCAAGACTTTTCTGATGGTTTGGAATATAATCTTGAAGACCCTGAGGACTATGCCAAAAAGGATTTTGAAAACATGTACAACGAGAGAATAGAATGTCGAACTCTGATCTAGTTAGAAGGTTTTGGACTTGCAAGACAAGGTTGAGGACCTGGAGAAATCTCTGCTGGAAATCAGACTGCAGAATCAATTGAAACCTCTTGCAGCCCTTACGTTTGATAAAGATTGTGAACTCGAAAAAATACGGGTGTATCGCGAAGAAATTGACAAACTGAATCGTGAAAATGTTAAGCTGAGAACTAAAAATGATACGCTTCGTTTGTTCTATGCGCTTTCATCTGAATAGGAGACAAATGTATTCAAACCACTTCCATTGCTTCGTAATTATGTTAAAGTTTGCTGCCATTATTAATTGTGAATGTTGCATGTCAAGATTTCTGTGCTTTTGGATGATTGGACGATGCACATTTTTTGCTGTATAATTCTCGCTTTTAATCAGTGGTGGTGAGTTTAAATGTAAAGAACTTGTTCATCTGTGCAGATCACATATATTCAATCATTTCCATTGTTTCGTAATTGTGGAGGAGATGAGCTGCTTTGCAGCGGGTGCTCCGGAACTTTTTGTCCAGTCCAGTCTGTTTACGTCAGTCGAAATTCTGACTGCTAGCTCACTGGTTGCCTGCCTGCCTCCCGATCCGTACACTGCATCTCGCTAAAGATGGCCAAAGTTGACCAACCCGCTCATGGAGAACTTCAATCTGCTGAATTTCCAAAACCAACTGCGTCAATTCGCGCAAAGAAAAGAGTTGAGAGAAGGAAGAAATTGGACAACAATCGCCGTAAAAGGCGCTGGAGGCCTTATTGCAAACTCAGTTTCCAAGAGAAACAAAAACTTGGAGAAAGGGAGACTAGAAGGGCTCTCAAAAATTATAACCAGAGATTGGCCATTGGGTTGCCTGTTGCCCCATACAATACCACACAGTTTCTTATGGAAGACAGGTATGAACAAGAAGCAAAGTTCCAAAGCGCTTCCACTGGTAAACTGAACTTCAGGCAAGACTTTTCTGATGGTTTGGAATATAATCTTGAAGACCCTGAGGACTATGCCAAAAAGGATTTTGAAAACATGTACAACGAGAGAATAGAATGTCGAACTCTGATCTAGTTAGAAGGTTTTGGACTTGCAAGACAAGGTTGAGGACCTGGAGAAAACTCTGCTGGAAATCAGACTGCAGAATCAATTGAAACCTCTTGCAGCCCTTACGTTTGATAAAGATTGTGAACTCGAAAAAATACGGGTGTATCGCGAAGACATTGACAAACTGAATCGTGAAAATGTTAAGCTGAGAACTAAAAATGATACGCTTCGTTTGTTCTATGCGCTTTCATCTGAATAGGAGACAAATGTATTCAAACCACTTCCATTGCTTCGTAATTATGTTAAAGTTTGCTGCCATTATTAATTGTGAATGTTGCATGTCAAGATTTCTGTGCTTTTGGATGATTGGACGATGCACATTTTTTGCTGTATAATTCTCGCTTTTAATCAGTGGTGGTGAGTTTAAATGTAAAGAACTTGTTCATCTGTGCAGATCACATATATTCAATCATTTCCATTGTTTCGTAATTGTGGAGGAGATGAGCTGCTGCGCAGCGGGTGCTCCGGAACTTTTTGTCCAGTCCAGTCTGTTTACGTCAGTCGAAATTCTGACTGCTAGCTCACTGGTTGCCTGCCTGCCTCCCGATCCGTACACTGCATCTCGCTAAAGATGGCCAAAGTTGACCAACCCGCTCATGGAGAACTTCAATCTGCTGAATTTCCAAAACCAACTGCGTCAATTCGCGCAAAGAAAAGAGTTGAGAGAAGGAAGAAATTGGACAACAATCGCCGTAAAAGGCGCTGGAGGCCTTATTGCAAACTCAGTTTCCAAGAGAAACAAAAACTTGGAGAAAGGGAGACTAGAAGGGCTCTCAAAAATTATAACCAGAGATTGGCCATTGGGTTGCCTGTTGCCCCATACAATACCACACAGTTTCTTATGGAAGACAGGTATGAACAAGAAGCAAAGTTCCAAAGCGCTTCCACTGGTAAACTGAACTTCAGGCAAGACTTTTCTGATGGTTTGGAATATAATCTTGAAGACCCTGAGGACTATGCCAAAAAGGATTTTGAAAACATGTACAACGAGAGAATAGAATGTCGAACTCTGATCTAGTTAGAAGGTTTTGGACTTGCAAGACAAGGTTGAGGACCTGGAGAAATCTCTGCTGGAAATCAGACTGCAGAATCAATTGAAACCTCTTGCAGCCCTTACGTTTGATAAAGATTGTGAACTCGAAAAAATACGGGTGTATCGCGAAGAAATTGACAAACTGAATCGTGAAAATGTTAAGCTGAGAACTAAAAATGATACGCTTCGTTTGTTCTATGCGCTTTCATCTGAATAGGAGACAAATGTATTCAAACCACTTCCATTGCTTCGTAATTATGTTAAAGTTTGCTGCCATTATTAATTGTGAATGTTGCATGTCAAGATTTCTGTGCTTTTGGATGATTGGACGATGCACATTTTTTGCTGTATAATTCTCGCTTTTAATCAGTGGTGGTGAGTTTAAATGTAAAGAACTTGTTCATCTGTGCAGATCACATATATTCAATCATTTCCATTGTTTCGTAATTGTGGAGGAGATGAGCTGCTTTGCAGCGGGTGCTCCGGAACTTTTTGTCCAGTCCAGTCTGTTTACGTCAGTCGAAATTCTGACTGCTAGCTCACTGGTTGCCTGCCTGCCTCCCGATCCGTACACTGCATCTCGCTAAAGATGGCCAAAGTTGACCAACCCGCTCATGGAGAACTTCAATCTGCTGAATTTCCAAAACCAACTGCGTCAATTCGCGCAAAGAAAAGAGTTGAGAGAAGGAAGAAATTGGACAACAATCGCCGTAAAAGGCGCTGGAGGCCTTATTGCAAACTCAGTTTCCAAGAGAAACAAAAACTTGGAGAAAGGGAGACTAGAAGGGCTCTCAAAAATTATAACCAGAGATTGGCCATTGGGTTGCCTGTTGCCCCATACAATACCACACAGTTTCTTATGGAAGACAGGTATGAACAAGAAGCAAAGTTCCAAAGCGCTTCCACTGGTAAACTGAACTTCAGGCAAGACTTTTCTGATGGTTTGGAATATAATCTTGAAGACCCTGAGGACTATGCCAAAAAGGATTTTGAAAACATGTACAACGAGAGAATAGAATGTCGAACTCTGATCTAGTTAGAAGGTTTTGGACTTGCAAGACAAGGTTGAGGACCTGGAGAAAACTCTGCTGGAAATCAGACTGCAGAATCAATTGAAACCTCTTGCAGCCCTTACGTTTGATAAAGATTGTGAACTCGAAAAAATACGGGTGTATCGCGAAGAAATTGACAAACTGAATCGTGAAAATGTTAAGCTGAGAACTAAAAATGATACGCTTCGTTTGTTCTATGCGCTTTCATCTGAATAGGAGACAAATGTATTCAAACCACTTCCATTGCTTCGTAATTCTGTTAAAGTTTGCTGCCATTATTAATTGTGAATGTTGCATGTCAAGATTTCTGTGCTTTTGGATGATTGGACGATGCACATTTTTTGCTGTATAATTCTCGCTTTTAATCAGTGGTGGTGAGTTTAAATGTAAAGAACTTGTTCATCTGTGCAGATCACATATATTCAATCATTTCCATTGTTTCGTAATTGTGGAGGAGATGAGCTGTTGCGCAGCGGGTGCTCCGGAACTTTTTGTCCAGTCCAGTCTGTTTACGTCAGTCGAAATTCTGACTGCTAGCTCACTGGTTGCCTGCCTGCCTCCCGATCCGTACACTGCATCTCGCTAAAGATGGCCAAAGTTGACCAACCCGCTCATGGAGAACTTCAATCTGCTGAATTTCCAAAACCAACTGCGTCAATTCGCGCAAAGAAAAGAGTTGAGAGAAGGAAGAAATTGGACAACAATCGCCGTAAAAGGCGCTGGAGGCCTTATTGCAAACTCAGTTTCCAAGAGAAACAAAAACTTGGAGAAAGGGAGACTAGAAGGGCTCTCAAAAATTATAACAAGAGATTGGCCATTGGGTTGCCTGTTGCCCCATAAAATACCACACAGTTTCTTATGGAAGACAGGTATGAACAAGAAGCAAAGTTCCAAAGCGCTTCCACTGGTAAACTGAACTTCAGGCAAGACTTTTCTGATGGTTTGGAATATAATCTTGAAGACCCTGAGGACTATGCCAAAAAGGATTTTGAAAACATGTACAACGAGAGAATAGAATGTCGAACTCTGATCTAGTTAGAAGGTTTTGGACTTGCAAGACAAGGTTGAGGACCTGGAGAAAACTCTGCTGGAAATCAGACTGCAGAATCAATTGAAACCTCTTGCAGCCCTTACGTTTGATAAAGATTGTGAACTCGAAAAAATACGGGTGTATCGCGAAGAAATTGACAAACTGAATCGTGAAAATGTTAAGCTGAGAACTAAAAATGATACGCTTCGTTTGTTCTATGCGCTTTCATCTGAATAGGAGACAAATGTATTCAAACCACTTCCATTGCTTCGTAATTATGTTAAAGTTTGCTGCCATTATTAATTGTGAATGTTGCATGTCAAGATTTCTGTGCTTTTGGATGATTGGACGATGCACATTTTTTGCTGTATAATTCTCGCTTTTAATCAGTGGTGGTGAGTTTAAATGTAAAGAACTTGTTCATCTGTGCAGATCACATATATTCAATCATTTCCATTGTTTCGTAATTGTGGAGGAGATGAGCTGCTTTGCAGCGGGTGCTCCGGAACTTTTTGTCCAGTCCAGTCTGTTTACGTCAGTCGAAATTCTGACTGCTAGCTCACTGGTTGCCTGCCTGCCTCCCGATCCGTACACTGCATCTCGCTAAAGATGGCCAAAGTTGACCAACCCGCTCATGGAGAACTTCAATCTGCTGAATTTCCAAAACCAACTGCGTCAATTCGCGCAAAGAAAAGAGTTGAGAGAAGGAAGAAATTGGACAACAATCGCCGTAAAAGGCGCTGGAGGCCTTATTGCAAACTCAGTTTCCAAGAGAAACAAAAACTTGGAGAAAGGGAGACTAGAAGGGCTCTCAAAAATTATAACAAGAGATTGGCCATTGGGTTGCCTGTTGCCCCATACAATACCACACAGTTTCTTATGGAAGACAGGTATGAACAAGAAGCAAAGTTCCAAAGCGCTTCCACTGGTAAACTGAACTTCAGGCAAGACTTTTCTGATGGTTTGGAATATAATCTTGAAGACCCTGAGGACTATGCCAAAAAGGATTTTGAAAACATGTACAACGAGAGAATAGAATGTCGAACTCTGATCTAGTTAGAAGGTTTTGGACTTGCAAGACAAGGTTGAGGACCTGGAGAAAACTCTGCTGGAAATCAGACTGCAGAATCAATTGAAACCTCTTGCAGCCCTTACGTTTGATAAAGATTGTGAACTCGAAAAAATACGGGTGTATCGCGAAGAAATTGACAAACTGAATCGTGAAAATGTTAAGCTGAGAACTAAAAATGATACGCTTCGTTTGTTCTATGCGCTTTCATCTGAATAGGAGACAAATGTATTCAAACCACTTCCATTGCTTCGTAATTATGTTAAAGTTTGCTGCCATTATTAATTGTGAATGTTGCATGTCAAGATTTCTGTGCTTTTGGATGATTGGACGATGCACATTTTTTGCTGTATAATTCTCGCTTTTAATCAGTGGTGGTGAGTTTAAATGTAAAGAACTTGTTCATCTGTGCAGATCACATATATTCAATCATTTCCATTGTTTCGTAATTGTGGAGGAGATGAGCTGCTTTGCAGCGGGTGCTCCGGAACTTTTTGTCCAGTCCAGTCTGTTTACGTCAGTCGAAATTCTGACTGCTAGCTCACTGGTTGCCTGCCTGCCTCCCGATCCGTACACTGCATCTCGCTAAAGATGGCCAAAGTTGACCAACCCGCTCATGGAGAACTTCAATCTGCTGAATTTCCAAAACCAACTGCGTCAATTCGCGCAAAGAAAAGAGTTGAGAGAAGGAAGAAATTGGACAACAATCGCCGTAAAAGGCGCTGGAGGCCTTATTGCAAACTCAGTTTCCAAGAGAAACAAAAACTTGGAGAAAGGGAGACTAGAAGGGCTCTCAAAAATTATAACCAGAGATTGGCCATTGGGTTGCCTGTTGCCCCATACAATACCACACAGTTTCTTATGGAAGACAGGTATGAACAAGAAGCAAAGTTCCAAAGCGCTTCCACTGGTAAACTGAACTTCAGGCAAGACTTTTCTGATGGTTTGGAATATAATCTTGAAGACCCTGAGGACTATGCCAAAAAGGATTTTGAAAACATGTACAACGAGAGAATAGAATGTCGAACTCTGATCTAGTTAGAAGGTTTTGGACTTGCAAGACAAGGTTGAGGACCTGGAGAAAACTCTGCTGGAAATCAGACTGCAGAATCAATTGAAACCTCTTGCAGCCCTTACGTTTGATAAAGATTGTGAACTCGAAAAAATACGGGTGTATCGCGAAGAAATTGACAAACTGAATCGTGAAAATGTTAAGCTGAGAACTAAAAATGATACGCTTCGTTTGTTCTATGCGCTTTCATCTGAATAGGAGACAAATGTATTCAAACCACTTCCATTGCTTCGTAATTATGTTAAAGTTTGCTGCCATTATTAATTGTGAATGTTGCATGTCAAGATTTCTGTGCTTTTGGATGATTGGACGATGCACATTTTTTGCTGTATAATTCTCGCTTTTAATCAGTGGTGGTGAGTTTAAATGTAAAGAACTTGTTCATCTGTGCAGATCACATATATTCAATCATTTCCATTGTTTCGTAATTGTGGAGGAGATGAGCTGCTGCGCAGCGGGTGCTCCGGAACTTTTTGTCCAGTCCAGTCTGTTTACGTCAGTCGAAATTCTGACTGCTAGCTCACTGGTTGCCTGCCTCCCGATCCGTACACTGCATCTCGCTAAAGATGGCCAAAGTTGACCAACCCGCTCATGGAGAACTTCAATCTGCTGAATTTCCAAAACCAACTGCGTCAATTCGCGCAAAGGAAAGAGTTGAGAGAAGGAAGAAATTGGACAACAATCGCCGTAAAAGGCGCTGGAGGCCTTATTGCAAACTCAGTTTCCAAGAGAAACAAAAACTTGGAGAAAGGGAGACTAGAAGGGCTCTCAAAAATTATAACCAGAGATTGGCCATTGGGTTGCCTGTTGCCCCATACAATACCACACAGTTTCTTATGGAAGACAGGTATGAACAAGAAGCAAAGTTCCAAAGCGCTTCCACTGGTAAACTGAACTTCAGGCAAGACTTTTCTGATGGTTTGGAATATAATCTTGAAGACCCTGAGGACTATGCCAAAAAGGATTTTGAAAACATGTACAACGAGAGAATAGAATGTCGAACTCTGATCTAGTTAGAAGGTTTTGGACTTGCAAGACAAGGTTGAGGACCTGGAGAAAACTCTGCTGGAAATCAGACTGCAGAATCAATTGAAACCTCTTGCAGCCCTTACGTTTGATAAAGATTGTGAACTCGAAAAAATACGGGTGTATCGCGAAGAAATTGACAAACTGAATCGTGAAAATGTTAAGCTGAGAACTAAAAATGATACGCTTCGTTTGTTCTATGCGCTTTCATCTGAATAGGAGACAAATGTATTCAAACCACTTCCATTGCTTCGTAATTATGTTAAAGTTTGCTGCCATTATTAATTGTGAATGTTGCATGTCAAGATTTCTGTGCTTTTGGATGATTGGACGATGCACATTTTTTGCTGTATAATTCTCGCTTTTAATCAGTGGTGGTGAGTTTAAATGTAAAGAACTTGTTCATCTGTGCAGATCACATATATTCAATCATTTCCATTGTTTCGTAATTGTGGAGGAGATGAGCTGCTGCGCAGCGGGTGCTCCGGAACTTTTTGTCCAGTCCAGTCTGTTTACGTCAGTCGAAATTCTGACTGCTAGCTCACTGGTTGCCTGCCTGCCTCCCGATCCGTACACTGCATCTCGCTAAAGATGGCCAAAGTTGACCAACCCGCTCATGGAGAACTTCAATCTGCTGAATTTCCAAAACCAACTGCGTCAATTCGCGCAAAGAAAAGAGTTGAGAGAAGGAAGAAATTGGACAACAATCGCCGTAAAAGGCGCTGGAGGCCTTATTGCAAACTCAGTTTCCAAGAGAAACAAAAACTTGGAGAAAGGGAGACTAGAAGGGCTCTCAAAAATTATAACAAGAGATTGGCCATTGGGTTGCCTGTTGCCCCATACAATACCACACAGTTTCTTATGGAAGACAGGTATGAACAAGAAGCAAAGTTCCAAAGTGCTTCCACTGGTAAACTGAACTTCAGGCAAGACTTTTCTGATGGTTTGGAATATAATCTTGAAGACCCTGAGGACTATGCCAAAAAGGATTTTGAAAACATGTACAACGAGAGAATAGAATGTCGAACTCTGATCTAGTTAGAAGGTTTTGGACTTGCAAGACAAGGTTGAGGACCTGGAGAAAACTCTGCTGGAAATCAGACTGCAGAATCAATTGAAACCTCTTGCAGCCCTTACGTTTGATAAAGATTGTGAACTCGAAAAAATACGGGTGTATCGCGAAGAAATTGACAAACTGAATCGTGAAAATGTTAAGCTGAGAACTAAAAATGATACGCTTCGTTTATTCTATGCGCTTTCATCTGAATAGGAGACAAATGTATTCAAACCACTTCCATTGCTTCGTAATTATGTTAAAGTTTGCTGCCATTATTAATTGTGAATGTTGCATGTCAAGATTTCTGTGCTTTTGGATGATTGGACGATGCACATTTTTTGCTGTATAATTCTCGCTTTTAATCAGTGGTGGTGAGTTTAAATGTAAAGAACTTGTTCATCTGTGCAGATCACATATATTCAATCATTTCCATTGTTTCGTAATTGTGGAGGAGATGAGCTGCTTTGCAGCGGGTGCTCCGGAACTTTTTGTCCAGTCCAGTCTGTTTACGTCAGTCGAAATTCTGACTGCTAGCTCACTGGTTGCCTGCCTGCCTCCCGATCCGTACACTGCATCTCGCTAAAGATGGCCAAAGTTGACCAACCCGCTCATGGAGAACTTCAATCTGCTGAATTTCCAAAACCAACTGCGTCAATTCGCGCAAAGAAAAGAGTTGAGAGAAGGAAGAAATTGGACAACAATCGCCGTAAAAGGCGCTGGAGGCCTTATTGCAAACTCAGTTTCCAAGAGAAACAAAAACTTGGAGAAAGGGAGACTAGAAGGGCTCTCAAAAATTATAACCAGAGATTGGCCATTGGGTTGCCTGTTGCCCCATACAATACCACACAGTTTCTTATGGAAGACAGGTATGAACAAGAAGCAAAGTTCCAAAGCGCTTCCACTGGTAAACTGAACTTCAGGCAAGACTTTTCTGATGGTTTGGAATATAATCTTGAAGACCCTGAGGACTATGCCAAAAAGGATTTTGAAAACATGTACAACGAGAGAATAGAATGTCGAACTCTGATCTAGTTAGAAGGTTTTGGACTTGCAAGACAAGGTTGAGGACCTGGAGAAAACTCTGCTGGAAATCAGACTGCAGAATCAATTGAAACCTCTTGCAGCCCTTACGTTTGATAAAGATTGTGAACTCGAAAAAATACGGGTGTATCGCGAAGAAATTGACAAACTGAATCGTGAAAATGTTAAGCTGAGAACTAAAAATGATACGCTTCGTTTGTTCTATGCGCTTTCATCTGAATAGGAGACAAATGTATTCAAACCACTTCCATTGCTTCGTAATTATGTTAAAGTTTGCTGCCATTATTAATTGTGAATGTTGCATGTCAAGATTTCTGTGCTTTTGGATGATTGGACGATGCACATTTTTTGCTGTATAATTCTCGCTTTTAATCAGTGGTGGTGAGTTTAAATGTAAAGAACTTGTTCATCTGTGCAGATCACATATATTCAATCATTTCCATTGTTTCGTAATTGTGGAGGAGATGAGCTGCTGCGCAGCGGGTGCTCCGGAACTTTTTGTCCAGTCCAGTCTGTTTACGTCAGTCGAAATTCTGACTGCTAGCTCACTGGTTGCCTGCCTCCCGATCCGTACACTGCATCTCGCTAAAGATGGCCAAAGTTGACCAACCCGCTCATGGAGAACTTCAATCTGCTGAATTTCCAAAACCAACTGCGTCAATTCGCGCAAAGGAAAGAGTTGAGAGAAGGAAGAAATTGGACAACAATCGCCGTAAAAGGCGCTGGAGGCCTTATTGCAAACTCAGTTTCCAAGAGAAACAAAAACTTGGAGAAAGGGAGACTAGAAGGGCTCTCAAAAATTATAACCAGAGATTGGCCATTGGGTTGCCTGTTGCCCCATACAATACCACACAGTTTCTTATGGAAGACAGGTATGAACAAGAAGCAAAGTTCCAAAGCGCTTCCACTGGTAAACTGAACTTCAGGCAAGACTTTTCTGATGGTTTGGAATATAATCTTGAAGACCCTGAGGACTATGCCAAAAAGGATTTTGAAAACATGTACAACGAGAGAATAGAATGTCGAACTCTGATCTAGTTAGAAGGTTTTGGACTTGCAAGACAAGGTTGAGGACCTGGAGAAAACTCTGCTGGAAATCAGACTGCAGAATCAATTGAAACCTCTTGCAGCCCTTACGTTTGATAAAGATTGTGAACTCGAAAAAATACGGGTGTATCGCGAAGAAATTGACAAACTGAATCGTGAAAATGTTAAGCTGAGAACTAAAAATGATACGCTTCGTTTGTTCTATGCGCTTTCATCTGAATAGGAGACAAATGTATTCAAACCACTTCCATTGCTTCGTAATTATGTTAAAGTTTGCTGCCATTATTAATTGTGAATGTTGCATGTCAAGATTTCTGTGCTTTTGGATGATTGGACGATGCACATTTTTTGCTGTATAATTCTCGCTTTTAATCAGTGGTGGTGAGTTTAAATGTAAAGAACTTGTTCATCTGTGCAGATCACATATATTCAATCATTTCCATTGTTTCGTAATTGTGGAGGAGATGAGCTGCTGCGCAGCGGGTGCTCCGGAACTTTTTGTCCAGTCCAGTCTGTTTACGTCAGTCGAAATTCTGACTGCTAGCTCACTGGTTGCCTGCCTGCCTCCCGATCCGTACACTGCATCTCGCTAAAGATGGCCAAAGTTGACCAACCCGCTCATGGAGAACTTCAATCTGCTGAATTTCCAAAACCAACTGCGTCAATTCGCGCAAAGAAAAGAGTTGAGAGAAGGAAGAAATTGGACAACAATCGCCGTAAAAGGCGCTGGAGGCCTTATTGCAAACTCAGTTTCCAAGAGAAACAAAAACTTGGAGAAAGGGAGACTAGAAGGGCTCTCAAAAATTATAACAAGAGATTGGCCATTGGGTTGCCTGTTGCCCCATACAATACCACACAGTTTCTTATGGAAGACAGGTATGAACAAGAAGCAAAGTTCCAAAGTGCTTCCACTGGTAAACTGAACTTCAGGCAAGACTTTTCTGATGGTTTGGAATATAATCTTGAAGACCCTGAGGACTATGCCAAAAAGGATTTTGAAAACATGTACAACGAGAGAATAGAATGTCGAACTCTGATCTAGTTAGAAGGTTTTGGACTTGCAAGACAAGGTTGAGGACCTGGAGAAAACTCTGCTGGAAATCAGACTGCAGAATCAATTGAAACCTCTTGCAGCCCTTACGTTTGATAAAGATTGTGAACTCGAAAATATACGGGTGTATCGCGAAGAAATTGAAAAACTGAATCGTGAAAATGTTAAGCTGAGAACTAAAAATGATACGCTTCGTTTGTTCTATGCGCTTTCATCTGAATAGGAGACAAATGTATTCAAACCACTTCCATTGCTTCGTAATTATGTTAAAGTTTGCTGCCATTATTAATTGTGAATGTTGCATGTCAAGATTTCTGTGCTTTTGGATGATTGGACGATGCACATTTTTTGCTGTATAATTCTCGCTTTTAATCAGTGGTGGTGAGTTTAAATGTAAAGGACTTGTTCATCTGTGCAGATCACATATATTCAATCATTTCCATTGTTTCGTAATTGTGGAGGAGATGAGCTGCTTTGCAGCGGGTGCTCCGGAACTTTTTGTCCAGTCCAGTCTGTTTACGTCAGTCGAAATTCTGACTGCTAGCTCACTGGTTGCCTGCCTGCCTCCCGATCCGTACACTGCATCTCGCTAAAGATGGCCAAAGTTGACCAACCCGCTCATGGAGAACTTCAATCTGCTGAATTTCCAAAACCAACTGCGTCAATTCGCGCAAAGAAAAGAGTTGAGAGAAGGAAGAAATTGGACAACAATCGCCGTAAAAGGCGCTGGAGGCCTTATTGCAAACTCAGTTTCCAAGAGAAACAAAAACTTGGAGAAAGGGAGACTAGAAGGGCTCTCAAAAATTATAACCAGAGATTGGCCATTGGGTTGCCTGTTGCCCCATACAATACCACACAGTTTCTTATGGAAGACAGGTATGAACAAGAAGCAAAGTTCCAAAGCGCTTCCACTGGTAAACTGAACTTCAGGCAAGACTTTTCTGATGGTTTGGAATATAATCTTGAAGACCCTGAGGACTATGCCAAAAAGGATTTTGAAAACATGTACAACGAGAGAATAGAATGTCGAACTCTGATCTAGTTAGAAGGTTTTGGACTTGCAAGACAAGGTTGAGGACCTGGAGAAAACTCTGCTGGAAATCAGACTGCAGAATCAATTGAAACCTCTTGCAGCCCTTACGTTTGATAAAGATTGTGAACTCGAAAAAATACGGGTGTATCGCGAAGAAATTGACAAACTGAATCGTGAAAATGTTAAGCTGAGAACTAAAAATGATACGCTTCGTTTGTTCTATGCGCTTTCATCTGAATAGGAGACAAATGTATTCAAACCACTTCCATTGCTTCGTAATTATGTTAAAGTTTGCTGCCATTATTAATTGTGAATGTTGCATGTCAAGATTTCTGTGCTTTTGGATGATTGGACGATGCACATTTTTTGCTGTATAATTCTCGCTTTTAATCAGTGGTGGTGAGTTTAAATGTAAAGAACTTGTTCATCTGTGCAGATCACATATATTCAATCATTTCCATTGTTTCGTAATTGTGGAGGAGATGAGCTGCTGCGCAGCGGGTGCTCCGGAACTTTTTGTCCAGTCCAGTCTGTTTACGTCAGTCGAAATTCTGACTGCTAGCTCACTGGTTGCCTGCCTCCCGATCCATACACTGCATCTCGCTAAAGATGGCCAAAGTTGACCAACCCGCTCATGGAGAACTTCAATCTGCTGAATTTCCAAAACCAACTGCGTCAATTCGCGCAAAGGAAAGAGTTGAGAGAAGGAAGAAATTGGACAACAATCGCCGTAAAAGGCGCTGGAGGCCTTATTGCAAACTCAGTTTCCAAGAGAAACAAAAACTTGGAGAAAGGGAGACTAGAAGGGCTCTCAAAAATTATAACCAGAGATTGGCCATTGGGTTGCCTGTTGCCCCATACAATACCACACAGTTTCTTATGGAAGACAGGTATGAACAAGAAGCAAAGTTCCAAAGCGCTTCCACTGGTAAACTGAACTTCAGGCAAGACTTTTCTGATGGTTTGGAATATAATCTTGAAGACCCTGAGGACTATGCCAAAAAGGATTTTGAAAACATGTACAACGAGAGAATAGAATGTCGAACTCTGATCTAGTTAGAAGGTTTTGGACTTGCAAGACAAGGTTGAGGACCTGGAGAAAACTCTGCTGGAAATCAGACTGCAGAATCAATTGAAACCTCTTGCAGCCCTTACGTTTGATAAAGATTGTGAACTCGAAAAAATACGGGTGTATCGCGAAGAAATTGACAAACTGAATCGTGAAAATGTTAAGCTGAGAACTAAAAATGATACGCTTCGTTTGTTCTATGCGCTTTCATCTGAATAGGAGACAAATGTATTAAAACACTTCCATTGCTTCGTAATTATGTTAAAGTTTGCTGCCATTATTAATTGTGAATGTTGCATGTCAAGATTTCTGTGCTTTTGGATGATTGGACGATGCACATTTTTTGCTGTATAATTCTCGCTTTTAATCAGTGGTGGTGAGTTTAAATGTAAAGAACTTGTTCATCTGTGCAGATCACATATATTCAATCATTTCCATTGTTTCGTAATTGTGGAGGAGATGAGCTGCTTTGCAGCGGGTGCTCCGGAACTTTTTGTCCAGTCCAGTCTGTTTACGTCAGTCGAAATTCTGACTGCTAGCTCACTGGTTGCCTGCCTGCCTCCCGATCCGTACACTGCATCTCGCTAAAGATGGCCAAAGTTGACCAACCCGCTCATGGAGAACTTCAATCTGCTGAATTTCCAAAACCAACTGCGTCAATTCGCGCAAAGGAAAGAGTTGAGAGAAGGAAGAAATTGGACAACAATCGCCGTAAAAGGCGCTGGAGGCCTTATTGCAAACTCAGTTTCCAAGAGAAACAAAAACTTGGAGAAAGGGAGACTAGAAGGGCTCTCAAAAATTATAACCAGAGATTGGCCATTGGGTTGCCTGTTGCCCCATACAATACCACACAGTTTCTTATGGAAGACAGGTATGAACAAGAAGCAAAGTTCCAAAGCGCTTCCACTGGTAAACTGAACTTCAGGCAAGACTTTTCTGATGGTTTGGAATATAATCTTGAAGACCCTGAGGACTATGCCAAAAAGGATTTTGAAAACATGTACAACGAGAGAATAGAATGTCGAACTCTGATCTAGTTAAGAAGGTTTTGGACTTGCAAGACAAGGTTGAGGACCTGGAGAAAACTCTGCTGGAAATCAGACTGCAGAATCAATTGAAACCTCTTGCAGCCCTTACGTTTGATAAAGATTGTGAACTCGAAAAAATACGGGTGTATCGCGAAGAAATTGACAAACTGAATCGTGAAAATGTTAAGCTGAGAACTAAAAATGATACGCTTCGTTTGTTCTATGCGCTTTCATCTGAATAGGAGACAAATGTATTCAAACCACTTCCATTGCTTCGTAATTATGTTAAAGTTTGCTGCCACTATTAATTGTGAATGTTGCATGTCAAGATTTCTGTGCTTTTGGATGATTGGACGATGCACATTTTTTGCTGTATAATTCTCGCTTTTAATCAGTGGTGGTGAGTTTAAATGTAAAGACCTTGTTCATCTGTGTAGATCACATATATTCAATCATTTCCATTGTTTCGTAATTGTGGAGGAGATGAGCTGCTTTGCAGCGGGTGCTCCGGAACTTTTTGTCCAGTCCAGTCTGTTTACGTCAGTCGAAATTCTGACTGCTAGCTCACTGGTTGCCTGCCTGCCTCCCGATCCGTACACTGCATCTCGCTAAAGATGGCCAAAGTTGACCAACCCGCTCATGGAGAACTTCAATCTGCTGAATTTCCAAAACCAACTGCGTCAATTCGCGCAAAGGAAAGAGTTGAGAGAAGGAAGAAATTGGACAACAATCGCCGTAAAAGGCGCTGGAGGCCTTATTGCAAACTCAGTTTCCAAGAGAAACAAAAACTTGGAGAAAGGGAGACTAGAAGGGCTCTCAAAAATTATAACCAGAGATTGGCCATTGGGTTGCCTGTTGCCCCATACAATACCACACAGTTTCTTATGGAAGACAGGTATGAACAAGAAGCAAAGTTCCAAAGCGCTTCCACTGGTAAACTGAACTTCAGGCAAGACCTTTCTGATGGTTTGGAATATAATCTTGAAGACCCTGAGGACTATGCCAAAAAGGATTTTGAAAACATGTACAACGAGAGAATAGAATGTCGAACTCTGATCTAGTTAGAAGGTTTTGGACTTGCAAGACAAGGTTGAGGACCTGGAGAAAACTCTGCTGGAAATCAGACTGCAGAATCAATTGAAACCTCTTGCAGCCCTTACGTTTGATAAAGATTGTGAACTCGAAAAAATACGGGTGTATCGCGAAGACATTGACAAACTGAATCGTGAAAATGTTAAGCTGAGAACTAAAAATGATACGCTTCGTTTGTTCTATGCGCTTTCATCTGAATAGGAGACAAATGTATTCAAACCACTTCCATTGCTTCGTAATTATGTTAAAGTTTGCTGCCATTATTAATTGTGAATGTTGCATGTCAAGATTTCTGTGCTTTTGGATGATTGGGCGATGCACATTTTTTGCTGTATAATTCTCGCTTTTAATCAGTGGTGGTGAGTTCAAATGTAAAGAACTTGTTCATCTGTGCAGATCACATATATTCAATCATTTCCATTGTTTCGTAATTGTGGAGGAGATGAGCTGCTTTGCAGCGGGTGCTCCGGAACTTTTTGTCCAGTCCAGTCTGTTTACGTCAGTCGAAATTCTGACTGCTAGCTCACTGGTTGCCTGCCTGCCTCCCGATCCGTACACTGCATCTCGCTAAAGATGGCCAAAGTTGACCAACCCGCTCATGGAGAACTTCAATCTGCTGAATTTCCAAAACCAACTGCGTCAATTCGCGCAAAGGAAAGAGTTGAGAGAAGGAAGAAATTGGACAACAATCGCCGTAAAAGGCGCTGGAGGCCTTATTGCAAACTCAGTTTCCAAGAGAAACAAAAACTTGGAGAAAGGGAGACTAGAAGGGCTCTCAAAAATTATAACCAGAGATTGGCCATTGGGTTGCCTGTTGCCCCATACAATACCACACAGTTTCTTATGGAAGACAGGTATGAACAAGAAGCAAAGTTCCAAAGCGCTTCCACTGGTAAACTGAACTTCAGGCAAGACCTTTCTGATGGTTTGGAATATAATCTTGAAGACCCTGAGGACTATGCCAAAAAGGATTTTGAAAACATGTACAACGAGAGAATAGAATGTCGAACTCTGATCTAGTTAGAAGGTTTTGGACTTGCAAGACAAGGTTGAGGACCTGGAGAAAACTCTGCTGGAAATCAGACTGCAGAATCAATTGAAACCTCTTGCAGCCCTTACGTTTGATAAAGATTGTGAACTCGAAAAAATACGGGTGTATCGCGAAGACATTGACAAACTGAATCGTGAAAATGTTAAGCTGAGAACTAAAAATGATACGCTTCGTTTGTTCTATGCGCTTTCATCTGAATAGGAGACAAATGTATTCAAACCACTTCCATTGCTTCGTAATTATGTTAAAGTTTGCTGCCATTATTAACTGTGAATGTTGCATGTCAAGATTTCTGTGCTTTTGGATGATTGGACGATGCACATTTTTTGCTGTATAATTCTCGCTTTTAATCAGTGGTGGGGAGTTTAAATGTAAAGAAATTGTTCATCTGTGCAGATCACATATATTCAATCATTTCCATTGTTTCGTAATTGTGGAGGAGATGAGCTGCTGCGCAGCGGGTGCTCCGGAACTTTTTGTCCAGTCCAGTCTATTTACGTCAGTCGATATTCTGACTGCTAGCTCACTGGTTGCCTGCCTGCCTCCCGATCCGTACACTGCATCTCGCTAAAGATGGCCAAAGTTGACCAACCCGCTCATGGAGAACTTCAGTCTGCTGAATTTCCAAAACCAACTGCGTCAATTCGCGCAAAGAAAAGAGTTGAGAGAAGGAAGAAATTGGACAACAATCGCCGTAAAAGGCGCTGGAGGCCTTATTGCAAACTCAGTTTCCAAGAGAAACAAAAACTTGGAGAAAGGGAGACTAGAAGGGCTCTCAAAAATTATAACCAGAGATTGGCCATTGGGTTGCCTGTTGCCCCATACAATACCACACAGTTTCTTATGGAAGACAGGCATGAACAAGAAGCAAAGTTCCAAAGCGCTTCCACTGGTAAACTGAACTTCAGGCAAGACTTTTCTGATGGTTTGGAATATAATCTTGAAGACCCTGAGGACTATGCCAAAAAGGATTTTGAAAACATGTACAACGAGAGAATAGAATGTCGAACTCTGATCTAGTTAAGAAGGTTTTGGACTTGCAAGACAAGGTTGAGGACCTGGAGAAAACTCTGCTGGAAATCAGACTGCAGAATCAATTGAAACCTCTTGCAGCCCTTACGTTTGATAAAGATTGTGAACTCGAAAAAATACGGGTGTATCGCGAAGAAATTGACAAACTGAATCGTGAAAATGTTAAGCTGAGAACTAAAAATGATACGCTTCGTTTGTTCTATGCGCTTTCATCTGAATAGGAGACAAATGTATTCAAACCACTTCCATTGCTTCGTAATTATGTTAAAGTTTGCTGCCATTATTAACTGTGAATGTTGCATGTCAAGATTTCTGTGCTTTTGGATGATTGGACGATGCACATTTTTTGCTGTATAATTCTCGCTTTTAATCAGTGGTGGTGAGTTTAAATGTAAAGAACTTGTTCATCTGTGCAGATCACATATATTCAATCATTCCCATTGTTTCGTAATTGTGGAGGAGATGAGCTGCTGCGCAGCGGGTGCTCCAGAACTTTTTGTCCAGTCCAGTCTGTTTACGTCAGTCGAAATTCTGACTGCTAGCTCACTGGTTGCCTGCCTGCCTCCCGATCCGTACACTGCATCTCGCTAAAGATGGCCAAAGTTGACCAACCCGCTCATGGAGAACTTCAATCTGCTGAATTTCCAAACCAACTGCGTCAATTCGCGCAAAGAAAAGAGTTGAGAGAAGGAAGAAATTGGACAACAATCGCCGTAAAAGGCGCTGGAGGCCTTATTGCAAACTCAGTTTCCAAGAGAAACAAAAACTTGGAGAAAGGGAGACTAGAAGGGCTCTCAAAAATTATAACCAGAGATTGGCCATTGGGTTGCCTGTTGCCCCATACAATACCACACAGTTTCTTATGGAAGACAGGTATGAACAAGAAGCAAAGTTCCAAAGCGCTTCCACTGGTAAACTGAACTTCAGGCAAGACTTTTCTGATGGTTTGGAATATAATCTTGAAGACCCTGAGGACTATGCCAAAAATGATTCTGAAAACATGTACAACGAGAGAATAGAATGTCGAACTCTGATCTAGTTAGAAGGTTTTGGACTTGCAAGACAAGGTTGAGGACCTGGAGAAAACTCTGCTGGAAATCAGACTGCAGAATCAATTGAAACCTCTTGCAGCCCTTACGTTTGATAAAGATTGTGAACTCGAAAAAATACGGGTGTATCGCGAAGACATTGACAAACTGAATCGTGAAAATGTTAAGCTGAGAACTAAAAATGATACGCTTCGTTTGTTCTATGCGCTTTCATCTGAATAGGAGACAAATGTATTCAAACCACTTCCATTGCTTCGTAATTATGTTAAAGTTTGCTGCCATTATTAACTGTGAATGTTGCATGTCAAGATTTCTGTGCTTTTGGATGATTGGACGATGCACATTTTTTGCTGTATAATTCTCGCTTTTAATCAGTGGTGGGGAGTTTAAATGTAAAGAAATTGTTCATCTGTGCAGATCACATATATTCAATCATTTCCATTGTTTCGTAATTGTGGAGGAGATGAGCTGCTGCGCAGCGGGTGCTCCGGAACTTTTTGTCCAGTCCAGTCTATTTACGTCAGTCGATATTCTGACTGCTAGCTCACTGGTTGCCTGCCTGCCTCCCGATCCGTACACTGCATCTCGCTAAAGATGGCCAAAGTTGACCAACCCGCTCATGGAGAACTTCAGTCTGCTGAATTTCCAAAACCAACTGCGTCAATTCGCGCAAAGAAAAGAGTTGAGAGAAGGAAGAAATTGGACAACAATCGCCGTAAAAGGCGCTGGAGGCCTTATTGCAAACTCAGTTTCCAAGAGAAACAAAAACTTGGAGAAAGGGAGACTAGAAGGGCTCTCAAAAATTATAACCAGAGATTGGCCATTGGGTTGCCTGTTGCCCCATACAATACCACACAGTTTCTTATGGAAGACAGGCATGAACAAGAAGCAAAGTTCCAAAGCGCTTCCACTGGTAAACTGAACTTCAGGCAAGACTTTTCTGATGGTTTGGAATATAATCTTGAAGACCCTGAGGACTATGCCAAAAAGGATTTTGAAAACATGTACAACGAGAGAATAGAATGTCGAACTCTGATCTAGTTAAGAAGGTTTTGGACTTGCAAGACAAGGTTGAGGACCTGGAGAAAACTCTGCTGGAAATCAGACTGCAGAATCAATTGAAACCTCTTGCAGCCCTTACGTTTGATAAAGATTGTGAACTCGAAAAAATACGGGTGTATCGCGAAGAAATTGACAAACTGAATCGTGAAAATGTTAAGCTGAGAACTAAAAATGATACGCTTCGTTTGTTCTATGCGCTTTCATCTGAATAGGAGACAAATGTATTCAAACCACTTCCATTGCTTCGTAATTATGTTAAAGTTTGCTGCCATTATTAACTGTGAATGTTGCATGTCAAGATTTCTGTGCTTTTGGATGATTGGACGATGCACATTTTTTGCTGTATAATTCTCGCTTTTAATCAGTGGTGGTGAGTTTAAATGTAAAGAACTTGTTCATCTGTGCAGATCACATATATTCAATCATTCCCATTGTTTCGTAATTGTGGAGGAGATGAGCTGCTGCGCAGCGGGTGCTCCAGAACTTTTTGTCCAGTCCAGTCTGTTTACGTCAGTCGAAATTCTGACTGCTAGCTCACTGGTTGCCTGCCTGCCTCCCGATCCGTACACTGCATCTCGCTAAAGATGGCCAAAGTTGACCAACCCGCTCATGGAGAACTTCAATCTGCTGAATTTCCAAACCAACTGCGTCAATTCGCGCAAAGAAAAGAGTTGAGAGAAGGAAGAAATTGGACAACAATCGCCGTAAAAGGCGCTGGAGGCCTTATTGCAAACTCAGTTTCCAAGAGAAACAAAAACTTGGAGAAAGGGAGACTAGAAGGGCTCTCAAAAATTATAACCAGAGATTGGCCATTGGGTTGCCTGTTGCCCCATACAATACCACACAGTTTCTTATGGAAGACAGGTATGAACAAGAAGCAAAGTTCCAAAGCGCTTCCACTGGTAAACTGAACTTCAGGCAAGACTTTTCTGATGGTTTGGAATATAATCTTGAAGACCCTGAGGACTATGCCAAAAATGATTCTGAAAACATGTACAACGAGAGAATAGAATGTCGAACTCTGATCTAGTTAGAAGGTTTTGGACTTGCAAGACAAGGTTGAGGACCTGGAGAAAACTCTGCTGGAAATCAGACTGCAGAATCAATTGAAACCTCTTGCAGCCCTTACGTTTGATAAAGATTGTGAACTCGAAAAAATACGGGTGTATCGCGAAGACATTGACAAACTGAATCGTGAAAATGTTAAGCTGAGAACTAAAAATGATACGCTTCGTTTGTTCTATGCGCTTTCATCTGAATAGGAGAAAAATATATTCAAACCACTTCCATTGCTTCGTAATTATGTTAAAGTTTGCTGCCATTATTAATTGTGAATGTTGCATGTCAAGATTTCTGTGCTTTTGGATGATTGGACGATGCACATTTTTTGCTGTATAATTCTCGCTTTTAATCAGTGGTGGTGAGTTTAAATGTAAAGAACTTGTTCATCTGTGCAGATCACATATATTCAATCATTTCCATTGTTTCGTAATTGTGGAGGAGATGAGCTGCTGCGCAGCGGGTGCTCCGGAACTTTTTGTCCAGTCCAGTCTGTTTACGTCAGTCGAAATTCTGACTGCTTGCTCACTGGTTGCCTGCCTGCCTCCCGATCCGTACACTGCATCTCGCTAAAGATGGCCAAAGTTGACCAACCCGCTCATGGAGAACTTCAATCTGCTGAATTTCCAAAACCAACTGCGTCAATTCGCGCAAAGAAAAGAGTTGAGAGAAGGAAGAAATTGGACAACAATCGCCGTAAAAGGCGCTGGAGGCCTTATTGCAAACTCAGTTTCCAAGAGAAACAAAAACTTGGAGAAAGGGAGACTAGAAGGGCTCTCAAAAATTATAACCAGAGATTGGCCATTGGGTTGCCTGTTGCCCCATACAATACCACACAGTTTCTTATGGAAGACAGGTATGAACAAGAAGCAAAGTTCCAAAGCGCTTCCACTGGTAAACTGAACTTCAGGCAAGACCTTACTGATGGTTTGGAATATAATCTTGAAGACCCTGAGGACTATGCCAAAAAGGATTTTGAAAACATGTACAACGAGAGTATAAACAGAATGTCGAACTCTGATCTAGTTAAGAAGGTTTTGGACTTGCGAGACAAGGTTGAGGACCTGGAGAAAACTCTGCTGGAAATCAGACTGCAGAATCAATTGAAACCTCTTGCAGCCCTTACGTTTGATAAAGATTGTGAACTCGAAAAAATACGGGTGTATCGCGAAGAAATTGACAAACTGAATCGTGAAAATGTTAAGCTGAGAACTAAAAATGATACGCTTCGTTTGTTCTATGCGCTTTCATCTGAATAGGAGACAAATGTATTCAAACCACTTCCATTGCTTCGTAATTATGTTAAAGTTTGCTGCCATTATTAATTGTGAATGTTGCATGTCAAGATTTCTGTGCTTTTGGATGATTGGACGATGCACATTTTTTGCTGTATAATTCTCGCTTTTAATCAGTGGTGGTGAGTTTAAATGTAAAGAACTTGTTCATCTGTGCAGATCACATATATTCAATCATTTCCATTGTTTCGTAATTGTGGAGGAGATGAGCTGCTTTGCAGCGGGTGCTCCGGAACTTTTTGTCCAGTCCAGTCTGTTTACGTCAGTCGAAATTCAGACTGCTAGCTCACTGGTTGCCTGCCTGCCTCCCGATCCGTACACTGCATCTCGCTAAAGATGGCCAAAGTTGACCAACCCGCTCATGGAGAACTTCAATCTGCTGAATTTCCAAAACCAACTGCGTCAATTCGCGCAAAGGAAAGAGTTGAGAGAAGGAAGAAATTGGACAACAATCGCCGTAAAAGGCGCTGGAGGCCTTATTGCAAACTCAGTTTCCAAGAGAAACAAAAACTTGGAGAAAGGGAGACTAGAAGGGCTCTCAAAAATTATAACCAGAGATTGGCCATTGGGTTGCCTGTTGCCCCATACAATACCACACAGTTTCTTATGGAAGACAGGTATGAACAAGAAGCAAAGTTCCAAAGCGCTTCCACTGGTAAACTGAACTTCAGGCAAGACCTTTCTGATGGTTTGGAATATAATCTTGAAGACCCTGAGGACTATGCCAAAAAGGATTTTGAAAACATGTACAACGAGAGAATAGAATGTCGAACTCTGATCTAGTTAGAAGGTTTTGGACTTGCAAGACAAGGTTGAGGACCTGGAGAAAACTCTGCTGGAAATCAGACTGCAGAATCAATTGAAACCTCTTGCAGCCCTTACGTTTGATAAAGATTGTGAACTCGAAAAAATACGGGTGTATCGCAAAGACATTGACAAACTGAATCGTGAAAATGTTAAGCTGAGAACTAAAAATGATACGCTTCGTTTGTTCTATGCGCTTTCATCTGAATAGGAGACAAATGTATTCAAACCACTTCCATTGCTTCGTAATTATGTTAAAGTTTGCTGCCATTATTAACTGTGAATGTTGCATGTCAAGATTTCTGTGCTTTTGGATGATTGGACGATGCACATTTTTTGCTGTATAATTCTCGCTTTTAATCAGTGGTGGTGAGTTTAAATGTAAAGAACTTGTTCATCTGTGCAGATCACATATATTCAATCATTTCCATTGTTTCGTAATTGTGGAGGAGATGAGCTGCTGCGCAGCGGGTGCTCCGGAACTTTTTGTCCAGTCCAGTCTGTTTACGTCAGTCGAAATTCTGACTGCTTGCTCACTGGTTGCCTGCCTGCCTCCCGATCCGTACACTGCATCTCGCTAAAGATGGCCAAAGTTGACCAACCCGCTCATGGAGAACTTCAATCTGCTGAATTTCCAAAACCAACTGCGTCAATTCGCGCAAAGAAAAGAGTTGAGAGAAGGAAGAAATTGGACAACAATCGCCGTAAAAGGCGCTGGAGGCCTTATTGCAAACTCAGTTTCCAAGAGAAACAAAAACTTGGAGAAAGGGAGACTAGAAGGGCTCTCAAAAATTATAACCAGAGATTGGCCATTGGGTTGCCTGTTGCCCCATACAATACCACACAGTTTCTTATGGAAGACAGGTATGAACAAGAAGCAAAGTTCCAAAGCGCTTCCACTGGTAAACTGAACTTCAGGCAAGACCTTTCTGATGGTTTGGAATATAATCTTGAAGACCCTGAGGACTATGCCAAAAAGGATTTTGAAAACATGTACAACGAGAGAATAGAATGTCGAACTCTGATCTAGTTAGAAGGTTTTGGACTTGCAAGACAAGGTTGAGGACCTGGAGAAAACTCTGCTGGAAATCAGACTGCAGAATCAATTGAAACCTCTTGCAGCCCTTACGTTTGATAAAGATTGTGAACTCGAAAAAATACGGGTGTATCGCGAAGACATTGACAAACTGAATCGTGAAAATGTTAAGCTGAGAACTAAAAATGATACGCTTCGTTTGTTCTATGCGCTTTCATCTGAATAGGAGACAAATGTATTCAAACCACTTCCATTGCTTCGTAATTATGTTAAAGTTTGCTGCCATTATTAACTGTGAATGTTGCATGTCAAGATTTCTGTGCTTTTGGATGATTGGACGATGCACATTTTTTGCTGTATAATTCTCGCTTTTAATCAGTGGTGGTGAGTTTAAATGTAAAGAACTTGTTCATCTGTGCAGATCACATATATTCAATCATTTCCATTGTTTCGTAATTGTGGAGGAGATGAGCTGCTGCGCAGCGGGTGCTCCGGAACTTTTTGTCCAGTCCAGTCTGTTTACGTCAGTCGAAATTCTGACTGCTTGCTCACTGGTTGCCTGCCTGCCTCCCGATCCGTACACTGCATCTCGCTAAAGATGGCCAAAGTTGACCAACCCGCTCATGGAGAACTTCAATCTGCTGAATTTCCAAAACCAACTGCGTCAATTCGCGCAAAGAAAAGAGTTGAGAGAAGGAAGAAATTGGACAACAATCGCCGTAAAAGGCGCTGGAGGCCTTATTGCAAACTCAGTTTCCAAGAGAAACAAAAACTTGGAGAAAGGGAGACTAGAAGGGCTCTCAAAAATTATAACCAGAGATTGGCCATTGGGTTGCCTGTTGCCCCATACAATACCACACAGTTTCTTATGGAAGACAGGTATGAACAAGAAGCAAAGTTCCAAAGCGCTTCCACTGGTAAACTGAACTTCAGGCAAGACCTTTCTGATGGTTTGGAATATAATCTTGAAGACCCTGAGGACTATGCCAAAAAGGATTTTGAAAACATGTACAACGAGAGAATAGAATGTCGAACTCTGATCTAGTTAGAAGGTTTTGGACTTGCAAGACAAGGTTGAGGACCTGGAGAAAACTCTGCTGGAAATCAGACTGCAGAATCAATTGAAACCTCTTGCAGCCCTTACGTTTGATAAAGATTGTGAACTCGAAAAAATACGGGTGTATCGCGAAGACATTGACAAACTGAATCGTGAAAATGTTAAGCTGAGAACTAAAAATGATACGCTTCGTTTGTTCTATGCGCTTTCATCTGAATAGGAGACAAATGTATTCAAACCACTTCCATTGCTTCGTAATTATGTTAAAGTTTGCTGCCATTATTAACTGTGAATGTTGCATGTCAAGATTTCTGTGCTTTTGGATGATTGGACGATGCACATTTTTTGCTGTATAATTCTCGCTTTTAATCAGTGGTGGTGAGTTTAAATGTAAAGAACTTGTTCATCTGTGCAGATCACATATATTCAATCATTTCCATTGTTTCGTAATTGTGGAGGAGATGAGCTGCTGCGCAGCGGGTGCTCCGGAACTTTTTGTCCAGTCCAGTCTGTTTACGTCAGTCGAAATTCTGACTGCTTGCTCACTGGTTGCCTGCCTGCCTCCCGATCCGTACACTGCATCTCGCTAAAGATGGCCAAAGTTGACCAACCCGCTCATGGAGAACTTCAATCTGCTGAATTTCCAAAACCAACTGCGTCAATTCTTGCAAAGAAAAGAGTTGAGAGAAGGAAGAAATTGGACAACAATCGCCGTAAAAGGCGCTGGAGGCCTTATTGCAAACTCAGTTTCCAAGAGAAACAAAAACTTGGAGAAAGGGAGACTAGAAGGGCTCTCAAAAATTATAACCAGAGATTGGCCATTGGGTTGCCTGTTGCCCCATACAATACCACACAGTTTCTTATGGAAGACAGGCATGAACAAGAAGCAAAGTTCCAAAGCGCTTCCACTGGTAAACTGAACTTCAGGCAAGACTTTTCTGATGGTTTGGAATATAATCTTGAAGACCCTGAGGCCTATGCCAAAAAGGATTTTGAAAACATGTACAACGAGAGAATAGAATGTCGAACTCTGATCTAGTTAAGAAGGTTTTGGACTTGCAAGACAAGGTTGAGGACCTGGAGAAAACTCTGCTGGAAATCAGACTGCAGAATCAATTGAAACCTCTTGCAGCCCTTACGTTTGATAAAGATTGTGAACTCGAAAAAATACGGGTGTATCGCGAAGAAATTGACAAACTGAATCGTGAAAATGTTAAGCTGAGAACTAGAAATGATACGCTTCGTTTGTTCTATGCGCTTTCATCTGAATAGGAGACAAATGTATTCAAACCACTTCCATTGCTTCGTAATTATGTTAAAGTTTGCTGCCATTATTAATTGTGAATGTTGCATGTCAAGATTTCTGTGCTTTTGGATGATTGGACGATGCACATTTTTTGCTGTATAATTCTCGCTTTTAATCAGTGGTGGTGAGTTTAAATGTAAAGAACTTGTTCATCTGTGCAGATCACATATATTCGATCATTTCCATTGTTTCGTAATTGTGGAGGAGATGAGCTGCTGCGCAGCGGGTGCTCCGGAACTTTTTGTCCAGTCCAGTCTGTTTACGTCAGTCGAAATTCTGACTGCTAGCTCACTGGTTGCCTGCCTGCCTCCCGATCCGTACACTGCATCTCGCTAAAGATGGCCAAAGTTGACCAACCCGCTCATGGAGAACTTCAATCTGCTGAATTTCCAAAACCAACTGCGTCAATTCGCGCAAAGAAAAGAGTTGAGAGAAGGAAGAAATTGGACAACAATCGCCGTAAAAGGCGCTGGAGGCCTTATTGCAAACTCAGTTTCCAAGAGAAACAAAAACTTGGAGAAAGGGAGACTAGAAGGGCTCTCAAAAATTATAACCAGAGATTGGCCATTGGGTTGCCTGTTGCCCCATACAATACCACACAGTTTCTTATGGAAGACAGGCATGAACAAGAAGCAAAGTTCCAAAGCGCTTCCACTGGTAAACTGAACTTCAGGCAAGACTTTTCTGATGGTTTGGAATATAATCTTGAAGACCCTGAGGACTATGCCAAAAAGGATTTTGAAAGCATGTACAACGAGAGAATAGAATGTCGAACTCTGATCTAGTTAAGAAGGTTTTGGACTTGCAAGACAAGGTTGAGGACCTGGAGAAAACTCTGCTGGAAATCAGACTGCAGAATCAATTGAAACCTCTTGCAGCCCTTACGTTTGATAAAGATTGTGAACTCGAAAAAATACGGGTGTATCGCGAAGAAATTGACAAACTGAATCGTGAAAATGTTAAGCTGAGAACTAGAAATGATACGCTTCGTTTGTTCTATGCGCTTTCATCTGAATAGGAGACAAATGTATTCAAACCACTTCCATTGCTTCGTAATTATGTTAAAGTTTGCTGCCATTATTAATTGTGAATGTTGCATGTCAAGATTTCTGTGCTTTTGGATGATTGGACGATGCACATTTTTTGCTGTATAATTCTCGCTTTTAATCAGTGGTGGTGAGTTTAAATGTAAAGAACTTGTTCATCTGTGCAGATCACATATATTCGATCATTTCCATTGTTTCGTAATTGTGGAGGAGATGAGCTGCTGCGCAGCGGGTGCTCCGGAACTTTTTGTCCAGTCCAGTCTGTTTACGTCAGTCGAAATTCTGACTGCTAGCTCACTGGTTGCCTGCCTGCCTCCCGATCCGTACACTGCATCTCGCTAAAGATGGCCAAAGTTGACCAACCCGCTCATGGAGAACTTCAATCTGCTGAATTTCCAAAACCAACTGCGTCAATTCGCGCAAAGAAAAGCGTTGAGAGAAGGAAGAAATTGGACAACAATCGCCGTAAAAGGCGCTGGAGGCTTTATTGCAAACTCAGTTTCCAAGAGAAAAAAAACTTGGAGAACGGGAGACTAGAAGGGCTCTCAAAAATTATAACCAGAGATTGGCCATTGGGTTGCCTGTTGCCCCATACAATACCACACAGTTTCTTATGGAAAACAGGTATGAACAAGAAGCAAAGTTCCAAAGCGCTTCCACTGGTAAACTGAACTTCAGGCAAGACTTTTCTGATGGTTTGGAATATAATCTTGAAGACCCTGAGGCCTATGCCAAAAAGGATTTTGAAAACATGTACAACGAGAGAATAGAATGTCGAACTCTGATCTAGTTAAGAAGGTTTTGGACTTGCAAGACAAGGTTGAGGACCTGGAGAAAACTCTGCTGGAAATCAGACTGCAGAATCAATTGAAACCTCTTGCAGCCCTTACGTTTGATAAAGATTGTGAACTCGAAAAAATACGGGTGTATCGCGAAGAAATTGACAAACTGAATCGTGAAAATGTTAAGCTGAGAACTAGAAATGATACGCTTCGTTTGTTCTATGCGCTTTCATCTGAATAGGAGACAAATGTATTCAAACCACTTCCATTGCTTCGTAATTATGTTAAAGTTTGCTGCCATTATTAATTGTGAATGTTGCATGTCAAGATTTCTGTGCTTTTGGATGATTGGACGATGCACATTTTTTGCTGTATAATTCTCGCTTTTAATCAGTGGTGGTGAGTTTAAATGTAAAGAACTTGTTCATCTGTGCAGATCACATATATTCGATCATTTCCATTGTTTCGTAATTGTGGAGGAGATGAGCTGCTGCGCAGCGGGTGCTCCGGAACTTTTTGTCCAGTCCAGTCTGTTTACGTCAGTCGAAATTCTGACTGCTAGCTCACTGGTTGCCTGCCTGCCTCCCGATCCGTACACTGCATCTCGCTAAAGATGGCCAAAGTTGACCAACCCGCTCATGGAGAACTTCAATCTGCTGAATTTCCAAAACCAACTGCGTCAATTCGCGCAAAGAAAAGAGTTGAGAGAAGGAAGAAATTGGACAACAATCGCCGTAAAAGGCGCTGGAGGCTTTATTGCAAACTCAGTTTCCAAGAGAAAAAAAACTTGGAGAACGGGAGACTAGAAGGGCTCTCAAAAATTATAACCAGAGATTGGCCATTGGGTTGCCTGTTGCCCCATACAATACCACACAGTTTCTTATGGAAGACAGGTATGAACAAGAAGCAAAGTTCCAAAGCGCTTCCACTGGTAAACTGAACTTCAGGCAAGACCTTTCTGATGGTTTGGAATATAATCTTGAAGACCCTGAGGACTATGCCAAAAAGGATTTTGAAAACATGTACAACGAGAGAATAGAATGTCGAACTCTGATCTAGTTAGAAGGTTTTGGACTTGCAAGACAAGGTTGAGGACCTGGAGAAAACTCTGCTGGAAATCAGACTGCAGAATCAATTGAAACCTCTTGCAGCCCTTACGTTTGATAAAGATTGTGAACTCGAAAAAATACGGGTGTATCGCGAAGACATTGACAAACTGAATCGTGAAAATGTTAAGCTGAGAACTAAAAATGATACGCTTCGTTTGTTCTATGCGCTTTCATCTGAATAGGAGACAAATGTATTCAAACCACTTCCATTGCTTCGTAATTATGTTAAAGTTTGCTGCCATTATTAACTGTGAATGTTGCATGTCAAGATTTCTGTGCTTTTGGATGATTGGACGATGCACATTTTTTGCTGTATAATTCTCGCTTTTAATCAGTGGTGGTGAGTTTAAATGTAAAGAACTTGTTCATCTGTGCAGATCACATATATTCAATCATTTCCATTGTTTCGTAATTGTGGAGGAGATGAGCTGCTGCGCAGCGGGTGCTCCGGAACTTTTTGTCCAGTCCAGTCTGTTTACGTCAGTCGAAATTCTGACTGCTTGCTCACTGGTTGCCTGCCTGCCTCCCGATCCGTACACTGCATCTCGCTAAAGATGGCCAAAGTTGACCAACCCGCTCATGGAGAACTTCAATCTGCTGAATTTCCAAAACCAACTGCGTCAATTCTTGCAAAGAAAAGAGTTGAGAGAAGGAAGAAATTGGACAACAATCGCCGTAAAAGGCGCTGGAGGCCTTATTGCAAACTCAGTTTCCAAGAGAAAAAAACTTGGAGAACGGGAGACTAGAAGGGCTCTCAAAAATTATAACCAGAGATTGGCCATTGGGTTGCCTGTTGCCCCATACAATACCACACAGTTTCTTATGGAAAACAGGTATGAACAAGAAGCAAAGTTCCAAAGCGCTTCCACTGGTAAACTGAACTTCAGGCAAGACTTTTCTGATGGTTTGGAATATAATCTTGAAGACCCTGAGGCCTATGCCAAAAAGGATTTTGAAAACATGTACAACGAGAGAATAGAATGTCGAACTCTGATCTAGTTAAGAAGGTTTTGGACTTGCAAGACAAGGTTGAGGACCTGGAGAAAACTCTGCTGGAAATCAGACTGCAGAATCAATTGAAACCTCTTGCAGCCCTTACGTTTGATAAAGATTGTGAACTCGAAAAAATACGGGTGTATCGCGAAGAAATTGACAAACTGAATCGTGAAAATGTTAAGCTGAGAACTAGAAATGATACGCTTCGTTTGTTCTATGCGCTTTCATCTGAATAGGAGACAAATGTATTCAAACCACTTCCATTGCTTCGTAATTATGTTAAAGTTTGCTGCCATTATTAATTGTGAATGTTGCATGTCAAGATTTCTGTGCTTTTGGATGATTGGACGATGCACATTTTTTGCTGTATAATTCTCGCTTTTAATCAGTGGTGGTGAGTTTAAATGTAAAGAACTTGTTCATCTGTGCAGATCACATATATTCGATCATTTCCATTGTTTCGTAATTGTGGAGGAGATGAGCTGCTGCGCAGCGGGTGCTCCGGAACTTTTTGTCCAGTCCAGTCTGTTTACGTCAGTCGAAATTCTGACTGCTAGCTCACTGGTTGCCTGCCTGCCTCCCGATCCGTACACTGCATCTCGCTAAAGATGGCCAAAGTTGACCAACCCGCTCATGGAGAACTTCAATCTGCTGAATTTCCAAAACCAACTGCGTCAATTCGCGCAAAGAAAAGAGTTGAGAGAAGGAAGAAATTGGACAACAATCGCCGTAAAAGGCGCTGGAGGCTTTATTGCAAACTCAGTTTCCAAGAGAAAAAAAACTTGGAGAACGGGAGACTAGAAGGGCTCTCAAAAATTATAACCAGAGATTGGCCATTGGGTTGCCTGTTGCCCCATACAATACCACACAGTTTCTTATGGAAAACAGGTATAAACAAGAAGCAAAGTTCCAAAGCGCTTCCACTGGTAAACTGAACTTCAGGCAAGACCTTTCTGATGGTTTGGAATATAATCTTGAAGACCCTGAGGACTATGCCAAAAAGGATTTTGAAAACATGTACAACGAGAGAATAGAATGTCGAACTCTGATCTAGTTAGAAGGTTTTGGACTTGCAAGACAAGGTTGAGGACCTGGAGAAAACTCTGCTGGAAATCAGACTGCAGAATCAATTGAAACCTCTTGCAGCCCTTACGTTTGATAAAGATTGTGAACTCGAAAAAATACGGGTGTATCGCGAAGACATTGACAAACTGAATCGTGAAAATGTTAAGCTGAGAACTAAAAATGATACGCTTCGTTTGTTCTATGCGCTTTCATCTGAATAGGAGACAAATGTATTCAAACCACTTCCATTGCTTCGTAATTATGTTAAAGTTTGCTGCCATTATTAACTGTGAATGTTGCATGTTAAGATTTCTGTGCTTTTGGATGATTGGACGATGCACATTTTTTCTGTATAATTCTCGCTTTTAATCAGTGGTGGTGAGTTTAAATGTAAAGAACTTGTTCATCTGTGCAGATCACATATATTCAATCATTTCCATTGTTTCGTAATTGTGGAGGAGATGAGCTGCTGCGCAGCGGGTGCTCCGGAACTTTTTGTCCAGTCCAGTCTGTTTACGTCAGTCGAAATTCTGACTGCTTGCTCACTGGTTGCCTGCCTGCCTCCCGATCCGTACACTGCATCTCGCTAAAGATGGCCAAAGTTGACCAACCCGCTCATGGAGAACTTCAATCTGCTGAATTTCCAAAACCAACTGCGTCAATTCGCGCAAAGAAAAGAGTTGAGAGAAGGAAGAAATTGGACAACAATCGCCGTAAAAGGCGCTGGAGGCCTTATTGCAAACTCAGTTTCCAAGAGAAACAAAAACTTGGAGAAAGGAGACTAGAAGGGCTCTCAAAAATTATAACCAGAGATTGGCCATTGGGTTGCCTGTTGCCCCATACAATACCACACAGTTTCTTATGGAAGACAGGCATGAACAAGAAGCAAAGTTCCAAAGCGCTTCCACTGGTAAACTGAACTTCAGGCAAGACTTTTCTGATGGTTTGGAATATAATCTTGAAGACCCTGAGGACTATGCCAAAAAGGATTTTGAAAACATGTACAACGAGAGAATAGAATGTCGAACTCTGATCTAGTTAAGAAGGTTTTGGACTTGCAAGACAAGGTTGAGGACCTGGAGAAAACTCTGCTGGAAATCAGACTGCAGAATCAATTGAAACCTCTTGCAGCCCTTACGTTTGATAAAGATTGTGAACTCGAAAAAATACGGGTGTATCGCGAAGAAATTGACAAACTGAATCGTGAAAATGTTAAGCTGAGAACTAAAAATGATACGCTTCGTTTGTTCTATGCGCTTTCATCTGAATAGGAGACAAATGTATTCAAACCACTTCCATTGCTTCGTAATTATGTTAAAGTTTGCTGCCATTATTAATTGTGAATGTTGCATGTCAAGATTTCTGTGCTTTTGGATGATTATACGATGCACATTTTTTGCTGTATAATTCTCGCTTTTAATCAGTGGTGGTGAGTTTAAATGTAAAGAACTTGTTCATCTGTGCAGATCACATATATTCGATCATTTCCATTGTTTCGTAATTGTGGAGGAGATGAGCTGCTGCGCAGCGGGTGCTCCGGAACTTTTTGTCCAGTCCAGTCTGTTTACGTCAGTCGAAATTCTGACTGCTAGCTCACTGGTTGCCTGCCTGCCTCCCGATCCGTACACTGCATCTCGCTAAAGATGGCCAAAGTTGACCAACCCGCTCATGGAGAACTTCAATCTGCTGAATTTCCAAAACCAACTGCGTCAATTCGCGCAAAGAAAAGAGTTGAGAGAAGGAAGAAATTGGACAACAATCGCCGTAAAAGGCGCTGGAGGCTTTATTGCAAACTCAGTTTCCAAGAGAAAAAAAACTTGGAGAACAGGAGACTAGAAGGTCTCTCAAAAATTATAACCAGAGATTGGCCATTGGGTTGCCTGTTGCCCCATACAATACCACACAGTTTCTTATGGAAAACAGGTATGAACAAGAAGCAAAGTTCCAAAGCGCTTCCACTGGTAAACTGAACTTCAGGCAAGACTTTTCTGATGGTTTGGAATATAATCTTGAAGACCCTGAGGCCTATGCCAAAAAGGATTTTGAAAACATGTACAACGAGAGAATAGAATGTCGAACTCTGATCTAGTTAAGAAGGTTTTGGACTTGCAAGACAAGGTTGAGGACCTGGAGAAAACTCTGCTGGAAATCAGACTGCAGAATCAATTGAAACCTCTTGCAGCCCTTACGTTTGATAAAGATTGTGAACTCGAAAAAATACGGGTGTATCGCGAAGAAATTGACAAACTGAATCGTGAAAATGTTAAGCTGAGAACTAAAAATGATACGCTTCGTTTGTTCTATGCGCTTTCATCTGAATAGGAGACAAATGTATTCAAACCACTTCCATTGCTTCGTAATTATGTTAAAGTTTGCTGCCATTATTAATTGTGAATGTTGCATGTCAAGATTTCGGTGCTTTTGGATGATTGGACGATGCACATTTTTTGCTGTATAATTCTCGCTTTTAATCAGTGGTGGTGAGTTTAAATGTAAAGAACTTGTTCATCTGTGCAGATCACATATATTCAATCATTTCCATTGTTTCGTAATTGTGGAGGAGATGAGCTGCTTTGTAGCGGGTGCTCCGGAACTTTTTGTCCAGTCCAGTCTGTTTACGTCAGTCGAAATTCTGACTGCTAGCTCACTGGTTGCCTGCCTGCCTCCCGATCCGTACACTGCATCTCGCTAAAGATGGCCAAAGTTGACCAACCCGCTCATGGAGAACTTCAATCTGCTGAATTTCCAAAACCAACTGCGTCAATTCGCGCAAAGAAAAAAGTTGAGAGAAGGAAGAAATTGGACAACAATCGCCGTAAAAGGCGCTGGAGGCCTTATTGCAAACTCAGTTTCCAAGAGAAGCAAAAACTTGGAGAAAGGGAGACTAGAAGGGCTCTCAAAAATTATAACCAGAGATTGGACATTGGGTTGCCTGTTGCCCCATACAATACCACACAGTTTCTTATGGAAGACAGGTATGAACAAGAAGCAAAGTTCCAAAGCTCTTCCACTGGTAAACTGAACTTCAGGCAAGACTTTTCTGATGGTTTGGAATATAATCTTGAAGACCCTGAGGACTATGCCAAAAAGGATTTTGAAAACATGTACAACGAGAGAATAGAATGTCGAACTCTGATCTAGTTAGAAGGTTTTGGACTTGCAAGACAAGGTTGAGGACCTGGAGAAAACTCTGCTGGAAATCAGACTGCAGAATCAATTGAAACCTCTTGCAGCCCTTACGTTTGATAAAGATTGTGAACTCGAAAAAATACGGGTGTATCGCGAAGACATTGACAAACTGAATCGTGAAAATATTAAGCTGAGAACTAAAAATGATACGCTTCGTTTGTTCTATGCGCTTTCATCTGAATAGGAGACAAATGTATTCAAACCACTTCCATTGCTTCGTAATTATGTTAAAGTTTGCTGCCATTATTAATTGTGAATGTTGCATGTCAAGATTTCTGTGCTTTTGGATGATTGGACGATGCACATTTTTTGCTGTATAATTCTCGCTTTTAATCAGTGGTGGTGAGTTTAAATGTAAAGAACTTGTTCATCTGTGCAGATCACATATATTCAATCATTTCCATTGTTTCGTAATTGTGGAGGAGATGAGCTGCTTTGCAGCGGGTGCTCCGGAACTTTTTGTCCAGTCCAGTCTGTTTACGTCAGTCGAAATTCTGACTGCTAGCTCACTGGTTGCCTGCCTGCCTCCCGATCCGTACACTGCATCTCGCTAAAGATGGCCAAAGTTGACCAACCCGCTCATGGAGAACTTCAATCTGCTGAATTTCCAAAACCAACTGCGTCAATTCGCGCAAAGAAAAGAGTTGAGAGAAGGAAGAAATTGGACAACAATCGCCGTAAAAGGCGCTGGAGGCCTTATTGCAAACTCAGTTTCCAAGAGAAACAAAAACTTGGAGAAATTGAGACTAGAAGGGCTCTCAAAAATTATAACCAGAGATTGGCCATTGGGTTGCCTGTTGCCCCATACAATACCACACAGTTTATTATGGAAGACAGGTATGAACAAGAAGCAAAGTTCCAAAGCGCTTCCACTGGTAAACTGAACTTCAGGCATGACCTTTCTGATGGTTTGGAATATAATCTTGAAGACCCTGAGGACTATGCCAAAAAGGATTTTGAAAACATGTACAACGAGAGAATAGAATGTCGAACTCTGATCTAGTTAGAAGGTTTTGGACTTGCAAGACAAGGTTGAGGACCTGGAGAAAACTCTGCTGGAAATCAGACTGCAGAATCAATTGAAACCTCTTGCAGCCCTTACGTTTGATAAAGATTGTGAACTCGAAAAAATACGGGTGTATCGCGAAGACATTGACAAACTGAATCGTGAAAATGTTAAGCTGAGAACTAAAAATGATACGCTTCGTTTGTTCTATGCGCTTTCATCTGAATAGGAGACAAATGTATTCAAACCACTTCCATTGCTTCGTAATTATGTTAAAGTTTGCTGCCATTATTAATTGTGAATGTTGCATGTCAAGATTTCTGTGCTTTTGGATGATTGGACGATGCACATTTTTTGCTGTATAATTCTCGCTTTTAATCAGTGGTGGTGAGTTTAAATGTAAAGAACTTGTTCATCTGTGCAGATCACATATATTCAATCATTTCCATTGTTTCGTAATTGTGGAGGAGATGAGCTGCTGCGCAGCGGGTGCTCCGGAACTTTTTGTCCAGTCCAGTCAGTTTACGTCAGTCGAAATTCTGACTGCTAGCTCACTGGTTGCCTGCCTGCCTCCCGATCCGTACACTGCATCTCGCTAAAGATGGCCAAAGTTGACCAACCCGCTCATGGAGAACTTCAATCTGCTGAATTTCCAAAACCAACTGCGTCAATTCGCGCAAAGAAAAGAGTTGAGAGAAGGAAGAAATTGGACAACAATCGCCGTAAAAGGCGCTGGAGGCCTTATTGCAAACTCAGTTTCCAAGAGAAACAAAAACTTGGAGAAAGGGAGACTAGAAGGGCTCTCAAAAATTATAACCAGAGATTGGCCATTGGGTTGCCTGTTGCCCCATACAATACCACACAGTTTCTTATGGAAGACAGGCATGAACAAGAAGCAAAGTTCCAAAGCGCTTCCACTGGTAAACTGAACTTCAGGCAAGACTTTTCTGATGGTTTGGAATATAATCTTGAAGACCCTGAGGACTATGCCAAAAAGGATTTTGAAAACATGTACAACGAGAGAATAGAATGTCGAACTCTGATCTAGTTAAGAAGGTTTTGGACTTGCAAGACAAGGTTGAGGACCTGGAGAAAACTCTGCTGGAAATCAGACTGCAGAATCAATTGAAACCTCTTGCAGCCCTTACGTTTGATAAAGATTGTGAACTCGAAAAAATACGGGTGTATCGCGAAGATATTGACAAACTGAATCGTGAAAATGTTAAGCTGAGAACTAAAAATGATACGCTTCGTTTGTTCTATGCGCTTTCATCTGAATAGGAGACAAATGTATTCAAACCACTTCCATTGCTTCGTAATTATGTTAAAGTTTGCTGCCATTATTAACTGTGAATATTGCATGTCAAGATTTTTGTGCTTTTGGATGATTGGACGATGCACATTTTTTGCTGTATAATTCTCGCTTTTAATCAGTGGTGGTGAGTTTAAATGTAAAGAACTTGTTCATCTGTGCAGATCACATATATTCAATCATTTCCATTGTTTCGTAATTGTGGAGGAGATGAGCTGCTTTGCAGCGGGTGCTCCGGAACTTTTTGTCCAGTCCAGTCTGTTTACGTCAGTCGAAATTCTGACTGCTAGCTCACTGGTTGCCTGCCTGCCTCCCGATCCGTACACTGCATCTCGCTAAAGATGGCCAAAGTTGACCAACCCGCTCATGGAGAACTTCAATCTGCTGAATTTCCAAAACCAACTGCGTCAATTCGCACAAAGGAAAGAGTTGAGCGAAGGAAGAAATTGGACAACAATCGCCGTAAAAGGCGCTGGAGGCCTTATTGCAAATTCAGTTTCCAAGAGAAACAAAAACTTGGAGAAAGGGAGACTAGAAGGGCTCTCAAAAATTATAACCAGAGATTGGCCATTGGGTTGCCTGTTGCCCCATACAATACCACACAGTTTCTTATGGAAGACAGGTATGAACAAGAAGCAAAGTTCCAAAGCGCTTCCACTGGTAAACTGAACTTCAGGCAAGACTTTTCTGATGGTTTGGAATATAATCTTGAAGACCCTGAGGACTATGCCAAAAAGGATTTTGAAAACATGTACAACGAGAGAATAGAATGTCGAACTCTGATCTAGTTAAGAAGGTTTTGGACTTGCAAGACAAGGTTGAGGACCTGGAGAAAACTCTGCTGGAAATCAGACTGCAGAATCAATTGAAACCTCTTGCAGCCCTTACGTTTGATAAAGATTGTGAACTCGAAAAAATACGGGTGTATCGCGAAGAAATTGACAAACTGAATCGTGAAAATGTTAAGCTGAGAACTAAAAATGATACGCTTCGTTTGTTCTATGCGCTTTCATCTGAATAGGAGACAAATGTATTCAAACCACTTCCATTGCTTCGTAATTATGTTAAAGTTTGCTGCCATTATTAATTGTGAATGTTGCATGTCAAGATTTCTGTGCTTTTGGATGATTGGACGATGCACATTTTTTGCTGTATAATTCTCGCTTTTAATCAGTGGTGGTGAGTTTAAATGTAAAGAACTTGCTCATCTGTGCAGATCACATGTATTCAATCATTTCCATTGTTTCGTAATTGTGGAGGAGATGAGCTGCTGCGCAGCGGGTGCTCCGGAACTTTTTGTCCAGTCCAGTCTGTTTACGTCAGTCGAAATTCTGACTGCTAGCTCACTGGTTGCCTGCCTGCCTCCCGATCCGTACACTGCACCTCGCTAAAGATGGCCAAAGTTGACCAACCCGCTCATGGAGAACTTCAATCTGCTGAATTTCCAAAACCAACTGCGTCAATTCGCGCAAAGAAAAGAGTTGAGAGAAGGAAGAAATTGGACAACAATCGCCGTAAAAGGCGCTGGAGGCCTTATTGCAAACTCAGTTTCCAAGAGAAACAAAAACTTGGAGAAAGGGAGACTAGAAGGGCTCTCAAAAATTATAACCAGAGATTGGCCATTGGGTTGCCTGTTGCCCCATACAATACCACACAGTTTCTTATGGAAGACAGGAATGAACAAGAAGCAAAGTTCCAAAGCGCTTCCACTGGTAAACTGAACTTCAGGCAAGACTTTTCTGATGGTTTGGAATATAATCTTGAAGACCCTGAGGACTATGCCAAAAAGGATTTTGAAAACATGTACAACGAGAGAATAGAATGTCGAACTCTGATCTAGTTAAGAAGGTTTTGGACTTGCAAGACAAGGTTGAGGACCTGGAGAAAACTCTGCAGGAAATCAGACTGCAGAATCAATTGAAACCTCTTGCAGCCCTTACGTTTGATAAAGATTGTGAACTCGAAAAAATACGGGTGTATCGCGAAGAAATTGACAAACTGAATCGTGAAAATGTTAAGCTGAGAACTAAAAATGATACGCTTCGTTTGTTCTATGCGCTTTCATCTGAATAGGAGACAAATGTATTCAAACCACTTCCATTGCTTCGTAATTATGTTAAAGTTTGCTGCCATTATTAACTGTGAATGTTGCATGTCAAGATTTCTGTGCTTTTGGATGATTGGACGATGCACATTTTTTGCTGTATAATTCTCGCTTTTAATCAGTGGTGGTGAGTTTAAATGTAAAGAACTTGTTCATCTGTGCAGATCACATATATTCAATCATTTCCATTGTTTCGTAATTGTGGAGGAGATGAGCTGCTGCGCAGCGGGTGCTCCGGAACTTTTTGTCCAGTCCAGTCTGTTTACGTCAGTCGAAATTCTGACTGCTAGCTCACTGGTTGCCTGCCTGCCTCCCGATCCGTACACTGCACCTCGCTAAAGATGGCCAAAGTTGACCAACCCGCTCATGGAGAACTTCAGTCTGCTGAATTTCCAAAACCAACTGCGTCAATTCGCGCAAAGAAAAGAGTTGAGAGAAGGAAGAAATTGGACAACAATCGCCGTAAAAGGCGCTGGAGGCCTTATTGCAAACTCAGTTTCCAAGAGAAACAAAAACTTGGAGAAAGGGAGACTAGAAGGGCTCTCAAAAATTATAACAAGAGATTGGCCATTGGGTTGCCTGTTGCCCCATACAATGCCACACAGTTTCTTATGGAAGACAGGCATGAACAAGAAGCAAAGTTCCAAAGCGCTTCCACTGGTAAACTGAACTTCAGGCAAGACTTTTCTGATGGTTTGGAATATAATCTTGAAGACCCTGAGGACTATGCCAAAAAGGATTTTGAAAACATGTACAACGAGAGAATAGAATGTCGAACTCTGATCTAGTTAAGAAGGTTTTGGACTTGCAAGACAAGGTTGAGGACCTGGAGAAAACTCTGCTGGAAATCAGACTGCAGAATCAATTGAAACCTCTTGCAGCCCTTACGTTTGATAAAGATTGTGAACTCGAAAAAATACGGGTGTATCGCGAAGAAATTGACAAACTGAATCGTGAAAATGTTAAGCTGAGAAGTAAAAATGATATGCTTCGTTTGTTCTATGCGCTTTCATCTGAATAGGAGACAAATGTATTCAAACCACTTCCATTGCTTCGTAATTATGTTAAAGTTTGCTGCCATTATTAACTGTGAATGTTGCATGTCAAGATTTCTGTGCTTTTGGATGATTGGACGATGCACATTTTTTGCTGTATAATTCTCGCTTTTAATCAGTGGTGGTGAGTTTAAATGTAAAGAACTTGTTCATCTGTGCAGATCACATATATTCAATCATTTCCATTGTTTCGTAATTGTGGAGGAGATGAGCTGCTGCGCAGGGGTGCTCCAGAACTTTTTGTCCAGTCCAGTCTGTTTACGTCAGTCGAAATTCTGACTGCTAGCTCACTGGTTGCCTGCCTGCCTCCCGATCCGTACACTGCATCTCGCTAAAGATGGCCAAAGTTGACCAACCCGCTCATGCAGAACTTCAATCTGCTGAATTTCCAAAACCAACTGCGTCAATTCGCGCAAAGAAAAGAGTTGAGAGAAGGAAGAAATTGGACAACAATCGCCGTAAAAGGCGCTGGAGGCCTTATTGCAAACTCAGTTTCCAAGAGAAACAAAAACTTGGAGAAAGGGAGACTAGAAGGGCTCTCAAAAATTATAACCAGAGATTGGCCATTGGGTTGCCTGTTGCCCCATACAATACCACACAGTTTCTTATGGAAGACAGGCATGAACAAGAAGCAAAGTTCCAAAGCGCTTCCACTGGTAAACTGAACTTCAGGCAAGACTTTTCTGATGGTTTGGAATATAATCTTGAAGACCCTGAGGACTATGCCAAAAAGGATTTTGAAAACATGTACAACGAGAGAATAGAATGTCGAACTCTGATCTAGTTAAGAAGGTTTTGGACTTGAAAGACAAGGTTGAGGACCTGGAGAAAACTCTGCTGGAAATCAGACTGCAGAATCAATTGAAACCTCTTGCAGCCCTTACGTTTGATAAAGATTGTGAACTCGAAAAAATACGGGTGTATCGCGAAGAAATTGACAAACTGAATCGTGAAAATGTTAAGCTGAGAACTAAAAATGATACGCTTCGTTTGTTCTATGCGCTTTCATCTGAATAGGAGACAAATGTATTCAAACCACTTCCATTGCTTCGTAATTATGTTAAAGTTTGCTGCCATTATTAACTGTGAATGTTGCATGTCAAGATTTCTGTGCTTTTGGATGATTGGACGATGCACATTTTTTGCTGTATAATTCTCGCTTTTAATCAGTGGTGGTGAGTTTAAATGTAAAGAACTTGTTCATCTGTGCAGATCACATATATTCAATCATTTCCATTGTTTCGTAATTGTGGAGGAGATGAGCTGCTGCGCAGCGGGTGCTCCGGAACTTTTTGTCCAGTCCAGTCTGTTTACGTCAGTCGAAATTCTGACTGCTTGCTCACTGGTTGCCTGCCTGCCTCCCGATCCGTACACTGCATCTCGCTAAAGATGGCCAAAGTTGACCATCCCGCTCATGGAGAACTTCAATCTGTTGAATTTCCAAAACCAACTGCGTCAATTCGCGCAAAGAAAAGAGTTGAGAGAAGGAAGAAATTGGACAACAATCGCCGTAAAAGGCGCTGGAGGCCTTATTGCAAACTCAGTTTCCAAGAGAAACAAAAACTTGGAGAAAGGGAGACTAGAAGGGCTCTCAAAAATTATAACCAGAGATTGGCCATTGGGTTGCCTATTGCCCCATACAATACCACACAGTTTCTTATGGAAGACAGGTATGAACAAGAAGCAAAGTTCCAAAGCGCTTCCACTGGTAAACTGAACTTCAGGCAAGACCTTTCTGATGGTTTGGAATATAATCTTGAAGACCCTGAGGACTATGCCAAAAAGGATTTTGAAAACATGTACAACGAGAGTATAGAATGTCGAACTCTGATCTAGTTAAGAAGGTTTTGGACTTGCAAGACAAGGTTGAGGACCTGGAGATAACTCTGCTGGAAATCAGACTGCAGAATCAATTGAAACCTCTTGCAGCCCTTACGTTTGATAAAGATTGTGAACTCGAAAAAATACGGGTGTATCGCGAAGAAATTGACAAACTGAATCGTGAAAATGTTAAGCTGAGAACTAAAAATGATACGCTTCGTTTGTTCTATGCGCTTTCATCTGAATAGGAGACAAATGTATTCAAACCACTTCCATTGCTTCGTAATTATGTTAAAGATTGCTGCCATTATTAATTGTGAATGTTGCATGTCAAGATTTCTGTGCTTTTGGATGATTGGACGATGCACATTTTTTGCTGTATAATTCTCGCTTTTAATCAGTGGTGGTGAGTTTAAATGTAAAGAACTTGTTCATCTGTGCAGATCACATATATTCAATCATTTCCATTGTTTCGTAATTGTGGAGGAGATGAGCTGCTGCGCAGCGGGTGCTCCGGAACTTTTTGTCCAGTCCAGTCTGTTTACGTCAGTCGAAATTCTGACTGCTTGCTCACTGGTTGCCTGCCTGCCTCCCGATCCGTACACTGCATCTCGCTAAAGATGGCCAAAGTTGACCAACCCGCTCATGGAGAACTTCAATCTGCTGAATTTCCAAAACCAACTGCGTCAATTCGCGCAAAGAAAAGAGTTGAGAGAAGGAAGAAATTGGACAACAATCGCCGTAAAAGGCGCTGGAGGCCTTATTGCAAACTCAGTTTCCAAGAGAAACAAAAACTTGGAGAAAGGGAGACTAGAAGGGCTCTCAAAAATTATAACCAGAGATTGGCCATTGGGTTGCCTGTTGCCCCATACAATACCACACAGTTTCTTATGGAAGACAGGCATGAACAAGAAGCAAAGTTCCAAAGCGCTTCCACTGGTAAACTGAACTTCAGGCAAGACTTTTCTGATGGTTTGGAATATAATCTTGAAGACCCTGAGGACTATGCCAAAAAGGATTTTGAAAACATGTACAACGAGAGTATAGAATGTCGAACTCTGATCTAGTTAAGAAGGTTTTGGACTTGCAAGACAAGGTTGAGGACCTGGAGATAACTCTGCTGGAAATCAGACTGCAGAATCAATTGAAACCTCTTGCAGCCCTTACGTTTGATAAAGATTGTGAACTCGAAAAAATACGGGTGTATCGCGAAGAAATTGACAAACTGAATCGTGAAAATGTTAAGCTGAGAACTAAAAATGATACGCTTCGTTTGTTCTATGCGCTTTCATCTGAATAGGAGACAAATGTATTCAAACCACTTCCATTGCTTCGTAATTATGTTAAAGATTGCTGCCATTATTAATTGTGAATGTTGCATGTCAAGATTTCTGTGCTTTTGGATGATTGGACGATGCACATTTTTTGCTGTATAATTCTCGCTTTTAATCAGTGGTGGTGAGTTTAAATGTAAAGAACTTGTTCATCTGTGCAGATCACATATATTCAATCATTTCCATTGTTTCGTAATTGTGGAGGAGATGAGCTGCTGCGCAGCGGGTGCTCCGGAACTTTTTGTCCAGTCCAGTCTGTTTACGTCAGTCGAAATTCTGACTGCTTGCTCACTGGTTGCCTGCCTGCCTCCCGATCCGTACACTGCATCTCGCTAAAGATGGCCAAAGTTGACCAACCCGCTCATGGAGAACTTCAATCTGCTGAATTTCCAAAACCAACTGCGTCAATTCGCGCAAAGAAAAGAGTTGAGAGAAGGAAGAAATTGGACAACAATCGCCGTAAAAGGCGCTGGAGGCCTTATTGCAAACTCAGTTTCCAAGAGAAACAAAAACTTGGAGAAAGGGAGACTAGAAGGGCTCTCAAAAATTATAACCAGAGATTGGCCATTGGGTTGCCTGTTGCCCCATACAATACCACACAGTTTCTTATGGAAGACAGGCATGAACAAGAAGCAAAGTTCCAAAGCGCTTCCACTGGTAAACTGAACTTCAGGCAAGACTTTTCTGATGGTTTGGAATATAATCTTGAAGACCCTGAGGACTATGCCAAAAAGGATTTTGAAAACATGTACAACGAGAGAATAGAATGTCGAACTCTGATCTAGTTAAGAAGGTTTTGGACTTGCAAGACAAGGTTGAGGACCTGGAGAAAACTCTGCAGGAAATCAGACTGCAGAATCAATTGAAACCTCTTGCAGCCCTTACGTTTGATAAAGATTGTGAACTCGAAAAAATACGGGTGTATCGCGAAGAAATTGACAAACTGAATCGTGAAAATCTTAAGCTGAGAACTAAAAATGATACGCTTCGTTTGTTCTATGCGCTTTCATCTGAATAGGAGACAAATGTATTCAAACCACTTCCATTGCTTCGTAATTATGTTAAAGTTTGCTGCCATTATTAACTGTGAATGTTGCATGTCAAGATTTCTGTGCTTTTGGATGATTGGACGATGCACATTTTTTGCTGTATAATTCTCGCTTTTAATCAGTGGTGGTGAGTTTAAATGTAAAGAACTTGTTCATCTGTGCAGATCACATATATTCAATCATTTCCATTGTTTCGTAATTGTGGAGGAGATGAGCTGCTGCGCAGCGGGTGCTCCGGAACTTTTTGTCCAGTCCAGTCTGTTTACGTCAGTCGAAATTCTGACTGCTAGCTCACTGGTTGCCTGCCTGCCTCCCGATCCGTACACTGCACCTCGCTAAAGATGGCCAAAGTTGACCAACCCGCTCATGGAGAACTTCAGTCTGCTGAATTTCCAAAACCAACTGCGTCAATTCGCGCAAAGAAAAGAGTTGAGAGAAGGAAGAAATTGGACAACAATCGCCGTAAAAGGCGCTGGAGGCCTTATTGCAAACTCAGTTTCCAAGAGAAACAAAAACTTGGAGAAAGGGAGACTAGAAGGGCTCTCAAAAATTATAACAAGAGATTGGCCATTGGGTTGCCTGTTGCCCCATACAATGCCACACAGTTTCTTATGGAAGACAGGCATGAACAAGAAGCAAAGTTCCAAAGCGCTTCCACTGGTAAACTGAACTTCAGGCAAGACTTTTCTGATGGTTTGGAATATAATCTTGAAGACCCTGAGGACTATGCCAAAAAGGATTTTGAAAACATGTACAACGAGAGAATAGAATGTCGAACTCTGATCTAGTTAAGAAGGTTTTGGACTTGCAAGACAAGGTTGAGGACCTGGAGAAAACTCTGCTGGAAATCAGACTGCAGAATCAATTGAAACCTCTTGCAGCCCTTACGTTTGATAAAGATTGTGAACTCGAAAAAATACGGGTGTATCGCGAAGAAATTGACAAACTGAATCGTGAAAATGTTAAGCTGAGAAGTAAAAATGATATGCTTCGTTTGTTCTATGCGCTTTCATCTGAATAGGAGACAAATGTATTCAAACCACTTCCATTGCTTCGTAATTATGTTAAAGTTTGCTGCCATTATTAACTGTGAATGTTGCATGTCAAGATTTCTGTGCTTTTGGATGATTGGACGATGCACATTTTTTGCTGTATAATTCTCGCTTTTAATCAGTGGTGGTGAGTTTAAATGTAAAGAACTTGTTCATCTGTGCAGATCACATATATTCAATCATTTCCATTGTTTCGTAATTGTGGAGGAGATGAGCTGCTGCGCAGGGGTGCTCCAGAACTTTTTGTCCAGTCCAGTCTGTTTACGTCAGTCGAAATTCTGACTGCTAGCTCACTGGTTGCCTGCCTGCCTCCCGATCCGTACACTGCATCTCGCTAAAGATGGCCAAAGTTGACCAACCCGCTCATGCAGAACTTCAATCTGCTGAATTTCCAAAACCAACTGCGTCAATTCGCGCAAAGAAAAGAGTTGAGAGAAGGAAGAAATTGGACAACAATCGCCGTAAAAGGCGCTGGAGGCCTTATTGCAAACTCAGTTTCCAAGAGAAACAAAAACTTGGAGAAAGGGAGACTAGAAGGGCTCTCAAAAATTATAACCAGAGATTGGCCATTGGGTTGCCTGTTGCCCCATACAATACCACACAGTTTCTTATGGAAGACAGGTATGAACAAGAAGCAAAGTTCCAAAGCGCTCACGCTTAAACTGGTAAACTGAACTTCAGGCAAGACCTTTCTGATGGTTTGGAATATAATCTTGAAGACCCTGAGGACTATGCCAAAAAGGATTTTGAAAACATGTACAACGAGTGTATAGAATGTCGAACTCTGATCAAGTTAAGAAGGTTTTGGACTTGCAAGACAAGGTTGCGGACCTGGAGAAAACTCTGCTGGAAATCAGACTGCAGAATCAATTGAAACCTCTTGCAGCCCTTACGTTTGATAAAGATTGTGAACTCGAAAATATACGGGTGTATCGCGAAGAAATTGACAAACTGAATCGTGAAAATGTTAAGCTGAGAACTAAAAATGATACGCTTCGTTTGTTCTATGCGCTTTCATCTGAATAGGAGACAAATGTATTCAAACCACTTCCATTGCTTCGTAATTATGTTAAAGTTTGCTGCCATTATTAATTGTGAATGTTGCATGTCAAGATTTCTGTGCTTTTGGATGATTGGACGATGCACATTTTTTGCTGTATAATTCTCGCTTTTAATCAGTTGTGGTGAGTTTAAATGTAAAGAACTTGTTCATCTGTGCAAATCACATATATTCAATCATTTCCATTGTTTCGTAATTGTGGAGGAGATGAGCTGCTGCGCAGCGGGTGCTCCGGAACTTTTTGTCCAGTCCAGTCTGTTTACGTCAGTCGAAATTCTGACTGCTAGCTCACTGGTTGCCTGCCTGCCTCCCGATCCGTACACTGCATCTCGCTAAAGATGGCCAAAGTTGACCAACCCGCTTATGGAGAACTTCAATCTGCTGAATTTCCAAAACCAACTGCGTCAATTCGCGCAAAGAAAAGAGTTGAGAGAAGGAAGAAATTGGACAACAATCGCCGTAAAAGGCGCTGGAGGCCTTATTGCAAACTCAGTTTCCAAGAGAAACAAAAACTTGGAGAACGGGAGACTAGAAGGGCTCTCAAAAATTATAACCAGAGATTGGCCATTGGGTTGCCTGTTGCCCCATACAATACCACACAGTTTCTTATGGAAGACAGGTATGAACAAGAAGCAAAGTTCCAAAGCGCTTCCACTGGTAAACTGAACTTCAGGCAAGACTTTTCTGATGGTTTGGAATATAAACTTGAAGACCCTGAGGAATATGCCAAAAAGGATTTTGAAAACATGTACAACGAGAGAATAGAATGTCGAACTCTGATCTAGTTAAGAAGGTTTTGGACTTGCAAGACAAGGTTGAGGACCTGGAGAAAACTCTGCTGGAAATCAGACTGCAGAATCAATTGAAACCTCTTGCAGCCCTTACGTTTGATAAAGATTGTGAACTCGAAAAAATACGGGTGTATCGCGAAGAAATTGACAAACTGAATCGTGAAAATGTTAAGCTGAGAACTAAAAATGATACGCTTCGTTTGTTCTATGCGCTTTCATCTGAATAGGAGACAAATGTATTCAAACCACTTCCATTGCTTCGTAATTATGTTAAAGTTTGCTGCCATTATTAATTGTGAATGTTGCATGTCAAGATTTCTGTGCTTTTGGATGATTGGACGATGCACATTTTTTGCTGTATAATTCTCGCTTTTAATCAGTGGTGGTGAGTTTAAATGTAAAGAACTTGTTCATCTGTGCAGATCACATGTATTCAATCATTTCCATTGTTTCGTAATTGTGGAAGAGATGAGCTGCTGCGCAGCGGGTGCTCCGGAACTTTTTGTCCAGTCCAGTCTGTTTACGTCAGTCGAAATTCTGACTGCTAGCTCACTGGTTGCCAGCCTGCCTCCCGATCCGTACACTGCATCTCGCTAAAGATGGCCAAAGTTGACAAACCCGCTCATGGAGAACTTCAATCTGCTGAATTTCCAAAACCAACTGCGTCAATTCGCGCAAAGAAAAGAGTTGAGAGAAGGAAGAAATTGGACAACAATCGCCGTAAAAGGCGCTGGAGGCCTTATTGCAAACTCAGTTTCCAAGAGAAACAAAAACTTGGAGAAAGGGAGACTAGAAGGGCTCTCAAAAATTATAACCAGAGATTGGCCATTGGGTTGCCTGTTGCCCCATACAATACCACACAGTTTCTTGTGGAAGACAGGTATGAACAAGAAGCAAAGTTCCAAAGCGCTTAAACTGGTAAACTGAACTTCAGGCAAGACCTTTCTGATGGTTTGGAATATAATCTTGAAGACCCTGAGGACTATGCCAAAAAGGATTTTGAAAACATGTACAACGAGAGTATAGAATGTCGAACTCTGATCTAGTTAAGAAGGTTTTGGACTTGCAAGACAAGGTTGAGGACCTGGAGAAAACTCTGCTGGAAATCAGACTGCAGAATCAATTGAAACCTCTTGCAGCCCTTACGTTTGATAAAGATTGTGAACTCGAAAAAATACGGGTGTATCGCGAAGAAATTGACAAACTGAATCGTGAAAATGTTAAGCTGAGAACTAAAAATGATACGCTTCGTTTGTTCTATGCGCTTTCATCTGAATAGGAGACAAATGTATTCAAACCACTTCCATTGCTTCGTAATTATGTTAAAGATTGCTGCCATTATTAATTGTGAATGTTGCATGTCAAGATTTCTGTGCTTTTGGATGATTGGACGATGCACATTTTTTGCTGTATAATTCTCGCTTTTAATCAGTGGTGGTGAGTTTAAATGTAAAGAACTTGTTCATCTGTGCAGATCACATATATTCAATCATTTCCATTGTTTCGTAATTGTGGAGGAGATGAGCTGCTGCGCAGCGGGTGCTCCGGAACTTTTTGTCCAGTCCAGTCTGTTTACGTCAGTCGAAATTCTGACTGCTTGCTCACTGGTTGCCTGCCTGCCTCCCGATCCGTACACTGCATCTCGCTAAAGATGGCCAAAGTTGACCAACCCGCTCATGGAGAACTTCAATCTGCTGAATTTCCAAAACCAACTGCGTCAATTCGCGCAAAGAAAAGAGTTGAGAGAAGGAAGAAATTGGACAACAATCGCCGTAAAAGGCGCTGGAGGCCTTATTGCAAACTCAGTTTCCAAGAGAAACAAAAACTTGGAGAAAGGGAGACTAGAAGGGCTCTCAAAAATTATAACCAGAGATTGGCCATTGGGTTGCCTGTTGCCCCATACAATACCACACAGTTTCTTATGGAAGACAGGCATGAACAAGAAGCAAAGTTCCAAAGCGCTTCCACTGGTAAACTGAACTTCAGGCAAGACTTTTCTGATGGTTTGGAATATAATCTTGAAGACCCTGAGGACTATGCCAAAAAGGATTTTGAAAACATGTACAACGAGAGAATAGAATGTCGAACTCTGATCTAGTTAAGAAGGTTTTGGACTTGCAAGACAAGGTTGAGGACCTGGAGAAAACTCTGCAGGAAATCAGACTGCAGAATCAATTGAAACCTCTTGCAGCCCTTACGTTTGATAAAGATTGTGAACTCGAAAAAATACGGGTGTATCGCGAAGAAATTGACAAACTGAATCGTGAAAATCTTAAGCTGAGAACTAAAAATGATACGCTTCGTTTGTTCTATGCGCTTTCATCTGAATAGGAGACAAATGTATTCAAACCACTTCCATTGCTTCGTAATTATGTTAAAGTTTGCTGCCATTATTAACTGTGAATGTTGCATGTCAAGATTTCTGTGCTTTTGGATGATTGGACGATGCACATTTTTTGCTGTATAATTCTCGCTTTTAATCAGTGGTGGTGAGTTTAAATGTAAAGAACTTGTTCATCTGTGCAGATCACATATATTCAATCATTTCCATTGTTTCGTAATTGTGGAGGAGATGAGCTGCTGCGCAGCGGGTGCTCCGGAACTTTTTGTCCAGTCCAGTCTGTTTACGTCAGTCGAAATTCTGACTGCTAGCTCACTGGTTGCCTGCCTGCCTCCCGATCCGTACACTGCACCTCGCTAAAGATGGCCAAAGTTGACCAACCCGCTCATGGAGAACTTCAGTCTGCTGAATTTCCAAAACCAACTGCGTCAATTCGCGCAAAGAAAAGAGTTGAGAGAAGGAAGAAATTGGACAACAATCGCCGTAAAAGGCGCTGGAGGCCTTATTGCAAACTCAGTTTCCAAGAGAAACAAAAACTTGGAGAAAGGGAGACTAGAAGGGCTCTCAAAAATTATAACAAGAGATTGGCCATTGGGTTGCCTGTTGCCCCATACAATGCCACACAGTTTCTTATGGAAGACAGGCATGAACAAGAAGCAAAGTTCCAAAGCGCTTCCACTGGTAAACTGAACTTCAGGCAAGACTTTTCTGATGGTTTGGAATATAATCTTGAAGAACCTGAGGACTATGCCAAAAAGGATTTTGAAAACATGTACAACGAGAGAATAGAATGTCGAACTCTGATCTAGTTAAGAAGGTTTTGGACTTGCAAGACAAGGTTGAGGACCTGGAGAAAACTCTGCTGGAAATCAGACTGCAGAATCAATTGAAACCTCTTGCAGCCCTTACGTTTGATAAAGATTGTGAACTCGAAAAAATACGGGTGTATCGCGAAGAAATTGACAAACTGAATCGTGAAAATGTTAAGCTGAGAAGTAAAAATGATATGCTTCGTTTGTTCTATGCGCTTTCATCTGAATAGGAGACAAATGTATTCAAACCACTTCCATTGCTTCGTAATTATGTTAAAGTTTGCTGCCATTATTAACTGTGAATGTTGCATGTCAAGATTTCTGTGCTTTTGGATGATTGGACGATGCACATTTTTTGCTGTATAATTCTCGCTTTTAATCAGTGGTGGTGAGTTTAAATGTAAAGAACTTGTTCATCTGTGCAGATCACATATATTCAATCATTTCCATTGTTTCGTAATTGTGGAGGAGATGAGCTGCTGCGCAGGGGTGCTCCAGAACTTTTTGTCCAGTCCAGTCTGTTTACGTCAGTCGAAATTCTGACTGCTAGCTCACTGGTTGCCTGCCTGCCTCCCGATCCGTACACTGCATCTCGCTAAAGATGGCCAAAGTTGACCAACCCGCTCATGCAGAACTTCAATCTGCTGAATTTCCAAAACCAACTGCGTCAATTCGCGCAAAGAAAAGAGTTGAGAGAAGGAAGAAATTGGACAACAATCGCCGTAAAAGGCGCTGGAGGCCTTATTGCAAACTCAGTTTCCAAGAGAAACAAAAACTTGGAGAAAGGGAGACTAGAAGGGCTCTCAAAAATTATAACCAAAGATTGGCCATTGGGTTGCCTGTTGCCCCATACAATACCACACAGTTTCTTATGGAAGACAGGCATGAACAAGAAGCAAAGTTCCAAAGCGCTTCCACTGGTAAACTGAACTTCAGGCAAGACTTTTCTGATGGTTTGGAATATAATCTTGAAGACCCTGAGGACTATGCCAAAAAGGATTTTGAAAACATGTACAACGAGAGTATAGAATGTCGAACTCTGATCTAGTTAAGAAGGTTTTGGACTTGCAAGACAAGGTTGAGGACCTGGAGATAACTCTGCTGGAAATCAGACTGCAGAATCAATTGAAACCTCTTGCAGCCCTTACGTTTGATAAAGATTGTGAACTCGAAAAAATACGGGTGTATCGCGAAGAAATTGACAAACTGAATCGTGAAAATGTTAAGCTGAGAACTAAAAATGATACGCTTCGTTTGTTCTATGCGCTTTCATCTGAATAGGAGACAAATGTATTCAAACCACTTCCATTGCTTCGTAATTATGTTAAAGATTGCTGCCATTATTAATTGTGAATGTTGCATGTCAAGATTTCTGTGCTTTTGGATGATTGGACGATGCACATTTTTTGCTGTATAATTCTCGCTTTTAATCAGTGGTGGTGAGTTTAAATGTAAAGAACTTGTTCATCTGTGCAGATCACATATATTCAATCATTTCCATTGTTTCGTAATTGTGGAGGAGATGAGCTGCTGCGCAGCGGGTGCTCCGGAACTTTTTGTCCAGTCCAGTCTGTTTACGTCAGTCGAAATTCTGACTGCTTGCTCACTGGTTGCCTGCCTGCCTCCCGATCCGTACACTGCATCTCGCTAAAGATGGCCAAAGTTGACCAACCCGCTCATGGAGAACTTCAATCTGCTGAATTTCCAAAACCAACTGCGTCAATTCGCGCAAAGAAAAGAGTTGAGAGAAGGAAGAAATTGGACAACAATCGCCGTAAAAGGCGCTGGAGGCCTTATTGCAAACTCAGTTTCCAAGAGAAACAAAAACTTGGAGAAAGGGAGACTAGAAGGGCTCTCAAAAATTATAACCAGAGATTGGCCATTGGGTTGCCTGTTGCCCCATACAATACCACACAGTTTCTTGTGGAAGACAGGTATGAACAAGAAGCAAAGTTCCAAAGCGCTTAAACTGGTAAACTGAACTTCAGGCAAGACCTTTCTGATGGTTTGGAATATAATCTTGAAGACCCTGAGGACTATGCCAAAAAGGATTTTGAAAACATGTACAACGAGAGTATAGAATGTCGAACTCTGATCTAGTTAAGAAGGTTTTGGACTTGCAAGACAAGGTTGAGGACCTGGAGAAAACTCTGCTGGAAATCAGACTGCAGAATCAATTGAAACCTCTTGCAGCCCTTACGTTTGATAAAGATTGTGAACTCGAAAAAATACGGGTGTATCGCGAAGAAATTGACAAACTGAATCGTGAAAATGTTAAGCTGAGAACTAAAAATGATACGCTTCGTTTGTTCTATGCGCTTTCATCTGAATAGGAGACAAATGTATTCAAACCACTTCCATTGCTTCGTAATTATGTTAAAGATTGCTGCCATTATTAATTGTGAATGTTGCATGTCAAGATTTCTGTGCTTTTGGATGATTGGACGATGCACATTTTTTGCTGTATAATTCTCGCTTTTAATCAGTGGTGGTGAGTTTAAATGTAAAGAACTTGTTCATCTGTGCAGATCACATATATTCAATCATTTCCATTGTTTCGTAATTGTGGAGGAGATGAGCTGCTGCGCAGCGGGTGCTCCGGAACTTTTTGTCCAGTCCAGTCTGTTTACGTCAGTCGAAATTCTGACTGCTAGCTCACTGGTTGCCTGCCTGCCTCCCGATCCGTACACTGCACCTCGCTAAAGATGGCCAAAGTTGACCAACCCGCTCATGGAGAACTTCAGTCTGCTGAATTTCCAAAACCAACTGCGTCAATTCGCGCAAAGAAAAGAGTTGAGAGAAGGAAGAAATTGGACAACAATCGCCGTAAAAGGCGCTGGAGGCCTTATTGCAAACTCAGTTTCCAAGAGAAACAAAAACTTGGAGAAAGGGAGACTAGAAGGGCTCTCAAAAATTATAACAAGAGATTGGCCATTGGGTTGCCTGTTGCCCCATACAATGCCACACAGTTTCTTATGGAAGACAGGCATGAACAAGAAGCAAAGTTCCAAAGCGCTTCCACTGGTAAACTGAACTTCAGGCAAGACTTTTCTGATGGTTTGGAATATAATCTTGAAGACCCTGAGGACTATGCCAAAAAGGATTTTGAAAACATGTACAACGAGAGAATAGAATGTCGAACTCTGATCTAGTTAAGAAGGTTTTGGACTTGCAAGACAAGGTTGAGGACCTGGAGAAAACTCTGCTGGAAATCAGACTGCAGAATCAATTGAAACCTCTTGCAGCCCTTACGTTTGATAAAGATTGTGAACTCGAAAAAATACGGGTGTATCGCGAAGAAATTGACAAACTGAATCGTGAAAATGTTAAGCTGAGAAGTAAAAATGATATGCTTCGTTTGTTCTATGCGCTTTCATCTGAATAGGAGACAAATGTATTCAAACCACTTCCATTGCTTCGTAATTATGTTAAAGTTTGCTGCCATTATTAACTGTGAATGTTGCATGTCAAGATTTCTGTGCTTTTGGATGATTGGACGATGCACATTTTTTGCTGTATAATTCTCGCTTTTAATCAGTGGTGGTGAGTTTAAATGTAAAGAACTTGTTCATCTGTGCAGATCACATATATTCAATCATTTCCATTGTTTCGTAATTGTGGAGGAGATGAGCTGCTGCGCAGGGGTGCTCCAGAACTTTTTGTCCAGTCCAGTCTGTTTACGTCAGTCGAAATTCTGACTGCTAGCTCACTGGTTGCCTGCCTGCCTCCCGATCCGTACACTGCATCTCGCTAAAGATGGCCAAAGTTGACCAACCCGCTCATGCAGAACTTCAATCTGCTGAATTTCCAAAACCAACTGCGTCAATTCGCGCAAAGAAAAGAGTTGAGAGAAGGAAGAAATTGGACAACAATCGCCGTAAAAGGCGCTGGAGGCCTTATTGCAAACTCAGTTTCCAAGAGAAACAAAAACTTGGAGAAAGGGAGACTAGAAGGGCTCTCAAAAATTATAACCAGAGATTGGCCATTGGGTTGCCTGTTGCCCCATACAATACCACACAGTTTCTTATGGAAGACAGGCATGAACAAGAAGCAAAGTTCCAAAGCGCTTCCACTGGTAAACTGAACTTCAGGCAAGACTTTTCTGATGGTTTGGAATATAATCTTGAAGACCCTGAGGACTATGCCAAAAAGGATTTTGAAAACATGTACAACGAGAGAATAGAATGTCGAACTCTGATCTAGTTAAGAAGGTTTTGGACTTGCAAGACAAGGTTGAGGACCTGGAGAAAACTCTGCAGGAAATCAGACTGCAGAATCAATTGAAACCTCTTGCAGCCCTTACGTTTGATAAAGATTGTGAACTCGAAAAAATACGGGTGTATCGCGAAGAAATTGACAAACTGAATCGTGAAAATCTTAAGCTGAGAACTAAAAATGATACGCTTCGTTTGTTCTATGCGCTTTCATCTGAATAGGAGACAAATGTATTCAAACCACTTCCATTGCTTCGTAATTATGTTAAAGTTTGCTGCCATTATTAACTGTGAATGTTGCATGTCAAGATTTCTGTGCTTTTGGATGATTGGACGATGCACATTTTTTGCTGTATAATTCTCGCTTTTAATCAGTGGTGGTGAGTTTAAATGTAAAGAACTTGTTCATCTGTGCAGATCACATATATTCAATCATTTCCATTGTTTCGTAATTGTGGAGGAGATGAGCTGCTGCGCAGCGGGTGCTCCGGAACTTTTTGTCCAGTCCAGTCTGTTTACGTCAGTCGAAATTCTGACTGCTAGCTCACTGGTTGCCTGCCTGCCTCCCGATCCGTACACTGCACCTCGCTAAAGATGGCCAAAGTTGACCAACCCGCTCATGGAGAACTTCAGTCTGCTGAATTTCCAAAACCAACTGCGTCAATTCGCGCAAAGAAAAGAGTTGAGAGAAGGAAGAAATTGGACAACAATCGCCGTAAAAGGCGCTGGAGGCCTTATTGCAAACTCAGTTTCCAAGAGAAACAAAAACTTGGAGAAAGGGAGACTAGAAGGGCTCTCAAAAATTATAACAAGAGATTGGCCATTGGGTTGCCTGTTGCCCCATACAATGCCACACAGTTTCTTATGGAAGACAGGCATGAACAAGAAGCAAAGTTCCAAAGCGCTTCCACTGGTAAACTGAACTTCAGGCAAGACTTTTCTGATGGTTTGGAATATAATCTTGAAGACCCTGAGGACTATGCCAAAAAGGATTTTGAAAACATGTACAACGAGAGAATAGAATGTCGAACTCTGATCTAGTTAAGAAGGTTTTGGACTTGCAAGACAAGGTTGAGGACCTGGAGAAAACTCTGCTGGAAATCAGACTGCAGAATCAATTGAAACCTCTTGCAGCCCTTACGTTTGATAAAGATTGTGAACTCGAAAAAATACGGGTGTATCGCGAAGAAATTGACAAACTGAATCGTGAAAATGTTAAGCTGAGAAGTAAAAATGATATGCTTCGTTTGTTCTATGCGCTTTCATCTGAATAGGAGACAAATGTATTCAAACCACTTCCATTGCTTCGTAATTATGTTAAAGTTTGCTGCCATTATTAACTGTGAATGTTGCATGTCAAGATTTCTGTGCTTTTGGATGATTGGACGATGCACATTTTTTGCTGTATAATTCTCGCTTTTAATCAGTGGTGGTGAGTTTAAATGTAAAGAACTTGTTCATCTGTGCAGATCACATATATTCAATCATTTCCATTGTTTCGTAATTGTGGAGGAGATGAGCTGCTGCGCAGGGGTGCTCCAGAACTTTTTGTCCAGTCCAGTCTGTTTACGTCAGTCGAAATTCTGACTGCTAGCTCACTGGTTGCCTGCCTGCCTCCCGATCCGTACACTGCATCTCGCTAAAGATGGCCAAAGTTGACCAACCCGCTCATGCAGAACTTCAATCTGCTGAATTTCCAAAACCAACTGCGTCAATTCGCGCAAAGAAAAGAGTTGAGAGAAGGAAGAAATTGGACAACAATCGCCGTAAAAGGCGCTGGAGGCCTTATTGCAAACTCAGTTTCCAAGAGAAACAAAAACTTGGAGAAAGGGAGACTAGAAGGGCTCTCAAAAATTATAACCAGAGATTGGCCATTGGGTTGCCTGTTGCCCCATACAATACCACACAGTTTCTTATGGAAGACAGGCATGAACAAGAAGCAAAGTTCCAAAGCGCTTCCACTGGTAAACTGAACTTCAGGCAAGACTTTTCTGATGGTTTGGAATATAATCTTGAAGACCCTGAGGACTATGCCAAAAAGGATTTTGAAAACATGTACAACGAGAGTATAGAATGTCGAACTCTGATCTAGTTAAGAAGGTTTTGGACTTGCAAGACAAGGTTGAGGACCTGGAGATAACTCTGCTGGAAATCAGACTGCAGAATCAATTGAAACCTCTTGCAGCCCTTACGTTTGATAAAGATTGTGAACTCGAAAAAATACGGGTGTATCGCGAAGAAATTGACAAACTGAATCGTGAAAATGTTAAGCTGAGAACTAAAAATGATACGCTTCGTTTGTTCTATGCGCTTTCATCTGAATAGGAGACAAATGTATTCAAACCACTTCCATTGCTTCGTAATTATGTTAAAGATTGCTGCCATTATTAATTGTGAATGTTGCATGTCAAGATTTCTGTGCTTTTGGATGATTGGACGATGCACATTTTTTGCTGTATAATTCTCGCTTTTAATCAGTGGTGGTGAGTTTAAATGTAAAGAACTTGTTCATCTGTGCAGATCACATATATTCAATCATTTCCATTGTTTCGTAATTGTGGAGGAGATGAGCTGCTGCGCAGCGGGTGCTCCGGAACTTTTTGTCCAGTCCAGTCTGTTTACGTCAGTCGAAATTCTGACTGCTTGCTCACTGGTTGCCTGCCTGCCTCCCGATCCGTACACTGCATCTCGCTAAAGATGGCCAAAGTTGACCAACCCGCTCATGGAGAACTTCAATCTGCTGAATTTCCAAAACCAACTGCGTCAATTCGCGCAAAGAAAAGAGTTGAGAGAAGGAAGAAATTGGACAACAATCGCCGTAAAAGGCGCTGGAGGCCTTATTGCAAACTCAGTTTCCAAGAGAAACAAAAACTTGGAGAAAGGGAGACTAGAAGGGCTCTCAAAAATTATAACCAGAGATTGGCCATTGGGTTGCCTGTTGCCCCATACAATACCACACAGTTTCTTGTGGAAGACAGGTATGAACAAGAAGCAAAGTTCCAAAGCGCTCACGCTTAAACTGGTAAACTGAACTTCAGGCAAGACCTTTCTGATGGTTTGGAATATAATCTTGAAGACCCTGAGGACTATGCCAAAAAGGATTTTGAAAACATGTACAACGAGTGTATAGAATGTCGAACTCTGATCAAGTTAAGAAGGTTTTGGACTTGCAAGACAAGGTTGCGGACCTGGAGAAAACTCTGCTGGAAATCAGACTGCAGAATCAATTGAAACCTCTTGCAGCCCTTACGTTTGATAAAGATTGTGAACTCGAAAATATACGGGTGTATCGCGAAGAAATTGACAAACTGAATCGTGAAAATGTTAAGCTGAGAACTAAAAATGATACGCTTCGTTTGTTCTATGCGCTTTCATCTGAATAGGAGACAAATGTATTCAAACCACTTCCATTGCTTCGTAATTATGTTAAAGTTTGCTGCCATTATTAATTGTGAATGTTGCATGTCAAGATTTCTGTGCTTTTGGATGATTGGACGATGCACATTTTTTGCTGTATAATTCTCGCTTTTAATCAGTTGTGGTGAGTTTAAATGTAAAGAACTTGTTCATCTGTGCAAATCACATATATTCAATCATTTCCATTGTTTCGTAATTGTGGAGGAGATGAGCTGCTGCGCAGCGGGTGCTCCGGAACTTTTTGTCCAGTCCAGTCTGTTTACGTCAGTCGAAATTCTGACTGCTAGCTCACTGGTTGCCTGCCTGCCTCCCGATCCGTACACTGCATCTCGCTAAAGATGGCCAAAGTTGACCAACCCGCTTATGGAGAACTTCAATCTGCTGAATTTCCAAAACCAACTGCGTCAATTCGCGCAAAGAAAAGAGTTGAGAGAAGGAAGAAATTGGACAACAATCGCCGTAAAAGGCGCTGGAGGCCTTATTGCAAACTCAGTTTCCAAGAGAAACAAAAACTTGGAGAACGGGAGACTAGAAGGGCTCTCAAAAATTATAACCAGAGATTGGCCATTGGGTTGCCTGTTGCCCCATACAATACCACACAGTTTCTTATGGAAGACAGGTATGAACAAGAAGCAAAGTTCCAAAGCGCTTCCACTGGTAAACTGAACTTCAGGCAAGACTTTTCTGATGGTTTGGAATATAAACTTGAAGACCCTGAGGAATATGCCAAAAAGGATTTTGAAAACATGTACAACGAGAGAATAGAATGTCGAACTCTGATCTAGTTAAGAAGGTTTTGGACTTGCAAGACAAGGTTGAGGACCTGGAGAAAACTCTGCTGGAAATCAGACTGCAGAATCAATTGAAACCTCTTGCAGCCCTTACGTTTGATAAAGATTGTGAACTCGAAAAAATACGGGTGTATCGCGAAGAAATTGACAAACTGAATCGTGAAAATGTTAAGCTGAGAACTAAAAATGATACGCTTCGTTTGTTCTATGCGCTTTCATCTGAATAGGAGACAAATGTATTCAAACCACTTCCATTGCTTCGTAATTATGTTAAAGTTTGCTGCCATTATTAATTGTGAATGTTGCATGTCAAGATTTCTGTGCTTTTGGATGATTGGACGATGCACATTTTTTGCTGTATAATTCTCGCTTTTAATCAGTGGTGGTGAGTTTAAATGTAAAGAACTTGTTCATCTGTGCAGATCACATGTATTCAATCATTTCCATTGTTTCGTAATTGTGGAAGAGATGAGCTGCTGCGCAGCGGGTGCTCCGGAACTTTTTGTCCAGTCCAGTCTGTTTACGTCAGTCGAAATTCTGACTGCTAGCTCACTGGTTGCCAGCCTGCCTCCCGATCCGTACACTGCATCTCGCTAAAGATGGCCAAAGTTGACAAACCCGCTCATGGAGAACTTCAATCTGCTGAATTTCCAAAACCAACTGCGTCAATTCGCGCAAAGAAAAGAGTTGAGAGAAGGAAGAAATTGGACAACAATCGCCGTAAAAGGCGCTGGAGGCCTTATTGCAAACTCAGTTTCCAAGAGAAACAAAAACTTGGAGAAAGGGAGACTAGAAGGGCTCTCAAAAATTATAACCAGAGATTGGCCATTGGGTTGCCTGTTGCCCCATACAATACCACACAGTTTCTTGTGGAAGACAGGTATGAACAAGAAGCAAAGTTCCAAAGCGCTTAAACTGGTAAACTGAACTTCAGGCAAGACCTTTCTGATGGTTTGGAATATAATCTTGAAGACCCTGAGGACTATGCCAAAAAGGATTTTGAAAACATGTACAACGAGAGTATAGAATGTCGAACTCTGATCTAGTTAAGAAGGTTTTGGACTTGCAAGACAAGGTTGAGGACCTGGAGAAAACTCTGCTGGAAATCAGACTGCAGAATCAATTGAAACCTCTTGCAGCCCTTACGTTTGATAAAGATTGTGAACTCGAAAATATACGGGTGTATCGCGAAGAAATTGACAAACTGAATCGTGAAAATGTTAAGCTGAGAACTAAAAATGATACGCTTCGTTTGTTCTATGCGGTTTCATCTGAATAGGAGACAAATGTATTCAAACCACTTCCATTGCTTCGTAATTATGTTAAAGTTTGCTGCCATTATTAATTGTGAATGTTGCATGTCAAGATTTCTGTGCTTTTGGATGATTGGACGATGCACATTTTTTGCTGTATAATTCTCGCTTTTAATCAGTGGTGGTGAGTTTAAATGTAAAGAACTTGTTCATCTGTGCAGATCACATATATTCAATCATTTCCATTGTTTCGTAATTGTTGAGGAGATGAGCTGCTGCGCAGCGGGTGCTCCGGAACTTTTTGTCCAGTCCAGTCTGTTTACGTCAGTCGAAATTCTGACTGCTAGCTCACTGGTTGCCTGCCTGCCTCCCGATCCGTACACTGCATCTCGCTAAAGATGGCCAAAGTTGACCAACCCGCTCATGGAGAACTTCAATCTGCTGAATTTCCAAAACCAACTGCGTCAATTCGCGCAAAGAAAAGAGTTGAGAGAAGGAAGAAATTGGACAACAATCGCCGTAAAAGGCGCTGGAGGCCTTATTGCAAACTCAGTTTCCAAGAGAAACAAAAACTTGGAGAACGAGAGACTAGAAGGGCTCTAAAAAATTATAACCAGAGATTGGCCATTGGGTTGCCTGTTGCCCCATACAATACCACACAGTTTCTTATGGAAGACAGGTATGAACAAGAAGCAAAGTTCCAAAGCGCTTCCACTGGTAAACTGAACTTCAGGCAAGACTTTTCTGATGGTTTGGAATATAATCTTGAAGACCCTGAGGAATATGCCAAAAAGGATTTTGAAAACATGTACAACGAGAGAATAGAATGTCGAACTCTGATCTAGTTAAGAAGGTTTTGGACTTGCAAGACAAGGTTGAGGACCTGGAGAAAACTCTGCTGGAAATCAGACTGCAGAATCAATTGAAACCTCTTGCAGCCCTTACGTTTGATAAAGATTGTGAACTCGAAAAAATACGGGTGTATCGCGAAGAAATTGACAAACTGAATCGTGAAAATGTTAAGCTGAGAACTAAAAATGATACGCTTCGTTTGTTCTATGCGCTTTCATCTGAATAGGAGACAAATGTATTCAAACCACTTCCATTGCTTCGTAATTATGTTAAAGTTTGCTGCCATTATTAATTGTGAATGTTGCATGTCAAGATTTCTGTGCTTTTGGATGATTGGACGATGCACATTTTTTGCTGTATAATTCTCGCTTTTAATCAGTGGTGGTGAGTTTAAATGTAAAGAACTTGTTCATCTGTGCAGATCACATATATTCAATCATTTCCATTGTTTCGTAATTGTGGAGGAGATGAGCTGCTGCGCAGCGGGTGCTCCGGAACTTTTTGTCCAGTCCAGTCTGTTTACGTCAGTCGAAATTCTGACTGCTAGCTCACTGGTTGCCTGCCTGCCTCCCGATCCGTACACTGCATCTCGCTAAAGATGACCAAAGTTGACCAACCCGCTCATGGAGAACTTCAATCTGCTGAATTTCCAAAACCAACTGCGTCAATTCACGCAAAGAAAAGAGTTGAGAGAAGGAAGAAATTGGACAACAATCGCCGTAAAAGGCTCTGGAGGCCTTATGGCAAACTCAGTTTCCAAGAGAAACAAAAACTTGGAGAAAGGGAGACTAGAAGGGCTCTCAAAAATTATAACCAGAGATTGGCCATTGGGTTGCCTGTTGCCCCATACAATACCACACAGTTTCTTATGGAAGACAGGTATGAACAAGAAGCAAAGTTCCAAAGCGCTTCCACTGGTAAACTGAACTTCAGGCAAGACTTTTCTGATGGTTTGGAATATAATCTTGAAGACCCTGAGGACTATGCCAAAAAGGATTTTGAAAACATGTACAACGAGAGAATAGAATGTCGAACTCTGATCTAGTTAAGAAGGTTTTGGAATTGCAAGACAAGGTTGAGGACCTGGAGAATACTCTGCTGGAAATCAGACTGCAGAATCAATTGAAACCTCTTGCAGCCCTTACGTTTGATAAAGATTGTGAACTCGAAAAAATACGGGTGTATCGCGAAGAAATTGACAAACTGAATCGTGAAAATGTTAAGCTGAGAACTAAAAATGATACGCTTCGTTTGTTCTATGCGCTTTCATCTGAATAGGAGACAAATGTATTCAAACCACTTCCATTGCTTCGTAATTATGTTAAAGTTTGCTGCCATTATTAATTGTGAATTTTGCATGTCAAGATTTCTGTGCTTTTGGATGATTGGACGATGCACATTTTTTGCTGTATAATTCTCGCTTTTAATCAGTGGTGGTGAGTTTAAATGTAAAGAACTTGTTCATCTGTGCAGATCACATATATTCAATCATTTCCATTGTTTCGTAATTGTGGAGGAGATGAGCTGCTGCGCAGCGGGTGCTCCGGAACTTTTTGTCCAGTCCAGTCTGTTTACGTCAGTCGAAATTCTGACTGCTAGCTCACTGGTTGCCTGCCTGCCTCCCGATCCGTACACTGCATCTCGCTAAAGATGGCCAAAGTTGACCAACCCGCTCATGGAGAACTTCAATCTGCTGAATTTCCAAAACCAACTGCGTCAATTCACGCAAAGAAAAGAGTTGAGAGAAGGAAGAAATTGGACAACAATCGCCGTAAAAGGCGCTGGAGGCCTTATGGCAAACTCAGTTTCCAAGAGAAACAAAAACTTGGAGAAAGGGAGACTAGAATGGCTCTCAAAAATTATAACCAGAGATTGGCCATTGGGTTGCCTGTTGCCCCATACAATACCACACAGTTTCTTATGGAAGACAGGTATGAACAAGAAGCAAAGTTCCAAAGCGCTTCCACTGGTAAACTGAACTTCAGGCAAGACTTTTCTGATGGTTTGGAATATAATCTTGAAGACCCTGAGGACTATGCCAAAAAGGATTTTGAAAACATGTACAACGAGAGAATAGAATGTCGAACTCTGATCTAGTTAAGAAGGTTTTGGACTTGCAAGACAAGGTTGAGGACCTGGAGAATACTCTGCTGGAAATCAGACTGCAGAATCAATTGAAACCTCTTGCAGCCCTTACGTTTGATAAAGATTGTGAACTCGAAAAAATACGGGTGTATCGCGAAGAAATTGACAAACTGAATCGTGAAAATTTTAAGCTGAGAACTAAAAATGATACGCTTCGTTTGTTCTATGCGCTTTCATCTGAATAGGAGACAAATGTATTCAAACCACTTCCATTGCTTCGTAATTATTGCTGCCATTATTAATTGTGAATGTTGCATGTCAAGATTTCTGTGCTTTTGGATGATTGGACGATGCACATTTTTTGCTGTATAATTCTCGCTTTTAATCAGTGGTGGTGAGTTTAAATGTAAAGAACTTGTTCATCTGTGCAGATCACATATATTCAATCATTTCCATTGTTTCGTAATTGTGGAGGAGATGAGCTGCTGCGCAGCGGGTGCTCCGGAACTTTTTGTCCAGTCCAGTCTGTTTACGTCAGTCGAAATTCTGACTGCTAGCTCACTGGTTGCCTGCCTGCCTCCCGATCCGTACACTGCATCTCGCTAAAGATGGCCAAAGTTGACCAACCCGCTCATGGAGAACTTCAATCTGCTGAATTTCCAAAACCAACTGCGTCAATTCACGCAAAGAAAAGACTTGAGAGAAGGAAGAAATTGGACAACAATCGCCGTAAAAGGCGCTGGAGGCCTTATGGCAAACTCAGTTTCCAAGAGAAACATAAACTTGGAGAAAGGGAGACTAGAATGGCTCTCAAAAATTATAACCAGAGATTGGCCATTGGGTTGCCTGTTGCCCCATACAATACCACACAGTTTCTTATGGAAGACAGGTATGAACAAGAAGCAAAGTTCCAAAGCGCTTCCGCTGGTAAACTGAACTTCAGGCAAGACCTTTCTGATGGTTTGGAATATAATCTTGAAGACCCTGAGGACTATGCCAAAAAGGATTTTGAAAACATGTACAACGAGAGTATAGAATGTCGAACTCTGATCTAGTTAAGAAGGTTTTGGACTTGCAAGACAAGGTTGAGGACCTGGAGAAAACTCTGCTGGAAATCAGACTGCAGAATCAATTGAAACCTCTTGCAGCCCTTACGTTTGATAAAGATTGTGAACTCGAAAAAATACGGGTGTATCGCGAAGAAATTGACAAACTGAATCGTGAAAATGTTAAGCTGAGAACTAAAAATGATACGCTTCGTTTGTTCTATGCGCTTTCATCTGAATAGGAGACAAATGTATTCAAACCACTTCCATTGCTTCGTAATTATGTTAAAGTTTGCTGCCATTATTAATTGTGAATTTTGCATGTCAAGATTTCTGTGCTTTTGGATGATTGGACGATGCACATTTTTTGCTGTATAATTCTCGCTTTTAATCAGTGGTGGTGAGTTTAAATGTAAAGAACTTGTTCATCTGTGCAGATCACATATATTCAATCATTTCCATTGTTTCGTAATTGTGGAGGAGATGAGCTGCTGCGCAGCGGGTGCTCCGGAACTTTTTGTCCAGTCCAGTCTGTTTACGTCAGTCGAAATTCTGACTGCTAGCTCACTGGTTGCCTGCCTGCCTCCCGATCCGTACACTGCATCTCGCTAAAGATGGCCAAAGTTGACCAACCCGCTCATGGAGAACTTCAATCTGCTGAATTTCCAAAACCAACTGTGTCAATTCACGCAAAGAAAAGAGTTGAGAGAAGGAAGAAATTGGACAACAATCGCCGTAAAAGGCGCTGGAGGCCTTATGGCAAACTCAGTTTCCAAGAGAAACAAAAACTTGGAGAAAGGGAGACTAGAATGGCTCTCAAAAATTATAACCAGAGATTGGCCATTGGGTTGCCTGTTGCCCCATACAATACCACACAGTTTCTTATGGAAGACAGGTATGAACAAGAAGCAAAGTTCCAAAGCGCTTCCACTGGTAAACTGAACTTCAGGCAAGACTTTTCTGATGGTTTGGAATATAATCTTGAAGACCCTGAGGACTATGCCAAAAAGGATTTTGAAAACATGTACAACGAGAGAATAGAATGTCGAACTCTGATCTAGTTAAGAAGGTTTTGGAATTGCAAGACAAGGTTGAGGACCTGGAGAATACTCTGCTGGAAATCAGACTGCAGAATCAATTGAAACCTCTTGCAGCCCTTACGTTTGATAAAGATTGTGAACTCGAAAAAATACGGGTGTATCGCGAAGAAATTGACAAACTGAATCGTGAAAATTTTAAGCTGAGAACTAAAAATGATAAGCTTCGTTTGTTCTATGCGCTTTCATCTGAATAGGAGACAAATGTATTCAAACCACTTCCATTGCTTCGTAATTATTGCTGCCATTATTAATTGTGAATGTTGCATGTCAAGATTTCTGTGCTTTTGGATGATTGGACGATGCACATTTTTTGCTGTATAATTCTCGCTTTTAATCAGTGGTGGTGAGTTTAAATGTAAAGAACTTGTTCATCTGTGCAGATCACATATATTCAATCATTTCCATTGTTTCGTAATTGTGGAGGAGATGAGCTGCTGCGCAGCGGGTGCTCCGGAACTTTTTGTCCAGTCCAGTCTGTTTACGTCAGTCGAAATTCTGACTGCTAGCTCACTGGTTGCCTGCCTGCCTCCCGATCCGTACACTGCATCTCGCTAAAGATGGCCAAAGTTGACCAACCCGCGCATGGAGAACTTCAATCTGCTGAATTTCCAAAACCAACTGCGTCAATTCGCGCAAAGAAAAGAGTTGAGAGAAGGAAGAAATTGGACAACAATCGCCGTAAAAGGCGCTGGAGGCCTTATTGCAAACTCAGTTTCCAAGAGAAACAAAAACTTGGAGAAAGGGAGACTAGAATGGCTCTCAAAAATTATAACCAGAGATTGGCCATTGGGTTGCCTGTTGCCCCATACAATACCACACAGTTTCTTATGGAAGACAGGTATGAACAAGAAGCAAAGTTCCAAAGCGCTTCCACTGGTAAACTGAACTTCAGGCAAGACTTTTCTGATGGTTTGGAATATAATCTTGAAGACCCTGAGGACTATGCCAAAAAGGATTTTGAAAACATGTACAACGAGAGAATAGAATGTCGAACTCTGATCTAGTTAAGAAGGTTTTGGACTTGCAAGACAAGGTTGAGGACCTGGAGAAAACTCTGCTGGAAATCAGACTGCAGAATCAATTGAAACCTCTTGCAGCCCTTACGTTTGATAAAGATTGTGAACTCGAAAAATACGGTTGTATCGCGAAGAAATTGACAAACTGAATCGTGAAAATGTTAAGCTGAGAACTAAAAATTATACGCTTCGTTTGTTCTATGCGCTTTCATCTGAATAGGAGACAAATGTATTCAAACCACTTCCATTGCTTCGTAATTATGTTAAAGTTTGCTGCCATTATTAATTGTGAATTTTGCATGTCAAGATTTCTGTGCTTTTGGATGATTGGACGATGCACATTTTTTGCTGTATAATTCTCGCTTTTAATCAGTGGTGGTGAGTTTAAATGTAAAGAACTTGTTCATCTGTGCAGATCACATATATTCAATCATTTCCATTGTTTCGTAATTGTGGAGGAGATGAGCTGCTGCGCAGCGGGTGCTCCGGAACTTTTTGTCCAGTCCAGTCTGTTTACGTCAGTCGAAATTCTGACTGCTAGCTCACTGGTTGCCTGCCTGCCTCCCGATCCGTACACTGCATCTCGCTAAAGATGGCCAAAGTTGACCAACCCGCTCATGGAGAACTTCAATCTGCTGAATTTCCAAAACCAACTGCGTCAATTCACGCAAAGAAAAGAGTTGAGAGAAGGAAGAAATTGGACAACAATCGCCGTAAAAGGCGCTGGAGGCCTTATGGCAAACTCAGTTTCCAAGAGAAACAAAAACTTGGAGAAAGGGAGACTAGAATGGCTCTCAAAAATTATAACCAGAGATTGGCCATTGGGTTGCCTGTTGCCCCATACAATACCACACAGTTTCTTATGGAAGACAGGTATGAACAAGAAGCAAAGTTCCAAAGCGCTTCCACTGGTAAACTGAACTTCAGGCAAGACTTTTCTGATGGTTTGGAATATAATCTTGAAGACCCTGATGACTATGCCAAAAAGGATTTTGAAAACATGTACAACGAGAGAATAGAATGTCGAACTCTGATCTAGTTAAGAAGGTTTTGGACTTGCAAGACAAGGTTGAGGACCTGGAGAATACTCTGCTGGAAATCAGACTGCAGAATCAATTGAAACCTCTTGCAGCCCTTACGTTTGATAAAGATTGTGAACTCGAAAAAATACGGGTGTATCGCGAAGAAATTGACAAACTGAATCGTGAAAATTTTAAGCTGAGAACTAAAAATGATACGCTTCGTTTGTTCTATGCGCTTTCATCTGAATAGGAGACAAATGTATTCAAACCACTTCCATTGCTTCGTAATTATTGCTGCCATTATTAATTGTGAATGTTGCATGTCAAGATTTCTGTGCTTTTGGATGATTGGACGATGCACATTTTTTGCTGTATAATTCTCGCTTTTAATCAGTGGTGGTGAGTTTAAATGTAAAGAACTTGTTCATCTGTGCAGATCACATATATTCAATCATTTCCATTGTTTCGTAATTGTGGAGGAGATGAGCTGCTGCGCAGCGGGTGCTCCGGAACTTTTTGTCCAGTCCAGTCTGTTTACGTCAGTCGAAATTCTGACTGCTAGCTCACTGGTTGCCTGCCTGCCTCCCGATCCGTACACTGCATCTCGCTAAAGATGGCCAAAGTTGACCAACCCGCTCATGGAGAACTTCAATCTGCTGAATTTCCAAAACCAACTGCGTCAATTCACGCAAAGAAAAGACTTGAGAGAAGGAAGAAATTGGACAACAATCGCCGTAAAAGGCGCTGGAGGCCTTATGGCAAACTCAGTTTCCAAGAGAAACATAAACTTGGAGAAAGGGAGACTAGAATGGCTCTCAAAAATTATAACCAGAGATTGGCCATTGGGTTGCCTGTTGCCCCATACAATACCACACAGTTTCTTATGGAAGACAGGTATGAACAAGAAGCAAAGTTCCAAAGCGCTTCCGCTGGTAAACTGAACTTCAGGCAAGACCTTTCTGATGGTTTGGAATATAATCTTGAAGACCCTGAGGACTATGCCAAAAAGGATTTTGAAAACATGTACAACGAGAGTATAGAATGTCGAACTCTGATCTAGTTAAGAAGGTTTTGGACTTGCAAGACAAGGTTGAGGACCTGGAGAAAACTCTGCTGGAAATCAGACTGCAGAATCAATTGAAACCTCTTGCAGCCCTTACGTTTGATAAAGATTGTGAACTCGAAAAAATACGGGTGTATCGCGAAGAAATTGACAAACTGAATCGTGAAAATGTTAAGCTGAGAACTAAAAATGATACGCTTCGTTTGTTCTATGCGCTTTCATCTGAATAGGAGACAAATGTATTCAAACCACTTCCATTGCTTCGTAATTATGTTAAAGTTTGCTGCCATTATTAATTGTGAATTTTGCATGTCAAGATTTCTGTGCTTTTGGATGATTGGACGATGCACATTTTTTGCTGTATAATTCTCGCTTTTAATCAGTGGTGGTGAGTTTAAATGTAAAGAACTTGTTCATCTGTGCAGATCACATATATTCAATCATTTCCATTGTTTCGTAATTGTGGAGGAGATGAGCTGCTGCGCAGCGGGTGCTCCGGAACTTTTTGTCCAGTCCAGTCTGTTTACGTCAGTCGAAATTCTGACTGCTAGCTCACTGGTTGCCTGCCTGCCTCCCGATCCGTACACTGCATCTCGCTAAAGATGGCCAAAGTTGACCAACCCGCTCATGGAGAACTTCAATCTGCTGAATTTCCAAAACCAACTGTGTCAATTCACGCAAAGAAAAGAGTTGAGAGAAGGAAGAAATTGGACAACAATCGCCGTAAAAGGCGCTGGAGGCCTTATGGCAAACTCAGTTTCCAAGAGAAACAAAAACTTGGAGAAAGGGAGACTAGAATGGCTCTCAAAAATTATAACCAGAGATTGGCCATTGGGTTGCCTGTTGCCCCATACAATACCACACAGTTTCTTATGGAAGACAGGTATGAACAAGAAGCAAAGTTCCAAAGCGCTTCCACTGGTAAACTGAACTTCAGGCAAGACTTTTCTGATGGTTTGGAATATAATCTTGAAGACCCTGAGGACTATGCCAAAAAGGATTTTGAAAACATGTACAACGAGAGAATAGAATGTCGAACTCTGATCTAGTTAAGAAGGTTTTGGAATTGCAAGACAAGGTTGAGGACCTGGAGAATACTCTGCTGGAAATCAGACTGCAGAATCAATTGAAACCTCTTGCAGCCCTTACGTTTGATAAAGATTGTGAACTCGAAAAAATACGGGTGTATCGCGAAGAAATTGACAAACTGAATCGTGAAAATTTTAAGCTGAGAACTAAAAATGATAAGCTTCGTTTGTTCTATGCGCTTTCATCTGAATAGGAGACAAATGTATTCAAACCACTTCCATTGCTTCGTAATTATTGCTGCCATTATTAATTGTGAATGTTGCATGTCAAGATTTCTGTGCTTTTGGATGATTGGACGATGCACATTTTTTGCTGTATAATTCTCGCTTTTAATCAGTGGTGGTGAGTTTAAATGTAAAGAACTTGTTCATCTGTGCAGATCACATATATTCAATCATTTCCATTGTTTCGTAATTGTGGAGGAGATGAGCTGCTGCGCAGCGGGTGCTCCGGAACTTTTTGTCCAGTCCAGTCTGTTTACGTCAGTCGAAATTCTGACTGCTAGCTCACTGGTTGCCTGCCTGCCTCCCGATCCGTACACTGCATCTCGCTAAAGATGGCCAAAGTTGACCAACCCGCGCATGGAGAACTTCAATCTGCTGAATTTCCAAAACCAACTGCGTCAATTCGCGCAAAGAAAAGAGTTGAGAGAAGGAAGAAATTGGACAACAATCGCCGTAAAAGGCGCTGGAGGCCTTATTGCAAACTCAGTTTCCAAGAGAAACAAAAACTTGGAGAAAGGGAGACTAGAATGGCTCTCAAAAATTATAACCAGAGATTGGCCATTGGGTTGCCTGTTGCCCCATACAATACCACACAGTTTCTTATGGAAGACAGGTATGAACAAGAAGCAAAGTTCCAAAGCGCTTCCACTGGTAAACTGAACTTCAGGCAAGACTTTTCTGATGGTTTGGAATATAATCTTGAAGACCCTGAGGACTATGCCAAAAAGGATTTTGAAAACATGTACAACGAGAGAATAGAATGTCGAACTCTGATCTAGTTAAGAAGGTTTTGGACTTGCAAGACAAGGTTGAGGACCTGGAGAAAACTCTGCTGGAAATCAGACTGCAGAATCAATTGAAACCTCTTGCAGCCCTTACGTTTGATAAAGATTGTGAACTCGAAAAATACGGTTGTATCGCGAAGAAATTGACAAACTGAATCGTGAAAATGTTAAGCTGAGAACTAAAAATTATACGCTTCGTTTGTTCTATGCGCTTTCATCTGAATAGGAGACAAATGTATTCAAACCACTTCCATTGCTTCGTAATTATGTTAAAGTTTGCTGCCATTATTAATTGTGAATTTTGCATGTCAAGATTTCTGTGCTTTTGGATGATTGGACGATGCACATTTTTTGCCTTATAATTCTCGCTTTTAATCAGTGGTGGTGAGTTTAAATGTAAAGAACTTGTTCATCTGTGCAGATCACATATATTCAATCATTTCCATTGTTTCGTAATTGTGGAGGAGATGAGCTGCTGCGCAGCGGGTGCTCCGGAACTTTTTGTCCAGTCCAGTCTGTTTACGTCAGTCGAAATTCTGACTGCTAGCTCACTGGTTGCCTGCCTGCCTCCCGATCCGTACACTGCATCTCGCTAAAGATGGCCAAAGTTGACCAACCCGCTCATGGAGAACTTCAATCTGCTGAATTTCCAAAACCAACTGCGTCAATTCACGCAAAGAAAAGAGTTGAGAGAAGGAAGAAATTGGACAACAATCGCCGTAAAAGGCGCTGGAGGCCTTATGGCAAACTCAGTTTCCAAGAGAAACAAAAACTTGGAGAAAGGGAGACTAGAATGGCTCTCAAAAATTATAACCAGAGATTGGCCATTGGGTTGCCTGTTGCCCCATACAATACCACACAGTTTCTTATGGAAGACAGGTATGAACAAGAAGCAAAGTTCCAAAGCGCTTCCACTGGTAAACTGAACTTCAGGCAAGACTTTTCTGATGGTTTGGAATATAATCTTGAAGACCCTGAGGACTATGCCAAAAAGGATTTTGAAAACATGTACAACGAGAGAATAGAATGTCGAACTCTGATCTAGTTAAGAAGGTTTTGGACTTGCAAGACAAGGTTGAGGACCTGGAGAATACTCTGCTGGAAATCAGACTGCAGAATCAATTGAAACCTCTTGCAGCCCTTACGTTTGATAAAGATTGTGAACTCGAAAAAATACGGGTGTATCGCGAAGAAATTGACAAACTGAATCGTGAAAATTTTAAGCTGAGAACTAAAAATGATACGCTTCGTTTGTTCTATGCGCTTTCATCTGAATAGGAGACAAATGTATTCAAACCACTTCCATTGCTTCGTAATTATTGCTGCCATTATTAATTGTGAATGTTGCATGTCAAGATTTCTGTGCTTTTGGATGATTGGACGATGCACATTTTTTGCTGTATAATTCTCGCTTTTAATCAGTGGTGGTGAGTTTAAATGTAAAGAACTTGTTCATCTGTGCAGATCACATATATTCAATCATTTCCATTGTTTCGTAATTGTGGAGGAGATGAGCTGCTGCGCAGCGGGTGCTCCGGAACTTTTTGTCCAGTCCAGTCTGTTTACGTCAGTCGAAATTCTGACTGCTAGCTCACTGGTTGCCTGCCTGCCTCCCGATCCGTACACTGCATCTCGCTAAAGATGGCCAAAGTTGACCAACCCGCTCATGGAGAACTTCAATCTGCTGAATTTCCAAAACCAACTGCGTCAATTCACGCAAAGAAAAGACTTGAGAGAAGGAAGAAATTGGACAACAATCGCCGTAAAAGGCGCTGGAGGCCTTATGGCAAACTCAGTTTCCAAGAGAAACATAAACTTGGAGAAAGGGAGACTAGAATGGCTCTCAAAAATTATAACCAGAGATTGGCCATTGGGTTGCCTGTTGCCCCATACAATACCACACAGTTTCTTATGGAAGACAGGTATGAACAAGAAGCAAAGTTCCAAAGCGCTTCCGCTGGTAAACTGAACTTCAGGCAAGACCTTTCTGATGGTTTGGAATATAATCTTGAAGACCCTGAGGACTATGCCAAAAAGGATTTTGAAAACATGTACAACGAGAGTATAGAATGTCGAACTCTGATCTAGTTAAGAAGGTTTTGGACTTGCAAGACAAGGTTGAGGACCTGGAGAAAACTCTGCTGGAAATCAGACTGCAGAATCAATTGAAACCTCTTGCAGCCCTTACGTTTGATAAAGATTGTGAACTCGAAAAAATACGGGTGTATCGCGAAGAAATTGACAAACTGAATCGTGAAAATGTTAAGCTGAGAACTAAAAATGATACGCTTCGTTTGTTCTATGCGCTTTCATCTGAATAGGAGACAAATGTATTCAAACCACTTCCATTGCTTCGTAATTATGTTAAAGTTTGCTGCCATTATTAATTGTGAATTTTGCATGTCAAGATTTCTGTGCTTTTGGATGATTGGACGATGCACATTTTTTGCTGTATAATTCTCGCTTTTAATCAGTGGTGGTGAGTTTAAATGTAAAGAACTTGTTCATCTGTGCAGATCACATATATTCAATCATTTCCATTGTTTCGTAATTGTGGAGGAGATGAGCTGCTGCGCAGCGGGTGCTCCGGAACTTTTTGTCCAGTCCAGTCTGTTTACGTCAGTCGAAATTCTGACTGCTAGCTCACTGGTTGCCTGCCTGCCTCCCGATCCGTACACTGCATCTCGCTAAAGATGGCCAAAGTTGACCAACCCGCTCATGGAGAACTTCAATCTGCTGAATTTCCAAAACCAACTGTGTCAATTCACGCAAAGAAAAGAGTTGAGAGAAGGAAGAAATTGGACAACAATCGCCGTAAAAGGCGCTGGAGGCCTTATGGCAAACTCAGTTTCCAAGAGAAACAAAAACTTGGAGAAAGGGAGACTAGAATGGCTCTCAAAAATTATAACCAGAGATTGGCCATTGGGTTGCCTGTTGCCCCATACAATACCACACAGTTTCTTATGGAAGACAGGTATGAACAAGAAGCAAAGTTCCAAAGCGCTTCCACTGGTAAACTGAACTTCAGGCAAGACTTTTCTGATGGTTTGGAATATAATCTTGAAGACCCTGAGGACTATGCCAAAAAGGATTTTGAAAACATGTACAACGAGAGAATAGAATGTCGAACTCTGATCTAGTTAAGAAGGTTTTGGAATTGCAAGACAAGGTTGAGGACCTGGAGAATACTCTGCTGGAAATCAGACTGCAGAATCAATTGAAACCTCTTGCAGCCCTTACGTTTGATAAAGATTGTGAACTCGAAAAAATACGGGTGTATCGCGAAGAAATTGACAAACTGAATCGTGAAAATTTTAAGCTGAGAACTAAAAATGATAAGCTTCGTTTGTTCTATGCGCTTTCATCTGAATAGGAGACAAATGTATTCAAACCACTTCCATTGCTTCGTAATTATTGCTGCCATTATTAATTGTGAATGTTGCATGTCAAGATTTCTGTGCTTTTGGATGATTGGACGATGCACATTTTTTGCTGTATAATTCTCGCTTTTAATCAGTGGTGGTGAGTTTAAATGTAAAGAACTTGTTCATCTGTGCAGATCACATATATTCAATCATTTCCATTGTTTCGTAATTGTGGAGGAGATGAGCTGCTGCGCAGCGGGTGCTCCGGAACTTTTTGTCCAGTCCAGTCTGTTTACGTCAGTCGAAATTCTGACTGCTAGCTCACTGGTTGCCTGCCTGCCTCCCGATCCGTACACTGCATCTCGCTAAAGATGGCCAAAGTTGAACAACCCGCGCATGGAGAACTTCAATCTGCTGAATTTCCAAAACCAACTGCGTCAATTCGCGCAAAGAAAAGAGTTGAGAGAAGGAAGAAATTGGACAACAATCGCCGTAAAAGGCGCTGGAGGCCTTATTGCAAACTCAGTTTCCAAGAGAAACAAAAACTTGGAGAAAGGGAGACTAGAATGGCTCTCAAAAATTATAACCAGAGATTGGCCATTGGGTTGCCTGTTGCCCCATACAATACCACACAGTTTCTTATGGAAGACAGGTATGAACAAGAAGCAAAGTTCCAAAGCGCTTCCGCTGGTAAACTGAACTTCAGGCAAGACCTTTCTGATGGTTTGGAATATAATCTTGAAGACCCTGAGGACTATGCCAAAAAGGATTTTGAAAACATGTACAACGAGAGTATAGAATGTCGAACTCTGATCTAGTTAAGAAGGTTTTGGACTTGCAAGACAAGGTTGAGGACCTGGAGAAAACTCTGCTGGAAATCAGACTGCAGAATCAATTGAAACCTCTTGCAGCCCTTACGTTTGATAAAGATTGTGAACTCGAAAAAATACGGGTGTATCGCGAAGAAATTGACAAACTGAATCGTGAAAATGTTAAGCTGAGAACTAAAAATGATACGCTTCGTTTGTTCTATGCGCTTTCATCTGAATAGGAGACAAATGTATTCAAACCACTTCCATTGCTTCGTAATTATGTTAAAGTTTGCTGCCATTATTAATTGTGAATTTTGCATGTCAAGATTTCTGTGCTTTTGGATGATTGGACGATGCACATTTTTTGCTGTATAATTCTCGCTTTTAATCAGTGGTGGTGAGTTTAAATGTAAAGAACTTGTTCATCTGTGCAGATCACATATATTCAATCATTTCCATTGTTTCGTAATTGTGGAGGAGATGAGCTGCTGCGCAGCGGGTGCTCCGGAACTTTTTGTCCAGTCCAGTCTGTTTACGTCAGTCGAAATTCTGACTGCTAGCTCACTGGTTGCCTGCCTGCCTCCCGATCCGTACACTGCATCTCGCTAAAGATGGCCAAAGTTGACCAACCCGCTCATGGAGAACTTCAATCTGCTGAATTTCCAAAACCAACTGTGTCAATTCACGCAAAGAAAAGAGTTGAGAGAAGGAAGAAATTGGACAACAATCGCCGTAAAAGGCGCTGGAGGCCTTATGGCAAACTCAGTTTCCAAGAGAAACAAAAACTTGGAGAAAGGGAGACTAGAATGGCTCTCAAAAATTATAACCAGAGATTGGCCATTGGGTTGCCTGTTGCCCCATACAATACCACACAGTTTCTTATGGAAGACAGGTATGAACAAGAAGCAAAGTTCCAAAGCGCTTCCACTGGTAAACTGAACTTCAGGCAAGACTTTTCTGATGGTTTGGAATATAATCTTGAAGACCCTGAGGACTATGCCAAAAAGGATTTTGAAAACATGTACAACGAGAGAATAGAATGTCGAACTCTGATCTAGTTAAGAAGGTTTTGGAATTGCAAGACAAGGTTGAGGACCTGGAGAATACTCTGCTGGAAATCAGACTGCAGAATCAATTGAAACCTCTTGCAGCCCTTACGTTTGATAAAGATTGTGAACTCGAAAAAATACGGGTGTATCGCGAAGAAATTGACAAACTGAATCGTGAAAATTTTAAGCTGAGAACTAAAAATGATAAGCTTCGTTTGTTCTATGCGCTTTCATCTGAATAGGAGACAAATGTATTCAAACCACTTCCATTGCTTCGTAATTATTGCTGCCATTATTAATTGTGAATGTTGCATGTCAAGATTTCTGTGCTTTTGGATGATTGGACGATGCACATTTTTTGCTGTATAATTCTCGCTTTTAATCAGTGGTGGTGAGTTTAAATGTAAAGAACTTGTTCATCTGTGCAGATCACATATATTCAATCATTTCCATTGTTTCGTAATTGTGGAGGAGATGAGCTGCTGCGCAGCGGGTGCTCCGGAACTTTTTGTCCAGTCCAGTCTGTTTACGTCAGTCGAAATTCTGACTGCTAGCTCACTGGTTGCCTGCCTGCCTCCCGATCCGTACACTGCATCTCGCTAAAGATGGCCAAAGTTGAACAACCCGCGCATGGAGAACTTCAATCTGCTGAATTTCCAAAACCAACTGCGTCAATTCGCGCAAAGAAAAGAGTTGAGAGAAGGAAGAAATTGGACAACAATCGCCGTAAAAGGCGCTGGAGGCCTTATTGCAAACTCAGTTTCCAAGAGAAACAAAAACTTGGAGAAAGGGAGACTAGAATGGCTCTCAAAAATTATAACCAGAGATTGGCCATTGGGTTGCCTGTTGCCCCATACAATACCACACAGTTTCTTATGGAAGACAGGTATGAACAAGAAGCAAAGTTCCAAAGCGCTTCCACTGGTAAACTGAACTTCAGGCAAGACTTTTCTGATGGTTTGGAATATAATCTTGAAGACCCTGAGGACTATGCCAAAAAGGATTTTGAAAACATGTACAACGAGAGAATAGAATGTCGAACTCTGATCTAGTTAAGAAGGTTTTGGACTTGCAAGACAAGGTTGAGGACCTGGAGAAAACTCTGCTGGAAATCAGACTGCAGAATCAATTGAAACCTCTTGCAGCCCTTACGTTTGATAAAGATTGTGAACTCGAAAAATACGGTTGTATCGCGAAGAAATTGACAAACTGAATCGTGAAAATGTTAAGCTGAGAACTAAAAATTATACGCTTCGTTTGTTCTATGCGCTTTCATCTGAATAGGAGACAAATGTATTCAAACCACTTCCATTGCTTCGTAATTATGTTAAAGTTTGCTGCCATTATTAATTGTGAATTTTGCATGTCAAGATTTCTGTGCTTTTGGATGATTGGACGATGCACATTTTTTGCTGTATAATTCTCGCTTTTAATCAGTGGTGGTGAGTTTAAATGTAAAGAACTTGTTCATCTGTGCAGATCACATATATTCAATCATTTCCATTGTTTCGTAATTGTGGAGGAGATGAGCTGCTGCGCAGCGGGTGCTCCGGAACTTTTTGTCCAGTCCAGTCTGTTTACGTCAGTCGAAATTCTGACTGCTAGCTCACTGGTTGCCTGCCTGCCTCCCGATCCGTACACTGCATCTCGCTAAAGATGGCCAAAGTTGACCAACCCGCTCATGGAGAACTTCAATCTGCTGAATTTCCAAAACCAACTGCGTCAATTCACGCAAAGAAAAGAGTTGAGAGAAGGAAGAAATTGGACAACAATCGCCGTAAAAGGCGCTGGAGGCCTTATGGCAAACTCAGTTTCCAAGAGAAACAAAAACTTGGAGAAAGGGAGACTAGAATGGCTCTCAAAAATTATAACCAGAGATTGGCCATTGGGTTGCCTGTTGCCCCATACAATACCACACAGTTTCTTATGGAAGACAGGTATGAACAAGAAGCAAAGTTCCAAAGCGCTTCCACTGGTAAACTGAACTTCAGGCAAGACTTTTCTGATGGTTTGGAATATAATCTTGAAGACCCTGAGGACTATGCCAAAAAGGATTTTGAAAACATGTACAACGAGAGAATAGAATGTCGAACTCTGATCTAGTTAAGAAGGTTTTGGACTTGCAAGACAAGGTTGAGGACCTGGAGAATACTCTGCTGGAAATCAGACTGCAGAATCAATTGAAACCTCTTGCAGCCCTTACGTTTGATAAAGATTGTGAACTCGAAAAAATACGGGTGTATCGCGAAGAAATTGACAAACTGAATCGTGAAAATTTTAAGCTGAGAACTAAAAATGATACGCTTCGTTTGTTCTATGCGCTTTCATCTGAATAGGAGACAAATGTATTCAAACCACTTCCATTGCTTCGTAATTATTGCTGCCATTATTAATTGTGAATGTTGCATGTCAAGATTTCTGTGCTTTTGGATGATTGGACGATGCACATTTTTTGCTGTATAATTCTCGCTTTTAATCAGTGGTGGTGAGTTTAAATGTAAAGAACTTGTTCATCTGTGCAGATCACATATATTCAATCATTTCCATTGTTTCGTAATTGTGGAGGAGATGAGCTGCTGCGCAGCGGGTGCTCCGGAACTTTTTGTCCAGTCCAGTCTGTTTACGTCAGTCGAAATTCTGACTGCTAGCTCACTGGTTGCCTGCCTGCCTCCCGATCCGTACACTGCATCTCGCTAAAGATGGCCAAAGTTGACCAACCCGCTCATGGAGAACTTCAATCTGCTGAATTTCCAAAACCAACTGCGTCAATTCACGCAAAGAAAAGACTTGAGAGAAGGAAGAAATTGGACAACAATCGCCGTAAAAGGCGCTGGAGGCCTTATGGCAAACTCAGTTTCCAAGAGAAACATAAACTTGGAGAAAGGGAGACTAGAATGGCTCTCAAAAATTATAACCAGAGATTGGCCATTGGGTTGCCTGTTGCCCCATACAATACCACACAGTTTCTTATGGAAGACAGGTATGAACAAGAAGCAAAGTTCCAAAGCGCTTCCGCTGGTAAACTGAACTTCAGGCAAGACCTTTCTGATGGTTTGGAATATAATCTTGAAGACCCTGAGGACTATGCCAAAAAGGATTTTGAAAACATGTACAACGAGAGTATAGAATGTCGAACTCTGATCTAGTTAAGAAGGTTTTGGACTTGCAAGACAAGGTTGAGGACCTGGAGAAAACTCTGCTGGAAATCAGACTGCAGAATCAATTGAAACCTCTTGCAGCCCTTACGTTTGATAAAGATTGTGAACTCGAAAAAATACGGGTGTATCGCGAAGAAATTGACAAACTGAATCGTGAAAATGTTAAGCTGAGAACTAAAAATGATACGCTTCGTTTGTTCTATGCGCTTTCATCTGAATAGGAGACAAATGTATTCAAACCACTTCCATTGCTTCGTAATTATGTTAAAGTTTGCTGCCATTATTAATTGTGAATTTTGCATGTCAAGATTTCTGTGCTTTTGGATGATTGGACGATGCACATTTTTTGCTGTATAATTCTCGCTTTTAATCAGTGGTGGTGAGTTTAAATGTAAAGAACTTGTTCATCTGTGCAGATCACATATATTCAATCATTTCCATTGTTTCGTAATTGTGGAGGAGATGAGCTGCTGCGCAGCGGGTGCTCCGGAACTTTTTGTCCAGTCCAGTCTGTTTACGTCAGTCGAAATTCTGACTGCTAGCTCACTGGTTGCCTGCCTGCCTCCCGATCCGTACACTGCATCTCGCTAAAGATGGCCAAAGTTGACCAACCCGCTCATGGAGAACTTCAATCTGCTGAATTTCCAAAACCAACTGTGTCAATTCACGCAAAGAAAAGAGTTGAGAGAAGGAAGAAATTGGACAACAATCGCCGTAAAAGGCGCTGGAGGCCTTATGGCAAACTCAGTTTCCAAGAGAAACAAAAACTTGGAGAAAGGGAGACTAGAATGGCTCTCAAAAATTATAACCAGAGATTGGCCATTGGGTTGCCTGTTGCCCCATACAATACCACACAGTTTCTTATGGAAGACAGGTATGAACAAGAAGCAAAGTTCCAAAGCGCTTCCACTGGTAAACTGAACTTCAGGCAAGACTTTTCTGATGGTTTGGAATATAATCTTGAAGACCCTGAGGACTATGCCAAAAAGGATTTTGAAAACATGTACAACGAGAGAATAGAATGTCGAACTCTGATCTAGTTAAGAAGGTTTTGGAATTGCAAGACAAGGTTGAGGACCTGGAGAAAACTCTGCTGGAAATCAGACTGCAGAATCAATTGAAACCTCTTGCAGCCCTTACGTTTGATAAAGATTGTGAACTCGAAAAGATACGGTTGTATCGCGAAGAAATTGACAAACTTAATCGTGAAAATGTTAAGCTGAGAAGTAAAAATTATACGCTTCGTTTGTTCTATGCGCTTTCATCTGAATAGGAGACAAATGTATTCAAACCACTTCCATTGCTTCGTAATTATGTTAAAGTTTGCTGCCATTATTAATTGTGAATGTTGCATGTCAAGATTTCTGTGCTTTTGGATGATTGGAAGATGCACATTTTTTGCTGTATAATTCTCGCTTTTAATCAGTGGTGGTGAGTTTAAATGTAAAGAACTCGTTCATCTGTGCAGATCACATATATTCCATCATTTCCATTGTTTCGTAATTGTGGAGGAGATGAGCTGCTGCGCAGCGGGTGCTCCGGAACTTTTTGTCCAGTCCAGTCTGTTTACGTCAGTCGAAATTCTGACTGCTAGCTCACTGGTTGCCTGCCTGCCTCCCGATCCGTACACTGCATCTCGCTAAAGATGGCCAAAGTTGACCAACCCGCTCATGGAGAACTTCAATCTGCTGAATTTCCAAAACCAACTGCGTCAATTCGCGCAAAGAAAAGAGTTGAGAGAAGGAAGAAATTGGACAACAATCGCCGTAAAAGGCGCTGGAGGCCTTATTGCAAACTCAGTTTCCACGAGAAACAAAAACTTGGAGAAAGGGAGACTAGAATGGCTCTCAAAAATTATAACCAGAGATTGGCCATTGGGTTGCCTGTTGCCCCATACAATACCACACAGTTTCTTATGGAAGACAGGTATGAACAAGAAGCAAAGTTCCAAAGCGCTTCCACTGGTAAACTGAACTTCAGGCAAGACTTTTCTGATGGTTTGGAATATAATCTTGAAGACCCTGAGGACTATGCCAAAAAGGATTTTGAAAACATGTACAACGAGAGAATAGAATGTCGAACTCTGATCTAGTTAAGAAGGTTTTGGACTTGCAAGACAAGGTTGAGGACCTGGAGAAAACTCTGCTGGAAATCAGACTGCAGAATCAATTGAAACCTCTTGCAGCCCTTACGTTTGATAAAGATTGTGAACTCGAAAAATACGGTTGTATCGCTAAGAAATTGACAAACTGAATCGTGAAACTTTTAAGCTGAGAACTAAAAATTATACGCTTCGTTTGTTCTATGCGCTTTCATCTGAATAGGAGACAAATGTATTCAAAACACTTCCAATGCTTCGTAATTATGTTAAAGTTTGCTGCCATTATTAATTGTGAATGTTGCATGTCAAGATTTCTGTGCTTTTGGATGATTGGAAGATGCACATTTTTTGCTGTATAATTCTCGCTTTTAATCAGTGGTGTTGAGTTTAAATGTAAAGAACTTGTTCATCTGTGCAGATCACATATATTCAATCATTTCCATTGTTTCGTAATTGTGGAGGAGATGAGCTGCTGCGCAGCGGGTGCTCCGGAACTTTTTGTCCAGTCCAGTCTGTTTACGTCAGTCGAAATTCTGACTGCTAGCTCACTGGTTGCCTGCCTGCCTCCCGATCCGTACACTGCATCTCGCTAAAGATGGCCAAAGTTGACCAACCCGCTCATGGAGAACTTCAATCTGCTGAATTTCCAAAACCAACTGCGTCAATTCGCGCAAAGAAAAGAGTTGAGAGAAGGAAGAAATTGGACAACAATCGCCGTAAAAGGCGCAGGAGGCCTTATTGCAAACTCAGTTTCCAAGAGAAACAAAAACTTGGAGAAAGGGAGACTAGAATGGCTCTCAAAAATTATAACCAGAGATTGGCCATTGGGTTGCCTGTTGCCCCATACAATACCACACAGTTTCTTATGGAAGACAGGTATGAACAAGAAGCAAAGTTCCAAAGCGCTTCCAGTGGTAAACTGAACTTCAGGCAAGACTTTTCTGATGGTTTGGAATATAATCTTGAAGACCCTGAGGCCTATGCCAAAAAGGAATTTGAAAACATGTACAACGAGAGAATAGAATGTCGAACTCTGATCTAGTTAAGAAGGTTTTGGACTTGCAAGACAAGGTTGAGGACCTGGAGAAAACTCTGCTGGAAATCAGACTGCAGAATCAATTGAAACCTCTTGCAGCCCTTACGTTTGATAAAGATTGTGAACTCGAAAAATTACGGGTGTATCGCGCAGAAATTGACAAACTGAATCGTGAAAATGTTAAGCTGAGAACTAAAAATTATACGCTTCGTTTGTTCTATGCGCTTTCATCTGAATAGGAGACAAATGTATTCAAACCACTTCCATTGCTTCGTAATTATGTTAAAGTTTGCTGCCATTATTAATTGTGAATGTTGCATGTCAAGATTTCTGTGCTTTTGGATGATTGGAAGATGCACATTTTTTGCTGTATAATTCTCGCTTTTAATCAGTGGTGTTGAGTTTAAATGTAAAGAACTTGTTCATCTGTGCAGATCACATATATTCAATCATTTCCATTGTTTCGTAATTGTGGAGGAGATGAGCTGCTGCGCAGCGGGTGCTCCTGAACTTTTTGTCCAGTCCAGTCTGTTTACGTCAGTCGAAATTCTGACTGCTTGCTCACTGCTTGCCTGCCTGCCTCCCGATCCGTACACTGCATCTCGCTAAAGATGGCCAAAGTTGACCAACCCGCTCATAGAGAACTTCAATCTGCCGAATTTCCAAAACCATCTGCGTCAATTCGCGCAAAGAAAAGAGTTGAGAGAAGGAAGAAATTGGACAACAATCGCCGTAAAAGGCGCTGGAGGCCTTATTGCAAACTCAGTTTATAAGAGAAACAAAAACTTGGAGAAAGGGAGACTAGAAGGGCTCTCAAAATTATAACCAGAGATTGGCCATTGGGTTGCCTGTTGCCCCATACAATACCACACAGTTTCTTATGGAAGACAGGTATGAACAAGAAGCAAAGTTCCAAAGCGCTTCCACTGGTAAACTGAACATCAGGCAAGACTTTTCTGATGGTTTGGAATATAATCTTGAAGACCCTGAGGACTATGCCAAAAAGGATTTTGAAAACATGTACAACGAGAGTATAAACAGAATGTCGAACTCTGATCTAGTTAAGAAGGTTTTGGACTTGCAAGACAAGGTTGAGGACCTGGAGAAAACTCTGCTGGAAATCAGACTGCAGAATCAATTGAAACCTCTTGCAGCCCTTACGTTTGATAAAGATTGTGAACTCGAAAAAATACGGGTGTATCGCGAAGAAATTGACAAACTGAATCGTGAAAATGTTAAGCTGAGAACTAAAAATGATACGCTTCGTTTGTTCTATGCGCTTTCATCTGAATAGGAGACAAATGTATTCAAACCACTTCCATTGCTTCGTAATTATGTTAAAGTTTGCTGCCATTATTAATTGTGAATTTTGCATGTCAAGATTTCTGTGCTTTTGGATGATTGGACGATGCACATTTTTTGCTGTATAATTCTCGCTTTTAATCAGTGGTGGTGAGTTTAAATGTAAAGAACTTGTTCATCTGTGCAGATCACATATATTCAATCATTTCCATTGTTTCGTAATTGTGGAGGAGATGAGCTGCTGCGCAGCGGGTGCTCCGGAACTTTTTGTCCAGTCCAGTCTGTTTACGTCAGTCGAAATTCTGACTGCTAGCTCACTGGTTGCCTGCCTGCCTCCCGATCCGTACACTGCATCTCGCTAAAGATGGCCAAAGTTGACCAACCCGCGCATGGAGAACTTCAATCTGCTGAATTTCCAAAACCAACTGCGTCAATTCGCGCAAAGAAAAGAGTTGAGAGAAGGAAGAAATTGGACAACAATCGCCGTAAAAGGCGCTGGAGGCCTTATTGCAAACTCAGTTTCCAAGAGAAACAAAAACTTGGAGAAAGGGAGACTAGAATGGCTCTCAAAAATTATAACCAGAGATTGGCCATTGGGTTGCCTGTTGCCCCATACAATACCACACAGTTTCTTATGGAAGACAGGTATGAACAAGAAGCAAAGTTCCAAAGCGCTTCCACTGGTAAACTGAACTTCAGGCAAGACTTTTCTGATGGTTTGGAATATAATCTTGAAGACCCTGAGGACTATGCCAAAAAGGATTTTGAAAACATGTACAACTAGAGAATAGAATGTCGAACTCTGATCTAGTTAAGAAGGTTTTGGACTTGCAAGACAAGGTTGAGGACCTGGAGAAAACTCTGCTGGAAATCAGACTGCAGAATCAATTGAAACCTCTTGCAGCCCTTACGTTTGATAAAGATTGTGAACTCGAAAAGATACGGTTGTATCGCGAAGAAATTGACAAACTTAATCGTGAAAATGTTAAGCTGAGAACTAAAAATTATACGCTTCGTTTGTTCTATGCGCTTTCATCTGAATAGGAGACAAATGTATTCAAACCACTTCCATTGCTTCGTAATTATGTTAAAGTATGCTGCCATTATTAATTGTGAATGTTGCATGTCAAGATTTCTGTGCTTTTGGATGATTGGAAGATGCACATTTTTTGCTGTATAATTCTCGCTTTTAATCAGTGGTGGTGAGTTTAAATGTAAAGAACTCGTTCATCTGTGCAGATCACATATATTCCATCATTTCCATTGTTTCGTAATTGTGGAGGAGATGAGCTGCTGCGCAGCGGGTGCTCCGGAACTTTTTGTCCAGTCCAGTCTGTTTACGTCAGTCGAAATTCTGACTGCTAGCTCACTGGTTGCCTGCCTGCCTCCCGATCCGTACACTGCATCTCGCTAAAGATGGCCAAAGTTGACCAACCCGCTCTTGGAGAACTTCAATCTGCTGAATTTCCAAAACCAACTGCGTCAATTCGCGCAAAGAAAAGAGTTGAGAGAAGGAAGAAATTGGACAACAATCGCCGTAAAAGGCGCTGGAGGCCTTATTGCAAACTCAGTTTATAAGAGAAACAAAAACTTGGAGAAAGGGAGACTAGAAGGGCTCTCAAAATTATAACCAGAGATTGGCCATTGGGTTGCCTGTTGCCCCATACAATACCACACAGTTTCTTATGGAAGACAGGTATGAACAAGAAGCAAAGTTCCAAAGCGCTTCCACTGGTAAACTGAACTTCAGGCAAGACTTTTCTGATGGTTTGGAATATAATCTTGAAGACCCTGAGGACTATGCCAAAAAGGATTTTGAAAACATGTACAACGAGAGAATAGAATGTCGAACTCTGATCTAGTTAAGAAGGTTTTGGACTTGCAAGACAAGGTTGAGGACCTGGAGAAAACTCTGCTGGAAATCAGACTGCAGAATCAATTGAAACCTCTTGCAGCCCTTACGTTTGATAAAGATTGTGAACTCGAAAAATACGGTTGTATCGCTAAGAAATTGACAAACTGAATCGTGAAACTGTTAAGCTGAGAACTAAAAATTATACGCTTCGTTTGTTCTATGCGCTTTCATCTGAATAGGAGACAAATGTATTCAAAACACTTCCAATGCTTCGTAATTATGTTAAAGTTTGCTGCCATTATTAATTGTGAATGTTGCATGTCAAGATTTCTGTGCTTTTGGATGATTGGAAGATGCACATTTTTTGCTGTATAATTCTCGCTTTTAATCAGTGGTGGTGAGTTTAAATGTAAAGAACTTGTTCATCTGTGCAGATCACATATATTCCATCATTTCCATTGTTTCGTAATTGTGGAGGAGATGAGCTGCTGCGCAGCGGGTGCTCCGGAACTTTTTGTCCAGTCCAGTCTGTTTACGTCAGTCGAAATTCTGACTGCTAGCTCACTGGTTGCCTGCCTGCCTCCCGATCCGTACACTGCATCTCGCTAAAGATGGCCAAAGTTGACCAACCCGCTCATGGAGAACTTCAATCTGCTGAATTTCCAAAACCAACTGCGTTAATTCGCGCAAAGAAAAGAGTTGAGAGAAGGAAGAAATTGGACAACAATCGCCGTAAAAGGCGCTGGAGGCCTTATTGCAAACTCAGTTTCCAAGAGAAACAAAAACTTGGAGAAAGGGAGACTAGAATGGCTCTCAAAAATTATAACCAGAGATTGGCCATTGGGTTGCCTGTTGCCCCATACAATACCACACAGTTTCTTATGGAAGACAGGTATGAACAAGAAGCAAAGTTCCAAAGCGCTTCCACTGGTAAACTGAACTTCAGGCAAGACTTTTCTGATGGTTTGGAATATAATCTTGAAGACCCTGAGGCCTATGCCAAAAAGGATTTTGAAAACATGTACAACGAGAGAATAGAATGTCGAACTCTGATCTAGTTAAGAAGGTTTTGGACTTGCAAGACAAGGTTGAGGACCTGGAGAAAACTCTGCTGGAAATCAGACTGCAGAATCAATTGAAACCTCTTGCAGCCCTTACGTTTGATAAAGATTGTGAACTCGAAAAAATACGGGTGTATCGCGCAGAAATTGACAAACTGAATCGTGAAAATGTTAAGCTGAGAACTAAAAATTATACGCTTCGTTTGTTCTATGCGCTTTCATCTGAATAGGAGACAAATGTATTCAAACCACTTCCATTGCTTCGTAATTATGTTAAAGTTTGCTGCCATTATTAATTGTGAATGTTGCATGTCAAGATTTCTGTGCTTTTGGATGATTGGAAGATGCACATTTTTTGCTGTATAATTCTCGCTTTTAATCAGTGGTGTTGAGTTTAAATGTAAAGAACTTGTTCATCTGTGCAGATCACATATATTCAATCATTTCCATTGTTTCGTAATTGTGGAGGAGATGAGCTGCTGCGCAGCGGGTGCTCCGGAACTTTTTGTCCAGTCCAGTCTGTTTACGTCAGTCGAAATTCTGACTGCTAGCTCACTGGTTGCCTGCCTGCCTCCCGATCCGTACACTGCATCTCGCTAAAGATGGCCAAAGTTGACCAACCCGCTCATGGAGAACTTCAATCTGCTGAATTTCCAAAACCAACTGCGTCAATTCGCGCAAAGAAAAGAGTTGAGAGAAGGAAGAAATTGGACAACAATCGCCGTAAAAGGCGCAGGAGGCCTTATTGCAAACTCAGTTTCCAAGAGAAACAAAAACTTGGAGAAAGGGAGACTAGAATGGCTCTCAAAAATTATAACCAGAGATTGGCCATTGGGTTGCCTGTTGCCCCATACAATACCACACAGTTTCTTATGGAAGACAGGTATGAACAAGAAGCAAAGTTCCAAAGCGCTTCCAGTGGTAAACTGAACTTCAGGCAAGACTTTTCTGATGGTTTGGAATATAATCTTGAAGACCCTGAGGCCTATGCCAAAAAGGAATTTGAAAACATGTACAACGAGAGAATAGAATGTCGAACTCTGATCTAGTTAAGAAGGTTTTGGACTTGCAAGACAAGGTTGAGGACCTGGAGAAAACTCTGCTGGAAATCAGACTGCAGAATCAATTGAAACCTCTTGCAGCCCTTACGTTTGATAAAGATTGTGAACTCGAAAAATTACGGGTGTATCGCGCAGAAATTGACAAACTGAATCGTGAAAATGTTAAGCTGAGAACTAAAAATTATACGCTTCGTTTGTTCTATGCGCTTTCATCTGAATAGGAGACAAATGTATTCAAACCACTTCCATTGCTTCGTAATTATGTTAAAGTTTGCTGCCATTATTAATTGTGAATGTTGCATGTCAAGATTTCTGTGCTTTTGGATGATTGGAAGATGCACATTTTTTGCTGTATAATTCTCGCTTTTAATCAGTGGTGTTGAGTTTAAATGTAAAGAACTTGTTCATCTGTGCAGATCACATATATTCAATCATTTCCATTGTTTCGTAATTGTGGAGGAGATGAGCTGCTGCGCAGCGGGTGCTCCGGAACTTTTTGTCCAGTCCAGTCTGTTTACGTCAGTCGAAATTCTGACTGCTTGCTCACTGCTTGCCTGCCTGCCTCCCGATCCGTACACTGCATCTCGCTAAAGATGGCCAAAGTTGACCAACCCGCTCATAGAGAACTTCAATCTGCCGAATTTCCAAAACCATCTGCGTCAATTCGCGCAAAGAAAAGAGTTGAGAGAAGGAAGAAATTGGACAACAATCGCCGTAAAAGGCGCTGGAGGCCTTATTGCAAACTCAGTTTATAAGAGAAACAAAAACTTGGAGAAAGGGAGACTAGAAGGGCTCTCAAAATTATAACCAGAGATTGGCCATTGGGTTGCCTGTTGCCCCATACAATACCACACAGTTTCTTATGGAAGACAGGTATGAACAAGAAGCAAAGTTCCAAAGCGCTTCCACTGGTAAACTGAACTTCAGGCAAGACCTTTCTGATGGTTTGGAATATAATCTTGAAGACCCTGAGGACTATGCCAAAAAGGATTTTGAAAACATGTACAACGAGAGAATAGAATGTCGAACTCTGATCTAGTTAGAAGGTTTTGGACTTGCAAGACAAGGTTGAGGACCTGGAGAAAACTCTGCTGGAAATCAGACTGCAGAATCAATTGAAACCTCTTGCAGCCCTTACGTTTGATAAAGATTGTGAACTCGAAAAAATACGGGTGTATCGCGAAGAAATTGACAAACTGAATCGTGAAAATTTTAAGCTGAGAACTAAAAATGATACGCTTCGTTTGTTCTATGCGCTTTCATCTGAATAGGAGACAAATGTATTCAAACCACTTCCATTGCTTCGTAATTATTGCTGCCATTATTAATTGTGAATGTTGCATGTCAAGATTTCTGTGCTTTTGGATGATTGGACGATGCACATTTTTTGCTGTATAATTCTCGCTTTTAATCAGTGGTGGTGAGTTTAAATGTAAAGAACTTGTTCATCTGTGCATATCACATATATTCCATCATTTCCATTGTTTCGTAATTGTGGAGGAGATGAGCTGATGCGCAGCGTGTGCTCCGGAACTTTTTGTCCAGTCCAGTCTGTTTACGTCAGTCGAAATTCTGACTGCTAGCTCACTGGTTGCCTGCCTGCCTCCCGATCCGTACACTGCATCTCGCTAAAGATGGCCAAAGTTGACCAACCCGCTCATGGAGAACTTCAATCTGCTGAATTTCCAAAACCAACTGCGTCAATTCGCGCAAAGAAAAGAGTTGAGAGAAGGAAGAAATTGGACAACAATCGCCGTAAAAGGCGCAGGAGGCCTTATTGCAAACTCAGTTTCCAAGAGAAACAAAAACTTGGAGAAAGGGAGACTAGAATGGCTCTCAAAAATTATAACCAGAGATTGGCCATTGGGTTGCCTGTTGCCCCATACAATACCACACAGTTTCTTATGGAAGACAGGTATGAACAAGAAGCAAAGTTCCAAAGCGCTTCCACTGGTAAACTGAACTTCAGGCAAGACTTTTCTGATGGTTTGGAATATAATCTTGAAGACCCTGAGGCCTATGCCAAAAGGGATTTTGAAAACATGTACAACGAGAGAATAGAATGTCGAACTCTGATCTAGTTAAGAAGGTTTTGGACTTGCAAGACAAGGTTGAGGACCTGGAGAAAACTCTGCTGGAAATCAAACTGCAGAATCAATTGAAACCTCTTGCAGCCCTTACGTTTGATAAAGATTGTGAACTCGAAAAAATACGGGTGTATCGCGCAGAAATTGACAAACTGAATCGTGAAAATGTTAAGCTGAGAACTAAAAATTATACGCTTCGTTTGTTCTATGCGCTTTCATCTGAATAGGAGACAAATGTATTCAAACCACTTCCATTGCTTCGTAATTATGTTAAAGTTTGCTGCAATTATTAATTGTGAATGTTGCATGTCAAGATTTCTGTGCTTTTGGATGATTGGAAGATGCACATTTTTTGCTGTATAAATCTCGCTTTTAATCAGTGGTGTTGAGTTTAAATGTAAAGAACTTGTTCATCTGTGCAGATCACATATATTCAATCATTTCCATTGTTTCGTAATTGTGGAGGAGATGAGCTGCTGCGCAGCGGGTGCTCCGGAACTTTTTATCCAGTCCAGTCTGTTTACGTCAGTCGAAATTCTGACTGCTTGCTCACTGGTTGCCTGCCTGCCTCCCGATCCGTACACTGCATCTCGCTAAAGATGGCCAAAGTTGACCAACCCGCTCATAGAGAACTTCAATCTGCCGAATTTCCAAATCCATCTGCGTCAATTCGCGCAAAGAAAAGAGTTGAGAGAAGGAAGAAATTGGACAACAATCGCCGTAAAAGGCGCTGGAGGCCTTATTGCAAACTCAGTTTCCAAGAGAAACAAAAACTTGGAGAAAGGGAGACTAGAAGGGCTCTCAAAAATTATAACCAGAGATTGGCCATTGGGTTGCCTGTTGCCCCATACAATACCACACAGTTTCTTATGGAAGACAGGTATGAACAAGAAGCAAAGTTCCAAAGCGCTTCCACTGGTAAACTGAACTTCAGGCAAGACCTTTCTGATGGTTTGGAAAATAATCTTGAAGACCCTGAGGACTATGCCAAAAAGGATTTTGAAAACATGTACAACGAGAGTATAGAATGTCGAACTCTGATCTAGTTAAGAAGGTTTTGGACTTGCAAGACAAGGTTGAGGACCTGGAGAAAACTCTGCTGGAAATCAGACTGCAGAATCAATTGAAACCTCTTGCAGCCCTTACGTTTGATAAAGATTGTGAACTCGAAAAAATACGGTTGTATCGCGAAGAAATTGACAAACTGAATCGTGAAAATGTTAAGCTGAGAACTAAAAATGATACGCTTCGTTTGTTCTATGCGCTTTCATCTGAATAGGAGACAAATGTATTCAAAACACTTCCAATGCTTCGTAATTATGTTAAAGTTTGCTGCCATTATTAATTGTGAATGTTGCATGTCAAGATTTCTGTGCTTTTGGATGATTGGAAGATGCACATTTTTTGCTGTATAATTCTCGCTTTTAATCAGTGGTGGTGAGTTTAAATGTAAAGAACTTGTTCATCTGTGCAGATCACATATATTCCATCATTTCCATTGTTTCGTAATTGTGGAGGAGATGAGCTGCTGCGCAGCGGGTGCTCCGGAACTTTTTGTCCAGTCCAGTCTGTTTACGTCAGTCGAAATTCTGACTGCTAGCTCACTGGTTGCCTGCCTGCCTCCCGATCCGTACACTGCATCTCGCTAAAGATGGCCAAAGTTGACCAACCCGCTCATGGAGAACTTCAATCTGCTGAATTTCCAAAACCAACTGCGTTAATTCGCGCAAAGAAAAGAGTTGAGAGAAGGAAGAAATTGGACAACAATCGCCGTAAAAGGCGCTGGAGGCCTTATTGCAAACTCAGTTTCCAAGAGAAACAAAAACTTGGAGAAAGGGAGACTAGAATGGCTCTCAAAAATTATAACCAGAGATTGGCCATTGGGTTGCCTGTTGCCCCATACAATACCACACAGTTTCTTATGGAAGACAGGTATGAACAAGAAGCAAAGTTCCAAAGCGCTTCCACTGGTAAACTGAACTTCAGGCAAGACTTTTCTGATGGTTTGGAATATAATCTTGAAGACCCTGAGGCCTATGCCAAAAAGGATTTTGAAAACATGTACAACGAGAGAATAGAATGTCGAACTCTGATCTAGTTAAGAAGGTTTTGGACTTGCAAGACAAGGTTGAGGACCTGGAGAAAACTCTGCTGGAAATCAGACTGCAGAATCAATTGAAACCTCTTGCAGCCCTTACGTTTGATAAAGATTGTGAACTCGAAAAAATACGGGTGTATCGCGCAGAAATTGACAAACTGAATCGTGAAAATGTTAAGCTGAGAACTAAAAATTATACGCTTCGTTTGTTCTATGCGCTTTCATCTGAATAGGAGACAAATGTATTCAAACCACTTCCATTGCTTCGTAATTATGTTAAAGTTTGCTGCCATTATTAATTGTGAATGTTGCATGTCAAGATTTCTGTGCTTTTGGATGATTGGAAGATGCACATTTTTTGCTGTATAATTCTCGCTTTTAATCAGTGGTGTTGAGTTTAAATGTAAAGAACTTGTTCATCTGTGCAGATCACATATATTCAATCATTTCCATTGTTTCGTAATTGTGGAGGAGATGAGCTGCTGCGCAGCGGGTGCTCCGGAACTTTTTGTCCAGTCCAGTCTGTTTACGTCAGTCGAAATTCTGACTGCTAGCTCACTGGTTGCCTGCCTGCCTCCCGATCCGTACACTGCATCTCGCTAAAGATGGCCAAAGTTGACCAACCCGCTCATGGAGAACTTCAATCTGCTGAATTTCCAAAACCAACTGCGTCAATTCGCGCAAAGAAAAGAGTTGAGAGAAGGAAGAAATTGGACAACAATCGCCGTAAAAGGCGCAGGAGGCCTTATTGCAAACTCAGTTTCCAAGAGAAACAAAAACTTGGAGAAAGGGAGACTAGAATGGCTCTCAAAAATTATAACCAGAGATTGGCCATTGGGTTGCCTGTTGCCCCATACAATACCACACAGTTTCTTATGGAAGACAGGTATGAACAAGAAGCAAAGTTCCAAAGCGCTTCCAGTGGTAAACTGAACTTCAGGCAAGACTTTTCTGATGGTTTGGAATATAATCTTGAAGACCCTGAGGCCTATGCCAAAAAGGAATTTGAAAACATGTAAACGAGAGAATAGAATGTCGAACTCTGATCTAGTTAAGAAGGTTTTGGACTTGCAAGACAAGGTTGAGGACCTGGAGAAAACTCTGCTGGAAATCAGACTGCAGAATCAATTGAAACCTCTTGCAGCCCTTACGTTTGATAAAGATTGTGAACTCGAAAAATTACGGGTGTATCGCGCAGAAATTGACAAACTGAATCGTGAAAATGTTAAGCTGAGAACTAAAAATTATACGCTTCGTTTGTTCTATGCGCTTTCATCTGAATAGGAGACAAATGTATTCAAACCACTTCCATTGCTTCGTAATTATGTTAAAGTTTGCTGCCATTATTAATTGTGAATGTTGCATGTCAAGATTTCTGTGCTTTTGGATGATTGGAAGATGCACATTTTTTGCTGTATAATTCTCGCTTTTAATCAGTGGTGTTGAGTTTAAATGTAAAGAACTTGTTCATCTGTGCAGATCACATATATTCAATCATTTCCATTGTTTCGTAATTGTGGAGGAGATGAGCTGCTGCGCAGCGGGTGCTCCGGAACTTTTTGTCCAGTCCAGTCTGTTTACGTCAGTCGAAATTCTGACTGCTTGCTCACTGCTTGCCTGCCTGCCTCCCGATCCGTACACTGCATCTCGCTAAAGATGGCCAAAGTTGACCAACCCGCTCATAGAGAACTTCAATCTGCCGAATTTCCAAAACCATCTGCGTCAATTCGCGCAAAGAAAAGAGTTGAGAGAAGGAAGAAATTGGACAACAATCGCCGTAAAAGGCGCTGGAGGCCTTATTGCAAACTCAGTTTATAAGAGAAACAAAAACTTGGAGAAAGGGAGACTAGAAGGGCTCTCAAAATTATAACCAGAGATTGGCCATTGGGTTGCCTGTTGCCCCATACAATACCACACAGTTTCTTATGGAAGACAGGTATGAACAAGAAGCAAAGTTCCAAAGCGCTTCCACTGGTAAACTGAACTTCAGGCAAGACCTTTCTGATGGTTTGGAATATAATCTTGAAGACCCTGAGGACTATGCCAAAAAGGATTTTGAAAACATGTACAACGAGAGAATAGAATGTCGAACTCTGATCTAGTTAGAAGGTTTTGGACTTGCAAGACAAGGTTGAGGACCTGGAGAAAACTCTGCTGGAAATCAGACTGCAGAATCAATTGAAACCTCTTGCAGCCCTTACGTTTGATAAAGATTGTGAACTCGAAAAAATACGGGTGTATCGCGAAGAAATTGACAAACTGAATCGTGAAAATTTTAAGCTGAGAACTAAAAATGATACGCTTCGTTTGTTCTATGCGCTTTCATCTGAATAGGAGACAAATGTATTCAAACCACTTCCATTGCTTCGTAATTATTGCTGCCATTATTAATTGTGAATGTTGCATGTCAAGATTTCTGTGCTTTTGGATGATTGGACGATGCACATTTTTTGCTGTATAATTCTCGCTTTTAATCAGTGGTGGTGAGTTTAAATGTAAAGAACTTGTTCATCTGTGCATATCACATATATTCCATCATTTCCATTGTTTCGTAATTGTGGAGGAGATGAGCTGATGCGCAGCGTGTGCTCCGGAACTTTTTGTCCAGTCCAGTCTGTTTACGTCAGTCGAAATTCTGACTGCTAGCTCACTGGTTGCCTGCCTGCCTCCCGATCCGTACACTGCATCTCGCTAAAGATGGCCAAAGTTGACCAACCCGCTCATGGAGAACTTCAATCTGCTGAATTTCCAAAACCAACTGCGTCAATTCGCGCAAAGAAAAGAGTTGAGAGAAGGAAGAAATTGGACAACAATCGCCGTAAAAGGCGCAGGAGGCCTTATTGCAAACTCAGTTTCCAAGAGAAACAAAAACTTGGAGAAAGGGAGACTAGAATGGCTCTCAAAAATTATAACCAGAGATTGGCCATTGGGTTGCCTGTTGCCCCATACAATACCACACAGTTTCTTATGGAAGACAGGTATGAACAAGAAGCAAAGTTCCAAAGCGCTTCCACTGGTAAACTGAACTTCAGGCAAGACTTTTCTGATGGTTTGGAATATAATCTTGAAGACCCTGAGGCCTATGCCAAAAGGGATTTTGAAAACATGTACAACGAGAGAATAGAATGTCGAACTCTGATCTAGTTAAGAAGGTTTTGGACTTGCAAGACAAGGTTGAGGACCTGGAGAAAACTCTGCTGGAAATCAAACTGCAGAATCAATTGAAACCTCTTGCAGCCCTTACGTTTGATAAAGATTGTGAACTCGAAAAAATACGGGTGTATCGCGCAGAAATTGACAAACTGAATCGTGAAAATGTTAAGCTGAGAACTAAAAATTATACGCTTCGTTTGTTCTATGCGCTTTCATCTGAATAGGAGACAAATGTATTCAAACCACTTCCATTGCTTCGTAATTATGTTAAAGTTTGCTGCAATTATTAATTGTGAATGTTGCATGTCAAGATTTCTGTGCTTTTGGATGATTGGAAGATGCACATTTTTTGCTGTATAAATCTCGCTTTTAATCAGTGGTGTTGAGTTTAAATGTAAAGAACTTGTTCATCTGTGCAGATCACATATATTCAATCATTTCCATTGTTTCGTAATTGTGGAGGAGATGAGCTGCTGCGCAGCGGGTGCTCCGGAACTTTTTATCCAGTCCAGTCTGTTTACGTCAGTCGAAATTCTGACTGCTTGCTCACTGGTTGCCTGCCTGCCTCCCGATCCGTACACTGCATCTCGCTAAAGATGGCCAAAGTTGACCAACCCGCTCATAGAGAACTTCAATCTGCCGAATTTCCAAATCCATCTGCGTCAATTCGCGCAAAGAAAAGAGTTGAGAGAAGGAAGAAATTGGACAACAATCGCCGTAAAAGGCGCTGGAGGCCTTATTGCAAACTCAGTTTCCAAGAGAAACAAAAACTTGGAGAAAGGGAGACTAGAAGGGCTCTCAAAAATTATAACCAGAGATTGGCCATTGGGTTGCCTGTTGCCCCATACAATACCACACAGTTTCTTATGGAAGACAGGTATGAACAAGAAGCAAAGTTCCAAAGCGCTTCCACTGGTAAACTGAACTTCAGGCAAGACCTTTCTGATGGTTTGGAAAATAATCTTGAAGACCCTGAGGACTATGCCAAAAAGGATTTTGAAAACATGTACAACGAGAGTATAGAATGTCGAACTCTGATCTAGTTAAGAAGGTTTTGGACTTGCAAGACAAGGTTGAGGACCTGGAGAAAACTCTGCTGGAAATCAGACTGCAGAATCAATTGAAACCTCTTGCAGCCCTTACGTTTGATAAAGATTGTGAACTCGAAAAAATACGGTTGTATCGCGAAGAAATTGACAAACTGAATCGTGAAAATGTTAAGCTGAGAACTAAAAATGATACGCTTCGTTTGTTCTATGCGCTTTCATCTGAATAGGAGACAAATGTATTCAAACCACTTCCATTGCTTCGTAATTATTGCTGCCATTATTAATTGTGAATGTTGCATGTCAAGATTTCTGTGCTTTTGGATGATTGGACGATGCACATTTTTTGCTGTATAATTCTCGCTTTTAATCAGTGGTGGTGAGTTTAAATGTAAAGAACTTGTTCATCTGTGCAGATCACATATATTCAATCATTTCCATTGTTTCGTAATTGTGGAGGAGATGAGCTGCTGCGCAGCGGGTGCTCCGGAACTTTTTGTCCAGTCCAGTCTGTTTACGTCAGTCGAAATTCTGACTGCTAGCTCACTGGTTGCCTGCCTGCCTCCCGATCCGTACACTGCATCTCGCTAAAGATGGCCAAAGTTGACCAACCCGCTCATGGAGAACTTCAATCTGCTGAATTTCCAAAACCAACTGCGTCAATTCGCGCAAAGAAAAGAGTTGAGAGAAGGAAGAAATTGGACAACAATCGCCGTAAAAGGCGCTGGAGGCCTTATTGCAAACTCAGTTTCCAAGAGAAACAAAAACTTGGAGAAAGGGAGACTAGAAGGGCTCTCAAAAATTATAACCAGAGATTGGCCATTGGGTTGCCTGTTGCCCCATACAATACCACACAGTTTCTTATGGAAGACAGGTATGAACAAGAAGCAAAGTTCCAAAGCGCTTCCACTGGTAAACTGAATATCAGGCAAGACTTTTCTGATGGTTTGGAATATAATCTTGAAGACCCTGAGGACTATGCCAAAAAGGATTTTGAAAACATGTACAACGAGAGTATAAACAGAATGTCGATCTCTGATCTAGTTAAGAAGGTTTTGGACTTGCAAGACAAGGTTGAGGACCTGGAGAAAACTCTGCTGGAAATCAGACTGCAGAATCAATTGAAACCTCTTGCAGCCCTTACGTTTGATAAAGATTGTGAACTCGAAAAAATACGGGTGTATCGCGAAGAAATTGACAAACTGAATCGTGAAAATGTTAAGCTGAGAACTAAAAATGATACGCTTCGTTTGTTCTATGCGCTTTCATCTGAATAGGAGACAAATGTATTCAAACCACTTCCATTGCTTCGTAATTATGTTAAAGTTTGCTGCCATTATTAATTGTGAATGTTGCATGTCAAGATTTCTGTGCTTTTGGATGATTGGACGATGCACATTTTTTGCTGTATAATTCTCGCTTTTAATCAGTGGTGGTGAGTTTAAATGTAAAGAACTTGTTCATCTGTGCAGATCACATGTATTCGATCATTTCCATTGTTTCGTAATTGTGGAAGTGATGAGCTGCTGCGCAGCGGGTGCTCCGGAACTTTTTGTCCAGTCCAGTCTGTTTACGTCAGTCGAAATTCTGACTGCTAGCTCACTGGTTGCCTGCCTGCCTCCCGATCCGTACACTGCATCACGCTAAAGATGGCCAAAGTTGACCAACCCGCTCATGGAGAACTTCAATCTGCTGAATTTCCAAAACCAACTGCGTCAATTCGCGCAAAGAAAAGAGTTGAGAGAAGGAAGAAATTGGACAACAATCGCCGTAAAAGGCGCTGGAGGCCTTATTGCAAACTCAGTTTCCAAGAGAAACAAAAACTTGGAGAAAGGGAGACTAGAATGGCTCTCAAAAATTATAACCAGAGATTGGCCATTGGGTTGCCTGTTGCCCCATACAATACCACACAGTTTCTTATGGAAGACAGGTATGAACAAGAAGCAAAGTTCCAAAGCGCTTCCACTGGTAAACTGAACTTCAGGCAAGACCTTTCTGATGGTTTGGAAAATAATCTTGAAGACCCTGAGGACTATGCCAAAAAGGATTTTGAAAACATGTACAACGAGAGTATAGAATGTCGAACTCTGATCTAGTTAAGAAGGTTTTGGACTTGCAAGACAAGGTTGAGGACCTGGAGAAAACTCTGCTGGAAATCAGACTGCAGAATCAATTGAAACCTCTTGCAGCCCTTACGTTTGATAAAGATTGTGAACTCGAAAAAATACGGTTGTATCGCGAAGAAATTGACAAACTGAATCGTGAAAATGTTAAGCTGAAAACTAAAAATGATACGCTTCGTTTGTTCTATGCGCTTTCATCTGAATAGGAGACAAATGTATTCAAACCACTTCCATTGCTTCGTAATTATTGCTGCCATTATTAATTGTGAATGTTGCATGTCAAGATTTCTGTGCTTTTGGATGATTGGAAGATGCACATTTTTTGCTGTATAATTCTCGCTTTTAATCAGTGGTGTTGAGTTTAAATGTAAAGAACTTGTTCATCTGTGCAGATCACATATATTCAATCATTTCCATTGTTTCGTAATTGTGGAGGAGATGAGCTGCTGCGCAGCGGGTGCTCCGGAACTTTTTGTCCAGTCCAGTCTGTTTACGTCAGTCGAAATTCTGACTGCTAGCTCACTGGTTGCCTGCCTGCCTCCCGATCCGTACACTGCATCTCGCTAAAGATGGCCAAAGTTGACCAACGCGCTCATGGAGAACTTCAATCTGCTGAATTTCCAAAACCAACTGCGTCAATTCGCGCAAAGAAAAGAGTTGAGAGAAGGAAGAAATTGGACAACAATCGCCGTAAAAGGCGCTGGAGGCCTTATTGCAAACTCAGTTTCCAAGAGAAACAAAAACTTGGAGAAAGGGAGACTAGAATGGCTCTCAAAAATTATAACCAGAGATTGGCCATTGGGTTGCCTGTTGCCCCATACAATACCACACAGTTTCTTATGGAAGACAGGTATGAACAAGAAGCAAAGTTCCAAAGCGCTTCCACTGGTAAACTGAACTTCAGGCAAGACTTTTCTGATGGTTTGGAATATAATCTTGAAGACCCTGAGGCCTATGCCAAAAAGGATTTTGAAAACATGTACAACGAGAGAATAGAATGTCGAACTCTGATCTAGTTAAGAAGGTTTTGGACTTGCAAGACAAGGTTGAGGACCTGGAGAAAACTCTGCTGGAAATCAGACTGCAGAATCAATTGAAACCTCTTGCAGCCCTTACGTTTGATAAAGATTGTGAACTCGAAAAGATACGGTTGTATCGCGAAGAAATTGACAAACTGAATCGTGAAAATGTTAAGCTGAGAACTAAAAATTATACGCTTCGTTTGTTCTATGCGCTGTCATCTGAATAGGAGACAAATGTATTCAAACCACTTCCATTGCTTCGTAATTATGTTAAAGTTTGCTGCCATTATTAATTGTGAATGTTGCATGTCAAGATTTCTGTGCTTTTGGATGATTGGACGATGCACATTTTTTGCTGTATAATTCTCGCTTTTAATCAGTGGTGGTGAGTTTAAATGTAAAGAACTTGTTCATCTGTGCAGATCACATATATTCAATCATTTCCATTGTTTCGTAATTGTGGAGGAGATGAGCTGCTTTGCAGCGGGTGCTCCGGAACTTTTTGTCCAGTCCAGTCTGTTTACGTCAGTCGAAATTCTGACTGCTAGCTCACTGGTTGCCTGCCTGCCTCCCGATCCGTACACTGCATCTCGCTAAAGATGGCCAAAGTTGACCAACCCGCTCATGGAGAACTTCAATCTGCTGAATTTCCAAAACCAACTGCTTCAATTCGCGCAAAGAAAAGAGTTGAGAGAAGGAAGAAATTGGACAACAATCGCCGTAAAAGGCGCTGGAGGCCTTATTGCAAACTCAGTTTCCAAGAGAAACAAAAACTTGGAGAAAGGGAGACTAGAATGGCTCTCAAAAATTATAACCAGAGATTGGCCATTGGGTTGCCTGTTGCCCCATACAATACCACACAGTTTCTTATGGAAGACAGGTATGAACAAGAAGCAAAGTTCCAAAGCGCTTCCACTGGTAAACTGAACTTCAGGCAAGACTTTTCTGATGGTTTGGAATATAATCTTGAAGACCCTGAGGACTATGCCAAAAAGGATTTTGAAAACATGTACAACGAGAGAATAGAATGTCGAACTCTGATCTAGTTAAGAAGGTTTTGGACTTGCAAGACAAGGTTGAGGACCTGGAGAAAACTCTGCTGGAAATCAGACTGCAGAATCAATTGAAACCTCTTGCAGCCCTTACGTTTGATAAAGATTGTGAACTCGAAAAGATACGGTTGTATCGCGAAGAAATTGACAAACTGAATCGTGAAAATGTTAAGCTGAGAACTAAAAATGATACGCTTCGTTTGTTCTATGCGCTTTCATCTGAATAGGAGACAAATGTATTCAAACCACTTCCATTGCTTCGTAATTATGTTAAAGTTTGCTGCCATTATTAATTGTGAATGTTGCATGTCAAGATTTCTGTGCTTTTGGATGATTGGAAGATGCACATTTTTTGCTGTATAATTCTCGCTTTTAATCAGTGGTGGTGAGTTTAAATGTAAAGAACTCGTTCATCTGTGCAGATCACATATATTCCATCATTTCCATTGTTTCGTAATTGTGGAGGAGATGAGCTGCTGCGCAGCGGGAGCTCCGGAACTTTTTGTCCAGTCCAGTCTGTTTACGTCAGTCGAAATTCTGACTGCTAGCTCACTGGTTGCCTGCCTGCCTCCCGATCCGTACACTGCATCTCGCTAAAGATGGCCAAAGTTGACCAACCCGCTCTTGGAGAACTTCAATCTGCTGAATTTCCAAAACCAACTGCGTCAATTCGCGCAAAGAAAAGAGTTGAGAGAAGGAAGAAATTGGACAACAATCGCCGTAAAAGGCGCTGGAGGCCTTATTGCAAACTCAGTTTCCAAGAGAAACAAAAACGTGGAGAAAGGGAGACTAGAATGGCTCTCAAAAATTATAACCAGAGATTGGCCATTGGGTTGCCTGTTGCCCCATACAATACCACACAGTTTCTTATGGAAGACAGGTATGAACAAGAAGCAAAGTTCCAAAGCGCTTCCACTGGTAAACTGAACTTCAGGCAAGACTTTTCTGATGGTTTGGAATATAATCTTGAAGACCCTGAGGACTATGCCAAAAAGGATTTTGAAAACATGTACAACGAGAGTATAGAATGTCGAACTCTGATCTAGTTAAGAAGGTTTTGGACTTGCAAGACAAGGTTGAGGACCTGGAGAAAACTCTGCTGGAAATCAGACTGCAGAATCAATTGAAACCTCTTGCAGCCCTTACGTTTGATAAAGATTGTGAACTCGAAAAAATACGGTTGTATCGCGAAGAAATTGACAAACTGAATCGTGAAAATGTTAAGCTGAAAACTAAAAATGATACGCTTCGTTTGTTCTATGCGCTTTCATCTGAATAGGAGACAAATGTATTCAAACCACTTCCATTGCTTCGTAATTATTGCTGCCATTATTAATTGTGAATGTTGCATGTCAAGATTTCTGTGCTTTTGGATGATTGGAAGATGCACATTTTTTGCTGTATAATTCTCGCTTTTAATCAGTGGTGTTGAGTTTAAATGTAAAGAACTTGTTCATCTGTGCAGATCACATATATTCAATCATTTCCATTGTTTCGTAATTGTGGAGGAGATGAGCTGCTGCGCAGCGGGTGCTCCGGAACTTTTTGTCCAGTCCAGTCTGTTTACGTCAGTCGAAATTCTGACTGCTAGCTCACTGGTTGCCTGCCTGCCTCCCGATCCGTACACTGCATCTCGCTAAAGATGGCCAAAGTTGACCAACGCGCTCATGGAGAACTTCAATCTGCTGAATTTCCAAAACCAACTGCGTCAATTCGCGCAAAGAAAAGAGTTGAGAGAAGGAAGAAATTGGACAACAATCGCCGTAAAAGGCGCTGGAGGCCTTATTGCAAACTCAGTTTCCAAGAGAAACAAAAACTTGGAGAAAGGGAGACTAGAATGGCTCTCAAAAATTATAACCAGAGATTGGCCATTGGGTTGCCTGTTGCCCCATACAATACCACACAGTTTCTTATGGAAGACAGGTATGAACAAGAAGCAAAGTTCCAAAGCGCTTCCACTGGTAAACTGAACTTCAGGCAAGACTTTTCTGATGGTTTGGAATATAATCTTGAAGACCCTGAGGCCTATGCCAAAAAGGATTTTGAAAACATGTACAACGAGAGAATAGAATGTCGAACTCTGATCTAGTTAAGAAGGTTTTGGACTTGCAAGACAAGGTTGAGGACCTGGAGAAAACTCTGCTGGAAATCAGACTGCAGAATCAATTGAAACCTCTTGCAGCCCTTACGTTTGATAAAGATTGTGAACTCGAAAAGATACGGTTGTATCGCGAAGAAATTGACAAACTGAATCGTGAAAATGTTAAGCTGAGAACTAAAAATTATACGCTTCGTTTGTTCTATGCGCTTTCATCTGAATAGGAGACAAATGTATTCAAACCACTTCCATTGCTTCGTAATTATGTTAAAGTTTGCTGCCATTATTAATTGTGAATGTTGCATGTCAAGATTTCTGTGCTTTTGGATGATTGGACGATGCACATTTTTTGCTGTATAATTCTCGCTTTTAATCAGTGGTGGTGAGTTTAAATGTAAAGAACTTGTTCATCTGTGCAGATCACATATATTCAATCATTTCCATTGTTTCGTAATTGTGGAGGAGATGAGCTGCTTTGCAGCGGGTGCTCCGGAACTTTTTGTCCAGTCCAGTCTGTTTACGTCAGTCGAAATTCTGACTGCTAGCTCACTGGTTGCCTGCCTGCCTCCCGATCCGTACACTGCATCTCGCTAAAGATGGCCAAAGTTGACCAACCCGCTCATGGAGAACTTCAATCTGCTGAATTTCCAAAACCAACTGCTTCAATTCGCGCAAAGAAAAGAGTTGAGAGAAGGAAGAAATTGGACAACAATCGCCGTAAAAGGCGCTGGAGGCCTTATTGCAAACTCAGTTTCCAAGAGAAACAAAAACTTGGAGAAAGGGAGACTAGAATGGCTCTCAAAAATTATAACCAGAGATTGGCCATTGGGTTGCCTGTTGCCCCATACAATACCACACAGTTTCTTATGGAAGACAGGTATGAACAAGAAGCAAAGTTCCAAAGCGCTTCCACTGGTAAACTGAACTTCAGGCAAGACTTTTCTGATGGTTTGGAATATAATCTTGAAGACCCTGAGGACTATGCCAAAAAGGATTTTGAAAACATGTACAACGAGAGAATAGAATGTCGAACTCTGATCTAGTTAAGAAGGTTTTGGACTTGCAAGACAAGGTTGAGGACCTGGAGAAAACTCTGCTGGAAATCAGACTGCAGAATCAATTGAAACCTCTTGCAGCCCTTACGTTTGATAAAGATTGTGAACTCGAAAAGATACGGTTGTATCGCGAAGAAATTGACAAACTGAATCGTGAAAATGTTAAGCTGAGAACTAAAAATGATACGCTTCGTTTGTTCTATGCGCTTTCATCTGAATAGGAGACAAATGTATTCAAACCACTTCCATTGCTTCGTAATTATGTTAAAGTTTGCTGCCATTATTAATTGTGAATGTTGCATGTCAAGATTTCTGTGCTTTTGGATGATTGGAAGATGCACATTTTTTGCTGTATAATTCTCGCTTTTAATCAGTGGTGGTGAGTTTAAATGTAAAGAACTCGTTCATCTGTGCAGATCACATATATTCCATCATTTCCATTGTTTCGTAATTGTGGAGGAGATGAGCTGCTGCGCAGCGGGAGCTCCGGAACTTTTTGTCCAGTCCAGTCTGTTTACGTCAGTCGAAATTCTGACTGCTAGCTCACTGGTTGCCTGCCTGCCTCCCGATCCGTACACTGCATCTCGCTAAAGATGGCCAAAGTTGACCAACGCGCTCATGGAGAACTTCAATCTGCTGAATTTCCAAAACCAACTGCGTCAATTCGCGCAAAGAAAAGAGTTGAGAGAAGGAAGAAATTGGACAACAATCGCCGTAAAAGGCGCTGGAGGCCTTATTGCAAACTCAGTTTCCAAGAGAAACAAAAACTTGGAGAAAGGGAGACTAGAATGGCTCTCAAAAATTATAACCAGAGATTGGCCATTGGGTTGCCTGTTGCCCCATACAATACCACACAGTTTCTTATGGAAGACAGGTATGAACAAGAAGCAAAGTTCCAAAGCGCTTCCACTGGTAAACTGAACTTCAGGCAAGACTTTTCTGATGGTTTGGAATATAATCTTGAAGACCCTGAGGCCTATGCCAAAAAGGATTTTGAAAACATGTACAACGAGAGAATAGAATGTCGAACTCTGATCTAGTTAAGAAGGTTTTGGACTTGCAAGACAAGGTTGAGGACCTGGAGAAAACTCTGCTGGAAATCAGACTGCAGAATCAATTGAAACCTCTTGCAGCCCTTACGTTTGATAAAGATTGTGAACTCGAAAAGATACGGTTGTATCGCGAAGAAATTGACAAACTGAATCGTGAAAATGTTAAGCTGAGAACTAAAAATTATACGCTTCGTTTGTTCTATGCGCTTTCATCTGAATAGGAGACAAATGTATTCAAACCACTTCCATTGCTTCGTAATTATGTTAAAGTTTGCTGCCATTATTAATTGTGAATGTTGCATGTCAAGATTTCTGTGCTTTTGGATGATTGGACGATGCACATTTTTTGCTGTATAATTCTCGCTTTTAATCAGTGGTGGTGAGTTTAAATGTAAAGAACTTGTTCATCTGTGCAGATCACATATATTCAATCATTTCCATTGTTTCGTAATTGTGGAGGAGATGAGCTGCTTTGCAGCGGGTGCTCCGGAACTTTTTGTCCAGTCCAGTCTGTTTACGTCAGTCGAAATTCTGACTGCTAGCTCACTGGTTGCCTGCCTGCCTCCCGATCCGTACACTGCATCTCGCTAAAGATGGCCAAAGTTGACCAACCCGCTCATGGAGAACTTCAATCTGCTGAATTTCCAAAACCAACTGCTTCAATTCGCGCAAAGAAAAGAGTTGAGAGAAGGAAGAAATTGGACAACAATCGCCGTAAAAGGCGCTGGAGGCCTTATTGCAAACTCAGTTTCCAAGAGAAACAAAAACTTGGAGAAAGGGAGACTAGAATGGCTCTCAAAAATTATAACCAGAGATTGGCCATTGGGTTGCCTGTTGCCCCATACAATACCACACAGTTTCTTATGGAAGACAGGTATGAACAAGAAGCAAAGTTCCAAAGCGCTTCCACTGGTAAACTGAACTTCAGGCAAGACTTTTCTGATGGTTTGGAATATAATCTTGAAGACCCTGAGGACTATGCCAAAAAGGATTTTGAAAACATGTACAACGAGAGAATAGAATGTCGAACTCTGATCTAGTTAAGAAGGTTTTGGACTTGCAAGACAAGGTTGAGGACCTGGAGAAAACTCTGCTGGAAATCAGACTGCAGAATCAATTGAAACCTCTTGCAGCCCTTACGTTTGATAAAGATTGTGAACTCGAAAAGATACGGTTGTATCGCGAAGAAATTGACAAACTGAATCGTGAAAATGTTAAGCTGAGAACTAAAAATGATACGCTTCGTTTGTTCTATGCGCTTTCATCTGAATAGGAGACAAATGTATTCAAACCACTTCCATTGCTTCGTAATTATGTTAAAGTTTGCTGCCATTATTAATTGTGAATGTTGCATGTCAAGATTTCTGTGCTTTTGGATGATTGGAAGATGCACATTTTTTGCTGTATAATTCTCGCTTTTAATCAGTGGTGGTGAGTTTAAATGTAAAGAACTCGTTCATCTGTGCAGATCACATATATTCCATCATTTCCATTGTTTCGTAATTGTGGAGGAGATGAGCTGCTGCGCAGCGGGAGCTCCGGAACTTTTTGTCCAGTCCAGTCTGTTTACGTCAGTCGAAATTCTGACTGCTAGCTCACTGGTTGCCTGCCTGCCTCCCGATCCGTACACTGCATCTCGCTAAAGATGGCCAAAGTTGACCAACCCGCTCTTGGAGAACTTCAATCTGCTGAATTTCCAAAACCAACTGCGTCAATTCGCGCAAAGAAAAGAGTTGAGAGAAGGAAGAAATTGGACAACAATCGCCGTAAAAGGCGCTGGAGGCCTTATTGCAAACTCAGTTTCCAAGAGAAACAAAAACGTGGAGAAAGGGAGACTAGAATGGCTCTCAAAAATTATAACCAGAGATTGGCCATTGGGTTGCCTGTTGCCCCATACAATACCACACAGTTTCTTATGGAAGACAGGTATGAACAAGAAGCAAAGTTCCAAAGCGCTTCCACTGGTAAACTGAACTTCAGGCAAGACTTTTCTGATGGTTTGGAATATAATCTTGAAGACCCTGAGGACTATGCCAAAAAGGATTTTGAAAACATGTACAACGAGAGAATAGAATGTCGAACTCTGATCTAGTTAAGAAGGTTTTGGACTTGCAAGACAAGGTTGAGGACCTGGAGAAAACTCTGCTGGAAATCAGACTGCAGAATCAATTGAAACCTCTTGCAGCCCTTACGTTTGATAAAGATTGTGAACTCGAAAAATACGGTTGTATCGCGAAGAAATTGACAAACTGAATCGTGAAAATTTTAAGCTGAGAACTAAAAATTATACGCTTCGTTTGTTCTATGCGCTTTCATCTGAAAAGGAGACAAATGTATTCAAAACACTTCCATTGCTTCGTAATTATGTTAAAGTTTGCTGCCATTATTAATTGTGAATGTTGCATGTCAAGATTTCTGTGCTTTTGGATGATTGGAAGATGCACATTTTTTGCTGTATAATTCTCGCTTTTAATCAGTGGTGGTGAGTTTAAATGTAAAGAACTTGTTCATCTGTGCAGATCACATATATTCCATCATTTCCATTGTTTCGTAATTGTGGAGGAGATGAGCTGCTGCGCAGCGGGTGCTCCGGAACTTTTTGTCCAGTCCAGTCTGTTTACGTCAGTCGAAATTCTGACTGCTAGCTCACTGGTTGCCTGAATGCCTCCCGATCCGTACACTGCATCTCGCTAAAGATGGCCAAAGTTGACCAACCCGCTCATGGAGAACTTCAATCTGCTGAATTTCCAAAACCAACTGCGTTAATTCGCGCAAAGAAAAGAGTTGAGAGAAGGAAGAAATTGGACAACAATCGCCGTAAAAGGCGCTGGAGGCCTTATTGCAAACTCAGTTTCCAAGAGAAACAAAAACTTGGAGAAAGGGAGACTAGAAAGGCTCTCAAAAATTATAACCAGAGATTGGCCATTGGGTTGCCTGTTGCCCCATACAATACCACACAGTTTCTTATGGAAGACAGGTATGAACAAGAAGCAAAGTTCCAAAGCGCTTCCACTGGTAAACTGAACTTCAGGCAAGACTTTTCTGATGGTTTGGAATATAATCTTGAAGACCCTGAGGCCTATGCCAAAAAGGATTTTGAAAACATGTACAACGAGAGAATAGAATGTCGAACTCTGATCTAGTTAAGAAGGTTTTGGACTTGCAAGACAAGGTTGAGGACCTGGAGAAAACTCTGCTGGAAATCAGACTGCAGAATCAATTGAAACCTCTTGCAGCCCTTACGTTTGATAAAGATTGTGAACTCGAAAAGATACGGTTGTATCGCGAAGAAATTGACAAACTGAATCGTGAAAATGTTAAGCTGAGAACTAAAAATTATACGCTTCGTTTGTTCTATGCGCTTTCATCTGAATAGGAGACAAATGTATTCAAACCACTTCCATTGCTTCGTAATTATTGCTGCCATTATTAATTGTGAATGTTGCATGTCAAGATTTCTGTGCTTTTGGATGATTGGACGATGCACATTTTTTGCTGTATAATTCTCGCTTTTAATCAGTGGTGTTGAGTTTAAATGTAAAGAACTTGTTCATCTGTGCAGATCACATATATTCAATCATTTCCATTGTTTCGTAATTGTGGAGGAGATGAGCTGCTGCGCAGCGGGTGCTCCGGAACTTTTTGTCCAGTCCAGTCTGTTTACGTCAGTCGAAATTCTGACTGCTAGCTCACTGGTTGCCTGCCTGCCTCCCGATCCGTACACTGCATCTCGCTAAAGATGGCCAAAGTTGACCAACCCGCTCATGGAGAACTTCAATCTGCTGAATTTCCAAAACCAACTGCGTCAATTCGCGCAAAGAAAAGAGTTGAGAGAAGGAAGAAATTGGACAACAATCGCCGTAAAAGGCGCTGGAGGCCTTATTGCAAACTCAGTTTCCAAGAGAAACAAAAACTTGGAGAAAGGGAGACTAGAAGGGCTCTCAAAAATTATAACCAGAGATTGGCCATTGGGTTGCCTGTTGCCCCATACAATACCACACAGTTTCTTATGGAAGACAGGTATGAACAAGAAGCAAAGTTCCAAAGCGCTTCCACTGGTAAACTGAACTTCAGGCAAGACTTTTCTGATGGTTTGGAATATAATCTTGAAGACCCTGAGGACTATGCCAAAAAGGATTTTGAAAACATGTACAACGAGAGAATTGAATGTCGAACTCTGATCTAGTTAAGAAGGTTTTGGACTTGCAAGACAAGGTTGAGGACCTGGAGAAAACTCTGCTGGAAATCAGACTGCAGAATCAATTGAAACCTCTTGCAGCCCTTACGTTTGATAAAGATTGTGAACTCGAAAAAATACGGGTGTATCGCGAAGAAATTGACAAACTGAATCGTGAAAATGTCAAGCTGAGAACTAAAAATGATACGCTTCGTTTGTTCTATGCGCTTTCATCTGAATAGGAGACAAATGTATTCAAACCACTTCCATTGCTTCGTAATTATGTTAAAGTTTGCTGCCATTATTAATTGTGAATGTTGCATGTCAAGATTTCTGTGCTTTTGGATGATTGGACGATGCACATTTTTTGCTGTATAATTCTCGCTTTTAATCAGTGGTGGTGAGTTTAAATGTAAAGAACTTGTTCATCTGTGCAGATCGCATGTATTCAATCATTTCCATTGTTTCGTAATTGTGGAGGAGATGAGCTGCTGCGCAGCGGGTGCTCCGGAACTTTTTGTCCAGTCCAGTCTGTTTACGTCAGTCGAAATTCTGACTGCTAGCTCACTGGTTGCCTGCCTGCCTCCCGATCCGTACACTGCATCTCGCTAAAGATGGCCAAAGTTGACCAACCCGCTCATGGAGAACTTCAATCTGCTGAATTTCCAAAACCAACTGCGTCAATTCGCGCAAAGAAAAGAGTTGAGAGAAGGAAGAAATTGGACAACAATCGCCGTAAAAGGCACTGGAGGCCTTATTGCAAACTCAGTTTCCAAGAGAAACAAAAACTTGGAGAAAGGGAGACTAGAAGGGCTCTCAAAAATTAAAACCAGAGATTGGCCATTGGGTTGCCTGTTGCCCCATACAATACCACACAGTTTCTTATGGAAGACAGGTATGAACAAGAAGCAAAGTTCCAAAGCGCTTCCACTGGTAAACTGAACTTCAGGCAAGACTTTTCTGATGGTTTGGAATATAATCTTGAAGACCCTGAGGACTATGCCAAAAATTATTTTGAAAACATGTACAACGAGAGAATAGAATGTCGAACTCTGATCTAGTTAAGAAGGTTTTGGACTTGCAAGACAAGGTTGAGGACCTGGAGAATACTCTGCTGGAAATCAGACTGCAGAATCAATTGAAACCTCTTGCAGCCCTTACGTTTGATAAAGATTGTGAACTCGAAAAAATACGGGTGTATCGCGAAGAAATTGACAAACTGAATCGTGAAAATGTTAAGCTGAGAACTAAAAATGATACGCTTCGTTTGTTCTATGCGCTTTCATCTGAATAGGAGACAAATGTATTCAAACCACTTCCATTGCTTCGTAATTATTGCTGCCATTATTAATTGTGAATGTTGCATGTCAAGATTTCTGTGCTTTTGGATGATTGGACGATGCACATTTTTTGCTGTATAATTCTCGCTTTTAATCAGTGGTGGTGAGTTTAAATGTAAAGAACTTGTTCATCTGTGCAGATCACATATATTCAATCATTTCCATTGTTTCGTAATTGTGGAGGAGATGAGCTGCTGCGCAGCGGGTGCTCCGGAACTTTTTGTCCAGTCCAGTCTGTTTACGTCAGTCGAAATTCTGACTGCTAGCTCACTGGTTGCCTGCCTGCCTCCCGATCCGTACACTGCATCTCGCTAAAGATGGCCAAAGTTGACCAACCCGCTCATGGAGAACTTCAATCTGCTGAATTTCCAAAACCAACTGCGTCAATTCGCGCAAAGAAAAGAGTTGAGAGAAGGAAGAAATTGGACAACAATCGCCGTAAAAGGCGCTGGAGGCCTTATTGCAAACTCAGTTTCCAAGAGAAACAAAAACTTGGAGAAAGGGAGACTAGAAGGGCTCTCAAAAATTATAACCAGAGATTGGCCATTGGGTTGCCTGTTGCCCCATACAATACCACACAGTTTCTTATGGAAGACAGGTATGAACAAGAAGCAAAGTTCCAAAGCGCTTCCACTGGTAAACTGAACTTCAGGCAAGACTTTTCTGATGGTTTGGAATATAATCTTGAAGACCCTGAGGACTATGCCAAAAAGGATTTTGAAAACATGTACAACGAGAGAATTGAATGTCGAACTCTGATCTAGTTAAGAAGGTTTTGGACTTGCAAGACAAGGTTGAGGACCTGGAGAAAACTCTGCTGGAAATCAGACTGCAGAATCAATTGAAACCTCTTGCAGCCCTTACGTTTGATAAAGATTGTGAACTCGAAAAAATACGGGTGTATCGCGAAGAAATTGACAAACTGAATCGTGAAAATGTCAAGCTGAGAACTAAAAATGATACGCTTCGTTTGTTCTATGCGCTTTCATCTGAATAGGAGACAAATGTATTCAAACCACTTCCATTGCTTCGTAATTATGTTAAAGTTTGCTGCCATTATTAATTGTGAATGTTGCATGTCAAGATTTCTGTGCTTTTGGATGATTGGACGATGCACATTTTTTGCTGTATAATTCTCGCTTTTAATCAGTGGTGGTGAGTTTAAATGTAAAGAACTTGTTCATCTGTGCAGATCGCATGTATTCAATCATTTCCATTGTTTCGTAATTGTGGAGGAGATGAGCTGCTGCGCAGCGGGTGCTCCGGAACTTTTTGTCCAGTCCATCTGTTTACGTCAGTCGAAATTCTGACTGCTAGCTCACTGGTTGCCTGCCTGCCTCCCGATCCGTACACTGCATCTCGCTAAAGATGGACAAAGTTGACCAACCCGCTCATGGAGAACTTCAATCTGCTGAATTTCCAAAACCAACTGCGTCAATTCGCGCAAAGAAAAGAGTTGAGAGAAGGAAGAAATTGGACAACAATCGCCGTAAAAGGCGCTGGAGGCCTTATTGCAAACTCAGTTTCCAAGAGAAACAAAAACTTGGAGAAAGGGAGACTAGAAGGGCTCTCAAAAATTATAACCAGAGATTGGCCATTGGGTTGCCTGTTGCCCCATACAATACCACACAGTTTCTTATGGAAGACAGGTATGAACAAGAAGCAAAGTTCCAAAGCGCTTCCACTGGTAAACTGAACTTCAGGCAAGACTTTTCTGATGGTTTGGAATATAATCTTGAAGACCCTGAGGACTATGCCAAAAAGGATTTTGAAAACATGTACAACGAGAGAATTGAATGTCGAACTCTGATCTAGTTAAGAAGGTTTTGGACTTGCAAGACAAGGTTGAGGACCTGGAGAAAACTCTGCTGGAAATCAGACTGCAGAATCAATTGAAACCTCTTGCAGCCCTTACGTTTGATAAAGATTGTGAACTCGAAAAAATACGGGTGTATCGCGAAGAAATTGACAAACTGAATCGTGAAAATGTCAAGCTGAGAACTAAAAATGATACGCTTCGTTTGTTCTATGCGCTTTCATCTGAATAGGAGACAAATGTATTCAAACCACTTCCATTGCTTCGTAATTATGTTAAAGTTTGCTGCCATTATTAATTGTGAATGTTGCATGTCAAGATTTCTGTGCTTTTGGATGATTGGACGATGCACATTTTTTGCTGTATAATTCTCGCTTTTAATCAGTGGTGGTGAGTTTAAATGTAAAGAACTTGTTCATCTGTGCAGATCGCATGTATTCAATCATTTCCATTGTTTCGTAATTGTGGAGGAGATGAGCTGCTGCGCAGCGGGTGCTCCGGAACTTTTTGTCCAGTCCATCTGTTTACGTCAGTCGAAATTCTGACTGCTAGCTCACTGGTTGCCTGCCTGCCTCCCGATCCGTACACTGCATCTCGCTAAAGATGGACAAAGTTGACCAACCCGCTCATGGAGAACTTCAATCTGCTGAATTTCCAAAACCAACTGCGTCAATTCGCGCAAAGAAAAGAGTTGAGAGAAGGAAGAAATTGGACAACAATCGCCGTAAAAGGCGCTGGAGGCTTTATTGCAAACTCAGTTTCCAAGAGAAACAAAAACTTGGAGAAAGGGAGACTAGAAGGGCTCTCAAAAATTATAACCAGAGATTGGCCATTGGGTTGCCTGTTGCCCCATACAATACCACACAGTTTCTTATGGAAGACAGGTATGAACAAGAAGCAAAGTTCCAAAGCGTTTCCACTGGTAAACTGAACTTCAGGCAAGACTTTTCTGATGGTTTGGAATATAATCTTGAAGACCCTGAGGACTATGCCAAAAAGGATTTTGAAAACATGTACAACGAGAGAATAGAATGTCGAACTCTGATCTAGTTAAGAAGGTTTTGGACTTGCAAGACAAGGTTGAGGACCTGGAGAAAACTCTGCTGGAAATCAGACTGCAGAATCAATTGAAACCTCTTGCAGCCCTCACGTTTGATAAAGATTGTGAACTCGAAAAGATACGGTTGTATCGCGAAGAAATTGACAAACTGAATCGTGAAAATGTTAAGCTGAAAACTAAAAATTATACGCTTCGTTTGTTCTATGCGCTTTCATCTGAATAGGAGACAAATGTATTCAAACCACTTCCATTGCTTCGTAATTATGTTAAAGTTTGCTGCCATTATTAATTGTGAATGTTGCATGTCAAGATTTCTGTGCTTTTGGATGATTGGAAGATGCACATTTTTTGCTGCATAATTCTCGCTTTTAATCAGTGGTGGTGAGTTTAAATGTAAAGAACTTGTTCATCTGTGCAGATCACATATATTCAATCATTTCCATTGTTTCGTAATTGTGGAGGAGATGAGCTGTTGCGCAGCGGGTGCTCCGGAACTTTTTGTCCAGTCCAGTCTGTTTACGTCAGTCGAAATTCTGACTGCTAGCTCACTGGTTGCCTGCCTGCCTCCCGATCCGTACACTGCATCTCGCTAAAGATGGCCAAAGTTGACCAACCCGCTCATGGAGAACTTCAATCTGCTGAATTTCCAAAACCAACTGCGTCAATTCGCGCAAAGAAAAGAGTTGAGAGAAGGAAGAAATTGGACAACAATCGCCGTAAAAGGCGCTGGAGGCCTTATTGCAAACTCAGTTTCCAAGAGAAACAAAAACTTGGAGAAAGGGAGACTAGAATGGCTCTCAAAAATTATAACCAGAGATTGGCCATTGGGTTGCCTGTTGCCCCATACAATACCACACAGTTTCTTATGGAAGACAGGTATGAACAAGAAGCAAAGTTCCAAAGCGCTTCCACTGGTAAACTGAACTTCAGGCAAGACTTTTCTGATGGTTTGGAATATAATCTTGAAGACCCTGAGGCCTATGCCAAAAAGGATTTTGAAAACATGTACAACGAGAGAATAGAATGTCGAACTCTGATCTAGTTAAGAAGGTTTTGGACTTGCAAGACAAGGTTGAGGACCTGGAGAATACTCTGCTGGAAATCAGACTGCAGAATCAATTGAAACCTCTTGCAGCCCTTACGTTTGATAAAGATTGTGAACTCGAAAAAATACGGGTGTATCGCGAAGAAATTGACAAACTGAATCGTGAAAATGTTAAGCTGAGAACTAAAAATGATACGCTTCGTTTGTTCTATGCGCTTTCATCTGAATAGGAGACAAATGTATTCAAACCACTTCCATTGCTTCGTAATTATTGCTGCCATTATTAATTGTGAATGTTGCATGTCAAGATTTCTGTGCTTTTGGATGATTGGACGATGCACATTTTTTGCTGTATAATTCTCGCTTTTAATCAGTGGTGGTGAGTTTAAATGTAAAGAACTTGTTCATCTGTGCAGATCACATATATTCAATCATTTCCATTGTTTCGTAATTGTGGAGGAGATGAGCTGCTGCGCAGCGGGTGCTCCGGAACTTTTTGTCCAGTCCAGTCTGTTTACGTCAGTCGAAATTCTGACTGCTAGCTCACTGGTTGCCTGCCTGCCTCCCGATCCGTACACTGCATCTCGCTAAAGATGGCCAAAGTTGACCAACCCGCTCATGGAGAACTTCAATCTGCTGAATTTCCAAAACCAACTGCGTCAATTCGCGCAAAGAAAAGAGTTGAGAGAAGGAAGAAATTGGACAACAATCGCCGTAAAAGGCGCTGGAGGCCTTATTGCAAACTCAGTTTCCAAGAGAAACAAAAACTTGGAGAAAGGGAGACTAGAATGGCTCTCAAAAATTATAACCAGAGATTGGCCATTGGGTTGCCTGTTGCCCCATACAATACCACACAGTTTCTTATGGAAGACAGGTATGAAGAAGAAGCAAAGTTCCAAAGCGCTTCCACTGGTAAACTGAACTTCAGGCAAGACTTTTCTGATGGTTTGGAATATAATCTTGAAGACCCTGAGGACTATGCCAAAAAGGATTTTGAAAACATGTACAACGAGAGAATAGAATGTCGAACTCTGATCTAGTTAAGAAGGTTTTGGACTTGCAAGACAAGGTTGAGGACCTGGAGAAAACTCTGCTGGAAATCAGACTGCAGAATCAATTGAAACCTCTTGCAGCCCTTACGTTTGATAAAGATTGTGAACTCGAAAATATACGGTTGTATCGCGAAGAAATTGACAAACTGAATCGTGAAAATGTTAAGCTGAGAACTAAAAATTATACGCTTCGTTTGTTCTATAAGCTTTCATCTGAATAGGAGACAAATGTATTCAAACCACTTCCATTGCTTCGTAATTATGTTAAAGATTGCTGCCATTATTAATTGTGAATGTTGCATGTCAAGATTTCTGTGCTTTTGGATGATTGGAAGATGCACATTTTTTGCTGCATAATTCTCGCTTTTAATCAGTGGTGGTGAGTTTAAATGTAAAGAACTTGTTCATCTGTGCAGATCACATATATTCAATCATTTCCATTGTTTCGTAATTGTGGAGGAGATGAGCTGCTGCGCAGCGGGTGCTCCGGAACTTTTTGTCCAGTCCAGTCTGTTTACGTCAGTCGAAATTCTGACTGCTAGCTCACTGGTTGCCTGCCTGCCTCCCGATCCGTACACTGCATCTCGCTAAAGATGGCCAAAGTTGACCAACCCGCTCATGGAGAACTTCAATCTGCTGAATTTCCAAAACCAACTGCGTCAATTCGCGCAAAGAAAAGAGTTGAGAGAAGGAAGAAATTGGACAACAATCGCCGTAAAAGGCGCTGGAGGCCTTATTGCAAACTCAGTTTCCAAGAGAAACAAAAACTTGGAGAAAGGGAGACTAGAATGGCTCTCAAAAATTATAACCAGAGATTGGCCATTGGGTTGCCTGTTGCCCCATACAATACCACACAGTTTCTTATGGAAGACAGGTATGAACAAGAAGCAAAGTTCCAAAGCGCTTCCACTGGTAAACTGAACTTCAGGCAAGACTTTTCTGATGGTTTGGAATATAATCTTGAAGACCCTGAGGACTATGCCAAAAAGGATTTTGAAAACATGTACAACGAGAGAATAGAATGTCGAACTCTGATCTAGTTAAGAAGGTTTTGGACTTGCAAGACAAGGTTGAGGACCTGGAGAAAACTCTGCTGGAAATCAGACTGCAGAATCAATTGAAACCTCTTGCAGCCCTTACGTTTGATAAAGATTGTGAACTCGAAAAATACGGTTGTATCGCGAAGAAATTGATAAACTGAATCGTGAAAATGTTAAGCTGAGAACTAAAAATTATACGCTTCGTTTGTTCTATGCGCTTTCATCTGAATAGGAGACAAATGTATTCAAAACACTTCCATTGCTTCGTAATTATGTTGAAGTTTGCTGCCATTATTAATTGTGAATGTTGCATGTCAAAATTTCTGTGCTTTTAGATGATTGGAAGATGCACATTTTTTGCTGTATAATTCTCGCTTTTAATCAGTGGTGGTGAGTTTAAATGTAAAGAACTTGTTCATCGGTGCAGATCACATATATTCCATCATTTCCATTGTTTCGTAATTGTGGAGGAGATGAGCTGCTGCGCAGCGGGTGCTCCGGAACTTTTTGTCCAGTCCAGTCTGTTTACGTCAGTCGAAATTCTGACTGCTAGCTCACTGGTTGCCTGCCTGCCTCCCGATCCGTACACTGCATCTCGCTAAAGATGGCCAAAGTTGACCAACCCGCTCATGGAGAACTTCAATCTGCTGAATTTCCAAAACCAACTGCGTCAATTCGCGCAAAGAAAAGAGTTGAGAGAAGGAAGAAATTGGACAACAATCGCCGTAAAAGGCGCTGGAGGCCTTATTGCAAACTCAGTTTCCAAGAGAAACAAAAACTTGGAGAAAGGGAGACTAGAATGGCTCTCAAAAATTATAACCAGAGATTGGCCATTGGGTTGCCTGTTGCCCCATACAATACCACACAGTTTCTTATGGAAGACAGGTATGAACAAGAAGCAAAGTTCCAAAGCGCTTCCACTGGTAAACTGAACTTCAGGCAAGACTTTTCTGATGGTTTGGAATATAATCTTGAAGACCCTGAGGACTATGCCAAAAAGGATTTTGAAAACATGTACAACGAGAGAATAGAATGTCGAACTCTGATCTAGTTAAGAAGGTTTTGGACTTGCAAGACAAGGTTGAGGACCTGGAGAAAACTCTGCTGGAAATCAGACTGCAGAATCAATTGAAACCTCTTGCAGCCCTTACGTTTGATAAAGATTGTGAACTCGAAAAATACGGTTGTATCGCGAAGAAATTGATAAACTGAATCGTGAAAATGTTAAGCTGAGAACTAAAAATTATACGCTTCGTTTGTTCTATGCGCTTTCATCTGAATAGGAGACAAATGTATTCAAAACACTTCCATTGCTTCGTAATTATGTTGAAGTTTGCTGCCATTATTAATTGTGAATGTTGCATGTCAAAATTTCTGTGCTTTTGGATGATTGGAAGATGCACATTTTTTGCTGTATAATTCTCGCTTTTAATCAGTGGTGGTGAGTTTAAATGTAAAGAACTTGTTCATCGGTGCAGATCACATATATTCCATCATTTCCATTGTTTCGTAATTGTGGAGGAGATGAGCTGCTGCGCAGCGGGTGCTCCGGAACTTTTTGTCCAGTCCAGTCTGTTTACGTCAGTCGAAATTCTGACTGCTAGCTCACTGGTTGCCTGCCTGCCTCCCGATCCGTACACTGCATCTCGCTAAAGATGGCCAAAGTTGACCAACCCGCTCATGGAGAACTTCAATCTGCTGAATTTCCAAAACCAACTGCGTCAATTCGCGCAAAGAAAAGAGTTGAGAGAAGGAAGAAATTGGACAACAATCGCCGTAAAAGGCGCTGGAGGCCTTATTGCAAACTCAGTTTCCAAGAGAAACAAAAACTTGGAGAAAGGGAGACTAGAATGGCTCTCAAAAATTATAACCAGAGATTGGCCATTGGGTTGCCTGTTGCCCCATACAATACCACACAGTTTCTTATGGAAGACAGGTATGAACAAGAAGCAAAGTTCCAAAGCGCTTCCACTGGTAAACTGAACTTCAGGCAAGACTTTTCTGATGGTTTGGAATATAATCTTGAAGACCCTGAGGCCTATGCCAAAAAGGATTTTGAAAACATGTACAACGAGAGAATAGAATGTCGAACTCTGATCTAGTTAAGAAGGTTTTGGACTTGCAAGACAAGGTTGAGGACCTGGAGAAAACTCTGCTGGAAATCAGACTGCAGAATCAATTGAAACCTCTTGCAGCCCTTACGTTTGATAAAGATTGTGAACTCGAAAAAATACGGGTGTATCGCGCAGAAATTGACAAACTGAATCGTGAAAATGTTAATCTGAGAACTAAAAATTATACGCTTCGTTTGTTCTATGCGCTTTCATCTGAATAGGAGACAAATGTATTCAAACCACTTCCATTGCTTCGTAATTATGTTAAAGTTTGCTGCCATTATTAATTGTGAATGTTGCATGTCAAGATTTCTGTGCTTTTGGATGATTGGAAGATGCACATTTTTTGCTGTATAATTCTCGCTTTTAATCAGTGGTGGTGAGTTTAAATGTAAAGAACTCGTTCATCTGTGCAGATCACATATATTCCATCATTTCCATTGTTTCGTAATTGTGGAGGAGATGAGCTGCTGCGCAGCGGGTGCTCCGGAACTTTTTGTCCAGTCCAGTCTGTTTACGTCAGTCGAAATTCTGACTGCTAGCTCACTGGTTGCCTGCCTGCCTCCCGATCCGTACACTGCATCTCGCTAAAGATGGCCAAAGTTGACCAACCCGCTCATGGAGAACTTCAATCTGCTGAATTTCCAAAACCAACTGCGTCAATTCGCGCAAAGAAAAGAGTTGAGAGAAGGAAGAAATTGGACAACAATCGCCGTAAAAGGCGCTGGAGGCCTTATTGCAAACTCAGTTTCCAAGAGAAACAAAAACTTGGAGAAAGGGAGACTAGAATGGCTCTCAAAAATTATAACCAGAGATTGGCCATTGGGTTGCCTGTTGCCCCATACAATACCACACAGTTTCTTATGGAAGACAGGTATGAACAAGAAGCAAAGTTCCAAAGCGCTTCCACTGGTAAACTGAACTTCAGGCAAGACTTTTCTGATGGTTTGGAATATAATCTTGAAGACCCTGAGGACTATGCCAAAAAGGATTTTGAAAACATGTACAACGAGAGAATAGAATGTCGAACTCTGATCTAGTTAAGAAGGTTTTGGACTTGCAAGACAAGGTTGAGGACCTGGAGAAAACTCTGCTGGAAATCAGACTGCAGAATCAATTGAAACCTCTTGCAGCCCTTACGTTTGATAAAGATTGTGAACTCGAAAAGATACGGTTGTATCGCGAAGAAATTGACAAACTGAATCGTGAAAATGTTAAGCTGAGAACTAAAAATGATACGCTTCGTTTGTTCTATGCGCTTTCATCTGAATAGGAGACAAATGTATTCAAACCACTTCCATTGCTTCGTAATTATGTTAAAGTTTGCTGCCATTATTAATTGTGAATGTTGCATGTCAAGATTTCTGTGCTTTTGGATGATTGGAAGATGCACATTTTTTGCTGCATAATTCTCGTTTTTAATCAGTGTTGGTGAGTTTAAATGTAAAGAACTTGTTCATCTGTGCAGATCACATATATTCAATCATTTCCATTGTTTCGTAATTGTGGAGGAGATGAGCTGCTGCGCAGCGGGTGCTCCGGAACTTTTTGTCCAGTCCAGTCTGTTTACGTCAGTCGAAATTCTGACTGCTAGCTCACTGGTTGCCTGCCTGCCTCCCGATCCGTACACTGCATCTCGCTAAAGATGGCCAAAGTTGACCAACCCGCTCATGGAGAACTTCAATCTGCTGAATTTCCAAAACCAACTGCGTCAATTCGCGCAAAGAAAAGAGTTGAGAGAAGGAAGAAATTGGACAACAATCGCCGTAAAAGGCGCTGGAGGCCTTATTGCAAACTCAGTTTCCAAGAGAAACAAAAACTTGGAGAAAGGGAGACTAGAATGGCTCTCAAAAATTATAACCAGAGATTGGCCATTGGGTTGCCTGTTGCCCCATACAATACCACACAGTTTCTTATGGAAGACAGGTATGAACAAGAAGCAAAGTTCCAAAGCGCTTCCACTGGTAAACTGAACTTCAGGCAAGACTTTTCTGATGGTTTGGAATATAATCTTGAAGACCCTGAGGCCTATGCCAAAAAGGATTTTGAAAACATGTACAACGAGAGAATAGAATGTCGAACTCTGATCTAGTTAAGAAGGTTTTGGACTTGCAAGACAAGGTTGAGGACCTGGAGAAAACTCTGCTGGAAATCAGACTGCAGAATCAATTGAAACCTCTTGCAGCCCTTACGTTTGATAAAGATTGTGAACTCGAAAAGATACGGTTGTATCGCGAAGAAATTGACAAACTGAATCGTGAAAATGTTAAGCTGAGAACTAAAAATGATACGCTTCGTTTGTTCTATGCGGTTTCATCTGAATAGGAGACAAATGTATTCAAACCACTTCCATTGCTTCGTAATTATGTTAAAGTTTGCTGCCATTATTAATTGTGAATGTTGCATGTCAAGATTTCTGTGCTTTTGGATGATTGGAAGATGCACATTTTTTGCTGCATAATTCTCGCTTTTAATCAGTGGTGGTGAGTTTAAATGTAAAGAACTTGTTCATCTGTGCAGATCACATATATTCAATCATTTCCATTGTTTCGTAATTGTGGAGGAGATGAGCTGCTGGGCAGCGGGTGCTCCGGAACTTTTTGTCCAGTCCAGTCTGTTTACGTCAGTCTAAATTCTGACTGCTAGCTCACTGGTTGCCTGCCTGCCTCCCGATCCGTACACTGCATCTCGCTAAAGATGGCCAAAGTTGACCAACCCGCTCATGGAGAACTTCAATCTGCTGAATTTCCAAAACCAACTGCGTCAATTCGCGCAAAGAAAAGAGTTGAGAGAAGGAAGAAATTGGACAACAATCGCCGTAAAAGGCGCTGGAGGCCTTATTGCAAACTCAGTTTCCAAGAGAAACAAAAACTTGGAGGAAGGGAGACTAGAATGGCTCTCAAAAATTATAACCAGAGATTGGCCATTGGGTTGCCTGTTGCCCCATACAATACCACACAGTTTCTTATGGAAGACAGGTATGAACAAGAAGCAAAGTTCCAAAGCGCTTCCACTGGTAAACTGAACTTCAGGCAAGACTTTTCTGATGGTTTGGAATATAATCTTGAAGACCCTGAGGACTATGCCAAAAAGGATTTTGAAAACATGTACAACGAGAGAATAGAATGTCGAACTCTGATCTAGTTAAGAAGGTTTTGGACTTGCAAGACAAGGTTGAGGACCTGGAGAAAACTCTGCTGGAAATCAGACTGCAGAATCAATTGAAACCTCTTGCAGCCCTTACGTTTGATAAAGATTGTGAACTCGAAAAGATACGGTTGTATCGCGAAGAAATTGACAAACTGAATCGTGAAAATGTTAAGCTGAGAACTAAAAATGATACGCTTCGTTTGTTCTATGCGCTTTCATCTGAATAGGAGACAAATGTATTCAAACCACTTCCATTGCTTCGTAATTATGTTAAAGTTTGCTGCCATTATTAATTGTGATTGTTGCATGTCAAGATTTCTGTGCTTTTGGATGATTGGAAGATGCACATTTTTTGCTGCATAATTCTCGCTTTTAATCAGTGGTGGTGAGTTTAAATGTAAAGAACTTGTTCATCTGTGCAGATCACATATATTCCATCATTTCCATTGTTTCGTAATTGTGGAGGAGATGAGCTGCTGCGCAGCGGGTGCTCCGGAACTTTTTGTCCAGTCCAGTCTGTTTACGTCAGTCGAAATTCTGACTGCTAGCTCACTGGTTGCCTGCCTGCCTCCCGATCCGTACACTGCATCTCGCTAAAGATGGCCAAAGTTGACCAACCCGCTCATGGAGAACTTCAATCTGCTGAATTTCCAAAACCAACTGCGTCAATTCGCGCAAAGAAAAGAGTTGAGAGAAGGAAGAAATTGGACAACAATCGCCGTAAAAGGCGCTGGAGGCCTTATTGCAAACTCAGTTTCCAAGAGAAACAAAAACTTGGAGAAAGGGAGACTAGAATGGCTCTCAAAAATTATAACCAGAGATTGGCCATTGGGTTGCCTGTTGCCCCATACAATACCACACAGTTTCTTATGGAAGACAGGTATGAACAAGAAGCAAAGTTCCAAAGCGCTTCCACTGGTAAACTGAACTTCAGGCAAGACTTTTCTGATGGTTTGGAATATAATCTTGAAGACCCTGAGGACTATGCCAAAAAGGATTTTGAAAACATGTACAACGAGAGAATAGAATGTCGAACTCTGATCTAGTTAAGAAGGTTTTGGACTTGCAAGACAAGGTTGAGGACCTGGAGAAAACTCTGCTGGAAATCAGACTGCAGAATCAATTGAAACCTCTTGCAGCCCTTACGTTTGATAAAGATTGTGAACTCGAAAAGATACGGTTGTATCGCGAAGAAATTGACAAACTGAATCGTGAAAATGTTAAGCTGAGAACTAAAAATGATACGCTTCGTTTGTTCTATGCGCTTTCATCTGAATAGGAGACAAATGTATTCAAACCACTTCCATTGCTTCGTAATTATGTTAAAGTTTGCTGCCATTATTAATTGTGATTGTTGCATGTCAAGATTTCTGTGCTTTTGGATGATTGGAAGATGCACATTTTTTGCTGCATAATTCTCGCTTTTAATCAGTGGTGGTGAGTTTAAATGTAAAGAACTTGTTCATCTGTGCAGATCACATATATTCCATCATTTCCATTGTTTCGTAATTGTGGAGGAGATGAGCTGCTGCGCAGCGGGTGCTCCGGAACTTTTTGTCCAGTCCAGTCTGTTTACGTCAGTCGAAATTCTGACTGCTAGCTCACTGGTTGCCTGCCTGCCTCCCGATCCGTACACTGCATCTCGCTAAAGATGGCCAAAGTTGACCAACCCGCTCATGGAGAACTTCAATCTGCTGAATTTCCAAAACCAACTGCGTCAATTCGCGCAAAGAAAAGAGTTGAGAGAAGGAAGAAATTGGACAACAATCGCCGTAAAAGGCGCTGGAGGCCTTATTGCAAACTCAGTTTCCAAGAGAAACAAAAACTTGGAGAAAGGGAGACTAGAATGGCTCTCAAAAATTATAACCAGAGATTGGCCATTGGGTTGCCTGTTGCCCCATACAATACCACACAGTTTCTTATGGAAGACAGGTATGAACAAGAAGCAAAGTTCCAAAGCGCTTCCACTGGTAAACTGAACTTCAGGCAAGACTTTTCTGATGGTTTGGAATATAATCTTGAAGACCCTGAGGACTATGCCAAAAAGGATTTTGAAAACATGTACAACGAGAGAATAGAATGTCGAACTCTGATCTAGTTAAGAAGGTTTTGGACTTGCAAGACAAGGTTGAGGACCTGGAGAAAATTCTGCTGGAAATCAGACTGCAGAATCAATTGAAACCTCTTGCAGCCCTTACGTTTGATAAAGATTGTGAACTCGAAAAGATACGGTTGTATCGCGAAGAAATTGACAAACTGAATCGTGAAAATGTTAAGCTGAGAACTAAAAATGATACGCTTCGTTTGTTCTATGCGCTTTCATCTGAATAGGAGACAAATGTATTCAAACCACTTCCATTGCTTCGTAATTATGTTAAAGTTTGCTGCCATTATTAATTGTGAATGTTGCATGTCAAGATTTCTGTGCTTTTGGATGATTGGAAGATGCACATTTTTTGCTGCATAATTCTCGCTTTTAATCAGTGGTGGTGAGTTTAAATGTAAAGAACTTGTTCATCTGTGCAGATCACATATATTCAATCATTTCCATTGTTTCGTAATTGTGGAGGAGATGAGCTGCTGCGCAGCGGGTGCTCCGGAACTTTTTGTCCAGTCCAGTCTGTTTACGTCAGTCGAAATTCTGACTGCTAGCTCACTGGTTGCCTGCCTGCCTCCCAATCCGTACACTGCATCTCGCTAAAGATGGCCAAAGTTGACCAACCCGCTCATGGAGAACTTCAATCTGCTGAATTTCCAAAACCAACTGCGTCAATTCGCGCAAAGAAAAGAGTTGAGAGAAGGAAGAAATTGGACAACAATCGCCGTAAAAGGCGCTGGAGGCCTTATTGCAAACTCAGTTTCCAAGAGAAACAAAAACTTGGAGGAAGGGAGACTAGAATGGCTCTCAAAAATTATAACCAGAGATTGGCCATTGGGTTGCCTGTTGCCCCATACAATACCACACAGTTTCTTATGGAAGACAGGTATGAACAAGAAGCAAAGTTCCAAAGCGCTTCCACTGGTAAACTGAACTTCAGGCAAGACTTTTCTGATGGTTTGGAATATAATCTTGAAGACCCTGAGGACTATGCCAAAAAGGATTTTGAAAACATGTACAACGAGAGAATAGAATGTCGAACTCTGATCTAGTTAAGAAGGTTTTGGACTTGCAAGACAAGGTTGAGGACCTGGAGAAAACTCTGCTGGAAATCAGACTGCAGAATCAATTGAAACCTCTTGCAGCCCTTACGTTTGATAAAGATTGTGAACTCGAAAAGATACGGTTGTATCGCGAAGAAATTGACAAACTGAATCGTGAAAATGTTAAGCTGAGAACTAAAAATGATACGCTTCGTTTGTTCTATGCGCTTTCATCTGAATAGGAGACAAATGTATTCAAACCACTTCCATTGCTTCGTAATTATGTTAAAGTTTGCTGCCATTATTAATTGTGATTGTTGCATGTCAAGATTTCTGTGCTTTTGGATGATTGGAAGATGCACATTTTTTGCTGCATAATTCTCGCTTTTAATCAGTGGTGGTGAGTTTAAATGTAAAGAACTTGTTCATCTGTGCAGATCACATATATTCCATCATTTCCATTGTTTCGTAATTGTGGAGGAGATGAGCTGCTGCGCAGCGGGTGCTCCGGAACTTTTTGTCCAGTCCAGTCTGTTTACGTCAGTCGAAATTCTGACTGCTAGCTCACTGGTTGCCTGCCTGCCTCCCGATCCGTACACTGCATCTCGCTAAAGATGGCCAAAGTTGACCAACCCGCTCATGGAGAACTTCAATCTGCTGAATTTCCAAAACCAACTGCGTCAATTCGCGCAAAGAAAAGAGTTGAGAGAAGGAAGAAATTGGACAACAATCGCCGTAAAAGGCGCTGGAGGCCTTATTGCAAACTCAGTTTCCAAGAGAAACAAAAACTTGGAGAAAGGGAGACTAGAATGGCTCTCAAAAATTATAACCAGAGATTGGCCATTGGGTTGCCTGTTGCCCCATACAATACCACACAGTTTCTTATGGAAGACAGGTATGAACAAGAAGCAAAGTTCCAAAGCGCTTCCACTGGTAAACTGAACTTCAGGCAAGACTTTTCTGATGGTTTGGAATATAATCTTGAAGACCCTGAGGACTATGCCAAAAAGGATTTTGAAAACATGTACAACGAGAGAATAGAATGTCGAACTCTGATCTAGTTAAGAAGGTTTTGGACTTGCAAGACAAGGTTGAGGACCTGGAGAAAACTCTGCTGGAAATCAGACTGCAGAATCAATTGAAACCTCTTGCAGCCCTTACGTTTGATAAAGATTGTGAACTCGAAAAGATACGGTTGTATCGCGAAGAAATTGACAAACTGAATCGTGAAAATGTTAAGCTGAGAACTAAAAATGATACGCTTCGTTTGTTCTATGCGCTTTCATCTGAATAGGAGACAAATGTATTCAAACCACTTCCATTGCTTCGTAATTATGTTAAAGTTTGCTGCCATTATTAATTGTGATTGTTGCATGTCAAGATTTCTGTGCTTTTGGATGATTGGAAGATGCACATTTTTTGCTGCATAATTCTCGCTTTTAATCAGTGGTGGTGAGTTTAAATGTAAAGAACTTGTTCATCTGTGCAGATCACATATATTCCATCATTTCCATTGTTTCGTAATTGTGGAGGAGATGAGCTGCTGCGCAGCGGGTGCTCCGGAACTTTTTGTCCAGTCCAGTCTGTTTACGTCAGTCGAAATTCTGACTGCTAGCTCACTGGTTGCCTGCCTGCCTCCCGATCCGTACACTGCATCTCGCTAAAGATGGCCAAAGTTGACCAACCCGCTCATGGAGAACTTCAATCTGCTGAATTTCCAAAACCAACTGCGTCAATTCGCGCAAAGAAAAGAGTTGAGAGAAGGAAGAAATTGGACAACAATCGCCGTAAAAGGCGCTGGAGGCCTTATTGCAAACTCAGTTTCCAAGAGAAACAAAAACTTGGAGAAAGGGAGACTAGAATGGCTCTCAAAAATTATAACCAGAGATTGGCCATTGGGTTGCCTGTTGCCCCATACAATACCACACAGTTTCTTATGGAAGACAGGTATGAACAAGAAGCAAAGTTCCAAAGCGCTTCCACTGGTAAACTGAACTTCAGGCAAGACTTTTCTGATGGTTTGGAATATAATCTTGAAGACCCTGAGGACTATGCCAAAAAGGATTTTGAAAACATGTACAACGAGAGAATAGAATGTCGAACTCTGATCTAGTTAAGAAGGTTTTGGACTTGCAAGACAAGGTTGAGGACCTGGAGAAAATTCTGCTGGAAATCAGACTGCAGAATCAATTGAAACCTCTTGCAGCCCTTACGTTTGATAAAGATTGTGAACTCGAAAAGATACGGTTGTATCGCGAAGAAATTGACAAACTGAATCGTGAAAATGTTAAGCTGAGAACTAAAAATGATACGCTTCGTTTGTTCTATGCGCTTTCATCTGAATAGGAGACAAATGTATTCAAACCACTTCCATTGCTTCGTAATTATGTTAAAGTTTGCTGCCATTATTAATTGTGAATGTTGCATGTCAAGATTTCTGTGCTTTTGGATGATTGGAAGATGCACATTTTTTGCTGCATAATTCTCGCTTTTAATCAGTGGTGGTGAGTTTAAATGTAAAGAACTTGTTCATCTGTGCAGATCACATATATTCAATCATTTCCATTGTTTCGTAATTGTGGAGGAGATGAGCTGCTGCGCAGCGGGTGCTCCGGAACTTTTTGTCCAGTCCAGTCTGTTTACGTCAGTCGAAATTCTGACTGCTAGCTCACTGGTTGCCTGCCTGCCTCCCAATCCGTACACTGCATCTCGCTAAAGATGGCCAAAGTTGACCAACCCGCTCATGGAGAACTTCAATCTGCTGAATTTCCAAAACCAACTGCGTCAATTCGCGCAAAGAAAAGAGTTGAGAGAAGGAAGAAATTGGACAACAATCGCCGTAAAAGGCGCTGGAGGCCTTATTGCAAACTCAGTTTCCAAGAGAAACAAAAACGTGGAGAAAGGGAGACTAGAATGGCTCTCAAAAATTATAACCAGAGATTGGCCATTGGGTTGCCTGTTGCCCCATACAATACCACACAGTTTCTTATGGAAGACAGGTATGAACAAGAAGCAAAGTTCCAAAGAGCTTCCACTGGTAAACTGAACTTCAGGCAAGACTTTTCTGATGGTTTGGAATATAATCTTGAAGACCCTGAGGCCTATGCCAAAAAGGATTTTGAAAACATGTACAACGAGAGAATAGAATGTCGAACTCTGATCTAGTTAAGAAGGTTTTGGACTTGCAAGACAAGGTTGAGGACCTGGAGAAAACTCTGCTGGAAATCAGACTGCAGAATCAATTGAAACCTCTTGCAGCCCTTACGTTTGATAAAGATTGTGGACTCGAAAATATACGGGTGTATCGCGAAGAAATTGACAAACTGAATCGTGAAAATGTTAAGCTGAGAACTAAAAATTATACGCTTCGTTTGTTCTATGCGCTTTCATCTGAATAGGAGACAAATGTATTCAAACCACTTCCATTGCTTCGTAATTATGTTAAAGTTTGCTGCCATTATTAATTGTGAATGTTGCATGTCAAGATTTCTGTGCTTTTGGATGATTGGAAGATGCACATTTTTTGCTGCATAATTCTCGCTTTTAATCAGTGGTGGTGAGTTTAAATGTAAAGAACTTGTTCATCTGTGCAGATCACATATATTCAATCATTTCCATTGTTTCGTAATTGTGGAGGAGATGAGCTGCTGCGCAGCGGGTGCTCCGGAACTTTTTGTCCAGTCCAGTCTGTTTACGTCAGTCGAAATTCTGACTGCTAGCTCACTGGTTGCCTGCCTGCCTCCCGATCCGTACACTGCATCTCGCTAAAGATGGCCAAAGTTGACCAACCCGCTCATGGAGAACTTCAATCTGCTGAATTTCCAAAACCAACTGCGTCAATTCGCGCAAAGAAAAGAGTTGAGAGAAGGAAGAAATTGGACAACAATCGCCGTAAAAGGCGCTGGAGGCCTTATTGCAAACTCAGTTTCCAAGAGAAACAAAAACTTGGAGAAAGGGAGACTAGAATGGCTCTCAAAAATTATAACCAGAGATTGGCCATTGGGTTGCCTGTTGCCCCATACAATACCACACAGTTTCTTATGGAAGACAGGTATGAACAAGAAGCAAAGTTCCAAAGCGCTTCCACTGGTAAACTGAACTTCAGGCAAGACTTTTCTGATGGTTTGGAATATAATCTTGAAGACCCTGAGGACTATGCCAAAAAGGATTTTGAAAACATGTACAACGAGAGAATAGAATGTCGAACTCTGATCTAGTTAAGAAGGTTTTGGACTTGCAAGACAAGGTTGAGGACCTGGAGAAAACTCTGCTGGAAATCAGACTGCAGAATCAATTGAAACCTCTTGCAGCCCTTACGTTTGATAAAGATTGTGAACTCGAAAAGATACGGTTGTATCGCGAAGAAATTGACAAACTGAATCGTGAAAATGTTAAGCTGAGGACTAAAAATTATACGCTTCGTTTGTTCTATGCGCTTTCATCTGAATAGGAGACAAATGTATTCAAACCACTTCCATTGCTTCGTAATTATGTTAAAGTTTGCTGCCATTATTAATTGTGAATGTTGCATTTAAAGATTTCTGTGCTTTTGGATGATTGGAAGATGCACATTTTTTGCTGCATAATTCTCGCTTTTAATCAGTGGTGGTGAGTTTAAATGTAAAGAACTTGTTCATCTGTGCAGATCACATATATTCAATCATTTCCATTGTTTCGTAATTGTGGAGGAGATGAGCTGCTGCGCAGCGGGTGCTCCGGAACTTTTTGTCCAGTCCAGTCTGTTTACGTCAGTCGAAATTCTGACTGCTAGCTCACTGGTTGCCTGCCTGCCTCCCGATCCGTACACTGCATCTCGCTAAAGATGGCCAAAGTTGACCAACCCGCTCATGGAGAACTTCAATCTGCTGAATTTCCAAAACCAACTGCGTCAATTCGCGCAAAGAAAAGAGTTGAGAGAAGGAAGAAATTGGACAACAATCGCCGTAAAAGGCGCTGGAGGCCTTATTGCAAACTCAGTTTCCAAGAGAAACAAAAACTTGGAGAAAGGGAGACTAGAATGGCTCTCAAAAATTATAACCAGAGATTGGCCATTGGGTTGCCTGTTGCCCCATACAATACCACACAGTTTCTTATGGAAGACAGGTATGAACAAGAAGCAAAGTTCCAAAGCGCTTCCACTGGTAAACTGAACTTCAGGCAAGACTTTTCTGATGGTTTGGAATATAATCTTGAAGACCCTGAGGACTATGCCAAAAAGGATTTTGAAAACATGTACAACGAGAGAATAGAATGTCGAACTCTGATCTAGTTAAGAAGGTTTTGGACTTGCAAGACAAGGTTGAGGACCTGGAGAAAACTCTGCTGGAAATCAGACTGCAGAATCAATTGAAACCTCTTGCAGCCCTTACGTTTGATAAAGATTGTGAACTCGAAAAGATACGGTTGTATCGCGAAGAAATTGACAAACTGAATCGTGAAAATGTTAAGCTGAGAACTAAAAATTATACGCTTCGTTTGTTCTATGCGCTTTCATCTGAATAGGAGACAAATGTATTCAAACCACTTCCATTGCTTCGTAATTATGTTAAAGTTTGCTGCCATTATTAATTGTGAATGTTGCATGTCAAGATTTCTGTGCTTTTGGATGATTGGAAGATGCACATTTTTTGCTGCATAATTCTCGCTTTTAATCAGTGGTGGTGAGTTTAAATGTAAAGAACTTGTTCATCTGTGCAGATCACATATATTCAATCATTTCCATTGTTTCGTAATTGTGGAGGAGATGAGCTGCTGCGCAGCGGGTGCTCCGGAACTTTTTGTCCAGTCCAGTCTGTTTACGTCAGTCGAAATTCTGACTGCTAGCTCACTGGTTGCCTGCCTGCCTCCCGATCCGTACACTGCATCTCGCTAAAGATGGCCAAAGTTGACCAACCCGCTCATGGAGAACTTCAATCTGCTGAATTTCCAAAACCAACTGCGTCAATTCGCGCAAAGAAAAGAGTTGAGAGAAGGAAGAAATTGGACAACAATCGCCGTAAAAGGCGCTGGAGGCCTTATTGGAAACTTAGTTTCGAAGAGAAACAAAAACTTGGAGAAAGGGAGACTAGAATGGCTCTCAAAAATTATAACCAGAGATTGGCCATTGGGTTGCCTGTTGCCCCATACAATACCACACAGTTTCTTATGGAAGACAGGTATGAACAAGAAGCAAAGTTCCAAAGCGCTTCCACTGGTAAACTGAACTTCAGGCAAGACTTTTCTGATGGTTTGGAATATAATCTTGAAGACCCTGAGGACTATGCCAAAAAGGATTTTGAAAACATGTACAACGAGAGAATAGAATGTCGAACTCTGATCTAGTTAAGAAGGTTTTGGACTTGCAAGACAAGGTTGAGGACCTGGAGAAAACTCTGCTGGAAATCAGACTGCAGAATCAATTGAAACCTCTTGCAGCCCTTACGTTTGATAAAGATTGTGAACTCGAAAAGATACGGTTGTATCGCGAAGAAATTGACAAACTGAATCGTGAAAATGTTAAGCTGAGAACTAAAAATTATACGCTTCGTTTGTTCTATGCGCTTTCATCTGAATAGGAGACAAATGTATTCAAACCACTTCCATTGCTTCGTAATTATGTTAAAGTTTGCTGCCATTATTAATTGTGAATGTTGCATGTCAAGATTTCTGTGCTTTTGGATGATTGGAAGATGCACATTTTTTGCTGCATAATTCTCGCTTTTAATCAGTGGTGGTGAGTTTAAATGTAAAGAACTTGTTCATCTGTGCAGATCACATATATTCAATCATTTCCATTGTTTGGTAGTTGTGGAGGAGATGAGCTGCTGCGCAGCGGGTGCTCCGGAACTTTTTGTCCAGTCCAGTCTGTTTACGTCAGTCGAAATTCTGACTGCTAGCTCACTGGTTGCCTGTCTGCCTCCCGATCCGTACACTGCATCTCGCTAAAGATGGCCAAAGTTGACCAACCCGCTCATGGAGAACTTCAATCTGCTGAATTTCCAAAACCAACTGCGTCAATTCGCGCAAAGAAAAGAGTTGAGAGAAGGAAGAAATTGGACAACAATCGCCGTAAAAGGCGCTGGAGGCCTTATTGCAAACTCAGTTTCCAAGAGAAACAAAAACTTGGAGAAAGGGAGACTAGAATGGCTCTCAAAAATTATAACCAGAGATTGGCCATTGGGTTGCCTGTTGCCCCATACAATACCACACAGTTTCTTATGGAAGACAGGTATGAACAAGAAGCAAAGTTCCAAAGCGCTTCCACTGGTAAACTGAACTTCAGGCAAGACTTTTCTGATGGTTTGGAATATAATCTTGAAGACCCTGAGGCCTATGCCAAAAAGGATTTTGAAAACATGTACAACGAGAGAATAGAATGTCGAACTCTGATCTAGTTAAGAAGGTTTTGGACTTGCAAGACAAGGTTGAGGACCTGGAGAAAACTCTGCTGGAAATCAGACTGCAGAATCAATTGAAACCTCTTGCAGCCCTTACGTTTGATAAAGATTGTGAACTCGAAAAGATACGGTTGTATAGCGAAGAAATTGACAAACTGAATCGTGAAAATGTTAAGCTGAGAACTAAAAATTATACGCTTCGTTTGTTCTATGCGCTTTCATCTGAATAGGAGACAAATGTATTCAAACCACTTCCATTGCTTCGTAATTATGTTAAAGTTTGCTGCCATTATTAATTGTGAATGTTGCATGTCAAGATTTCTGTGCTTTTGGATGATTGGAAGATGCACATTTTTTGCTGCATAATTCTCGCTTTTAATCAGTGGTGGTGAGTTTAAATGTAAAGAACTTGTTCATCTGTGCAGATCACATATATTCAATCATTTCCATTGTTTGGTAATTGTGGAGGAGATGAGCTGCTGCGCAGCGGGTGCTCCGGAACTTTTTGTCCAGTCCAGTCTGTTTACGTCAGTCGAAATTCTGACTGCTAGCTCACTGGTTGCCTGTCTGCCTCCCGATCCGTACACTGCATCTCGCTAAAGATGGCCAAAGTTGACCAACCCGCTCATGGAGAACTTCAATCTGCTGAATTTCCAAAACCAACTGCGTCAATTCGCGCAAAGAAAAGAGTTGAGAGAAGGAAGAAATTGGACAACAATCGCCGTAAAAGGCGCTGGAGGCCTTATTGCAAACTCAGTTTCCAAGAGAAACAAAAACTTGGAGAAAGGGAGACTAGAATGGCTCTCAAAAATTATAACCAGAGATTGGCCATTGGGTTGCCTGTTGCCCCATACAATACCACACAGTTTCTTATGGAAGACAGGTATGAACAAGAAGCAAAGTTCCAAAGCGCTTCCACTGGTAAACTGAACTTCAGGCAAGACTTTTCTGATGGTTTGGAATATAATCTTGAAGACCCTGAGGCCTATGCCAAAAAGGATTTTGAAAACATGTACAACGAGAGAATAGAATGTCGAACTCTGATCTAGTTAAGAAGGTTTTGGACTTGCAAGACAAGGTTGAGGACCTGGAGAAAACTCTGCTGGAAATCAGACTGCAGAATCAATTGAAACCTCTTGCAGCCCTTACGTTTGATAAAGATTGTGAACTCGAAAAAATACGGGTGTATCGCGAAGAAATTGACAAACTGAATCGTGAAAATGTTAAGCTGAGAACTAAAAATTATACGCTTCGTTTGTTCTATGCGCTTTCATCTGAATAGGAGACAAATGTATTCAAACCACTTCCATTGCTTCGTAATTATGTTAAAGTTTGCTGCCATTATTAATTGTGAATGTTGCATGTCAAGATTTCTGTGCTTTTGGATGATTGGAAGATGCACATTTTTTGCTGCATAATTCTCGCTTTTAATCAGTGGTGGTGAGTTTAAATGTAAAGAACTTGTTCATCTGTGCAGATCACATATATTCAATCATTTCCATTGTTTCGTAATTGTGGAGGAGATGAGCTGCTGCGCAGCGGGTGCTCCGGAACTTTTTGTCCAGTCCAGTCTGTTTACGTCAGTCGAAATTCTGACTGCTAGCTCACTGGTTGCCTGCCTGCCTCCCGATCCGTACACTGCATCTCGCTAAAGATGGCCAAAGTTGACCAACCCGCTCATGGAGAACTTCAATCTGCTGAATTTCCAAAACCAACTGCGTCAATTCGCGCAAAGAAAAGAGTTGAGAGAAGGAAGAAATTGGACAACAATCGCCGTAAAAGGCGCTGGAGGCCTTATTGCAAACTTAGTTTCCAAGAGAAACAAAAACTTGGAGAAAGGGAGACTAGAATGGCTCTCAAAAATTATAACCAGAGATTGGCCATTGGGTTGCCTGTTGCCCCATACAATACCACACAGTTTCTTATGGAAGACAGGTATGAACAAGAAGCAAAGTTCCAAAGCGCTTCCACTGGTAAACTGAACTTCAGGCAAGACTTTTCTGATGGTTTGGAATATAATCTTGAAGACCCTGAGGACTATGCCAAAAAGGATTTTGAAAACATGTACAACGAGAGAATAGAATGTCGAACTCTGATCTAGTTAAGAAGGTTTTGGACTTGCAAGACAAGGTTGAGGACCTGGAGAAAACTCTGCTGGAAATCAGACTGCAGAATCAATTGAAACCTCTTGCAGCCCTTACGTTTGATAAAGATTGTGAACTCGAAAAGATACGGTTGTATCGCGAAGAAATTGACAAACTGAATCGTGAAAATGTTAAGCTGAGAACTAAAAATTATACGCTTCGTTTGTTCTATGCGCTTTCATCTGAATAGGAGACAAATGTATTCAAACCACTTCCATTGCTTCGTAATTATGTTAAAGTTTGCTGCCATTATTAATTGTGAATGTTGCATGTCAAGATTTCTGTGCTTTTGGATGATTGGAAGATGCACATTTTTTGCTGCATAATTCTCGCTTTTAATCAGTGGTGGTGAGTTTAAATGTAAAGAACTTGTTCATCTGTGCAGATCACATATATTCAATCATTTCCATTGTTTGGTAGTTGTGGAGGAGATGAGCTGCTGCGCAGCGGGTGCTCCGGAACTTTTTGTCCAGTCCAGTCTGTTTACGTCAGTCGAAATTCTGACTGCTAGCTCACTGGTTGCCTGTCTGCCTCCCGATCCGTACACTGCATCTCGCTAAAGATGGCCAAAGTTGACCAACCCGCTCATGGAGAACTTCAATCTGCTGAATTTCCAAAACCAACTGCGTCAATTCGCGCAAAGAAAAGAGTTGAGAGAAGGAAGAAATTGGACAACAATCGCCGTAAAAGGCGCTGGAGGCCTTATTGCAAACTCAGTTTCCAAGAGAAACAAAAACTTGGAGAAAGGGAGACTAGAATGGCTCTCAAAAATTATAACCAGAGATTGGCCATTGGGTTGCCTGTTGCCCCATACAATACCACACAGTTTCTTATGGAAGACAGGTATGAACAAGAAGCAAAGTTCCAAAGCGCTTCCACTGGTAAACTGAACTTCAGGCAAGACTTTTCTGATGGTTTGGAATATAATCTTGAAGACCCTGAGGCCTATGCCAAAAAGGATTTTGAAAACATGTACAACGAGAGAATAGAATGTCGAACTCTGATCTAGTTAAGAAGGTTTTGGACTTGCAAGACAAGGTTGAGGACCTGGAGAAAACTCTGCTGGAAATCAGACTGCAGAATCAATTGAAACCTCTTGCAGCCCTTACGTTTGATAAAGATTGTGAACTCGAAAAGATACGGTTGTATAGCGAAGAAATTGACAAACTGAATCGTGAAAATGTTAAGCTGAGAACTAAAAATTATACGCTTCGTTTGTTCTATGCGCTTTCATCTGAATAGGAGACAAATGTATTCAAACCACTTCCATTGCTTCGTAATTATGTTAAAGTTTGCTGCCATTATTAATTGTGAATGTTGCATGTCAAGATTTCTGTGCTTTTGGATGATTGGAAGATGCACATTTTTTGCTGCATAATTCTCGCTTTTAATCAGTGGTGGTGAGTTTAAATGTAAAGAACTTGTTCATCTGTGCAGATCACATATATTCAATCATTTCCATTGTTTGGTAATTGTGGAGGAGATGAGCTGCTGCGCAGCGGGTGCTCCGGAACTTTTTGTCCAGTCCAGTCTGTTTACGTCAGTCGAAATTCTGACTGCTAGCTCACTGGTTGCCTGTCTGCCTCCCGATCCGTACACTGCATCTCGCTAAAGATGGCCAAAGTTGACCAACCCGCTCATGGAGAACTTCAATCTGCTGAATTTCCAAAACCAACTGCGTCAATTCGCGCAAAGAAAAGAGTTGAGAGAAGGAAGAAATTGGACAACAATCGCCGTAAAAGGCGCTGGAGGCCTTATTGCAAACTCAGTTTCCAAGAGAAACAAAAACTTGGAGAAAGGGAGACTAGAATGGCTCTCAAAAATTATAACCAGAGATTGGCCATTGGGTTGCCTGTTGCCCCATACAATACCACACAGTTTCTTATGGAAGACAGGTATGAACAAGAAGCAAAGTTCCAAAGCGCTTCCACTGGTAAACTGAACTTCAGGCAAGACTTTTCTGATGGTTTGGAATATAATCTTGAAGACCCTGAGGCCTATGCCAAAAAGGATTTTGAAAACATGTACAACGAGAGAATAGAATGTCGAACTCTGATCTAGTTAAGAAGGTTTTGGACTTGCAAGACAAGGTTGAGGACCTGGAGAAAACTCTGCTGGAAATCAGACTGCAGAATCAATTGAAACCTCTTGCAGCCCTTACGTTTGATAAAGATTGTGAACTCGAAAAAATACGGGTGTATCGCGAAGAAATTGACAAACTGAATCGTGAAAATGTTAAGCTGAGAACTAAAAATTATACGCTTCGTTTGTTCTATGCGCTTTCATCTGAATAGGAGACAAATGTATTCAAACCACTTCCATTGCTTCGTAATTATGTTAAAGTTTGCTGCCATTATTAATTGTGAATGTTGCATGTCAAGATTTCTGTGCTTTTGGATGATTGGAAGATGCACATTTTTTGCTGCATAATTCTCGCTTTTAATCAGTGGTGGTGAGTTTAAATGTAAAGAACTTGTTCATCTGTGCAGATCACATATATTCAATCATTTCCATTGTTTCGTAATTGTGGAGGAGATGAGCTGCTGCGCAGCGGGTGCTCCGGAACTTTTTGTCCAGTCCAGTCTGTTTACGTCAGTCGAAATTCTGACTGCTAGCTCACTGGTTGCCTGCCTGCCTCCCGATCCGTACACTGCATCTCGCTAAAGATGGCCAAAGTTGACCAACCCGCTCATGGAGAACTTCAATCTGCTGAATTTCCAAAACCAACTGCGTCAATTCGCGCAAAGAAAAGAGTTGAGAGAAGGAAGAAATTGGACAACAATCGCCGTAAAAGGCGCTGGAGGCCTTATTGCAAACTTAGTTTCCAAGAGAAACAAAAACTTGGAGAAAGGGAGACTAGAATGGCTCTCAAAAATTATAACCAGAGATTGGCCATTGGGTTGCCTGTTGCCCCATACAATACCACACAGTTTCTTATGGAAGACAGGTATGAACAAGAAGCAAAGTTCCAAAGCGCTTCCACTGGTAAACTGAACTTCAGGCAAGACTTTTCTGATGGTTTGGAATATAATCTTGAAGACCCTGAGGACTATGCCAAAAAGGATTTTGAAAACATGTACAACGAGAGAATAGAATGTCGAACTCTGATCTAGTTAAGAAGGTTTTGGACTTGCAAGACAAGGTTGAGGACCTGGAGAAAACTCTGCTGGAAATCAGACTGCAGAATCAATTGAAACCTCTTGCAGCCCTTACGTTTGATAAAGATTGTGAACTCGAAAAGATACGGTTGTATCGCGAAGAAATTGACAAACTGAATCGTGAAAATGTTAAGCTGAGAACTAAAAATTATACGCTTCGTTTGTTCTATGCGCTTTCATCTGAATAGGAGACAAATGTATTCAAACCACTTCCATTGCTTCGTAATTATGTTAAAGTTTGCTGCCATTATTAATTGTGAATGTTGCATGTCAAGATTTCTGTGCTTTTGGATGATTGGAAGATGCACATTTTTTGCTGCATAATTCTCGCTTTTAATCAGTGGTGGTGAGTTTAAATGTAAAGAACTTGTTCATCTGTGCAGATCACATATATTCAATCATTTCCATTGTTTGGTAGTTGTGGAGGAGATGAGCTGCTGCGCAGCGGGTGCTCCGGAACTTTTTGTCCAGTCCAGTCTGTTTACGTCAGTCGAAATTCTGACTGCTAGCTCACTGGTTGCCTGTCTGCCTCCCGATCCGTACACTGCATCTCGCTAAAGATGGCCAAAGTTGACCAACCCGCTCATGGAGAACTTCAATCTGCTGAATTTCCAAAACCAACTGCGTCAATTCGCGCAAAGAAAAGAGTTGAGAGAAGGAAGAAATTGGACAACAATCGCCGTAAAAGGCGCTGGAGGCCTTATTGCAAACTCAGTTTCCAAGAGAAACAAAAACTTGGAGAAAGGGAGACTAGAATGGCTCTCAAAAATTATAACCAGAGATTGGCCATTGGGTTGCCTGTTGCCCCATACAATACCACACAGTTTCTTATGGAAGACAGGTATGAACAAGAAGCAAAGTTCCAAAGCGCTTCCACTGGTAAACTGAACTTCAGGCAAGACTTTTCTGATGGTTTGGAATATAATCTTGAAGACCCTGAGGCCTATGCCAAAAAGGATTTTGAAAACATGTACAACGAGAGAATAGAATGTCGAACTCTGATCTAGTTAAGAAGGTTTTGGACTTGCAAGACAAGGTTGAGGACCTGGAGAAAACTCTGCTGGAAATCAGACTGCAGAATCAATTGAAACCTCTTGCAGCCCTTACGTTTGATAAAGATTGTGAACTCGAAAAGATACGGTTGTATCGCGAAGAAATTGACAAACTGAATCGTGAAAATGTTAAGCTGAGAACTAAAAATTATACGCTTCGTTTGTTCTATGCGCTTTCATCTGAATAGGAGACAAATGTATTCAAACCACTTCCATTGCTTCGTAATTATGTTAAAGTTTGCTGCCATTATTAATTGTGAATGTTGCATGTCAAGATTTCTGTGCTTTTGGATGATTGGAAGATGCACATTTTTTGCTGCATAATTCTCGCTTTTAATCAGTGGTGGTGAGTTTAAATGTAAAGAACTTGTTCATCTGTGCAGATCACATATATTCAATCATTTCCATTGTTTGGTAATTGTGGAGGAGATGAGCTGCTGCGCAGCGGGTGCTCCGGAACTTTTTGTCCAGTCCAGTCTGTTTACGTCAGTCGAAATTCTGACTGCTAGCTCACTGGTTGCCTGTCTGCCTCCCGATCCGTACACTGCATCTCGCTAAAGATGGCCAAAGTTGACCAACCCGCTCATGGAGAACTTCAATCTGCTGAATTTCCAAAACCAACTGCGTCAATTCGCGCAAAGAAAAGAGTTGAGAGAAGGAAGAAATTGGACAACAATCGCCGTAAAAGGCGCTGGAGGCCTTATTGCAAACTCAGTTTCCAAGAGAAACAAAAACTTGGAGAAAGGGAGACTAGAATGGCTCTCAAAAATTATAACCAGAGATTGGCCATTGGGTTGCCTGTTGCCCCATACAATACCACACAGTTTCTTATGGAAGACAGGTATGAACAAGAAGCAAAGTTCCAAAGCGCTTCCACTGGTAAACTGAACTTCAGGCAAGACTTTTCTGATGGTTTGGAATATAATCTTGAAGACCCTGAGGCCTATGCCAAAAAGGATTTTGAAAACATGTACAACGAGAGAATAGAATGTCGAACTCTGATCTAGTTAAGAAGGTTTTGGACTTGCAAGACAAGGTTGAGGACCTGGAGAAAACTCTGCTGGAAATCAGACTGCAGAATCAATTGAAACCTCTTGCAGCCCTTACGTTTGATAAAGATTGTGAACTCGAAAAAATACGGGTGTATCGCGAAGAAATTGACAAACTGAATCGTGAAAATGTTAAGCTGAGAACTAAAAATTATACGCTTCGTTTGTTCTATGCGCTTTCATCTGAATAGGAGACAAATGTATTCAAACCACTTCCATTGCTTCGTAATTATGTTAAAGTTTGCTGCCATTATTAATTGTGAATGTTGCATGTCAAGATTTCTGTGCTTTTGGATGATTGGAAGATGCACATTTTTTGCTGTATAATTCTCGCTTTTAATCAGTGGTGGTGAGTTTAAATGTAAAGAACTTGTTCATCTGTGCAGATCACATATATTCCATCATTTCCATTGTTTCGTAATTGTGGAGGAGATGAGCTGCTGCGCAGCGGGTGCTCCGGAACTTTTTGTCCAGTCCAGTCTGTTTACGTCAGTCGAAATTCTGACTGCTAGCTCACTGGTTGCCTGCCTGCCTCCCGATCCGTACACTGCATCTCGCTAAAGATGGCCAAAGTTGACCAACCCGCTCATGGAGAACTTCAATCTGCTGAATTTCCAAAACCAACTGCGTCAATTCGCGCAAAGAAAAGAGTTGAGAGAAGGAAGAAATTGGACAACAATCGCCGTAAAAGGCGCTGGAGGCCTTATTGCAAACTCAGTTTCCAAGAGAAACAAAAACTTGGAGAAAGGGAGTCTAGAATGGCTCTCAAAAATTATAACCAGAGATTGGCCATTGGGTTGCCTGTTGCCCCATACAATACCACACAGTTTCTTATGGAAGACAGGTATGAACAAGAAGCAAAGTTCCAAAGCGCTTCCACTGGTAAACTGAACTTCAGGCAAGACTTTTCTGATGGTTTGGAATATAATCTTGAAGACCCTGAGGCCTATGCCAAAAAGGATTTTGAAAACATGTACAACGAGAGAATAGAATGTCGAACTCTGATCTAGTTAAGAAGGTTTTGGACTTGCAAGACAAGGTTGAGGACCTGGAGAAAACTCTGCTGGAAATCAGACTGCAGAATCAATTGAAACCTCTTGCAGCCCTTACGTTTGATAAAGATTGTGAACTCGAAAAAATACGGGTGTATCGCGAAGAAATTGACAAACTGAATCGTGAAAATGTTAAGCTGAGAACTAAAAATTATACGCTTCGTTTGTTCTATGCGCTTTCATCTGAATAGGAGACAAATGTATTCAAACCACTTCCATTGCTTCGTAATTATGTTAAAGTTTGCTGCCATTATTAATTGTGAATGTTGCATGTCAAGATTTCTGTGCTTTTGGATGATTGGAAGATGCACATTTTTTGCTGCATAATTCTCGCTTTTAATCAGTGGTGGTGAGTTTAAATGTAAAGAACTTGTTCATCTGTGCAGATCACATATATTCCATCATTTCCATTGTTTCGTAATTGTGGAGGAGATGAGCTGCTGCGCAGCGGGTGCTCCGGAACTTTTTGTCCAGTCCAGTCTGTTTACGTCAGTCGAAATTCTGACTGCTAGCTCACTGGTTGCCTGCCTGCCTCCCGATCCGTACACTGCATCTCGCTAAAGATGGCCAAAGTTGACCAACCCGCTCATGGAGAACTTCAATCTGCTGAATTTCCAAAACCAACTGCGTCAATTCGCGCAAAGAAAAGAGTTGAGAGAAGGAAGAAATTGGACAACAATCGCCGTAAAAGGCGCTGGAGGCCTTATTGCAAACTCAGTTTCCAAGAGAAACAAAAACTTGGAGAAAGGGAGACTAGAATGGCTCTCAAAAATTATAACCAGAGATTGGCCATTGGGTTGCCTGTTGCCCCATACAATACCACACAGTTTCTTATGGAAGACAGGTATGAACAAGAAGCAAAGTTCCAAAGCGCTTCCACTGGTAAACTGAACTTCAGGCAAGACTTTTCTGATGGTTTGGAATATAATCTTGAAGACCCTGAGGCCTATGCCAAAAAGGATTTTGAAAACATGTACAACGAGAGAATAGAATGTCGAACTCTGATCTAGTTAAGAAGGTTTTGGACTTGCAAGACAAGGTTGAGGACCTGGAGAAAACTCTGCTGGAAATCAGACTGCAGAATCAATTGAAACCTCTTGCAGCCCTTACGTTTGATAAAGATTGTGAACTCGAAAAAATACGGGTGTATCGCGAAGAAATTGACAAACTGAATCGTGAAAATGTTAAGCTGAGAACTAAAAATTATACGCTTCGTTTGTTCTATGCGCTTTCATCTGAATAGGAGACAAATGTATTCAAACCACTTCCATTGCTTCGTAATTATGTTAAAGTTTGCTGCCATTATTAATTGTGAATGTTGCATGTCAAGATTTCTGTGCTTTTGGATGATTGGAAGATGCACATTTTTTGCTGTATAATTCTCGCTTTTAATCAGTGGTGGTGAGTTTAAATGTAAAGAACTTGTTCATCTGTGCAGATCACATATATTCCATCATTTCCATTGTTTCGTAATTGTGGAGGAGATGAGCTGCTGCGCAGCGGGTGCTCCGGAACTTTTTGTCCAGTCCAGTCTGTTTACGTCAGTCGAAATTCTGACTGCTAGCTCACTGGTTGCCTGCCTGCCTCCCGATCCGTACACTGCATCTCGCTAAAGATGGCCAAAGTTGACCAACCCGCTCATGGAGAACTTCAATCTGCTGAATTTCCAAAACCAACTGCGTCAATTCGCGCAAAGAAAAGAGTTGAGAGAAGGAAGAAATTGGACAACAATCGCCGTAAAAGGCGCTGGAGGCCTTATTGCAAACTCAGTTTCCAAGAGAAACAAAAACTTGGAGAAAGGGAGTCTAGAATGGCTCTCAAAAATTATAACCAGAGATTGGCCATTGGGTTGCCTGTTGCCCCATACAATACCACACAGTTTCTTATGGAAGACAGGTATGAACAAGAAGCAAAGTTCCAAAGCGCTTCCACTGGTAAACTGAACTTCAGGCAAGACTTTTCTGATGGTTTGGAATATAATCTTGAAGACCCTGAGGCCTATGCCAAAAAGGATTTTGAAAACATGTACAACGAGAGAATAGAATGTCGAACTCTGATCTAGTTAAGAAGGTTTTGGACTTGCAAGACAAGGTTGAGGACCTGGAGAAAACTCTGCTGGAAATCAGACTGCAGAATCAATTGAAACCTCTTGCAGCCCTTACGTTTGATAAAGATTGTGAACTCGAAAAAATACGGGTGTATCGCGAAGAAATTGACAAACTGAATCGTGAAAATGTTAAGCTGAGAACTAAAAATTATACGCTTCGTTTGTTCTATGCGCTTTCATCTGAATAGGAGACAAATGTATTCAAACCACTTCCATTGCTTCGTAATTATGTTAAAGTTTGCTGCCATTATTAATTGTGAATGTTGCATGTCAAGATTTCTGTGCTTTTGGATGATTGGAAGATGCACATTTTTTGCTGTATAATTCTCGCTTTTAATCAGTGGTGGTGAGTTTAAATGTAAAGAACTTGTTCATCTGTGCAGATCACATATATTCCATCATTTCCATTGTTTCGTAATTGTGGAGGAGATGAGCTGCTGCGCAGCGGGTGCTCCGGAACTTTTTGTCCAGTCCAGTCTGTTTACGTCAGTCGAAATTCTGACTGCTAGCTCACTGGTTGCCTGCCTGCCTCCCGATCCGTACACTGCATCTCGCTAAAGATGGCCAAAGTTGACCAACCCGCTCATGGAGAACTTCAATCTGCTGAATTTCCAAAACCAACTGCGTCAATTCGCGCAAAGAAAAGAGTTGAGAGAAGGAAGAAATTGGACAACAATCGCCGTAAAAGGCGCTGGAGGCCTTATTGCAAACTCAGTTTCCAAGAGAAACAAAAACTTGGAGAAAGGGAGTCTAGAATGGCTCTCAAAAATTATAACCAGAGATTGGCCATTGGGTTGCCTGTTGCCCCATACAATACCACACAGTTTCTTATGGAAGACAGGTATGAACAAGAAGCAAAGTTCCAAAGCGCTTCCACTGGTAAACTGAACTTCAGGCAAGACTTTTCTGATGGTTTGGAATATAATCTTGAAGACCCTGAGGCCTATGCCAAAAAGGATTTTGAAAACATGTACAACGAGAGAATAGAATGTCGAACTCTGATCTAGTTAAGAAGGTTTTGGACTTGCAAGACAAGGTTGAGGACCTGGAGAAAACTCTGCTGGAAATCAGACTGCAGAATCAATTGAAACCTCTTGCAGCCCTTACGTTTGATAAAGATTGTGAACTCGAAAAAATACGGGTGTATCGCGAAGAAATTGACAAACTGAATCGTGAAAATGTTAAGCTGAGAACTAAAAATTATACGCTTCGTTTGTTCTATGCGCTTTCATCTGAATAGGAGACAAATGTATTCAAACCACTTCCATTGCTTCGTAATTATGTTAAAGTTTGCTGCCATTATTAATTGTGAATGTTGCATGTCAAGATTTCTGTGCTTTTGGATGATTGGAAGATGCACATTTTTTGCTGCATAATTCTCGCTTTTAATCAGTGGTGGTGAGTTTAAATGTAAAGAACTTGTTCATCTGTGCAGATCACATATATTCCATCATTTCCATTGTTTCGTAATTGTGGAGGAGATGAGCTGCTGCGCAGCGGGTGCTCCGGAACTTTTTGTCCAGTCCAGTCTGTTTACGTCAGTCGAAATTCTGACTGCTAGCTCACTGGTTGCCTGCCTGCCTCCCGATCCGTACACTGCATCTCGCTAAAGATGGCCAAAGTTGACCAACCCGCTCATGGAGAACTTCAATCTGCTGAATTTCCAAAACCAACTGCGTCAATTCGCGCAAAGAAAAGAGTTGAGAGAAGGAAGAAATTGGACAACAATCGCCGTAAAAGGCGCTGGAGGCCTTATTGCAAACTCAGTTTCCAAGAGAAACAAAAACTTGGAGAAAGGGAGACTAGAATGGCTCTCAAAAATTATAACCAGAGATTGGCCATTGGGTTGCCTGTTGCCCCATACAATACCACACAGTTTCTTATGGAAGACAGGTATGAACAAGAAGCAAAGTTCCAAAGCGCTTCCACTGGTAAACTGAACTTCAGGCAAGACTTTTCTGATGGTTTGGAATATAATCTTGAAGACCCTGAGGACTATGCCAAAAAGGATTTTGAAAACATGTACAACGAGAGAATAGAATGTCGAACTCTGATCTAGTTAAGAAGGTTTTGGACTTGCAAGACAAGGTTGAGGACCTGGCGAAAACTCTGCTGGAAATCAGACTGCAGAATCAATTGAAACCTCTTGCAGCCCTTACGTTTGATAAAGATTGTGAACTCGAAAAGATACGGTTGTATCGCGAAGAAATTGACAAACTGAATCGTGAAAATGTTAAGCTGAGAACTAAAAATTATACGCTTCGTTTGTTCTATGCGCTTTCATCTGAATAGGAGACAAATGTATTCAAACCACTTCCATTGCTTCGTAATTATGTTAAAGTTTGCTGCCATTATTAATTGTGAATGTTGCATGTCAAGATTTCTGTGCTTTTGGATGATTGGAAGATGCACATTTTTTGCTGCATAATTCTCGCTTTTAATCAGTGGTGGTGAGTTTAAATGTAAAGAACTTGTTCATCTGTGCAGATCACATATATTCAATCATTTCCATTGTTTCGTAATTGTGGAGGAGATGAGCTGCTGCGCAGCGGGTGCTCCGGAACTTTTTGTCCAGTCCAGTCTGTTTACGTCAGTCGAAATTCTGACTGCTAGCTCACTGGTTGCCTGCCTGCCTCCCGATCCGTACACTGCATCTCGCTAAAGATGGCCAAAGTTGACCAACCCGCTCATGGAGAACTTCAATCTGCTGAATTTCCAAAACCAACTGCGTCAATTCGCGCAAAGAAAAGAGTTGAGAGAAGGAAGAAATTGGACAACAATCGCCGTAAAAGGCGCTGGAGGCCTTATTGCAAACTTAGTTTCCAAGAGAAACAAAAACTTGGAGAAAGGGAGACTAGAATGGCTCTCAAAAATTATAACCAGAGATTGGCCATTGGGTTGCCTGTTGCCCCATACAATACCACACAGTTTCTTATGGAAGACAGGTATGAACAAGAAGCAAAGTTCCAAAGCGCTTCCACTGGTAAACTGAACTTCAGGCAAGACTTTTCTGATGGTTTGGAATATAATCTTGAAGACCCTGAGGACTATGCCAAAAAGGATTTTGAAAACATGTACAACGAGAGAATAGAATGTCGAACTCTGATCTAGTTAAGAAGGTTTTGGACTTGCAAGACAAGGTTGAGGACCTGGAGAAAACTCTGCTGGAAATCAGACTGCAGAATCAATTGAAACCTCTTGCAGCCCTTACGTTTGATAAAGATTGTGAACTCGAAAAGATACGGTTGTATCGCGAAGAAATTGACAAACTGAATCGTGAAAATGTTAAGCTGAGAACTAAAAATTATACGCTTCGTTTGTTCTATGCGCTTTCATCTGAATAGGAGACAAATGTATTCAAACCACTTCCATTGCTTCGTAATTATGTTAAAGTTTGCTGCCATTATTAATTGTGAATGTTGCATGTCAAGATTTCTGTGCTTTTGGATGATTGGAAGATGCACATTTTTTGCTGCATAATTCTCGCTTTTAATCAGTGGTGGTGAGTTTAAATGTAAAGAACTTGTTCATCTGTGCAGATCACATATATTCAATCATTTCCATTGTTTGGTAATTGTGGAGGAGATGAGCTGCTGCGCAGCGGGTGCTCCGGAACTTTTTGTCCAGTCCAGTCTGTTTACGTCAGTCGAAATTCTGACTGCTAGCTCACTGGTTGCCTGTCTGCCTCCCGATCCGTACACTGCATCTCGCTAAAGATGGCCAAAGTTGACCAACCCGCTCATGGAGAACTTCAATCTGCTGAATTTCCAAAACCAACTGCGTCAATTCGCGCAAAGAAAAGAGTTGAGAGAAGGAAGAAATTGGACAACAATCGCCGTAAAAGGCGCTGGAGGCCTTATTGCAAACTCAGTTTCCAAGAGAAACAAAAACTTGGAGAAAGGGAGTCTAGAATGGCTCTCAAAAATTATAACCAGAGATTGGCCATTGGGTTGCCTGTTGCCCCATACAATACCACACAGTTTCTTATGGAAGACAGGTATGAACAAGAAGCAAAGTTCCAAAGCGCTTCCACTGGTAAACTGAACTTCAGGCAAGACTTTTCTGATGGTTTGGAATATAATCTTGAAGACCCTGAGGCCTATGCCAAAAAGGATTTTGAAAACATGTACAACGAGAGAATAGAATGTCGAACTCTGATCTAGTTAAGAAGGTTTTGGACTTGCAAGACAAGGTTGAGGACCTGGAGAAAACTCTGCTGGAAATCAGACTGCAGAATCAATTGAAACCTCTTGCAGCCCTTACGTTTGATAAAGATTGTGAACTCGAAAAAATACGGGTGTATCGCGAAGAAATTGACAAACTGAATCGTGAAAATGTTAAGCTGAGAACTAAAAATTATACGCTTCGTTTGTTCTATGCGCTTTCATCTGAATAGGAGACAAATGTATTCAAACCACTTCCATTGCTTCGTAATTATGTTAAAGTTTGCTGCCATTATTAATTGTGAATGTTGCATGTCAAGATTTCTGTGCTTTTGGATGATTGGAAGATGCACATTTTTTGCTGTATAATTCTCGCTTTTAATCAGTGGTGGTGAGTTTAAATGTAAAGAACTTGTTCATCTGTGCAGATCACATATATTCCATCATTTCCATTGTTTCGTAATTGTGGAGGAGATGAGCTGCTGCGCAGCGGGTGCTCCGGAACTTTTTGTCCAGTCCAGTCTGTTTACGTCAGTCGAAATTCTGACTGCTAGCTCACTGGTTGCCTGCCTGCCTCCCGATCCGTACACTGCATCTCGCTAAAGATGGCCAAAGTTGACCAACCCGCTCATGGAGAACTTCAATCTGCTGAATTTCCAAAACCAACTGCGTCAATTCGCGCAAAGAAAAGAGTTGAGAGAAGGAAGAAATTGGACAACAATCGCCGTAAAAGGCGCTGGAGGCCTTATTGCAAACTCAGTTTCCAAGAGAAACAAAAACTTGGAGAAAGGGAGTCTAGAATGGCTCTCAAAAATTATAACCAGAGATTGGCCATTGGGTTGCCTGTTGCCCCATACAATACCACACAGTTTCTTATGGAAGACAGGTATGAACAAGAAGCAAAGTTCCAAAGCGCTTCCACTGGTAAACTGAACTTCAGGCAAGACTTTTCTGATGGTTTGGAATATAATCTTGAAGACCCTGAGGCCTATGCCAAAAAGGATTTTGAAAACATGTACAACGAGAGAATAGAATGTCGAACTCTGATCTAGTTAAGAAGGTTTTGGACTTGCAAGACAAGGTTGAGGACCTGGAGAAAACTCTGCTGGAAATCAGACTGCAGAATCAATTGAAACCTCTTGCAGCCCTTACGTTTGATAAAGATTGTGAACTCGAAAAAATACGGGTGTATCGCGAAGAAATTGACAAACTGAATCGTGAAAATGTTAAGCTGAGAACTAAAAATTATACGCTTCGTTTGTTCTATGCGCTTTCATCTGAATAGGAGACAAATGTATTCAAACCACTTCCATTGCTTCGTAATTATGTTAAAGTTTGCTGCCATTATTAATTGTGAATGTTGCATGTCAAGATTTCTGTGCTTTTGGATGATTGGAAGATGCACATTTTTTGCTGCATAATTCTCGCTTTTAATCAGTGGTGGTGAGTTTAAATGTAAAGAACTTGTTCATCTGTGCAGATCACATATATTCCATCATTTCCATTGTTTCGTAATTGTGGAGGAGATGAGCTGCTGCGCAGCGGGTGCTCCGGAACTTTTTGTCCAGTCCAGTCTGTTTACGTCAGTCGAAATTCTGACTGCTAGCTCACTGGTTGCCTGCCTGCCTCCCGATCCGTACACTGCATCTCGCTAAAGATGGCCAAAGTTGACCAACCCGCTCATGGAGAACTTCAATCTGCTGAATTTCCAAAACCAACTGCGTCAATTCGCGCAAAGAAAAGAGTTGAGAGAAGGAAGAAATTGGACAACAATCGCCGTAAAAGGCGCTGGAGGCCTTATTGCAAACTCAGTTTCCAAGAGAAACAAAAACTTGGAGAAAGGGAGACTAGAATGGCTCTCAAAAATTATAACCAGAGATTGGCCATTGGGTTGCCTGTTGCCCCATACAATACCACACAGTTTCTTATGGAAGACAGGTATGAACAAGAAGCAAAGTTCCAAAGCGCTTCCACTGGTAAACTGAACTTCAGGCAAGACTTTTCTGATGGTTTGGAATATAATCTTGAAGACCCTGAGGACTATGCCAAAAAGGATTTTGAAAACATGTACAACGAGAGAATAGAATGTCGAACTCTGATCTAGTTAAGAAGGTTTTGGACTTGCAAGACAAGGTTGAGGACCTGGCGAAAACTCTGCTGGAAATCAGACTGCAGAATCAATTGAAACCTCTTGCAGCCCTTACGTTTGATAAAGATTGTGAACTCGAAAAGATACGGTTGTATCGCGAAGAAATTGACAAACTGAATCGTGAAAATGTTAAGCTGAGAACTAAAAATTATACGCTTCGTTTGTTCTATGCGCTTTCATCTGAATAGGAGACAAATGTATTCAAACCACTTCCATTGCTTCGTAATTATGTTAAAGTTTGCTGCCATTATTAATTGTGAATGTTGCATGTCAAGATTTCTGTGCTTTTGGATGATTGGAAGATGCACATTTTTTGCTGCATAATTCTCGCTTTTAATCAGTGGTGGTGAGTTTAAATGTAAAGAACTTGTTCATCTGTGCAGATCACATATATTCAATCATTTCCATTGTTTCGTAATTGTGGAGGAGATGAGCTGCTGCGCAGCGGGTGCTCCGGAACTTTTTGTCCAGTCCAGTCTGTTTACGTCAGTCGAAATTCTGACTGCTAGCTCACTGGTTGCCTGCCTGCCTCCCGATCCGTACACTGCATCTCGCTAAAGATGGCCAAAGTTGACCAACCCGCTCATGGAGAACTTCAATCTGCTGAATTTCCAAAACCAACTGCGTCAATTCGCGCAAAGAAAAGAGTTGAGAGAAGGAAGAAATTGGACAACAATCGCCGTAAAAGGCGCTGGAGGCCTTATTGCAAACTTAGTTTCCAAGAGAAACAAAAACTTGGAGAAAGGGAGACTAGAATGGCTCTCAAAAATTATAACCAGAGATTGGCCATTGGGTTGCCTGTTGCCCCATACAATACCACACAGTTTCTTATGGAAGACAGGTATGAACAAGAAGCAAAGTTCCAAAGCGCTTCCACTGGTAAACTGAACTTCAGGCAAGACTTTTCTGATGGTTTGGAATATAATCTTGAAGACCCTGAGGACTATGCCAAAAAGGATTTTGAAAACATGTACAACGAGAGAATAGAATGTCGAACTCTGATCTAGTTAAGAAGGTTTTGGACTTGCAAGACAAGGTTGAGGACCTGGAGAAAACTCTGCTGGAAATCAGACTGCAGAATCAATTGAAACCTCTTGCAGCCCTTACGTTTGATAAAGATTGTGAACTCGAAAAGATACGGTTGTATCGCGAAGAAATTGACAAACTGAATCGTGAAAATGTTAAGCTGAGAACTAAAAATTATACGCTTCGTTTGTTCTATGCGCTTTCATCTGAATAGGAGACAAATGTATTCAAACCACTTCCATTGCTTCGTAATTATGTTAAAGTTTGCTGCCATTATTAATTGTGAATGTTGCATGTCAAGATTTCTGTGCTTTTGGATGATTGGAAGATGCACATTTTTTGCTGCATAATTCTCGCTTTTAATCAGTGGTGGTGAGTTTAAATGTAAAGAACTTGTTCATCTGTGCAGATCACATATATTCAATCATTTCCATTGTTTGGTAATTGTGGAGGAGATGAGCTGCTGCGCAGCGGGTGCTCCGGAACTTTTTGTCCAGTCCAGTCTGTTTACGTCAGTCGAAATTCTGACTGCTAGCTCACTGGTTGCCTGTCTGCCTCCCGATCCGTACACTGCATCTCGCTAAAGATGGCCAAAGTTGACCAACCCGCTCATGGAGAACTTCAATCTGCTGAATTTCCAAAACCAACTGCGTCAATTCGCGCAAAGAAAAGAGTTGAGAGAAGGAAGAAATTGGACAACAATCGCCGTAAAAGGCGCTGGAGGCCTTATTGCAAACTCAGTTTCCAAGAGAAACAAAAACTTGGAGAAAGGGAGTCTAGAATGGCTCTCAAAAATTATAACCAGAGATTGGCCATTGGGTTGCCTGTTGCCCCATACAATACCACACAGTTTCTTATGGAAGACAGGTATGAACAAGAAGCAAAGTTCCAAAGCGCTTCCACTGGTAAACTGAACTTCAGGCAAGACTTTTCTGATGGTTTGGAATATAATCTTGAAGACCCTGAGGCCTATGCCAAAAAGGATTTTGAAAACATGTACAACGAGAGAATAGAATGTCGAACTCTGATCTAGTTAAGAAGGTTTTGGACTTGCAAGACAAGGTTGAGGACCTGGAGAAAACTCTGCTGGAAATCAGACTGCAGAATCAATTGAAACCTCTTGCAGCCCTTACGTTTGATAAAGATTGTGAACTCGAAAAAATACGGGTGTATCGCGAAGAAATTGACAAACTGAATCGTGAAAATGTTAAGCTGAGAACTAAAAATTATACGCTTCGTTTGTTCTATGCGCTTTCATCTGAATAGGAGACAAATGTATTCAAACCACTTCCATTGCTTCGTAATTATGTTAAAGTTTGCTGCCATTATTAATTGTGAATGTTGCATGTCAAGATTTCTGTGCTTTTGGATGATTGGAAGATGCACATTTTTTGCTGCATAATTCTCGCTTTTAATCAGTGGTGGTGAGTTTAAATGTAAAGAACTTGTTCATCTGTGCAGATCACATATATTCCATCATTTCCATTGTTTCGTAATTGTGGAGGAGATGAGCTGCTGCGCAGCGGGTGCTCCGGAACTTTTTGTCCAGTCCAGTCTGTTTACGTCAGTCGAAATTCTGACTGCTAGCTCACTGGTTGCCTGCCTGCCTCCCGATCCGTACACTGCATCTCGCTAAAGATGGCCAAAGTTGACCAACCCGCTCATGGAGAACTTCAATCTGCTGAATTTCCAAAACCAACTGCGTCAATTCGCGCAAAGAAAAGAGTTGAGAGAAGGAAGAAATTGGACAACAATCGCCGTAAAAGGCGCTGGAGGCCTTATTGCAAACTCAGTTTCCAAGAGAAACAAAAACTTGGAGAAAGGGAGACTAGAATGGCTCTCAAAAATTATAACCAGAGATTGGCCATTGGGTTGCCTGTTGCCCCATACAATACCACACAGTTTCTTATGGAAGACAGGTATGAACAAGAAGCAAAGTTCCAAAGCGCTTCCACTGGTAAACTGAACTTCAGGCAAGACTTTTCTGATGGTTTGGAATATAATCTTGAAGACCCTGAGGACTATGCCAAAAAGGATTTTGAAAACATGTACAACGAGAGAATAGAATGTCGAACTCTGATCTAGTTAAGAAGGTTTTGGACTTGCAAGACAAGGTTGAGGACCTGGCGAAAACTCTGCTGGAAATCAGACTGCAGAATCAATTGAAACCTCTTGCAGCCCTTACGTTTGATAAAGATTGTGAACTCGAAAAGATACGGTTGTATCGCGAAGAAATTGACAAACTGAATCGTGAAAATGTTAAGCTGAGAACTAAAAATTATACGCTTCGTTTGTTCTATGCGCTTTCATCTGAATAGGAGACAAATGTATTCAAACCACTTCCATTGCTTCGTAATTATGTTAAAGTTTGCTGCCATTATTAATTGTGAATGTTGCATGTCAAGATTTCTGTGCTTTTGGATGATTGGAAGATGCACATTTTTTGCTGCATAATTCTCGCTTTTAATCAGTGGTGGTGAGTTTAAATGTAAAGAACTTGTTCATCTGTGCAGATCACATATATTCAATCATTTCCATTGTTTCGTAATTGTGGAGGAGATGAGCTGCTGCGCAGCGGGTGCTCCGGAACTTTTTGTCCAGTCCAGTCTGTTTACGTCAGTCGAAATTCTGACTGCTAGCTCACTGGTTGCCTGCCTGCCTCCCGATCCGTACACTGCATCTCGCTAAAGATGGCCAAAGTTGACCAACCCGCTCATGGAGAACTTCAATCTGCTGAATTTCCAAAACCAACTGCGTCAATTCGCGCAAAGAAAAGAGTTGAGAGAAGGAAGAAATTGGACAACAATCGCCGTAAAAGGCGCTGGAGGCCTTATTGCAAACTTAGTTTCCAAGAGAAACAAAAACGTGGAGAAAGGGAGACTAGAATGGCTCTCAAAAATTATAACCAGAGATTGGCCATTGGGTTGCCTGTTGCCCCATACAATACCACACAGTTTCTTATGGAAGACAGGTATGAACAAGAAGCAAAGTTCCAAAGCGCTTCCACTGGTAAACTGAACTTCAGGCAAGACTTTTCTGATGGTTTGGAATATAATCTTGAAGACCCTGAGGACTATGCCAAAAAGGATTTTGAAAACATGTACAACGAGAGAATAGAATGTCGAACTCTGATCTAGTTAAGAAGGTTTTGGACTTGCAAGACAAGGTTGAGGACCTGGAGAAAACTCTGCTGGAAATCAGACTGCAGAATCAATTGAAACCTCTTGCAGCCCTTACGTTTGATAAAGATTGTGAACTCGAAAAGATACGGTTGTATCGCGAAGAAATTGACAAACTGAATCGTGAAAATGTTAAGCTGAGAACTAAAAATTATACGCTTCGTTTGTTCTATGCGCTTTCATCTGAATAGGAGACAAATGTATTCAAACCACTTCCATTGCTTCGTAATTATGTTAAAGTTTGCTGCCATTATTAATTGTGAATGTTGCATGTCAAGATTTCTGTGCTTTTGGATGATTGGAAGATGCACATTTTTTGCTGCATAATTCTCGCTTTTAATCAGTGGTGGTGAGTTTAAATGTAAAGAACTTGTTCATCTGTGCAGATCACATATATTCAATCATTTCCATTGTTTGGTAATTGTGGAGGAGATGAGCTGCTGCGCAGCGGGTGCTCCGGAACTTTTTGTCCAGTCCAGTCTGTTTACGTCAGTCGAAATTCTGACTGCTAGCTCACTGGTTGCCTGTCTGCCTCCCGATCCGTACACTGCATCTCGCTAAAGATGGCCAAAGTTGACCAACCCGCTCATGGAGAACTTCAATCTGCTGAATTTCCAAAACCAACTGCGTCAATTCGCGCAAAGAAAAGAGTTGAGAGAAGGAAGAAATTGGACAACAATCGCCGTAAAAGGCGCTGGAGGCCTTATTGCAAACTCAGTTTCCAAGAGAAACAAAAACTTGGAGAAAGGGAGACTAGAATGGCTCTCAAAAATTATAACCAGAGATTGGCCATTGGGTTGCCTGTTGCCCCATACAATACCACACAGTTTCTTATGGAAGACAGGTATGAACAAGAAGCAAAGTTCCAAAGCGCTTCCACTGGTAAACTGAACTTCAGGCAAGACTTTTCTGATGGTTTGGAATATAATCTTGAAGACCCTGAGGCCTATGCCAAAAAGGATTTTGAAAACATGTACAACGAGAGAATAGAATGTCGAACTCTGATCTAGTTAAGAAGGTTTTGGACTTGCAAGACAAGGTTGAGGACCTGGAGAAAACTCTGCTGGAAATCAGACTGCAGAATCAATTGAAACCTCTTGCAGCCCTTACGTTTGATAAAGATTGTGAACTCGAAAAGATACGGTTGTATCGCGAAGAAATTGACAAACTGAATCGTGAAAATGTTAAGGTGTCCGACTACCTTCGGAAAGGATTTTTTGAAATAATTTGAAATTTGACTTTTTTTGTGCATTATATTATAGAATATGGTTAAAAACTTAGAGAATAACATATAAAAAAAATAATTAATAATTTTTTTAAAATTTAAACCCCAAAAAGGGGTGAAAAATAGACAAAAACTAGCACCACCGCAAAACATGATAACTTAAATTTAAATTAAGATATTCTTATTTTGTAAATTTTATTTTGAAGATTGAAACCTCCTTTAGGGAATGTACCTCTCACATCATTGTAAACCAGTTCTTTTAAAAACTGGAGAGGTTCAAGTACAACCAAGAAGAAAATCTTCCATAAATTATAGCAACGCATAACTTTTATAATTAAAAATAAAAAAACTAATTAATGCACAATTACAGAAGTGGTACATTCCCTTTATAAACTCTTTGAAAGTATTCCTACCAAATTTCATAACATTTGAAGCATAACTTTTTGAGTTTTCATGTTTTGCGTAAAAGCAAAATTCTAAAATGTCAATTTCAAGAAAAAGCTAAAAACAAAATTCAATAATGAATCTTACCTTTAAATGGAAAATGTAGCTCTAAAATGATCCTGATTTATAAAGATCACCTTCTATAGAAGTTAAATCAACTACTTTTTTTTTCCTAATTGCCCTCAAAACCTTCCTGCGCTTCTTTGAAACGGGTGTTGTATGGCGCTTGGAATCACTGATTCTAATGCGATCCAAACTTTGGTAACCTTTTAATGTGAAGTAACCAAGATTTTCAATGTTCATCTTGCTTAAAACACTGGTGCAACCCTCAAATCCATCATTATATTGTATTACTGCACCATAAGCCCCTAATTTTACAGTTTTTAGGCTGACGAAAACCTCCTTCGGAACTCTCTGCCAAATAACACCATTGAAACTTTCATTGGCATTTTGAGTTTTGCCATGCAGACACTTATTCAAAAGTTCTCTGGTGCAAAGCTCTAAATACACTGGTTTGACTACATTTAAAATATTGTTGGGCAAACCAGAATGCTTGAGCTTTTCTGGTTCTTTCCCTTCGCTTACAGCTCGCTGGTAATAGCACCAACTGTCTACACCAATAGGGCACTGGCCATGCATCGGTTTCTTTGGTGATGAAGCACAATGAAACAAAGCTGCAATTACATTTTGCTGCATCATTTGTAAGTTGCCCACGTTAGAGCGAATCGCAATGCCATAATAATTTTGTAGTCTGTCGATAAAGACATCTGATAACTTGCCTTTACCAGACAGACCTTTGGTTTTGCTTTTCAATTTTCGCAGACGTGTACCCACCCGTTTTTGAATGTGCCCAATGCATTCCAGTTTTGAAACACTTTTTTCGCCATATGTGTTTTGGACGCACAAATAGCCTTTAGAATCCCCATCACCGTAGTATTTCGTGTACTTCAGCTTCCGAGTGCTCACTGACCTCTTGAAAATTCTGTCGACACCAACAGTTTCCATCTTTGCTGATGACCCTTTAAAATTGCACTGGCATATATGGTCAGCTTCCTGTGATTCAAATGACGGGTTTCTCTTCAGTTTCTGTAATCTTTTGCAAATTCTGCAGTATGAGGACATGACTTCTAAATCGAAAACCTTTCCCGTGTCAATTGAAATGGCAGCAACACAACCATTCAAAGAAGTGTACCCTCTACGCTGCCACGTTCCATCTACAGACACGCCGCATTCACTGTCTTCTCCCTTTGAACCAACTTCATCAGCTGCTTTTAACATTGAAGATTCAGCAACCTCGGACACAACTTTCAAGAGTTTCTCTTCATGGATGTTATACGCAGCTTTAGAAATTGGTGGCAAATTCAGCGTGGTGCACAGTTTATACGCTGAAGAAAATCCCTTTCCAATCTGCCTCATCCCATAAACTATTCTAGAGTTCACTTCAGGTACATTTTTGTTCTTTTTGGAGGAGGCAAAGCCTTTTACAAAATCACAATTGTGACATTTCAAAGAGAAGTGTGAGCACAATCCATACCTGGAGTCTTCAACTAAATGCAAACCAGAAGCAAAGCATTTGGGACATGGAAGCACCAAAAATATATCTATTAAAGTTTCCAGGTCGAAAATCCGATTACCACACAGTTCCTCATTCAAAACTTCGAATTTGGAAGAGCTAGATGCTTGCAGTTTTGAAGCACTGGCTGTGCACACTGGATCTTCAAGACTGTTAGTCTTCAGTGTTTTAGAGTGTTGATTACCTTTGAAGTGGTGTTTCTTCTTCCTGGCAATACTCTTTCCCATTTTGTAAAGAAAAATCACTTTATGCAAGAAGAATTATCAAGTTGTAGAACTTTTTGAACGCACGATCGAAAATCACGAGTTCAAATTGTGTACAAACTGAAACTCAAGTTTGATGCCAGATTGTGAAGTTAAACATGATTGCCAGATGTATTTTTGTGTAAAAAGTAGTTTTTTAATTAATTTTTTTTAATTAATAAAAAAAAATCCACACTTCAGAGCAAATTTTAACGCTTTAATTTGTTAAAATAAGAATGTAAACAAACTTTTACGTTCACTTCCTGTTTGCAGAAAGGCACTTCCGGTTTTAAAAAGTGTCGACTATGTAGTATTAAAAGACCTGTATCTTACGTTCTATGCATGGTAGGAACAAAATTTAAACAGATTTGGAAAGATAAGAAATCGGGCTTTCATATTATATCAAATTTGGAAAATCGCAATTTCCGCCGAAAATCGCGTTTTAAAGGTAGTCGGATACCTTAAGCTGAGAACTAAAAATTATACGCTTCGTTTGTTCTATGCGCTTTCATCTGAATAGGAGACAAATGTATTCAAACCACTTCCATTGCTTCGTAATTATGTTAAAGTTTGCTGCCATTATTAATTGTGAATGTTGCATGTCAAGATTTCTGTGCTTTTGGATGATTGGAAGATGCACATTTTTTGCTGCATAATTCTCGCTTTTAATCAGTGGTGGTGAGTTTAAATGTAAAGAACTTGTTCATCTGTGCAGATCACATATATTCAATCATTTCCATTGTTTGGTAATTGTGGAGGAGATGAGCTGCTGCGCAGCGGGTGCTCCGGAACTTTTTGTCCAGTCCAGTCTGTTTACGTCAGTCGAAATTCTGACTGCTAGCTCACTGGTTGCCTGTCTGCCTCCCGATCCGTACACTGCATCTCGCTAAAGATGGCCAAAGTTGACCAACCCGCTCATGGAGAACTTCAATCTGCTGAATTTCCAAAACCAACTGCGTCAATTCGCGCAAAGAAAAGAGTTGAGAGAAGGAAGAAATTGGACAACAATCGCCGTAAAAGGCGCTGGAGGCCTTATTGCAAACTCAGTTTCCAAGAGAAACAAAAACTTGGAGAAAGGGAGACTAGAATGGCTCTCAAAAATTATAACCAGAGATTGGCCATTGGGTTGCCTGTTGCCCCATACAATACCACACAGTTTCTTATGGAAGACAGGTATGAACAAGAAGCAAAGTTCCAAAGCGCTTCCACTGGTAAACTGAACTTCAGGCAAGACTTTTCTGATGGTTTGGAATATAATCTTGAAGACCCTGAGGCCTATGCCAAAAAGGATTTTGAAAACATGTACAACGAGAGAATAGAATGTCGAACTCTGATCTAGTTAAGAAGGTTTTGGACTTGCAAGACAAGGTTGAGGACCTGGAGAAAACTCTGCTGGAAATCAGACTGCAGAATCAATTGAAACCTCTTGCAGCCCTTACGTTTGATAAAGATTGTGAACTCGAAAAAATACGGGTGTATCGCGAAGAAATTGACAAACTGAATCGTGAAAATGTTAAGCTGAGAACTAAAAATTATACGCTTCGTTTGTTCTATGCGCTTTCATCTGAATAGGAGACAAATGTATTCAAACCACTTCCATTGCTTCGTAATTATGTTAAAGTTTGCTGCCATTATTAATTGTGAATGTTGCATGTCAAGATTTCTGTGCTTTTGGATGATTGGAAGATGCACATTTTTTGCTGTATAATTCTCGCTTTTAATCAGTGGTGGTGAGTTTAAATGTAAAGAACTTGTTCATCTGTGCAGATCACATATATTCCATCATTTCCATTGTTTCGTAATTGTGGAGGAGATGAGCTGCTGCGCAGCGGGTGCTCCGGAACTTTTTGTCCAGTCCAGTCTGTTTACGTCAGTCGAAATTCTGACTGCTAGCTCACTGGTTGCCTGCCTGCCTCCCGATCCGTACACTGCATCTCGCTAAAGATGGCCAAAGTTGACCAACCCGCTCATGGAGAACTTCAATCTGCTGAATTTCCAAAACCAACTGCGTCAATTCGCGCAAAGAAAAGAGTTGAGAGAAGGAAGAAATTGGACAACAATCGCCGTAAAAGGCGCTGGAGGCCTTATTGCAAACTCAGTTTCCAAGAGAAACAAAAACTTGGAGAAAGGGAGTCTAGAATGGCTCTCAAAAATTATAACCAGAGATTGGCCATTGGGTTGCCTGTTGCCCCATACAATACCACACAGTTTCTTATGGAAGACAGGTATGAACAAGAAGCAAAGTTCCAAAGCGCTTCCACTGGTAAACTGAACTTCAGGCAAGACTTTTCTGATGGTTTGGAATATAATCTTGAAGACCCTGAGGCCTATGCCAAAAAGGATTTTGAAAACATGTACAACGAGAGAATAGAATGTCGAACTCTGATCTAGTTAAGAAGGTTTTGGACTTGCAAGACAAGGTTGAGGACCTGGAGAAAACTCTGCTGGAAATCAGACTGCAGAATCAATTGAAACCTCTTGCAGCCCTTACGTTTGATAAAGATTGTGAACTCGAAAAAATACGGGTGTATCGCGAAGAAATTGACAAACTGAATCGTGAAAATGTTAAGCTGAGAACTAAAAATTATACGCTTCGTTTGTTCTATGCGCTTTCATCTGAATAGGAGACAAATGTATTCAAACCACTTCCATTGCTTCGTAATTATGTTAAAGTTTGCTGCCATTATTAATTGTGAATGTTGCATGTCAAGATTTCTGTGCTTTTGGATGATTGGAAGATGCACATTTTTTGCTGTATAATTCTCGCTTTTAATCAGTGGTGGTGAGTTTAAATGTAAAGAACTTGTTCATCTGTGCAGATCACATATATTCCATCATTTCCATTGTTTCGTAATTGTGGAGGAGATGAGCTGCTGCGCAGCGGGTGCTCCGGAACTTTTTGTCCAGTCCAGTCTGTTTACGTCTGTCGAAATTCTGACTGCTAGCTCACTGGTTGCCTGTCTGCCTCCCGATCCGTACACTGCATCTCGCTAAAGATGGCCAAAGTTGACCAACCCGCTCATGGAGAACTTCAATCTGCTGAATTTCCAAAACCAACTGCGTCAATTCGCGCAAAGAAAAGAGTTGAGAGAAGGAAGAAATTGGACAACAATCGCCGTAAAAGGCGCTGGAGGCCTTATTGCAAACTCAGTTTCCAAGAGAAACAAAAACTTGGAGAAAGGGAGACTAGAATGGCTCTCAAAAATTATAACCAGAGATTGGCCATTGGGTTGCCTGTTGCCCCATACAATACCACACAGTTTCTTATGGAAGACAGGTATGAACAAGAAGCAAAGTTCCAAAGCGCTTCCACTGGTAAACTGAACTTCAGGCAAGACTTTTCTGATGGTTTGGAATATAATCTTGAAGACCCTGAGGCCTATGCCAAAAAGGATTTTGAAAACATGTACAACGAGAGAATAGAATGTCGAACTCTGATCTAGTTAAGAAGGTTTTGGACTTGCAAGACAAGGTTGAGGACCTGGAGAAAACTCTGCTGGAAATCAGACTGCAGAATCAATTGAAACCTCTTGCAGCCCTTACGTTTGATAAAGATTGTGAACTCGAAAAAATACGGGTGTATCGCGAAGAAATTGACAAACTGAATCGTGAAAATGTTAAGCTGAGAACTAAAAATTATACGCTTCGTTTGTTCTATGCGCTTTCATCTGAATAGGAGACAAATGTATTCAAACCACTTCCATTGCTTCGTAATTATGTTAAAGTTTGCTGCCATTATTAATTGTGAATGTTGCATGTCAAGATTTCTGTGCTTTTGGATGATTGGAAGATGCACATTTTTTGCTGTATAATTCTCGCTTTTAATCAGTGGTGGTGAGTTTAAATGTAAAGAACTTGTTCATCTGTGCAGATCACATATATTCCATCATTTCCATTGTTTCGTAATTGTGGAGGAGATGAGCTGCTGCGCAGCGGGTGCTCCGGAACTTTTTGTCCAGTCCAGTCTGTTTACGTCTGTCGAAATTCTGACTGCTAGCTCACTGGTTGCCTGTCTGCCTCCCGATCCGTACACTGCATCTCGCTAAAGATGGCCAAAGTTGACCAACCCGCTCATGGAGAACTTCAATCTGCTGAATTTCCAAAACCAACTGCGTCAATTCGCGCAAAGAAAAGAGTTGAGAGAAGGAAGAAATTGGACAACAATCGCCGTAAAAGGCGCTGGAGGCCTTATTGCAAACTCAGTTTCCAAGAGAAACAAAAACTTGGAGAAAGGGAGACTAGAATGGCTCTCAAAAATTATAACCAGAGATTGGCCATTGGGTTGCCTGTTGCCCCATACAATACCACACAGTTTCTTATGGAAGACAGGTATGAACAAGAAGCAAAGTTCCAAAGCGCTTCCACTGGTAAACTGAACTTCAGGCAAGACTTTTCTGATGGTTTGGAATATAATCTTGAAGACCCTGAGGCCTATGCCAAAAAGGATTTTGAAAACATGTACAACGAGAGAATAGAATGTCGAACTCTGATCTAGTTAAGAAGGTTTTGGACTTGCAAGACAAGGTTGAGGACCTGGAGAAAACTCTGCTGGAAATCAGACTGCAGAATCAATTGAAACCTCTTGCAGCCCTTACGTTTGATAAAGATTGTGAACTCGAAAAAATACGGGTGTATCGCGAAGAAATTGACAAACTGAATCGTGAAAATGTTAAGCTGAGAACTAAAAATTATACGCTTCGTTTGTTCTATGCGCTTTCATCTGAATAGGAGACAAATGTATTCAAACCACTTCCATTGCTTCGTAATTATGTTAAAGTTTGCTGCCATTATTAATTGTGAATGTTGCATGTCAAGATTTCTGTGCTTTTGGATGATTGGAAGATGCACATTTTTTGCTGTATAATTCTCGCTTTTAATCAGTGGTGGTGAGTTTAAATGTAAAGAACTTGTTCATCTGTGCAGATCACATATATTCCATCATTTCCATTGTTTCGTAATTGTGGAGGAGATGAGCTGCTGCGCAGCGGGTGCTCCGGAACTTTTTGTCCAGTCCAGTCTGTTTACGTCTGTCGAAATTCTGACTGCTAGCTCACTGGTTGCCTGTCTGCCTCCCGATCCGTACACTGCATCTCGCTAAAGATGGCCAAAGTTGACCAACCCGCTCATGGAGAACTTCAATCTGCTGAATTTCCAAAACCAACTGCGTCAATTCGCGCAAAGAAAAGAGTTGAGAGAAGGAAGAAATTGGACAACAATCGCCGTAAAAGGCGCTGGAGGCCTTATTGCAAACTCAGTTTCCAAGAGAAACAAAAACTTGGAGAAAGGGAGACTAGAATGGCTCTCAAAAATTATAACCAGAGATTGGCCATTGGGTTGCCTGTTGCCCCATACAATACCACACAGTTTCTTATGGAAGACAGGTATGAACAAGAAGCAAAGTTCCAAAGCGCTTCCACTGGTAAACTGAACTTCAGGCAAGACTTTTCTGATGGTTTGGAATATAATCTTGAAGACCCTGAGGCCTATGCCAAAAAGGATTTTGAAAACATGTACAACGAGAGAATAGAATGTCGAACTCTGATCTAGTTAAGAAGGTTTTGGACTTGCAAGACAAGGTTGAGGACCTGGAGAAAACTCTGCTGGAAATCAGACTGCAGAATCAATTGAAACCTCTTGCAGCCCTTACGTTTGATAAAGATTGTGAACTCGAAAAAATACGGGTGTATCGCGAAGAAATTGACAAACTGAATCGTGAAAATGTTAAGCTGAGAACTAAAAATTATACGCTTCGTTTGTTCTATGCGCTTTCATCTGAATAGGAGACAAATGTATTCAAACCACTTCCATTGCTTCGTAATTATGTTAAAGTTTGCTGCCATTATTAATTGTGAATGTTGCATGTCAAGATTTCTGTGCTTTTGGATGATTGGAAGATGCACATTTTTTGCTGTATAATTCTCGCTTTTAATCAGTGGTGGTGAGTTTAAATGTAAAGAACTTGTTCATCTGTGCAGATCACATATATTCCATCATTTCCATTGTTTCGTAATTGTGGAGGAGATGAGCTGCTGCGCAGCGGGTGCTCCGGAACTTTTTGTCCAGTCCAGTCTGTTTACGTCTGTCGAAATTCTGACTGCTAGCTCACTGGTTGCCTGTCTGCCTCCCGATCCGTACACTGCATCTCGCTAAAGATGGCCAAAGTTGACCAACCCGCTCATGGAGAACTTCAATCTGCTGAATTTCCAAAACCAACTGCGTCAATTCGCGCAAAGAAAAGAGTTGAGAGAAGGAAGAAATTGGACAACAATCGCCGTAAAAGGCGCTGGAGGCCTTATTGCAAACTCAGTTTCCAAGAGAAACAAAAACTTGGAGAAAGGGAGACTAGAATGGCTCTCAAAAATTATAACCAGAGATTGGCCATTGGGTTGCCTGTTGCCCCATACAATACCACACAGTTTCTTATGGAAGACAGGTATGAACAAGAAGCAAAGTTCCAAAGCGCTTCCACTGGTAAACTGAACTTCAGGCAAGACTTTTCTGATGGTTTGGAATATAATCTTGAAGACCCTGAGGCCTATGCCAAAAAGGATTTTGAAAACATGTACAACGAGAGAATAGAATGTCGAACTCTGATCTAGTTAAGAAGGTTTTGGACTTGCAAGACAAGGTTGAGGACCTGGAGAAAACTCTGCTGGAAATCAGACTGCAGAATCAATTGAAACCTCTTGCAGCCCTTACGTTTGATAAAGATTGTGAACTCGAAAAAATACGGGTGTATCGCGAAGAAATTGACAAACTGAATCGTGAAAATGTTAAGCTGAGAACTAAAAATTATACGCTTCGTTTGTTCTATGCGCTTTCATCTGAATAGGAGACAAATGTATTCAAACCACTTCCATTGCTTCGTAATTATGTTAAAGTTTGCTGCCATTATTAATTGTGAATGTTGCATGTCAAGATTTCTGTGCTTTTGGATGATTGGAAGATGCACATTTTTTGCTGTATAATTCTCGCTTTTAATCAGTGGTGGTGAGTTTAAATGTAAAGAACTTGTTCATCTGTGCAGATCACATATATTCCATCATTTCCATTGTTTCGTAATTGTGGAGGAGATGAGCTGCTGCGCAGCGGGTGCTCCGGAACTTTTTGTCCAGTCCAGTCTGTTTACGTCTGTCGAAATTCTGACTGCTAGCTCACTGGTTGCCTGTCTGCCTCCCGATCCGTACACTGCATCTCGCTAAAGATGGCCAAAGTTGACCAACCCGCTCATGGAGAACTTCAATCTGCTGAATTTCCAAAACCAACTGCGTCAATTCGCGCAAAGAAAAGAGTTGAGAGAAGGAAGAAATTGGACAACAATCGCCGTAAAAGGCGCTGGAGGCCTTATTGCAAACTCAGTTTCCAAGAGAAACAAAAACTTGGAGAAAGGGAGACTAGAATGGCTCTCAAAAATTATAACCAGAGATTGGCCATTGGGTTGCCTGTTGCCCCATACAATACCACACAGTTTCTTATGGAAGACAGGTATGAACAAGAAGCAAAGTTCCAAAGCGCTTCCACTGGTAAACTGAACTTCAGGCAAGACTTTTCTGATGGTTTGGAATATAATCTTGAAGACCCTGAGGCCTATGCCAAAAAGGATTTTGAAAACATGTACAACGAGAGAATAGAATGTCGAACTCTGATCTAGTTAAGAAGGTTTTGGACTTGCAAGACAAGGTTGAGGACCTGGAGAAAACTCTGCTGGAAATCAGACTGCAGAATCAATTGAAACCTCTTGCAGCCCTTACGTTTGATAAAGATTGTGAACTCGAAAAAATACGGGTGTATCGCGAAGAAATTGACAAACTGAATCGTGAAAATGTTAAGCTGAGAACTAAAAATTATACGCTTCGTTTGTTCTATGCGCTTTCATCTGAATAGGAGACAAATGTATTCAAACCACTTCCATTGCTTCGTAATTATGTTAAAGTTTGCTGCCATTATTAATTGTGAATGTTGCATGTCAAGATTTCTGTGCTTTTGGATGATTGGAAGATGCACATTTTTTGCTGTATAATTCTCGCTTTTAATCAGTGGTGGTGAGTTTAAATGTAAAGAACTTGTTCATCTGTGCAGATCACATATATTCCATCATTTCCATTGTTTCGTAATTGTGGAGGAGATGAGCTGCTGCGCAGCGGGTGCTCCGGAACTTTTTGTCCAGTCCAGTCTGTTTACGTCAGTCGAAATTCTGACTGCTAGCTCACTGGTTGCCTGCCTGCCTCCCGATCCGTACACTGCATCTCGCTAAAGATGGCCAAAGTTGACCAACCCGCTCATGGAGAACTTCAATCTGCTGAATTTCCAAAACCAACTGCGTCAATTCGCGCAAAGAAAAGAGTTGAGAGAAGGAAGAAATTGGACAACAATCGCCGTAAAAGGCGCTGGAGGCCTTATTGCAAACTCAGTTTCCAAGAGAAACAAAAACTTGGAGAAAGGGAGACTAGAATGGCTCTCAAAAATTATAACCAGAGATTGGCCATTGGGTTGCCTGTTGCCCCATACAATACCACACAGTTTCTTATGGAAGACAGGTATGAACAAGAAGCAAAGTTCCAAAGCGCTTCCACTGGTAAACTGAACTTCAGGCAAGACTTTTCTGATGGTTTGGAATATAATCTTGAAGACCCTGAGGCCTATGCCAAAAAGGATTTTGAAAACATGTACAACGAGAGAATAGAATGTCGAACTCTTATCTAGTTAAGAAGGTTTTGGACTTGCAAGACAAGGTTGAGGACCTGGAGAAAACTCTGCTGGAAATCAGACTGCAGAATCAATTGAAACCTCTTGCAGCCCTTACGTTTGATAAAGATTGTGAACTCGAAAAAATACGGGTGTATCGCGAAGAAATTGACAAACTGAATCGTGAAAATGTTAAGCTGAGAACTAAAAATTATACGCTTCGTTTGTTCTATGCGCTTTCATCTGAATAGGAGACAAATGTATTCAAACCACTTCCATTGCTTCGTAATTATGTTAAAGTTTGCTGCCATTATTAATTGTGAATGTTGCATGTCAAGATTTCTGTGCTTTTGGATGATTGGAAGATGCACATTTTTTGCTGTATAATTCTCGCTTTTAATCAGTGGTGGTGAGTTTAAATGTAAAGAACTTGTTCATCTGTGCAGATCACATATATTCCATCATTTCCATTGTTTCGTAATTGTGGAGGAGATGAGCTGCTGCGCAGCGGGTGCTCCGGAACTTTTTGTCCAGTCCAGTCTGTTTACGTCAGTCGAAATTCTGACTGCTAGCTCACTGGTTGCCTGCCTGCCTCCCGATCCGTACACTGCATCTCGCTAAAGATGGCCAAAGTTGACCAACCCGCTCATGGAGAACTTCAATCTGCTGAATTTCCAAAACCAACTGCGTCAATTCGCGCAAAGAAAAGAGTTGAGAGAAGGAAGAAATTGGACAACAATCGCCGTAAAAGGCGCTGGAGGCCTTATTGCAAACTCAGTTTCCAAGAGAAACAAAAACTTGGAGAAAGGGAGACTAGAATGGCTCTCAAAAATTATAACCAGAGATTGGCCATTGGGTTGCCTGTTGCCCCATACAATACCACACAGTTTCTTATGGAAGACAGGTATGAACAAGAAGCAAAGTTCCAAAGCGCTTCCACTGGTAAACTGAACTTCAGGCAAGACTTTTCTGATGGTTTGGAATATAATCTTGAAGACCCTGAGGCCTATGCCAAAAAGGATTTTGAAAACATGTACAACGAGAGAATAGAATGTCGAACTCTGATCTAGTTAAGAAGGTTTTGGACTTGCAAGACAAGGTTGAGGACCTGGAGAAAACTCTGCTGGAAATCAGACTGCAGAATCAATTGAAACCTCTTGCAGCAGTTACGTTTGATAAAGATTGTGAACTCGAAAAGATACGGTTGTATCGCGAAGAAATTGACAAACTGAATCGTGAAAATGTTAAGCTGAGAACTAAAAATGATACGCTTCGTTTGTTCTATGCGCTTTCATCTGAATAGGAGACAAATGTATTCAAACCACTTCCATTGCTTCGTAATTATGTTAAAGTTTGCTGCCATTATTAATTGTGAATGTTGCATGTCAAGATTTCTGTGCTTTTGGATGATTGGAAGATGCACATTTTTTGCTGCATAATTCTCGCTTTTAATCAGTGGTGGTGAGTTTAAATGTAAAGAACTTGTTCATCTGTGCAGATCGCATATATTCAATCATTTCCATTGTTTGGTAATTGTGGAGGAGATGAGCTGCTGCGCAGCGGGTGCTCCGGAACTTTTTGTCCAGTCCAGTCTGTTTACGTCAGTCGAAATTCTGACTGCTAGCTCACTGGTTGCCTGTCTGCCTCCCGATCCGTACACTGCATCTCGCTAAAGATGGCCAAAGTTGACCAACCCGCTCATGGAGAACTTCAATCTGCTGAATTTCCAAAACCAACTGCGTCAATTCGCGCAAAGAAAAGAGTTGAGAGAAGGAAGAAATTGGACAACAATCGCCGTAAAAGGCGCTGGAGGCCTTATTGCAAACTCAGTTTCCAAGAGAAACAAAAACTTGGAGAAAGGGAGACTAGAATGGCTCTCAAAAATTATAACCAGAGATTGGCCATTGGGTTGCCTGTTGCCCCATACAATACCACACAGTTTCTTATGGAAGACAGGTATGAACAAGAAGCAAAGTTCCAAAGCGCTTCCACTGGTAAACTGAACTTCAGGCAAGACTTTTCTGATGGTTTGGAATATAATCTTGAAGACCCTGAGGCCTATGCCAAAAAGGATTTTGAAAACATGTACAACGAGAGAATAGAATGTCGAACTCTTATCTAGTTAAGAAGGTTTTGGACTTGCAAGACAAGGTTGAGGACCTGGAGAAAACTCTGCTGGAAATCAGACTGCAGAATCAATTGAAACCTCTTGCAGCCCTTACGTTTGATAAAGATTGTGAACTCGAAAAAATACGGGTGTATCGCGAAGAAATTGACAAACTGAATCGTGAAAATGTTAAGCTGAGAACTAAAAATTATACGCTTCGTTTGTTCTATGCGCTTTCATCTGAATAGGAGACAAATGTATTCAAACCACTTCCATTGCTTCGTAATTATGTTAAAGTTTGCTGCCATTATTAATTGTGAATGTTGCATGTCAAGATTTCTGTGCTTTTGGATGATTGGAAGATGCACATTTTTTGCTGTATAATTCTCGCTTTTAATCAGTGGTGGTGAGTTTAAATGTAAAGAACTTGTTCATCTGTGCAGATCACATATATTCCATCATTTCCATTGTTTCGTAATTGTGGAGGAGATGAGCTACTGCGCAGCGGGTGCTCCGGAACTTTTTGTCCAGTCCAGTCTGTTTACGTCAGTCGAAATTCTGACTGCTAGCTCACTGGTTGCCTGCCTGCTCCCGATCCGTACACTGCATCTCGCTAAAGATGGCCAAAGTTGACCAACCCGCTCATGGAGAACTTCAATCTGCTGAATTTCCAAAACCAACTGCGTCAATTCGCGCAAAGAAAAGAGTTGAGAGAAGGAAGAAATTGGACAACAATCGCCGTAAAAGGCGCTGGAGGCCTTATTGCAAACTCAGTTTCCAAGAGAAACAAAAACTTGGAGAAAGGGAGACTAGAATGGCTCTCAAAAATTATAACCAGAGATTGGCCATTGGGTTGCCTGTTGCCCCATACAATACCACACAGTTTCTTATGGAAGACAGGTATGAACAAGAAGCAAAGTTCCAAAGCGCTTCCACTGGTAAACTGAACTTCAGGCAAGACTTTTCTGATGGTTTGGAATATAATCTTGAAGACCCTGAGGACTATGCCAAAAAGGATTTTGAAAACATGTACAACGAGAGAATAGAATGTCGAACTCTGATCTAGTTAAGAAGGTTTTGGACTTGCAAGACAAGGTTGAGGACCTGGAGAAAACTCTGCTGGAAATCAGACTGCAGAATCAATTGAAACCTCTTGCAGCCCTTACGTTTGATAAAGATTGTGAACTCGAAAAGATACGGTTGTATCGCGAAGAAATTGACAAACTGAATCGTGAAAATGTTAAGCTGAGAACTAAAAATTATACGCTTCGTTTGTTCTATGCGCTTTCATCTGAATAGGAGACAAATGTATTCAAACCACTTCCATTGCTTCGTAATTATGTTAAAGTTTGCTGCCATTATTAATTGTGAATGTTGCATATCAAGATTTCTGTGCTTTTGGATGATTGGAAGATGCACATTTTTTCCTGCATAATTCTCGCTTTTAATCAGTGGTGGTGAGTTTAAATGTAAAGAACTTGTTCATCTGTGCAGATCACATATATTCCATCATTTCCATTGTTTCGTAATTGTGGAGGAGATGAGCTGCTGCGCAGCGGGTGCTCCGGAACTTTTTGTCCAGTCCAGTCTGTTTACGTCAGTCGAAATTCTGACTGCTAGCTCACTGGTTGCCTGCCTGCCTCCCGATCCGTACACTGCATCTCGCTAAAGATGGCCAAAGTTGACCAACCCGCTCATGGAGAACTTCAATCTGCTGAATTTCCAAAACCAACTGCGTCAATTCGCGCAAAGAAAAGAGTTGAGAGAAGGAAGAAATTGGACAACAATCGCCGTAAAAGGCGCTGGAGGCCTTATTGCAAACTCAGTTTCCAAGAGAAACAAAAACTTGGAGAAAGGGAGACTAGAATGGCTCTCAAAAATTATAACCAGAGATTGGCCATTGGGTTGCCTGTTGCCCCATACAATACCACACAGTTTCTTATGGAAGACAGGTATGAACAAGAAGCAAAGTTCCAAAGCGCTTCCACTGGTAAACTGAACTTCAGGCAAGACTTTTCTGATGGTTTGGAATATAATCTTGAAGACCCTGAGGACTATGCCAAAAAGGATTTTGAAAACATGTACAACGAGAGAATAGAATGTCGAACTCTGATCTAGTTAAGAAGGTTTTGGACTTGCAAGACAAGGTTGAGGACCTGGAGAAAACTCTGCTGGAAATCAGACTGCAGAATCAATTGAAACCTCTTGCAGCCCTTACGTTTGATAAAGATTGTGAACTCGAAAAGATACGGTTGTATCGCGAAGAAATTGACAAACTGAATCGTGAAAATGTTAAGCTGAGAACTAAAAATTATACGCTTCGTTTGTTCTATGCGCTTTCATCTGAATAGGAGACAAATGTATTCAAACCACTTCCATTGCTTCGTAATTATGTTAAAGTTTGCTGCCATTATTAATTGTGAATGTTGCATGTCAAGATTTCTGTGCTTTTGGATGATTGGAAGATGCACATTTTTTCCTGCATAATTCTCGCTTTTAATCAGTGGTGGTGAGTTTAAATGTAAAGAACTTGTTCATCTGTGCAGATCACATATATTCAATCATTTCCATTGTTTCGTAATTGTGGAGGAGATGAGCTGCTGCGCAGCGGGTGCTCCGGAACTTTTTGTCCAGTCCAGTCTGTTTACGTCAGGCGAAATTCTGACTGCTAGCTCACTGGTTGCCTGCCTGCCTCCCGATCCGTACACTGCATCTCGCTAAAGATGGCCAAAGTTGACCAACCCGCTCATGGAGAACTTCAATCTGCTGAATTTCCAAAACCAACTACGTCAATTCGCGCAAAGAAAAGAGTTGAGAGAAGGAAGAAATTGGACAACAATCGCCGTAAAAGGCGCTGGAGGCCTTATTGCAAACTCAGTTTCCAAGAGAAACAAAAACTTGGAGAAAGGGAGACTAGAATGGCTCTCAAAAATTATAACTAGAGATTGGCCATTGGGTTGCCTGTTGCCCCATACAATACCACACAGTTTCTTATGGAAGACAGGTATGAACAAGAAGCAAAGTTCCAAAGCGCTTCCACTGGTAAACTGAACTTCAGGCAAGACTTTTCTGATGGTTTGGAATATAATCTTGAAGACCCTGAGGACTATGCCAAAAAGGATTTTGAAAACATGTACAACGAGAGAATAGAATGTCGAACTCTGATCTAGTTAAGAAGGTTTTGGACTTGCAAGACAAGGTTGAGGACCTGGAGAAAACTCTGCTGGAAATCAGACTGCAGAATCAATTGAAACCTCTTGCAGCCCTTACGTTTGATAAAGATTGTGAACTCGAAAAGATACGGTTGTATCGCGAAGAAATTGACAAACTGAATCGTGAAAATGTTAAGCTGAGAACTAAAAATGATACGCTTCGTTTGTTCTATGCGCTTTCATCTGAATAGGAGACAAATGTATTCAAACCACTTCCATTGCTTCGTAATTATGTTAAAGTTTGCTGCCATTATTAATTGTGAATGTTGCATGTCAAGATTTCTGTGCTTTTGGATGATTGGAAGATGCACATTTTTTGCTGCATAATTCTCGCTTTTAATCAGTGGTGGTGAGTTTAAATGTAAAGAACTTGTTCATCTGTGCAGATCACATATATTCAATCATTTCCATTGTTTCGTAATTGTGGAGGAGATGAGCTGCTGCGCAGCGGGTGCTCCGGAACTTTTTGTCCAGTCCAGTCTGTTTACGTCAGTCGAAATTCTGACTGCTAGCTCACTGGTTGCCTGCCTGCCTCCCGATCCGTACACTGCATCTCGCTAAAGATGGCCAAAGTTGACCAACCCGCTCATGGAGAACTTCAATCTGCTGAATTTCCAAAACCAACTGCGTCAATTCGCGCAAAGAAAAGAGTTGAGAGAAGGAAGAAATTGGACAACAATCGCCGTAAAAGGCGCTGGAGGCCTTATTGCAAACTCAGTTTCCAAGAGAAACAAAAACTTGGAGAAAGGGAGACTAGAATGGCTCTCAAAAATTATAACCAGAGATTGGCCATTGGGTTGCCTGTTGCCCCATACAATACCACACAGTTTCTTATGGAAGACAGGTATGAACAAGAAGCAAAGTTCCAAAGCGCTTCCACTGGTAAACTGAACTTCAGGCAAGACTTTTCTGATGGTTTGGAATATAATCTTGAAGACCCTGAGGACTATGCCAAAAAGGATTTTGAAAACATGTACAACGAGAGAATAGAATGTCGAACTCTGATCTAGTTAAGAAGGTTTTGGACTTGCAAGACAAGGTTGAGGACCTGGAGAAAACTCTGCTGGAAATCAGACTGCAGAATCAATTGAAACCTCTTGCAGCCCTTACGTTTGATAAAGATTGTGAACTCGAAAAAATACGGGTGTATCGCGAAGAAATTGACAAACTGAATCGTGAAAATGTTAAGCTGAGAACTAAAAATGATACGCTTCGTTTGTTCTATGCGCTTTCATCTGAATAGGAGACAAATGTATTCAAACCACTTCCATTGCTTCGTAATTATGTTAAAGTTTGCTGCCATTATTAATTGTGAATGTTGCATGTCAAGATTTCTATGCTTTTGGATGATTGGACGATGCACATTTTTTGCTGTATAATTCTCGCTTTTAATCAGTGGTGGTGAGTTTAAATGTAAAGAAATTGTTCATCTGTGCAGATCACATATATTCCATCATTTCCATTGTTTCGTAATTGTGGAGGAGATGAGCTGCTGCGCAGCGGGTGCTCCGGAACTTTTTGTCCAGTCCAGTCTGTTTACGTCAGTCGAAATTCTGACTGCTAGCTCACTGGTTGCCTGCCTGCCTCCCGATCCGTACACTGCATCTCGCTAAAGATGGCCAAAGTTGACCAACCCGCTCATGGAGAACTTCAATCTGCTGAATTTCCAAAACCAACTGCGTCAATTCGCGCAAAGAAAAGAGTTGAGAGAAGGAAGAAATTGGACAACAATCGCCGTAAAAGGCGCTGGAGGCCTTATTGCAAACTCAGTTTCCAAGAGAAACAAAAACTTGGAGAAAGGGAGACTAGAATGGCTCTCAAAAATTATAACCAGAGATTGGCCATTGGGTTGCCTGTTGCCCCATACAATACCACACAGTTTCTTATGGAAGACAGGTATGAACAAGAAGCAAAGTTCCAAAGCGCTTCCACTGGTAAACTGAACTTCAGGCAAGACTTTTCTGATGGTTTGGAATATAATCTTGAAGACCCTGAGGCCTATGCCAAAAAGGATTTTGAAAACATGTACAACGAGAGAATTGAATGTCGAACTCTTATCTAGTTAAGAAGGTTTTGGACTTGCAAGACAAGGTTGAGGACCTGGAGAAAACTCTGCTGGAAATCAGACTGCAGAATCAATTGAAACCTCTTGCAGCCCTTACGTTTGATAAAGATTGTGAACTCGAAAAAATACGGGTGTATCGCGAAGAAATTGACAAACTGAATCGTGAAAATGTTAAGCTGAGAACTAAAAATTATACGCTTCGTTTGTTCTATGCGCTTTCATCTGAATAGGAGACAAATGTATTCAAACCACTTCCATTGCTTCGTAATTATGTTAAAGTTTGCTGCCATTATTAATTGTGAATGTTGCATGTCAAGATTTCTGTGCTTTTGGATGATTGGAAGATGCACATTTTTTGCTGTATAATTCTCGCTTTTAATCAGTGGTGGTGAGTTTAAATGTAAAGAACTTGTTCATCTGTGCAGATCACATATATTCCATCATTTCCATTGTTTCGTAATTGTGGAGGAGATGAGCTACTGCGCAGCGGGTGCTCCGGAACTTTTTGTCCAGTCCAGTCTGTTTACGTCAGTCGAAATTCTGACTGCTAGCTCACTGGTTGCCTGCCTGCCTCCCGATCCGTACACTGCATCTCGCTAAAGATGGCCAAAGTTGACCAACCCGCTCATGGAGAACTTCAATCTGCTGAATTTCCAAAACCAACTGCGTCAATTCGCGCAAAGAAAAGAGTTGAGAGAAGGAAGAAATTGGACAACAATCGCCGTAAAAGGCGCTGGAGGCCTTATTGCAAACTCAGTTTCCAAGAGAAACAAAAACTTGGAGAAATTGAGACTAGAATGGCTCTCAAAAATTATAACCAGAGATTGGCCATTGGGTTGCCTGTTGCCCCATACAATACCACACAGTTTCTTATGGAAGACAGGTATGAACAAGAAGCAAAGTTCCAAAGCGCTTCCACTGGTAAACTGAACTTCAGGCAAGACTTTTCTGATGGTTTGGAATATAATCTTGAAGACCCTGAGGACTATGCCAAAAAGGATTTTGAAAACATGTACAACGAGAGAATAGAATGTCGAACTCTGATCTAGTTAAGAAGGTTTTGGACTTGCAAGACAAGGTTGAGGACCTGGAGAAAACTCTGCTGGAAATCAGACTGCAGAATCAATTGAAACCTCTTGCAGCCCTTACGTTTGATAAAGATTGTGAACTCGAAAAGATACGGTTGTATCGCGAAGAAATTGACAAACTGAATCGTGAAAATGTTAAGCTGAGAACTAAAAATGATACGCTTCGTTTGTTCTATGCGCTTTCATCTGAATAGGAGACAAATGTATTCAAACCACTTCCATTGCTTCGTAATTATGTTAAAGTTTGCTGCCATTATTAATTGTGAATGTTGCATGTCAAGATTTCTGTGCTTTTGGATGATTGGAAGATGCACATTTTTTCCTGCATAATTCTCGCTTTTAATCAGTGGTGGTGAGTTTAAATGTAAAGAACTTGTTCATCTGTGCAGATCACATATATTCCATCATTTCCATTGTTTCGTAATTGTGGAGGAGATGAGCTGCTGCGCAGCGGGTGCTCCGGAACTTTTTGTCCAGTCCAGTCTGTTTACGTCAGTCGAAATTCTGACTGCTAGCTCACTGGTTGCCTGCCTGCCTCCCGATCCGTACACTGCATCTCGCTAAAGATGGCCAAAGTTGACCAACCCGCTCATGGAGAACTTCAATCTGCTGAATTTCCAAAACCAACTGCGTCAATTCGCGCAAAGAAAAGAGTTGAGAGAAGGAAGAAATTGGACAACAATCGCCGTAAAAGGCGCTGGAGGCCTTATTGCAAACTCAGTTTCCAAGAGAAACAAAAACTTGGAGAAAGGGAGACTAGAATGGCTCTCAAAAATTATAACTAGAGATTGGCCATTGGGTTGCCTGTTGCCCCATACAATACCACACAGTTTCTTATGGAAGACAGGTATGAACAAGAAGCAAAGTTCCAAAGCGCTTCCACTGGTAAACTGAACTTCAGGCAAGACTTTTCTGATGGTTTGGAATATAATCTTGAAGACCCTGAGGACTATGCCAAAAAGGATTTTGAAAACATGTACAACGAGAGAATAGAATGTCGAACTCTGATCTAGTTAAGAAGGTTTTGGACTTGCAAGACAAGGTTGAGGACCTGGAGAAAACTCTGCTGGAAATCAGACTGCAGAATCAATTGAAACCTCTTGCAGCCCTTACGTTTGATAAAGATTGTGAACTCGAAAAGATACGGTTGTATCGCGAAGAAATTGACAAACTGAATCGTGAAAATGTTAAGCTGAGAACTAAAAATTATACGCTTCGTTTGTTCTATGCGCTTTCATCTGAATAGGAGACAAATGTATTCAAACCACTTCCATTGCTTCGTAATTATGTTAAAGTTTGCTGCCATTATTAATTGTGAATGTTGCATGTCAAGATTTCTGTGCTTTTGGATGATTGGAAGATGCACATTTTTTGCTGCATAATTCTCGCTTTTAATCAGTGGTGGTGAGTTTAAATGTAAAGAACTTGTTCATCTGTGCAGATCACATATATTCCATCATTTCCATTGTTTCGTAATTGTGGAGGAGATGAGCTGCTGCGCAGCGGGTGCTCCGGAACTTTTTGTCCAGTCCAGTCTGTTTACGTCAGTCGAAATTCTGACTGCTAGCTCACTGGTTGCCTGCCTGCCTCCCGATCCGTACACTGCATCTCGCTAAAGATGGCCAAAGTTGACCAACCCGCTCATGGAGAACTTCAATCTGCTGAATTTCCAAAACCAACTGCGTCAATTCGCGCAAAGAAAAGAGTTGAGAGAAGGAAGAAATTGGACAACAATCGCCGTAAAAGGCGCTGGAGGCCTTATTGCAAACTCAGTTTCCAAGAGAAACAAAAACTTGGAAAAAGGGAGACTAGAATGGCTCTCAAAAATTATAACCAGAGATTGGCCATTGGGTTGCCTGTTGCCCCATACAATACCACACAGTTTCTTATGGAAGACAGGTATGAACAAGAAGCAAAGTTCCAAAGCGCTTCCACTGGTAAACTGAACTTCAGGCAAGACTTTTCTGATGGTTTGGAATATAATCTTGAAGACCCTGAGGACTATGCCAAAAAGGATTTTGAAAACATGTACAACGAGAGAATAGAATGTCGAACTCTGATCTAGTTAAGAAGGTTTTGGACTTGCAAGACAAGGTTGAGGACCTGGAGAAAACTCTGCTGGAAATCAGACTGCAGAATCAATTGAAACCTCTTGCAGCCCTTACGTTTGATAAAGATTGTGAACTCGAAAAGATACGGTTGTATCGCGAAGAAATTGACAAACTGAATCGTGAAAATGTTAAGCTGAGAACTAAAAATTATACGCTTCGTTTGTTCTATGCGCTTTCATCTGAATAGGAGACAAATGTATTCAAACCACTTCCATTGCTTCGTAATTATGTTAAAGTTTGCTGCCATTATTAATTGTGAATGTTGCATGTCAAGATTTCTGTGCTTTTGGATGATTGGAAGATGCACATTTTTTGCTGCATAATTCTCGCTTTTAATCAGTGGTGGTGAGTTTAAATGTAAAGAACTTGTTCATCTGTGCAGATCACATATATTCAATCATTTCCATTGTTTCGTAATTGTGGAGGAGATGAGCTGCTGCGCAGCGGGTGCTCCGGAACTTTTTGTCCAGTCCAGTCTGTTTACGTCAGTCGAAATTCTGACTGCTAGCTCACTGGTTGCCTGCCTGCCTCCCGATCCGTACACTGCATCTCGCTAAAGATGGCCAAAGTTGACCAACCCGCTCATGGAGAACTTCAATCTGCTGAATTTCCAAAACCAACTGCGTCAATTCGCGCAAAGAAAAGAGTTGAGAGAAGGAAGAAATTGGACAACAATCGCCGTAAAAGGCGCTGGAGGCCTTATTGCAAACTCAGTTTCCAAGAGAAACAAAAACTTGGAGAAAGGGAGACTAGAATGGCTCTCAAAAATTATAACCAGAGATTGGCCATTGGGTTGCCTGTTGCCCCATACAATACCACACAGTTTCTTATGGAAGACAGGTATGAACAAGAAGCAAAGTTCCAAAGCGCTTCCACTGGTAAACTGAACTTCAGGCAAGACTTTTCTGATGGTTTGGAATATAATCTTGAAGACCCTGAGGCCTATGCCAAAAAGGATTTTGAAAACATGTACAACGAGAGAATAGAATGTCGAACTCTGATCTAGTTAAGAAGGTTTTGGACTTGCAAGACAAGGTTGAGGACCTGGAGAAAACTCTGCTGGAAATCAGACTGCAGAATCAATTGAAACCTCTTGCAGCCCTTACGTTTGATAAAGATTGTGAACTCGAAAAAATACGGGTGTATCGCGAAGAAATTGACAAACTGAATCGTGAAAATGTTAAGCTGAGAACTAAAAATGATACGCTTCGTTTGTTCTATGCGCTTTCATCTGAATAGGAGACAAATGTATTCAAACCACTTCCATTGCTTCGTAATTATGTTAAAGTTTGCTGCCATTATTAATTGTGAATGTTGCATGTCAAGATTTCTATGCTTTTGGATGATTGGACGATGCACATTTTTTGCTGTATAATTCTCGCTTTTAATCAGTGGTGGTGAGTTTAAATGTAAAGAACTTGTTCATCTGTGCAGATCACATATATTCCATCATTTCCATTGTTTCGTAATTGTGGAGGAGATGAGCTGCTGCGCAGCGGGTGCTCCGGAACTTTTTGTCCAGTCCAGTCTGTTTACGTCAGTCGAAATTCTGACTGCTAGCTCACTGGTTGCCTGCCTGCCTCCCGATCCGTACACTGCATCTCGTTAAAGATGGCCAAAGTTGACCAACCCGCTCATGGAGAACTTCAATCTGCTGAATTTCCAAAACCAACTGCGTCAATTCGCACAAAGAAAAGAGTTGAGAGAAGGAAGAAATTGGACAACAATCGCCGTAAAAGGCGCTGGAGGCCTTATTGCAAACTCAGTTTCCAAGAGAAACAAAAACTTGGAGAAAGGGAGACTAGAATGGCTCTCAAAAATTATAACCAGAGATTGGCCATTGGGTTGCCTGTTGCCCCATACAATACCACACAGTTTCTTGTGGAAGACAGGTATGAACAAGAAGCAAATTTCCAAAGCGCTTCCACTGGTAAACTGAACTTCAGGCAAGACTTTTCTGATGGTTTGGAATATAATCTTGAAGACCCTGAGGACTATGCCAAAAAGGATTTTGAAAACATGTACAACGAGAGAATAGAATGTCGAACTCTTATCTAGTTAAGAAGGTTTTGGACTTGCAAGACAAGGTTGAGGACCTGGAGAAAACTCTGCTGGAAATCAGACTGCAGAATCAATTGAAACCTCTTGCAGCCCTTACGTTTGATAAAGATTGTGAACTCGAAAAGATACGGTTGTATCGCGAAGAAATTGACAAACTGAATCGTGAAAATGTTAAGCTGAGAACTAAAAATGATACACTTCGTTTGTTCTATGCGCTTTCATCTGAATAGGAGACAAATGTATTCAAACCACTTCCATTGCTTCGTAATTATGTTAAAGTTTGCTGCCATTATTAATTGTGAATGTTGCATGTCAAGATTTCTGTGCTTTTGGATGATTGGACGATGCACATTTTTTGCTGTATAATTCTCGCTTTTAATCAGTGGTGGTGAGTTTAAATGTAAAGAACTTGTTCATCTGTGCAGATCACATATATTCCATCATTTCCATTGTTTCGTAATTGTGGAGGAGATGAGCTGCTGCGCAGCGGGTGCTCCGGAACATTTTGTCCAGTCCAGTCTGTTTACGTCAGTCGAAATTCTGACTGCTAGCTCACTGGTTGCCTGCCTGCCTCCCGATCCGTACACTGCATCTCGCTAAAGATGGCCAAAGTTGACCAACCCGCTCATGGAGAACTTCAATCTGCTGAATTTCCAAAACCAACTGCGTCAATTCGCACAAAGAAAAGAGTTGAGAGAAGGAAGAAATTGGACAACAATCGCCGTAAAAGGCGCTGGAGGCCTTATTGCAAACTCAGTTTCCAAGAGAAAGAAAAACTTGGAGAAAGGGAGACTAGAATGGCTCTAAAAAATTATAACCAGAGATTGGCCATTGGGTTGCCTGTTGCCCCATACAATACCACACAGTTTCTTATGGAAGACAGGTATGAACAAGAAGCAAAGTTCCAAAGCGCTTCCACTGGTAAACTGAACTTCAGGCAAGACTTTTCTGATGGTTTGGAATATAATCTTGAAGACCCTGAGGACTATGCCAAAAAGGATTTTGAAAACATGTACAACGAGAGAATAGAATGTCGAACTCTGATCTAGTTAAGAAGGTTTTGGACTTGCAAGACAAGGTTGAGGACCTGGAGAAAACTCTGCTGGAAATCAGACTGCAGAATCAATTGAAACCTCTTGCAGCCCTTACGTTTGATAAAGATTGTGAACTCGAAAAGATACGGTTGTATCGCGAAGAAATTGACAAACTGAATCGTGAAAATGTTAAGCTGAGAACTAAAAATGATACACTTCGTTTGTTCTATGCGCTTTCATCTGAATAGGAGACAAATGTATTCAAACCACTTCCATTGCTTCGTAATTATGTTAAAGTTTGCTGCCATTATTAATTGTGAATGTTGCATGTCAAGATTTCTGTGCTTTTGGATGATTGGACGATGCACATTTTTTGCTGTATAATTCTCGCTTTTAATCAGTGGTGGTGAGTTTAAATGTAAAGAACTTGTTCATCTGTGCAGATCACATATATTCCATCATTTCCATTGTTTCGTAATTGTGGAGGAGATGAGCTGCTGCGCAGCGGGTGCTCCGGAACATTTTGTCCAGTCCAGTCTGTTTACGTCAGTCGAAATTCTGACTGCTAGCTCACTGGTTGCCTGCCTGCCTCCCGATCCGTACACTGCATCTCGCTAAAGATGGCCAAAGTTGACCAACCCGCTCATGGAGAACTTCAATCTGCTGAATTTCCAAAACCAACTGCGTCAATTCGCACAAAGAAAAGAGTTGAGAGAAGGAAGAAATTGGACAACAATCGCCGTAAAAGGCGCTGGAGGCCTTATTGCAAACTCAGTTTCCAAGAGAAAGAAAAACTTGGAGAAAGGGAGACTAGAATGGCTCTAAAAAATTATAACCAGAGATTGGCCATTGGGTTGCCTGTTGCCCCATACAATACCACACAGTTTCTTATGGAAGACAGGTATGAACAAGAAGCAAAGTTCCAAAGCGCTTCCACTGGTAAACTGAACTTCAGGCAAGACTTTTCTGATGGTTTGGAATATAATCTTGAAGACCCTGAGGACTATGCCAAAAAGGATTTTGAAAACATGTACAACGAGAGAATAGAATGTCGAACTCTGATCTAGTTAAGAAGGTTTTGGACTTGCAAGACAAGGTTGAGGACCTGGAGAAAACTCTGCTGGAAATCAGACTGCAGAATCAATTGAAACCTCTTGCAGCCCTTACGTTTGATAAAGATTGTGAACTCGAAAAATACGGTTGTATCGCGAAGAAATTGACAAACTGAATCGTGAAAATGTTAAGCTGAGAACTAAAAATGATACACTTCGTTTGTTCTATGCGCTTTCATCTGAATAGGAGACAAATGTATTCAAACCACTTCCATTGCTTCGTAATTATGTTAAAGTTTGCTGCCATTATTAATTGTGAATGTTGCATGTCAAGATTTCTGTGCTTTTGGATGATTGGACGATGCACATTTTTTGCTGTATAATTCTCGCTTTTAATCAGTGGTGGTGAGTTTAAATGTAAAGAACTTGTTCATCTGTGCAGATCACATATATTCCATCATTTCCATTGTTTCGTAATTGTGGAGGAGATGAGCTGCTGCGCAGCGGGTGCTCCGGAACATTTTGTCCAGTCCAGTCTGTTTACGTCAGTCGAAATTCTGACTGCTAGCTCACTGGTTGCCTGCCTGCCTCCCGATCCGTACACTGCATCTCGCTAAAGATGGCCAAAGTTGACCAACCCGCTCATGGAGAACTTCAATCTGCTGAATTTCCAAAACCAACTGCGTCAATTCGCACAAAGAAAAGAGTTGAGAGAAGGAAGAAATTGGACAACAATCGCCGTAAAAGGCGCTGGAGGCCTTATTGCAAACTCAGTTTCCAAGAGAAAGAAAAACTTGGAGAAAGGGAGACTAGAATGGCTCTAAAAAATTATAACCAGAGATTGGCCATTGGGTTGCCTGTTGCCCCATACAATACCACACAGTTTCTTATGGAAGACAGGTATGAACAAGAAGCAAAGTTCCAAAGCGCTTCCACTGGTAAACTGAACTTCAGGCAAGACTTTTCTGATGGTTTGGAATATAATCTTGAAGACCCTGAGGCCTATGCCAAAAAGGATTTTGAAAACATGTACAACGAGAGAATAGAATGTCGAACTCTTATCTAGTTAAGAAGGTTTTGGACTTGCAAGACAAGGTTGAGGACCTGGAGAAAACTCTGCTGGAAATCAGACTGCAGAATCAATTGAAACCTCTTGCAGCCCTTACGTTTGATAAATATTGTGAACTCGAAAAGATACGGTTGTATCGCGAAGAAATTGACAAACTGAATCGTGAAAATGTTAAGCTGAGAACTAAAAATTATACGCTTCGTTTGTTCTATGCGCTTTCATCTGAATAGGAGACAAATGTATTCAAACCACTTCCATTGCTTCGTAATTATGTTAAAGTTTGCTGCCATTATTAATTGTGAATGTTGCATGTCAAGATTTCTGTGCTTTTGGATGATTGGAAGATGCACATTTTTTGCTGTATAATTCTCGCTTTTAATCAGTGGTGGTGAGTTTAAATGTAAAGAACTTGTTCATCTGTGCAGATCACATATATTCCATCATTTCCATTGTTTCGTAATTGTGGAGGAGATGAGCTGCTGCGCAGCGGGTGCTCCGGAACTTTTTGTCCAGTCCAGTCTGTTTACGTCAGTCGAAATTCTGACTGCTAGCTCACTGGTTGCCTGCCTGCCTCCCGATCCGTACACTGCATCTCGCTAAAGATGGCCAAAGTTGACCAACCCGCTCATGGAGAACTTCAATCTGCTGAATTTCCAAAACCAACTGCGTCAATTCGCGCAAAGAAAAGAGTTGAGAGAAGGAAGAAATTGGACAACAATCGCCGTAAAAGGCGCTGGAGGCCTTATTGCAAACTCAGTTTCCAAGAGAAACAAAAACTTGGAGAAAGGGAGACTAGAATGGCTCTCAAAAATTATAACCAGAGATTGGCCATTGGGTTGCCTGTTGCCCCATACAATACCACACAGTTTCTTATGGAAGACAGGTATGAACAAGAAGCAAAGTTCCAAAGCGCTTCCACTGGTAAACTGAACTTCAGGCAAGACTTTTCTGATGGTTTGGAATATAATCTTGAAGACCCTGAGGACTATGCCAAAAAGGATTTTGAAAACATGTACAACGAGAGAATAGAATGTCGAACTCTGATCTAGTTAAGAAGGTTTTGGACTTGCAAGACAAGGTTGAGGACCTGGAGAAAACTCTGCTGGAAATCAGACTGCAGAATCAATTGAAACCTCTTGCAGCCCTTACGTTTGATAAAGATTGTGAACTCGAAAAGATACGGTTGTATCGCGAAGAAATTGACAAACTGAATCGTGAAAATGTTAAGCTGAGAACTAAAAATTATACGCTTCGTTTGTTCTATGCGCTTTCATCTGAATAGGAGACAAATGTATTCAAACCACTTCCATTGCTTCGTAATTATGTTAAAGTTTGCTGCCATTATTAATTGTGAATGTTGCATGTCAAGATTTCTGTGCTTTTGGATGATTGGAAGATGCACATTTTTTCCTGCATAATTCTCGCTTTTAATCAGTGGTGGTGAGTTTAAATGTAAAGAACTTGTTCATCTGTGCAGATCACATATATTCAATCATTTCCATTGTTTCGTAATTGTGGAGGAGATGAGCTGCTGCGCAGCGGGTGCTCCGGAACTTTTTGTCCAGTCCAGTCTGTTTACGTCAGGCGAAATTCTGACTGCTAGCTCACTGCTTGCCTGCCTGCCTCCCGATCCGTACACTGCATCTCCCTAAAGATGGCCAAAGTTGACCAACCCGCTCATGGAGAACTTCAATCTGCTGAATTTCCAAAACCAACTGTGTCAATTCGCGCAAAGAAAAGAGTTGAGAGAAGGAAGAAATTGGACAACAATCGCCGTAAAAGGCGCTGGAGGCCTTATTGCAAACTCAGTTTCCAAGAGAAACAAAAACTTGGAGAAAGGGAGACTAGAATGGCTCTCAAAAATTATAACTAGGGATTGGCCATTGGGTTGCCTGTTGCCCCATACAATACCACACAGTTTCTTATGGAAGACAGGTATGAACAAGAAGCAAAGTTCCAAAGCGCTTCCACTGGTAAACTGAACTTCAGGCAAGACTTTTCTGATGGTTTGGAATATAATCTTGAAGACCCTGAGGACTATGCCAAAAAGGATTTTGAAAACATGTACAACGAGAGAATAGAATGTCGAACTCTGATCTAGTTAAGAAGGTTTTGGACTTGCAAGACAAGGTTGAGGACCTGGAGAAAACTCTGCTGGAAATCAGACTGCAGAATCAATTGAAACCTCTTGCAGCCCTTACGTTTGATAAAGATTGTGAACTCGAAAAGATACGGTTGTATCGCGAAGAAATTGACAAACTGAATCGTGAAAATGTTAAGCTGAGAACTAAAAATTATACGCTTCGTTTGTTCTATGCGCTTTCATCTGAATAGGAGACAAATGTATTCAAACCACTTCCATTGCTTCGTAATTATGTTAAAGTTTGCTGCCATTATTAATTGTGAATGTTGCATGTCAAGATTTCTGTGCTTTTGGATGATTGGAAGATGCACATTTTTTGCTGCATAATTCTCGCTTTTAATCAGTGGTGGTGAGTTTAAATGTAAAGAACTTGTTCATCTGTGCAGATCACATATATTCAATCATTTCCATTGTTTCGTAATTGTGGAGGAGATGAGCTGCTGCGCAGCGGGTGCTCCGGAACTTTTTGTCCAGTCCAGTCTGTTTACGTCAGTCGAAATTCTGACTGCTAGCTCACTGGTTGCCTGCCTGCCTCCCGATCCGTACACTGCATCTCGCTAAAGATGGCCAAAGTTGACCAACCCGCTCATGGAAAACTTCAATCTGCTGAATTTCCAAAACCAACTGCGTCAATTCGCGCAAAGAAAAGAGTTGAGAGAAGGAAGAAATTGGACAACAATCGCCGTAAAAGGCGCTGGAGGCCTTATTGCAAACTCAGTTTCCAAGAGAAACAAAAACTTGGAGAAAGGGAGACTAGAATGGCTCTCAAAAATTATAACCAGAGATTGGCCATTGGGTTGCCTGTTGCCCCATACAATACCACACAGTTTCTTATGGAAGACAGGTATGAACAAGAAGCAAAGTTCCAAAGCGCTTCCACTGGTAAACTGAACTTCAGGCAAGACTTTTCTGATGGTTTGGAATATAATCTTGAAGACCCTGAGGACTATGCCAAAAAGGATTTTGAAAACATGTACAACGAGAGAATAGAATGTCGAACTCTGATCTAGTTAAGAAGGTTTTGGACTTGCAAGACAAGGTTGAGGACCTGGAGAAAACTCTGCTGGAAATCAGACTGCAGAATCAATTGAAACCTCTTGCAGCCCTTACGTTTGATAAAGATTGTGAACTCGAAAAAATACGGGTGTATCGCGAAGAAATTGACAAACTGAATCGTGAAAATGTTAAGCTGAGAACTAAAAATGATACGCTTCGTTTGTTCTATGCGCTTTCATCTGAATAGGAGACAAATGTATTCAAACCACTTCCATTGCTTCGTAATTATGTTAAAGTTTGCTGCCATTATTAATTGTGAATGTTGCATGTCAAGATTTCTATGCTTTTGGATGATTGGACGATGCACATTTTTTGCTGTATAATTCTCGCTTTTAATCAGTGGTGGTGAGTTTAAATGTAAAGAACTTGTTCATCTGTGCAGATCACATATATTCCATCATTTCCATTGTTTCGTAATTGTGGAGGAGATGAGCTGCTGCGCAGCGGGTGCTCCGGAACTTTTTGTCCAGTCCAGTCTGTTTACGTCAGTCGAAATTCTGACTGCTAGCTCACTGGTTGCCTGCCTGCCTCCCGATCCGTACACTGCATCTCGCTAAAGATGGCCAAAGTTGACCAACCCGCTCATGGAGAACTTCAATCTGCTGAATTTCCAAAACCAACTGCGTCAATTCGCACAAAGAAAAGAGTTGAGAGAAGGAAGAAATTGGACAACAATCGCCGTAAAAGGCGCTGGAGGCCTTATTGCAAACTCAGTTTCCAAGAGAAACAAAAACTTGGAGAAAGGGAGACTAGAATGGCTCTCAAAAATTATAACCAGAGATTGGCCATTGGGTTGCCTGTTGCCCCATACAATACCACACAGTTTCTTATGGAAGACAGGTATGAACAAGAAGCAAAGTTCCAAAGCGCTTCCACTGGTAAACTGAACTTCAGGCAAGACTTTTCTGATGGTTTGGAATATAATCTTGAAGACCCTGAGGACTATGCCAAAAAGGATTTTGAAAACATGTACAACGAGAGAATAGAATGTCGAACTCTGATCTAGTTAAGAAGGTTTTGGACTTGCAAGACAAGGTTGAGGACCTGGAGAAAACTCTGCTGGAAATCAGACTGCAGAATCAATTGAAACCTCTTGCAGCCCTTACGTTTGATAAAGATTGTGAACTCGAAAAGATACGGTTGTATCGCGAAGAAATTGACAAACTGAATCGTGAAAATGTTAAGCTGAGAACTAAAAATTATACGCTTCGTTTGTTCTATGCGCTTTCATCTGAATAGGAGACAAATGTATTCAAACCACTTCCATTGCTTCGTAATTATGTTAAAGTTTGCTGCCATTATTAATTGTGAATGTTGCATGTCAAGATTTCTGTGCTTTTGGATGATTGGAAGATGCACATTTTTTGCTGCATAATTCTCGCTTTTAATCAGTGGTGGTGAGTTTAAATGTAAAGAACTTGTTCATCTGTGCAGATCACATATATTCAATCATTTCCATTGTTTCGTAATTGTGGAGGAGATGAGCTGCTGCGCAGCGGGTGCTCCGGAACTTTTTGTCCAGTCCAGTCTGTTTACGTCAGTCGAAATTCTGACTGCTAGCTCACTGGTTGCCTGCCTGCCTCCCGATCCGTACACTGCATCTCGCTAAAGATGGCCAAAGTTGACCAACCCGCTCATGGAGAACTTCAATCTGCTGAATTTCCAAAACCAACTGCGTCAATTCGCGCAAAGAAAAGAGTTGAGAGAAGGAAGAAATTGGACAACAATCGCCGTAAAAGGCGCTGGAGGCCTTATTGCAAACTCAGTTTCCAAGAGAAACAAAAACTTGGAGAAAGGGAGACTAGAATGGCTCTCAAAAATTATAACCAGAGATTGGCCATTGGGTTGCCTGTTGCCCCATACAATACCACACAGTTTCTTATGGAAGACAGGTATGAACAAGAAGCAAAGTTCCAAAGCGCTTCCACTGGTAAACTGAACTTCAGGCAAGACTTTTCTGATGGTTTGGAATATAATCTTGAAGACCCTGAGGACTATGCCAAAAAGGATTTTGAAAACATGTACAACGAGAGAATAGAATGTCGAACTCTGATCTAGTTAAGAAGGTTTTGGACTTGCAAGACAAGGTTGAGGACCTGGAGAAAACTCTGCTGGAAATCAGACTGCAGAATCAATTGAAACCTCTTGCAGCCCTTACGTTTGATAAAGATTGTGAACTCGAAAAAATACGGGTGTATCGCGAAGAAATTGACAAACTGAATCGTGAAAATGTTAAGCTGAGAACTAAAAATGATACGCTTCGTTTGTTCTATGCGCTTTCATCTGAATAGGAGACAAATGTATTCAAACCACTTCCATTGCTTCGTAATTATGTTAAAGTTTGCTGCCATTATTAATTGTGAATGTTGCATGTCAAGATTTCTGTGCTTTTGGATGATTGGAAGATGCACATTTTTTGCTGCATAATTCTCGCTTTTAATCAGTGGTGGTGAGTTTAAATGTAAAGAACTTGTTCATCTGTGCAGATCACATATATTCAATCATTTCCATTGTTTCGTAATTGTGGAGGAGATGAGCTGCTGCGCAGCGGGTGCTCCGGAACTTTTTGTCCAGTCCAGTCTGTTTACGTCAGTCGAAATTCTGACTGCTAGCTCACTGGTTGCCTGCCTGCCTCCCGATCCGTACACTGCATCTCGCTAAAGATGGCCAAAGTTGACCAACCCGCTCATGGAGAACTTCAATCTGCTGAATTTCCAAAACCAACTGCGTCAATTCGCGCAAAGAAAAGAGTTGAGAGAAGGAAGAAATTGGACAACAATCGCCGTAAAAGGCGCTGGAGGCCTTATTGCAAACTCAGTTTCCAAGAGAAACAAAAACTTGGAGAAAGGGAGACTAGAATGGCTCTCAAAAATTATAACCAGAGATTGGCCATTGGGTTGCCTGTTGCCCCATACAATACCACACAGTTTCTTATGGAAGACAGGTATGAACAAGAAGCAAAGTTCCAAAGCGCTTCCACTGGTAAACTGAACTTCAGGCAAGACTTTTCTGATGGTTTGGAATATAATCTTGAAGACCCTGAGGACTATGCCAAAAAGGATTTTGAAAACATGTACAACGAGAGAATAGAATGTCGAACTCTGATCTAGTTAAGAAGGTTTTGGACTTGCAAGACAAGGTTGAGGACCTGGAGAAAACTCTGCTGGAAATCAGACTGCAGAATCAATTGAAACCTCTTGCAGCCCTTACGTTTGATAAAGATTGTGAACTCGAAAAGATACGGTTGTATCGCGAAGAAATTGACAAACTGAATCGTGAAAATGTTAAGCTGAGAACTAAAAATTATACGCTTCGTTTGTTCTATGCGCTTTCATCTGAATAGGAGACAAATGTATTCAAACCACTTCCATTGCTTCGTAATTATGTTAAAGTTTGCTGCCATTATTAATTGTGAATGTTGCATGTCAAGATTTCTGTGCTTTTGGATGATTGGAAGATGCACATTTTTTGCTGCATAATTCTCGCTTTTAATCAGTGGTGGTGAGTTTAAATGTAAAGAACTTGTTCATCTGTGCAGATCACATATATTCAATCATTTCCATTGTTTCGTAATTGTGGAGGAGATGAGCTGCTGCGCAGCGGGTGCTCCGGAACTTTTTGTCCAGTCCAGTCTGTTTACGTCAGTCGAAATTCTGACTGCTAGCTCACTGGTTGCCTGCCTGCCTCCCGATCCGTACACTGCATCTCGCTAAAGATGGCCAAAGTTGACCAACCCGCTCATGGAGAACTTCAATCTGCTGAATTTCCAAAACCAACTGCGTCAATTCGCGCAAAGAAAAGAGTTGAGAGAAGGAAGAAATTGGACAACAATCGCCGTAAAAGGCGCTGGAAGCCTTATTGCAAACTCAGTTTCCAAGAGAAACAAAAACTTGGAGAAAGGGAGACTAGAATGGCTCTCAAAAATTATAACCAGAGATTGGCCATTGGGTTGCCTGTTGCCCCATACAATACCACACAGTTTCTTATGGAAGACAGGTATGAACAAGAAGCAAAGTTCCAAAGCGCTTCCACTGGTAAACTGAACTTCAGGCAAGACTTTTCTGATGGTTTGGAATATAATCTTGAAGACCCTGAGGACTATGCCAAAAAGGATTTTGAAAACATGTACAACGAGAGAATAGAATGTCGAACTCTGATCTAGTTAAGAAGGTTTTGGACTTGCAAGACAAGGTTGAGGACCTGGAGAAAACTCTGCTGGAAATCAGACTGCAGAATCAATTGAAACCTCTTGCAGCCCTTACGTTTGATAAAGATTGTGAACTCGAAAAAATACGGGTGTATCGCGAAGAAATTGACAAACTGAATCGTGAAAATGTTAAGCTGAGAACTAAAAATGATACGCTTCGTTTGTTCTATGCGCTTTCATCTGAATAGGAGACAAATGTATTCAAACCACTTCCATTGCTTCGTAATTATGTTAAAGTTTGCTGCCATTATTAATTGTGAATGTTGCATGTCAAGATTTCTATGCTTTTGGATGATTGGACGATGCACATTTTTTGCTGTATAATTCTCGCTTTTAATCAGTGGTGGTGAGTTTAAATGTAAAGAACTTGTTCATCTGTGCAGATCACATATATTCAATCATTTCCATTGTTTCGTAATTGTGGAGGAGATGAGCTGCTGCGCAGCGGGTGCTCCGGAACTTTTTGTCCAGTCCAGTCTGTTTACGTCAGTCGAAATTCTGACTGCTAGCTCACTGGTTGCCTGCCTGCCTCCCGATCCGTACACTGCATCTCGCTAAAGATGGCCAAAGTTGACCAACCCGCTCATGGAGAACTTCAATCTGCTGAATTTCCAAAACCAACTGCGTCAATTCGCGCAAAGAAAAGAGTTGAGAGAAGGAAGAAATTGGACAACAATCGCCGTAAAAGGCGCTGGAGGCCTTATTGCAAACTCAGTTTCCAAGAGAAACAAAAACTTGGAGAAAGGGAGACTAGAATGGCTCTCAAAAATTATAACCAGAGATTGGCCATTGGGTTGCCTGTTGCCCCATACAATACCACACAGTTTCTTATGGAAGACAGGTATGAACAAGAAGAAAAGTTCCAAAGCGCTTCCACTGGTAAACTGAACTTCAGGCAAGACTTTTCTGATGGTTTGGAATATAATCTTGAAGACCCTGAGGACTATGCCAAAAAGGATTTTGAAAACATGTACAACGAGAGAATAGAATGTCGAACTCTGATCTAGTTAAGAAGGTTTTGGACTTGCAAGACAAGGTTGAGGACCTGGAGAAAACTCTGCTGGAAATCAGACTGCAGAATCAATTGAAACCTCTTGCAGCCCTTACGTTTGATAAAGATTGTGAACTCGAAAAAATACGGGTGTATCGCGAAGAAATTGACAAACTGAATCGTGAAAATGTTAAGCTGAGAACTAAAAATGATACGCTTCGTTTGTTCTATGCGCTTTCATCTGAATAGGAGACAAATGTATTCAAACCACTTCCATTGCTTCGTAATTATGTTAAAGTTTGCTGCCATTATTAATTGTGAATGTTGCATGTCAAGATTTCTATGCTTTTGGATGATTGGACGATGCACATTTTTTGCTGTATAATTCTCGCTTTTAATCAGTGGTGGTGAGTTTAAATGTAAAGAACTTGTTCATCTGTGCAGATCACATATATTCCATCATTTCCATTGTTTCGTAATTGTGGAGGAGATGAGCTGCTGCGCAGCGGGTGCTCCGGAACTTTTTGTCCAGTCCAGTCTGTTTACGTCAGTCGAAATTCTGACTGCTAGCTCACTGGTTGCCTGCCTGCCTCCCGATCCGTACACTGCATCTCGCTAAAGATGGCCAAAGTTGACCAACCCGCTCATGGACAACTTCAATCTGCTGAATTTCCAAAACCAACTGCGTCAATTCGCACAAAGAAAAGAGTTGAGAGAAGGAAGAAATTGGACAACAATCGCCGTAAAAGGCGCTGGAGGCCTTATTGCAAACTCAGTTTCCAAGAGAAACAAAAACTTGGAGAAAGGGAGACTAGAATGGCTCTCAAAAATTATAACCAGAGATTGGCCATTGGGTTGCCTGTTGCCCCATACAATACCACACAGTTTCTTATGGAAGACAGGTATGAACAAGAAGCAAAGTTCCAAAGCGCTTCCACTGGTAAACTGAACTTCAGGCAAGACTTTTCTGATGGTTTGGAATATAATCTTGAAGACCCTGAGGACTATGCCAAAAAGGATTTTGAAAACATGTACAACGAGAGAATAGAATGTCGAACTCTGATCTAGTTAAGAAGGTTTTGGACTTGCAAGACAAGGTTGAGGACCTGGAGAAAACTCTGCTGGAAATCAGACTGCAGAATCAATTGAAACCTCTTGCAGCCCTTACGTTTGATAAAGATTGTGAACTCGAAAAGATACGGTTGTATCGCGAAGAAATTGACAAACTGAATCGTGAAAATGTTAAGCTGAGAACTAAAAATTATACGCTTCGTTTGTTCTATGCGCTTTCATCTGAATAGGAGACAAATGTATTCAAACCACTTCCATTGCTTCGTAATTATGTTAAAGTTTGCTGCCATTATTAATTGTGAATGTTGCATGTCAAGATTTCTGTGCTTTTGGATGATTGGAAGATGCACATTTTTTGCTGCATAATTCTCGCTTTTAATCAGTGGTGGTGAGTTTAAATGTAAAGAACTTGTTCATCTGTGCAGATCACATATATTCAATCATTTCCATTGTTTCGTAATTGTGGAGGAGATGAGCTGCTGCGCAGCGGGTGCTCCGGAACTTTTTGTCCAGTCCAGTCTGTTTACGTCAGTCGAAATTCTGACTGCTAGCTCACTGGTTGCCTGCCTGCCTCCCGATCCGTACACTGCATCTCGCTAAAGATGGCCAAAGTTGACCAACCCGCTCATGGAGAACTTCAATCTGCTGAATTTCCAAAACCAACTGCGTCAATTCGCGCAAAGAAAAGAGTTGAGAGAAGGAAGAAATTGGACAACAATCGCCGTAAAAGGCGCTGGAGGCCTTATTGCAAACTCAGTTTCCAAGAGAAACAAAAACTTGGAGAAAGGGAGACTAGAATGGCTCTCAAAAATTATAACCAGAGATTGGCCATTGGGTTGCCTGTTGCCCCATACAATACCACACAGTTTCTTATGGAAGACAGGTATGAACAAGAAGCAAAGTTCCAAAGCGCTTCCACTGGTAAACTGAACTTCAGGCAAGACTTTTCTGATGGTTTGGAATATAATCTTGAAGACCCTGAGGACTATGCCAAAAAGGATTTTGAAAACATGTACAACGAGAGAATAGAATGTCGAACTCTGATCTAGTTAAGAAGGTTTTGGACTTGCAAGACAAGGTTGAGGACCTGGAGAAAACTCTGCTGGAAATCAGACTGCAGAATCAATTGAAACCTCTTGCAGCCCTTACGTTTGATAAAGATTGTGAACTCGAAAAGATACGGTTGTATCGCGAAGAAATTGACAAACTGAATCGTGAAAATGTTAAGCTGAGAACTAAAAATTATACGCTTCGTTTGTTCTATGCGCTTTCATCTGAATAGGAGACAAATGTATTCAAACCACTTCCATTGCTTCGTAATTATGTTAAAGATTGCTGCCATTATTAATTGTGAATGTTGCATGTCAAGATTTCTGTGCTTTTGGATGATTGGAAGATGCACATTTTTTGCTGCATAATTCTCGCTTTTAATCAGTGGTGGTGAGTTTAAATGTAAAGAACTTGTTCATCTGTGCAGATCACATATATTCAATCATTTCCATTGTTTCGTAATTGTGGAGGAGATGAGCTGCTGCGCAGCGGGTGCTCCGGAACTTTTTGTCCAGTCCAGTCTGTTTACGTCAGTCGAAATTCTGACTGCTAGCTCACTGGTTGCCTGCCTGCCTCCCGATCCGTACACTGCATCTCGCTAAAGATGGCCAAAGTTGACCAACCCGCTCATGGAGAACTTCAATCTGCTGAATTTCCAAAACCAACTGCGTCAATTCGCGCAAAGAAAAGAGTTGAGAGAAGGAAGAAATTGGACAACAATCGCCGTAAAAGGCGCTGGAGGCCTTATTGCAAACTCAGTTTCCAAGAGAAACAAAAACTTGGAGAAAGGGAGACTAGAATGGCTCTCAAAAATTATAACCAGAGATTGGCCATTGGGTTGCCTGTTGCCCCATACAATACCACACAGTTTCTTATGGAAGACAGGTATGAACAAGAAGCAAAGTTCCAAAGCGCTTCCACTGGTAAACTGAACTTCAGGCAAGACTTTTCTGATGGTTTGGAATATAATCTTGAAGACCCTGAGGACTATGCCAAAAAGGATTTTGAAAACATGTACAACGAGAGAATAGAATGTCGAACTCTGATCTAGTTAAGAAGGTTTTGGACTTGCAAGACAAGGTTGAGGACCTGGAGAAAACTCTGCTGGAAATCAGACTGCAGAATCAATTGAAACCTCTTGCAGCCCTTACGTTTGATAAAGATTGTGAACTCGAAAAAATACGGGTGTATCGCGAAGAAATTGACAAACTGAATCGTGAAAATGTTAAGCTGAGAACTAAAAATGATACGCTTCGTTTGTTCTATGCGCTTTCATCTGAATAGGAGACAAATGTATTCAAACCACTTCCATTGCTTCGTAATTATGTTAAAGTTTGCTGCCATTATTAATTGTGAATGTTGCATGTCAAGATTTCTATGCTTTTGGATGATTGGACGATGCACATTTTTTGCTGTATAATTCTCGCTTTTAATCAGTGGTGGTGAGTTTAAATGTAAAGAACTTGTTCATCTGTGCAGATCACATATATTCAATCATTTCCATTGTTTCGTAATTGTGGAGGAGATGAGCTGCTGCGCAGCGGGTGCTCCGGAACTTTTTGTCCAGTCCAGTCTGTTTACGTCAGTCGAAATTCTGACTGCTAGCTCACTGGTTGCCTGCCTGCCTCCCGATCCGTACACTGCATCTCGCTAAAGATGGCCAAAGTTGACCAACCCGCTCATGGAGAACTTCAATCTGCTGAATTTCCAAAACCAACTGCGTCAATTCGCGCAAAGAAAAGAGTTGAGAGAAGGAAGAAATTGGACAACAATCGCCGTAAAAGGCGCTGGAGGCCTTATTGCAAACTCAGTTTCCAAGAGAAACAAAAACTTGGAGAAAGGGAGACTAGAATGGCTCTCAAAAATTATAACCAGAGATTGGCCATTGGGTTGCCTGTTGCCCCATACAATACCACACAGTTTCTTATGGAAGACAGGTATGAACAAGAAGCAAAGTTCCAAAGCGCTTCCACTGGTAAACTGAACTTCAGGCAAGACTTTTCTGATGGTTTGGAATATAATCTTGAAGACCCTGAGGACTATGCCAAAAAGGATTTTGAAAACATGTACAACGAGAGAATAGAATGTCGAACTCTGATCTAGTTAAGAAGGTTTTGGACTTGCAAGACAAGGTTGAGGACCTGGAGAAAACTCTGCTGGAAATCAGACTGCAGAATCAATTGAAACCTCTTGCAGCCCTTACGTTTGATAAAGATTGTGAACTCGAAAAAATACGGGTGTATCGCGAAGAAATTGACAAACTGAATCGTGAAAATGTTAAGCTGAGAACTAAAAATGATACGCTTCGTTTGTTCTATGCGCTTTCATCTGAATAGGAGACAAATGTATTCAAACCACTTCCATTGCTTCGTAATTATGTTAAAGTTTGCTGCCATTATTAATTGTGAATGTTGCATGTCAAGATTTCTATGCTTTTGGATGATTGGACGATGCACATTTTTTGCTGTATAATTCTCGCTTTTAATCAGTGGTGGTGAGTTTAAATGTAAAGAACTTGTTCATCTGTGCAGATCACATATATTCCATCATTTCCATTGTTTCGTAATAGTGGAGGAGATGAGCTGCTGCGCAGCGGGTGCTCCGGAACTTTTTGTCCAGTCCAGTCTGTTTACGTCAGTCGAAATTCTGACTGCTAGCTCACTGGTTGCCTGCCTGCCTCCCGATCCGTACACTGCATCTCGCTAAAGATGGCCAAAGTTGACCAACCCGCTCATGGAGAACTTCAATCTGCTGAATTTCCAAAACCAACTGCGTCAATTCGCACAAAGAAAAGAGTTGAGAGAAGGAAGAAATTGGACAACAATCGCCGTAAAAGGCGCTGGAGGCCTTATTGCAAACTCAGTTTCCAAGAGAAACAAAAACTTGGAGAAAGGGAGACTAGAATGGCTCTCAAAAATTATAACCAGAGATTGGCCATTGGGTTGCCTGTTGCCCCATACAATACCACACAGTTTCTTATGGAAGACAGGTATGAACAAGAAGCAAAGTTCCAAAGCGCTTCCACTGGTAAACTGAACTTCAGGCAAGACTTTTCTGATGGTTTGGAATATAATCTTGAAGACCCTGAGGACTATGCCAAAAAGGATTTTGAAAACATGTACAACGAGAGAATAGAATGTCGAACTCTGATCTAGTTAAGAAGGTTTTGGACTTGCAAGACAAGGTTGAGGACCTGGAGAAAACTCTGCTGGAAATCAGACTGCAGAATCAATTGAAACCTCTTGCAGCCCTTACGTTTGATAAAGATTGTGAACTCGAAAAGATACGGTTGTATCGCGAAGAAATTGACAAACTGAATCGTGAAAATGTTAAGCTGAGAACTAAAAATGACACCCTTCGTTTGTTCTATGCGCTTTCATCTGAATAGGAGACAAATGTATTCAAACCACTTCCATTGCTTCGTAATTATGTTAAAGTTTGCTGCCATTATTAATTGTGAATGTTGCATGTCAAGATTTCTGTGCTTTTGGATGATTGGACGATGCACATTTTTTGCTGTATAATTCTCGCTTTTAATCAGTGGTGGTGAGTTTAAATGTAAAGAACTTGTTCATCTGTGCAGATCACATATATTCCATCATTTCCATTGTTTCGTAATTGTGGAGGAGATGAGCTGCTGCGCAGCGGGTGCTCCGGAACATTTTGTCCAGTCCAGTCTGTTTACGTCAGTCGAAATTCTGACTGCTAGCTCACTGGTTGCCTGCCTGCCTCCCGATCCGTACACTGCATCTCGCTAAAGATGGCCAAAGTTGACCAACCCGCTCATGGAGAACTTCAATCTGCTGAATTTCCAAAACCAACTGCGTCAATTCGCACAAAGAAAAGAGTTGAGAGAAGGAAGAAATTGGACAACAATCGCCGTAAAAGGCGCTGGAGGCCTTATTGCAAACTCAGTTTCCAAGAGAAAGAAAAACTTGGAGAAAGGGAGACTAGAATGGCTCTAAAAAATTATAACCAGAGATTGGCCATTGGGTTGCCTGTTGCCCCATACAATACCACACAGTTTCTTATGGAAGACAGGTATGAACAAGAAGCAAAGTTCCAAAGCGCTTCCACTGGTAAACTGAACTTCAGGCAAGACTTTTCTGATGGTTTGGAATATAATCTTGAAGACCCTGAGGACTATGCCAAAAAGGATTTTGAAAACATGTACAACGAGAGAATAGAATGTCGAACTCTTATCTAGTTAAGAAGGTTTTGGACTTGCAAGACAAGGTTGAGGACCTGGAGAAAACTCTGCTGGAAATCAGACTGCAGAATCAATTGAAACCTCTTGCAGCCCTTACGTTTGATAAATATTGTGAACTCGAAAAGATACGGTTGTATCGCGAAGAAATTGACAAACTGAATCGTGAAAATGTTAAGCTGAGAACTAAAAATTATACGCTTCGTTTGTTCTATGCGCTTTCATCTGAATAGGAGACAAATGTATTCAAACCACTTCCATTGCTTCGTAATTATGTTAAAGTTTGCTGCCATTATTAATTGTGAATGTTGCATGTCAAGATTTCTGTGCTTTTGGATGATTGGAAGATGCACATTTTTTGCTGTATAATTCTCGCTTTTAATCAGTGGTGGTGAGTTTAAATGTAAAGAACTTGTTCATCTGTGCAGATCACATATATTCCATCATTTCCATTGTTTCGTAATTGTGGAGGAGATGAGCTGCTGCGCAGCGGGTGCTCCGGAACTTTTTGTCCAGTCCAGTCTGTTTACGTCAGTCGAAATTCTGACTGCTAGCTCACTGGTTGCCTGCCTGCCTCCCGATCCGTACACTGCATCTCGCTAAAGATGGCCAAAGTTGACCAACCCGCTCATGGAGAACTTCAATCTGCTGAATTTCCAAAACCAACTGCGTCAATTCGCGCAAAGAAAAGAGTTGAGAGAAGGAAGAAATTGGACAACAATCGCCGTAAAAGGCGCTGGAGGCCTTATTGCAAACTCAGTTTCCAAGAGAAACAAAAACTTGGAGAAAGGGAGACTAGAATGGCTCTCAAAAATTATCACCAGAGATTGGCCATTGGGTTGCCTGTTGCCCCATACAATACCACACAGTTTCTTATGGAAGACAGGTATGAACAAGAAGCAAAGTTCCAAAGCGCTTCCACTGGTAAACTGAACTTCAGGCAAGACTTTTCTGATGGTTTGGAATATAATCTTGAAGACCCTGAGGACTATGCCAAAAAGGATTTTGAAAACATGTACAACGAGAGAATAGAATGTCGAACTCTGATCTAGTTAAGAAGGTTTTGGACTTGCAAGACAAGGTTGAGGACCTGGAGAAAACTCTGCTGGAAATCAGACTGCAGAATCAATTGAAACCTCTTGCAGCCCTTACATTTGATAAAGATTGTGAACTCGAAAAAATACGGGTGTATCGCGAAGAAATTGACAAACTGAATCGTGAAAATGTTAAGCTGAGAACTAAAAATGATACGCTTGGTTTGTTCTATGCGCTTTCATCTGAATAGGAGACAAATGTATTCAAACCACTTCCATTGCTTCGTAATTATGTTAAAGTTTGCTGCCATTATTAATTGTGAATGTTGCATGTCAAGATTTCTGTGCTTTTGGATGATTGGAAGATGCACATTTTTTGCTGTATAATTCTCGCTTTTAATCAGTGGTGGTGAGTTTAAATGTAAAGAACTTGTTCATCTGTGCAGATCACTTATATTCCATCATTTCCATTGTTTCGTAATTGTGGAGGAGATGAGCTGCTGCGCAGAGGGTGCTCCGGAACTTTTTGTCCAGTCCAGTCTGTTTACGTCAGTCGAAATTCTGACTGCTAGCTCACTGGTTGCCTGCCTGCCTCCCGATCCGTACACTGCATCTCGCTAAAGATGGCCAAAGTTGACCAACCCGCTCATGGAGAACTTCAATCTGCTGAATTTCCAAAACCAACTGCGTCAATTCGCGCAAAGAAAAGAGTTGAGAGAAGGAAGAAATTGGACAACAATCGCCGTAAAAGGCGCTGGAGGCCTTATTGCAAACTCAGTTTCCAAGAGAAACAAAAACTTGGAGAAAGGAAGACTAGAATGGCTCTCAAAAATTATAACCAGAGATTGGCCATTGGGTTGCCTGTTGCCCCATACAATACCACACAGTTTCTTATGGAAGACAGGTATGAACAAGAAGCAAAGTTCCAAAGCGCTTCCACTGGTAAACTGAACTTCAGGCAAGACTTTTCTGATGGTTTGGAATATAATCTTGAAGACCCTGAGGACTATGCCAAAAAGGGTTTTGAAAACATGTACAACGAGAGAATAGAATGTCGAACTCTGATCTAGTTAAGAAGGTTTTGGACTTGCAAGACAAGGTTGAGGACCTGGAGAAAACTCTGCTGGAAATCAGACTGCAGAATCAATTGAAACCTCTTGCAGCCCTTACGTTTGATAAAGATTGTGAACTCGAAAAAATACGGGTGTATCGCGAAGAAATTGACAAACTGAATCGTGAAAATGTTAAGCTGAGAACTAAAAATGATACGCTTCGTTTGTTCTATGCGCTTTCATCTGAATAGGAGACAAATGTATTCAAACCACTTCCATTGCTTCGTAATTATGTTAAAGTTTGCTGCCATTATTAATTGTGAATGTTGCATGTCAAGATTTCTGTGCTTTTGGATGATTGGAAGATGCACATTTTTTGCTGTATAATTCTCGCTTTTAATCAGTGGTGGTGAGTTTAAATGTAAAGAACATGTTCATCTGTGCAGATCACTTATATTCCATCATTTCCATTGTTTCGTAATTGTAGAGGAGATGAGCTGCTGCGCAGAGGGTGCTCCGGAACTTTTTGTCCAGTCCAGTCTGTTTACGTCAGTCGAAATTCTGACTGCTAGCTCACTGGTTGCCTGCCTGCCTCCCGGTCCGTACACTGCATCTCGCTAAAGATGGCCAAAGTTGACCAACCCGCTCATGGAGAACTTCAATCTGCTGAATTTCCAAAACCAACTGCGTCAATTCGCGCAAAGAAAAGAGTTGAGAGAAGGAAGAAATTGGACAACAATCGCCGTAAAAGGCGCTGGAGGCCTTATTGCAAACTCAGTTTCCAAGGGAAACAAAAACTTGGAGAAAGGGAGACTAGAATGGCTCTCAAAAATTATAACCAGAGATTGGCCATTGGGTTGCCTGTTGCCCCATACAATACCACACAGTTTCTTATGGAAGACAGGTATGAACAAGAAGCAAAGTTCCAAAGCGCTTCCACTGGTAAACTGAACTTTAGGCAAGACTTTTCTGATGGTTTGGAATATAATCTTGAAGACCCTGAGGACTATGCCAAAAAGGATTTTGAAAACATGTACAACGAGAGAATAGAATGTCGAACTCTGATCTAGTTAAGAAGGTTTTGGACTTGCAAGACAAGGTTGAGGACCTGGAGAAAACTCTGCTGGAAATCAGACTGCAGAATCAATTGAAACCTCTTGCAGCCCTTACGTTTGATAAAGATTGTGAACTCGAAAAAATACGGGTGTATCGCGAAGAAATTGACAAACTGAATCGTGAAAATGTCAAGCTGAGAACTAAAAATGATACGCTTCGTTTGTTCTATGCGCTTTCATCTGAATAGGAGACAAATGTATTCAAACCACTTCCATTGCTTCGTAATTATGTTAAAGTTTGCTGCCATTATTAATTGTGAATGTTGCATGTCAAGATTTCTGTGCTTTTGGATGATTGGACGATGCACATTTTTTGCTGTATAATTCTCGCTTTTAATCAGTGGTGGTGAGTTTAAATGTAAAGAACTTGTTCATCTGTGCAGATCACATATATTCTATCATTTCCATTGTTTCGTAATTGTGGAGGAGATGAGCTGCTGCGCAGCGGGTGCTCCGGAACTTTTTGTCCAGTCCAGTCTGTTTACGTCAGTCGAAATTCTGACTGCTAGCTCACTGGTTGCCTGCCTGCCTCCCGATCCGTACACTGCATCTCGCTAAAGATGGCCAAAGTTGACCAACCCGCTCATGGAGAACTTCAATCTGCTGAATTTCCAAAACCAACTGCGTCAATTCGCGCAAAGAAAAGAGTTGAGAGAAGGAAGATGTTGGAATCGGTCTCAAACCTCCAATTATAGTGCCGTGTGGGGCACATCAATATGGAAAATTGTGTAAATCTGAATTTATAAAAGAGGAGATAATGTGTGAAGAGTTTTGGGGATCATGATCTGATCAGACTTCTTGTTGTTCTTAAAATGTATGTTTTTAAACCATAAGACTTGGCTACGTAATAAAATTTATTTTAATGTATAAAACTCTGTCTTCAATCGATAAAACCCAACAATTGGTTATGGGCCACAGACCTTAAGCTGAACCTGAATTCTGCCACTACCGGTATCCAGTATGACGGGTATTCAAGAAATGTCCATGTTTTCCTTCCCGAAGTTATCGGATTTCAACTATGCCACGTGGAAGACGGACATGAAGGTATTGCTAATTGACCGGAACTGCTGGGATTTTATCACTAAAACGGAACCTCTATTATTGGAAGATGCTCCAGAAAAAGAAAAAAGAGACTATCGTTATAGGAAGCAGAGGACATACACAACTATCTACCAGGGCATAGACAGAAAATATCAAGTCTTAATTTCATCTACTGAGGACGGTAAGGAAGCCTGGGATATATTAAAGACCAACTTTGAACCAGCATCTAGAGCACGATTGGCAGGCCTTGTGGACGAGTTCTTTTCAATCCGCTACCAGCCGGAGGACGAATCCATTGGACTCTTCTGCAAACGAGTGCATGAGAAGCTGTTACAGATAAAAGAAGGTGGATTCGAAATCCCAGACCTCTTAGTTTGCTTTCAACTAATAAGACATTTACCTCACGAATACGATAATCTGGTACAACTGCTATACAGGATGGATGACAACGAGTTCACGTTAGACAATTTGTCTAAACATTTAATAACAGAATCCAGCCGGATCGAGCTGAAGCGGAAAGACGAAGGCACAAAATTAAGTATCGTGGCCGATGCTTATGCTACAAGAAACAAGTCATCTAGATACAAGGAGACACGGGCGTCTACTCCTGATCACAGCAGATGCGTACTGGACCCTGAATTAATTCCTTCAAGCCCAAGAAAGTCGACAGTTTGTCGTATGGGGCCGCGACCATTCTGCAACTACTGCAAAAAGTCGGGACATTACGAATCGAAGTGCTTCGAGAAATGCAATCGGCAGAAACCTGGTGGTGAATTATTTTATATGGAGGACAATCCAAAAACTGATCTTCAACGTGCCTATGCAGTTTCAAATTTTCCAAATGAAAGACCGAGGGAATTTCTCATTGATTCTGCTGCAACTGCTCACTTCTGTAAAGAACGCGATATGTTTACGACATTCAGAAAACTACCACCACAGAAGATCCTAGTCGGAGACAAGGACAGCACCTCGGAAGTATTAGGTATGGGTGATATTCAATTTACAGTTTTAGATAGAAACAGAAATTATGATATAACTTTAAAAGATGTGTTATACTCGCCTAATATGAGAAAAAATTTAATTAGTGGTGCTCGTATTGACCTTGTGGGAAACCAAATTAAATGGGGAAATAACAAAATGATTATTTATAATAGTTATAATAAATATTTGTTTACTGTTCCCAGAATTGGAAAATTGTATATCTTGAAAGGTTATCCCAAGATTAAAAATTATACATATGTAACTGGTTTAGATCTAGAAAAAGCCCACCGTAGGTTTTGTCATGTTAACATGCCCTTAATTGAAAATATGAGTAAAATTAATTGTGTAAAAGGAATTGAAAAACTTAATTGTAAAAATATAGATAAAAATTGTAAGATTTGTGCTATTGCTAAATCCACTAGAATATCCTTAAAAAGAAACTATATGTACGAAAGGAAAACTAAAAATGTTTTGGAAAGGATCCATATGGATTTGTGGGGTCCTGCTCCAGTTAACTCTCTAGGTGGAAACACATACTTTTTATCTATTATTGATGATTTTTCACGTAAAGTAACTGTTTATATTATTCGAAATAAGAATGAAGTTTTTGATTACTTTAAAAAATACTTGGTTAAAGCTGAAAGACAGCTAAATGTTAAGTTAAAATGTGTCCGAACTGACAATGGTTTAGAATTTTGTCACAAAGAATTTAAAAAGTTTTTAAATGATCTAGGAATAAAAATCGAAAGAACTTCAACTTATACCCCTGAACAAAATGGCGTTGCAGAAAGGTTCAATAGAACAGCCATGGATTGTGTCAGAGCTATGCTTCAGGACAGTGGTTTACAACCACAATTTTGGTCAGAAGCACTTTTAGCATTTATTCACACTAAAAATAGATGCGAACACAAATTAACTGAGGGTATATCTCCTAACGAAATATGGACTGGTTTCAAACCATCAGTAAAACATTTTAGAATTTTTGGCTCTTTGGCATATGTTCATATTCCAAAAATACAGAGAAATAAATTACAACCCAGAGCAAAACTTGGTATTTTGACAGGATATGGTTTGAAAACTAAAGGTTACAGAATATATATCCCAAACGAGAAGAGAATAATTGAAACAGTCCATGTTCATATCGACGAAAGTAAGAAAGCTGTTGATGTACTATTTGGTAAAAACTTTGAGTACGTTTCTTTCGATCTTAATTCTAATATTCCTATTTATCAATCAAATGAAAATATAAAAGTAAAATCGGAAAGTGAAACTCAAGTTTTAGATTCTAAAGATTTAGTTAAAACTGAGGACTTAAAAAGTCTTAACATTTCAAATTGGCGAAGAATCGAAAAACCTAGAAATAAAAGCAATAGGATAGATGTATACTATTATTCTCCTGAAAATTTGAGAATGAGATCTTTAAATGATATTAAAAAATACTGTACTAAAAATAAGATTAGGTTTGATCCTGTAAATTTCAATTTTAAGCCAGAAACTGAACATCCTAATGTGGATATTTCTAATGTGCCATCTACTTCTAGTGATGAATCTAATTTTTTAGACCAACAGATGTACGACATGTATGATCAGTGTTACAATGTCGAAATCCCCAAAAGTTATGAAGAAACGCAGGCAAGTAAGGATAAAATTAAATGGAATACTGCCATGAATGAAGAAATTCAGATAATGAAGGATAGGCAAGTATGGAAATTAGTGGACACACCCCCAAATACAACCATAATTGGAAGTAAGTGGGTGTACAGCATAAAAATGGACGAAAACAATATACCTAAAAGGTATAAAGCTCGTCTTGTTGCTCAAGGTTTTAAGCAAAAACCCGGCATTGATTTTAAAGATATTTTTTCACCAGTTGTGAATTTTTCTATTGTTAAATAAATTTAAAAATATTATTAGAAAAATATTTTGTTGGATTTATATATATATATATATTGAATTGTAATACATCTGCTGAGGTTTTACAACCGATGGGGCCGCATGTTGGAATCGGTCTCAAACCTCCAATTATAGTGCCGTGTGGGGCACATCAATATGGAAAATTGTGTAAATCTGAATGTATAAAAGAGGAGATAATGTGTGAAGAGTTTTGGGGATCATGATCTGATCAGACTTCTTGTTGTTCTTAAAATGTATGTTTTTAAACCATAAGACTTGGCTACGTAATAAAATTTATTTTAATGTATAAAACTCTGTCTTCAATCGATAAAACCCAACAGAAGAAATTGGACAACAATCGCCGTAAAAGGCGCTGGAGGCCTTATTGCAAACTCAGTTTCCAAGAGAAACAAAAACTTGGAAAAAGGGAGACTAGAAGGGCTCTCAAAAATTATAACCAGAGATTGGCCATTGGGTTGCCTGTTGCCCCATACAATACCACACAGTTTCTTATGGAAGACAGGTATGAACAAGAAGCAAAGTTCCAAAGCGCTTCCACTGGTAAACTGAACTTTAGGCAAGACTTTTCTGATGGTTTGGAATATAATCTTGAAGACCCTGAGGACTATGCCAAAAAGGATTTTGAAAACATGTACAACGAGAGAATAGAATGTCGAACTCTGATCTAGTTAAGAAGGTTTTGGACTTGCAAGACAAGGTTGAGGACCTGGAGAAAACTCTGCTGGAAATCAGACTGCAGAATCAATTGAAACCTCTTGCAGCCCTTACGTTTGATAAAGATTGTGAACTCGAAAAAATACGGGTGTATCGCGAAGAAATTGACAAACTGAATCGTGAAAATGTCAAGCTGAGAACTAAAAATGATACGCTTCGTTTGTTCTATGCGCTTTCATCTGAATAGGAGACAAATGTATTCAAACCACTTCCATTGCTTCGTAATTATGTTAAAGTTTGCTGCCATTATTAATTGTGAATGTTGCATGTCAAGATTTCTGTGCTTTTGGATGATTGGACGATGCACATTTTTTGCTGTATAATTCTCGCTTTTAATCAGTGGTGGTGAGTTTAAATGTAAAGAACTTGTTCATCTGTGCAGATCACATATATTCCATCATTTCCATTGTTTCGTAATTGTGGAGGAGATGAGCTGCTGCGCAGCGGGTGCTCCGGAACATTTTGTCCAGTCCAGTCTGTTTACGTCAGTCGAAATTCTGACTGCTAGCTCACTGGTTGCCTGCCTGCCTCCCGATCCGTACACTGCATCTCGCTAAAGATGGCCAAAGTTGACCAACCCGCTCATGGAGAACTTCAATCTGCTGAATTTCCAAAACCAACTGCGTCAATTCGCACAAAGAAAAGAGTTGAGAGAAGGAAGAAATTGGACAACAATCGCCGTAAAAGGCGCTGGAGGCCTTATTGCAAACTCAGTTTCCAAGAGAAAGAAAAACTTGGAGAAAGGGAGACTAGAATGGCTCTAAAAAATTATAACCAGAGATTGGCCATTGGGTTGCCTGTTGCCCCATACAATACCACACAGTTTCTTATGGAAGACAGGTATGAACAAGAAGCAAAGTTCCAAAGCGCTTCCACTGGTAAACTGAACTTCAGGCAAGACTTTTCTGATGGTTTGGAATATAATCTTGAAGACCCTGAGGACTATGCCAAAAAGGATTTTGAAAACATGTACAACGAGAGAATAGAATGTCGAACTCTTATCTAGTTAAGAAGGTTTTGGACTTGCAAGACAAGGTTGAGGACCTGGAGAAAACTCTGCTGGAAATCAGACTGCAGAATCAATTGAAACCTCTTGCAGCCCTTACGTTTGATAAATATTGTGAACTCGAAAAGATACGGTTGTATCGCGAAGAAATTGACAAACTGAATCGTGAAAATGTTAAGCTGAGAACTAAAAATTATACGCTTCGTTTGTTCTATGCGCTTTCATCTGAATAGGAGACAAATGTATTCAAACCACTTCCATTGCTTCGTAATTATGTTAAAGTTTGCTGCCATTATTAATTGTGAATGTTGCATGTCAAGATTTCTGTGCTTTTGGATGATTGGAAGATGCACATTTTTTGCTGTATAATTCTCGCTTTTAATCAGTGGTGGTGAGTTTAAATGTAAAGAACTTGTTCATCTGTGCAGATCACATATATTCCATCATTTCCATTGTTTCGTAATTGTGGAGGAGATGAGCTGCTGCGCAGCGGGTGCTCCGGAACTTTTTGTCCAGTCCAGTCTGTTTACGTCAGTCGAAATTCTGACTGCTAGCTCACTGGTTGCCTGCCTGCCTCCCGATCCGTACACTGCATCTCGCTAAAGATGGCCAAAGTTGACCAACCCGCTCATGGAGAACTTCAATCTGCTGAATTTCCAAAACCAACTGCGTCAATTCGCGCAAAGAAAAGAGTTGAGAGAAGGAAGAAATTGGACAACAATCGCCGTAAAAGGCGCTGGAGGCCTTATTGCAAACTCAGTTTCCAAGAGAAACAAAAACTTGGAGAAAGGGAGACTAGAATGGCTCTCAAAAATTATCACCAGAGATTGGCCATTGGGTTGCCTGTTGCCCCATACAATACCACACAGTTTCTTATGGAAGACAGGTATGAACAAGAAGCAAAGTTCCAAAGCGCTTCCACTGGTAAACTGAACTTCAGGCAAGACTTTTCTGATGGTTTGGAATATAATCTTGAAGACCCTGAGGACTATGCCAAAAAGGGTTTTGAAAACATGTACAACGAGAGAATAGAATGTCGAACTCTGATCTAGTTAAGAAGGTTTTGGACTTGCAAGACAAGGTTGAGGACCTGGAGAAAACTCTGCTGGAAATCAGACTGCAGAATCAATTGAAACCTCTTGCAGCCCTTACGTTTGATAAAGATTGTGAACTCGAAAAAATACGGGTGTATCGCGAAGAAATTGACAAACTGAATCGTGAAAATGTTAAGCTGAGAACTAAAAATGATACGCTTCGTTTGTTCTATGCGCTTTCATCTGAATAGGAGACAAATGTATTCAAACCACTTCCATTGCTTCGTAATTATGTTAAAGTTTGCTGCCATTATTAATTGTGAATGTTGCATGTCAAGATTTCTGTGCTTTTGGATGATTGGAAGATGCACATTTTTTGCTGTATAATTCTCGCTTTTAATCAGTGGTGGTGAGTTTAAATGTAAAGAACATGTTCATCTGTGCAGATCACTTATATTCCATCATTTCCATTGTTTCGTAATTGTAGAGGAGATGAGCTGCTGCGCAGAGGGTGCTCCGGAACTTTTTGTCCAGTCCAGTCTGTTTACGTCAGTCGAAATTCTGACTGCTAGCTCACTGGTTGCCTGCCTGCCTCCCGGTCCGTACACTGCATCTCGCTAAAGATGGCCAAAGTTGACCAACCCGCTCATGGAGAACTTCAATCTGCTGAATTTCCAAAACCAACTGCGTCAATTCGCGCAAAGAAAAGAGTTGAGAGAAGGAAGAAATTGGACAACAATCGCCGTAAAAGGCGCTGGAGGCCTTATTGCAAACTCAGTTTCCAAGGGAAACAAAAACTTGGAGAAAGGGAGACTAGAATGGCTCTCAAAAATTATAACCAGAGATTGGCCATTGGGTTGCCTGTTGCCCCATACAATACCACACAGTTTCTTATGGAAGACAGGTATGAACAAGAAGCAAAGTTCCAAAGCGCTTCCACTGGTAAACTGAACTTTAGGCAAGACTTTTCTGATGGTTTGGAATATAATCTTGAAGACCCTGAGGACTATGCCAAAAAGGATTTTGAAAACATGTACAACGAGAGAATAGAATGTCGAACTCTGATCTAGTTAAGAAGGTTTTGGACTTGCAAGACAAGGTTGAGGACCTGGAGAAAACTCTGCTGGAAATCAGACTGCAGAATCAATTGAAACCTCTTGCAGCCCTTACGTTTGATAAAGATTGTGAACTCGAAAAAATACGGGTGTATCGCGAAGAAATTGACAAACTGAATCGTGAAAATGTCAAGCTGAGAACTAAAAATGATACGCTTCGTTTGTTCTATGCGCTTTCATCTGAATAGGAGACAAATGTATTCAAACCACTTCCATTGCTTCGTAATTATGTTAAAGTTTGCTGCCATTATTAATTGTGAATGTTGCATGTCAAGATTTCTGTGCTTTTGGATGATTGGACGATGCACATTTTTTGCTGTATAATTCTCGCTTTTAATCAGTGGTGGTGAGTTTAAATGTAAAGAACTTGTTCATCTGTGCAGATCACATATATTCTATCATTTCCATTGTTTCGTAATTGTGGAGGAGATGAGCTGCTGCGCAGCGGGTGCTCCGGAACTTTTTGTCCAGTCCAGTCTGTTTACGTCAGTCGAAATTCTGACTGCTAGCTCACTGGTTGCCTGCCTGCCTCCCGATCCGTACACTGCATCTCGCTAAAGATGGCCAAAGTTGACCAACCCGCTCATGGAGAACTTCAATCTGCTGAATTTCCAAAACCAACTGCGTCAATTCGCGCAAAGAAAAGAGTTGAGAGAAGGAAGATGTTGGAATCGGTCTCAAACCTCCAATTATAGTGCCGTGTGGGGCACATCAATATGGAAAATTGTGTAAATCTGAATTTATAAAAGAGGAGATAATGTGTGAAGAGTTTTGGGGATCATGATCTGATCAGACTTCTTGTTGTTCTTAAAATGTATGTTTTTAAACCATAAGACTTGGCTACGTAATAAAATTTATTTTAATGTATAAAACTCTGTCTTCAATCGATAAAACCCAACAATTGGTTATGGGCCACAGACCTTAAGCTGAACCTGAATTCTGCCACTACCGGTATCCAGTATGACGGGTATTCAAGAAATGTCCATGTTTTCCTTCCCGAAGTTATCGGATTTCAACTATGCCACGTGGAAGACGGACATGAAGGTATTGCTAATTGACCGGAACTGCTGGGATTTTATCACTAAAACGGAACCTCTATTATTGGAAGATGCTCCAGAAAAAGAAAAAAGAGACTATCGTTATAGGAAGCAGAGGACATACACAACTATCTACCAGGGCATAGACAGAAAATATCAAGTCTTAATTTCATCTACTGAGGACGGTAAGGAAGCCTGGGATATATTAAAGACCAACTTTGAACCAGCATCTAGAGCACGATTGGCAGGCCTTGTGGACGAGTTCTTTTCAATCCGCTACCAGCCGGAGGACGAATCCATTGGACTCTTCTGCAAACGAGTGCATGAGAAGCTGTTACAGATAAAAGAAGGTGGATTCGAAATCCCAGACCTCTTAGTTTGCTTTCAACTAATAAGACATTTACCTCACGAATACGATAATCTGGTACAACTGCTATACAGGATGGATGACAACGAGTTCACGTTAGACAATTTGTCTAAACATTTAATAACAGAATCCAGCCGGATCGAGCTGAAGCGGAAAGACGAAGGCACAAAATTAAGTATCGTGGCCGATGCTTATGCTACAAGAAACAAGTCATCTAGATACAAGGAGACACGGGCGTCTACTCCTGATCACAGCAGATGCGTACTGGACCCTGAATTAATTCCTTCAAGCCCAAGAAAGTCGACAGTTTGTCGTATGGGGCCGCGACCATTCTGCAACTACTGCAAAAAGTCGGGACATTACGAATCGAAGTGCTTCGAGAAATGCAATCGGCAGAAACCTGGTGGTGAATTATTTTATATGGAGGACAATCCAAAAACTGATCTTCAACGTGCCTATGCAGTTTCAAATTTTCCAAATGAAAGACCGAGGGAATTTCTCATTGATTCTGCTGCAACTGCTCACTTCTGTAAAGAACGCGATATGTTTACGACATTCAGAAAACTACCACCACAGAAGATCCTAGTCGGAGACAAGGACAGCACCTCGGAAGTATTAGGTATGGGTGATATTCAATTTACAGTTTTAGATAGAAACAGAAATTATGATATAACTTTAAAAGATGTGTTATACTCGCCTAATATGAGAAAAAATTTAATTAGTGGTGCTCGTATTGACCTTGTGGGAAACCAAATTAAATGGGGAAATAACAAAATGATTATTTATAATAGTTATAATAAATATTTGTTTACTGTTCCCAGAATTGGAAAATTGTATATCTTGAAAGGTTATCCCAAGATTAAAAATTATACATATGTAACTGGTTTAGATCTAGAAAAAGCCCACCGTAGGTTTTGTCATGTTAACATGCCCTTAATTGAAAATATGAGTAAAATTAATTGTGTAAAAGGAATTGAAAAACTTAATTGTAAAAATATAGATAAAAATTGTAAGATTTGTGCTATTGCTAAATCCACTAGAATATCCTTAAAAAGAAACTATATGTACGAAAGGAAAACTAAAAATGTTTTGGAAAGGATCCATATGGATTTGTGGGGTCCTGCTCCAGTTAACTCTCTAGGTGGAAACACATACTTTTTATCTATTATTGATGATTTTTCACGTAAAGTAACTGTTTATATTATTCGAAATAAGAATGAAGTTTTTGATTACTTTAAAAAATACTTGGTTAAAGCTGAAAGACAGCTAAATGTTAAGTTAAAATGTGTCCGAACTGACAATGGTTTAGAATTTTGTCACAAAGAATTTAAAAAGTTTTTAAATGATCTAGGAATAAAAATCGAAAGAACTTCAACTTATACCCCTGAACAAAATGGCGTTGCAGAAAGGTTCAATAGAACAGCCATGGATTGTGTCAGAGCTATGCTTCAGGACAGTGGTTTACAACCACAATTTTGGTCAGAAGCACTTTTAGCATTTATTCACACTAAAAATAGATGCGAACACAAATTAACTGAGGGTATATCTCCTAACGAAATATGGACTGGTTTCAAACCATCAGTAAAACATTTTAGAATTTTTGGCTCTTTGGCATATGTTCATATTCCAAAAATACAGAGAAATAAATTACAACCCAGAGCAAAACTTGGTATTTTGACAGGATATGGTTTGAAAACTAAAGGTTACAGAATATATATCCCAAACGAGAAGAGAATAATTGAAACAGTCCATGTTCATATCGACGAAAGTAAGAAAGCTGTTGATGTACTATTTGGTAAAAACTTTGAGTACGTTTCTTTCGATCTTAATTCTAATATTCCTATTTATCAATCAAATGAAAATATAAAAGTAAAATCGGAAAGTGAAACTCAAGTTTTAGATTCTAAAGATTTAGTTAAAACTGAGGACTTAAAAAGTCTTAACATTTCAAATTGGCGAAGAATCGAAAAACCTAGAAATAAAAGCAATAGGATAGATGTATACTATTATTCTCCTGAAAATTTGAGAATGAGATCTTTAAATGATATTAAAAAATACTGTACTAAAAATAAGATTAGGTTTGATCCTGTAAATTTCAATTTTAAGCCAGAAACTGAACATCCTAATGTGGATATTTCTAATGTGCCATCTACTTCTAGTGATGAATCTAATTTTTTAGACCAACAGATGTACGACATGTATGATCAGTGTTACAATGTCGAAATCCCCAAAAGTTATGAAGAAACGCAGGCAAGTAAGGATAAAATTAAATGGAATACTGCCATGAATGAAGAAATTCAGATAATGAAGGATAGGCAAGTATGGAAATTAGTGGACACACCCCCAAATACAACCATAATTGGAAGTAAGTGGGTGTACAGCATAAAAATGGACGAAAACAATATACCTAAAAGGTATAAAGCTCGTCTTGTTGCTCAAGGTTTTAAGCAAAAACCCGGCATTGATTTTAAAGATATTTTTTCACCAGTTGTGAATTTTTCTATTGTTAAATAAATTTAAAAATATTATTAGAAAAATATTTTGTTGGATTTATATATATATATATATTGAATTGTAATACATCTGCTGAGGTTTTACAACCGATGGGGCCGCATGTTGGAATCGGTCTCAAACCTCCAATTATAGTGCCGTGTGGGGCACATCAATATGGAAAATTGTGTAAATCTGAATGTATAAAAGAGGAGATAATGTGTGAAGAGTTTTGGGGATCATGATCTGATCAGACTTCTTGTTGTTCTTAAAATGTATGTTTTTAAACCATAAGACTTGGCTACGTAATAAAATTTATTTTAATGTATAAAACTCTGTCTTCAATCGATAAAACCCAACAGAAGAAATTGGACAACAATCGCCGTAAAAGGCGCTGGAGGCCTTATTGCAAACTCAGTTTCCAAGAGAAACAAAAACTTGGAAAAAGGGAGACTAGAAGGGCTCTCAAAAATTATAACCAGAGATTGGCCATTGGGTTGCCTGTTGCCCCATACAATACCACACAGTTTCTTATGGAAGACAGGTATGAACAAGAAGCAAAGTTCCAAAGCGCTTCCACTGGTAAACTGAACTTTAGGCAAGACTTTTCTGATGGTTTGGAATATAATCTTGAAGACCCTGAGGACTATGCCAAAAAGGATTTTGAAAACATGTACAACGAGAGAATAGAATGTCGAACTCTGATCTAGTTAAGAAGGTTTTGGACTTGCAAGACAAGGTTGAGGACCTGGAGAAAACTCTGCTGGAAATCAGACTGCAGAATCAATTGAAACCTCTTGCAGCCCTTACGTTTGATAAAGATTGTGAACTCGAAAAAATACGGGTGTATCGCGAAGAAATTGACAAACTGAATCGTGAAAATGTCAAGCTGAGAACTAAAAATGATACGCTTCGTTTGTTCTATGCGCTTTCATCTGAATAGGAGACAAATGTATTCAAACCACTTCCATTGCTTCGTAATTATGTTAAAGTTTGCTGCCATTATTAATTGTGAATGTTGCATGTCAAGATTTCTGTGCTTTTGGATGTTTGGACGATGCACATTTTTTGCTGTATAATTCTCGCTTTTAATCAGTGGTGGTGAGTTTAAATGTAAAGAACTTGTTCATCTGTGCAGATCACATATATTCCATCATTTCCATTGTTTCGTAATTGTGGAGGAGATGAGCTACTGCGCAGCGGGTGCTCCGGAACTTTTTGTCCAGTCCAGTCTGTTTACGTCAGTCGAAATTCTGACTGCTAGCTCACTGGTTGCCTGCCTGCCTCCCGATCCGTACACTGCATCTCGCTAAAGATGGCCAAAGTTGACCAACCCGCTCATGGAGAACTTCAATCTGCTGAATTTCCAAAACCAACTGCGTCAATTCGCGCAAAGAAAAGAGTTGAGAGAAGGAAGAAATTGGACAACAATCGCCGTAAAAGGCGCTGGAGGCCTTATTGCAAACTCAGTTTCCAAGAGAAACAAAAACTTGGAGAAAGGGAGACTAGAAGGGCTCTCAAAAATTATAACCAGAGATTGGCCATTGGGTTGCCTGTTGCCCCATACAATACCACACAGTTTCTTATGGAAGACAGGTATGAACAAGAAGCAAAGTTCCAAAGCGCTTCCACTGGTAAACTGAACTTCAGGCAAGACTTTTCTGATGGTTTGGAATATAATCTTGAAGACCCTGAGGCCTATGCCAAAAAGGATTTTGAAAACATGTACAACGAGAGAATAGAATGTCGAACTCTGATCTAGTTAAGAAGGTTCTGGACTTGCAAGACAAGGTTGAGGACCTGGAGAAAACTCTGCTGGAAATCAGACTGCAGAATCAATTGAAACCTCTTGCAGCCCTTACGTTTGATAAAGATTGTGAACTCGAAAAAATACGGGTGTATCGCGAAGAAATTGACAAACTGAATCGTGAAAATGTCAAGCTGAGAACTAAAAATGATACGCTTCGTTTGTTCTATGCGCTTTCATCTGAATAGGAGACAAATGTATTCAAACCACTTCCATTGCTTCGTAATTATGTTAAAGTTTGCTGCCATTATTAATTGTGAATGTTGCATGTCAAGATTTCTGTGCTTTTGGATGATTGGACGATGCACATTTTTTGCTGTATAATTCTCGCTTTTAATCAGTGGTGGTGAGTTTAAATGTAAAGAACTTGTTCATCTGTGCAGATCACATATATTCAATCATTTCCATTGTTTCGTAATTGTGGAGGAGATGAGCTGCTGCGCAGCGGGTGCTCCGGAACTTTTTGTCCAGTCCAGTCTGTTTACGTCAGTCGAAATTCTGACTGCTAGCTCACTGGTTGCCTGCCTGCCTCCCGGTCCGTACACTGCATCTCGCTAAAGATGGCCAAAGTTGACCAACCCGCTCATGGAGAACTTCAATCTGCTGAATTTCCAAAACCAACTGCGTCAATTCGCGCAAAGAAAAGAGTTGAGAGAAGGAAGAAATTGGACAACAATCGCCGTAAAAGGCGCTGGAGGCCTTATTGCAAACTCAGTTTCCAAGGGAAACAAAAACTTGGAGAAAGGGAGACTAGAATGGCTCTCAAAAATTATAACCAGAGATTGGCCATTGGGTTGCCTGTTGCCCCATACAATACCACACAGTTTCTTATGGAAGACAGGTATGAACAAGAAGCAGTTCCAAAGCGCTTCCACTGGTAAACTGAACTTCAGGCAAGACTTTTCTGATGGTTTGGAATATAATCTTGAAGACCCTGAGGACTATGCCAAAAAGGATTTTGAAAACATGTACAACGAGAGAATAGAATGTCGAACTCTGATCTAGTTAAGAAGGTTTTGGACTTGCAAGACAAGGTTGAGGACCTGGAGAAAACTCTGCTGGAAATCAGACTGCAGAATCAATTGAAACCTCTTGCAGCCCTTACGTTTGATAAAGATTGTGAACTCGAAAAAATACGGGTGTATCGCGAAGAAATTGACAAACTGAATCGTGAAAATGTCAAGCTGAGAACTAAAAATGATACGCTTCGTTTGTTCTATGCGCTTTCATCTGAATAGGAGACAAATGTATTCAAACCACTTCCATTGCTTCGTAATTATGTTAAAGTTTGCTGCCATTATTAATTGTGAATGTTGCATGTCAAGATTTCTGTGCTTTTGGATGATTGGACGATGCACATTTTTTGCTGTATAATTCTCGCTTTTAATCAGTGGTGGTGAGTTTAAATGTAAAGAACTTGTTCATCTGTGCAGATCACATATATTCAATCATTTCCATTGTTTCGTAATTGTGGAGGAGATGAGCTGCTGCGCAGCGGGTGCTCCGGAACTTTTTGTCCAGTCCAGTCTGTTTACGTCAGTCGAAATTCTGACTGCTAGCTCACTGGTTGCCTGCCTGCCTCCCGATCCGTACACTGCATCTTGCTAAAGATGGCCAAAGTTGACCAACCCGCTCATGGAGAACTTCAATCTGCTGAATTTCCAAAACCAACTGCGTCAATTCGCGCAAAGAAAAGAGTTGAGAGAAGGAAGAAATTGGACAACAATCGCCGTAAAAGGCGCTGGAGGCCTTATTGCAAACTCAGTTTCCAAGAGAAACAAAAACTTGGAGAAAGGGAGACTAGAATGGCTCTCAAAAATTATAACCAGAGATTGGCCATTGGGTTGCCTGTTGCCCCATACAATACCACACAGTTTCTTATGGAAGACAGGTATGAACAAGAAGCAAAGTTCCAAAGCGCTTCCACTGGTAAACTGAACTTCAGGCAAGACTTTTCTGATGGTTTGGAATATAATCTTGAAGACCCTGAGGACTATGCCAAAAAGGATTTTGAAAACATGTACAACGAGAGAATAGAATGTCGAACTCTGATCTAGTTAAGAAGGTTTTGGACTTGCAAGACAAGGTTGAGGACCTGGAGAAAACTCTGCTGGAAATCAGACTGCAGAATCAATTGAAACCTCTTGCAGCCCTTACGTTTGATAAAGATTGTGAACTCGAAAAGATACGGTTGTATCGCGAAGAAATTGACAAACTGAATCGTGAAAATGTTAAGCTGAGAACTAAAAATGATACGCTTCGTTTGTTCTATGCGCTTTCATCTGAATAGGAGACAAATGTATTCAAACCACTTCCATTGCTTCGTAATTATGTTAAAGTTTGCTGCCATTATTAATTGTGAATGTTGCATGTCAAGATTTCTGTGCTTTTGGATGATTGGAAGATGCACATTTTTTGCTGTATAATTCTCGCTTTTAATCAGTGGTGGTGAGTTTAAATGTAAAGAACTTGTTCATCTGTGCAGATCACATATATTCCATCATTTCCATTGTTTCGTAATTGTGGAGGAGATGAGCTGCTGCGCAGCGGGTGCTCCGGAACTTTTTGTCCAGTCCAGTCTGTTTACGTCAGTCGAAATTCTGACTGCTAGCTCACTGGTTGCCTGCCTGCCTCCCGATCCGTACACTGCATCTCGCTAAAGATGGCCAAAGTTGACCAACCCGCTCATGGAGAACTTCAATCTGCTGAATTTCCAAAACCAACTGCGTCAATTCGCGCAAAGAAAAGAGTTGAGAGAAGGAAGAAATTGGACAACAATCGCCGTAAAAGGCGCTGGAGGCCTTATTGCAAACTCAGTTTCAAAGAGAAACAAAAACTTGGAGAAAGGGAGACTAGAATGGCTCTCAAAAATTATAACCAGAGATTGGCCATTGGGTTGCCTGTTGCCCCATACAATACCACACAGTTTCTTATGGAAGACAGGTATGAACAAGAAGCAAAGTTCCAAAGCGCTTCCACTGGTAAACTGAACTTCAGGCAAGACTTTTCTGATGGTTTGGAATATAATCTTGAAGACCCTGAGGCCTATGCGAAAAAGGATTTTAAAAACATGTACAACGAGAGAATAGAATGTCGAACTCTGATCTAGTTAAGAAGGTTTTGGACTTGCAAGACAAGGTTGAGGACCTGGAGAAAACTCTGCTGGAAATCAGACTGCAGAATCAATTGAAACCTCTTGCAGCCCTTACGTTTGATAAAGATTGTGAACTCGAAAAAATACGGGTGTATCGCGAAGAAATTGACAAACTGAATCGTGAAAATGTTAAGCTGAGAACTAAAAATTATACGCTTCGTTTGTTCTATGCGCTTTCATCTGAATAGGAGACAAATGTATTCAAACCACTTCCATTGCTTCGTAATTATGTTAAAGTTTGCTGCCATTATTAATTGTGAATGTTGCATGTCAAGATTTCTGTTCTTTTGGATGATTGGAAGATGCACATTTTTTGCTGTATAATTCTCGCTTTTAATCAGTGGTGGTGAATTTAAATGTAAAGAACTTGTTCATCTGTGCAGATCACATATATTCCATCATTTCCATTGTTTCGTAATTGTGGAGGAGATGAGCTGCTGCGCAGCGGGTGCTCCGGAACTTTTTGTCCAGTCCAGTCTGTTTACGTCAGTCGAAATTCTGACTGCTAGCTCACTGGTTGCCTGCCTGCCTCCCGATCCGTACACTGCATCTCGCTAAAGATGGCCAAAGTTGACCAACCCGCTCATGGAGAACTTCAATCTGCTGAATTTCCAAAACCAACTGCGTCAATTCACGCAAAGAAAAGAGTTGAGAGAAGGAAGAAATTGGACAACAATCGCCGTAAAAGGCGCTGGAGGCCTTATTGCAAACTCAGTTTCCAAGAGAAACAAAAACTTGGAGAAAGGGAGACTAGAATGGCTCTCAAAAATTATAACCAGAGATTGGCCATTGGGTTGCCTGTTGCCCCATACAATACCACACAGTTTCTTATGGAAGACAGGTATGAACAAGAAGCAAAGTTCCAAAGCGCTTCCACTGGTAAACTGAACTTCAGGCAAGACTTTTCTGATGGTTTGGAATATAATCTTGAAGACCCTGAGGACTATGCCAAAAAGGATTTTGAAAACATGTACAACGAGAGAATAGAATGTCGAACTCTGATCTAGTTAAGAAGGTTTTGGACTTGCAAGACAAGGTTGAGGACCTGGAGAAAACTCTGCTGGAAATCAGACTGCAGAATCAATTGAAACCTCTTTCAGCCCTTACGTTTGATAAAGATTGTGAACTCGAAAAGATACGGTTGTATCGCGAAGAAATTGACAAACTGAATCGTGAAAATGTTAAGCTGAGAACTAAAAATGATACGCTTCGTTTGTTCTATGCGCTTTCATCTGAATAGGAGACAAATGTATTCAAACCACTTCCATTGCTTCGTAATTATGTTAAAGTTTGCTGCCATTATTAATTGTGAATGTTGCATGTCAAGATTTCTGTGCTTTTGGATGATTGGACGATGCACATTTTTTGCTGTATAATTCTCGCTTTTAATCAGTGGTGGTGAGTTTAAATGTAAAGAACTTGTTCATCTGTGCAGATCACATATATTCAATCATTTCCATTGTTTCGTAATTGTGGAGGAGATGAGCTGCTGCGCAGCGGGTGCTCCGGAACTTTTTGTCCAGTCCAGTCTGTTTACGTCAGTCGAAATTCTGACTGCTAGCTCACTGGTTGCCTGCCTGCCTCCCGATCCGTACACTGCATCTTGCTAAAGATGGCCAAAGTTGACCAACCCGCTCATGGAGAACTTCAATCTGCTGAATTTCCAAAACCAACTGCGTCAATTCGCGCAAAGAAAAGAGTTGAGAGAAGGAAGAAATTGGACAACAATCGCCGTAAAAGGCGCTGGAGGCCTTATTGCAAACTCAGTTTCCAAGAGAAACAAAAACTTGGAGAAAGGGAGACTAGAATGGCTCTCAAAAATTATAACCAGAGATTGGCCATTGGGTTGCCTGTTGCCCCATACAATACCACACAGTTTCTTATGGAAGACAGGTATGAACAAGAAGCAAAGTTCCAAAGCGCTTCCACTGGTAAACTGAACTTCAGGCAAGACTTTTCTGATGGTTTGGAATATAATCTTGAAGACCCTGAGGACTATGCCAAAAAGGATTTTGAAAACATGTACAACGAGAGAATAGAATGTCGAACTCTGATCTAGTTAAGAAGGTTTTGGACTTGCAAGACAAGGTTGAGGACCTGGAGAAAACTCTGCTGGAAATCAGACTGCAGAATCAATTGAAACCTCTTGCAGCCCTTACGTTTGATAAAGATTGTGAACTCGAAAAGATACGGTTGTATCGCGAAGAAATTGACAAACTGAATCGTGAAAATGTTAAGCTGAGAACTAAAAATTATACGCTTCGTTTGTTCTATGCGCTTTCATCTGAATAGGAGACAAATGTATTCAAACCACTTCCATTGCTTCGTAATTATGTTAAAGTTTGCTGCCATTATTAATTGTGAATGTTGCATGTCAAGATTTCTGTGCTTTTGGATGATTGGAAGATGCACATTTTTTGCTGTATAATTCTCGCTTTTAATCAGTGGTGGTGAGTTTAAATGTAAAGAACTTGTTCATCTGTGCAGATCACATATATTCCATCATTTCCATTGTTTCGTAATTGTGGAGGAGATGAGCTGCTGCGCAGCGGGTGCTCCGGAACTTTTTGTCCAGTCCAGTCTGTTTACGTCAGTCGAAATTCTGACTGCTAGCTCACTGGTTGCCTGCCTGCCTCCCGATCCGTACACTGCATCTCGCTAAAGATGGCCAAAGTTGACCAACCCGCTCATGGAGAACTTCAATCTGCTGAATTTCCAAAACCAACTGCGTCAATTCGCGCAAAGAAAAGAGTTGAGAGAAGGAAGAAATTGGACAACAATCGCCGTAAAAGGCGCTGGAGGCCTTATTGCAAACTCAGTTTCCAAGAGAAACAAAAACTTGGAGAAAGGGAGACTAGAATGGCTCTCAAAAATTATAACCAGAGATTGGCCATTGGGTTGCCTGTTGCCCCATACAATACCACACAGTTTCTTATGGAAGACAGGTATGAACAAGAAGCAAAGTTCCAAAGCGCTTCCACTGGTAAACTGAACTTCAGGCAAGACTTTTCTGATGGTTTGGAATATAATCTTGAAGACCCTGAGGCCTATGCCAAAAAGGATTTTGAAAACATGTACAACGAGAGAATAGAATGTCGAACTCTGATCTAGTTAAGAAGATTTTGGACTTGCAAGACAAGGTTGAGGACCTGGAGAAAACTCTGCTGGAAATCAGACTGCAGAATCAATTGAAACCTCTTGCAGCCCTTACGTTTGATAAAGATTGTGAACTCGAAAAAATACGGGTGTATCGCGAAGAAATTGACAAACTGAATCGTGAAAATGTTAAGCTGAGAACTAAAAATGATACGCTTCGTTTGTTCTATGCGCTTTCATCTGAATAGGAGACAAATGTATTCAAACCACTTCCATTGCTTCGTAATTATGTTAAAGTTTGCTGCCATTATTAATTGTGAATGTTGCATGTCAAGATTTCTGTTCTTTTGGATGATTGGAAGATGCACATTTTTTGCTGTATAATTCTCGCTTTTAATCAGTGGTGGTGAATTTAAATGTAAAGAACTTGTTCATCTGTGCAGATCACATATATTCCATCATTTCCATTGTTTCGTAATTGTGGAGGAGATGAGCTGCTGCGCAGCGGGTGCTCCGGAACTTTTTGTCCAGTCCAGTCTGTTTACGTCAGTCGAAATTCTGACTGCTAGCTCACTGGTTGCCTGCCTGCCTCCCGATCCGTACACTGCATCTCGCTAAAGATGGCCAAAGTTGACCAACCCGCTCATGGAGAACTTCAATCTGCTGAATTTCCAAAACCAACTGCGTCAATTCGCGCAAAGAAAAGAGTTGAGAGAAGGAAGAAATTGGACAACAATCGCCGTAAAAGGCGCTGGAGGCCTTATTGCAAACTCAGTTTCCAAGAGAAACAAAAACTTGGAGAAAGGGAGACTAGAATGGCTCTCAAAAATTATAACCAGAGATTGGCCATTGGGTTGCCTGTTGCCCCATACAATACCACACAGTTTCTTATGGAAGACAGGTATGAACAAGAAGCAAAGTTCCAAAGCGCTTCCACTGGTAAACTGAACTTCAGGCAAGACTTTTCTGATGGTTTGGAATATAATCTTGAAGACCCTGAGGACTATGCCAAAAAGGATTTTGAAAACATGTACAACGAGAGAATAGAATGTCGAACTCTGATCTAGTTAAGAAGGTTTTGGACTTGCAAGACAAGGTTGAGGACCTGGAGAAAACTCTGCTGGAAATCAGACTGCAGAATCAATTGAAACCTCTTTCAGCCCTTACGTTTGATAAAGATTGTGAACTCGAAAAGATACGGTTGTATCGCGAAGAAATTGACAAACTGAATCGTGAAAATGTTAAGCTGAGAACTAAAAATGATACGCTTCGTTTGTTCTATGCGCTTTCATCTGAATAGGAGACAAATGTATTCAAACCACTTCCATTGCTTCGTAATTATGTTAAAGTTTGCTGCCATTATTAATTGTGAATGTTGCATGTCAAGATTTCTGTGCTTTTGGATGATTGGACGATGCACATTTTTTGCTGTATAATTCTCGCTTTTAATCAGTGGTGGTGAGTTTAAATGTAAAGAACTTGTTCATCTGTGCAGATCACATATATTCAATCATTTCCATTGTTTCGTAATTGTGGAGGAGATGAGCTGCTGCGCAGCGGGTGCTCCGGAACTTTTTGTCCAGTCCAGTCTGTTTACGTCAGTCGAAATTCTGACTGCTAGCTCACTGGTTGCCTGCCTGCCTCCCGATCCGTACACTGCATCTCGCTAAAGATGGCCAAAGTTGACCAACCCGCTCATGGAGAACTTCAATCTGCTGAATTTCCAAAACCAACTGCGTCAATTCGCGCAAAGAAAAGAGTTGAGAGAAGGAAGAAATTGGACAACAATCGCCGTAAAAGGCGCTGGAGGCCTTATTGCAAACTCAGTTTCCAAGAGAAACAAAAACTTGGAGAAAGGGAGACTAGAATGGCTCTCAAAAATTATAACCAGAGATTGGCCATTGGGTTGCCTGTTGCCCCATACAATACCACACAGTTTCTTATGGAAGACAGGTATGAACAAGAAGCAAAGTTCCAAATCCCTTCCACTGGTAAACTGAACTTCAGGCAAGACTTTTCTGATGGTTTGGAATATAATCTTGAAGACCCTGAGGACTATGCCAAAAAGGATTTTGAAAACATGTACAACGAGAGAATAGAATGTCGAACTCTGATCTAGTTAAGAAGGTTTTGGACTTGCAAGACAAGGTTGAGGACCTGGAGAAAACTCTGCTGGAAATCAGACTGCAGAATCAATTGAAACCTCTTTCAGCCCTTACGTTTGATAAAGATTGTGAACTCGAAAAGATACGGTTGTATCGCGAAGAAATTGACAAACTGAATCGTGAAAATGTTAAGCTGAGAACTAAAAATGATACGCTTCGTTTGTTCTATGCGCTTTCATCTGAATAGGAGACAAATGTATTCAAACCACTTCCATTGCTTCGTAATTATGTTAAAGTTTGCTGCCATTATTAATTGTGAATGTTGCATGTCAAGATTTCTGTGCTTTTGGATGATTGGACGATGCACATTTTTTGCTGTATAATTCTCGCTTTTAATCAGTGGTGGTGAGTTTAAATGTAAAGAACTTGTTCATCTGTGCAGATCACATATATTCAATCATTTCCATTGTTTCGTAATTGTGGAGGAGATGAGCTGCTGCGCAGCGGGTGCTCCGGAACTTTTTGTCCAGTCCAGTCTGTTTACGTCAGTCGAAATTCTGACTGCTAGCTCACTGGTTGCCTGCCTGCCTCCCGATCCGTACACTGCATCTTGCTAAAGATGGCCAAAGTTGACCAACCCGCTCATGGAGAACTTCAATCTGCTGAATTTCCAAAACCAACTGCGTCAATTCGCGCAAAGAAAAGAGTTGAGAGAAGGAAGAAATTGGACAACAATCGCCGTAAAAGGCGCTGGAGGCCTTATTGCAAACTCAGTTTCCAAGAGAAACAAAAACTTGGAGAAAGGGAGACTAGAATGGCTCTCAAAAATTATAACCAGAGATTGGCCATTGGGTTGCCTGTTGCCCCATACAATACCACACAGTTTCTTATGGAAGACAGGTATGAACAAGAAGCAAAGTTCCAAAGCGCTTCCACTGGTAAACTGAACTTCAGGCAAGACTTTTCTGATGGTTTGGAATATAATCTTGAAGACCCTGAGGACTATGCCAAAAAGGATTTTGAAAACATGTACAACGAGAGAATAGAATGTCGAACTCTGATCTAGTTAAGAAGGTTTTGGACTTGCAAGACAAGGTTGAGGACCTGGAGAAAACTCTGCTGGAAATCAGACTGCAGAATCAATTGAAACCTCTTGCAGCCCTTACGTTTGATAAAGATTGTGAACTCGAAAAGATACGGTTGTATCGCGAAGAAATTGACAAACTGAATCGTGAAAATGTTAAGCTGAGAACTAAAAATTATACGCTTCGTTTGTTCTATGCGCTTTCATCTGAATAGGAGACAAATGTATTCAAACCACTTCCATTGCTTCGTAATTATGTTAAAGTTTGCTGCCATTATTAATTGTGAATGTTGCATGTCAAGATTTCTGTGCTTTTGGATGATTGGAAGATGCACATTTTTTGCTGTATAATTCTCGCTTTTAATCAGTGGTGGTGAGTTTAAATGTAAAGAACTTGTTCATCTGTGCAGATCACATATATTCCATCATTTCCATTGTTTCGTAATTGTGGAGGAGATGAGCTGCTGCGCAGCGGGTGCTCCGGAACTTTTTGTCCAGTCCAGTCTGTTTACGTCAGTCGAAATTCTGACTGCTAGCTCACTGGTTGCCTGCCTGCCTCCCGATCCGTACACTGCATCTCGCTAAAGATGGCCAAAGTTGACCAACCCGCTCATGGAGAACTTCAATCTGCTGAATTTCCAAAACCAACTGCGTCAATTCGCGCAAAGAAAAGAGTTGAGAGAAGGAAGAAATTGGACAACAATCGCCGTAAAAGGCGCTGGAGGCCTTATTGCAAACTCAGTTTCCAAGAGAAACAAAAACTTGGAGAAAGGGAGACTAGAATGGCTCTCAAAAATTATAACCAGAGATTGGCCATTGGGTTGCCTGTTGCCCCATACAATACCACACAGTTTCTTATGGAAGACAGGTATGAACAAGAAGCAAAGTTCCAAAGCGCTTCCACTGGTAAACTGAACTTCAGGCAAGACTTTTCTGATGGTTTGGAATATAATCTTGAAGACCCTGAGGCCTATGCCAAAAAGGATTTTGAAAACATGTACAACGAGAGAATAGAATGTCGAACTCTGATCTAGTTAAGAAGGTTTTGGACTTGCAAGACAAGGTTGAGGACCTGGAGAAAACTCTGCTGGAAATCAGACTGCAGAATCAATTGAAACCTCTTGCAGCCCTTACGTTTGATAAAGATTGTGAACTCGAAAAAATACGGGTGTATCGCGAAGAAATTGACAAACTGAATCGTGAAAATGTTAAGCTGAGAACTAAAAATTATACGCTTCGTTTGTTCTATGCGCTTTCATCTGAATAGGAGACAAATGTATTCAAACCACTTCCATTGCTTCGTAATTATGTTAAAGTTTGCTGCCATTATTAATTGTGAATGTTGCATGTCAAGATTTCTGTTCTTTTGGATGATTGGAAGATGCACATTTTTTGCTGTATAATTCTCGCTTTTAATCAGTGGTGGTGAATTTAAATGTAAAGAACTTGTTCATCTGTGCAGATCACATATATTCCATCATTTCCATTGTTTCGTAATTGTGGAGGAGATGAGCTGCTGCGCAGCGGGTGCTCCGGAACTTTTTGTCCAGTCCAGTCTGTTTACGTCAGTCGAAATTCTGACTGCTAGCTCACTGGTTGCCTGCCTGCCTCCCGATCCGTACACTGCATCTCGCTAAAGATGGCCAAAGTTGACCAACCCGCTCATGGAGAACTTCAATCTGCTGAATTTCCAAAACCAACTGCGTCAATTCGCGCAAAGAAAAGAGTTGAGAGAAGGAAGAAATTGGACAACAATCGCCGTAAAAGGCGCTGGAGGCCTTATTGCAAACTCAGTTTCCAAGAGAAACAAAAACTTGGAGAAAGGGAGACTAGAATGGCTCTCAAAAATTATAACCAGAGATTGGCCATTGGGTTGCCTGTTGCCCCATACAATACCACACAGTTTCTTATGGAAGACAGGTATGAACAAGAAGCAAAGTTCCAAAGCGCTTCCACTGGTAAACTGAACTTCAGGCAAGACTTTTCTGATGGTTTGGAATATAATCTTGAAGACCCTGAGGACTATGCCAAAAAGGATTTTGAAAACATGTACAACGAGAGAATAGAATGTCGAACTCTGATCTAGTTAAGAAGGTTTTGGACTTGCAAGACAAGGTTGAGGACCTGGAGAAAACTCTGCTGGAAATCAGACTGCAGAATCAATTGAAACCTCTTTCAGCCCTTACGTTTGATAAAGATTGTGAACTCGAAAAGATACGGTTGTATCGCGAAGAAATTGACAAACTGAATCGTGAAAATGTTAAGCTGAGAACTAAAAATGATACGCTTCGTTTGTTCTATGCGCTTTCATCTGAATAGGAGACAAATGTATTCAAACCACTTCCATTGCTTCGTAATTATGTTAAAGTTTGCTGCCATTATTAATTGTGAATGTTGCATGTCAAGATTTCTGTGCTTTTGGATGATTGGAAGATGCACATTTTTTGCTGTATAATTCTCGCTTTTAATCAGTGGTGGTGAGTTTAAATGTAAAGAACTTGTTCATCTGTGCAGATCACATATATTCCATCATTTCCATTGTTTCGTAATTGTGGAGGAGATGAGCTGCTGCGCAGCGGGTGCTCCGGAACTTTTTGTCCAGTCCAGTCTGTTTACGTCAGTCGAAATTCTGACTGCTAGCTCACTGGTTGCCTGCCTGCCTCCCGATCCGTACACTGCATCTCGCTAAAGATGGCCAAAGTTGACCAACCCGCTCATGGAGAACTTCAATCTGCTGAATTTCCAAAACCAACTGCGTCAATTCGCGCAAAGAAAAGAGTTGAGAGAAGGAAGGAATTGGACAACAATCGCCGTAAAAGGCGCTGGAGGCCTTATTGCAAACTCAGTTTCCAAGAGAAACAAAAACTTGGAGAAAGGGAGACTAGAATGGCTCTCAAAAATTATAACCAGAGATTGGCCATTGGGTTGCCTGTTGCCCCATACAATACCACACAGTTTCTTATGGAAGACAGGTATGAACAAGAAGCAAAGTTCCAAAGCGCTTCCACTGGTAAACTGAACTTCAGGCAAGACTTTTCTGATGGTTTGGAATATAATCTTGAAGACCCTGAGGACTATGCCAAAAAGGATTTTGAAAACATGTACAACGAGAGAATAGAATGTCGAACTCTGATCTAGTTAAGAAGGTTTTGGACTTGCAAGACAAGGTTGAGGACCTGGAGAAAACTCTGCTGGAAATCAGACTGCAGAATCAATTGAAACCTCTTGCAGCCCTTACGTTTGATAAAGATTGTGAACTCGAAAAGATACGGTTGTATCGCGAAGAAATTGACAAACTGAATCGTGAAAATGTTAAGCTGAGAACTAAAAATTATACGCTTCGTTTGTTCTATGCGCTTTCATCTGAATAGGAGACAAATGTATTCAAACCACTTCCATTGCTTCGTAATTATGTTAAAGTTTGCTGCCATTATTAATTGTGAATGTTGCATGTCAAGATTTCTGTGCTTTTGGATGATTGGAAGATGCACATTTTTTGCTGTATAATTCTCGCTTTTAATCAGTGGTGGTGAGTTTAAATGTAAAGAACTTGTTCATCTGTGCAGATCACATATATTCCATCATTTCCATTGTTTCGTAATTGTGGAGGAGATGAGCTGCTGCGCAGCGGGTGCTCCGGAACTTTTTGTTCAGTCCAGTCTGTTTACGTCAGTCGAAATTCTGACTGCTAGCTCACTGGTTGCCTGCCTGCCTCCCGATCCGTACACTGCATCTCGCTAAAGATGGCCAAAGTTGACCAACCCGCTCATGGAGAACTTCAATCTGCTGAATTTCCAAAACCAACTGCGTCAATTCGCGCAAAGAAAAGAGTTGAGAGAAGGAAGAAATTGGACAACAATCGCCGTAAAAGGCGCTGGAGGCCTTATTGCAAACTCAGTTTCCAAGAGAAACAAAAACTTGGAGAAAGGGAGACTAGAATGGCTCTCAAAAATTATAACCAGAGATTGGCCATTGGGTTGCCTGTTGCCCCATACAATACCACACAGTTTCTTATGGAAGACAGGTATGAACAAGAAGCAAAGTTCCAAAGCGCTTCCACTGGTAAACTGAACTTCAGGCAAGACTTTTCTGATGGTTTGGAATATAATCTTGAAGACCCTGAGGACTATGCCAAAAAGGATTTTGAAAACATGTACAACGAGAGAATAGAATGTCGAACTCTGATCTAGTTAAGAAGGTTTTGGACTTGCAAGACAAGGTTGAGGACCTGGAGAAAACTCTGCTGGAAATCAGACTGCAGAATCAATTGAAACCTCTTGCAGCCCTTACGTTTGATAAAGATTGTGAACTCGAAAAAATACGGGTGTATCGCGAAGAAATTGACAAACTGAATCGTGAAAATGTTAAGCTGAGAACTAAAAATTATACGCTTCGTTTGTTCTATGCGCTTTCATCTGAATAGGAGACAAATGTATTCAAACCACTTCCATTGCTTCGTAATTATGTTAAAGTTTGCTGCCATTATTAATTGTGAATGTTGCATGTCAAGATTTCTGTTCTTTTGGATGATTGGAAGATGCACATTTTTTGCTGTATAATTCTCGCTTTTAATCAGTGGTGGTGAATTTAAATGTAAAGAACTTGTTCATCTGTGCAGATCACATATATTCCATCATTTCCATTGTTTCGTAATTGTGGAGGAGATGAGCTGCTGCGCAGCGGGTGCTCCGGAACTTTTTGTCCAGTCCAGTCTGTTTACGTCAGTCGAAATTCTGACTGCTAGCTCACTGGTTGCCTGCCTGCCTCCCGATCCGTACACTGCATCTCGCTAAAGATGGCCAAAGTTGACCAACCCGCTCATGGAGAACTTCAATCTGCTGAATTTCCAAAACCAACTGCGTCAATTCGCGCAAAGAAAAGAGTTGAGAGAAGGAAGAAATTGGACAACAATCGCCGTAAAAGGCGCTGGAGGCCTTATTGCAAACTCAGTTTCCAAGAGAAACAAAAACTTGGAGAAAGGGAGACTAGAATGGCTCTCAAAAATTATAACCAGAGATTGGCCATTGGGTTGCCTGTTGCCCCATACAATACCACACAGTTTCTTATGGAAGACAGGTATGAACAAGAAGCAAAGTTCCAAAGCGCTTCCACTGGTAAACTGAACTTCAGGCAAGACTTTTCTGATGGTTTGGAATATAATCTTGAAGACCCTGAGGACTATGCCAAAAAGGATTTTGAAAACATGTACAACGAGAGAATAGAATGTCGAACTCTGATCTAGTTAAGAAGGTTTTGGACTTGCAAGACAAGGTTGAGGACCTGGAGAAAACTCTGCTGGAAATCAGACTGCAGAATCAATTGAAACCTCTTTCAGCCCTTACGTTTGATAAAGATTGTGAACTCGAAAAGATACGGTTGTATCGCGAAGAAATTGACAAACTGAATCGTGAAAATGTTAAGCTGAGAACTAAAAATGATACGCTTCGTTTGTTCTATGCGCTTTCATCTGAATAGGAGACAAATGTATTCAAACCACTTCCATTGCTTCGTAATTATGTTAAAGTTTGCTGCCATTATTAATTGTGAATGTTGCATGTCAAGATTTCTGTGCTTTTGGATGATTGGAAGATGCACATTTTTTGCTGTATAATTCTCGCTTTTAATCAGTGGTGGTGAGTTTAAATGTAAAGAACTTGTTCATCTGTGCAGATCACATATATTCCATCATTTCCATTGTTTCGTAATTGTGGAGGAGATGAGCTGCTGCGCAGCGGGTGCTCCGGAACTTTTTGTCCAGTCCAGTCTGTTTACGTCAGTCGAAATTCTGACTGCTAGCTCACTGGTTGCCTGCCTGCCTCCCGATCCGTACACTGCATCTCGCTAAAGATGGCCAAAGTTGACCAACCCGCTCATGGAGAACTTCAATCTGCTGAATTTCCAAAACCAACTGCGTCAATTCGCGCAAAGAAAAGAGTTGAGAGAAGGAAGGAATTGGACAACAATCGCCGTAAAAGGCGCTGGAGGCCTTATTGCAAACTCAGTTTCCAAGAGAAACAAAAACTTGGAGAAAGGGAGACTAGAATGGCTCTCAAAAATTATAACCAGAGATTGGCCATTGGGTTGCCTGTTGCCCCATACAATACCACACAGTTTCTTATGGAAGACAGGTATGAACAAGAAGCAAAGTTCCAAAGCGCTTCCACTGGTAAACTGAACTTCAGGCAAGACTTTTCTGATGGTTTGGAATATAATCTTGAAGACCCTGAGGACTATGCCAAAAAGGATTTTGAAAACATGTACAACGAGAGAATAGAATGTCGAACTCTGATCTAGTTAAGAAGGTTTTGGACCTGCAAGACAAGGTTGAGGACCTGGAGAAAACTCTGCTGGAAATCAGACTGCAGAATCAATTGAAACCTCTTGCAGCCCTTACGTTTGATAAAGATTGTGAACTCGAAAAAATACGGGTGTATCGCGAAGAAATTGACAAACTGAATCGTGAAAATGTTAAGCTGAGAACTAAAAATTATACGCTTCGTTTGTTCTATGCGCTTTCATCTGAATAGGAGACAAATGTATTCAAACCACTTCCATTGCTTCGTAATTATGTTAAAGTTTGCTGCCATTATTAATTGTGAATGTTGCATGTCAAGATTTCTGTGCTTTTGGATGATTGGAAGATGCACATTTTTTGCTGTATAATTCTCGCTTTTAATCAGTGGTGGTGAGTTTAAATGTAAAGAACTTGTTCATCTGTGCAGATCACATATATTCCATCATTTCCATTGTTTCGTAATTGTGGAGGAGATGAGCTGCTGCGCACCGGGTGCTCCGGAACTTTTTGTCCAGTCCAGTCTGTTTACGTCAGTCGAAATTCTGACTGCTAGCTCACTGGTTGCCTGCCTGCCTCCCGATCCGTACACTGCATCTCGCTAAAGATGGCCAAAGTTGACCAACCCGCTCATGGAGAACTTCAATCTGCTGAATTTCCAAAACCAACTGCGTCAATTCGCGCAAAGAAAAGAGTTGAGAGAAGGAAGAAATTGGACAACAATCGCCGTAAAAGGCGCTGGAGGCCTTATTGCAAACTCAGTTTCCAAGAGAAACAAAAACTTGGAGAAAGGGAGACTAGAATGGCTCTCAAAAATTATAACCAGAGATTGGCCATTGGGTTGCCTGTTGCCCCATACAATACCACACAGTTTCTTATGGAAGACAGGTATGAACAAGAAGCAAAGTTCCAAAGCGCTTCCACTGGTAAACTGAACTTCAGGCAAGACTTTTCTGATGGTTTGGAATATAATCTTGAAGACCCTGAGGACTATGCCAAAAAGGATTTTGAAAACATGTACAACGAGAGAATAGAATGTCGAACTCTGATCTAGTTAAGAAGGTTTTGGACTTGCAAGACAAGGTTGAGGACCTGGAGAAAACTCTGCTGGAAATCAGACTGCAGAATCAATTGAAACCTCTTGCAGCCCTTACGTTTGATAAAGATTGTGAACTCGAAAAAATACGGGTGTATCGCGAAGAAATTGACAAACTGATTCGTGAAAATGTTAAGCTGAGAACTAAAAATTATACGCTTCGTTTGTTCTATGCGCTTTCATCTGAATAGGAGACAAATGTATTCAAACCACTTCCATTGCTTCGTAATTATGTTAAAGTTTGCTGCCATTATTAATTGTGAATGTTGCATGTCAAGATTTCTGTGCTTTTGGATGATTGGAAGATGCACATTTTTTGCTGTATAATTCTCGCTTTTAATCAGTGGTGGTGAGTTTAAATGTAAAGAACTTGTTCATCTGTGCAGATCACATATATTCCATCATTTCCATTGTTTCGTAATTGTGGAGGAGATGAGCTGCTGCGCAGCGGGTGCTCCGGAACTTTTTGTCCAGTCCAGTCTGTTTACGTCAGTCGAAATTCTGACTGCTAGCTCACTGGTTGCCTGCCTGCCTCCCGATCCGTACACTGCATCTCGCTAAAGATGGCCAAAGTTGACCAACCCGCTCATGGAGAACTTCAATCTGCTGAATTTCCAAAACCAACTGCGTCAATTCGCGCAAAGAAAAGAGTTGAGAGAAGGAAGAAATTGGACAACAATCGCCGTAAAAGGCGCTGGAGGCCTTATTGCAAACTCAGTTTCCAAGAGAAACAAAAACTTGGAGAAAGGGAGACTAGAATGGCTCTCAAAAATTATAACCAGAGATTGGCCATTCTGTTGCCTGTTGCCCCATACAATACCACACAGTTTCTTATGGAAGACAGGTATGAACAAGAAGCAAAGTTCCAAAGCGCTTCCACTGGTAAACTGAACTTCAGGCAAGACTTTTCTGATGGTTTGGAATATAATCTTGAAGACCCTGAGGACTATGCCAAAAAGGATTTTGAAAACATGTACAACGAGAGAATAGAATGTCGAACTCTGATCTAGTTAAGAAGGTTTTGGACTTGCAAGACAAGGTTGAGGACCTGGAGAAAACTCTGCTGGAAATCAGACTGCAGAATCAATTGAAACCTCTTGCAGCCCTTACGTTTGATAAAGATTGTGAACTCGAAAAGATACGGTTGTATCGCGAAGAAATTGACAAACTGAATCGTGAAAATGTTAAGCTGAGAACTAAAAATTATACGCTTCGTTTGTTCTATGCGCTTTCATCTGAATAGGAGACAAATGTATTCAAACCACTTCCATTGCTTCGTAATTATGTTAAAGTTTGCTGCCATTATTAATTGTGAATGTTGCATGTCAAGATTTCTGTTCTTTTGGATGATTGGAAGATGCACATTTTTTGCTGTATAATTCTCGCTTTTAATCAGTGGTGGTGAATTTAAATGTAAAGAACTTGTTCATCTGTGCAGATCACATATATTCCATCATTTCCATTGTTTCGTAATTGTGGAGGAGATGAGCTGCTGCGCAGCGGGTGCTCCGGAACTTTTTGTCCAGTCCAGTCTGTTTACGTCAGTCGAAATTCTGACTGCTAGCTCACTGGTTGCCTGCCTGCCTCCCGATCCGTACACTGCATCTCGCTAAAGATGGCCAAAGTTGACCAACCCGCTCATGGAGAACTTCAATCTGCTGAATTTCCAAAACCAACTGCGTCAATTCGCGCAAAGAAAAGAGTTGAGAGAAGGAAGAAATTGGACAACAATCGCCGTAAAAGGCGCTGGAGGCCTTATTGCAAACTCAGTTTCCAAGAGAAACAAAAACTTGGAGAAAGGGAGACTAGAATGGCTCTCAAAAATTATAACCAGAGATTGGCCATTGGGTTGCCTGTTGCCCCATACAATACCACACAGTTTCTTATGGAAGACAGGTATGAACAAGAAGCAAAGTTCCAAAGCGCTTCCACTGGTAAACTGAACTTCAGGCAAGACTTTTCTGAAGGTTTGGAATATAATCTTGAAGACCCTGAGGCCTATGCCAAAAAGGATTTTGAAAACATGTACAACGAGAGAATAGAATGTCGAACTCTGATCTAGTTAAGAAGGTTTTGGACTTGCAAGACAAGGTTGAGGACCTGGAGAAAACTCTGCTGGAAATCAGACTGCAGAATCAATTGAAACCTCTTGCAGCCCTTACGTTTGATAAAGATTGTGAACTCGAAAAAATACGGGTGTATCGCGAAGAAATTGACAAACTGAATCGTGAAAATGTTAAGCTGAGAACTAAAAATTATACGCTTCGTTTGTTCTATGCGCTTTCATCTGAATAGGAGACAAATGTATTCAAACCACTTCCATTGCTTCGTAATTATGTTAAAGTTTGCTGCCATTATTAATTGTGAATGTTGCATGTCAAGATTTCTGTGCTTTTGGATGATTGGAAGATGCACATTTTTTGCTGCATAATTCTCGCTTTTAATCAGTGGTGGTGAGTTTAAATGTAAAGAACTTGTTCATCTGTGCAGATCACATATATTCAATCATTTCCATTGTTTCGTAATTGTGGAGGAGATGAGCTGCTGCGCAGCGGGTGCTCCGGAACTTTTTGTCCAGTCCAGTCTGTTTACGTCAGTCGAAATTCTGACTGCTAGCTCACTGGTTGCCTGCCTGCCTCCCGATCCGTACACTGCATCTCGCTAAAGATGGCCAAAGTTGACCAACCCGCTCATGGAGAACTTCAATCTGCTGAATTTCCAAAACCAACTGCGTCAATTCGCGCAAAGAAAAGAGTTGAGAGAAGGAAGAAATTGGACAACAATCGCCGTAAAAGGCGCTGGAGGCCTTATTGCAAACTCAGTTTCCAAGAGAAACAAAAACTTGGAGAAAGGGAGACTAGAATGGCTCTCATAAATTATAACCAGAGATTGGCCATTGGGTTGCCTGTTGCCCCATACAATACCACACAGTTTCTTATGGAAGACAGGTATGAACAAGAAGCAAAGTTCCAAAGCGCTTCCACTGGTAAACTGAACTTCAGGCAAGACTTTTCTGATGGTTTGGAATATAATCTTGAAGACCCTGAGGACTATGCCAAAAAGGATTTTGAAAACATGTACAACGAGAGAATAGAATGTCGAACTCTGATCTAGTTAAGAAGGTTTTGGACTTGCAAGACAAGGTTGAGGACCTGGAGAAAACTCTGCTGGAAATCAGACTGCAGAATCAATTGAAACCTCTTGCAGCCCTTACGTTTGATAAAGATTGTGAACTCGAAAAAATACGGGTGTATCGCGAAGAAATTGACAAACTGAATCGTGAAAATGTTAAGCTGAGAACTAAAAATTATACGCTTCGTTTGTTCTATGCGCTTTCATCTGAATAGGAGACAAATGTATTCAAACCACTTCCATTGCTTCGTAATTATGTTAAAGTTTGCTGCCATTATTAATTGTGAATGTTGCATGTCAAGATTTCTGTGCTTTTGGATGATTGGAAGATGCACATTTTTTGCTGTATAATTCTCGCTTTTAATCAGTGGTGGTGAGTTTAAATGTAAAGAACTTGTTCATCTGTGCAGATCACATATATTCCATCATTTCCATTGTTTCGTAATTGTGGAGGAGATGAGCTGCTGCGCAGCGGGTGCTCCGGAACTTTTTGTCCAGTCCAGTCTGTTTACGTCAGTCGAAATTCTGACTGCTAGCTCACTGGTTGCCTGCCTGCCTCCCGATCCGTACACTGCATCTCGCTAAAGATGGCCAAAGTTGACCAACCCGCTCATGGAGAACTTCAATCTGCTGAATTTCCAAAACCAACTGCGTCAATTCGCGCAAAGAAAAGAGTTGAGAGAAGGAAGAAATTGGACAACAATCGCCGTAAAAGGCGCTGGAGGCCTTATTGCAAACTCAGTTTCCAAGAGAAACAAAGACTTGGAGAAAGGGAGACTAGAATGGCTCTCAAAAATTATAACCAGAGATTGGCCATTGGGTTGCCTGTTGCCCCATACAATACCACACAGTTTCTTATGGAAGACAGGTATGAACAAGAAGCAAAGTTCCAAAGCGCTTCCACTGGTAAACTGAACTTCAGGCAAGACTTTTCTGATGGTTTGGAATATAATCTTGAAGACCCTGAGGACTATGCCAAAAAGGATTTTGAAAACATGTACAACGAGAGAATAGAATGTCGAACTCTGATCTAGTTAAGAAGGTTTTGGACTTGCAAGACAAGGTTGAGGACCTGGAGAAAACTCTGCTGGAAATCAGACTGCAGAATCAATTGAAACCTCTTGCAGCCCTTACGTTTGATAAAGATTGTGAACTCGAAAAGATACGGTTGTATCGCGAAGAAATTGACAAACTGAATCGTGAAAATGTTAAGCTGAGAACTAAAAATAATACGCTTCGTTTGTTCTATGCGCTTTCATCTGAATAGGAGACAAATGTATTCAAACCACTTCCATTGCTTCGTAATTATGTTAAAGTTTGCTGCCATTATTAATTGTGAATGTTGCATGTCAAGATTTCTGTTCTTTTGGATGATTGGAAGATGCACATTTTTTGCTGTATAATTCTCGCTTTTAATCAGTGGTGGTGAATTTAAATGTAAAGAACTTGTTCATCTGTGCAGATCACATATATTCCATCATTTCCATTGTTTCGTAATTGTGGAGGAGATGAGCTGCTGCGCAGCGGGTGCTCCGGAACTTTTTGTCCAGTCCAGTCTGTTTACGTCAGTCGAAATTCTGACTGCTAGCTCACTGGTTGCCTGCCTGCCTCCCGATCCGTACACTGCATCTCGCTAAAGATGGCCAAAGTTGACCAACCCGCTCATGGAGAACTTCAATCTGCTGAATTTCCAAAACCAACTGCGTCAATTCGCGCAAAGAAAAGAGTTGAGAGAAGGAAGAAATTGGACAACAATCGCCGTAAAAGGCGCTGGAGGCCTTATTGCAAACTCAGTTTCCAAGAGAAACAAAAACTTGGAGAAAGGGAGACTAGAATGGCTCTCAAAAATTATAACCAGAGATTGGCCATTGGGTTGCCTGTTACCCCATACAATACCACACAGTTTCTTATGGAAGACAGGTATGAACAAGAAGCAAAGTTCCAAAGCGCTTCCACTGGTAAACTGAACTTCAGGCAAGACTTTTCTGATGGTTTGGAATATAATCTTGAAGACCCTGAGGACTATGCCAAAAAGGATTTTGAAAACATGTACAACGAGAGAATAGAATGTCGAACTCTGATCTAGTTAAGAAGGTTTTGGACTTGCAAGACAAGGTTGAGGACCTGGAGAAAACTCTGCTGGAAATCAGACTGCAGAATCAATTGAAACCTCTTTCAGCCCTTACGTTTGATAAAGATTGTGAACTCGAAAAGATACGGTTGTATCGCGAAGAAATTGACAAACTGAATCGTGAAAATGTTAAGCTGAGAACTAAAAATGATACGCTTCGTTTGTTCTATGCGCTTTCATCTGAATAGGAGACAAATGTATTCAAACCACTTCCATTGCTTCGTAATTATGTTAAAGTTTGCTGCCATTATTAATTGTGAATGTTGCATGTCAAGATTTCTGTGCTTTTGGATGATTGGAAGATGCACATTTTTTGCTGTATAATTCTCGCTTTTAATCAGTGGTGGTGAGTTTAAATGTAAAGAACTTGTTCATCTGTGCAGATCACATATATTCCATCATTTCCATTGTTTCGTAATTGTGGAGGAGATGAGCTGCTGCGCAGCGGGTGCTCCGGAACTTTTTGTCCAGTCCAGTCTGTTTACGTCAGTCGAAATTCTGACTGCTAGCTCACTGGTTGCCTGCCTGCCTCCCGATCCGTACACTGCATCTCGCTAAAGATGGCCAAAGTTGACCAACCCGCTCATGGAGAACTTCAATCTGCTGAATTTCCAAAACCAACTGCGTCAATTCGCGCAAAGAAAAGAGTTGAGAGAAGGAAGAAATTGGACAACAATCGCCGTAAAAGGCGCTGGAGGCCTTATTGCAAACTCAGTTTCCAAGAGAAACAAAGACTTGGAGAAAGGGAGACTAGAATGGCTCTCAAAAATTATAACCAGAGATTGGCCATTGGGTTGCCTGTTGCCCCATACAATACCACACAGTTTCTTATGGAAGACAGGTATGAACAAGAAGCAAAGTTCCAAAGCGCTTCCACTGGTAAACTGAACTTCAGGCAAGACTTTTCTGATGGTTTGGAATATAATCTTGAAGACCCTGAGGACTATGCCAAAAAGGATTTTGAAAACATGTACAACGAGAGAATAGAATGTCGAACTCTGATCTAGTTAAGAAGGTTTTGGACTTGCAAGACAAGGTTGAGGACCTGGAGAAAACTCTGCTGGAAATCAGACTGCAGAATCAATTGAAACCTCTTGCAGCCCTTACGTTTGATAAAGATTGTGAACTCGAAAAGATACGGTTGTATCGCGAAGAAATTGACAAACTGAATCGTGAAAATGTTAAGCTGAGAACTAAAAATAATACGCTTCGTTTGTTCTATGCGCTTTCATCTGAATAGGAGACAAATGTATTCAAACCACTTCCATTGCTTCGTAATTATGTTAAAGTTTGCTGCCATTATTAATTGTGAATGTTGCATGTCAAGATTTCTGTTCTTTTGGATGATTGGAAGATGCACATTTTTTGCTGTATAATTCTCGCTTTTAATCAGTGGTGGTGAATTTAAATGTAAAGAACTTGTTCATCTGTGCAGATCACATATATTCCATCATTTCCATTGTTTCGTAATTGTGGAGGAGATGAGCTGCTGCGCAGCGGGTGCTCCGGAACTTTTTGTCCAGTCCAGTCTGTTTACGTCAGTCGAAATTCTGACTGCTAGCTCACTGGTTGCCTGCCTGCCTCCCGATCCGTACACTGCATCTCGCTAAAGATGGCCAAAGTTGACCAACCCGCTCATGGAGAACTTCAATCTGCTGAATTTCCAAAACCAACTGCGTCAATTCGCGCAAAGAAAAGAGTTGAGAGAAGGAAGAAATTGGACAACAATCGCCGTAAAAGGCGCTGGAGGCCTTATTGCAAACTCAGTTTCCAAGAGAAACAAAAACTTGGAGAAAGGGAGACTAGAATGGCTCTCAAAAATTATAACCAGAGATTGGCCATTGGGTTGCCTGTTACCCCATACAATACCACACAGTTTCTTATGGAAGACAGGTATGAACAAGAAGCAAAGTTCCAAAGCGCTTCCACTGGTAAACTGAACTTCAGGCAAGACTTTTCTGATGGTTTGGAATATAATCTTGAAGACCCTGAGGACTATGCCAAAAAGGATTTTGAAAACATGTACAACGAGAGAATAGAATGTCGAACTCTGATCTAGTTAAGAAGGTTTTGGACTTGCAAGACAAGGTTGAGGACCTGGAGAAAACTCTGCTGGAAATCAGACTGCAGAATCAATTGAAACCTCTTTCAGCCCTTACGTTTGATAAAGATTGTGAACTCGAAAAGATACGGTTGTATCGCGAAGAAATTGACAAACTGAATCGTGAAAATGTTAAGCTGAGAACTAAAAATGATACGCTTCGTTTGTTCTATGCGCTTTCATCTGAATAGGAGACAAATGTATTCAAACCACTTCCATTGCTTCGTAATTATGTTAAAGTTTGCTGCCATTATTAATTGTGAATGTTGCATGTCAAGATTTCTGTGCTTTTGGATGATTGGAAGATGCACATTTTTTGCTGTATAATTCTCGCTTTTAATCAGTGGTGGTGAGTTTAAATGTAAAGAACTTGTTCATCTGTGCAGATCACATATATTCCATCATTTCCATTGTTTCGTAATTGTGGAGGAGATGAGCTGCTGCGCAGCGGGTGCTCCGGAACTTTTTGTCCAGTCCAGTCTGTTTACGTCAGTCGAAATTCTGACTGCTAGCTCACTGGTTGCCTGCCTGCCTCCCGATCCGTACACTGCATCTCGCTAAAGATGGCCAAAGTTGACCAACCCGCTCATGGAGAACTTCAATCTGCTGAATTTCCAAAACCAACTGCGTCAATTCGCGCAAAGAAAAGAGTTGAGAGAAGGAAGAAATTGGACAACAATCGCCGTAAAAGGCGCTGGAGGCCTTATTGCAAACTCAGTTTCCAAGAGAAACAAAAACTTGGAGAAAGGGAGACTAGAATGGCTCTCAAAAATTATAACCAGAGATTGGCCATTGGGTTGCCTGTTGCCCCATACAATACCACACAGTTTCTTATGGAAGACAGGTATGAACAAGAAGCAAAGTTCCAAAGCGCTTCCACTGGTAAACTGAACTTCAGGCAAGACTTTTCTGATGGTTTGGAATATAATCTTGAAGACCCTGAGGACTATGCCAAAAAGGATTTTGAAAACATGTACAACGAGAGAATAGAATGTCGAACTCTGATCTAGTTAAGAAGGTTTTGGACTTGCAAGACAAGGTTGAGGACCTGGAGAAAACTCTGCTGGAAATCAGACTGCAGAATCAATTGAAACCTCTTGCAGCCCTTACGTTTGATAAAGATTGTGAACTCGAAAAAATACGGGTGTATCGCGAAGAAATTGACAAACTGAATCGTGAAAATGTTAAGCTGAGAACTAAAAATTATACGCTTCGTTTGTTCTATGCGCTTTCATCTGAATAGGAGACAAATGTATTCAAACCACTTCCATTGCTTCGTAATTATGTTAAAGTTTGCTGCCATTATTAATTGTGAATGTTGCATGTCAAGATTTCTGTGCTTTTGGATGATTGGACGATGCACATTTTTTGCTGTATAATTCTCGCTTTTAACCAGTGGTGGTGAGTTTAAATGTAAAGAACTTGTTCATCTGTGCAGATCACATATATTCAATCATTTCCATTGTTTCGTAATTGTGGAGGAGATGAGCTGCTGCGCAGCGGGTGCTCCGGAACTTTTTGTCCAGTCCAGTCTGTTTACGTCAGTCGAAATTCTGACTGCTAGCTCACTGGTTGCCTGCCTGCCTCCCGATCCGTACACTGCATCTCGATAAAGATGGCCAAAGTTGACCAACCCGCTCATGGAGAACTTCAATCTGCTGAATTTCCAAAATCAACTGCGTCAATTCGCGCAAAGAAAAGAGTTGAGAGAAGGAAGAAATTGGACAACAATCGCCGTAAAAGGCGCTGGAGGCCTTATTGCAAACTCAGTTTCCAAGAGAAACGAAAACTTGGAGAAAGGGAGACTAGAATGGCTCTCAAAAATTATAACCAGAGATTGGCCATTGGGTTGCCTGTTGCCCCATACAATACCACACAGTTTCTTATGGAAGACAGGTATGAACAAGAAGCAAAGTTCCAAAGCGCTTCCACTGGTAAACTGAACTTCAGGCAAGACTTTTCTGATGGTTTGGAATATAATCTTGAAGACCCTGAGGACTATGCCAAAAAGGATTTTGAATACATGTACAACGAGAGAATAGAATGTCGAACTCTGATCTAGTTAAGAAGGTTTTGGACTTGAAAGACAAGGTTGAGGACCTGGAGAAAACTCTGCTGGAAATCAGACTGCAGAATCAATTGAAACCTCTTGCAGCCCTTACGTTTGATAAAGAATGTGAACTCGAAAAGATACGGTTGTATCGCGAAGTAATTGACAAACTGAATCGTGAAAATGTTAAGCTGAGAACTAAAAATTATACGCTTCGTTTGTTCTATGCGCTTTCATCTGAATAGGAGACAAATGTATTCAAACCACTTCCATTGCTTCGTAATTATGTTAAAGTTTGCTGCCATTATTAATTGTGAATGTTGCATGTCAAGATTTCTGTGCTTTTGGATGATTGGAAGATGCACATTTTTTGCTGTATAATTCTCGCTTTTAATCAGTGGTGGTGAGTTTAAATGTAAAGAACTTGTTCATCTGTGCAGATCACATATATTCCATCATTTCCATTGTTTCGTAATTGTGGAGGAGATGAGCTGCTGCGCAGCGGGTGCTCCGGAACTTTTTGTCCAGTCCAGTCTGTTTACGTCAGTCGAAATTCTGACTGCTAGCTCACTGGTTGCCTGCCTGCCTCCCGATCCGTACACTGCATCTCGCTAAAGATGGCCAAAGTTGACCAACCCGCTCATGGAGAACTTCAATCTGCTGAATTTCCAAAACCAACTGCGTCAATTCGCGCAAAGAAAAGAGTTGAGAGAAGGAAGAAATTGGACAACAATCGCCGTAAAAGGCGCTGGAGGCCTTATTGCAAACTCAGTTTCCAAGAGAAACAAAAACTTGGAGAAAGGGAGACTAGAATGGCTCTCAAAAATTATAACCAGAGATTGGCCATTGGGTTGCCTGTTGCCCCATACAATACCACACAGTTTCTTATGGAAGACAGGTATGAACAAGAAGCAAAGTTCCAAAGCGCTTCCACTGGTAAACTGAACTTCAGGCAAGACTTTCCTGATGGTTTGGAATATAATCTTGAAGACCCTGAGGACTATGCCAAAAAGGATTTTGAAAACATGTACAACGAGAGAATAGAATGTCGAACTCTGATCTAGTTAAGAAGGTTTTGGACTTGCAAGACAAGGTTGAGGACCTGGAGAAAACTCTGCTGGAAATCAGACTGCAGAATCATTTGAAACCTCTTGCAGCCCTTACGTTTGATAAAGATTGTGAACTCGAAAAAATACGGGTGTATCGCGAAGAAATTGACAAACTGAATCGTGAAAATGTTAAGCTGAGAACTAAAAATGATACGCTTCGTTTGTTCTATGCGCTTTCATCTGAATAGGAGACAAATGTATTCAAACCACTTCCATTGCTTCGTAATTATGTTAAAGTTTGCTGCCATTATTAATTGTGAATGTTGCATGTCAAGATTTCTGTGCTTTTGGATGATTGGACGATGCACATTTTTTGCTGTATAATTCTCGCTTTTAATCAGTGGTGGTGAGTTTAAATGTAAAGAACTTGTTCATCTGTGCAGATCACATATATTCCATCATTTCCATTGTTTCGTAATTGTGGAGGAGATGAGCTGCTGCGCAGCGGGTGCTCCGGAACTTTTTGTCCAGTCCAGTCTGTTTACGTCAGTCGAAATTCTGACTGCTAGCTCACTGGTTGCCTGCCTGCCTCCCGATCCGTACACTGCATCTCGCTAAAGATGGCCAAAGTTGACCAACCCGCTCATGGAGAACTTCAATCTGCTGAATTTCCAAAACCAACTGCGTCAATTCGCGCAAAGAAAAGAGTTGAGAGAAGGAAGAAATTGGACAACAATCGCCGTAAAAGGCGCTGGAGGCCTTATTGCAAACTCAGTTTCCAAGAGAAACAAAAACTTGGAGAAAGGGAGACTAGAATGGCTCTCAAAAATTATAACCAGAGATTGGCCATTGGGTTGCCTGTTGCCCCATACAATACCACACAGTTTCTTATGGAAGACAGGTATGAACAAGAAGCAAAGTTCCAAAGCGCTTCCACTGGTAAACTGAACTTCAGGCAAGACTTTTCTGATGGTTTGGAATATAATCTTGAAGACCCTGAGGACTATGCCAAAAAGGATTTTGAAAACATGTACAACGAGAGAATAGAATGTCGAACTCTGATCTAGTTAAGAAGGTTTTGGACTTGCAAGACAAGGTTGAGGACCTGGAGAAAACTCTGCTGGAAATCAGACTGCAGAATCAATTGAAACCTCTTGCAGCCCTTACGTTTGATAAAGATTGTGAACTCGAAAAAATACGGGTGTATCGCGAAGAAATTGACAAACTGAATCGTGAAAATGTTAAGCTGAGAACTAAAAATGATACGCTTCGTTTGTTCTATGCGCTTTCATCTGAATAGGAGACAAATGTATTCAAACCACTTCCATTGCTTCGTAATTATGTTAAAGTTTGCTGCCATTATTAATTGTGAATGTTGCATGTCAAGATTTCTGTGCTTTTGGATGATTGGACGATGCACATTTTTTGCTGTATAATTCTCGCTTTTAATCAGTGGTGGTGAGTTTAAATGTAAAGAACTTGTTCATCTGTGCAGATCACATATATTCAATCATTTCCATTGTTTCGTAATTGTGGAGGAGATGAGCTGCTGCGCAGCGGGTGCTCCGGAACTTTTTGTCCAGTCCAGTCTGTTTACGTCAGTCGAAATTCTGACTGCTAGCTCACTGGTTGCCTGCCTGCCTCCCGATCCGTACACTGCATCTCGCTAAAGATGGCCAAAGTTGACCAACCCGCTCATGGAGAACTTCAATCTGCTGAATTTCCAAAACCAACTGCGTCAATTCGCGCAAAGAAAAGAGTTGAGAGAAGGAAGAAATTGGACAACAATCGCCGTAAAAGGCGCTGGAGGCCTTATTGCAAACTCAGTTTCCAAGAGAAACAAAAACTTGGAGAAAGGGAGACTAGAATGGCTCTCAAAAATCATAACCAGAGATTGGCCATTGGGTTGCCTGTTGCCCCATACAATACCACACAGTTTCTTATGGAAGACAGGTATGAACAAGAAGCAAAGTTCCAAAGCGCTTCCACTGGTAAACTGAACTTCAGGCAAGACTTTCCTGATGGTTTGGAATATAATCTTGAAGACCCTGAGGACTATGCCAAAAAGGATTTTGAAAACATGTACAACGAGAGAATAGAATGTCGAACTCTGATCTAGTTAAGAAGGTTTTGGACTTGCAAGACAAGGTTGAGGACCTGGAGAAAACTCTGCTGGAAATCAGACTGCAGAATGAATTGAATCCTCTTGCAGCCCTTACGTTTGATAAAGATTGTGAACTCGAAAAAATACGGGTGTATCACGAAGAAATTGACAAACTGAATCGTGAAAATGTTAAGCTGAGAACTAAAAATGATACGCTTCGTTTGTTCTATGCGCTTTCATCTGAATAGGAGACAAATGTATTCAAACCACTTCCATTGCTTCGTAATTATGTTAAAGTTTGCTGCCATTATTAATTGTGAATGTTGCATGTCAAGATTTCTGTGCTTTTGGATGATTGGACGATGCACATTTTTTGCTGTATAATTCTCGCTTTTAATCAGTGGTGGTGAGTTTAAATGTAAAGAACTTGTTCATCTGTGCAGATCACATATATTCAATCATTTCCATTGTTTCGTAATTGTGGAGGAGATGAGCTGCTGCGCAGCGGGTGCTCCGGAACTTTTTGTCCAGTCCAGTCTGTTTACGTCAGTCGAAATTCTGACTGCTAGCTCACTGGTTGCCTGCCTGCCTCCCGATCCGTACACTGCATCTCGCTAAAGATGGCCAAAGTTGACCAACCCGCTCATGGAGAACTTCAATCTGCTGAATTTCCAAAACCAACTGCGTCAATTCGCGCAAAGAAAAGAGTTGAGAGAAGGAAGAAATTGGACAACAATCGCCGTAAAAGGCGCTGGAGGCCTTATTGCAAACTCAGTTTCCAAGAGAAACAAAAACTTGGAGAAAGGGAGACTAGAAGGGCTCTCAAAAATTATAACCAGAGATTGGCCATTGGGTTGCCTGTTGCCCCATACAATACCACACAGTTTCTTATGGAAGACAGGTATGAACAAGAAGCAAAGTTCCAAAGCGCTTCCACTGGTAAACTGAACTTCAGGCAAGACTTTTCTGATGGTTTGGAATATAATCTTGAAGACCCTGAGGACTATGCCAAAAAGGATTTTGAAAACATGTACAACGAGAGAATAGAATGTCGAACTCTGATCTAGTTAAGAAGGTTTTGGACTTGCAAGACAAGGTTGAGGACCTGGAGAAAACTCTGCTGGAAATCAGACTGCAGAATCAATTGAAACCTCTTGCAGCCCTTACGTTTGATAAAGATTGTGAACTCGAAAAAATACGGGTGTATCGCGAAGAAATTGACAAACTGAATCGTGAAAATGTCAAGCTGAGAACTAAAAATGATACGCTTCGTTTGTTCTATGCGCTTTCATCTGAATAGGAGACAAATGTATTCAAACCACTTCCATTGCTTCGTAATTATGTTAAAGTTTGCTGCCATTATTAATTGTGAATGTTGCATGTCAAGATTTCTGTGCTTTTGGATGATTGGACGATGCACATTTTTTGCTGTATAATTCTCGCTTTTAATCAGTGGTGGTGAGTTTAAATGTAAAGAACTTGTTCATCTGTGCAGATCACATATATTCAATCATTTCCATTGTTTCGTAATTGTGGAGGAGATGAGCTGCTGCGCAGCGGGTGCTCCGGAACTTTTTGTCCAGTCTAGTCTGTTTACGTCAGTCGAAATTCTGACTGCTAGCTCACTGGTTGCCTGCCTGCCTCCCGATCCGTACACTGCATCTCGCTAAAGATGGCCAAAGTTGACCAACCCGCTCATGGAGAACTTCAATCTGCTGAATTTCCAAAACCAACTGCGTCAATTCGCGCAAAGAAAAGAGTTGAGAGAAGGAAGAAATTGGACAACAATCGCCGTAAAAGGCGCTGGAGGCCTTATTGCAAACTCAGTTTCCAAGAGAAACAAAAACTTGGAGAAAGGGAGACTAGAAGGGCTCTCAAAAATTATAACCAGAGATTGGCCATTGGGTTGCCTGTTGCCCCATACAATACCACACAGTTTCTTATGGAATACAGGTTTGAACAAGAAGCAAAGTTCCAAAGCGCTTCCACTGGTAAACTGAACTTCAGGCAAGACCTTTCTGATGGTTTGGAATATAATCTTGAAGACCCTGAGGACTATGCCAAAAAGGATTTTGAAAACATGTACAACGAGAGTATAAACAGAATGTCGAACTCTGATCTAGTTAAGAAGGTTTTGGACTTGCAAGACAAGGTTGAGGACCTGGAGAAAACTCTGCTGGAAATCAGACTGCAGAATCAATTGAAACCTCTTGCAGCCCTTCACCCAATGCAGTGAAAGGTGAGCAATTTGAAGAACTTTGTGACGCAAGGATTTTGGAATCACGATTAAAGGAATCTCGGTACTTGAAGTCTGGTCTGTATTTGGCTTGATGAACATTAAAATTTTCGATTCAGCGTCAATAAAATAATTTTGCTTATTATTTCTGCGATTGAGAATATCCTCATATATTGAAGCGAACGTCTCATCCTTCAATTGAGCTATAAGAATGCTACACAATGATATTTCGTTTACCGGATCAGGTGTATCCTCAGTGACCATTTCATCAACGCGACAGATCTCGTGGTTCACACTGTTCAGTTGTACGACAGGTAAAGGTTCCTCCGAGGTCAAAATTTGTGGGGCAGTTACAATGTCATCGTGTGGAGGAGACTCGTGAAGTCTAGAGAGGTAATCTGGTAAAACGTTGTCTTTACCAGCTATATGTTTGAAAGTAAAAGAATATTCTCTCAGAAGAAGTAACCAACGAGTGGTAACGTCTGCTGGGGAAGTAACCTTTTTGTAATGAAGTAGAGGCTTGCTGTCAGACAAAATTACGAAAGGTCGAGCATACAAATAAAACTTAAAAGCCTCGACAGATTTTACAATTGCCATAAGTTCGAGCTTAATTGCCGGGTATCTAGACTCAGAAGACAAATTTTTTGAAAAATATGAAATTGGAAAGAGTTTGCCCTCGAACTCTTGAAGTAGTACTGCATCAATGGCTTGTTTTGAAGCGTCGGTATTAAGAAAAAATTGTCTTTGCCAATCAGGTTGTCGGACAAATGGCTTGCTGAAAAATATATCTTGCAGTGTTTGAAACGATTGTTCACATTCAGTTGTCCAGAGAAATGATGACGAAGGGCACGAAAGACGAGTTAATGGATGTATCAATTTGGCATAGTCCGGGATTAGATGTCTATAAAAACCACAAAGTCCAATGAATCTTTTAACTTGTTTCTTATTTTTTGGAGAAGGAAAAGATTTAATTTTTATAACGTTTGTTTCTATCGGAGTGATGGTCTGATTGTTGATGTTAAATCCCAGATAATTTATGTTTTGTTGGTGAAAACTGCACTTCTTAGCTGAGAGTCAAGTTATGTTTTTGAAAGATAGCAAGTACTTTATCGAGTTTATCACATGATTCCTCAAATGAGTTAGAGCAAATGATGACATCATCTTGGTATGCATACACACCTGGAACTTCCTCTAAAATGCTGTCCATAAGAGCTTGAAAGATGGATGCAGCAGTTTTTAAACCAAACGGAAGACGATTGAGTCTGAAGGTTCCAAAAGGTGTAGTAAGGGCCAACTTATCTCGAAATTCAACAGGAAGATTAATCTGCATGTAAGCCTGTTTCATGTCCAGAGTGGAAAAATAATTGTACTGAGCAATATTAGAAATAATCGTCTGAATTTTTGGTAAGGGGTAGGTGTTATGAATAAGAATAGAATTGATGAGTCTTAGATCTAGTGCCAAACGATATTTCTGCTGTCCCGAAGCATCAAGTTTTTTCTTTACTAATAACATGGGTGATGCCCATTCAGAGATGCTACGAGTGATGATACCTGCCTCCACCATCTCCTCTAGTTGTGATTTTGCTGTTTCAATCAGTGCTGCCGGAATTGGGAAAGGTAAAGTTTTTATGGGGTACTCGGAAGTAAAGCGAAGACGAGGAATGACTGTGTCAGAATGACCCATGGATTTCAAAGTTTTTGAGAACGACAACATGTGTTTAGATAATATATGACGAAGACTGTTCTGTTCGTCTTCCATAAGGTGATCGAGATTGAAGTCCCTAACATCAAACTCAGAAGTGCGCAAGTCTTGGATCTCCTCAGAAGCTCTTATTACATTAACTGACTGATCGTGGTTGTCAGAATCCTCCTGAACATGTTCGATATTATGAATATGACCCATGATTTTATCTTTGTTAAGATGCACAGTATCAGAAGAAGAATTTTGAATATATATATAGAAAGTGATATGTTTTGCATTAGACTCTTGTCCAATATAGTCACCGTGTGAAAAATTTTCAATTATTGAGTCATAAGATGTGATTGTGGACTGGTCCACAGAGGGTTCAAAAAGAAGAAAAGGTGTGAAATCTTTGCTGGAAGCACGAACCATTGCATACGTGCCTTCACCTGGTGGTAAGATGATTTTTTTAGATAATTGTACAACTTGTTGTGAGAGATTCTTATTAGCACAGTGTACGGTGTTTAAATCGCTAGTGTGGGTGACATGACTCTTCTCAAATGGAACTATACATCCTTCGATACAGACGGATTTTGAAGCCAAGTCAATGCTGACTTTGTGTTTGGACATAAAGTCACAACCTATTATACCATGGAAGTTGGAGTCGCTGGATACAGATATGATGTAGAAATGATGTTTGAAAAAAGATTTATCGATTTTGAATGATATTTCAACACAGCCTTTAAATGCAACCACTGAGTTGACTGGTTATAGTGACTCGACGGGAAAGATGTCTAAAAGTGATGTGTGGTTTTATATTTTCGAAGAAATTTTCATCGATGAGTGAGATAGACGAACCAGTATCAAAAAGAAAAGTCCCTGGTCTGTGATTAAATGTCAGTATGACATGAGGAAGATTTTGGTCTGTTGACGCTACAGAAAAAATGCATTCTATTGAGGGTGACTCAGACAGTTTGTGTCTCATAAGTAGAAGTACGTGTGGTTGTTTGTGTGGTATTATGTACCAAAGGAGTAGAAACACAATGGTCATTGCTTTCAAAAAAGGTTTGTGTAGATCGGTTTATTACATATGTAGATGTATTGAACGATTGACTGCTAGATTCCTGTAAATGATTGGACTGTGAACGTTGTGGATAGGTTGATCTCATTGATGCACTATTACTAATTCGAGGTCCCTGGGCATCATACATGGATCTTGACGTTAGTCTAGTGGGTTCTCGGTTAGGGTTAAATGGCTGAGCACGATGATTAAGGCCTCTATTTGAATTACGTCTTGAAAATTGCCTCTGGTCTCTGGAAGACTGGATTGATCTTCGGAAAGAAAAGCAATTCCTTGTTATATGACCAAGTTTTTCACAGTATTGGCACATAGGCCTATGTGTAGAATGAGATATTTGTCTTGAGTCATGGCGTTGTGGTTGACGTGAGTCGTATCTGAACTTTTGCTGTCTATTACGTAATGGTGGATGTCTGTGATTATATTTATGCTGTTGGGATTTTGGGGGTGAATTCTCCTTAACCTCATGTTTTTGAAGTGAGCTTTTTAGCTCATTGATTGTTTCCTTCAGTGCCTGAATTTCAGCTAAGTATGACTGTGGGGGTTCAGCTGTTTTGATACTATTAAAAATTGCATTTTCCCTAGAAAGTTCCTGTAAGATATGTGCACGTTCAACAGCTGCATTATAGTTTTCGATATTGCTCTCCATGATTTTTAGTCGAATATCTGATGGTAAAACCTGAAGAAATTTCACATATTTAACGGAATTGAGTGAGTCGATGTCCTTAACATTTGCGTATACTTGGTGTGCCAAGACATTAATTCTATGAGCGAGATTTTTAATGGTTTCCGTGGGCAACATCTGCAATGCATTAAGTGCAAGAATAGCAGAAGCCTTTGACGTCGAACAAAAGAAACCTTGTAATTCTGCCAAAAATTCCTCAACTGTAGTAACATCCTTTAAAAGTGGGGATTCTATATAAAATTTGAGTGCTGCTCCAGAGAGTTTAGATTTTAAAAATACCAGGGATTGGTCAGAGGACCATGAGTTGATTTTCATAAAATTCGTTATTTGCTCTTCAAAGAAACTGAAAAGCGTTGGGTCACCGTCAAATGGGACAATATCAATAAAGAATTTTTGGTTGACAGCCCTGACCATATTGATTACTTTATAAAGTACTAAATAATACCAAAAATATCACACTGTTGTATAAATTGTGTTGGTTCACACACGTTATGGGGTGGTGTTGTATCTGACAATCAGAAGCTAGTTAGATGGAACCATTCAAGAAAGACTTACTACTAGTCCTGATCATCACATAACAGTCCACGCATTAACGTTTACAAAATTTACAAAATTGAGTTCACATATGAAAAATTATGGCAAATGTGACAATAGTGTGATTACTATTTAACCATACAAACAATGAAAGGCTCTCATCCGAAATCGAAAAATGAGTTCTGAGAAAGTTGTAGAAGGTTCCTGGATTATGAGAAATCACAGAAATGCAAAGACTAATGTTAGTTATACACGTTATAAATTGTAATAACTCAAAACAATTTTTTTTTGCAAAAACTGTATGATATATCAGTTCGATACCATGAGCGATTATAATTCCAAACAAAGAGAAAAAAGTAATATCTATATTATGATCGAAAAAAATTTATATTGTGAGAGCCAAACATTAAGTTATTGTACTCGCATTCCATCGCAGATCCTGGTCGAGGCACCAAATGTCCTGTGGAGGTTGGGTGGTTCTTATTTATTTAAAGGAAGGTAGATAAGTAGGGATGGCCGGTTCATAAAAGTTAATCGTATAGTGGGTTTATATTACGTATGAGCGCTCAAGGATCCGAAATAACCCCAGAACGCATCAAAGATCTACGATGTAGTGCGAGCACGGAATTATAGGTACTGAACAGGTTGACCCAATAAAAGGGCTATGCATTGTATAGTAGAATGGGTCAAAGGGAGGTTTACATATTACCGAAAATCCGGATGCAGGTATTACCAGGAACGATGAACGGCGTCCAAGAGTTCTGAATGAAGAGAGGTATTACAGGAACAATTGTGGTGGCTCCTACTCCACTGGTGATGGTGAGGGTTCAGGGTAAAGAAAGGATGCGAGACTCCAAGGTTCCGTGAGAAGACAAGGATTCCATTTTATTTTCAAAAGTGAGGGTGAGCAACAGGAAACAGGGATTCCGGGTCTGGTTGGCAAACGGGAACATCCATCTTAAAATGCATAGGGCTTGAAATTACGACGTACAGATGGTAAGCCTTCGAAGTGAATTTGTACTATTCAAGAATCGGTCAAAATCATTGTGAATCCAATAAAACAGCTGGACAAATATTTGTAGAGATTACGCAATAAAAAAGAATAAGGCATCAGGAGCAACTGGTCATCATCCAAGTTCAGAGGCAAGATGGCTGGCTTATACCATTTTCAAAGAGGCACTCGGAGAGCAGCTCCGATACAACCTTCACACATCGAAGCGGCCGGCAAGAAGTGTGAGTCTCCAAGAAATCCTCTCCAAACTGACCCTCGAAAGTTTACCATAACGTGGTTTTTTCCAACCAGAACTCATAGCGAATCATAGTTCACCTACGAGCTCCAGCCAAGGTCAAGGTCGCAAGATTTCCCAAACACTCCTCACCGCGATCACAAGTGACCTATGAACTCGTACTGTGCGCATGACCGAACGCCAAAAAAAGAAGCCAAGTGTCCGAGGTAATCGCCTTTGAAACGGAAGTGATAGGACGAAGGAAAAAAGAGACGGTGAATATCCGGCTTCGAGAACATTCTAGTTTGTTCCCGAAAGTGGTTGGGGTAGAGGTGACTCGATTTCAAGGAATCCCCTTTTCTTGCGGTCAGGGAAGTTATGTGGCATTTAAAATACAAAAGCTATTTTTAGCTCTCACTTCGTGCTTAGGAAGAAACTCGCGTTTAGGGTGAATTGACCGATTTCAAATAGCGATCTGAACGAATACAATGTGTGATGTCTTTACATCATCACACCTGCTTTGATTCGGGAAGGCAGTGACGGCTGGTCGAAAGTAAGAATGAGATGTTTAGTTGGCAAGATTTTATCATCTCGCCTCGACCTGATGGTTATTCGTCGCACGCCACAGACGTGTTCGTCACGTAGGTTCTCCAGAATCTCCTCTTCAGATGTATTCAGAAGGTCAGGTTCAGAGATAACTCCCCTAGAGAAGTTTAAAGTTCTATGCGGGGAAACAGAAACGGAAAATGTGCCAAGATTTGTAGCATTATTTAAGAGGTTCGACTGAGTGTTATTGGAAGTTTCAATTAAAAGGTCACCGGAACGCAGTTTTTTGATTGATTTTACTGTGCCTATAAAAGATTGAATAGTTTTATTTATAAGAAAAGGGGAGGTTTTTGAAAAAGACAGATCTACATTTTGTTCATCGTTGTGTATTAATTTTACGAGAAAGAAACGGACATTGGATAAAGGCGGACTTTGTTGCTCCCTTCGAGAGGGAGAAGAAACGGAAGAATTGTCATTCATAGTTTTTTTAAAGATATTCGGGGCCTGCAGCACCACCCACCACCGAGCCCAACAAGGGGATGCAGTCTGCACCAGTGCTAACAGGGCCTATACGCTTTCAATCACCCCTGTGGCAGCCACCACCCTTAACGTGTTGCTCAGTAGGCGACCGATCGCTTGATCCCTAGCCGACGACGAAGTCCAATCGACCAGCCGATTGATGCACACGGGACCAATGTACACCTCCCGTTTACCTGAAGCTGGGGCCAAAGTAGTGTGTTGGGACAGTATATCGTCCCTCAACTGCCAGGATCCCCTTTTCCAGGGACACGGGACTGCACGCACGGCAAACACGCAGGTGATATAATCCCCAAGAAGGAGCTGAAGGTAACAGAGTGACGAAAAGCTTCTCAAGGGGAGCCCTCACCTCCGAAGAGGCAACCACAACGAGGGAGGAAGAAAAAGCAAAAAGCAGAAGGGGAGGGGAGGAGAAGAATGAAAAAAAGGGGAGATCACTCAGGTACCCCGGGGTTGTGAAGCCCGTACAAACCTAAAGGTGGTATGCCCCTGGGGGCCATAGAGCAGAGATAAAGCATCCTTATCTCTCCTCTAAGGTCTTAGCAGCATGCGAAAATTTGTCAAAGGAAATGTCCGCAGTCTGGTTTTCATTGAGATTAACGAGTTTTTCTCAGTGGGGAGTCAATGGAAAAGACATTCGATGGGGTGTGGAATAAAAAAGACCATGTTTAATTATTCGATCTTATTCTCCTTTACGACGCACATTTTTTTTTCAATGAGTAGCAACTTGGCTCATCACTTAAATTACGCAGACCATCAACACAATAAGAATCTAGATTACAGGAAAACATAATGACTAAATCCATCCATCACACTGACAGGTCATTTAACTAAGGAAACAACACAGCACGAATCTTCTGATCAGTGAAACCTTTCTCAATAAGATGGGGTATGGAAGATTTCTCAGAAAAGTGTCGTATTTAGGGAGACAGGGTTCTGGATGCGGCCTTTTTTATCAAGACAGCCTTGGACATCGCCTTGGCTATATAGCTGGTTTTTCTAGTGTGGGAAAAATACCTAAGGGGACTATAGAGAAGGAATAATCTTTAACCTCTTCGGTCGTAGACGCCATGAGTGGTGAAGAAAATGTGGAGGTTGTTTCTACAGTTTTGATTCAAATAACAAATTCCAGATACATGACACATATCCGGGATATGACAAAATATTCTCACTCTTAAAATCCCTAGAGCAAAAATGTTGCCGTTTTAAAGCAAACTCGTACCTTTTTTAGATAAAAGCAATTTATTGTGAAAGGAAAACGTTTTCTTTCAGTATGAAAAAAATCATGTCGTAGCCTTTAATTTTGTTAAGATATTAATGATTCAAAAACACTAAATACAATTCCTATTTCTGGGTACCTTACATAATCCACGATAACTTAACTCAGTACTAGATTATTTAGATTTAAGCATTCGAAAAATTATTAAATGCAATGCTCATAGAATGTTAGCTCAATTCTATTGGATTGAGGAAACGGTAGAGGGAAGACCTAGTTTTTTATTCCGAAATTGTTTTCTGATTATGTACCTGGGTTTGGGTTTACTTTTGGTTGGTCGCTCTATAGTAATTTTTTCCTAAATGAAGGCTAATTAGACTGGAACCTACGACTTAAAGTGGATTGCAAACCAATAGATATATTCTTTCTCAGATCAAGAATCGAACACAGAGCTTTTTCAACCAAGGGTCAGGAATTCGTGTGTCTGGATAAGGAAATATTCCCGTTTCAGATAGACTCCGCTCATTCATTCTAATTCACTCGTTTAGTTCTAGGTTATCCAGAATTACAAAGGATAGTGAAATTTTTCGGGAGCTTGAGAATTACTTTTGTTGAATTGCGTAAAATTCAGTGCGGTTGTTTGACATTCCGGAAAGTTTAGTTAACTCATATATTAACATGTCAGTTGTTTAAGCTTTATTTTGTGAAGTTCCATGATCATAAGTTCAATCTCATTTAAAAGTGAGACTGAACTAAATAATTAATAAAAATTAAAAATATGGCATGGGTAACCTCAATGTCGAAAATAAAAGTCATGCATAATCAGGAAAATAAAATGTATTAAACCCGAACCTATAAACTTATTATGAATCAAGTTACAAATAGTAAGATCTCGATAACTTTTTAATCTATGTTACCGGCAAAGTTTGAAACGCCGGCATTGTATAGAATACCTAGGCATTCTATAGAATGACAAATGCTATTTAGGCAAAGTATGAAAAAAGGTCATGATAAGACTATTATTTAAAAACCGTTCATTCCTCAAAAATACAAATGTTATTGAAGTTTCATGAAGTACGTGAAATAACTCAGTGTCCGTGACGTAATACTGTACAGTACTGACGCCTTCTTTAACAGGATAAATGAGTTTACTTTTGTTTTCCACAAACATCACATCATAGCGATTCAGCAACCAATAGTCCCGTGGTACCTTCTTAATAGTCATTTTGGCTTTTTTTTACATCATTTATTAACTTCTGGTAAGTAGTTTCGGTTAAGAACAAACTGTTTTTTGCAGCATTAACTCGAAGCTTAGACAGTTCATCTTCGAATCGTCGTTGCATGTCTATTGACTGTGACTCCTTCTCCAACACTGTATCTTGCTCTTCCATTTTCATACAGCACAGTATGAAACTAATTTTTTGTTGAACAAATTTAAGTAAAATCGCATATTTTGACACTCCCGAACAAAGCGCAAAATGAAAATGTGTGCCGTTAAAAAATTGTTCGCATCTCCACTGTCGACAAATGTGCCACTTTTATTAAGTCTTCTGTTTGAGGTGATAAGGAAAAGTTGTTATTGATCTGAAAATATGGTGGCCCAAACATTATAAGACGATGCTTTCCCATTGAATTTATCTTCCATCCCTTACAAATGAGCCAGTATATCGAATTCCTATCAAGGGGATAATTCCCCTAGAAAAAAATTGAAGACATAATTAGATATTACTCCAAAGCTAAGATTTCGATGGCATCTATAATTTTATGAAAACGGAATGAATAAAGCCCATGTGCATCTTCAAAAGAGAATGATTTTGTGTGGTCCGCCAACAAATTTTAAAGATCCTTTTAGGAAAAATATTTTTTTTCGTCTATTACCAATATTCAAGAAAGAAGTGAAACATGCAATTCAAGTTGAAAAATCATCTTTACAATTCTAGTGATGAATTACCCACTAGACGTGCGACAAGGATGTTTTATACAGATGGGCCTCACAACGGAAAAATATTGTATAAATAAGCATTTTTCATATATCCAGCAAGAAAGAAAACTTTTTTAAATTTTTCTTTTTGCTGCTTTCGTCGGACCGCTCCCAAATTTCTAAGAGGAAGGGACTGATAACTCAAAAATGTCTTTCTTCTCAATGGGTCAGATAGTCATTTTTGTTATCATATGTACGAAATATTCGTACTGTGCTGATACTAATAACTAGTGGTCAGTAGTATACCCCCCGTATAGGACACGGAAGTGACGTCATACCACGTGACCCGAAGTGGGCGGGGGCAAGTGACATCACAGCGTGACGTCATCGAAAAGCGGAAGTGACGTATTGTTTGTTTACATTTTGGACTTGGAATTCTTTTTTGTCATCGTGCAGGCGTTGAGTTGTTTCAAGATGGCGTCGTTTTGTTGGAGTGGTGTTGCCATGGTGATGAATCACTCGTAGTGCCATCTGGTGGAGAAATTCGAAACCCTATTATTTTTAATTAAAAAGGAATTTCTTGGATTCGAACCGAGGACCATAGAATCCGAAGTCAAGTGCGTTACCACGGGGCCATTGGTGAGTTAGCAATGGGTGATGAATTAATGTAGTGTTTCTCTCTCTTTTGGACTTATTTTTTCTTAGTATTAGGAATGGGTTATTTTTAGAAAATGGTTTGAATAATTGCATAGGGGTTTTAATAAATGCTTTTACAAAATGACTTATGGCGCCATCTAGTGATTTTAAAAGTAATTAATCTAAGGAACGAATTGATTTCTTAATGTTTTTACTTTATTCATAGCCAGTGACGTCAGTGTGTTTACGTTTGGGACTTGGATTTTTTTCGTTATTCGTACCGCCATCTATTGTCATTTACTTGAGTGAATAGAATAAAATCCTAAGAAAATAAAAAATATTTGATATTTTGTTGGGGCTCTAACTTAGTACAAAAGTACTCATGGTCGAGGGTTAGTTGAATGACTATAACCGTTCGGCCACGAATACCTATTCTACAGAGATTTAAATGTTTAGGGACCTTTTTTTTTTAGAATTGGTTACGCGGAGGAATACATGAAATGGACCAATAGGAGGACAGGAATGTGACGTCATTACCGTTTCGTCGAATCGGAGTAGCGGATAGCTTTTAGTGAATCACAACACTGTATGATTACAACATGAATTAGAATTAGTTACTGTGCTATACCAGTCAATCTATACAGTTCTGTCGTCGAGCCCGAGTGCACACACACATCGTGCCCATTTTAATTGTGATATTTGTTGTTTGCTTCCTTGACTTTTCGTAAAATGACCACAACTAGCCATAATAAGAAACGAAATCTTACAGAAAATATGCCGACTGAAGAAAGCCACAAGAGAATTAAGAATGCACATAAAGTAAGTAATAGTCTTGATTTGTTATGAATTTTAAAATTTAATCTTTACGAATTTTTTACTTGTTTTACATGTAATTGATATCTTATTATTTTAATCTTATTTTGCAGGGTGGAATCTTTACAGAAGATGGAATTCCAGAAGAGATGTTTCATATCGGAGATTCCATATTCGTTTATCCAAATACTTTTCGAGGAAATGTATTGGTGCACATCAGACGGTTTACAAAGTATGGATCAACTTTCTATCCGACGAAAGAAGGTGTGACACTCTACCCTGGATGGATTGAATTCATCATGAAACCTGGTGCTTTACCACAAGAACCCCGTGATCTGAGAGGAAGTTTTTTCTTACCCGAAGATGAATTCAAATTTGATAGTGTGGACTTCGAGAACTTTACATTCACTCGATTCCAAACTACACAAAGTGGTGATACCTTGAAAAAAAGCATAACTCTCTCTTCTTCTCAGTGGACTGAAATGAAACAGCAGTATAATTTTATTGCTGCGAGTGTCTTGGATCATGTTTATGGCGCTATGGACCTTTTGAGTGCCTACAAGACTTTCGAACAATGTGTGAGCATCGATGAAAGTTTGCCGGACTCTTTAGATGTTAGTCTTGGGACTCAATGCCTGATAGAACTGCTGAAAGATTCATTGAGCCATTGCCTAAAAGAAAGGGGTTTGAAAGAACCCGAATTATTATCTGAGGAACTATGGGCCAGTAGGGTTGAGAGTTTTAATTCTGCAGCATTTTCTTTGGAAGTTACTGAAATCGTCGATTCTTTTTACCACAGATTGTGGGAACATAAAGACTTTTTGTGCTTGTCAAAACCTGCAATGTATGTTACATCACAATTTTTAAAGGACATTCGATTAAAAGATGTTCTGAGAGAGGTAAGAAATGTGCTCTGTCCTCCATATACGTTTGAATATTTTGACGATTGTAACTGATTCATTGTATTTTTTTCTGTGCACAATATGTTTAAATAAATAATTGTACTAGCATTTCTCTTTGGTGTTTTATTTTCTCATAACTGATTGTCTTAATATTTTTTGTACTTGATTATTCAGTTTTAATATCTTAAAAGATAAAAACTTTATTTCCTTTTGTACTTAGTAGTGTAGATTGTCATGAGGAGTATATAAATACTGTATTACTTAAAATTTTAACAGTCATTATAAATATCAGCTTTAGGTTAGACCACAACCGCTGCTATAATGGAAGAAATTCTGAATCAGACATATCGGAATCCCAAACTTCCCGGCAGCTTTGGTGGTATCAATGCTTTACAGCGTGCTTTAAAAGGTCGCGTGAAAAGAAAACAGATAAAGAATTGGCTACAAACGAAAGATTCGTATACTTTACACAAGCCTTTACGGCACAAATTCCAGAGAAATCGTGTAATAGTAGGAGGATTAAACGATCAGTTTCAATCTGATTTAGTGGACATGTAATCTCTCGCCCCTCATAACGACGGGTATAAGTATTTACTTACTTGTATTGATATTTTGTCTAAATATGCATGGGCCATTCCTCTGTTAGATAAAAAGTCTGCAACTACACTGCTGGCCACCCAAATTGCAACACCAAGAAAGACAAGAGATATCACAACAAAATTTATTTTGTAGATAACATGTTGACCAAGTATCAAATGATTAAATTTATAGACTTCTGTGAAGTGTGGTTCCTGCCAAAATCAGTAGCCAGAGTAGCCGCCATTGTTGGAGATCACCGCTGCCACACGCCTCGGCATTGATTCAAAGAGACTTTGGATGTGTTCTTGGGGTACAGCAGACCAAGCAGCTTCCACACGTTGCCAAAGTTGATCTGGTGTGGCAGCTGGGGATGTATTCTGGGTCAATCGTTGAGCAACCATGGACCACATGTTTTCTATCGGCGAAAGATCCGGAGAGCGAGCTGGCCAGGGAAGCAATTCAATCTGGCGATTGACGAAGAACCCTTGGACAATGCGTGCCACGTGTGGTCGCGCATTATCCTGTTGAAATATGGCTGTGGGCAAGCCCTGAAGGTAAGGAAGGACAACTGGCTCCAACACCTCGGAGATGTAGCGCTGGCTGTTTAAAGTACCGGCAATGCGTACTAGAGGAGTGCGAGAGTGATATCCAATACCGCCCCATACCATAATACCCGTTGCAGGACCAGTGTGGCGGTGCATAACGCAGCTGTTCAGCATCCTCTCTCCACTGTGTCTCCAGACTCGAATCCGACCATCGTGGTGTTGCAGACAGAAGCGTGACTCGTCAGTAAAGACAATTTCATTCCATTCTGCCGTCCACATCCTTCTTTCATCGCACCATTGGCGGCGGAAACGTCTGTGGTTCTGCGTCAAGGGTAGACGAAGCAATGGACGTCTTGCGGACAGACCACTCTGCTGTAAACGGCGTCGAATGGTACGCGCAGACACTGGATGATGCGGTACAGACTGAATGTTCTGTGCTGTGGTTCGTGATGTGGCTGAGCGATCCGTCACTGCCATACGCACTATATGCCTGTCATCACGTGAAGTGGTGCACTGAGGTGGATGCGATCGAACACGTCGGTCCGTCGTACCTTCCTGCATCCAACGATCACATATCCGCATTACAGTTGTTTGGTTTCGTCCAACACGACTACCGATTTCCCTGAAAGATAATCCACAATCTCGGTAGGCCACTATCCTTCCTCTGTCGAACTCGGATACTTGATCAAAAGATGATCGCTGTTTTCTACGAGGCATAATTGATCGTTTTTTTTTGAAAAAACCACAAGAAAAACACAATTGCCGTACTTGAAATCGTCGAAATCTCCAAGCCTTAAATAGCGCTTTGAAGTGGCGACACAGGCGCGCGTGATGTGCGTCTGCGCTGAAATTCTAATCATTTGCATATCTCACCTCCGCTAATGCATGTTGTAAATTTCATATTATTTGCATGCTTCCTTCAGGGTGTTGCATTTACGGTGGCCAGCAGTGTATAAAAGTGGAAACCTCAGCAATAAATTTATTATTTTAGAATATGGAACTCCCTAGACTAGTTCATCCTTCGACATGCCTCCTCAGTGGGCCTACAGGTTCAGGGAAAACTGTTTTCGTAAAGAAACTGATAGATCACAAAATGTTCCATCCAATGCCTACACATATTGTCTACTGCTACGGAAGTTACCAATCTATTTTTAATTCTATGAAAAATGTTAATTTTGAAGAAGGTTTGCCCTCCAACCTCAGCTCCATTCGAGATGCTTTAATTATCATAGATGATTTGATGGTAGAGTTATCAAGTGATACTCGCTTAAGCACTCTTTATACAAAAGGTAGTCATCACCGAAATCTTTCAATCATTTTTATTACGCAAAACTTTTTTCATCAAGGCAAAGAAATGAGAAATGTTCATTTGAATTCGCATTATGTAGTTTTGTACAAAAATCCTAGAGATAAAAGTCAAATAATGCATCTAGCTAAACAAATGTTCCCCAGAAAAATCAAGGCTTTTCAAGAAATATTTGACGATGCTACCTCAACGCCCTTTAGTTATTTGCTCATTGACTTAAGACCGGAGACGACTGAACGGTTACGGTTACGTACAGGAATATTTCCTGGTGATAAGCATTTCGTGTATGAACCTCGATAGGGTCATTAAAGCGGGTACCTTCGAAACCTATATAAAACAAAGTGAAAAAGCATAAAAAATCATTTCTATTTAGAATGCCTTCTCAGAAGGATGTGGTATGTCTGAAACTCTTACAGAAAAGCAGGAGAAAAGCAACTGTATTGAAAAATTGTCCAAACAGTCTCATTAAATCAGTTTGTGAATGTGTTTTAAATCTTTTAAAAGGAAATCTCCCTATTGATAAACGTACCAAGAATCGACTCGTACCATTTAAAATAACTTTAAGAAAACTCGCTGAGAAAAGAGTACCTCTCTATAGAAAAAGACGACTTTTAGTACAAAAAGGTGAAGGATTTTTATCCTTTCTCATCCCCGCTGCACTAACTGTCCTATCATCTCTTATACAGGGAACACAGTAAAAAGTTTGCACTGGTACCGTTAGATCGTATGCAAGAATTGGAACAGGATCATCTGAGCGAAATAGATGCACAGATTCAATACATCTTGAAAAAGAAATTAAGTGACGATGAAAAAGTGAAGTTGTACAATCAAGTTTTACAAAAATATGTCACGTTCCCAAACGTTAATAGAACTAAACCACTCGACGAGAAGCCTCCCGGTAAAGATCTTGAAAACAATTTTGATATAGAAAATGAAGTTCTTGGATCCGTTCCTGTGAAACATAAAGAAACTGCAGTGAAAATTATGGAGTTCTTAAAACACCATAAAATTTCCTGGAGTCAGAACAAAGAAGTCAAAGTGAACGATGAGATTATTCCAGGCTCAAATGTTATTCAATTCATCAATTTTCTTTTGAGAAACAGAATTCGAAGACCAGCGGCCTTTGAAAAATTTAAGGAAATATTAACATTCAACAATTTTCCTCGAGAATTTGTGAAAAATACTTATTTAACTGATGTGAAAACTATGTATACCAAACCTAAAAAATCCATAAAGAGACTGTCTTCAAACAAATGGCTGCAGTTATGAAAAGCAACTTTGTAATTTTTTCTTGAAAGTTATGAATAAAATACTTTTTCCATTACTTACTTGTGAATTTTATTTTAAAGTTAAATATTCATAAAATTTAATAGTTAGGTCAGTTTATTTTTTACACAATAAATTAACTTTTTTACTTTAAAATTTTAACAAAAGAAAAAAATTTTAGAAAAGGTCATATAAGAGGTACTCGTTTTCGAAAAGTGAAAACAACATTTATTTGACACGATATGTAACATTTTTTTTACACCATTTTACCAAGAAAATTAACGAAAAAAATCCAAGTCCCAAACGTAAACACATTGACGTCACTGGCTATGAATAAAGTAAAAACATTAAGAAATCAATTCGTTCCTTAGATTAATTACTTTTAAAATCACTAGATGGCGCCATAAGTCATTTTGTAAAAGCATCTATTAAAACCCCTATGCAATTATTCAAACCATTTTCTAAAAATAACCCATTGCTAATAAGAAAAATACAAGTCCAAAAGAGAGAGAAATACACCATTAATTCATCACCCATTGCTAACTCACCAATGGCCCCGTGGTAGCGCACTTGACTTCGGATCCTATCGTCCTCGGTTCGAATCCAAGAAATTCCTTTTCAATTAAAAATAATAGGGTTTCGAATTTCTCCACCAGATGGCACTACGAGTGATTCATCACCACTCCAACAAAACGACGCCATCTTGAAACAACTCAACGCCTGCACGAAGTCGATGACAAAAAAGAATTCCAAGTCCAAAATGTAAACAAATATATATATAATACGTCACTTCCGCTTTTCGATGACGTCACGCTGTGATGTCACATGGCCCCGCCCACTTCGGGTCACGTGGTATGACGTCACTTCCGTGTCCTATACGGGGGGGGGTATACTACTGTGGTCGATATAGACCCCAGGGGCGATAGAAAAATAGAAAACATCATTGTATGGGTAATATTAATTCGGTTCATATTTTCTACTTGGCTACCTTATTTTCAAAATTTAATGACATACCGACCCGTTTACAAGATAAACTATCACGATTATTCAAGCTTGGACGATTCTTTTAGATTTCTAAGCTAAATTAGCCTTATTTAAATCATCATTGTTACGAAAAGATTTTCAGAACTTTTCGAATCTACGGCAATTAAAAGTAAAAGAGGAAGACTTAGAAGTATACAAAAATATCTTCAAAATTTGAGCGATGATTTTAAAATGCGCTTTGCAGATTTTGAAAACATGCACGTTCCAGATTGGGTTATCATTCCATTTTCTGCAGATATTGAAAACATCGAATGTAACAAATAAGATGAACTTATCGAATTGTCAATTGATCTTGAAGCTAAGACGCTTTAAAAAAAAAAGACTTTAAGTTACTTTTGGAAGAATATAAATGTTGTAGAAAAATATCCAAAACTTTTGCTTGCATTTCCGAACAATGGTTGAAGCTGGTTTCAGCCATGTTAATTCCAATTTAATAGAACAAAGAAATAGGCTATATATAGAATTCCGTGGTGTAATGAAATGAACATGAGTCGCTCTAGTTACAGTGGCACTTTAAGTCTGAAACTTACTAATTTTGAATCCAGCATTGCTCATCTTGTCAAGAGTCACGAAGCACACCCTTTACATTGACAACGTTAGTAAATTGTATACTAAGTTAATAAGTCGGCAAGAAAGAGCATTTTTATTTCAAGTTTTGAGAGTATTCGTGAAAATATCCTATATATAGCTTATATGAATTGATTACGTGACTCCGATTTTTGGTGGAGCAGTGGTAGCCCGGTTGGAAGAGTAGCGGATTAGCAATAGGAGGGTTGTGAGTTCGAAACTCGGTCTAACCAAAGACCGTGCTGGTGTGTGTTAAATCTGTCGTAACCTCAAATGTCCTCACGTTGACGTGGTGTGGATGTTTGGAGAGTAGTGTGATAGCCAGGTGTTCCCTCGTCATCTGACCGTGGTTTAAAATTACGAGGTGTTGACCTAGGATCTTTCCCTTCAAGATTCAACTACCCACCACCGGTTTTGGAAGTGCTGTTCGTTTCACAGTTCACACTTAATAACCATTGATGTAGTCAGGAATTATTTTTGGAGGTACAAAAGAGAGATTGAATTTTTATGCTAATTGAAGATTTGGACTTATTACATTAAAAAAGCATTTTTTATTTTGTACTTTGAACCAACTTAGGAATACAACTTTTTATGCAAAATGAATATCTGAACTTTATTATATTTTAAAAAAGATATTGGTTCGCTAAATTTTTGTATAATATAATATATCAAATTTAGTCCTGACTATGAATTGAAAAACAAAGACATACAGTTTTAAAATTGTTACACCTCAGTTGTTTTAGTACAGAAATGATTTTACGAGGGTTTTTCAACAAATATTTATTGTTGGTTAAATACATACAATTTTCTATGCGAAGTACAATAAACAACAATTATTTTCATAATTCAATAACTATGTTAAAGAAATCCATGAATTTTTATCGTATTTTATCTTGAAAACATTTTAAAAAGCCGACTCCAACGCTTTCGAGGTCAGCTCAGGACCCCATTGCCCGTCCCCCTGGCCAAGAATATATGCTTTTAATATTTTTATATAGACTAGATATAATATAACTTATTTTATAAGGTAAATGCCAGACATTTCAATTATATTAAAAAAATTTCTTCTCAAGTTTTGTAAATAGATATTTATAAAATTATTCTATGTAGGCACTGAAAATTGTATCTGGGAATTTGTCAAAAAATTCTAATACATTTAAAACGTCTTAAAAGCTAATTTTCCGAACCCCTAGTACATTTTTCAATCAATGGAGGTTTGACACATTTCAGTCTGAAAAATTACTATATCCTTAATTAGTTATATTTATGGAAAATGTTTATGAAATAAAACCCAACTTTTGATACATTAAATTTAGCTATTTTATGCTAAATTTATCCATGCCTAATTTCAAAATTTATGACTAATTATAATTAATAATATTTGAAATTTATTATATGACCAGCTAATGCTATAATACTATGTAATATTTGAGCAACACATTTGATATTGTCATTGCTCATTCATCAATTCAGTTTAACCAGTTTTGTTCTGTTATATAGAACCATTGTGACAGATTTTGTCCAGAATAAGAAAACAGGAGTGTGTTTTGATCCTTTCAAGCCTTTCCAAGATTTGTCCACTAAAAATGGGAAATTTTGAAATTCCATTTTTTAGTTGATGCTCGTGGAGTACGTTGAAAAATCTAAATTTGTACTAAGGGCTTCTCTGTAACATCTTTCTAAAATTTGGTCACTTTATTGTTTTGCCTCAAAAAGTTTAAGAGGAATCAGAATTTATAGTTGTGAAAAAATTCATTTTTCCATATTTACCAAAATTATGTATTAGGGAGACTAAAAGTTTTCTTAATCTTGCTTTCTTGATCTTAGGAGGGTTTGAGGAGAATCGATTTACAACTCCCTGAGCCACCATGAGACACTTTATGTAGATGTATTCTACCAATACAAAATGATGATTCTGTGTTATGTATGGTTTATCATCTTAGCAAAGAGAAAACGTATTTCAAGAAGTCTGTTAAAGCAACATCAATTTGAATTGCCTACAATAGACGCCCTTTACATTTTCTTTACAAAAGCAAGCAGCTCACGAGATTTACCTCTACAACGGTTTCCTTTAAACAAGTAATAAACAGGAAAAAGATAATGAATTGTCCTTAAAGAGAAATAAAGCGAAGAAAGTTTTTCATAACTTTGAACTGACATTTCTTTATTACTCAAAACAAAGTGACCGCATTTGTAATTCTTAGCAGAGTCAAAAAAAGGCAATTAATTAAGTCACTTTATTAAGCTCAAACAGTTAAATTGAAACAAGCAGTTAAATTGAAATAAACAGGTTAATAATGGAATGACATGGAAGCAGCACAAAAAAGTAAACACTAATACAAAGATGAGTTGAGTTGTTCATGTACAAATCTTAGCACTTCCCCTTGAACATGAACAAGTCCTGGTTATTTTTAAAAACAGATATTTTAATAAAGTTCACTTCAACACTTTTCAAGGTTTCTCAGTCCCAAGGCACATCGCAAAGTTTCAAAACGCGGCTTTGGTAAGGGTTTTGTTTTGAGAATATCAGCAATTTGATATTCACCGTTCACGTGCATATATATATATATATAACCCCTATTTCGCCAGACAAACATTTTTCCCTAACAAAATGGAAACGAACATCGATGTGTTTGGTTCGTTGGTGAAGTTCTGGGTTCTTGGCAAGTCAAACTGCACTGGCATTATCAACCTGCAAAACTGGTGTAGCATGCAAGGGTGAAATATCAGCAAAAAGACATTTTAGCCAGATGAGCTCTTTTACTGCCTCGCTTGCTGCCACATACTCAGCCTCGGTGGTGCTAAGTGACACACACTGTTGACGTCGACTGGCCCAGCCAATGACTGCACCACTGTACTTGAAGGCAATCCCAGATACAGACTTTCTTGTAAGTGAATCACCAGCATAGTCTGCATCACTGTACGCCTCCAGAACACCGTGCTGAAACTCACACCTGTACACTAATCCCAGGTTTGAAGTACCTTTGACGTACTTGAGCACACGCTTCACTAGAGACCAGTGTTGTAACTGCACTTTGTCAAGGAATTGGGAGCAGTATGACACAGCAAAAGCTATGTCAGGACGGGTAGCAACTGCCATATACATTAAGCTCCCCACTGCTTGGCGATAAGGGACTTTACCAGGATCAATTCCTGCACTTTCATCATCTGAGTGATAGCTCCTCTCCATGGGAGTGCCCACAGCATTTGCATCATTCATGTTGAATCTTTCCAGCACTTTCTGTGCATAACTTTGCTGACTAAGTGCAATATCCCCATTACATAATTTCTTTATCTCTACACCAAGATAATACTCAGCATCTTTGTAGGTAACCTGGAATTCACGCTGTAATTCCTCCAGAAAAGTTGCCTTTAGATGGGGAGTCGTAGCAACAAGTCCATCATCAACATGCAATGCTAGTAACAACTTATGTTGTATATCAGTACTGTAAAATAGACATGGATCTGCATCACTCTCTTTTAAACCATATCTTGTCATGAATTCTTTGAACCGCATGTTCCAACACCTAGGCGACTGTTTTAGGCCATATAAACTTTTAACTAGGCGACACACTCTACCGGTATTGTCGTCATACCCTTCAGGTTGTTTCATAAAGATTTCCTCATCCAAAGTCCCGTACAAGAAAGCAGTTTTAACATCAAACTGTGTTAGATCTAGGCATTCATTAGCTGCCACACTTATCAGGGAACGAATGGTTTCAAAACGTGCTACCGGACTGAATGTTTCGGTATAGTCAATCCCTTTTCTTTGGGAAAAACCTTTTACCACCAGTCTAGCTTTAAAACGTTCCACAGTTCCATTGGCTTGACACTTTAATTTGTAGACCCACCGGTTAGTGATGGCTTTTCTTCCTTCTGGCAGATCTGTCAAGTACCAGGTGTTGTTATCCAACAAGGATTTAATTTCTTCGTCCATTGCAGCTTGCCATTCTAGAGCATTTCTTGACTTCAAGGCCTGATGGTAGTGTTCAGGTTCTACCTGCTCTGCAATAAGGCATTCAATGAGACGTTCAGGTGCCTTTAGTTTCATCCTGCTTCTCAGTTGATGACCTTCTTTGTGTCCATCTTCTGATGTACTTTCCAGATCAGGTTCATTACCAGCACTATCCGGAGGTCGAGTCACTTCAGCTGAGTCACGGTGTGGATCACTTTCTTGATCAGGTCGAAGGCCAACAATGACAGATGTTGACACTGATTCAGGAGAAAACACTACTTCTCGAGTACGTTCCACCTTCGTTGAGCCTTTGATCCAGATGCGGTATCCATCAACATCATCCAAGTATCCAACCAGGATTCCTTTCTGGCTTTTTGGGTCCCATTTCTTCTTTTTCTGCTTAGGAGTGTGGATAAAGCATTCTGTTCCAATGATTCGAAGATGGTTAAGCCTTGGAACTTTGCCACAGTACACTTCATAAGAGGATTTACCATCCACAGCTGATGTTCCAGCTCGATTCAAGATGTACACCACTGTGTTCACCATTTCTGCCCACAGTGATTTTGGCAAATCTTTAGCAATCAGCAAGGATCGAGCTAAATCCACAACAGTTCTGTTGTTCCGCTCAGCACACCCATTTTGTTGAGGTGTGTAGGGGGTACTGAAATGAAACTCTGCTCCCATTTTCTGTAGCAAACCTTTGAACTCTTTGTTGTTAAATTCCAAGCCACCATCAGTAAGAACGGTCTTGATGGGCTTTCCAGTCTGATTTTGGAACAAAGCACAAAACTCTTTAAATTTCTCCACAACTTCAGATTTTCGCTGCAGAAAGTACACTCTTCTAAACTTTGAGTAATCGTCCATGAAGCACACAAAATACAAGGAACCACCCATAGATCTTTCCTCCATAGGCCCACAGACATCAGAATGAATGACCTCCCCAACATCCTTGGCTCTTTGTTGACGGCTAAGGAAGGGCTGCCTGTGTTGCTTACCAAGCACACATGCCTCACAAAACTCGGTGTCATTTTGCACCTCCACACCTTGAGATTTCAGAAATTTCTTTACATGTTGCTTATTCAAGTGTCCCAGTCTCTCGTGCCAGAGTTGAAGTGATCTGGATTAATTTAGTTGAACTTCAGGTGTAGGGGCTATGGCGGCCTCAGTGCCGGCCTCTGGTAGTACCACTTGGCATAGTAATTTAAATAGATTACCATGGCGTATTCCAACTGCCACAACACCTTTTGGCTTTACAAATTCACATTTGTCGGTGCACATGTTGAACTCGGAACCATGATCCAAAGCTTGGCTCACAGAAAACAGATTTCTGGAGGCATCTGGAGCATATAACACATTTTCCAACATGCTCGGCCTCCAAGTCCCATGAACAAGCATCTTCATAGAAATTTTTCTATGGCCAAATGCTTTCATTGTCGAGTTGTTCCCAACACGGACCTCCAAGGGGCATTTGTATTTCACATAATCGAACAAGTAACTACTTTTGTTGGTGATATGTTGAGTAGCTCCTGTATCAATAACCCACACATCATCACTACTCGCCACGAGGGACTCTGTTACAAACACTTCACCATTGTGAGAGTTTTTCTCTTGCAAGTTATTTCTCTTGGGGCAGTTTCTTTTATAGTGTCCAATTTTGCCGCACTTAAAGCATCTCAGCTTCCCCTGTTTATTTACAGGGTTGGCATGCTTGGCATTAGATTGTACTTTCCCCAAGCTGGCTTTTGCCAATAAAGCTGAAAGCTCAGCATCTCGGGAGGTTTCTGTGGCTCTTCTCTGCTCCTCAGATATCAACAGTTTCTTTAACTCTGTGAGTGTCTGTTGCTCTGGAAGTCTTGCACACCAAGCCTGTAATAAAATTGGAAATCATAATCGGCTTAGAGTAAGCTTTTATTAACTAAGATTAAGACTAAGTGAGTATGACCATGCTTGTCACAGTATCGAGAGGAGTAGATGTAAACAAACAAAGGTTGTTGCCAACATGCAAGATAATATTGCTATTGCCACATATAGAAATATATCACATTCACCCCCTCCCAACATAAAAAAATAAATCAGTCACATCTTCTTAGTTTGTAATGTAGTCAGCCAGATATGCAGGTTGCCGTCTCTGCCGACCAGGGTGTAGGGGATCTCCGCAATCTAACTTTGGAACTGTCTCACTTTCACTGGTCTCTTCAGATAATTCTGGTGGACCTGGAGCTGTTGGAGGACCTTCTGGAGTGGTAGCAGTTTTAGTTTCTTGTATTGCAGCCGGTTCACTATGCCGGGAGGGAGGGAATCGCAGTGGGTTGTCCCTCAGCAAGTCCTCTCCTCTAGGTGCCAAGTGTCTGAGAGAAACACTTGTTTCTCGCCCGTCTGGAAATTTCACATGGGCATACTCAGGATTTGCTTCCAAGAGCTGCACTTCCTGTACAATGGGCTCGTACTTGCTTCCTCGTACATGATTCCTAAGAAGCACAGGGCCAGGGTTCGAGAGCCAAGTAGGCAAAGACCGACCATCGTATGATCGCCGGGGATGAACAAAGATTCGCTCATGAGGAGTGAGGTTTGTGGCAGTACACAGCAAAGATCGGATAGAATATAAAGCTTGCTGGAGCACCTCTTCCCAACGCTCGATCACAATTTCCTGCGATTTAACTGCCAGTTGTATGGTCTTCCATATGATGCCATTATATCTCTCTACTTGGCCATTTCCCTGTGGGTTATAAGCGGTAGTTCGGCTAGTGGCGATACCAAGAGAAGTTAAAAAGGTTTTGAGCTCCCTGGACATAAAAGATGCTCCTCTGTCAGTGTGTACGAAGGCAGGAGTTCCAAAAACCGAGAATAGGTTACGTAAGTGGAAAATGACTGTGTCCGCAGATACATTGGGGCATGGAAAAGCAAAAGGAAACCTAGAAAACTCATCAACCACAGTAAGTAGATAACGGTTTTTTGATGTAGAAGGTAAAGGGCCTTTAAAATCCATGTTCAACCTTTCAAAAGGAGAAGTTGCCTTTATTAATTTGCCCTCATTTTGGCAAAAGCGAGGCTTTACTTCACTACAGCATTTGCAAGAGTTGGTTACTTTTCTTATGTCCTCAAGAGAAAAAGGCAAATTCTTTGTTCTAACCCAATGATACATCCTGGTGATACCAGGGTGGCACAAGGAATCGTGCAATTCCTCTAAATTAATTTGGGGGTGAGTAGCAGCATTCACCCGGGAAAGAGCATCAGCTGTTGCATTTTTATTTCCAGGGCGGTAGATGATATCGAACTTAAAACATGCCAACTCTAATCTCCAACACATAATCTTCTCATTCTTAATTCTGCTACTATGATGCTGGTTGAACATGAAGGCAACCGATCTTTGGTCAGTGAAGACCTCGAAATGTCTGCCCACCAGGTAATGCCGCCAATTCCGTAAGGACTCCACAATGGCATAGGCCTCTTTCTCAATAGATGCATGTTTCCTTTCTGATGGACTAAGGGTCCTAGAAAAGAATGCAATTGGACGCTCGGCCTGGCTGAGAGTAGCACCTATTGCATACTCGGAAGCATCAGTTTCCACTCTGAATGGGATGTTGTCTTCAATTGCTGCTAAGGAGGCGTTGGCAATATCAGCTTTTAATAAGTTGAATGCCTCAACAGCTTCTTTTGGAAGTGGAAAAGGTCCCTTTGCCAAGAAGGGACGTAACTTTTCAGAGAATCTGGGGATCCACCGGCAATAATGTGCAAACATTCCCAATGCTCGTTGTAATGAGGAAGCATCTTTAGGTACAGGCATATCAGTCAACGGAGCAAGTCTATCTGGATCAGGTCTAATAACCTTGTTCCTAATGGTGTATCCTAATAATTTGATGGACCTAACTGCGTAAAGACATTTGTTGTCGTTCAGAGTTAGATTATATTTCTTAACTGCAGCCAGGAATTTATCTAAGTTAAGATCATGCTCAGACTGTGTTCTACCGCAGATGGTTACATCGTCAAGATAAGGGTAAACACCCTCTAGCCCTTCATCTGCAATTATTTGATCAATTGTCCTCTGAAAACTTGCCACTCCATTGGTAACACCAAAAGGCACACGTAAGAATTGATAAAGTTTCCCATCTGCTTCGAAGGCAGTGTAGTGTTTTTCAGAGTCCATGATCGGCACCTGATGGTATGCGCTCCGAAGATCAATTGTGCTAAATATCTCGTATTTAGCCACCTGTGAAATCAACTCTTCAATTTTAGGGAGAGGATAGGCATCCAGAAGGGTAAACTTATTTATAGTTTGCGAATAGTCAATAACCATCCTATCCTTGTGATTATCCCCCTTAGCCACAAATGCTTGGGCATGCCATGGAGAGTGGCTGGGTTCTATCACCCCTTCACTTAAGAGTTTGGCAATCTCAGCAGAAATAAACTGTCTATCCTCACTTGTTTGTCGCCTCGACTTAGTTGTAATAGGTTTACAGTCTGGCATTAAGTTAGAGAATAGTGATACAGGGTTCACTGAGGCCACTGCAAGGGAACATATACGCAAGGGGGGCCTGGCACCTTTAAAGTTGATTTCAACCAGTGAATGATCACTTAACAGGTTATGACCAATAAGAAAATCCGCACATAAATTTTTCATGACCAATGCCTCAATCTTTTCATATTTGTGATCCTGTAACTCCACTGAGACAGCACAGCAGCCAGAAACATCTGTGGATAGCGATGGATTGGCCATAGTTATTCTGCCATAGTATGGGTCGACATGAATACCACACTTCTTCACATGCAATGCATTGATGAAGCTTAATGAACTGCCAGTGTCAATTAAAGCATTTAACCTCACCCCATTTACAATTACTTCAGTTACTGATTTTTGAAGACAATGAGGAAAGATGGAAGCAGAGGCCAGGAGGTAAGTAGAGGCACTGGGATGCTGGGATTTTGATTTGCATGATTTCTGAAAGTGTCCCTTTTTGCCACAACTCCTGCATATTGAGTCCCTAGCTGGACAAGTACTCCGAGGATGATAGTTGTTTCCACAAAAATAGCACTTGCTCGAGCGACTAGGGGCTGCTGCTATCATTGGAGCATCATCATTTAGTGGTTCCAGGGTTGCTCCAGTTGTTGAACTTTGACCGAGGTACGAAGCTGAGTTCAATTCTGCCAGTTCTAGAGTTCTAGCTTGATCAAAAGCGTTTTGAAGAGTGATAGTTGAGTTTTCCAGCAGTCTTTCACGAATGCGAGAATTTCGTAATCCACGAATGAAGGCGTCCCTTACATATTCGTTTTTATTTTGCTCAGCACTTACAGCCTGAAAATTACAACCTTTACTGAGCTGTTTTAGAACTTGTAAGTATTCATTTATGTTTTCTCCAACTTGTTGGGATCTCGACGCTAAACAATGTCGAGCGAAGATTTCGTTTCTTTTCGTCACATACAGAGCATCCAAAACCGATATAGCGTCAGTGTAGTTGGCGCAGTCATTTATATACATGTACACACTTGCAGAAACGTAATTGCATAACAGGGGCAGTTTATTTTCTTCCCTCAAGTCCCTTACCGTAAGAATGAAGTTGGAAAACGTTCGGTTCCAATGCCGCCATTTCGCCTCAGCATCCACGCTTGTCGGATCCACGTCAAACCGTTCTGGTTTTAGCAGTTGCTCCATGGTGCAAGCAATCACAGTTGAAGAATCTCTTAGTTAATAAAATTTGTAATAAAATTGGAAATCATAATCGGCTTAGAGTAAGCTTTTATTAACTAAGATTAAGACTAAGTGAGTATGACCATGCTTGTCACAGTATCGAGAGGAGTAGATGTAAACAAACAAAGGTTGTTGCCAACATGCAAGATAATATTGCTATTGCCACATATAGAAATATATCACAAAGCCATTTTCAACGGCTCGTAAATTTATGATTGCAACCGTTGATTCGCAACATCAAAATTTATTATAAGTCATTTTAAATCACTTGAAAAGATAATGAAAGGGGGGGTTTCAATTAACGTCACACTGGAGCAACACAACGGGCTATTGGTGACGGTCCGGGATCAATCCCAAAGGGAAAGAACCGAGTATTTGGTATTTTTTCAATTAACGTCACACTGGAGCAACACAATGGGCTATTGGTGACGGTCCGGGATCAATCCCAAAGGGAAAGATCCGAGGACAACACCACGTAATTTTGAACCACGGTCAGATGACGAGGCAACACCTGAGCTGGCACCCCACTCTCCAAACTTCCACACCACACCAACGTGAGGACGTTTGAGGCCACGACAGATTTAACGTGCACCAGCCCCCTTTGTACACGACGGTGTTTGGCTGGATTCGAACTCGCAACCCTTCGGTTGCTAGTCCGTTACTCTTCCAACCGGGCCACCGCGGCCCTGATAATGAAAGAAAAGTTTAAATAATATTATTAAAATGTACTGTGAAGAATACAAATAAATTTCAGTGACGCCTCTGTATAAGAATTAACTCTGTGAATTAATGGGGGGGGGGGGGTAGGGGGGTATTTCAATTAACGTCACACTAGAGCAACACAACCCTCTGTGAATGTTTAATTCTCTGTGAATTAAACAATCGGGTATGTATTTTAATTAACGTCACACTGAAGCAACACAATGGGCTATTGGTGATGGTCTGGGGGGTATTTCAATTAACGTCACACTGGAGCAACACAATGGGCTATTGGTGACGGTCCGGGATCAATCCCAAAGGGAAAGAACCGGGGACAACACCACGTAATTTTGAACCACGGTCAGATGACGAGGCAACACCTGAGCTGGCACCCCACTCTCCAAACTTCCACACCACGCCAACGTGAGGACATTTGAGGCCACGACAGATTTAATGTGCACCAGCCCCTTTGTACATGACGGTCTTTGGTTGGGTTCGAACTCGCAACCCACCGGTTGCTAGTCTGTTACTCTTCCAACCGGCCTACCGCGGCTCCGAAATGAATTAGGACTTTCCTGCAGTATCACTGTTCATTTCACTGTTTACGATTTGCGTTTACTTTTTGTGTTTAGTGGATCTCTTACCGCATCAATGACAGACGAGGTGTTTGAATTTTATGATTTTTAAAATCTTTTGCAACTAATGTATCTAAAGAACACGTTTTTGGCGTTTTAAGTGTCGATTTCTTTCGAGTTGTGTGAAAATTAAAATAGGTTAACTTGCCAACAAAGAAAACTTGTTTCTAATTGCGTCTAGTATACCTTATTACACAATTGTATTCCTAGTACAAATAAATGTTTTTTTACTTTTTTTTTGCGAACTGAACAAATTTGCTTGTAAAACGATAAAGAGTATCTGAATGAAAAATAATTTCATTATAAAATATTCTCTTAAAATTATCAGATTTTCCCTCTTCATTAATCAACCCTTTATAAATGTTGCATTTTTTTCAGTTTTATATTTTTCATTTTATTAAAAAAGCCATATACAATTTTAATTTACTTGATTTAATGAAAAAAATTAGAACAAATTGATTTGATAATCAATGTGTAACACATTTTTGAGTGTCCTGTAATCCATATTGTGTTCTGAAACAAATCCATTTTCATCTACATTTATTGCCAACTGTTACCAAATTTATGACATAATGTTCAAATTTCTTTCATTTACCTTAGCTCATGTATATATTTGTCATCTGAATTCGAATATTCACTTGTTTCAGCATATACATATTTGAACTTGTTTTCGATCTAAAAATCTATTAATCATTCAGCAACTTCCACCATATATACATGAATCTCTTTATGTTGACAACTTTCAAATTCACTGTAAGTGTTAACATGTCTTTCATTGAAAGACAAATGCAAATTCTAAAAGCTATCTTTGAAATGAAGCAGCCCAAACAGCTGATACCATAAGACCATCCGTTCCCTTCCAAAACGTGGATCATATTATCAAAACATCCATCAAAAATTCATGGCAGAATAAATGGGATACATAAATTTAAAACAAATATTCTACTCAACCATATGTAAAGAGCTTTAAACCCAATGATTTTAATAGAAGACTTGAAGTAAAACTGGCAAGACTTCATATAGGTTACACGTATTTAACTTGGGCATTTGCTAAACTCAGAACCAGCTCTGACATGTCCGATGTGTGATTCAATCCTATCTATTGGACACATTTTAAGTGAATGTCCTGATTTTAATGCTATTAGACTCAACCACTTTGGTGCTACTAACCCTAGTATTGATGATTTAAGTGGTCCTCTTCATCCAAATCTGTTTTTATTTATCAGACATAGATTTTATAATTTTATCTAAAAATTGAAGTGTTTTTATACTTTTTTTATCTTTGTTAAATTTTGATTATTAATATTAAATTTGTGGATAAATTACGATACAAATTTATTTGAAATTGCAAATAGTTTGGCACAGCTTGGCCCTTGTGCCATAAAAATTTAATCAATCAATGTAAAAATCTATTTGTTTAGTACAGAGTAGTTTTTACAAATTAAAAAAGAACGTTGTTACTGGCAAATGACTGCAGTGACTACAAATCTTAATAGTGAAATAAATAATTAAAATTTTGTGCATTTAAGAGTACCTATAAAACATGCATTCCCAAAATAAAATATTTGAAGTATGCAATTGGCAGCAACTGCAATTGTGGATTGTAGTTAACTGGGAAACTTCCTATTTATGTGTGCCTTTCTAAAGCTATTGTTTTTATTGTTCTCTTGAGCTAGATAAAAGACTTGAGATTCCAATAAACATACAAGAAATTACAACATTATTTTTAATGCTAGATGTTTTAAAATGAAGTGGGGTAAAATTGTTATAACTTTAGGCTTAGCAGCATCATTGATAAAACTTCTTTTGGGGTTCTTTTGTACTAACGATAATTTTTAAATTAGCAAAAATAAATAGGTATATTTAATAATATATGTATAGGCATAATATTATGACAACCCCAATTACAAGTCATGCCTTACAACCCTTAGATGTTGGGGCTTTAGCAGCATTGAAAATAAAAGAAAGTAATTACATCATGGTGCAGGGAAAAATTACTAACAAAATGTTTTTCGGGTCACATTTCTTTGTCTATTGAAAAGGTTATGGGAATCATTAAAATTGATCATGTTGTGAGAGGATTTAAGGGATGTGTTATATCCTGTAAGCCAACAGACTGGAACGCAGAATTGTGAAATAGAAAAGGCATTAATTTCCCAGAATGAAGTTCAAAATGTTGTAAGCTTGTCACAAAATGTAAGAAATTAAGCTTCATTGGAAGTAATATATAATTTTTAAGCAACTTACTCGCCAAATAAAGTATGCATTCACTGTTAAAGGACCTGAAACCAGCCATATTAACAACACTCAACACCTATGACATCTGATTTTAGAAATGCTGCTAAGAATTTATTGAGGAAAAGGGTTCAGAAAATAGGCAAGGTATTAACAGGCTCTACCATCCTAGAGCATTTATTTCAAGAAAGATAAGATTGGTCTAATAAAAAGAAAAAGTATGAGATTACCTCAGGCTCAGACTGAAAATAAAGTTACGGAACCAGAAGAAAATATTGAAGAACCAAAGAGCAAAATTGACAGCAGCAGTGTTAAACATGGTTTCTGGGTAATACATAGGCAAAAAATCAGTTCAATAATTCATTGAGTAAGTAACACAAGTCAAGAAAGATTAATTCAAAGTAACCTTTAAAAAAATTCTAGTTAGTCGATGGTATACTTTTCTAGGAAGGTGGATGTGTTTGCATTATAAACATTGGAAATATTCGTGGCTCAGTGGGTTAGTTAACTGATATCATAATTTATCTACATTATTTTTTCTCCTTATGCTTTAAACTTTCTGCTATGTATCATTGATTTGTATTAATATATATATCATTTCAGATGTTCAATCGATCATCATTCCTGGCACAAGCTCTTAGGCAAGACAATCAGCATGTTCTGAACAATACAGGAGACATTTATAATTTGTCGGCCTATGCTGGAAGCCAACAGTCAGGAAGCACATCAACTTTTTATACACAAAATCAGAATAACTCAGATCAAACACCACCTGCATATGTTAGTTGATACTTTGCTCTTTAAAGACTACTTGTTGCTCATAGTTTATTTTCATAATTTATTTTTAGAAAGATATTCAACCTATTTTGCACATAGAACCCTGATCATGTTAAACACTTTTATGTAGAAGCAGTCAGAAATTCATTTCAAAGGGGGACCTAAAGTTAGGAATTCAATATGTATATACTCAACTGAAGATTTGGTCTTATTGCATTTTAAAAGAAATTCATGAAAAGTCTGTCTATCAAATCTTGGTTAAAGTAAGGGACAACTTCAAGCTTAAAATGTGGTGTATTGCAGTTGATCTGAAATATAATTCACTTTACAATGGATGTATATAAATGTTTATGACTAAATAATTTTAAAAAACCCTCTAAAACTTTGTTCCTGAAAATAACTTTTGAAGCATTGAATTTGATATGCAGGTATGCGATGTGGTAAAGTCAATGAAGAAAAACAAATATTATTCTTTCCCATTTTGTGATGGATGATTAATTTAATAAGTGTTATTTCATTAAATTGATCATCAAATTAAAGAAAGTAATGTGTAGGTAACAAAATGAATAGAATCATTTTGTTGAAATTAACTGTGCTGTAAGCCTTTTGGCGATCAATTTCAGGCAGAGAGAAATTTTGAAACATCACACAATATTGTTCACAATCAACAGTAACTGCATTTTCATTAGCATCCTCGAAAAAAGGTCTAACACTGCCTCCAAACCAAATTGCTCACCATACAGTTGCTTACAGAATGAAGAGGTCATTCATGAATTCACCTTGATTTTCTGATGATCCCAATAATGGCTATTCCATTTTCTTATGTATCCACTGATGTTAAAATGAAGCTAGTAGAAATGGAACCAATGTGATCAAAAGAGTGTATTTGTAGTGTGACCATAAGCAGTTAGTTATGTCATTAATTGAGTTAATATGTAAAAACTAAATTAGTAAAAATGTTTTATTTAAAAGTTATTCCAAACAAAATGGTGCAAATACATTAAAAACACCCTGTACAATGAATTCATTATTCAAATGTTTTAAAATTTTGTGTACTTTTCAACTGAGAAATTTTAGGATTTATTTCCAGGGAAACTTTTCCAATCCTAAATATGAAGAAATACAATTGAATCTCAGGGTTGAACTTCACTAGGCAGACAAAATTTGTTAAGTACTGAGCCAACTAGGTTTATCTTTCTGTTTGTGCCACATTTTTTACTCACCATCCAATAGCAAAATTTTGCAAGAAGCATTATGAAGGGATAGTTCTAGAACTTACATTACAAAAGTAACAGCATTTTAAGTTGATTGCAATGGAATCCACCATCTGCTTGAATTGGTTCAAGAAACTGAAAAAATGACTTGCATTGATGTTACCATTTTAATTTTTAAATATCCAGGCATGTAAGTGAACATTTTTTAACATTGCGATATTATTTCTTACGTTTTACATCCTCGGTTACCAATGGTGGCCATTGCGCCATAAAACCTAAGTAACCACTTACCAGTGGCTTAAATGGAAAGTTTACAATTGGTTATCAATGACCAGCACAGCGTTTAATCGTAATTCATGCTAGCTTTCTTTGACTATTTTGTTTATAAAAGCACTGCAGTCACAATGTTTGAGTATGTTATATCTTCTATTCTATCAAATTAAGACATTAACAAGGTGGGAAAATGTAGGCATCTACAGGTAAAATAATTCCACTTGTTTTAATAACCAACAGACTTTAGGTTTGAAAAGTAAAAGCAAATTATGGAAATAGTATTTAAGGTATCCGTAATACTGTTAAATATGAACCAAAAATAACATTTTGAGAACTTTTCTGCTATTGATTAGTTTGGGTTTTATGGTGCAAGATCCAAAGCTTCTGCTTTTGAAGACTACATGTTTGCTTCTAATTTACTGACCTATTTCCAAATTTTACCATTTTGCTGCATCAATACCTATCTCTGGACTGTATAGTCATTTTAGGGTGTTTAGGTTAGATGGTTAAGTCTTGCACTTTAGAAACCTTTAACAAGTTCACATTTTATTCATAGAAAGTTATTTTTATCCTGACACTTCTATTATGCATTGCTTTATTATGTTGAAACCCTGATGCATATAATATGTTAAAATAATATTCCACTATATTCACTTAACATGCCACTTCCAAGTCTTGTTTACGTTATGAAATTGTCTAGTATGTTAAAGGTAAAAATGCTAATTTGTCATAAAAACGTTTGGGTGAAATTAATTATGTTTGTTTAATAAACTTTTTTCCCTGCAGGTTCATCATTTGTTTCCTAATTCTGAACACAGTGATTGGTAAGCATCTCTTCCTTATCTTAATTTGGAAAACGAATGAATTTTGTTTAGTTTTAATAGTAGACTTCAAATACTAAATTCATGATGGATACCTCCTATTTAGTGATATTTTTTAATCTTGAAAAATGTTTATATAACCTTCCTTCTCTTTTAAAATGAAATCACATTTTTCGGTATGAGTGGATTTGAACCATATTTTTGTTTGCATGATCTTTAAACATCAGAAATCAATTTATAATTAGCTAATTAAAAAATACATCATGTCTAACTGCATACACAGTAATGGCAACCATTATGGATTTTCACTTTTATAATGGCAAATAATGAAAGTATTATGGAAATCTCACTTGTGATGGAAAAGTGATGTGATCAAAACAAACATCACTATATATAAGTTAATGACTTATTCTTTTAAACAAACTCAAAAGTTAATCCTTGTCTAGTTAATTAATCATGTTTACAAAGTTTGTACTCACATTTTGTGCTGCTAAATATCATGTACTCACAGAGGAAAAGCATATGCGAAATTAGTGACACTGTTTACTGTTTTTTCATTGTGTCTGAGCATCTAATGATTTTATTTTCTATTAATTTGACACAATGAATATCTAAATGCTTAGTTTGTAAGATTTAAAATTGAATTTTTTTATCCTGAACGATGACTTTTATGAACAGAAAATTGAGATGTGGGAAGATCAAAACCCAAAATCAATTTGGCCAACAACCAAGTTTAATTCCAGACACTTCAAAAGAGTATCTGGTGCAGCTTGGCCAGATCTGGCCCTTGCACCATAAAATCCAACCAAACCAATAGAGTATCTGAAATGGAAATGTGTGAAAAAAGTATTGGATTTGTGAGTGCAATGCAACAAATTTTTTATTTGACTTTCCTTCAAAATGTATTTTTAACTTTTCAGTTGATAAATTCTTAAATGCATTTAAGTTCTGCATTTATGAATATAAATAGTGAAATTTTTCTTAGGGATTATGTTGCATACTGAAATGATTTTCCACCAAATATTCATTGCCTTGAAATTTACTCTAATGAATTATGCTAAAATTAACATCATAAAGAAATAACTTACCATTCAATTTTTAATTTTCTTAAAATGGCAAAGATTTTGAAGCACTAAAAATTTTATTAGTATTTGAATTTTAAAAAACAAATACTCAAGAAGGGAATTCCCCAAATTTCTGCTATCAGGGAAAATGTAGTGTCCACTAAGAATAGTGGGAAAAACACAAAAACATCCTTTCTTGAATGTACTTGAATACTGTACAATGTGATGCTATCGCGTTCATGACTTTCTGTCTCAAAAGGTATTGCCACATAAATCATGGAAATTCTACCTACAAAAAGCTTAACCCTCCTAGAGGACAAGGTCCTTTAAATTGTACTGTATATTAGTAACGCTTTAATATAAGGCTTGAAAATCCAGACACTTATGAAGGCCCCCAAATGACCAAAGAATGACAATCAAACCTGAGAGTACGACTAATTTATATGTGCATTATAAGTGCATAATTCCTCTGACATTGCAATATTTTTTTGTGTATTTTAGATTGGTATATTAAAAATATATTATGTTTTAGGAAAGTAGAAAATGCAGATGTTTCAGCCTTATCATTAACAGAAGCAAGGTTGGTATTGAGCAGTCCTGCTATTAATAAACTCAAAGCTGTTTAGTGATTTAAAATGCATTAAAAATTCTGGAATTAAGAAAACTACCTAGTGTAAATAGATTTATTTGAGAAGTTAAGAAATTTTCTTGAAGTGTATAATGAAAGTAAGAATTTGTAGATATGTTAGATATTCTAGATAAATTATTACAACTAATCTGTTGTACTTCATCAATTTGTGCACAGTGCAAAGAATACAAAGTAGATAAAGCCACAAATTTTGAGTGTTTTTTCACATTACAAAATATGAAAAGAATTACAAATATTCAACTTTTAAGTAACAAAAATATGCAACCTTGATAAACGATTCACAAAAACTAATTATAATACCATGAGTGATGATAGTTAAAAACACTATTTAATTTATTTGTTTTTTAGTAGAAGAGAAAATTTCACTAATGATAGAAGATCACACGAAATTTATCAAACAGATAGGTAAGGAAAGTATACATATGTTTATGTGTAACTCCTCTTTCAAGTATTGTCAGATGCATTCTTCCCTGGATGTATTTCTCTCTTCTGTAAAAACTTTCATTGTGTGTACGTCTATTACTTGATATTGTATGTCTTGTATCTGGCACAGCATGGCCAAATATGGCTCTTGCGCCATAAAACCCCAAATCAAACAACCTTTCAAGTACATTTCCTTTATTTTTATCCAAGTTTTTTACATTCTTGAAACATTCTTTTTCACTTATTGTTATTCAAGAATATTTGTCAAGTGAGATAAACAAAAAATTTTACGTTGGAGATTTCAAATGAGAATATTTATCAAATACGCAAGAAAGCAATTCCCCAAATTTCTGCTATCAGTAAAAATGTAATGTCCATTAAGATAAATGGGAAAAACAAAAATATCTTTTCTTTTAGAATTAACATTTTTCAGTTCATTCACCTAACTCACCTACCAAACCTATATTGTAAAGTCACCTGTTAAAACAGTATATTTTCTTTGGAATAGCAGTTCATGCTTTTCTCTGGCATACAATGAAAAGTGAAAATTTTAAAACAAATATTTTATATAAAAGGCATCGTGGATTGTTCAACATTTAAATAACATACTGTGGTTGTACTATCAAAACCTTGTAAGTCTTGAAATAAAAGTTTTCAGGAACTATAAAATCTGCATACAAAATTGTAAACCAGATATGAGATACAAGGTTTAAAAATTCACTGATAGAAGATTTTATAACTGATGTAGACGTGGGAGCATTTGAAATAAGTTTTGTAAACATATTTGTAACCAAATAATGTTAAAACCTCAAAACTAAAAAAGTTGAACTGTTTTGATAGTAAAACAATAATACACTGCCTTGTGCATGATTTAAAAAGTCCTTATAATGCACTCTATTAAGTTCAAACACAATATATAATAGTATTTTATATTCTATTTATTTTTTCAGTATAGAAGAAAATACAAATAACGTTCGAAGCAAATTAATTAAAACTGGTCAAATGGAAAGGTAAGGAAATATTGGTTTGAAAATCTTTCATGCATTCATTACCCTAGCTAATTAAAATTTTTCTTTTAGAAAGTTTCTTTTATGTGATTCAAATGCATTCTAATTTTTATTAGTATTGCTAATGATTTGTATTTAATGAATATTTTTGTCAAGTAAAGTGGTATAAACAGCATTTAGGATCTAAAGAATTTTTTAAATTGGAAAACTATTTGCAACCCTTTATCAAATTTTCTATTTTTTCATATTAAAGAGGTATAATTTTTGGGATACATTCAATTTATATTGGAGTTAAAATAGAACCAAAGTCTATTTTAAACTAATGGAGTTTCATGCACTGCTTGTAGTTTGTTTATATATAAAATTATATAAAGTAAGTGTGCATTTAGATGTAAAAACGTTTAATGATTTGAGGGCATTTAAATTTTATATGCTTTTACAAAAACTATTAGGGGCCGTTGTGGCTCAGTGGGTATGTCCACTGCTCTAGCAACCTTTGAGTTGTAGGTGGCGCAGGTTCGATTCCTCCCTGGGTATATTTTTCTCCTGTGTCAGTAAAACTGTCTTGTGTCTGGCACAGCGTGGCTAAATATGGCCCTTGTGCCATAAAACCTCAATACCAAAAGCATTCTGAAAATGACTACTTTCACTCCCTCATTTTGTGGTGTTTTTAGAATTGCCCTTGATGGAGAACTCCATATTTATTTTGCCATTTAGTTATACCTTCTTGATTTTTGTGTTTCTTTTGATGCTGACATTTTAGTATCAATGACTAGTGGTGGATGGGTGGTAAATAAATTCTAGCATAAGGTAAAAATAACAATTTTATTGCGCTTGATAGCATATCTTAAAGTCAAACAGAAAATACACCGTTTGGCAAAACCAAATCAATCTCCAAAGTGAGAGGCATTAGCTTCTTTTATAGGATATAGGAATTTAGATCACTGTGTACTCAGTGCATCATAGGAGAAAGTAAGGGAAATTTGAAACACTCCAACATGCCACTTATTTTGAAGTATCAACTTCAACAAAAAATTTGAATTTGAACTGAAATATACATTTCAAAATACGGCTGACGTTTTAGGAACCATAAATTTAGGAAAAAACAGTGATCCTTTCTTTACTTGCCAATATGACTCCAATGTAATTTTATCCCATCTTCATATTGGACATAGGTTTTACTCATAGGCAACTTTTATTGGAAGAGAGTTCCATGATTTTTAGGCATGTGCTTCATTTTTTTAACTTTTCATGTCTTTTTCTGCCTCATCATTTCATCTATTTATGTCATCACTCCATTAAATTTTTTTAACTATTTGCTGTTTTGTATTACTGAAGACAATAAATTTATATTCATTCCTGTTTATTAAATGGTCACTCCGTGTTTTGCATATGTACTGTAATACATAATTTAAATTCTACTTGTATTGTCGATTAAACTTTCATTTTAAGTATTTTGTCTACTTTTACAGGGTTGTATTCTATGTTGTGTTTGGCACAGCTTGTCCATTTTTTTAACCTTGCACCATAAAACCTAAACCAACCTTTCTTTACTTTACATCCTTCAAAGAAAAGAAGTACACAAACAATATAATTCAATTTGCAGTTTAAAAAATCACATTAAAAACTCAATGTTCTTTGGGCAACACAATTTTGAAATTGGGCGTTTGAGTGTCCATCAACAGTCTAGAGGTCTACAACTTAAACTGAATTGTCAAATACCTGGAATAGCTCTGTCGTATAACCTAAACTAAACTTTTTTCGTATCTTTCCCTTCGGGATTAATCCTGGACTGTCACCAATAGTCCCTTGTGTTGCTTCATTGCAACGTGAATTCAACCACCTACTTAACCTCAACTTTTCTGGTGGTAAATGATTATCTTTAATAATTACTAAATCCACAATTTCAATTTCTTTGTTTAAAGAGTCACTGGGGAGAGTAATTTAATTACTTTTGTTTGTAATTTTTAGATTGAATGAGCTTGTTGAAAGAAGATTGAGTGAAGTTGGATGGAGACTTGACATGATGGCTTATAGTCGAGGTAAGCATTCACATTCAATGAAAATCAAATAAATATTCATTAGTAAGAAAACAATTGTCTTCAAGATGACATGTTTGTTTGAAATAGTAATCAGTGAGTGCATACAAAAATAATCATGTTGTAAAAAGTGGAATTTAATGTTTTATCACCACATAGTGTTTTCAAAGATACTATGTGTATTCATATAAGATATAGCTGTTACATATCAGCTCACAAGTGAAACACAGTAAGTAAAAAACAGTTCTTAGAAAACAGCCAAATATTCTACTTGCCTATTTCTCAAAAACAAATCTAACCTTATGCAAAGGAAAAATCACTGTCTAGAAAAGCTAAAAAAGCTCAGATCTTGAAAATTTTGGCTTAGTGTGTTTCATTTGTAAGCTGGTGATGTGTTAGTTGTGCTTGCAGATGTGGTGCTATGTATGTGCACAATAAATCAAATCATCCCACTAAAGTTTTACTTATCTTTAGGAACGAAATGTGTGTTATAAAAAGTCTAAGACTAAAAGAACTAAACTATTAGTGCAAGTTAATACTAGTGCACTAATAATACTTTTAATAGGTTATTTTTAAATGCTTGTGGGATAAGTATATTTACAATGGTCGTATAAAAAGGTTATTTGGGAAAATATGAATTGATAATGATGAAACAATTGATTTTAGAAATTTTTATATTGAAGTGTTATTTGTTTAGTATTCAAGAAAATTTTTCATTCTGTTTCTATTGTATTTATAGAGAAAACCAATCTGTATCAAACCAAGAGAACCAATCAAACTTTGAATTCACAGATTTTGTTATATCAATTACGTTCTTTACATATAATAAGAGAAGTCTGATTACTCGGAATTGAAAAATCAATATTTATGAAAGTTCAATACATACTCAAAATCAGGGTATGAAAAAAATTATGATTCTTTAATCAAAAATATCGAATTTATTTTATTTAAATCAGATTTTTTTTTATTTAAATCGGATTTTTATGATTTTAATTAATTCCTTGCCCTGTCAAGTTTAAATTTGTTTGCATGAGACATGCAAATTACAGTGTAGTTTCTAGATAGTTTTGATTTATTTAAACATTAATATTTTTACATAAAACATTAATGTATTAAGAAATATTGTCGGGTAAATTTTTGATAGATTAAAACGCGACATAGGAATTAGCAAAGTAAATCACATGATAGAGTAAATAGACAGTGATGCAAATGCCAAGATGAGCAATGTTTTTTTACTGGTTCTCCAGCGGCTTAGATTGCTTTTTTAACACATAACCAGTGACGTGAATTTTTTGGACCCAGATAAATAAGGTTGCCGAATCCCACAGACACCATATGAATTTTTTCAATCATACGAATTTCAGAATTTTTTTGCATTATATATTTATCATACAGGAATAAAATGTTTTGAACTACTTCAATTATTTTGGTATAAAATAATTGGTTCAAGACTTGCTTTTGAGAAAAAATCATGTCTCCAATAGAAAATAAAATAAAAGAACTTGTATCTTGAAAAATTCCTACTTATTATTTTTAGCTTGCAAAAATAACTTATTGGTGAAAATATTGTTATTTTTATATTATTTTATTGTAAGTTAACTGTAAGAAATGAGACAACATGCAAATACATATATTTGAAATCAAATGTCTATTTTTCAAATTGTTTGAGCATTGACAAGTATTTCATACGTATATTCAAAGCACATAAAAAAGTTTGTACATAAAACAAAAAAATGAAGCTTTTCTCTATGAACTGTATAGAACAAGCGTAATAACATCCCCAGATAATGCCAATTCAGTGGAATTTTGTGCTTGCAATAAAAAATTTATCAATTCCAATAGCTTTCTACTTCAACTCATAATCTTTTCTCAACATATTCAATTATCAGATGAGAGAATTAACTTTTACATTCCAAATTTCAATTCCATAAATATTGAATAGTTATTCTAGCTGGGTAAAGAATTCTAATGGGTCAATACATGAAATTTCAAAATAAATTTAAATAAAAATTAACCAGTATATTACACAAAATAAAATGAAACTTAAAATTGCCAATTATAACGATTTATGTGCAAAATTGGAATGCTTTGTGAACGGAAGAAAATATTTTTGTTGTGTCTTATATTTTTTACGAACAGACTGCAATACTAAATAAATAACTAGAACATCTTAAATAAGAAAGCAAGTTACCACAATTTTATTAATTTGAGTGAATATATCTCGAGTATCTTGTCTCGACCCATGGTGAATGGTTTAAAATTGGCCATTTACGATTAAAGTCACATGGAATGTTTAAAACAAAACCAACACTGATGAGCAGGATTGTGAGTGACACCTATTAGTCAAAGGTCCAAGATGAAAATACTTGTCTGGTAATTATGATCCCAATCAGCAAATACTGTTATTTAGTGTCTTCAAGGGGAGGATAATTTTCAATATAATTTTGGGTGAAAGTACGAACGAAGTTCTTAACTTATTTGAATAAAATAACATGCATCTTGTTCAATATTTCATTCTCAATATTATTAAACATAACAGAAAGAGTGAAATTTAAAATTTTGATTTAAAATTTTGATTTTTTAATAAAAATAATTTGATTTAAATATGCATACCCTGCTCAAAATTGGCAATTTCTTTGTTCTCAGTTTTAGTTTTTAATTTTCTATGCTTGTAACAATAAAGAATTTTTAAAATAGCTATCCAAAACTTTAATTCGGATAATCATGTATTGTTGGTATTTCACTAAATTTGAATGGATTATTCATTAAAATGTGATATTGGAACCAAATAATCATCAGTTCTAACAATATATTATTGAATTTATTTATAATAATCCTGATGGGATTTATTTTTGCAGCTATTGTTAAAAAAACTGGTTCCTCTATCACTTTTGAGGAACTTTTCCAAGAGCTTAAGGGATCTGCCAAAGGTAAGCACCAAATGAATTATATTCTGTAATTCAATTCTAATACCATACTAGTTGAGTTAGATTAATAATTTGAAAATGATATAAAAATTTATTATCTTTTTATACTTGTAGTTTCATATACTCTCTTTAAAGATGTGATCTAAATACTTTGACCTTTTAATCAACTGTACTTTGAATAGTATCTGTTGAAATTTGTAATCACTAGAAAGTATTTTAAACTTAATTATGTTGGTTAGCATATAAAATACCATGCTTTAATATATTTATAGTTTAACTTTAACTGTATCATTAGGTATTCACCTCTTTTATCAATTTCAAAATTAAGAAGCTGATGATACTATGAAGCTATGATTTTTTAACAGTTTGTTTTTAATTCGTATGCATATATTTATTTCACTTTACATATGTGGCACAGAAATCGGGAGTATTAGTATATTGGCAAATGGCGACAACAGATAGAAACAACAAAATCTACCATTATAATACTCATTTGCCAATTTTTCAGCTGGTATGGAGCTGCATAATATTGATAAAACTACACGTAAGAGCTTGTCATTATTATGAAATTATTTGTTAGCCTGTTTACAGAAAGCAATGAGAAATCTGGAAGATAGAAATCAGTGTAGAAAACAAAACGAATAAATATGGATAAACACGAAAAATACCGAAAAGCCTTTTGAACAAGAGAATGAAATAAAATTTAAGCAGACATTGAATCTAACTGTGGTAACATGACTGAGGTGTGCTTTTTACCATGCATTGTATTGGCAATAAAAATTAACACCAGTAACAGAAAACAAAATGCTGTTAAATATTTTTGTATAACTATTCCATTTAGAGGTATAAAACAGAATTATGTGAATATGGATACTGAATTCACATTATAAATGGATTGAAATAAGGTGTGAAATGCTTTTATTTTGCCATCAACAGATATAAGCAATTAAGAAAGTTTAGTGCAGATGTGCTATGGGCACGTCTTTTAGTTTAAATAAATTCACTATTGCCAACTTTTTCAAATAGCCCAATATATATAAAAGTATATTAGTATTGTATATATCTCAAATGTATCAGTATTAGAAATATCAGTGTAAAAAGTATATTTAAATCAAATTTACATTTATGGCAGATCTTTCTTGCAATTTAAACCTTGCTTTATATTTTATAGAAAGAATTCCTAAAGATGTAGAAGAAGAAGTTGTGCAGAAAATTAAATATTGCTATGAATCTGCCATTCCATCTAAAGACTGATGCTTGTCTTTGTTAGTATATTTGGATAATCTATTTTTGCTACTTTAAACTTATACAGTTCTCCTTAGAGTAAGAATGAAATTTAGAAATAATTCAAAATTAAAATACATTACCAAAGTATTTTAATCTATGATACATATAAATTTAATTAGTTCATCAGGTGACCAAAAATGTTGCTCTTTGAGACAGGCTCACCTCAGGGACATAACTTTAGAACCTGGGGTACCCTAGTGATCTATTCTTTCCTTATGAGGTTTACTGTTTCTGGTAAACATGGGAGTCGTGCCTCTAGGATGCCCAAGTGATTTTTCTCCTGTCCTCAGGGGCACATCTCCTTTAGGTGTTTACAAGCGTCACTGATCCAAGGTACTCTAGTGGTCTTTTCTTTTTCCATGGAGTTTACTTTTTCCCCATTGGGTCTAGTAAATGCAGGGGCCACGTTCCTAGGATACCCAAGCACTCTTTTTCTGCTTTCATCCCATTATGATCACCAATCCTTTTTCCCTTTCACAACATTTTTTACTTTGTCTTGTGTTTAGCGCAAGGGTGAAATATGGCTCTTGTGCCATAAAACACCAACCAACCTCTCCCACCCCTTTTGTTTTCGCAATTACTTGACACTGTCGTGTGTTTGGCACAGCTTGGCAAATATGGCCCCTTGTGCCATTAAACCCAAAATCAACCAACCTTTTGAATCTGGCTAGAACTCAAGTAATTTTAAGATCCAAAAATAATCAATTAAAAATTAGCATCTATTTTGTATTTACTAAAGATTAAACCAAATAATTTTCCTTTCTTATTTTTATTTACATTTATTAATTTCATATGCTTTTATAGTCTAGAGCAGTGGTGCGCAAACCGTGGGTCGCGACCCCTCTGGGGGTCGCTTGAAATTTTTTTTGGGTCGCCAAATTCAAAAAAATTTATTTGAAATAAAAATATAAGACTTTTTTTCAACAAGTATCAGGTACCAGTAAAATAGGGAAATGAGATATTTATAAAAAAAGAACTATATTTTTTACGAAAGCAATTAGTTTTCTTTTCTTTAATTCTCGTCTGAATAAGCTACAAATAAACATGATTTATACAGAGTAATCCCGGACTTTATTTTCTTCCCACGTGGTAGCTGCACATGATTGAACAAACGCAAAGAAATGAAATATTGTATATTTATAATTTTGTTTTAGTTTTAATACCCTCATGATGGATAAATGGCTAAAAATAGGTACCCAACGTCTAGAAAATGAAAAGAATGACAATACAAATGAGAATGATGGGTCAACATCCAATGAACTTAAAAAAACTGAATGAATTCAATGGCACTGTTTCTGCATAAAAAAATATCGAACAAAATGTGCTATCTAATAAAAAATTGAGAAAATATCAAGAAGAGTTTATTAAATATGGATTTACATATTGCGTTGTTAATGGGAAAGAACATCCGTTGTGTGTTAATTGCAGGGATAAATTAGAAAATAAAAGTATGAAACCTGCTAAATTAAAAAGACATTTGGAAACCAAACATAAAGAATTAGCAAATAAATCAGAAACATTAAAAAAAACGAGCTGAAAGTGTGAAAAATCAAAATGTATTTTTGAAAAATACACAAAATACACGCTTTACGGGCATCCTTAGAAGTTTCATATTTAATAGGAAAAAATTTGAAACCACATACAATTGGAGAACCACTCATTCTTCCTTCAGTAATTAAAATGACATCATTTATTCAAGGAGAAACATATGGTAACAATTTAAAAACGATACCATTATCAAGAGATACCGTTTCTCGGCGAATTTCCGCCATATCACGTAATATATAATCAGTTCTGTTAAATCGATTACAAAACTATGTATTTGCTCTACAACTTGACGAAACTACAGACATTTCTAAAGTGTCTCAATGAATTGTTTATGTGAGATACGTTTATGAAGAAGACATATCAGAAAAATTTTTATGTTGTAAAAAATTGGAAGGAAAAACAAATGGAGAGAAAATATTTGAAATTATGATATTTTGGGGAAACAAATGACCTTACCTGGACACATTGTGTCGCGGTTTGCTCTGATGGTGTTGCTGCATTAACAGGTAGTAATAAAGGACTAAGAGGGTTAATAAAGAAAATTGCTCCCCATACAATATTCAACCATTGCATGATACATAGACAAGCTCTTGTTGCAAAAGACATTGATGAAGAATTGAACAAGATATTACAGGATGTTGTTATTGTAATAAATTACATTAAAAGCAACAGCTCCCTAAACAGTCGTCTCTTTTCAATACTTTGTGATGAGATGAGTTCTGTGTATGAGACATTATTACTACATACTGAAGTCAGATGGCTCTCACGCTGCAAAATACTGCTACGTATTTTCGATTTGAGAAACGAAGTTCACATTTTTTGGTAGAAAAGAAACATATTGGCAAGTTCATTCATTAATGAAGATTGGCTCGGAAAACTCAGTTGCATGGCTAACATTTTCGAAAAATTTAACGATTTGAATGTAAGTCTACAGGGAGAGAAAACAAACATTTTAACATCGAGCATTAAAATTGAAGCTTTTAAAAATAAGCTGATACTTTGGCAAGGAGAATTGAGAAAAAACAACACAGACATGTTCCAGTGCTTTTCAGAATTTAATAAAGAAAATAATATAGATTTCTTGATATTTAAAAACACCATTTCCCGTCCCATGATAAAATTGGGAGAAAACTCTTCTAGATAATGAATTAGGTTAGATACGTGATCCATTTTCGTTTGATATTTTTAAATCCAATATATCTTTAAATGAAAAAGAACATTTAATTGATGTTTCAAGCGATGAAACACTGCGCATTCAATTTAAGTCTGACTTGCCAGAAATTTTGGTTAACGATTGGAAACGAATATGCCGATTTGAAGAAAAAGGCAATTAATATTTTGATTCAGTTTTCATCGACCTACTTATGTGAAACCGGTTTTTCTTAATTAGTTGGCCATTAAAACAAAATATCGATCTCGATTGGATCCAGAGGATGACTTACGGCTTGCGATTTCCAATACAGATCCGAACATAGAAGCAATCATGAGCTCTTTCCAAGCACATACCTCACATTGAATTCTTATGTTGTAAGTTTGTTTAAAGTATTTTCCATTAAAAAATATTTATACCCATATGCATAAATAAAACCATTGCTTCATAAAATTATGCGTTTTATTCAGACCTCTAATAAGGCACAAACAGAAGCGCAAATCCCAAACAGAATTCGACTTTAACTACATCGATGATTAAAAAAACGTCTATTGTCTATCCAGGGGTTGCGACAAAATAGTAAATAAAATTGGGGGGCGGAAATGAAAATAGTTTGCGCACCACTGGTCTAGAGCAGTGATTCTCAACCTTTTTTTTGTCACAGCACACTTTTAACGATTTCAAAATTTGGCAGCACACAAAGAAAAAGATAAGTTTAAAAGTTGTTTACTTACCTATAATACACTGTAAAATAATTTTCAGTTAATAGTTTATGATATAATTGTTATAATTATATATAATAAAAATAGTTTATGATAATAATTGTGAATGTAAAATAAAATAATATAATATGTACTACAAAAACAACAGTACGTTTATTAAGGGATTAATTACAAGGTAATAATAAGAATACTTTTAATGAGAAATTTGAGCTTGATGTTTTTTGATAATTTCATTTATATTTGGTCGTAAAAATGACAATGCTACTCTCATATCGTCTTCTACATTTAACAGTCTCGATCTTTTTTTCGTTTTTATGTTGGTTAATACTGAAAATCCGAATTCACACAAATAAGATGTAGAAAATTGTAATAATGTTTTAAAAGCTTTTTTGGCTATCATGGGATAATCGCATCTAATGTTAATCCAAAATGAATTAATTGATTCTTTCGAATATTTTAAATTAAATCTTGATTATTAGAAAGCGAAATTAGTTCTTCCTCTTCATTCAAAGTTAATTCAAATACAGAAGTATTCGTTATCACAAATGGATTACGAACCCAATCAAATTTTTTTTATATCTAAATTTGGGAAATAATGAATAATTCTCTCCTCTAATGTTGTCAAATGGTCAATAACAATTTTATGAATAGTTTTATTAAAATCTTTTGGGACTGACTCAAACTTTTCCAAATTGCCTTCCTGAGCTTTATTCTTCCATAAAGTTATTTGTTTTTGGAATCCCACCAGTTTATCTGTTGAGTTTAATATATTTTCTTTCGGCCCTTGCATACTTGAATTTATGTTATTAAAAATAACAAAAATGTCTGATAAGTAAGCTAGTTTAGCACACCATATTTCATCTTCCAACAAATGAACAAAATCATAATTTTTATTTTGTTCAAAAAACATTTTCATTTTGTCTTTTAATTCCAGCACACGAGATAAAACTTTTCCTGTATTAACTGTAAAACAACAGTTTTCTTTTACAGTATACTTTTCTTTAATTTAAACAAACTTTACTCGTAATCAAAAAAAGCATTATAATTTTTACAATATACATTTCTAAAATTTGGCACCACACAAAAGTGCCGCGGCACAGTGGTTGAGAATCACTGGTCTAGAGTATCGATTTTCAAGTGGTGTCCCCTGAGAGCAGTGAAACACTTTAAATTGGTATAGGATTCATTCCATTTCAACAATTGGAACTTTTCACAAGTGTATGTTCAGAAATAATTTCAAGTAGTACCAGTATAAATAATTACCAGTGTGTGTAAATAATTTTGAGTATTATTTTTGATTGCAAAGTATGATAAATAAATTGTTTTAAAAAGACTTTGTGAAAAGCCATTTTGAAGCAAAAAGGGTAGGAATTGCTTGCAATATCAAACAAAATTGTACCTATTTTTTGTCAGATCGGTAAAACATGGTATTTTGGTGTGCTGCAGAATTTTAGTTTTTAATGTGAGCCATGAGATGAAAATTTCTGGTCTAGAGTATTTTATTCAATTCTTAATCTGCTTCATTTGTGTCCTATTTTAGGGATTTTTTCAGAAATTCCCTTTAAATTTTCTGTTTCATTTGAATTGTTTCCTGATTTATTGAAGTGCATATTTTTATTCCTTCCTAATGTTTTTTTATTTATGTTTAAAGTAAAGGACATGCAACATAAGGGAAACTTGAAATTAAAAAAGATTATTTTTCGGTTTCGAGAATATGCATTGAAAATCTAATTATAATTGTGTAAAATTACAAAAAGTACTTATAAACATCTTATTAAATGAATTTCGAAGTTTTTAAAGTGCTGGAATCAACATTTTATACTCAAGGTTGTTTTAAAAATCGCTAATATAAAATTATTGCTGTTACTTTTAAACTTGCAGATTAGATATTCTTAAGAACTTATCTGTTGAAATGAAAAAATCAAGTAATTGTATTTGAAGAGCAAAGTAACATCTTGTCAAAATGACTCCAATGCACAACCTAGTTACCACGGTAATAGATAGTGAAGTTATTTACTTCATTTCAACTGATAATAGTGATTGATTTGTTAGGAGTTAAGATAAAATAGTAGAAAAGGTGAATTCGCCATCAAGAGTACCTTTTGTAATGAATGTTGCCATGGATCATTCCATGCAAAATGAGCAAAAAAAACTGGGTTTTATGAAATTTAGTACACAGGTTCAGTTTACACACAACATCCAAACAAAACTATTTTTACAGCCCTCAGGCGCACATCTTTAGGTGTGTATAGACATCACAACTCCGAGATACCCCAGTGATCCGTCCTCCCTTCTGTTTTGCCTTCGCCTGCCCTTCTGTTTTTGCTTTTTTTCCTCCCTCATTGTTGTCTTGTGTTTGGCACAGCTTAGCCAAATATGGCCCTTGCACCATAAAAGCAAAAACAACCAAACTTTTTTTGCTCAAAATTTGAATATTCAAAGTGTTTGGATTGTTTGACTTTTAAATTGTATTCTGACTTCTGAAGAATTTAATTAGTATATAAAAAGTTTTAATTTATGTCAATAATTTATTGAAATATAGTAACAAAGCCACATTTCGCACTTAGAAAATCTGTATTTTGTGGCCATCTATGTTCAATTTAAATTCGTAAATGCAAAATTTTGAAACCTAATATTTTGTAGTTGCTCATTAGCCTGTATATTTTACTAAAAAACTGATTTTCATTAAAATTTGATGTCAGCCAAAGCTGATTTACTCATTTTGTATGGATTGACCCCCATGGAAACATGTAGCAGGAAAGAGATGTCTATTTAAAAGTAATGGATGGCTCTGGTGAATTTAGCCACCATTACAAAAATTAACTAACAATACAATAGTATATATGTGTATAGCAGTGTAACCTCTCCACCATGAAGTACTTTTGGTCGATAAAGTTACACTGTCTTTCTCACTTCTTGCTAAAGCTCAAAATATATTATTCATTTTTATGTTATAATTTCACAATTATCTGTACCCTCTATTATAACAACAGTTTCTCCTAGGTATGAATGATTAGCAAATAAGATGCGAGACAGCATGAAAAGTTCAAATGCAAATGTATCGTGAAAAAGGTTTTTCTTTTTACCTTTATTAAAAGGACGTCTTTTATTGTACATTTAAGAAGTTCTCCATGCAGCAGTATTCAAGATATGGATGAAATCTACTCTTAATTTTAAGATTATTTCAATGAATTGAGCAGAAAGAAGCTGTTGTAGAAGTAATATACTGTCATGGATTCTTAGACCTGTAGATACCATTTGTATATACCATTTTATCTGTTACTCCATTTTCTTTTATTACCCTATAAAATAAAGTTTTTAAAAAATGTGTTTTTCTCTTAAAACTTTTAACAACCAAAATTTTCTATTCACTAGAAAATTAAGACTTTTTTCCGAACATTCTTAAGATTTTGTATGGTGTATGTTACAACTTGCAATCAAATGTAATAGGGTAAGCAGGAGATCAAATTGTTACTCCTCTGGGTTTGTGTCTTTATGCTTAAAACCTTTCCCTTTTAGATATCTTACCTCACCCTTATGAAAATTTTCTATAGAATTCTTTAAAAATTTCTACAGAATGTGGTCTATAGAATTAAGGCCAATTTTCTAGAAGCTCATTTCTTTTATTTCGCAATGAAATGCATTTCTATAGAATTGGAGCCCGTTTTCTCTATAGAAATTATTTTTCTATAGAAACGAAATTTCGTTTCTTTATAGAGTTCACAAACTTTAATATTTTTTTATAAAAAGACATTACTGGCCAACAATTTCATTAAGAAACTAACGCATATCATCCATAGAGTGTCCACCTCTCCCATATTTCTCGTGGACCCACATATTAAGGCTAAATTTGTTTTGATCCTCCCAGCTCATGTATTCTCCCATATTCACCTTCTATTTCTCCCATATGTTTCACTAGCAGAATTACCTGGCATTGCTCTGGTTGAAATTGATTGCAATATTACTCAAATGTTATTCCTATGAGGATTTCGAATTGTTTTTAACCCCTCTGCAGACTCAGGATGAATCCTGAACAGGGGTTAATATATAGCCTATGTTTTCCGAAAGATTGTCAAGAATGAGTACCAAATGTGGTACCCTTACGAATAAATTTTATAGTTCCATAGAATTCTATAGAAAAAATTCTATAAAGATTTCTAGAGAAAAGGAGCTTTGATTCTATAGAAATACATTTCTATAGAATCAAATTTTATTGAGAAGTTCTATAGAAAAGTAAAGTGAAACACAAAAGAAATGAGCTTTTGAAAATCGGGCCATAATTCTATAGACCACATTCTATAAAAAATTTCATAGAATTCTAGAGAAATTTTTTGCAAGGGTGGTCACACACAAGCGGTGTAGATTTGTACAGAATACAGACATACGTCTTGAAGATTAATAATCGAGATCGCGAAATTAAAATGATGTTATTCCCGCCAAATACATTCCGATATAAACTCATTATCGATAGTTTAGGCTTAGAGGTACTCATGCATAAAAATGGAAAATTAATTATATAATTGATAGAAAGTTTTACAATGCTTGCTAATCGATAGTAGAATATCCGTTTCCGGATTATAGATAGGAAGTTGTGGAACAAAGTTGGTTCAATATTTCAGTGATCTAAACAAATTGATATGCCAAACCTTAAGATCTCAGGCTTTGTTTTAAAGCATTCCAGACTCAAAAGCCTATACTGAAAGAGTTTTTTCACGATGCGCAATAAATGAACTTATCAGGGAAATCAAAACAGCTTAGGTCAGTGCTAATGGTAACAATTAATTTACTGTAAATGTAGTTTTTAAAATTTGCACAAGATAAAAATGTTTAGTTCTGCAGCATTAGTGAATAATAGATGAGGGCTAGGTCTAAGAAACATGGAAATTTGTACATTTTTATTCTACATTGTGACTTCTATATTATAAACAATGCAAATTGTTTTGTTTAAAAGAATTCATTCCATGAACATTGGTTCGAATGACACCGTGCGGCTAAAAATGCAAAATTTGTCGCAACTAAATTTCCCTTAAATTCATGACTGAAAGTTGCTTACCAGCTATAGTGTTCCTATGGGCCTTAAAGCCTAATTTTATTTTTAAAGGCTTGTTTTAAATCCCAATTTTGTTGAAAATCCTTACGTTTCTTGTTTAAAAACAGTTTTTACAAGAGCACTATATTTTATTTCAACACTACATTCAAAAACCAAGATCAATGATACTTATCCAAAATCAAATGCGATTGTAAGTCGAGGACATAATTTTAGCTACCTAAAAATTGGTGAGACCCAAATGTCGAAAACTGCCCTGTTACTGGCTAGCCTCCGATCCAAAAATCTTCCAAATTATCACCAGTTGGCAAGGAACAATTTGCTTTTCCTACTTGGATTTCCATTCCCTTGGAGTAATAGGGCAGTTTTGTCTCGACGAGAATCTCGTCATTAGGAAAACTGGCCAGATCTTGGACGAGATATCTCGTCGAGACGACTTGGAGGGTTAATCTAGTGTGAAATAGTCTTAAAATGTGAAAAATAGCCTCAGAAGGGTCTTGGGTTTTCTTTTGCATGGCCCAAATTGAATATTAAAATGCTTAAATCTAAAATTCAATAACTTTTCGCATCATGTGTAAATAAATCGTGGTTAATATCTTTTTATGTGTTAAAACTTTGAGTATGGTCGATTGCATAAGTCACCTACCTGCACCGATCATGCAAATATATCTAGTTGGTACTATCCTTTTACAGGTCGTGATTCAAAATTACGTGGTGTTGTCCTCGATCTTCCCCGTCAGGGGGTTGATCCCGGAACCGTCGTCAATAGCCCATTATGTAGCTCCAGTGCGACGTTAATTAAAATACCTACTTACCCACTCTTGTAGACACTTTTTTGACATGATACTTTAGCTTCCCTGATTGTCTGAAGGGTGAATCAGCAAGTCAAACCAAAACGCATTCCAAACAAACAATTTTGTTCAATGGTTTCAACTATTTTGCAGTTCACATCCCATTTTTATGAACTGTAAGTCAACAGTTTTTAACGTTTTCATGTTTCTTAGCCTATATATAAAGGTTATTTCGGAAGTTTGCAAAGCATCCCGTCTGCTATAACGACAGCAAGACATTAATGACATGCTCCAATTATTAATTTCAATAAACTTAATCTGTAAATTAAAACTGCATTAATTGCCCCATGTAATGTTTGGTGATGCCTTAGGATACTTTCCGCAACCGATGACTAAATCCGACTCGTAAATCACATTTAATTGCAAGTTTTGTGGAAGCAACTGAAAGATTTCGTGCGGTTAAATAAGTAATATCGTTGCACTAACAAGCATTGCAAAATTCCTACATATATTTATTTAGTAGTACTGCGAATTTTGTTCTGTAGAAAACTATTCAACATATTTATGTGTTATCTCAATTACTATTTTCTGAGAACAATTCTTCGAACCTTCACTGTATTACTGATTAAGTATCCTTTTTAATGATGAATATACGGTTCTTTTAATTCGTCTTTGTTCTGGTCTCACTTTAATGTTTAAATGGCAGATGGTTTGGGTCTGCTCTTTTGTTACTTTTTAAATAAGATTAAATAAATTATGCTTTATTCAAAATCGCATAAATAACTTGCATTTGATTCATTCGCAAAACAGACCAATTCTAATTGGTTAATTCACTGGCGAAGACCTTTTCAGAATGTATATGCGATAGATCTCAGAAATAATATGCGCTAAGTTTATTTCTATTATATCCGGTTACCTAAAACTGTCAAGCAACACAATCCTCACGTGTACGTAATTGTCTGAAGATGTAATTGCGTTGATACGTTACTTCTAGAACTAGCTACTATCTGATTTCTAATAAATACCATGTTCAACTTATGCAACGGACATAGTAAAGCTGAATAACCAAAATGTTTTGCTCAATTCCCTCATATTTCAGATGAATTATTGTATATTAAACGCTTTGTTTAAAAATTCTAATTCGCCATACAAATGAGTATTAATATGCAGGGTATTCGAAAATCCCTGGCCATACTTCAACATTTCATTATTCCAGAGCTAATAGCTCTAGTCTGTCAAATGGGAGCGAAAATGCAGCGCCCGAGGCGGGTAATTAGGGTGTGTTCAGGGTAATCATATTTGGCAAGTTATCGTACTTTGCAACTGTCACATTTCACTAGTTATCGCTTTCTTGGCAAATGCTTTGGCTCATTTTTTGGCTTTGGCTTCTTTGAGACATTTTCTCATTGAAGTCATTAGTGAGTCATCTTTTCCCCGTCTTTCGAAGAATTGCCGTTGAATAGAATTATCTAGAAATCTGCTACAAGGGGAGTGGGGATGCCATCTTAACAAAGGGTGGTGCATCATTTATAAACATCTTCATTTTTTGTACAATCGTATGTGTACATGTTTTGAAAATTAAAAATCAATTTTATTTTTGAGATTTCTTTACCATTTGGAATTTAAGGAACTGCAAAGCTCTCCATTTTTGCAATTGAGGAGTACACAAAATGCTGACTCCCCTTCTGATTGAGCAAATAACAAAATACAAACCCACTTTACTCAGAATAAATTGCTGATAGAACTTTGGCTTAATTTTGATTGTTAGGTATTCAAAAACTTTCCTGATTGAAACTTGCGATTAGTCTTTTTAATTTCAAAGACAAATTTACATGAAGGGAAATGCACTAAAATAATATTTTTTGCAAGAACCAGTGACAGTAGTAGATTTTGTCATGAGTAAGAAAACAGGAATGTTTCGAGCCTTTGCAAGATTTTGTCACTGATAAAAAGAGAAATTTTAATCTAGTAGTTACTGCATATATATGGCTTACACACAACCAAAATCTGAATTTTTCATGGTTTCTATTCAGTTCTGACATAAAAAATTTGATCACTTTGTTTTGCGAATTAAGGAAGTATTTAAGTTTAAAATGTTAAATCCACTTTAACTATTTTTTTAAAGGCAATTTAACACGCTTTTACAGTTTACTAGTGGTCGCCCAGTGGTCGAAATTCGACCATAATTAATTTAATTTTTAAGTTTGAACGTTAATAAGGTCCTTTTGTCAAAGAGTATACCTCTATATTCATTGCATATAATTTTTTTGAATTTTGTTCTATTACGTAAGCTACGAGCATGTACAAATACGTCAAGGAAAATTTTAACTTTAACATATAATTGGGTCTGTGACAAATCGAGGTATTCGTCTCCGCTTCCAGAGACATTGAATTCGATAGGGCTTCCACCAGAAACATTGGCTAGGGGATGAAATTCAACCCACTGACCTCTCTCGATGACAGTTTGTGTTGGAGGTAAAGAGAATAATTCTAGTTCTGATTTCACACATTCTGGAGAATCTTTTAGTAGAAAAGCCATGGTGTTACGAGTCGAAAATATCACGTCCTTGTAGCTTCCTGACTTTAGATGAAATGACACGTTTCGAGGGTTTGCGCTTCCTTTTAAGCTTTCCATGACCAATCATCTCATCTGCTTTCTTAACCGCCTTTCTTGCTAATTTTTTCCCAGTTTCTTTTGCACGCGTTTTAACTGATGTTTTGAAATTTTCGCCTGATAACACGTCATTAGCAACCATTGTTCCTGTCCGTAAAGCTTCTTTTCCAATCGTTTTTGCACCACTAATCAAAAAAGGTAATGCTCTGCGAAATAGTTTTGCAAAAAATCCTCCTATTCCGTGCCCTTTCTGAAAAACAACTCCTTTATAGTAGGGCAAGCCATTTCCAATTTGCTCTGAATAATAATCTTCAAACTTTTTACTACAACACGTGTAAGGAACCAACATTTTGTTACTTCTTTTCTTGAATGCGAAAATGAAAAATGAATCATTGCAATCAACTTAAAATGCTGTTACTTTTGTAATGTAAGTTCTAGAACTATCCCTTCATAATGCTTCTTGCAAAATTTTGCTATTGGATGGTAAGTAAAAAATGTGGCACAAACAGAAAGATAAACCTAGTTGGCTCAGTACTTAACAAATTTTGTCTGCCTAGTGAAGTTCAACCCTGAGGTTCAATTGTATTTCTTCATATTTAGGATTGGAAAAGTTTCCCTGGAAATAAATCCTAAAATTTCTCAGTTGAAAAGTACACAAAATTTTAAAACATTTGAATAATGAATTCATTGTACAGGGTGTTTTTAATGTATTTGCACCATTTTGTTTGGAATAACTTTTAAATAAAACATTTTTACTAATTTAGTTTTTACATATTAACTCAATTAATGACATAACTAACTGCTTATGGTCACACTACAAATACACTCTTTTGATCACATTGGTTCCATTTCTACTAGCTTCATTTTAACATCAGTGGATACATAAGAAAATGGAATAGCCATTATTGGGATCATCAGAAAATCAAGGTGAATTCATGAATGACCTCTTCATTCTGTAAGCAACTGTATGGTGAGCAATTTGGTTTGGAGGCAGTGTTAGACCTTTTTTCGAGGATGCTAATGAAAATGCAGTTACTGTTGATTGTGAACAATATTGTGTGATGTTTCAAAATTTCTCTCTGCCTGAAATTGATCGCCAAAAGGCTTACAGCACAGTTAATTTCAACAAAATGATTCTATTCATTTTGTTACCTACACATTACTTTCTTTAATTTGATGATCAATTTAATGAAATAACACTTATTAAATTAATCATCCATCACAAAATGGGAAAGAATAATATTTGTTTTTCTTCATTGACTTTACCACATCGCATACCTGCATATCAAATTCAATGCTTCAAAAGTTATTTTCAGGAACAAAGTTTTAGAGGGTTTTTTAAAATTATTTAGTCATAAACATTTATATACATCCATTGTAAAGTGAATTATATTTCAGATCAACTGCAATACACCACATTTTAAGCTTGAAGTTGTCCCTTACTTTAACCAAGATTTGATAGACAGACTTTTCATGAATTTCTTTTAAAATGCAATAAGACCAAATCTTCAGTTGAGTATATACATATTGAATTCCTAACTTTAGGTCCCCCTTTGAAATGAATTTCTGACTGCTTCTACATAAAAGTGTTTAACATGATCAGGGTTCTATGTGCAAAATAGGTTGAATATCTTTCTAAAAATAAATTATGAAAATAAACTATGAGCAACAAGTAGTCTTTAAAGAGCAAAGTATCAACTAACATATGCAGGTGGTGTTTGATCTGAGTTATTCTGATTTTGTGTATAAAAAGTTGATGTGCTTCCTGACTGTTGGCTTCCAGCATAGGCCGACAAATTATAAATGTCTCCTGTATTGTTCAGAACATGCTGATTGTCTTGCCTAAGAGCTTGTGCCAGGAATGATGATCGATTGAACATCTGAAATGATATATATATTAATACAAATCAATGATACATAGCAGAAAGTTTAAAGCATAAGGAGAAAAAATAATGTAGATAAATTATGATATCAGTTAACTAACCCACTGAGCCACGAATATTTCCAATGTTTATAATGCAAACACATCCACCTTCCTAGAAAAGTATACCATCGACTAACTAGAATTTTTTTAAAGGTTACTTTGAATTAATCTTTCTTGACTTGTGTTACTTACTCAATGAATTATTGAACTGATTTTTTGCCTACCCAGAAACCATGTTTAACACTGCTGCTGTCAATTTTGCTCTTTGGTTCTTCAATATTTTCTTCTGGTTCCGTAACTTTATTTTCAGTCTGAGCCTGAGGTAATCTCATACTTTTTCTTTTTATTAGACCAATCTTATCTTTCTTGAAATAAATGCTCTAGGATGGTAGAGCCTGTTAATACCTTGCTTATTTTCTGAACCCTTTTCCTCAATAAATTCTTAGCAGCATTTCTAAAATCAGATGTCATAGGTGTTGAGTGTTGTTAATATGGCTGGTTTCAGGTCCTTTAACAGTGAATGCATACTTTATTTGGTGAGTAAGTTGCTTAAAAATTATATATTACTTCCAATGAAGCTTAATTTCTTACATTTTGTGACAAGCTTACAACATTTTGAACTTCATTCCGGGAAATTAATGCCTTTTCTATTTCACAATTCTGCGTTCCAGTCTGTTGGCTTACAGGATATAACACATCCCTTAAATCCTCTCACAACATGATCAATTTTAATGATTCCCATAACCTTTTCAATAGACAAAGAAATGTGACCCGAAAAACATTTTGTTAGTAATTTTTCCCTGCACCATGATGTAATTACTTTCTTTTATTTTCAATGCTGCTAAAGCCCCAACATCTAAGGGTTGTAAGGCATGACTTGTAATTGGGGTTGTCATAATATTATGCCTATACATATATTATTAAATATACCTATTTATTTTTGCTAATTTAAAAATTATCGTTAGTACAAAAGAATCCCAAAAGAAGTTTTATCAATGATGCTGCTAAGCCTAAAGTTATAACAATTTTACCCCACTTCATTTTAAAACATCTAGCATTAAAAATAATGTTGTAATTTCTTGTATGTTTATTGGAATCTCAAGTCTTTTATCTAGCTCAAGAGAACAATAAAAACAATAGCTTTAGAAAGGCACACATAAATAGGAAGTTTCCCAGTTAACTACAATCCACAATTGCAGTTGCTGCCAATTGCATACTTCAAATATTTTATTTTGGGAATGCATGTTTTATAGGTACTCTTAAATGCACAAAATTTTAATTATTTATTTCACTATTAAGATTTGTAGTCACTGCAGTCATTTGCCAGTAACAACGTTCTTTTTTAATTTGTAAAAACTACTCTGTACTAAACAAATAGATTTTTACATTGATTGATTAAATTTTTATGGCACAAGGGCCAAGCTGTGCCAAACTATTTGCAATTTCAAATAAATTTGTATCGTAATTTATCCACAAATTTAATATTAATAATCAAAATTTAACAAAGATAAAAAAAGTATAAAAACACTTCAATTTTTAGATAAAATTATAAAATCTATGTCTGATAAATAAAAACAGATTTGGATGAAGAGGACCACTTAAATCATCAATACTAGGGTTAGTAGCACCAAAGTGGTTGAGTCTAATAGCATTAAAATCAGGACATTCACTTAAAATGTGTCCAATAGATAGGATTGAATCACACATCGGACATGTCAGAGCTGGTTCTGAGTTTAGCAAATGCCCAAGTTAAATACGTGTAACCTATATGAAGTCTTGCCAGTTTTACTTCAAGTCTTCTATTAAAATCATTGGGTTTAAAGCTCTTTACATATGGTTGAGTAGAATATTTGTTTTAAATTTATGTATCCCATTTATTCTGCCATGAATTTTTGATGGACGTTTTGATAATATGATCCACGTTTTGGAAGGGAACGGATGGTCTTATGGTATCAGCTGTTTGGGCTGCTTCATTTCAAAGATAGCTTTTAGAATTTGCATTTGTCTTTCAATGAAAGACATGTTAACACTTACAGTGAATTTGAAAGTTGTCAACATAAAGAGATTCATGTATATATGGTGGAAGTTGCTGAATGATTAATAGATTTTTAGATCGAAAACAAGTTCAAATATGTATATGCTGAAACAAGTGAATATTCGAATTCAGATGACAAATATATACATGAGCTAAGGTAAATGAAAGAAATTGGAACATTATGTCATAAATTTGGTAACAGTTGGCAATAAATGTAGATGAAAATGGATTTGTTTCAGAACACAATATGGATTACAGGACACTCAAAAATGTGTTACACATTGATTATCAAATCAATTTGTTCTAATTTTTTTCATTAAATCAAGTAAATTAAAATTGTATATGGCTTTTTTAATAAAATGAAAAATATAAAACTGAAAAAAATGCAACATTTATAAAGGGTTGATTAATGAAGAGGGAAAATCTGATAATTTTAAGAGAATATTTTATAATGAAATTATTTTTCATTCAGATACTCTTTATCGTTTTACAAGCAAATTTGTTCAGTTCGCAAAAAAAAAGTAAAAAAACATTTATTTGTACTAGGAATACAATTGTGTAATAAGGTATACTAGACGCAATTAGAAACAAGTTTTCTTTGTTGGCAAGTTAACCTATTTTAATTTTCACACAACTCGAAAGAAATCGACACTTAAAACGCCAAAAACGTGTTCTTTAGATACATTAGTTGCAAAAGATTTTAAAAATCATAAAATTCAAACACCTCGTCTGTCATTGATGCGGTAAGAGATCCACTAAACACAAAAAGTAAACGCAAATCGTAAACAGTGAAATGAACAGTGATACTGCAGGAAAGTCCTAATTCATTTCGGAGCCGCGGTAGGCCGGTTGGTATGGTATTTGGTATTTTCAATTAACGTCACACTGGAGCAACACAACGGGCTATTGGTGACGGTCCGGGATCAATCCCAGAGGGAAAGATCCGAGGACAGCACCACGTAAGTAGGCCGGTTGGAAGAGTAACAGACTAGCAACCGGTGGGTTGCGAGTTCGAACCCAACCAAAGACCGTCATGTACAAAGGGGCTGGTGCACATTAAATCTGTCGTGGCCTCAAATGTCCTCACGTTGGCGTGGTGTGGAAGTTTGGAGAGTGGGGTGCCAGCTCAGGTGTTGCCTCGTCATCTGACCGTGGTTCAAAATTACGTGGTGTTGTCCGCGGTTCTTTCCCTTTGGGATTGATCCCGGACCGTCACCAATAGCCCGTTGTGTTGCTCCAGTGCGACGTTAATTGAAATACCCCCCAGACCATCACCAATAGCCCATTGTGTTGCTTCAGTGTGACGTTAATTAAAATACATACCCGATTGTTTAATTCACAGAGTTAATTCTTATACAGAGGCGTCACTGAAATTTATTTGTATTCTTCACAGTACATTTTAATAATATTATTTAAACTTTTCTTTCATTATCTCGGTTCTTTCCCTTTGGGATTGATCCCGGACCGTCACCAATAGCCCGTTGTGTTGCTCCAGTGTGACGTTAATTGAAACCCCCCCTTTCATTATCTTTTCAAGTGATTTAAAATGACTTATAATAAATTTTGATGTTGCGAATCAACGGTTGCAATCATAAATTTACGAGCCGTTGAAAATGGCTTTGTGATATATTTCTATATGTGGCAATAGCAATATTATCTTGCATGTTGGCAACAACCTTTGTTTGTTTACATCTACTCCTCTCGATACTGTGACAAGCATGGTCATACTCACTTAGTCTTAATCTTAGTTAATAAAAGCTTACTCTAAGCCGATTATGATTTCCAATTTTATTAACTAAGAGATTCTTCAACTGTGATTGCTTGCACCATGGAGCAACTGCTAAAACCAGAACGGTTTGACGTGGATCCGACAAGCGTGGATGCTGAGGCGAAATGGCGGCATTGGAACCGAACGTTTTCCAACTTCATTCTTACGGTAAGGGACTTGAGGGAAGAAAATAAACTGCCCCTGTTATGCAATTACGTTTCTGCAAGTGTGTACATGTATATAAATGACTGCGCCAACTACACTGACGCTATATCGGTTTTGGATGCTCTGTATGTGACGAAAAGAAACGAAATCTTCGCTCGACATTGTTTAGCGTCGAGATCCCAACAAGTTGGAGAAAACATAAATGAATACTTACAAGTTCTAAAACAGCTCAGTAAAGGTTGTAATTTTCAGGCTGTAAGTGCTGAGCAAAATAAAAACGAATATGTAAGGGACGCCTTCATTCGTGGATTACGAAATTCTCGCATTCGTGAAAGACTGCTGGAAAACTCAACTATCACTCTTCAAAACGCTTTTGATCAAGCTAGAACTCTAGAACTGGCAGAATTGAACTCAGCTTCGTACCTCGGTCAAAGTTCAACAACTGGAGCAACCCTGGAACCACTAAATGATGATGCTCCAATGATAGCAGCAGCCCCTAGTCGCTCGAGCAAGTGCTATTTTTGTGGAAACAACTATCATCCTCGGAGTACTTGTCCAGCTAGGGACTCAATATGCAGGAGTTGTGGCAAAAAGGGACACTTTCAGAAATCATGCAAATCAAAATCCCAGCATCCCAGTGCCTCTACTTACCTCCTGGCCTCTGCTTCCATCTTTCCTCATTGTCTTCAAAAATCAGTAACTGAAGTAATTGTAAATGGGGTGAGGTTAAATGCTTTAATTGACACTGGCAGTTCATTAAGCTTCATCAATGCATTGCATGTGAAGAAGTGTGGTATTCATGTCGACCCATACTATGGCAGAATAACTATGGCCAATCCATCGCTATCCACAGATGTTTCTGGCTGCTGTGCTGTCTCAGTGGAGTTACAGGATCACAAATATGAAAAGATTGAGGCATTGGTCATGAAAAATTTATGTGCGGATTTTCTTATTGGTCATAACCTGTTAAGTGATCATTCACTGGTTGAAATCAACTTTAAAGGTGCCAGGCCCCCCTTGCGTATATGTTCCCTTGCAGTGGCCTCAGTGAACCCTGTATCACTATTCTCTAACTTAATGCCAGACTGTAAACCTATTACAACTAAGTCGAGGCGACAAACAAGTGAGGATAGACAGTTTATTTCTGCTGAGATTGCCAAACTCTTAAGTGAAGGGGTGATAGAACCCAGCCACTCTCCATGGCATGCCCAAGCATTTGTGGCTAAGGGGGATAATCACAAGGATAGGATGGTTATTGACTATTCGCAAACTATAAATAAGTTTACCCTTCTGGATGCCTATCCTCTCCCTAAAATTGAAGAGTTGATTTCACAGGTGGCTAAATACTAGATATTTAGCACAATTGATCTTCGGAGCGCATACCATCAGGTGCCGATCATGGACTCTGAAAAACACTACACTGCCTTCGAAGCAGATGGGAAACTTTATCAATTCTTACGTGTGCCTTTTGGTGTTACCAATGGAGTGGCAAGTTTTCAGAGGACAATTGATCAAATAATTGCAGATGAAGGGCTAGAGGGTGTTTACCCTTATCTTGACGATGTAACCATCTGCGGTAGAACACAGTCTGAGCATGATCTTAACTTAGATAAATTCCTGGCTGCAGTTAAGAAATATAATCTAACTCTGAACGACAACAAATGTCTTTACGCAGTTAGGTCCATCAAATTATTAGGATACACCATTAGGAACAAGGTTATTAGACCTGATCCAGATAGACTTGCTCCGTTGACTGATATGCCTGTACCTAAAGATGCTTCCTCATTACAACGAGCATTGGGAATGTTTGCACATTATTGCCGGTGGATCCCCAGATTCTCTGAAAAGTTACGTCCCCTCTTGGCAAAGGGACCTTTTCCACTTCCAAAAGAAGCTGTTGAGGCATTCAACTTATTAAAAGCTGATATTGCCAATGCCTCCTTAGCAGCAATTGAAGACAACATCCCATTCAGAGTGGAAACTGATGCTTCCGAGTATGCAATAGGTGCTACTCTCAGCCAGGCCGAGCGTCCAATTGCATTCTTTTCTAGGACCCTTAGTCCATCAGAAAGGAAACATGCATCTATTGAGAAAGAGGCCTATGCCATTGTGGAGTCCTTACGGAATTGGCGGCATTACCTGGTGGGCAGACATTTCGAGGTCTTCACTGACCAAAGATCGGTTGCCTTCATGTTCAACCAGCATCATAGTAGCAGAATTAAGAATGAGAAGATTATGCGTTGGAGATTAGAGTTGGCATGTTTTAAGTTCGATATCATCTACCGCCCTGGAAATAAAAATGCAACAGCTGATGCTCTTTCCCGGGTGAATGCTGCTACTCACCCCCAAATTAATTTAGAGGAATTGCACGATTCCTTGTGCCACCCTGGTATCACCAGGATGTATCATTGGGTTAGAACAAAGAATTTGCCTTTTTCTCTTGAGGACATAAGAAAAGTAACCAACTCTTGCAAATGCTGTAGTGAAGTAAAGCCTCGCTTTTGCCAAAATGAGGGCAAATTAATAAAGGCAACTTCTCCTTTTGAAAGGTTGAACATGGATTTTAAAGGCCCTTTACCTTCTACATCAAAAAACTGTTATCTACTTACTGTGGTTGATGAGTTTTCTAGGTTTCCTTTTGCTTTTCCATGCCCCAATGTATCTGCGGACACAGTCATTTTCCACTTACGTAACCTATTCTCGGTTTTTGGAACTCCTGCCTTCGTACACACTGACAGAGGAGCATCTTTTATGTCCAGGGAGCTCAAAACCTTTTTAACTTCTCTTGGTATCGCCACTAGCCGAACTACCGCTTATAACCCACAGGGAAATGGCCAAGTAGAGAGATATAATGGCATCATATGGAAGACCATACAACTGGCAGTTAAATCGCAGGAAATTGTGATCGAGCGTTGGGAAGAGGTGCTCCAGCAAGCTTTACATTCTATCCGATCTTTGCTGTGTACTGCCACAAACCTCACTCCTCATGAGCGAATCTTTGTTCATCCCCGGCGATCATACGATGGTCGGTCTTTGCCTACTTGGCTCTCGAACCCTGGCCCTGTGCTTCTTAGGAATCATGTACGAGGAAGCAAGTACGAGCCCATTGTACAGGAAGTGCAGCTCTTGGAAGCAAATCCTGAGTATGCCCATGTGAAATTTCCAGACGGGCGAGAAACAAGTGTTTCTCTCAGACACTTGGCACCTAGAGGAGAGGACTTGCTGAGGGACAACCCACTGCGATTCCCTCCCTCCCGGCATAGTGAACCGGCTGCAATACAAGAAACTAAAACTGCTACCACTCCAGAAGGTCCTCCAACAGCTCCAGGTCCACCAGAATTATGTGAAGAGACCAGTGAAAGTGAGACAGTTCCAAAGTTAGATTGCGGAGAAATTTGCGAGGATAACCTCTAAACTTGACAAAGTATATTTTTTTTCCAAACGTTTCTTAACTACTCTCTTCTTTAAAATTTTCTCCACAGGAAAAGTATCTGATTTTTTAACTTTCTGCAATTCTTCTGAGTAAAATGTACCAGTGATTATTTCTCCCATTAAATCTTTTATCTTATATACTGGTAGCTTTCTACATATACAACGCTGAATCGTAAATATTTCCTCTGACCAATTATTTTCATACCCTTTCTCAAATGTTAATTTAGTCTTTGCAACCCTAACGAAGTCTCCAACCCGAAATTTGAATGGAATCTCCTTGACATTAGTTTTATTTACATCTCCATATAAGGTATTCCACACTTGTTTTTGATTTTCAGCTGTTACATTAATAGGTTCTTTTTTAATACTGCGATGGAGTGTATGGTTATAACTGTATACAAGTTTGTCTAAAACCTCAATAAATTTGTAAGTATTTTTACGGGTAAAGTATTTCCACATTTTAGTCTTCAATGTACGATTAAATCTTTCAACAACACTAGCTTTGGTTTCATTATTTGTCGTGAAAAACTTTACTTGGACAGATTTTAAATAAGATTGAAATGATTTATTTGTAAATTCAGTTCCTTGATATGTTTGTAATTTTTTCGGTTTTCTTTCCTTGAAAATTGATTTAAATGCATTTACTATGTTTGCCCCATTTTTCTGCTTCAAAGGTATGACCCATGCATATTTAGAAAAAATATCAATACATGTTAATAAATATCGAAAACCATCATTGTATTTCACAACACTTTGCATGTCTACCAAATCAGCCTGCCATTGCATATCTATTCCTCCAACAATTACTCTGTTTCGAAGAAAGTTGCGACGAACAGTTTTATGCAGAGTGTATGCATTTTGTCTCTCTAACCATTTTTGAATAGTTCTTTTCGAAACTTTACCCTTCATTGCCTGATACAAGGCATTTATTCCACCAAAGCTCCCTGGTAAGCTAGGATCTTCATAAAATGGAGCTAATTCGTTTTGTTCCATACCTCTGACTTACACTTTAGTTACTGAGGTGATCGAATGGGGAACATAATATAAATATACACATGCTTAATCTATAAGAAAATGGATGGATAAAATATCACTTGTTACAATCTCAAATAGTTAAATAAAAAGGATTTTTTCTTAATTCGTTAAATTGTGATTATAACAACAAAAAAGAACTACTGTTTTAAAGATGAAATGCAACTTTATTTACAATTTTAATATGCTTTGGAAATACATTCAAAATTTTACACTCAGTTTCATAAAAACCATGTTTTTTTTTCTCCTGGTCACAATTTGATTCATCATATTTAACAATTTTACTTAAATTATGCAGTCATTATTTTTTTCACATTAACAAATGTTATAATATGTATATATATATATATATATATATATATATAATCATGCAATGATATAATTACTCATCAAAAAAAAATCACAACACATCAATTTAACTTGAAATGGAATAGTGGCCATATGGTAACGTATGGATACCATCAGATAGAACATGTCTTTTAGAATCAGAAGAGGAGAGAGCTAGTTTATTTTGAGTAATTGAATACAATGTATGCTGTTTAGATCTAATTAAGTTCATATTTGCATATGTTGATTGTTTATTTTTAAGACAGTTGAAGTAATCTTCGAACTGAATATGTTCATTTACAGTTTGCTTTTTTATACCTTTAAGCTTTTTGACATCTTTTCGTCCTTCCACTTTATAAGTATACATTTTAGAACGTAACCCAATGAAATCTGTCATAATTGAACCGCCATTTTCATCTTTCATTTTACCCACAATTTTCTTATTTACTTTGGGGATATTGTACTGATTGAATTCTTGAAAATCCGATGTATCGTACAAATCTAAATGTTTTTTCATATCCTCAAAGAAATCCTCTGTGAACACGTGGTAAATAAAAGAGTCAGTATCGGTGTATAAAAGTCTCACTTTATCATCATATTCCTTTTTCATCACATTATAATGGAATTCTACCATTAAAGTTTTGGATATGTCCAGTATTGACATGCCTATACAAATGGGTTTGTTAAAAACCATTTTTGTTTTCTGCATATGAACTGCTGCTAAATTTTCAGAGAAAATGGTCCTATGACCAAAATTAGGTTTAGATATTAATTTTGTTAACGATTTAGCGTTTGTACATAAACGAATATCAACTCTTCTTCGTATATTTTCTATCGTTTTACCGAATATCGAATTATTCATTAATTTAAAGAAATCTTTTTCAAAACTATTTTGAGCCCTGGCCCTCATACACAGTGCGTCAAATAAGTTTTAAGACTGGGTCTGTAAAAAGAAATGGAAACAAGAAATTAATACCTGTTTTGGTTTTTTATTCAAAATAGGACCCTCCGGCTTCAATGCACATTTTACAGCGATTTATTAATAAATCGAACGCCTGTTGTAAATCACTTTGTGGAATGGCCTGCAAAGCACGCATCGAAGCTTCTTGTATGGTCGAAATATCCTCAAAATAACACCCTTTTAACTTCATTTTAAGTTTTGGGAATAAGGAGTAGTCACAGGGTGCTAAATCGGGTGAATACGGTGGATGGTTCAACACACAGACATTATTTTTTGCCAAAAATCGACGAACAATAAGGGAGGTGTGACTGGGTGCATTGTCGTGTAACAAACACCAACTGCTTTCAGTCCTATAGTCTGGACGAATTCTGGCCATCAAACGCTTTAAACAGCTAAGTAGTTTTGACCTGTAATTGTTTGTCCAGTTGGAACAAATTCTTTGTGGATAATACCTTTACTATCGAAGAATGTAATGAGCATTGTTTTGATTTTGGATGGAACTTTTCTTGGTTTTTTGGCTTGCGGTGAATTTGGTGACTTCCATTCCGCACTTTGTCGCTTTGTTTCAGGATCATGTTGGAAACACCAGGTTTCATCACCTGTAACAATGGACTTCAAGAAGTTTGGATCGTTTTCAGCGGCTGAAATGATGTCTCTGCAATGTGCACTTCTCATTGCTTTTTGTTCAGGGGTTAAAGTGTATGGAACAAATTCAGCACACACTTTTGTTTTGCCCAAATCTTCAATCAGGATGGTTCGAATTGTTTCTTTGTTGATATTTAAAGAGTCTTCCATCATTCTCAGTGACGTACAGCGATCGTTTGTTACGAAATTTCGTACTTTTTCAAGAACTTCAGGTGTTCTAGATGAAAATGGTCTTCCACTATGCTGATGATCTTCTACCGTATCTCTTCCGTCCAAAAAGTTTTGTGCCACACAAAAACATTTGATCTACTTAAACAACAGTCACTGTAAACTTGTTTCATGAGTTGGTATGTTTCCGAAGCACTTTTACCAAGTTTTGCGTTAAATTTAATTACAGCTCTTTGCTCTATCTTAAAAAATCAACATGAAAAAAATTCCCTTCTGCAATGAACGCTCGCCTTCTCTCAGATACTTAACGAAATGCGCACAACTTGTTGGCAGTGTGTCACCAGACGATGGACGTTATGACGCATGCGCATTTACACTCACAGCGCCATTACAACCAGCGCTCTGGGACGAGTCTTAAAACTTATTTGACACACTGTGTATGTGTGTTTAATTCTATGTAGCTTTTAAGCCAATCTGTTTCAATAAATTTTATGGCTCGATGTATTTTGATCAATTTTAAACCCAAATTCAAAAAATGTAATAATGATTTGTGATGAATTACGTATCTTTTTTTATCTCTTAGTGTTAACAATAGCCTACTTTCTTTATAACCAGGAGGAATGGCATTTTCAGCAGCCAAAGGAAAATCGCTATGGGAATCGTGAAGCGTATCCGGATATTCTAGATCTACATCTAAAATGTAGCCGAAATCATTAGACTCGTTTAAAGAATCGACATCCTGGATGTCACACCATTCAAACCCTTTTAAAGGTAGTTTTTCTGACATAGCCCATCCATATAAGTTATTCGCATCCAAATACATCAAGTAACTGGATGGTTTCGATACGTCGAATTCAGCCATGTATTTATTATTTGCCCTTGCATGCCGATGTGAACATTGCGATACTCCTCCCCTGATTCCCTGTTCTACGAACAACAACATATCATAATCCGTCAGAAGCTCAATACTAACCCCCGTGCATTTAAGCATAGCATCCCATGACAGACCTGGAGCGGTATAATACCAAGCAGGATCTAAGTGATATGATTGCATGCAGAGTGATCGAAAGTTTTCAAACACATCACAAAGTAATAGAACATCAGTTTTTACATAAAGATCGGAGTAGTCTCCTAGGGTTTTTACATCGAAAGCTTTCCACACATTTTGTGCATGCTTGTAATCTTCGTCTGAAATGTTCGAATCATTTAACTGACTATAGAAGCTAGCTTTGCACGGGAGTTGTGTTTCTTCAAATTTCTCCACACTATCCATATAGTCATATGGGTAAACTCCTTTTCTAATTAAGAGCTCCCAGCAGCATGAAGAAAAGTGATTACGAATATGATTGAAATCTTTTTTTTCTAAATTATTGGAAAGAGTTTCCAAACTGCTAGCCATAAACTTCAGGGTATCTAAAAATCGCAAATGAATGTTTTTTCCCACCCTTTTTGTGATAGATATGTATTTTTCTTCGGTGTTTGGAATGATAGTTATATTTTTATTATTACATGCAAGATCGCGAATGAATAAATGAGAGTCGTATCCAGAAAAATTATGAAAAAATACCGGTACAAAATTTGGTACCTTGTAATTTAAATTACATTTAGAATGAGCAGGTCCTCTGTAAAGACCAGTGAAATGATCGTGATCGTAAACTTTTGGATCTCCTCCATTTATAAAAGGTTTTTCACACATATAACAAGTATGTGATTCTTCATGCCTCTGCTGCTCTTCCCCAGTTAATAGCTTCATCGGGATAGGATTGAATATTTTATTTTCAATTTCCAAAGCTTCTCTCTCAAGAGATTCAACGAATTTTAGAGAAGCATCTTCCCCTCTGTAAACAACAGGGGTTTTCATTTCTCCGTTGCGTCCTACCACGTAATAACAGAAACTTATTGCCTTATGTTTTTGATACACATTTGTGTAGGAACAATCATCTAAGGGGATACACGTAGAAACTTTCTCTGTCAACGTTTCAAAATCTGCATATATTACGTATGGCACATATTCTGAATGTTTATGGTTTTTAAAAGACAACCACTTTTTGTCTTCAGAAGGCATTTCTACTCTACATGGAATATTTCGATTACATAATTCGCTGTGATTATGCAAATCAACTACAGAATTGAAAAAACTCAAACATCGTCTACAAATGATATGAGAACGTTTCCCTTTTGTCAATTGACTAGAAATCAATCTGGATAAGCTTTTTATGGTACAATAATGAATGTTTTCGTTCTTTTTTATTAATAACAGATCTATGTGATTATTCCTAATTTCAGAGGTAATCACTAATGGAAAAATAATCATATCCTTCTCAGTAAATGAGTAAATATTTACAGATATATCACTGTTGTTTTTTTCAAAAATTTTAACCTCCCCTGGGCTTGTGGGGAAACTGATTCCAGTAAAATTAAGATCATCTTTATGAATTATATAATTAGATATACGAGAGGGGTTGTGTTCTGCAGGAAACAATGCAGCTAAAATACTCCAACGAAAACATTCATTATCATAATTTTTAACATTTATAACTGCATGTTTAGCTTTAATAATGTCGGGTAAATCTATATAACTAGTTCCTCGTAGAGGCACACATTTGTTACTTCTTACTTCTAATTTATCAATGGATTTAAGCATCCATCCGGAATCCTTTAGTTCAAATTCTTCACTTTCTTTTAATATTTTTTCTGAAGCGTTAGTGAAAGCGTTGTCAATATCATTTGTAGATAATATTGTTACATTTTTAGTTTTAAATGAACACTCTTTTAATATTACACTTTCGGAGAAACGTTCATAAATACATAAAAGGTGAAAATTTACCTTTACGGCAGTTTGCTGTCGAACAATTTTTGCGACAAGGTCTACTGCTTCTTCTTTCTTTTGCTCCATAAACTCGGATATATCTAATATTCCTTCTGGGTTGGGAATAGTCCAAGTAGAGAGACGGTTTTCAAAGGCACTCTCTTTCTGTCGCACAGTTCGAGAAGATGCTCCACTCGTTGATGTTGATGATCCTGCTGCGTCTGTCAAAGTTGTAGGCAAATTTCCTCCACGTCTGGGTCGCTTGTTTTGCTCACATGACTCGGATGATTTTCTTTTTGGAGGTTGTTAATGGAGGCTTTTTTTATGTCGCGTAAGTGCGTCAAGTCTTGAAAATGCCTTATTGCACACATCACATCGGAATTCATTGTTTTCGTGTACACTGGCTACGTGTCGCTGAATGGTTGATTTTCTATTAAAGTTTCGCTCACATAATATGCACGGAAATGACTCCTTGTTATGCACGGAAGAAACATGACGTTCCAAATTAAACTTGGAGCTGTAGGAGTTGCTGCAAAGTCCACAAACGTGTGTATTCATTACATATGGTGTATTGGCTTGCAAAGTTCTATGAGAAAAATGAGAATGCGTCCCTCTCTCACACACAGGTTAAGTATAAGAGGCAGGAAAATGAGAAAGCGCTACACACGCTCACAGGATAGAATGAGAATGCGAAACGACTACACGTACTATCTTGAAATACAGGTAAGGGCCAATCCCTTGGAATGCAGGACAAGTACGTACAATGCTTTGGAATGCAGGAGGGTAGATAACAAAAGGCTAGTTTCTAACATGAAAGAGGGGTGTACTCAATGCACACACACAGAGGCAATACAAAATAAAATTTTCGCCTAGACATCTTCGACTTAAAAAAAAATCAGTATATTATGGTCAGTAGCGTATGCTGAACTATGCCACATTTATTTTTTTTTTGCAAAATAATTGTTTTCGTGGAAATGAGACCCTATGAATGGCGATAAAAAATATTCAATTTTGCTTGTCAAGAATGTCGCATAACGCTTAAAATTTTGCTAAGCTCAAGCTATTAGAGATAAACTTGCTTTGTCTTCTGTTCGTGACACTTTAATGTACTATTCGTAATAGTAAGCAAAAATATTTTAGAATAATATATTAGTTTTTTAACAATTCACCATGGAATTTGCCTAAGTTTGGACAAGATTTTTTTCAAAAAAGCCATCTTTAAAAATTCTGAAAATTTTTGTATGAGTTCATTAGAATGTTGTTAATTTACTCCTCTTATAGCTAATGCAGTTTCTCAAAGGTTGATTTTTAACAGCCTCCAAAGTAAAATATCATCGAAATTTTAACCTCTGACGAGCGCTCAAAGAGGGGCCCAACGGTATTCCTCCACTGAAGTACGCGATCGAACCTCGCAGCTCAAGCGCCCTCTTGTGATGCAATATTTTAACACGTTTCATTGTTTCTGTACACATATGAATGTAGTGTGTGACATTTGAGATAGTTTTGTTTTTCTTCAGTAAACAGTTATAAAAAAAGATCAGTCAAAACCTATTTTCAATTATTGACCGGGTAAAACATTTGGAATGCACATTGCTTTGGGACTTTCCTTGCATTACAATTTTCACTTAATCATTAATACGACACCCGCAGCATGAAATTATAAAATGAAATAACAAGTGATATTACTCAAAAAGGCTCAAAATAGTTGTTTATTTTTATCAAACAAACAGCTGAATCTACCCAGCTGCTCATGTGGGGAAGATTATTTATATTGCGAAGAAGTGTAAATTTAATGTGTCAATCATTACTTTCGTCTGAAAAAAAGTTTATTAGACATACTCATATTTCATTCTTGGATTTGTGTATAAGTTTATAGCGCATAATTCATGAATAGTAATTTATTCTGGGATTCTGTGAAATTAATCTCTCAAACAAATCTATGTAGTATGTAAAAGCAATTTCAGGGATTCAGAGAAGAAACAAATAAATTAAATGCACTATTGTGGAAGGCACATGAAAATGTTGCTCTGCAACATTAAAAATAGTTTTTAAATAACTAACAAGTTCGTTGCTGTTTGAAGTTCTAGTACAATGGTGCGTTCATATGACAAAGTCGACCTCTGATCATACACAAAATCCGATCTCCGAATATTGCGATATGAGAGTGCAACTTCTCAAGAATCGAAGAGGACTGAAGTGAGTTACTTATGAATTGCATTCGTAAAGTTTGACCTTGAAATGGTCATTTATTGAAACATCTGTTGAATACTTTCTTAGAGTTTTATGTGGCAGAAAGGACAGGCTAAACTTCGTTAAATTTTAACAAATTCCTTAACTTATTTTATCAGCGTAACTAATATTCAAAATTTCAATAAATAGTAATAATAAATAGAAATTTATATCATTATTTTATCCGCTAAGTTAAAAAAATACTGTTTTGCATTTTCTTACCTATGCAGTTTTCGAAATGTTTTGAGGGTTTATAAATACATTTTGTGTTATTAGTGCGTTAAACTATTAAAATATGTTTTAATACAGCTATATATAGGAATTTATTAATATTGGTATAGCATTTTTAGCATGTAGTTTATTATTCTGTTACTTTGTACAAAAAAAAACAGTGTGTTTAAATTTTTTTGTAGCGAGGTGAGCAACAAAACTCAGTTTTGTTTGTGAAATTGTGTGCATGGTTAATATATAATAGTGTGCTTAATAATTTATTCAAATTCAGTAAATACTGTAAATTATTACCCACAATATTCGGATAGCGGTGAGTATAAAAGTAAGTAAATGAATACGGAAACAATACAGTGGTGCCTTGGTTAACAACGGCCTCAGATAACGATGTACTCGGTTAACGATGTGAGTGGCTGTAAGAAAAAAAATATCTTGGTTAACGACTCTTGATTATGTGAATCTCTTTCCGATCTAAAATACCGGAATTTTCCGATCGCACTTAGCCATTACGCAGACATTGTAGAATAGAGAACAGCCACGCGGCGTAGCTATAAATGTCTGATATGTTTGACGAAAAGAAATATTGTTGACAAAGAAATGCATTGTCAGAAATGTGTGAGGCTACCAACATGAACCTAAGAAAATTTTGAAAGGAAGAATTCAGCATTGCCATAGCAATTAGGCTAATTGTAAGGGCTTGGCAAGAAGTAACAATGAAATGTCTCAAAGCAGCATGGAGGAAATTGTGTCCTCCCTTTGGTAATGAAGAAACTTCAGATGAAGGACACAAATTGGTAAAGGATATTGTGGCAACTGTTCATGATCTTAACTTGGAAATAGAGGAAGATGTTGAAAAATTACTGGAGATGCATGACCGAGAACTGATTACTGACGAAGAACTTTTCAAGTACGTAGTAATGTGAAGAAAAGGAAATGGAAATTTCATTTGAGGACGAGGATGGAGAGAAAGAACAAATTACGACAGCTGAAATCAAAAATGTTTTGGCACTGTGGGAGGAAGTTCAAAATGTTGCTATGAAATGGAATCCAAACAAATCTGAGGTTATCAGAACTGCAGATCTATTTAATGAAAAGTCCATGCAGTTTTTCAGAAACATTTAAAAAAAGAGGCAGAAGCAAACAACCCTAGAAATGTTTTTACAGGTCCATTTGAAAAAATCCGAAGTCAGCCCAATTGTGCTTCTAGCGAAGATTGATAATTAAAAACAGTTTTCACATGAATAATTCATTTTTATTAATGTTAATTTTTTTTGTGTGTAGCAAATATAATAATTAAATGATATTTAGCATATTTTTAGGACATTTTTAATGAACTTTATCTGGCATTTTTAATATGTACTATGGTTGTGGGGAGGAGCCGGAACGAACAAATTAATCAATTTTCAATTAAATTTTATGTGGAATCGCGCCTTGGATAACGACGGTAATCCTGGAACGGATTACCGTCGTTTACCAAGGCACCGCTGTATTTACCACTGGTAGTTAAAAGGAAATCCCTATAAAATTTAGGGATTTCGAGAACTTTTTCGTCCTTTTACAGGGAATTTGACATGCGCTTAGGGATTTTTCGTGCTTCAAAGGGGATTTTGACGGTATTTCATTATCTTCTGATCGTGTTGGGTTTCCCTATCACGGTCATTACGCAAAATAATTTATTTTAGCAAAACTGTTCGAAAACTGCAAAAGGTGCTCCTATACTCAGATCCTACCAATGAAATTAGCAGCAATATTTGCTTTAAAGTTTTACAATTCTTTTAAAGAAAACAAAATTGAATTATCTTAAATACTTCAGGAGATATGCGATTTTTAAGGTGATATGATTCTCAGAAAAATAAAATTTAATTTGCGACGTCACTTTTACAGACATATCTGGCAGAAATTTTTTTTGGAGACTGTTGATTAAAGGTGGTTTAAAGTGTGCAAAATATCATTCGATTCAGAGCTGGTGAGGTGCACAGCCTTACCTGGGTTTGGATGGATTCACCCAAGAGGGGATTTCCTTTGAAATTAATTATTGGTCAAAAGTTTTTCTTGTTTCTTTGTCTAGTTTTTGTAAAAACACTGAAACTAACATTGAATCTGAAAGTTCGTTACTTTCGAATTTTAAAACCTTTAACGCACGAAAATTTTTCTTGACAGTGTCTGTCAGCTGTCTCAAATGCCTGGACGATTCGTATTGTACTTTTTGGAAGCTAGAAATAGCTTGAATGTGTGTGAACAATTGATCTTTTGTTTTCGAAACGCTATTCCAGAAGTTCTCAAACTTTTTCAGTCACGGAGCACCTTTGAAATTGGAAATTCAACGCGGAGCACTAAATTTTATCTCGCAGTATATACTGTATTTAGTAAATAGAACGACAAAATAGCATTGACGATACAAGGTAGTTTCGTCATTTAAGCTTGCAGGACATTAGATTTCACCGTTTAATTTTTTTCTGCACTAATTTCCCATTGCAGACGGAAAACGCACACATGAAAAAAAAAACATTTGAAAATAAATTCAGGGCAAATATTGCAGATCCACAATTTGTTATTTTATTAATTTGGCATTATTACATTTGTTACGAATTTTTACTTGGTTTCGTGAAACAGAAATTTAGTGAGAAGGATGAGGCTGTTTTGATTTGCACAATGAGATTATATCTGGTTGAATTTCGGATAGTTGCAACTGAATATTTTGCTCTGCATTGAGACGTGATCTGTATTTTGTTTTAGTAGCGGCGTATGCGGAGAATCCTGTTTCGCATAAATAAGTGGTTGCGAAGGGCAGGAGAATAAGTTTCGCTTTATCTGATAGGATTTTAGTCTGCAGCCATAACTTTATATTTTTAATTTAATACTGTTCATTTTTTTAAAAATAAAAGAACTAAATATCTTAATATATTTGGGGTGCTGTGTCCCCTCAAACATCGAATGAAACCAAAACGAGTACATACCTCTTAGATGTCTCCAGCCAGATCCATTGAAAGAAAAATCGACGTTATGCCCCGTATCACTAATTTAGTACTTGAAGAAACCTCCACAAGACAGATATTTTGTCATCAAAACGAAAAATCTGAGAAGCTACAGAAAAATGATTTTTAAAAATAATAAATTACATATAATGAATTTTATAATTTGTCGGTTCTCGACTGAATGTTGACTAAAATGCAACTGATTTGAGAAGTGAGTAAACACCAGTTTTATATGCAATAAAAAAATTTCCGATAATTCTGGAAAGGTGTCGAAGCTTCTAATTGTTTCTGCAAACGAGGAGACAGTGATTCCAGCCTCTGGTTCTGTGTTGTCTGGTGTTGCGTTTTGACGTAAATTTATTTTGTCGACTGGCGGACGAGAAACTGACACATTGAATGCCGACTACCTTTTTTATATAGTCAATGCTTCATCTGATCGGTGATAAATGATTTATACTCGATTTTTTTTCTTACACACCGAGAGCGCAAAAGGTCATAATATTAAAATATTTTTGTCCCATTTTTTTCGTAAAAGATATTTTTAATTTTAAACTTTAAAATATGTTTAATAAAAATATTTTTAATTTTAAACATGTCCTACCTTTTCGCGGAGTACTGGGAATTGTTTTGCGGAGCACAGTTTGAGAAACGCTGCGCTATTCGAAAGCAGAAAACAGCGAATCGAAAGTATCCGTGATTTCTATTTGTTTTGCGACGCCACAGAGCGAAGCGCATAGATAATACAATTGCTGAGTGTCACTTAATGCTTTTGGGCCTATCAGTTCATTGAATTGGGTCTTAAAATTTGACCAATCTTCGAATTTTCCCGAGAATTGAGGAATAAGAATTTTCGGTAAGCGGAACTCCACTGCTTTCGATTCCGAATGAAACTGTTCATTTTCGGTTTTACGATTTTCAATTTTGTAATGATTAAGCCGCGTTTACCCCGAGCGTTGCAGACATTTGACTGCAATTTTCGTATCGAAGACGTTTGTCGACGACTTTTGGTTGCAGACAAAATACTAGTGGATTCTTGCAACTTTTGTCGACAACACAAAGGATGAGCACTATTCTCACTTCAATCGTCACGATGTCGAGTGTGGAGGATGTTGTTCTTTGCAGCAGCAGCCTGCGCAATTTTGACGAAACAACGGGCACCCCGGAGGTACTGGGTGAGACTATCGTTAAAAGCGAGAGCTCGGTATAGTGAAAGTGAGCTGTTAAAAGATTTAAATAATGACGACTTTGACCCTTTGTCAGGTAAGTAACATCGGATGGATGTTCAAGACATTTTTAAGAATGACCAGCTGGATTTTGAATATTTGATTGTGATGATAGGGCATAAGATTGTGAAACAGGACACCAATTATAGAGCAGCTATTCCGGTTAAAGAAAAACTTGCAGTTACGTAGCGCTTTTTAGCAAGTGGAGATTCATATACTAGTCTCAGTTATGTGTTCAAAATATCTAAAAGTACAATATAATTGTTTGTGAGGCTTTGATAGGTCAATTAATTTGAGCTATCATGGCAAGCGATGAGGGCAAACTGGCGCAGAGAGTGAACGAAGGTCGGCGTGAGCAACCACGTGGCGCCGATGGGCAGAAGGGGGTTGAGGGGAATGTCTGCAACACCGAAAAAGCACTGCAACTTTTGACGACGACAAATGTCGAAGTCCTTTGATCTTTACCGACTCCTGGTGGTAACCAAAATTTGTGTTGCAGACACGCCAAATCTGTCAACGACACGAGTTGACGACGACAAAATTAGTGCCGTTTTTCGAAATGTCGTCAACTCGTGTCTACAACTCAGGTGTAAACGTGGCTTTAGAAAGGAAGGTTTTAAGACTAACCTCTATCGCTTCTACTTGGTCCTGGAGTTGTCCAATGCTGTTGAGGACGTCTTCGGAATTTACTTCTTCCGGAAGTTCACAATATCCCAAAATTAGCTCTTGAATCTTATTTTTGATGTCCACATTTTCGATTTTTGCGTCGAATTGAACTTGGATGTTCGTAGAATCATTGATGTTTTCTTCTAAACTATCCACAAATGTTTGTAGCTTTGTTATACGACCTTTAACATAGGCCGTTCTTCGTTTTAGCGTGGCGTATTTCTCCATAATAGTTGCTTCTTCTCCGGCTCGACGGATCAAAACTGTTGGGGATTGTGTGTATTTTGGAAGAAATACGACGAACCAGTCCTTTTATTTCAAAGGACAAATATGTTTATTCGTGAATCAACTCAGAAGATGGTCGTCGATGGACGACACAAACGGCCTTATCGGCGCTAGTGTAGTTGACTGGTTGAAAATGTACACAAGAATGAATAGTAATTCGAGCGCACGATAGGTGGCGCTATACAAGAAATGATGTAAGCATTGCTCAACAACAAGGATTACATCAATTATGCCTTTAGAAGAAATTTCTCTCATAGCAATTCTATATTCTAATTAGTGATGGGCAGAATCAAGTACTTTTGAGAATCGAATACTTGGTATTCAAGTACTTTTAAGTATCGAGTAAGTATTCGAATACATATACAAAAACGATTAATCGATAGTAAGAATCAGAACTACGATATATGACACTTATTTAAAATTAATAGCCATGTATCGTAGCGTTCTTGGATATAGTGGTTAGAACACGTAATTTGTAACATACAGGTTCACGGTTCGAATCCGCTGCAAGAGGAATTTGGCGGGTTAATGCTTCAATGCGAATGAAAATTTTTGAAAAGACAATCAAATTTATTCTACTTTTTTAATATTTTGATCAAGCTGTGATTAAAAAAGGAATTTATTTTTCTCAAAACTCAATTTTTTCCTGAATTATATTTAAAATTTTTTCTTTTCCGAATTATTTATATAATTTTCTTTAAAAAAGATTTAAGTATAACTATTATCAATCCATTTGAACTAGACAAATTGTATTTTGAAGAACAAAAATTAATCCCATATACAAAATGCTGAATTTTCTGGTCACGCATATATTTTCTGCAATTATAAATATGTATCAAGTATTTTTTATCTTGATTTTACAAATCATGATTTTTAAATTTTAGTTTTCGTATAGGAAAGACGGATTTTCTACCATATTTTGAGGAAATCGTTAATAATCACTTTTAACAGGCAACGTAGCCAGAATTTTATTTTGGAGGGTGCCCCGAAGATAAGAATGAAACTTTTTATATAAAACTCTCTAAAGACACTTTAAAAAAGTTTGTATAAATGTAAAAAAATATTTTGTTTCTTTTATACCAGGATCTGAAACTTCAAAATTATTTCTCTAAACGTATCATAAAAAGTGCCACATCTCGGTTGATCTAAGTACAAGAATGATTCCATAAATATTTACAAAATAAATTACATTAAATAAACAAATCTTGTTCCTGGAAATTCACTTTTTATTTTTGTAACCACTGTTTGGAATACGAAGGTGTAAGAAGAGGAAGAGTCAAAGCAGAAAAAAATATTCATAATCATTTTACTATCGTAATAAAGATTTTATCAGATATTTTTAAAGAGAATTTTAGTTATTGTCAGATATTTTACAAAATAACAGCCATCTTAAGAATGAAATAACGTTACTTTACTTGAAGAAAAAGAAAAGCATATCAAGCATTATGTATCTTATTTGCAGATATATTTTAAATGTCAGAAATAAAAAAAGCTTAAAAATTAAATTAAATTAAAAAATTAAGTGTAAATAATCAAAATTAAAAATATAGTTGAAATTAAAATTAAAAAATTTCCAACTTGATTTAAAAAAAAGCAAACCATTGTGTAATTTACTGATAATTAAGCCTGCCTGTTCGGAAAATTGCCCTTCCAGAAAATTTCAAATCTAATCCCTTAATCGATGGAATTTTTCGACACTTCACGTGCATTTTCAGGACATGTAAAATTGGAAAAAGCAAAATCAGGACAAGAAACTACACTAACGAGAACCATGGGTACCCATGCAATGTGACACTGCTACTTAAGATGAATACTCTGGTATTCGAATACACAAAGTGAGTACTTTTGGCATCCGAATACTTAGGACGGGTACTCTTGTAACCGAATACCTTGGATCCGAGTACTTTGGTAATCGAATACTTGTATCTGAATACTCTTGTATTCGAATACCTTGAATCCGAATACTTTTGTAACCGAATACTTGTATCTGGATACTTTTGTGTTCGAATAAGTTGGATCCGAGTACTTTGGTAACCGAATACTCTTGTATTCGAATATCTTGGATCCGAGTACTTTGGTATTCGAATACTTTGGAAAAGAATCGAGTACAATGATTACTTTTAAGTATCGAGTACGTGAGTACCTTTTGTATTCGAATACTCCCATCACTAATTCCAATAGTTTCCTTTTTTTGCAAGTAACGCAGAGTTAATTGTTTATGAATATGTGCACTATTTACTATATCTTGAAATTCATGTAGTTCAGCTTTTAAATTGTCAAATGTTTTTAATTGTCTGGTACTAATTTGAGTGCTGGGGCTTTCAAACATTTTTTTTTGTTTTCGTGGTGATCTGTAGATCATTTAAATGATATAATTCCGCAGCATCCATAATATTATCAAGAAAATGATTTACTGAAACTGAGCCAATGGCCAAAAAATGTTGAATTACATCAGCAATCTCGCGAATAAACAAGGAAGCGTTCCATAAAAAAATTATTTATATTTCAGAACTCAAGTAATGACCTTCACCGCTTTATACAGATGAAATCGGGGGACGAGCACTTGCGCTTTGCAAATTCTGATTTTCAGTAACGACAAGGGATGACAAGCAGATGGACAGATCAAGAATAATGTTAAAACTAATTTAGAAGAATTTTCGAAGGTTAGCGCATACTTAGTATGGGGGAAAATACTTAAGGGAAGGATATTCATGAAAATAGGGAAAATCTCGGCATGGATAAATTTAAGATTAGGATTCTTGCTTCGTCTAACCTGACTTCCATAATTCCATAAGTTTCCTGGATTTTTTGGCGTTTTGTTCGATTACTATTCGAAATGAAACATTTTCTGTCGTTATGCTTAGGCTTATGATTCGTTTTAAATTGTCTTTTCTCTCATTGTGTTTTCTGCTTTATTTCATTGCGAAGAGTTTTATTACATTAGGATTCCTGCCTGGCTAATCTCGCGGCATTTAGTTTATTTTTTCATCACGTTCGTTCAAGTATTTTGTTTTCTAAAAGCATTCTTTGGTTTATAATTTTGCTCCACTTTTACATTGTCATTTTCTGTTGACTTTAGCTGTTAACTTGATTTTTATAACATAGCGATAGAGTTTTGTATTTCCTGCCGTATAATTTACTGTTCGCTATCTTAACGTATCCTTAAATTTAATTTTCATAAGATTTTAGATTTTGCTCATTGTATTTGAGCAATTCATAATTCGATGATCTAATTTCGTGAAACTTGTATGTATCAATTAAATATAATCTGACAATTAATGTTGTGCTGAGTATAAATTATCTGATAATTAGTTTGGTTAATTAATATTGTATTTCTTAATCAAACTTTTTTGTACTTCTATCTCAGATTAATTTAAGGAGTTTTATTTTATTAATTTTGATTTGAAAGTGTTACTTGATATAAATTAAGGCAGTATTGTTTCATTAGTTTTGATTTGTAGGCAGTCACTCCTTTTGTTGATATATAAGCAGCATGATTGAAATTAAGTTCAAATGTGTTGAGCGTGATAAAACATTCTCAACCATAATAATTTATGTTACCTCATCAAAAAGTGTCACGGCAGATTTGCGAAACTCAGTTGTAGAATGTAAAATGTGTTTGTTCCCCTATTACATTTCCCTCCAAAAATCTTCGGAGGAACACATGTCTGTACATGATTACAGCCGAGAATCTGAAGAATTTTATTTCCAATCTAAAGAATTATTGGCTTGGAAGAGCGTAACTGAAAAAGAAATATTTTTCAGGTTTTTAAGAGTAGAGGAACAGCAAAAGTAAATGGGATCTGCACCACTTACTTTTAGTGTCACCGTAGTGGTCAATTTTCTAGAGCAAGGGAAGAGAAGTATAGAGTTGATAGGTTCCAACAAAATTAGTTATATGTAACCTGCTATGATGAAATTCACAGAATAACAGCGGGTCGTATGTAAAAATCCATGTTGGTCATGATGACTAGGGTAGAATGAATATTGACAAGGAGGTTAAAGAAATTATTGCTTTGAAGCTAGCAAATGACATACTTATCACAATTCTTGATTAAATTAGTGCTCATTTAGTACCCACTAATCTCTTAACTCGTAATTTTTTCTTTCAAGTGCAAAAACTGCATTGTTTTCCAACCATCCCTGCATCCACATAAAACAAAATAGTTATTTATCTTATGTTAGCCAAGAGATGAGAAAATTGAGATTTAATTAACTGTACTGGGTGTAGTTTTCAAGAATACAACAGGTATCTGTTCTGTATGCCAAAAAATGTATAATTAATGATTAAATATATTTTTCATTGCTATGTGGTAAGATATGTTGCTGATATAATTTTTCTTATGAACAGAAGAAAAATAATATTTGCTTTATAATAAAATGACAATATATTAACCTGAGTAATATTATTTGTATAAGTGTGCAATAATTATGAACAAGATTTTCTTACGACAGTCATTCCGTGATACTGATTAGTTCATGACTTCTACTAAGATTTTGATGAAACTTGGTGAATATAATGATCTTACCTATAGTTATGAATGGAAAATGAATGACGAAAACTTTTTCACTTTCTGTTAGAAAGTCATTAAGCTTTGATTTTAATGAAAATTATTGCATCTTGAGATTGTTAGTCATTTTCTCAGATGGGATACATATCTGGGTAATGTCCCACTTTAAAGCTCTTTAAATGGGTTTTAATTTAATAAGCTTGATGTAGATTTAATTTATTTCTAAATTAAGAGTTAAATTGGTTTTCAATTTCCTCAGTTTTGCAGGATGTTTATGTAAGGACACCATTTTGTTTTGGAATAACTTTTAAATAAACAATTTAATTTTGTTTACTAAATTTATGACACTGGCCAAATGAGTGGCGTTCTGCAAATTCAGTCTCTTTCGACCACTTGATTTCTTTGGACCATTTTCCTCTAATGCGTTTACTGGATTCGATTCATTTATTTAGAAATTAATTTCTGGAAAGCGAGTTAGAAGCTATATAATGAATAATAAATGTAATGAATTATAAAATTCATTTAGGTTGCATCATGTGCCTTAAGCAAAACAAATACAACGTGCAACAAAATATTTCGAAACACTGTTCTCTGCAAGATATGAAAAAGCCTGACTGACCTCTTAGAGCAAGTTCTATAGAAACATTGATACTGTATTGTTATTGAAAATCGAGGGACCTTTGTTGACGTCATACACAAGTAGACTTTCCTCCGAACCCAGTATGGGAAATATTTGTATTTTCATTTTTACATAAGTCAATTAACACAACTGCGAGAAAATCCAAGCTCTAAATGAAAATGAGTACTAAATATGTCAATATAAATCTTTTAATGCAAATTGTAGGCTCAACATATATTTTCAGAAGATTGTTTTGTGCTTTGAAACTGGTTCTGACATTGTAATAGATATGTTTTTGTATACAAACACATGAAAGTAAACAAACAAAAAAGAATGTGATAGGGAATATGTACTTCCATTCATTATACAACAAAAACAAAGAAAGAAACAAATAGTACATAAAGCCTATATTTTCAAATAAATATACAATAAAATTTTAAATATCAAGTAATTCATAGTCATAATCTGTAAAAACTTATTTTTCTTTAATGATTAATTATAATATAAGACTCGAGAAGAAAATTTTTCCATGGCAAAACTTAACGATCAATGACCATTAAGTGATTTATTCAAATTTACAAACTTCCAATTTTTAATCGTCTTGATATCTTAAAAAAAAATATTTTTCAAAAAATTAAAGGAAATATTTATAAGGTCAAGGTTTGGCCATTTAAAAACTACTAAACATTTAGCGATAACTTGTTTTCTATTAATTTTTCAATAATAATCTCTAACTGAATCTGTAACTGATTTGCAATAACTTATTTAAATTGCTATCGAAATAATACCAACCTCAAGAAATAAAAACAAACCACATAGAAAAAAGTTTTGAAGAGAAATTACAAAAAACATAGCATCACAAAAAGCAAGTCCAGATCCTAACGCTATTTGCCAGCCTATAACTCCTTTACCAAAGAAATGAATATGCTATATTATGACTAAATTATTTGGTCCATAACTTACTATGTATATAATAATTCTGGCCGGGCCAAATTAGAGACAGGGATATGTTACCATATATTTCCATATGAATATATACCATATATTTCCATATGAATTTCCATAGGGGCCAGAATGGCATTACGGTAATTTGGGATGATCGTGAAATTATTCCTGTTTCGGGCGATCATGACCTAGCAATAAACTTTCAAAACAGTTCCCGGCTCTTCGACTTAGCGTTAGCAGACTACCACAGAGTATCCCGTTTCTTGTCTGGCCACGTGTTCCTTTTCTATCATTTAAATTAAAGGGAATAAGAAACGAATTACACAAACACAATGATTGGAGATAAGTACGACATCACAGTCGATACACTTCGTTTACAATGTGAAAGAAATCTTGAAAAGGTCGAAACCCTTAGGAAGAATCCCATACAATATTTGATAGCCTTTAATGCGGAATGTTAGAGTCCCCCCGTCAACCTAACGTTGGCAGACTACCTCAAAGGGTTTTCCACTTCTTTTCTTGAAAACGTGTTCCTTCTCTACCATTTAAACTAAAGGGAATAAGAAACGCATCACTCCAACACAAAAAGTGCAGGGGTGGAGGTAAGAACAACTTCACATTCGAGACACTTCGTCTGCAGAGTGATAGAACTCTCGAACGGGTCGAAACCACCTTTGGAAGAATCCCATACAATCTTTTGATAGCCCGGAATACGGAATGTTAGATCCTCCCCCTCTACTACCTAGCGTTGGCAGAATTCTTGAAAGGGTTTTCCGCCTCTTTCCTTGCCACGTGTTCCTTCTCTACCATTTAAACTAAAGGGAATACGAAACGCATCACCCAACACAATAAGTGCAGGGGTGGAGGTGAGAACAACTTCACATTCGAGACACTTCGTCTGCAAACAAAGTGAAAGAACTCTCGAACGGGTCGAAACCACCTTTGTAATAATCCCATTCAATCTTTTGATAGCCCGGAATACGGAATGTTAGATCCTCCCCCTCTACTACCTAGCGTTGGCAGAATTCTTGAAAGGGTTTTCCGCCTCTTTCCTTGCCACGTGTTCCTTCTCTACCATTTAAACTAAAGGGAATACGAAACGCATCACCCAACACAATAAGTGCAGGGGTGGAGGTGAGAACAACTTCACATTCGAGACACTTCGTCTGCAAACAAAGTGAAAGAACTCTCGAACGGGTCGAAACCACCTTTGTAATAATCCCATTCAATCTTTTGATAGCCCGGAATACGGAATGTTAGATCCTCCCCCTCTACTACCTAGCGTTGGCAGAATTCTTGAAAGGGTTTTCCGCCTCTTTCCTTGCCACGTGTTCCTTCTCTACCATTTAAACTAAAGGGAATACGAAACGCATCACCCAACACAATAAGTGCAGGGGTGGAGGTGAGAACAACTTCACATTCGAGACACTTCGTCTGCAAACAAAGTGAAAGAACTCTCGAACGGGTCGAAACCACCTTTGTAATAATCCCATTCAATCTTTTGATAGCCCGGAATACGGAATGTTAGATCCTCCCCCTCTACTACCTAGCGTTGGCAGAATTCTTGAAAGGGTTTTCCGCCTCTTTCCTTGCCACGTGTTCCTTCTCTACCATTTAAACTAAAGGGAATACGAAACGCATCACCCAACACATAAGTGCAGGGGTGGAGGTGAGAACAACTTCACATTCGAGACACTTCGTCTGCAAACAAAGTGAAAGAACTCTCGAACGGGTCGAAACCACCTTTGTAATAATCCCATACAATCTTTTGATGGGATATCCCATACAATCTTTAATGCGGAATGTTAGAGCCCCACACCTTCCACCTAACGTTGGCAGATTACCTCAAAGGGTTTCCCGCCTCTTTCCTTGCCACGTATTCCATCTCTACCATTTAAATTTAAGGTAATACCAAATTTATCACCCCAACAGAATAAGTGCAGGTGTGGAAGTGAGAACAACTTGACATTCGAGACACTTCGTCTAGAAACAAAGTGAAAGAACTCTCGAATTAGTCGAATGCTCCTTTGGAAGAATCCCATGCAATCTTTTGATAACCTGAAATGTGGAATGTTAGAGTCTCCCCTCTTCTACCTAACGTTGGCAGACTACCTCAAAGGTTTTTCCGCCTCTTTTCTTGCGACGTGTTCAACACAATAAGTGCAGTGGTGAAGGTGAGAACAACTTCACATTCGAGACACTTCGTCTCTCGAACGGGTTGAAACCAACTTTGGAAGAATCCCATACAACCCTTTATTAGCCTGGAAAGCCTCCCCCTCTTCTTCCTAATGTTCGCAGATTTGCTCAAAGCGTTTCCGGCCTCTTCTCTACCCCCTCTATCCTTCTGTTTCAACTAAACTAAAGGGAATAATGAGGCATCATCACAACACAAAAAGTGTATGGGTTGATGTGGGAACGACTTCACCTTCAAGGCACTTTGTTCAGTGAAAGAAAGCTCGAAAGTTTTAAAAACACCTTTCGAAGTATCCCATACAATCTATTGATATCATGGAATGCGGAATTTGAGAGCCCCCCTTCCACCTAGCGTTGGCAGACTTCCTCAAAGGGTTTTCCCATTTCTTCTTTGGGCACGTGTGCGTTGTCTGTCAACTTAAACTTCAGGGAATAAGAAACGCATCACCACAACACAATATATGCAGGGGTGGAGCCTTCACATTCGAGACACTTTGTTTACTAAGTGAAAGTATTCTCGAAAGTGTCGAAAACACCTTGAAAAGGATCCCACATTCCCTCTTGTTAGCCTGCAATGCGAAAGGAGTAATTGAGAGACCCCTATTGTTGGCAGACTTCCTCCACCAGTGAGCCTCCACTTCTCCTGTTGTGTTTATGGAGGGTTAGAGGGTTTACCCATAGCCTTTAACCTATTGAAAAGTCAAAAATATTAATTTACGTAATGCGTCAATTTGTGATTCCTGAACAGTTATTGAACTGTTAGTTCCTGAACAGTTAGGCGCTTTTAAGTGCAGAAGTCATGAAACACTGGAATGTCGTGTTCCTATCCATGTTTTGACACTATAAAACGCAACATTAGCTCTACTGTGGATTTCGTTACACTGTGCAGTCTATCTTATTGAAGAATCGGATTATTTTTCAGATTTGTATTGCAGTTGTTCAGATTACAAGTAGACCCATCTCGCATGATTCGATTAAAATGTAAACAAAAGAAAATCTAAGACACTTTTTTACCAAGAACTAAATAATAGTAACCCAAGCAAACCGCGACTAAGTAACAGTAAATACGTCCCATCTCAGAAGTCCCAAGGTTGTTAGGTAGGTAGTTGAATTAAAGTTGCACTTGGGCAACATGACAAGCTATAGGCGACGATGCGGTATCAAACCCGAAGGGAAAGATATGATGACACGTCGTAATTTGGAATCGTAGTCGGATGACGAGGTCAAACCTGAGCTGGCACTCCACTTTTCAAACTCCCACGCCAACGTGAGAACATTTGATGCCACGAGATGAAACGAGTAACAGTCCACATGTACACGATGGTCTTTGTTTGGACCTAGTTCCGAACTCGCAACTCTCCTGCTACTCTTCCAACCGGGCTACCGCGGAACTCCAGATGCCCTATCGTCAGAAGTTGCTGCAGCAACCCGACTTCTGACTGAACCTGCTGCTCCCTTTGCACTAAAGTCCAGAAATGGTCATTCGCCATCTACAAATTTATACTGTATTAGCTGAATTACCCGGCGTTGCTCGGGTTGAAATCGTTAAATGTTGCTTGAAAATTGAATTAGAATAAGAACTTTTCTTTCACAGAAAAATACTATCATTTAAGTTGTACGTAAAATACGTTTTAACTTTTTCAAAGCTTCTACAATATACTTCGGACGCAAATATATACATTTAATTCCTGAATATATTGCAATATGTAAAAGATTAAGACATAAAGACAAACAGAAACGAAATGCCGACGAAAAAATGCAGAATTCTAAAAAACGAAAGATGCGCAAAGTGCAGTTTCAACTGCTTCTGTTTAAATACTCTCGCAATCAAGTCGTGGCGCTCACTGGGTAATTGACCATTGGTAAGAACCTCCTTGATCTCCGTCCAAGTCGGATTGCATGTGAAGGTGATAAATAAGTCTGGTCTCCCTTACGTCCTCACGTGCGTCATAGCATCTTGTGTGTATTCGTGCATGTGTCTGGGACTGCCTGTAAATGTAGCTGATAGTACGACTAAGGCATCGAGGTTTTCAACGTTCCCGTCATTTGACCCAGCATCTCTCAGGTGAATATATCAACTTTCAGTTTACGTTGATTTAGACGAATGTAAAGGAGACGCTCACTCTCGATTTTTGCGTACATATCGACGATGAACTGATGAAACAATTGCCTGCAGTTCAATACGTGGTTCTGCTCAGTATCTCGAACCATTAATCTGTACGCATTGAAATCCATCGCTGAAACTTTCTTGCTGGTTGTTTCACCTGTTCTTGGGTTGATCTGCCTCAGATTAAAATGATATCCATCTTCACCATGGGGGAATATCACTGGGTACTGCAGAGCATCATAAGATGTGTTTCCGAAATACGCTGCAATGATTCACCTCGTCGTTGAATAACGATATCCCGTTGATGAAACTCATCTCCTGATATAACCACCGCGACTTCATCTGCTTGAGGAGAGTTAAAGCGCCGCTCGTGTTCGCCTGCTGGTCTTCGGTCTGCTCTTATGACTACTTTATATTCATCTGTTGGCATATGTTCCAATGCTATTTTAAACGTTTTAATAAGATTATTGTGCTCATGAAACATCCTCTGTAAGTTTAACACAATCTGACGTCTTGTTCCCGAGAAGTAGACGCATATCTGACCAGTTTCCATTTGTTCGTTTTGAATAAAATATAGTTGTAGAAATTTTGGTGGTTGATCTGGCAGCGGAAGCAACGATCCCGCTCTATGGTAAATCTGCCCTTGCACCTTGAATGTCGACGGAAATCCGGGCTGTCCAACAACTCATGTGGCGCCGAATGATGTCATTTGGAAACATGAGTTGTATTTTCTGATGTTACAAAGAAAATGCTTCGACTCTGACGTATCTCCTGATGTGTAAGTCAAAAGTTCTTGTGGTGGTGGTTCCAGTTGGCAGAGTTTAACTTTTCCATTTTTACAGCAAATGCCAGTAGACTGATTTAAACTTTTTGGCTTGACAGTAACTTCAAACCATTTCCATTTTCCCGATGGTAACACTTGCATGCAGCGAGTAGTCTTTATGTGAATCGTAGTGGAATTCTTCCAATGCTAAGCTAAAATGGTGCGCAGTCCTTGATCGTTTGGCTCTATCTCTCTTATCTTGTAGTCGGGCCTCACGCTGCTGTGCCGTCTCTGTTGCTCTAGATGTAGTAGCTCTATCTCTCTTATTCTGTAGTCGGGCCTCACACTGCTTTGCCGTCTCTGTTGCTCTAAATGTAGTAGCACTATCCCTCTTATCCTGTAGTCGGGCCTCACACTGCTTTGCCGTCTCTGTTGCTCTAAATGTAGTAGCACTATCCCTCTTATCCTGTAGTCGGGCCTCACGCTGTTGTGCCGTCTCTGTTGCTCTAGATGTTGTAGCTCTCTCGCAATCGCAAGTCTTCTATTCCTCTCCTCGGAAGTTTCTTGACTACGCTCATCTTTCATCATCTTAGCCGTTGACTGCACTTGGCCGATCGCCTTCCGCTTCCTTGGAGGCATTGCTACAGCAAAGAAATCTGTAAAAGAATACAAAGAAATGTTATTTCATAAAATAAGCAAAAGGCACACTCTCACTGAGCATTGAAATCTATTATAGAATACAATAAAAATAAAGAGCTAATATAAACTGAATGGTAAAACAAATTTAAAATTGCGAAGTACTTACATCAGCTTAGGAATATCAAATTTTTAACACAAATAAAAAATATTAATGCTTAAAAAATATAATGCTAAAAAATATAATATAAAACTTTTATTCTGGTGTAAAAAAAGCATTAATTCTGATCCCATTAAACTTATTTTAAAAATTAAGCAAAAGGCACACTCTCACTGAGCAATGAAATCTATTATAGAATACAAAAAAAGCTAAAATTAACGAAAAAAACGAATATAAAATTATGATGTACTTACATCAGTTTAGAAATATAAATCCAAAATGTACACTATCACTGTCGAATAAAGTAGGAAACACTTATTAGGAAAAGAGCGAAATAAAACTGCCAGATTCACTGAAAGATGATAAACTGGAAGACTTACCAAGTTAGCTTCCTTTAAATACGACCAGCTAAGAATCGAGTGGGTGCTGGAATGTTCTCCACCATGAGTCCAAGGAAGTTTCCGTTTCACCAACTTTCCAGAAAGTTCTACAAAGTTTTATAAAAAAAGTAAACATTAATTTTGGTGCTGCCAGATACCGAGTAGCAAAATGATGCTTTTATGATCAATGAGTTTTTCGTTTGTACTTTTCGGAATAACGGTGCTTGGTTTAGAAATAAATGTAATCGGTGTAGACAAATTAAACTGAATAGATAAAAAATTTTCAAAAAGCAGAAGGTCGATTTTACAGAATTTTTCAGAAAGAAAATCACTGCTTTCAACGGAGGATTCACATGTATCTATTCCGGACATTTTAAAATAAGTTACACGCCTTACCTAAAAATCCTTGTGAAACAGAATTCTACAAATCATTACGTATTCAATAAATTATTTAAGGAAAGTTGGTCGAAATATACACCAACTTTCCTTGAAAATAATCCTTGAACTCCTGAAAACCTTTCCTTGAATTTCCTTTGCAAAAATAAATATTTTAAAATATTCTTTCTTCATCAATAAAATATCTATAATTTATTTACATCATGGGAAGAACTAAAAAGTCAGTTCAAACATAAATATTGTTATTTAATTTGTTTCCGAAAAAATTGTTTTTCGATCAACAGTGGTAAAGCAACCATCGCTTCCTAAAGCAATCAATCTATGCTCAATGTTATTTCTATGGCTATTTCGAATAGTTTTTAGCCCCCCAGGGCCAACAGAACGGGGGTTAAGAGTTAGCCTATGCTGACCGCAGTGTTCTAAAGTATAAGTGTACCAAATTTGGTGTGGATTGGTCAAACGGTGTAGATTTGTATGGAAAATATACACACATACATACACACACACATCCTATTTTACATATATAGATTCTCTAGTCGGGACCAATACTGGGAGTCTAGAAAAAGGATGGTCACATTTCTCCGTTGTCTTGGCTTTCCTTATCAATTTTACTTATTGTTTGTGCGTGTATGTAACATATTTTGCTTTCATCTTGCCATTGGATGGTTGGTTTTGGCGTTTTATGACGCAAGAGCTATATTTGGCTATGCTGCGCCAGACATAAGACATACAATATCAAGTAATAGACACACGTACAATGAAAGTATTACTTCACAGAAAAGAGAAATACACCCAGGGAGGAATACACTTGACAGGAATCGAACCTGCGCCGCCTACAACTCCAGGTCACTATAGCAATGGGCATACCCACTGAGCCACGATGGCCCCTCTTACCATTGGTAATAAAAACCTTTTACGAAGGTTAGGTAGGTAGGTATTTAATTAACGTCGCACTAGAGCAACACAACGGGCTATTGACGACGGTCCGGGATCAAACCTGATTCTCGAAGGTTAGGTTACTGAGCTTAATATCAAAAGTGTTGCACTATTGAAAAATTAAACTATTTGAAGAACGCGAAGTTTTTTTCTAAAAAAGAAACGTATTGTAAATGACCATTCTGGATTTAAATAAGAAAACTTTGTTCGTGAAAGATAAAAATTAAACGTAACCGCAAATATCCGAAGTCAAAATGATAATAAAATTCTCATACCGATTGATCGCAGCTAACTCTATATTGTACAATTTGGATATCGGTTTTAGAAATTTAGTAGTTAGAGTAATAGCAAAAATCTCTGAGATATGCATTTATCGTAAAGACTTGCAGTTTTTATTTGAAGCAGCCAGAAAAACTTATCAAGTCTCTTAATACGAACTCAAAATTTCTGACAATCTTAATTTATGAAGTAAATAAAATCATAATTAAACTAAAAACACTTATCTGCTGACGTCATCGGGTAGCGGAAGTCATTACGTCCTTTCGTTCTTTTGTAGGATGACTTGTTTGACTTGTATGGAGCTAAAGCCAGATCACCGCTTCTGATGGGAATGTAATTTGACAATGGACACTGCGAACTGTCAACATCCGATTTTGCATTTTAAACGATCATGCTCTCCGTATTTTAAATTAAATATAATTATCAGTCGATATTTAGGTAGGTAGTTAAATAACGTCACACTGGAGCAACACTACGGGCTATTGGCGACGGTCTAGGATTAATCCCTAAGAGAAAGATCCAAGGGCAACTCCCAATTTAGAGCCACGGTCAGATGGCGAGGTCAACATCTGAGCTGACACTCCACTCTCCAAATTTCCACACCATGCCAACCTGAGGACATTTGAGGCTGTCCACAGATTTAAGGCGCACCAGCCCCCGTGTACACAACTGCCTTGGGCTGAACCGAGTTTCCAACTCGCAACCCTCTGGTTGCTCTTCCAACTGGGTTACCGTGTCCCTTGAACTTTTAGGAGTGATAATAAAAGACATCAGTTTTAGAGAAAGGACAGGAATAACACGTAAACCAATCGAAAATTTCAAAATTTGTATAAATACTTCAAACAAGTCTAGCAGCACATATGTGAATTACATTATTTCTAACCTTAAGAAAAAATTTTTTGCATGGTTTTTAATACATACATTTTTATTTTTTGAAGCAAAATGTATTTGGAAAATTACTGGAAGTTTCAAAGTCCTATTTCTCGGTACAATTTGTTTCAATTTAATATATGCACAATACGAACTTTTAATTTAAATTAGTAACAGTCACATTAAATATCACGTCAATCAAAAAAATCTTATGCGAATGATACAATTAGTTGCATCTGTACAAAATTTATAAAGTAGATATATTATAAAAACAGTACGCTTAATAACATACGAAAGAATAATTAAACTAGTGTAATTATAAACGTATGAAGACAACAAATACATTTTAAAAACTGGTAGATTAGTTATTTAAAACTATCATAGCGGCAATAAAAAATGTGCATTTAATTTTAAATGAATCGTTATGACCTCAATAAATACTTACAAATATTATCCACTGGAAAGCCTTTGCGGCCACCACTAGTTGTATATTCGTAATTCTTTTATAATGGACCATCGGAACTAAAATCAGGCTTCAAACTATCAAAGTTTACGATAGTGGATTATCTTTCTTCGGACAAAGTTGCACGGGATGCTACTCGCTCAATTTACAAACTTCTAATGACGAAAACCACAGTTGAGGAGCTCTTTAACAATACAGATTCATTGTTAACAGCATTGTTTGAAAACTTCATTTTTGTGCAATAATGGTAATCCTTGTTACGAATTCCTTTGTTACAAACAATGCTGAAAAGTGTACCATTGTTTCAAAATATGAAGATTATGATTTTAACAAGAAAACCTAAAATTATCAAAAAATATAAGTTTTATGCGATTTATATAAGTAAAATATATTTTTTACATTTATAAACAAGGCGTTAAATGGTAAAAGTACTTAAGCTGTTATAGTTATACTTCAGGACACAATATAGTATTTTTACGACTATAATCATTGCGCATCTTAGAGAAACTTGATACTTAACATTGCTTCGAAAATTTCTACTCATGTATAACTATTAATAAATGACTATCAATTGTTTTTTATCTTAAGTATGCATTGAACTAAAAACAATCTTGAACCATGTAGTGTGTAGAATCATTTCCGTGTGTTTCAGTTACGTGTGTATTACATTCATAATTCAATATTATATCATAAAAGTTAAGATACGAAAGACATAAGAAACATTACTTCGGAAATTTCTACCCATATAAAACTCTATATCAATAAATGACAATATCAAAGGTTTAAAGCTTAAAAATACATTTGAAAACCGCAGTGTTTATGAGCCCTATCTTTTGTGTAAAACTTTCCGCATGTTTCAGTTACACGTGTAGATTACTTGAAGATTGCGTTATAAAAGTTTAAATACGAAGGCAAATTACATTTTATTATAAAAGTGTTGGTCTCAACCAATGTCTGAAACTTTTCCTCAGTAACGTCATATTCCCCTCACTTTCTTCAAATCACAATGAGCTGTCTCGACCCATGGTAAAACGATATCTCCACGAGCTTTCATGAGAAACCATTATTATTATCCAAAAATCCAAACGAAATGTGTTTTCTGTTTGAGTCAGTGGTTTCCTCATATTGATACATTTGAAGAAAATTTATCGTCTCTACTTTATGGTATATCTGATGCTACAGTGAAATTGTCAGCACAATATATATATACCACCGAAGAGAAATGTTAATAAAGGTGAGAATACCAGACTTACTAATTTATTGTAACCAATATGTGCTGATTCAGAAAACTCAATCTATTCCAAGCAGAGCAAACGGCTGATACCATGACAAGAATATCCGTTTCCTTCCAAGACATGGATCGTGTGATTAATCACGGCAGAACATGAAATAGCATATAATAGAAAATTCAAGTCAGAATATATGGAATAACAGGAGACTGAATATGAACCTGGTGAGACTTTGTATAGGTCACACATATTTAACCCCAGACATTAACTTCGTTTCTGAACCGGCCCGACGTGTTCGACTTGTGATACGATCTTATATGGCGGGGCAGACACATTTAAGCGAATGTCTGATTTTAAAACTCCTTGATTAAACCACTTTGGTGCTACTAATCCTATAATTACTAATTTATTGAATGAACATTCTCTTGTAAATCTGTTTTCATTTCTATCAGATATAGGTTTTTATAATTTTATTAAAAGGTGACGGTGAGAACGACTTCACGTGTGATACACCGTTTACAAACTCTCTCGAACGAGTCGAAATCAACTTTTGAAGAATTTCACACAACCTCTTTATAACCGAAAGATGGTGCAATCGAGAGACCTTAGCATGACAGACTTCCTCATCCTTGTTGTCGCCTCTTGTCCTGTGGCCCCAAGTTCATTCAATGTCACATAAAACAAAGAAAATAAGAAACGCGTCACCGATACACAAGTGCAGGTGAGAACGACTTCACATTCGAGACACTTCGTTTACAATGTAAAAGAAACCTTTCGAGCGGATCAAAATCACCTTTCGAAGAATTCCACATAACCTCTTGATAAGGGATCTTGATCCGAAGGATTTAAAATTGTTTGAATTTGGGAGTGAAACTATAGCCCTGAAAGGTATTTTAATTAACGTCGCACTGGGGGAGCATTACAACTGGCTATTGGCGAGGATCCGGGATATCCAGATCCGAGGACAACACTGCCTAATTTTGAACCAAGGTCCGACGACAAGGTCTATACTTGAACTGGCACCCCACTCTCCAAGCTACCACACCCTATTACTCAGCCGGATACGCTCGGTAACACCAATGATTAAAAACGCGTTGTTGTTTCAAATATTTGTTAATTTATAATACTTAAATTTGTTGCAAGATTCATAGAAGCATAAATAGGAAATATATAGGACTTTTTATAAGATATGCTGAACCAAGAAAAAAACAGTTTTGGTTGTCTCGATTTGTGTTTATTTTCATTTCTCTACACTAGCGTATTATATCTTGTAAATTTTTAATATACATTAAAATTTCATTCAACGTTTTCGAAACGGTCTTGTTTCATTTTTGAAAAGGTACCTGAACCGCATTCCGTCAAATTTTTCCGAAAAACAGTCTAGAATTAAAAATGAACCAAAAGATTTTTTATAACTTTTTCCGAGATCAATAATTTCGTTAACATATCCTATAGTTTCCCAGCATTAGGGTTGTAAAAGTTAATTGAAATTCTTCGGTTTTAAAATTTGAAACGCTTATTTATATCTCGAACACTGGAAGCATTATCGATGAGCATACTATGGATTTAGACCTTACAATCTATCATTTCGGTTGAAGTTCTATATATATACACTGCTGGCCACCGTAAATGCAACACCCTGAAGGAAGCATGCAAATAATATGAAATTTACAACATGCATTAGCGGAGGTGAGATATGCAAATGATTAGAATTTCAGCGCAGACGCACATCATGCGCGCCTGTGGCGCCACTTCAAAGCGCTATTTAAGGCTTGGAGATTTCGACGATTTCAAGTACGGCAATTGTGTTTTTCTTGTGGTTTTTTCAAAAAAACGATCAATTATGCCTCGTAGAAAACAGCGATCATCTTTTGATCAAGTATCCGAGTTCGACAGAGGAAGGATAGTGGCCTACCGAGATTGTGGATTATCTTTCAGGGAAATCGGTAGTCGTGTTGGACGAAACCAAACAACTGTAATGCGGATATGTGATCGTTGGATGCAGGAGGGTACGACGGACCGACGTGTTCGATCGCATCCACCTCAGTGCACCACTTCACGTGATGACAGGCATATTGTGCGTATGGCAGTGACGGATCGCTCAGCCACATCACGAACCATAGCACAGCACATTCAGTCTGTACCGCATCATCCAGTGTCTGCGCGTACCATTCGACGCCGTTTACAGCAGAGTGGTCTGTCCGCAAGACGTCCATTGCTTCGTCTACCCTTGACGCAGAACCACAGACGTTTCCGCCGCCAATGATGCGATGAAAGAAGGATGTGGACGGCAGAATGGAATGAAATTGTCTTTACTGACGAGCCACGCTTCTGTCTGCAACACCACGATGGTCGGATTCGAGTCTGGAGACACCGTGGAGAGAGGATGCTGAACAGCTGCGTTATGCACCGCCACACTGGTCCTGCACCGGTTATTATGGTATGGGGCCGTATTGGATATCACTCTCGCACTCCTCTAGTACGCATTGCCGGTACTTTAAACAGCCAGCGCTACATCTCCGAGGTGTTGGAGCCAGTTGTCCTTCCTTACCTTCAGGGCTTGCCCACAGCCATATTTCAACAGGATAATGCGCGACCACACGTGGCACGCATTGTCCAAGGGTTCTTCGTCAATCGCCAGATTGAATTGCTTCCCTGGCCAGCTCGCTCTCCGGATCTTTCGCCGATAGAAAACATGTGGTCCATGGTTGCTCAACGATTGACCCAGAATACATCCCCAGCTGCCACACCAGATCAACTTTGGCAACGTGTGGAAGCTGCTTGGTCTGCTGTACCCCAAGAACACATCCAAAGTCTCTTTGAATCAATGCCGAGGCGTGTGGCAGCGGTGATCTCCAACAATGGCGGCTACTGATTTTGGCAGGAACCACACTTCACAGAAGTCTATAAATTTAATCATTTGATACTTGGTCAACATGTTATCTACAAAATAAATTTTGTTGTGATATCTCTTGTCTTTCTTGGTGTTGCAATTGGGTGGCCAGCAGTGTAATTTTACAAGACAGCACCCGCAAAACCATTTCGGCTGCTGCTTATTGATAGCATCTTTCACATAATGTATGTATTATGGACAGGTTGCTTCGTCCTTTGGTTTTAATGGATTGGAGGCGGGAGTTCTCATCATTTTAAGCAATTTAATTAGGATATAAGCATTTACATGTGAAACTATATACAGATGAAAATTAAAGCTATTGGGTGATTGCAAATTAGCCAGTTCCTGAGCTACATCTTAACCGTCTTCATCTTTTCTTGAATCTGCTCCTTCTCTGCGTAGGTGTTTGCGCCTTGGGCGTTGGCTGATCATCATTGGTTGATTGCATCCAATGGCTGGCTGCAATGTGCTGCTGGGGGTCTGGATGCTGCAATATGCGCTCTGGTTGCGTCTTTCGGAATGTCACATGGCTGACGCAAGAGTCTTCGTGATGTTACACTCGGCCATCGATCCTGCAGGACCTCCTGCACAGCTAGGTGTCTGAAAATACAAAAAGAAACGGAAAGAGAGAGGAATAACAAAAGAAATGCAGCAGTGAGCATATTTGGGATGCTCTGGCACATCGAGAAAGTTCGTCTTCAGAAAAGTCGTCTTTTGCAACTTTACATCAAAGCTATGTACTTTTCTCGTCTTTGGAAGGTGTCGTCTTATATTTGGATCTTCTTTCGTCTTTGCAGTCGACTTAAAGAAAGATGCTTCTTAGGTGTCTTTTCCTCTCAATTTTCCCTTTCGTCCTGTAGCATCATATTCGTCTTTGGGGGAGATCTCATCATGAGAGTTGAAGAAGTTTGTTGAAAATGGAAACGATGGAAGTAGCGAGGAACTAGCATTAAGTAAGAATACAAAATGAATAATGAGGAAAATTGAAATTCAAATGAAGAAGTAAAAATGTCAATTCAGTTCAGTTGCTTGACCAAAATTTGATGAGGTCAGCAGAAGTGGATGTTGTGTTTGGTCCTTCGTGGAAACCGATTTTTCGTACGTCGTACCGATCGTTTGGTAGAACATGTGTAATTTCATACGGGCCGTAAAATTTAGGTCTTAGTTTCAGGCCTGTCCCAAATTAGGTTCTTTGTATAGCAACACGGTCACCAATTTTATACGCTGTGGGTTGTTCTCTGCGTTTATTGTAGTGCTTCTTGTTAGTTTCTTGTACTTTCAAAATGTTTTTCTTGGCTGTGTTACGTAGTTCGTTTTTGTCGTCAATAGTAGTTTGTAAGTATTATTGTTCTAGAATTTGTTTGATTTTATGATCAGTTTTATTCTTCATTTTTATACCAATAAGTAACTCGAATGGAGTGTATTGAGTTGTTGTTGAAGTGGTACTGTTTATAATGCGTTGAACGTGTGGAACATGTGTGTACCATTTAGTTGGATCATCGATACTAAGCTTGGAAAGAACAGGGATTAACGTTTGGTGCATACGTTCAATTTGACCATTTCCGCGGGGAACACCAGTGGTTATGTGTTTTAGTTCAATGTTTTCGTCTCGGCAATACGTTTCAAAGTCATTTGAAGTAAAAGCACTTCCTCTATCGGTGATAATACGTGAAGGGTTGCCGAAATTGGTTTGTTGCACAGTTAATTTTTCGATGGCTGTTTTAGCTGATGTCGTCTTAACTGGATAGATCCAAAGAAATTTTGTAAAGGCGTCTACTACGGTGAAAAGGTATTGATATTGTTTGTTGGTGGACGGGAGAGGTCCAAGAAAATCTATATGGTACGTGTCCAAAGGAACGTTACCTTTGGGGATGGGATGAAGAAATCCTTCAGATTTTCTCTTCTTTCTTGAGGAAAGAATACACGGTATGCAGTTGGAAATGACATTTTCAACTATTTTCCTTAAATTAGGAATAAAAAAAATCTTTTTTAACGAGTGTCTCTGTTTTGTTGATAGCATAGTGTCCTTGTGAATGCGTGGTTTGCACTACCTCATGTTGCATAGACTGTGGTAGAACTATAAGTTCTTGGTCGTCTACAATTTTGTAAAGCACGTCGTTTTTCACAATGTAATCATTCATTGGTGTGTGTGGCAAGACTTTCTTGATGCTTGAAATGAACGCGTCTTGATTTTGTGCATCAGCGATCTTTGGTGTGATGGAGTCTTGTGAAAGGATCATGACTGGATAACGACTTAGTGCGTCAACATGTTTCATTTGTGTAGCGGGTCGGTGAACGACTTCATAATCAAAATCTTGGAGAAAAATGACCCATCTGGCGATTTTTGGTGTTAAGTCTTTCTTAAGCATCGTTTTTTGGAATGCAGCACAGTCAGTGATGATTTTGAACTTTGTTCCAAGGAGATAAGTCCTAAACTTCTTAAGCGCTTCTATGACTGCAAGTACTTCAAGTTCATAGCTTGAATATTTGGCTTGTTGTGGTGTAGTTTTTTTACTCATATAGTGGATGGGATAAAAGTTTCCGTCAGCAGATTGCTGTAAGAGAACACCTCCAAATCCATGTGAGCTAGCATCAGTGTGTAATTCTAGAGTAGAATCGCGGTTGTAAATGTGTAGAACTGGGTTTTGCGAAAGTTTGTGTTGGAGAGTCTGGAACGCTTCTTTTTGTTGTGAACCAAAGTGAAAAGGAGTGGATTTCCTTAACAAATCACTCAGTGGTTTGGCGATTATAGAATAATTTTGGATGAATTTCCTGAAATAGCCGGTTAGGCCTAGAAAACTTTGCACTTGTTTTTCGGTCTTAGGCGCAGGAAAATTCTGAACAGCTTGAGTCTTAGAAGGTGAAGGTTGAATTGTTCCTTTCTCAAGGACGTGTCCTAAAAATTCAATTTTTCTTTGCAAGAAGTTGCACATTTTTAGATTGAGCTTAAGGCCATATTCAGAGGCAACTGTCAAAACACGTTTGAGTTTGGCGATACCTTCAGCCTCGTCTTTCGATGGAATGATGATGTCGTCAAGATAAATGACGAGTGTGTTGTCATTTAATAAATCTCGGAAAACAGTGTTAATAAAGCGTTGGAAAATTCCAGGACTTGAACTCAAACCAAATGGACATTTTAAAAATTCAAACTGTCCATCTGAAGTGACAAAGGATGTGTATTTATAGCTCGAAGGGTCTACATCTACATGGAAGAAAGCATTTTTAAGATCTAAATTTGTGAAAACGTGTGACTGTTCAAGTCTGTCTAACACATCACAAATGACAGGGAGTGGATACCTATCTCTAATAATCTTTTTGTTAAGTTGTCTGTAATCAATACATAAACGATAAGAACCGGATTTCTTTTTACATAGAACAACATTTGAAGCATATTCTGAATAACTATGCTTAATTATACCATCTTTTAACCATTCTTGTATTTGTTCACGAACGATTTGTTGTTCAGTGAAGGGTAAACGTCTCGGACGATGACATACAGGAATGTCATCAGAGAGGACAATGCTCATCTTGATATCAGTGCTTTTTACTTTGTGGGGAGTGTAGTCCCTAATCATATTGTGTAACTCAATCTTGTGCTCAGCGCTGAGAACATGACTCAAATCAATGGGTTCAGTGTTGACCAAATTAATGAGCAGATTTGGTTCATCTTTGATCAATTTAACTCCATTATTCCCAATTGAAAAGTTAGCTTGCTGAATACAGTCATTTCCGAAAATAAGTGGAAAAGGTATACAGTCATCACGAACAACGTGTATGAGTGACTGAAATGAAGTGTTGTCAATTATGATTGAACCTTTGGAAAATCCAATCGGGTAAATTCTTTGTTTTCCAATACCAGTGAAAGTTATTTGCGAAGGGTATAGCGATGGGGATGCAATTTTTTTATACCACGTTTCCTGTAAAATAGTGGCTTGCGAACCTGTATCTACAAGGGCATCTAAGAGAACATCGTTAATTTTAACTTCAATTTGCATAGAGTTCAATGTTGGACCCACGTTAAGAGTAACTGAGTTAACGGTGTGGTCAGCTGGAGGTTTAGATTTCGATGAAGCTGAGAATGTGTTTTTTGGGCAAGCGTCACTTTTATGTCCCCAAGAATTACAACTAAAGCATTTCGGAGATCTAGATGGACAAGCACTTGATTTGTGGTTCCGACGGCCACAGTTAAAGCAGATGATCTGATTTCGAGTACTGTTTGGTTTATGCTCAAAACTTTGGTTACCCTTCTCAAAGTTTCGTTTATTATCTTGCAATTGTCTGACATTTCTATGGCGTTCATTTGAAGATTGGCAAGAAAAACTCTTATTGTAACTATTATCTTGTTGGTAAAGTTTTTCAAATATTCGTAACTTGTCTTTGAATTCGGGAAATGTCTTACACCCATAAAGTATTATTTTGTTATTTGCAGAACTAGGAATTCCATTAATAACATAATCAAAAATAGAAGATGCATCAATATTTGCACGTGAGCCACACACAATTTCTCTCATATCAATTAAATAATCACTTAATGACTCATTATACTTTAAACGCCTTTGTTGCAACATTTTATGGACATCTGCGCTATTAAGTTTTGTTGAAAATTCCTCGAGTAAACTCTGTTTTAAAGAATTCCATGTCACAATACCATGTAAGGATTGAACATATTTAAGGGCTGAAGAAGAAGGACATCTTTTGCAAAAAATTATTCGGTGAGAATTATTGACAATTCCGTTAAGAAAAAATATTTCCTCGAGGTCGTTTAGCCATAATTCAATTCCAAATGCATCGGATGTTCCGTGGAACTTTGGAATGGAATTAGCCAAGTCTTGAAATCCTATATAAACGAATCCACTGGCACCAGCGAAAGGAGGTGCGAAATTTTGTTTAGTCTCTGCAGGCGAGAAAAGAGGATCTGGGATGTGACCTTCAGAAGAAGCTGAGGAAAACAAATTTCGGTGATCGACGTTGTGTGGTGAATCATGGTCTTCAGCTATTGTTTCGTTTCTCACGATTGGAGAATTAACGCGTTGATTTGGATCGTTCGGCTGACCGATGTATGTTGAGGCATTCTGAGCTAGATCATCTTGTATACTTCTGGTTTTAACACGAGAGGGAGGAAAGAGATGGGAGTCTATCGGATCCGTTTCCTGCTCTTCAAAATCCGACTCAATTTCTGTTGTTGATTTGAGCAGCTCGAAATCCTTTAGACTGTCGTCAATTGCATTTAACAGCTGTTTGGGTGAGCCGTTACAATTCAAACCCAAAAAATCACATACGAGAATTAAATCGGTATGCTTTAAAGATGTTAAAATTTCCTTCTCGGATTCCTCTGATCGCGTAAATTCAGGATCAAATCCAGAAAACAGTCGTAAGTTTTTCCGATTCATTCGGTCGCCAAAAGAGTTAAAAATTACGAAATGCAACATCTTAATTACTTTTGTTTTGGCATTCGTTAAGCCCTTGGAGATAAATGGAATTTCATTGAGAGTGAGAGTCGTCATTGTGGTGAATACTAAAATTCCAAGCAAAAGAAAATGAGGTTGTACTCACAGATGTGACGAAGATGATATCTGATGGTAATCCAAATTTTTTGGCTGATAGCCCACTAGATATTTCGACAGGAAGGCAGTTTCGTCAGAGGCGTTTTCTGGTCCAGGACATCGATGTTGTATCGTCTTCAAATCCGTCTTGTGGTGACCTGGCCGTACTGGCTTGAAGTTTCGTCGTGTAACTGTCGTGTCTCCGCCGTCGTCTTCCTTCAATCTTAAGCAATCGTGGTTTCCGGCATCTTCCGTGTTGGTTCAGGCATTATCTTTGGTGGCTGGCATCGTCTTAGGTGGTTCAGGCATCGTCTTGGGTGTTTGGCAACGTCTTAGGAGGTTCAGGCATCATCTGTGGTGGTTGGCATCGGTATTATGGAGTTAGTCCGAGCCCTCATTTATTATGGAGTGGTCCGAGCCCCCATGTATTATGGACGGGTTGCTTCGTCCTTTGGTTTTAATGGATTGGAGGCGGGAGTTCTCATCATTTTAAGCAATTTAATTAGGATATAAGCATTTACATGTGAAACTATATACAGATGAAAATTAAAGCTATTGGGTGATTGCAAATTAGCCAGTTCCTGAGCTACATCTTAACCGTCTTCATCTTTTCTTGAATCTGCTCCTTCTCTGCGTAGGTGTTTGCGCCTTGGGCGTTGGCTGATCATCATTGGTTGATTGCATCCAATGGCTGGCTGCAATGTGCTGCTGGGGGTCTGGATGATGCAATATGCGCTCTGGTTGCGTCTTTCGGAATTCCACATGACTGACGCAAGAGTCTTCGTGATTGCGTATACCTGATGTTACATGTATTTTTATAGAAATATACCAATATATACCTTTTACTAATCTGACAGTATGCCTAACACATGACGACATAACCAACGTTAAGTCTAAATAGTATCATACTACAGATTCAAACGCAAGAATTTAATTTACAATTTTGAAGGATACTTAGTAAGAATAAAAACAATTTAATAAAGTGATCAAAACATCATAACAAGTTTTAAAAGGTCGTATTATGATTTTGAGTTCAGTGGCGCAAGCTCCGAAAACAAAAACACAGCTCCTGCGATTAAGAGGAACGTTTAATAATTACTCTATCATTAATGAACACGCGCCAACCGTGGAAAAGGAAGATGAAGAGAAGGATTCATTTTACGAAGAACTTGACCTTCTGTGGGACTCTTGTCCTAGACACGATGTACGGATTATTATGGGTGATCTTAATGCCAAAGTGGGTGGAGAGGAAGAATTTAGTCATATCACAGGAGAGCACAGTTTACACGGTGCATCAAATGATAATGGCATCAGGCTTATTAACTTTTCTGCTTCCCATAATATGGTAATTGGAAGCACTATGTTTTAACACAAATATATTCATAAGATAGCCTGGAGACCCTGATGGATCTTCCTACAACCAGATCGATCACTTTTTGATTGATTCTAGATATTTGACTAACCTTCTGGACATGAGAACATGTAGAGGAGCAAATATAGGTTCTGATCACTATTTGATTTGTAAATTCAGGGGAAGAATAGCAATGGTTAAGAATGTAAAAAAGATTGGTTTAACAAAATTCGGTCGTAAAAAGTTGAAGGATCCCAAAATTCGAGAATACCAAACACTGCTGGAACTGGATGGAAATGTGATTGGTGATGAAATCAATGAGAAATGGGAATCCATGAAAAGGGCTATATTATCAATTGAGGAGAATTTTTTAAATAAAGAAAAGGCGCCAAGAGGATTAGATTGGTTTGAAGAATGTAGAACCGCCAATGAAAACAAAAACAGGGCCTATAAAAACATGCTTAGCAAGAAATTTACAAGAAATGCAATTGAAGACTATAAGAACTCTCGTAGAGAAGAGAAGAGAGTACACAAAAGAAAAAGAAAATTTAGAGAGAGAACTTGCTGGAAGAAGTCGAACGACTAAGGTCCAGTAACGAAAGCAGAGCTCTCTATATGGCAATAAATGAAGAGCGTAAAGACTTTAAACCAAGAATTGCCCTCTGTAAAGATAAACATGAGTAATTCTTAATGAAAAAGATAAAATCATGGAAAGATGGGTTGAACATTTTGATCAACTATTTAATTCAGATGTATCAGGTCAATCAGAATTTCCAACCGAAGACCCTCCGAGTTCAAGTTATGATGAAAAAGATTTGATTGACATTCCAACCATTAGTGGTCCAATGTGTTATTGATAAATTGAGAAATAACAAAGCAGCAGGTCCAGATGCAATACAATTTCTTTCCTTATGCTTAATGCCTTCCTTGACGATTTCTGTGTATCCTTTAGATCAAGCACACAAGTTGGAATAAAAGCGTACTCAATCAATTGATTATAAGAGTACATTTTTTGGAAAAGAATAAAACTTTGAGTGAATTAAAGTTCTAATCAAGATTGGTTAATACTGATGGTGTAGTATTGCATCATTCATTTTAACTACACAGATGTAATATAAACAAAACCATTTATTGTTTTATTCTTTATAAGAAAATCAACTTAATAATAAAAATTAAAATTTTCGAAAGGTAGAAATGTTATTTTTTGTAGCTAGATGAACCCTTTTTACAATACAAATAAGAAACTTCTAAAAATTAAAATTAGATAATTGTTCCAGTAACGACAATGCCTAATGACTTACTATTTAGCAGGAGTTCTGCCTTCCTGTTTAAGTCTATCGTCTAAGTAATAGGTTATAAAATTCGACAAAAATATTTATGATATTGCAAAACCTGAAATGTACATAAAGTATGCATACACTATATAGTGCATCAAGTATTAATTTAGTGATTATAATAAATGGGGTAATGTGTGTCACTAGTGTAGATCAGTCAACATTGCGTCAGTCGATTTATGAAAAAGTGTGAAGAGTGTTTAAAAGCTGAAAAAGTAAAGGCTGCCATATGTAAAGCATGAATGGTTTTCCTATGCCAACATATTATTGTTATCGCTTTTGAAACTGAACAATAAACTTAAAACCTAAATCCTTGCTAAAGACATGGTTTGTTTACATTACTGCCAGTATCCTAATTTAATTAATGACTTGTTCAAGACCATGTGGCTCAACTCGAATTTGGAATTCATATATCTGGATGAGTTTTTCAGTAAGACTTACAATAAGTGCAAAGCAAGCTAATATGGATCAGGAAATGCTGTAAAGTATTGGACGTGGTATTTTCATTTTATATTTGTGCTTTATTCAGAAATTACCCAAATGCTTGTTTTTAAATTCAGATTCTAGTAGTCTGGCTAGGAAAAGTTGTCATTTGAGTTGATTTTGTGTGAATGAGTGGGAATGCTTAAGGGCTGGTTAGAGATACTACAATGCCAGACCCACAATTGGTGGCACTGATTTCGAATTTGTGTCGGAAGTGTGATTCCAAAGAGTGCGCTGGCGATACAAATAACTATCTATGGCAATTGCCACATTATTTTGTGTATAGCTGCACTTTCCCCTGGTGAGCTTGTTTCTGAAAATAGACCCATCTGTTCTCATGAGCCATTCACTATTTTATTTGTATTAATCATGCAAGTTTAGGATCAGGGCAGAAACAAAATGAAAAATTTCTTTTTGTAGCATTTATTAAATTTAGTGGTAGTCATAAATTTGGTACTTAAAAATACTAAGTAGCCAACAGCGTGTGTTGTTGATCACGGCTGTATTGTTTAGATTAGATATTGATTGTTTGGATCTATTAGATATGTTTTGGGGCACTTAGTTTCTTAAATATGTTTACAAAATTCATGCCACTTTTGCTTGGGTCAATGTTGCAGAAGGTTGCTTAAGTAGATTCTGACATTTTATGGGTTCATTATATTAGTTAAAGAATATTACATAACTAAACTATTTTAGAGATCTGTGTAGTTAAATTGCAGATGATTGACAAGAGTATACTGCATTTGTGTTGGAAAAGAGTTAAGCAACTGTTTCAGGAAGTGGTTCCAATTGTCCTCCAATAGTCAGTAATGTGATGTAGATGGCATCTCTTCTCTTCCATTATATTTATTTTGATATTTTTATGAAGTTATCTCATGCTATTTAAGTGTTTAAATTAAACTATTAGGTATAAAATATTTGTATTTATCAGTTATCGGTCACAAATGCATAAAGCACATCTTCAATAGAATATCTGGTGATGTAATTGAATCATTCATATCATGGGGGATAATCAATGAGCATGAACAAACATGTTACTAATCTCGTTCAGTCATTCCGTAATGTGAAATAAAGAACAAATTTTTGACATATTTTGTATCTAGTTTATTGTTACACTTACGATTTCTAAATAAAATCTTCCTCTTTTACTTTATCATATTAAGTGTTTATTTTTATTTTATCAGCCCATAGTAGGGTATTGTGATTTAATTTCTACTGCGTTGATCTAAATACATTAATTTTCAGATACCCTTTTCATCTCTTTCAACAAAAATGGGTGCAACAGTGTGTTGTGTAACATTAATTCTAGAATGGTAGCTTTGGAATTGAAATTTTATAAAGAATTGTATAAAAAAATTTTATATTTGTAATATGAATGACCTTATATCTTGTATTCATCATGATTTTCTATATCTGAGAAACCCATTGCATTATCTGCTATATTTCAATTTTGTCAATATAATTTTTAAATAAATATTAAGTTTTCTTAAGCTTGTTGCAAAAAATATCAAACATGTTTTAATTGTAAATTTTTCTTTAAACCATGAAATTTAAAGTAAATATTCACTATAACTGTAACATTTTTAGTTTGTTTACTTGAAACATGTAACCTATTATAAATCTTATCTGCTTTTCCCTAAACCATGAAACATACACTGTAACTAACATTTTCAGCCTGTTATTTATAACTAAAGAAACAAGTATCTCCGGCATACTGTTTTGTAAGTAACATTTTAAAGGAGTTTTCTTTTGCCTTTTCTTGTTTATAAAAGCCAAAGCTTTGTACAATGTTCAAAAATGTTTAGCTTGTTTTTTTATTTGTTTACTAAAATTGAAATGGGTAGTTTAAGTAACATGAAAATCGTTGAATTATAACTTGCAGAAGTGATACTTCATAAAATTTTTGCTACAAGCAATTGGCAACATGTAAACAATTTCCATTCACAATTTAATTCCAAATTTTTACCTTTTAATGCATTTCTTACCAAGTAGGGTTAAAGTGTGAAATTTAATCTGATAATTGTATTTACTATCCATTCTCAAGAGGGCTAGGATTATGATTTTCCAACTTCAATTTGGGTTAAAATATTTGGATTGTTAGCACTTATTTCAGCACTTGATGTTTTTAATATGGTACATTCACATTTACTAAGATTAAAATCTGCTTATTGAAGTTCAGACATATTACACTTGTACTTTACTAGTATAAATTTGTAATTCCAATGTTTAGTTAGCAATATTGATAATGATGTATATATTAAATTTTTAACTTTTCAGAATTTGGTGCAATACAGGGCTCTTACAATGACAACAATATAGTAGGAGTGCATTTACCATAGTTTTTTAAACATATTTCGCTTAGTTCAGAAACCTGTTCTGTGAGACACTGAAAATTCAACTAAAATATAGGACTTTATTTCCAGTCCTCTGCTACAAGTAGAAAGTGAATTTAAGTATATTATTCTTTAACATGGAGTACATTAGAAAATTTACATTAATGCCTTCATTTTCCTTACTTGTTTTCTTTGAATTCTTGAATTTTAAATCAGTCATAGTAATACTCTTAAGTGCTGCATTCATATTAACCTCTCCTGGTGGTCATGTCTAGTGATTGCACGGTTTTAGTAAATTGCAAAACCGGTTTTTCGGTTTTAATTTTTTTCCAAAACTCGAAAACCGGTTTTGTAAAAAATATGAAAAACGCTATATTTGAGTAACAAACATTAAATAAATTTATTTCTTTTAAGTATGTAACTTATATACATACATAAAACGATTATTATCTAACATTGAGAGCTATAAAATCACCTGCCAGTACAGTTTCGGTTCCGAAATTTGTGTCGGTTTCCCGGTTACCCCGAAACCGGTTTTGCAATCACTAGTCATGTCGACGAGGTTTCTCGTTTCATTAGCAAATCTGACCAAATCTTGAACTTATCAGAAAATGGGCAATATCTTGAGATACTGCGTTGTAACCACTTGGAAGGTTAAACTAAATTCTTATTAAATTTGAAATTATAGGAAACTTCAGAGCTTATTATTGTAAACTTAATGCTTTTTACCATGCAAAATTTAATTTAAATTTTTTAGAATATAATTTTCGAGTCAAATTTAGAGTAAATATTTTTATTCCAATTAATTGTTGGATAAAAACATCCAAGCTCGTAAAATCTTAAAATTTTAACTGGATTCGCTTATGTATAGAAACCCTATGTAAAGAACCACAAATTTGTAATTTTGTTGTTTAACCCTCTGACACCAGTACGTATCTCAAGACCATGTCATCAAAAACTCAAAACAGCCTAAACCCCACTTGTTTCGATGGGAGTTGTACAGAAAGTGGACTTTTCAACTTATAAGTTGAATTTGGAATTAGACATGTTCGTGTTTGCTGATGTCAGGCACCTAATACATAACATTTTTTAAACTCGAAAGGAAAACAAGAATCAAAAGAAATTGTAGTTAGAAAAAAACAATTTTGTCCATACACGTAAGAGCACTTTCTTTCAAGTAAGAGCACAAGAGATGAAGAATAGCGTAAAATTAAAACAATGCGAAATTATGTTTTTAACTTGGAAAATATTTTTATACGTTTGATCAAACAAATTATTCTAATAAGTTTTAAGTCAATATTTTTTCAATAAATGTTTTAAAAAATTATTGTTTATTTCCCTCCAATGTCTTTTATTTCAAAGCTTTTGCTATGGAAACACAATGGGTTCTGTTTTTTGTTGTGCTATCAGCAATTAATTTGTATTTATTTACTTTATTTTTAAAGCAGTGTATAAGAAATTCATAAATGTTTTAAGTAAAAAATATATTTTTTGTTTTGAAATTGATGTTTAAAAAAGAAAATCAGAAAAATAATGCAATATGATAGAAATGGTCAGTTTTCAATAATTCTTTAGAAATAGAATCTCAAAACAGCGTGAAATTTTTGGTAATGGTTTTATTTTCCAATTGTTGATCCGAAACATTTAGGTACATCGATGAACTTTCAATAGAAACACGGCCCAAATACACTCATGTCCAAATTTATCTCTACATACCCATAAATAAAGATATTCCATGAAATATCCAATCGATGTAATCCATTTTTGCAGGGAATGTGTGAAAGACAAGCCTAATTAGCATTATCCAATCAAAAGTGATCAAACGGTTTCTGATATAAAAATCAAGGCGTTACGTCATCCGACGGTGAATCAAGCGCTTTTCGCAAAGTGAATTTCTGCAATACAGCGTTTGATTTCAGTGTGTAAGGACTCAAAACGGTTTGTTATGGCTCCGAAGTATCATTTGGAAGAATCTGTGAAGTGGCGAATTATCGGCCATTTAGAAGCAGAGCAGTAACAACTGCTTCTCAAGATCAATATCTGGCAATAACTGCCCGTCGTAACAGGAAGTCTACTGCTCGGCAGTTAAGTTCAGAGGTTGTAGCAGCCACTGGAACTGTTGTATCACGGCAAACTGTATACAGAAGGCTTAATGAAAAAGACCTTTATGCCAGAAAGCCAAGGGTATGTGTTTCACTCTCTTCACAACAAAAGACGGATCGCTTTAATTGGTGCAAAGAACATCAGAACTGGAGTGAACACCAATGGACCCATGTTCTCTTTACTGATGAGTCGAGGTTTAGTTTAACTTCTGATTCTAAACGTGTTTACATCTGGAGGGAGTCAGGAACGCGAAATCTTCCTTCGAACATTATGGAACGTAACCGTTTCGGTAGTGCAGGTGTGATGGTATGGGGAGGAATAATGATCGATGGACGTATGCCCCTAAACGTTTTCAACAGCGGATCTGTGACTGGCCAGAGATATCAGGATGAGGTCTTAAAACCTATGTAAGACTTTTAAGAGGTGCATATGGATCTTAATTTTTATTTATGGACGATAATGCTCGTCCACATCGAGCAAACCTCGTTGACGAATTCATCGAATGCATGATATATTGGGGAGTATTAAAATAAGATGTTAGTATATTATATGTGTAATTAAAGAACCTAAGAATTTTACTATTGATGGCATAATTATTTTTCCCAACCATGCAAGAGGGTATATTTTAAGTTGTGTATATACTAGGTACTCTTAATTTTGAATTATTGAAGACACAAATGGAAGCTTCGAATACATATTCAGACGAATCATCTTATCATTCAGTATCTTACGAATTACTAAAAATACATGCATAAAAAATAGATTATACACAGTGAAGTTTACTATTTCTTCCCCGCCTGTGGAAAGAAGCAGAAACTCCACGCCCAATTAAATTGTTTTATTTTAATCTAACTATTTAAAATAGTTTTACTCATTAAATAAGTGAATTTCAGGGCAATAATTAATTAATCTAAGAGTAAGACAAGCAATTCCATCCATATCATCAGAAACGGAAGGTAACAAATCCTCTTTTCTTACAGATCTTGTAACAAAAGCTATGAAAGAATTCTCTACCTTAAAAATAAATAAAAAACGATATATTAATCAATTAACAATATATTAATAACAAAATATTACAATATATTATTAAAAAATCTGACATTCCAGAAGTGTATATAAACGCTCATTACAGGTGCGTACCTCGTTTTCGCAAAATTTATCAATATTTGTTACTGCTTCATCCCCCCTTTCTGCGATATTTTAAAAACAAAATTTAACAATTAAATTTTCCAATCAGTCCACAGTTTTTTCATTTCCAATGGTTAGGGTACAATCATAATACATATTATGTGATTGATGGGTGGTTTTGGGTTTTTATGGCGCAAGGGCTGTATTTGGTCATCCTCAATCAAGTAATAACACACAATAAAAGCTTTTACCGACACAGAAGAGAGAAATACACCCAGGGAGAAATGCCTGCTCCGCCCTGCTGAATACACCAGGAACTGAACCTGCACCGCCAACAACTCGAGGAGTGCTGACGCAGTGGGCATACCCACAACCACGACGGTCCCAACTTTAAACGAATGTGAGTTTATATGACTCAGTGGAGTCAAGGGGTAAACCTTATTACTTTATCTCAGAGGAATAGTCTTCAGTAAACTGAACATTAAGATATTTATGCACTACATACGGAAACAGAAAATTGTTCATTAAAGCTGTTAAATGAAGTTATATGATCGTTCTTTTAAGACATTTTTGAAATCAGCATCAAAAATATAGATAATACTTTAATTACACATATAATATACTAACATCCTGTTTTAATACTCTCCAATATATGATGCATTCGATTATATTGTTCTTTTTTACTGGTCCCTTGATAAATTTTCGGTTTCTGAAAACGGGAAATTCTGATCAATTCCTTTGGAAATGGAAGATCAAAGGCACTTGTTTCAAGCAGTTATCTTGAACTGAATTGGTCAGAAAGATAACACTACAAGGGGCGAAATAACGGCTGCTTGAGAAGGAGCTTGCAATGGGTGAGCCACCGCTACTCCTAACAAGGACAATCATTTACATCCATGCGCTTACAAACCGGGATTCGAACCCTCGACCTACTGAGTGGCAAACTAGCGCTATGACCAAATCTGACGGTCTGTTCAGTGAATGAAGGAACCGAAAGTAAAGAACACGGAGCAAGAATTGTCCAGTTAATCATGGATTGTGGTATGCACAACGCAAAGTAATGCATTTCGCTTTTGATTTTGAGCAATTTTGATTACTAAGATCCTAAGCTGGTTTAGCATTTACTGGCTGTTTGGGTACTGTACGGGGACAACTCGTGATATGATGACCACTGAACTGTGTTGGACTGGAGTTCTCGCGGGAATGTTCAGCAACGTGGCCACCATTGCTGTAACCACACGGAAAATATCGTTTCTGACGACAAACTGAGATGACGATGGCATGTTTTTGGTCACCTCGTATATAGATATGAAGAAGTGGTAGAGAGGATCACTTGGAGCACTCGTTTTTTCCAACATACTTTTTCTTTCTTCCGATCTCGATTTTCTTCGTTCTTCATGAGCTCCATGCTTCGTTGAGTAAGCCAGCAAGTGTCTTCATTTTTAGAAGATGTCGGAGCTTGTGTCGGCGGTGAAATTTCAGGAAGCGCCTATGATTGAGCTTCCGTCCCAAGCACTTCTGATTCCCTGTTGCATGTTCAGTGACTCCTCACGCTCTTAGACTACATCAGTTGGACTATCGATGTCATAATTTTGCGATGGGGTATCACTATCGCCAGTGTATTCATTTAGGTTCCCTTCTCGTGTTTTATTGTGCATATATGGTTGTAGAAATCCCATCTGTTTTTGAAATTTCCATTGTTTAACAGATTCAGCGGTGCTCCACATTGCATGCATTTTTGCTGTCTTCTGAGAGCATCTCTCAGCACATCGCCATTTTACTGGGTCGAATTTTGTCTTGCGTTTGGCGCAGCTTGTCCGCTATTGGACCTTGCGCCATAAAATCCAAGTCAACCAACCAACCAACTCCCACATCGCCTTCGCTTCAGCACCTCCAACAATGGTGTCGAGAGAGCATTTAGATGCGTAAATATATTTACTTTTTAATTAAAAACATTAATACAGCTACAAACATCATAAAAATGACCTACCAATGGGAGTTTTAACAATGACCAGATAAAGGGTTAACAAATAATTGCAAAGCAACTTGCCACTTCGTGTATCCGTTTTCTTGGCCACTTCTCTGCTTTCAGATTCGTTTTCAAATAATCTTCGTGGCTTGTATCATACAGAACTTTGCGAACACTCACGGCTTCAATTAGTTTTTCTTCTATTTTGAACTACGAAACACATAGAACAACCAAAACTAACGTGAACCTTGGCAGGAAACTGCGGTCACCACGAGCAGAAACTGCGACACGTCACCCTGCGCTCCAACGTGCGTGGATCTAATTAGTTTTGTGGTTCACAGAGTCTACAAAAAGTTTTCCTCTTCATTTTTTATTACACGTAAATATCTATAGTAAAAAAAATTCTCGGCCAATTTAGCGCCCCCTAATCCGGCGCCGGGGCACATGCCCCGTCTGCCCCCCCCCCCCTAGTTACGTCTCTGAGCGCAGGTGACGTGACGCAGTTTCTGCTCGTGGTGACCTGCGGACCGCAGTCTCTTTTCCGCAGTTTCCTGCGAAGGTTCACGGTGGTTTTGGTTGTTCTATGTGTTTTGTAGTTCGAAATGAAAGAAAAACTAATTGAAACCGTGCGTGTTCGTAAAGTTCTGTATGATACAAGCCACGAAGATTATTTGAAAACGAAGCTGAAAGTAGAGAAGTGGCCAAGGAAACGAACATACGAAGTGGTAAGTTGCTTTGTTAATCCTTTATCTGGTCATTGTTAAAACTCCAGTTGGTAGGCCAATTTTACTGATTTTGTAAGAAGTTATGACGACGGGTATGAAAGAAGAAAGTACTTAGAACTCAGTTTAATTAAATTACTTGTATGATCTGATAAATCAGTTTAATTAAATTACCGTCTGATTGATGATTCCTCTTTTAAGGGTGATTTACAATAATAAAATGAATTTTTCGAGTACATCAAATTAAAATTTTAATTAATATTGGTCCCAAGATAAAGACTTTTATTACAATTAAAATATACCAATGTATTGTTTCTTAAAATAGAAGTATGGTGAAAAATTTTATGTATTTGTATAATTATGTGGTGATAATGTTAACTGTACGCAAATACCTAGATTTTCAGTACTTTCCTTTTAAAACACTTTCCTTCTGCCAAGGAACCATTCCTGTAGTGTTGAAGTATGTAGTAAAGTTCTGTCGAATTGTAAAAGCTTTCTGTGTAATAATGGTCGCATTTGATCCTATGGCATATTCTTTATAGTGTCGTCTTCACTTATTTTAGCTGTAGAATTCCTTAAATAGTTGTGCAACACACAAGCTTCCTTCACAACATTGACACTGTCTACTTGAATTTCAAATGGTGCTCGAAAAACTCGAAGCAAGTATACCAAAAGTGCATTCTACCGTTTGGCGTGCTCTTGAAAGTCTATAGTTGAACATTGTTTTCGTAATTGTCGGTAACGCTTCGTTTCGGATAAGGTCGCATCAAATTCTCAGATAAAGGGAACGCCTCATCTACAAATACGAAAGGCATCGGATCCTTTATTCGAGGTAGTACTGCAGGTGACGGAAGCTGTAAAGTGCGTTTCATCTTTTTTCGCCACCACGCTTGTGTTGAAAATGTTTCCCTCACGGAACCTCCGTTGTGACCCTCACCAATAGTAATGAATTTATTATTTGAGTCGACGATAGCCATTAGCACGATGTAGAAAGTGTGTTTATAATTGAAATAAGAGGATCCAGTTTTCACAGGTTTTTTATCACGTTTGCCATCAATGGCGCCAATGCAATGGGAATTGCCATTTTGTTCGAAACCAACTGCGATTGATTCCCACTGTTCTTTTGTGGATTCTGGCAAAAACAATGGTTGCATTACTTTCCATACAGGAATATTTCCAGCACGATGTTAGAGACCGTTCGTTCCCCCATTCTGTAGCTGTATGAAATAGTTCTGTATGTGTTTCCTGTCACCAAGTACCTAAAACATAAAAGAAAATAATTAATTAGTAGGGAATGATTGTTTTGTAGCTGTATTTTTTAGTGTTTTTAATTAAAAAAGTAAATATATTTACACATATAAATGCTCTCTTGACACCATTGTTGCAGGTGATGAAGTGAAGGCGATGTGGGAGAAACTGAGACATTCGCTGAGAGATGCTCTCAGAAGACAGCAAAAATGCATGCAAAGTGGAGCGCCGGCTGAATCTGTTAAACAATGGAAATTTCAAAAACAGATGGGATTTCTTCAACCATATATGGCCAATGAAACACGAGAAGGGAACCTAAGCGAATACATTGACGATAGTGCACCCCATCGCAAAATTGTGACATTTGATAGTCCAACTAATGTAGTCTAAGAGCGTAAGGAGTCACTGAACATGCAGCAGGGAATCAGAAGTGCTCGGGACGAAGCTCAATCGCAGGCGCTTCCTGAAATTTCACCTCCGACATGGAGCAACATGAAGAACGAAGAAAATCGAGATCGGAAGAAAGAAAAAGTACGTTGGAACAAACGAGTGCTCCAAGTGATCATCTCTACCACTTCTTTATATCTATGTACGAGGTGACCAAAAACATGACCCGTCATCTCAGTTTGTCGTCAGAAACAATATTTTCCGTGTTGTCGTCCTCTTTGTTAGTACTTTGTATAGGCGTGCATATATAAAAAATACAAATGACTCGCAGTCTTCGTATTGTTGTTATCGGTTGATTGATTTTTTATGGCGAAAGGGGGGGGCGCAAGTCTATTCAAGCTGCGCCAAACTATCAGTAATTGAGAAAAGAAAATCAGAATTTTTCTGTAAATTGGAAAACGTTCTTGCAAATCGAAACGTTTAAATTCTCTCCCCAGTGGCAACTAATAATGTCCCACATCTGAACCATCTCTAGTTTCCCAAACAGATATGAGGTGCCTAGGACAAAACAAATACGGCAGCGAAAGTAATAATTTTTTTAGATTTTAATGTCATTTTTAAGTCAACAAAATGGTCATTTAAGTCAATAAAACGACGGTCCGTGATCCATCCCGAAGAGAAAGATCCGAGGACAACACCAGGTAATTTTGAATCACGTTATGCAATAGGGGTTGCCCCTTATATAAGATTATAAACACAAAAAACGCATACCGGGATTACCACTTGGAAAGTAAAATTAGTTAGAAAAACAGGTTAATATTATATGATCAATCTAAACACGTTTATAAAACAAAAAATACAAGTCAAAAAATCACTTTCGCTTTTCAACACATTAGTTTTATGGTGGGATTCCTATTTCCGAGATGCCTAAAATCGTAATACCTGACTTAATGAGATCCCTTTTCAACTTATAGTGAGCATGACACACCCGATCCGAATTTCCCTTTCACAGTGAAATACAGTGATGGTAATTCTGCTCCAATTGCGCCAGCATGCGCCAAAGCGTATTGCTTGCTCCAGACTGCTCCAAACTCCCGTTTTTGCTAAGATTGCGCCAGAGCTGCTCCAAATCGCGTTCGAGTAATAATAAAATTCACTCTTGAGATCGGAGATGTCGAACATGGTAACCTTGCAGTTTTGTTCCAGCTTTATGGCAACCCTATGCAAAAGGTTGGTTTTTCGGAAGGAAAGAGTGCTTTTTTTAACGAAATTCCGATTTTTGCGTTCTATGATTGGTTACCGCTACCAGGTCTCTCTCCCCCCCCCGCTATGGAAGAATTCAAATCTTGTTCAAATTCAACTGATAAATGTAAGCAGTAACGATTTTCATTTCAGACTGACGTCATTTTGACGTTATCAGTCGCTGTTTAGCGACTGCTAATCATACCTGAATATGGCCTAATGGCGAATTTGTGAAGTATCAGCGAAATACTTCCACTTTTCGCCTCTGCACTTTTTGCTGAGGTCAAGTGCTTGGGAGAAGTACATAGCAATCGGAACACAGACTGCTTCGTTTGGCGACTGTTTGACCTTGACCTATAAAGAATTACTTTGCACGTGTTTTAAAGCCGATGTGAAGTGTGCTATTCTTTCTAATACTAGTAGCAGTTTCCGTTGGAGCATTTTTTAAGATGTCTGAAGGTGAGTTTTGAGAAGTTCTTTTTAGAATTTTTTGTTCTTGTGCTACATTAATTATTTTATATATTCTTATGTTTGTAGTTAGTTTAGCTTTTTATGTTAAAAAGAAATGATTAAATGAAGTATTATAAATTTTCGAAATACTCTTCATATCTGGCAGATTTCTGTTTTTTATTGCTCCTCGTTTTATGACGGTTGAATGTATGAAATAAGAAAAGTCTTATTTCCAAAATAGTGCAAATAAGAAATCTATATATTTCGATGGTATCAGAGTTACACACATCAATAGTAGAACACTTGGTAAAGATGTAGAATCCGAGACATGTTTGTCGCCAAGCAATTTTTGTCGCCAAATCAAGATGGCGTCCAAAGCCAGGATGTTCTTTAAAAAAAAACGCGGACTTTCCTACGCGAACAACCGTTTGTATAGGGCAATAATAAATGAGGAATGCACAAATAAGCAATAATAATTTTAAAAAAATTAAATTTACGGTCTAATTAATCCTGTGAATGTTCTTTAAAAAAACGCGGACTTTCCTACTCGAACAGCCTTTTGGATAGGGCAATAATAAATGAGGAATGCACAAATAAGCAATAATAATTAAAAATAAATAAATTTACGGTCTAATTAATCCTGTGAATGTTCTTAAAAAAACGCGGACTTTCCTACGCGAACAACCTTTTGTATAGGGCAATAATAAATGAGGAATGCACAAATAAGCAATAATAATTTTAAAAAAATTAAATTTACGGTCTAATTAATCCTGTGAATGTTCTTAAAAAAACGCGGACTTTCCTACGCGAACAACCTTTTGGATAGGGCAATAATAAATGAGGAATGCACAAATAAGCAATAATAATTTAAAAAAAAAATTTACGGTCTAATTAATCCTGAAGATGTTCTTAAAAAAACGCGGACTTTCCTACGCGAACAACCTTTTGTATAGGGCAATAATAAATGAGGAATGCACAAATAAGCAATAATTAATTTAATTTCTAATTAAAACCCCCAAAATATCAATAGAAATGTGCCACTTACTTTTAAAGATATAAATCGCAATTTCAGAAACCCAACGGCAAGTACGAAATTTAAAGATGCACTGATATATTCCGTTGCGACCCGGTGATATATTCCGTTACGACCCGGTTAAGCGGTAACCAATTAAAATCATTCTTAAAAGCTAAGACATCAACTAACACAAAAAGCATTCAAATTTTAAAACGGTAACCAATCATAGAACGCAATACATCGATATTTTGTTAAAAAAAATGCGTTCGTTAAAAAAAAAAAGAAGCGCTCTTTCCTTCCGAAAAACCAACCTTTTCCATAGGGTTGCCATAAATTTGGAGCAAAACTGCAAGGTTACCATACTTGGCGATAAATCGCCACGGTCTCGGATTCGACATCTCACCCGATTCTTTTGATTACGTGGTACTGGGTGAATGAAACGCCAATTAAATGTGTTATGAATGAAATGGATGTGGCGACCCATACGATGACTCATTGGTTTAATTTTTGTAGAAAAGTGTGCGCTGTTAAATTTTTGTAAAAAATTTTATATATTTTGTAAAAAAAAATTTAATTTTTGTTAAAATTTTTAACCCTGAGAAACCTAATTAAATTGGAAAATAAGTTTTATTTTTCTTTACTTTTTATTGCTTATTTGTGCATTCCTCATTTTTACTTGCTGATGTAACGAATCGAATCGGCAAGTTGGCCGCCATACTGGTGTTGGATGCCATCTTGATTTGGCGACAAAAATTACTTGGCGACAAACATGCCCCGGATTCTACATCTTTACCAAAGAATCTTACACATGCAATTTACAACACAATTGCCATACCCAATCAAGGGTAAGTGAGCGGCTTTCGTTAAAGATTCATCATACATTTTCCCAAAAAAACCCGCATTTATACGTCCAGTCAAACCATCCATTGCCATACCTAATCAAGGATAAGTGAGTGGCTTTCGCTAAAGATTCATCATACATTTTCCCGAAAAAACCCGCATTTATACGTCCAGTCAAACCATCCATTGCCATACCTAATCAAGGATAAGTGAGTGGCTTTCGCTAAAGATTCATCATACATTTTCCCCAAAAAACCCGCATTTATACGTCCAGTCAAACCATCCATTGCCATACCTAATCAAGGATAAGTGAGTGGCTTTCGCTAAAGATTCATCATACATTTTCCCCAAAAAACCCGCATTTATACGTCCAGTCAAACCATCCATTGCCATACCTAATCAAGGATAAGTGAGTGGCTTTCGCTAAAGATTCATCATACATTTTCCCCAAAAAACGCATTTATTCGTCCAGTCTAATTAATGAATTGAATTTCTAATTAAAAATTAAAAAAAAAAACAAAAAATCAATAGAAATTTGCCACTTACTTGAAAAAATGGTATTCCAAATTTTGAAAATCCAGCGGAAAGCACAAAATCTAAATCCGTTGTGACCTTTGCTAATGTGACCTTTGCCAATCATAGAACGCAATACATCCGAATTTCCTTATAAGGAGCGAACTTCCCAACGAAAAAAAATCACCTCCTAGGGTTGCCATAAAGCTCGACAAAAACAACAAGGTTACCATGTTTGGCGAGAAATCGCCAGTGCCCCGGATCCGACATCTCCACCGAGATGGTGTCGAATCCGAGACCGTGGCGATTTATCGCCAAACATGGTAACCTTGTTGTTTTGATTAAGCTTTATGGCAACCCTATGCAAATGGTGTTTCTGGTAGGAAAATCAACGTTTTTTTTTTTAACGAACATACTGGCTTAGGACGCCATCTTGATTTGGCAACAAAAATTGCTTGGCGACAAACATGTCTCGGATTCTACATCTTTACCCAGTTTTCATATCTACGAAATCGAAAATAAAGTTTCAAAATTAAAATAGATTGTGCTTACCTATAAGTTATATCCAATCTTGTGAACGAGTACTCTTTTGGGCAAGTGAACTTTCATTTTTCCACAATCAGAAATTCATATAATCCTTGATCTCGTTTAAAAGATTATGTTAAATGAAAAAACATGCATATATATATCAACAACCGCCATTATTTTAGGGATTTTTTCAAACCCGCCTAAACTTTTCCCTACCACTAACGGAACCAATGCGCATGTGCGAACCTTCGAAAATTCGTCCAAGTTTTAACACTAGGATTCTTGCTGTATCCATCCGCTTGTTTCTTGCTGTCCATCCGCTTGTGTGTTGTGGTGGTTTTAATGCGATCGGGATAAGGCCCAACTTGTTCATACCGGACTCGAAATAATTAGTTGCAGTTTGTCCTCAATCTCGTTGGTGTTTTACAAAAATTTTGGGTACTGTTCTGTTCTAGTGCTCCAGGTGCGTGCAGTTAATTTTGCTCTATTTGATAAACGGAACCGTGGTCATTTTTTTCCACGAATTTCCTATTGAATAGGTCGTGTTGCTCCAGTGCGACTTTAATTACCAATTACCTACTGTAATTTTTGAAATTTCAGCTCATCCAAAGAAAGCTGTTGCTTGTGTTAGCTCTACAGATCTGAATCTGTTTCTCAAATTATTTGCAATTAGTTATCAGATTCAGATTATTAATACAGATAGGGTGAATCAGCCAGTATCTGATCACCTACCAGTAATTGACCTTTTCCGCTCGGACTACTGGAGAAAATGGTAACCAATCTGGAGTTCACTTTGTTCTTTATTGATAATAAACCAAGTGTCAAATCATTGGAACTAGGAAATCACATTATAGTGGATTTGTTTGGAGGAATTCAATATATCAAGCATTCATCTCAATTCTCTTTCTTATTCTAAACTAAAATTTTGTATTAAGGTAAATAAGTATCACTAATTTCAATATACATAGTAATTTTCAATATCTAAATTAATTTCAAGTCAAACATTGGTCAATTACTGGATTTTTAGACAAATTTTGATTTTAAATTTGAAGCTGGATATTTCATGACTAAGTTTGGCAATTGTGTGGCCTAAATTAAAAGCAAAATATGAGTCTCCATTATTTGACCAGATTGTTAATTACTGGAAGAGGTGATCAAGCACTGAGGATAAATGTAGAAACATGAAAGTTTTAGTTAGGAAAGGGAGTCTGTTAAGTACCTCAATTTACACTAAATCTGTTCTGCATTCTAATTTTGGATCATGTGCTATGCCCTAGTGAGTCCTACCTTGAAAGAAAGGTTCAAAATGGAAATAAAGATTGTCCCATGTAGCAGCATGAAAAGGTACTTATTAAATTGTGAAAGAAAGGTTAAAATAAGAAAATGTTAAATGAGGAGAAAAGAATCCAGGCAGATTTCTTCAAACCAAAGTAGAAATATCAAACTGATAATAGAGAAAAAAGAGGAAATACTTGCAGACTTAATTACTAAAGGTGATGAGTTTGTAAAAAGTGAAGATAACTGGCCAAATGAAAACAAATATAATATATAAGCACATGCTGTAAATGCGATAGTTGCTGCAAAACAAAATTATTTCAAAGGCTTTTAAATTCTTTGCAGTTTGGATTGGACGATTTTCGTCTGATGACAATGAAGATATCGATTTTTCATGTGCTTTGGAGAAACTGATGGAAATTTGCCATGACTGACTTACGTTTCTGTTATAATTAATGCCAAAGAATTCTTTAATATTGCAACATTTATTTACTTGTTTCAATGATATTAATTATTAGTTATATATTTTAACTAGTTTACTTGTTTAATATTAGTATTAACCACTATTATTGTGTTTACTTCATTAATATTAATAGTTTGTTCTTACTAAATTTTTCTTAAATGTTTAGCCTAGCACTCAAATCCTTAATGTGAAATTATCATATTTTATAATCTATATAACAAATCTACATATTTTACTCCCTATATTAAGGTGGAAAATTAGGATTATGGTGGTCTTAGTAGGTCTACACATTCCTATTTAAGTTTATAATCTCAAAGGGTTTGCAAAATTTTTTAAATTCTTGTGTGTGTGGGTCCTTGGATTGAAAAGTTTGGGAACTACTGCCTTAGAGTGACAAACCAATGCAACCCATAGTTACTAAGTATATTGTCTACCTCCGTTTTGCATATAAATTAGTTCACTGGAGCTAGTTGTGTCTATAGAAGTACAGAATGCATGACCTACTTTATAAAATTAAAATAAAACTAATTGAAACAATGAAATAACACTTATATATTTGTTGTAATTTTGTGTTTGGATGTTTTTGTTTGAAGCTTGATTTTAAATATTTCTACGAGTCTTGAAATTTATTGGGTAGTTGATTTGTATAATTTGTATTTTATGAAACTTGTGTTTGCATTTTAGTATGAATCAGAAAAGTAACAAAGTTGACAATGATCAAAAGGCGCCTCTGCAACAGCAAGCTTTGACCTATAAATCATTATTGAGGATGGATAATGCAGTTAGCAAGAAAAAAAAAGTTACAAACAAGGCAAGTTAGAAATTCAGTTACTTTATTTAAGAGTAAATTCTAAAGTTTGAGTTTCTGCTACACTAAAGTATGTTTTACAGAAATATATTTTAGTTTGATTTCAAGTTAAACCAACAACATTGCTGTTAAATTTGTCTGTTTATATGTATCACTAACATGCAGTGACCCAGAGAAGTTATAGAGAAGTTAGCACTGTTCACAGCTTGTTAGTGAGTGGTATGCCTGTTAGAATCGCAGGTGTTGAACAATTATAATTGTGACCTTGAGTGAACTGTTCTATTTATTTGAGTTGTAATCTCTAATTAAATTCAGTTATGTGCATTTCTACTAAATAAAAAACAAATGTGAATATTGTACTGATAATTTTCAAAGATAATAAGAAATTCTTAGCTCCATATTATCTTCAAGCATCACAAACCTTGGAAAGACGGAATTAATTTTTTTCAAACTTCAATTTCCTTTCAGTGTATTGTTTTTGTTAATGATGTAAAAGCCAATTTTTGTTGTAAATTTTAAATAATGCCACTAAAAAATGCATGGTACTATATGGTAGCACTAGTTTCTTAAGGGAGCAAAATTGGAAGTTCTGTTGTTTCTATCCTATGACTATAAATAGTAACAATATATATATTTACCTGTGTAAACTGAAAAATGCTACAAATTATGATTGTACAGTATATATATATTAAAACCAACATCAGTAACACTCATCTTAATCCATGCGGTGCTCCATTTTGCTGTTTTTAAGAAATTTAGCATCTATTAGAGGAGGATTTCAATGAAACTTTTCATCTCTCCTGGACTGCTTGCTTTTCGTAAAATTTCAACTTGGGCACATAACTTATGTCCAGACAAGTTATCCATAAGGCCACCTTCATTTTCTTCTACTGGATCCTCATCTGATATAATTGCGATTTCAGGAGGTCCAATGTAGATGTGATCAATATATGAATCTGAATTCAGCATAACAAATTATGGAAGAGCCTCCTTGATCATTAAACTCCTTCAAATTAAACTATTCAGTTTAACGATATAAACCTAATTTCTCCCAAAAAATTGATTGAAGGGGATTGAGTAAAAAAAGCTTCAAAGGCACTAATATTTAGAAGCAAAAACTGTATTTTTACTTGAATTTTTATCTCAATACACTCATGCAATCACTCATGCCATGTTACATCTATAGTATGTTCAATGTAATCAAATTATATATGTGGATTTGTTCATAGATGTTATCAGCATAATTTGTTTATCAAAAGCACTAAAATTAGCAAAAATAAAAATATAACTGAGACATTAAAAGCCTAGCGATACCACTGCTATTCAAATAAAAAAAGCCTCATAAGATAAATATCGCACCATAGATTAATTTTATTTATATAAAAAAGTGGAAATGTCTACTTTTTGCAGCGGGTCACATTGCAATGACGAGACTGCATATTTTTTACACTAATCTGAACACTGATGCCTTGCATGACTCAAGAAACAGCTGATGGTCTTCCTGCCCTCTTATAAAGCTCCATCTGCTATCAAACATTAAAAAATTGATGTTCATTGGTAGAAATTGTGCATTTCTGAACCCATTTCCACTGGTACCAAACGACATTGCACTGTTTTCCCGGGTGAAGTTTGCCAAAGTTGAAGAACAGATTTGAAAGTTGAACATATTGACCAAATTTATGGCCAAGCATGTCAGTGAAAGGTCTTGGGTTTGAGTTAACAGTTTTGCATGTAAGAAAGTTTGTAATATAAAGATTAAATCTAAAATAATTTAAATATAGACAATTATTTGCAATGCTTAGATTAGGATTGTTCTTAAAAGGCCCCAAAACTTTTGACATTTTTATAACATTTATCCTATTTGAATGGTTTTGTTTAGATGAAGTTTAAATCCAATCAACTAATATTTAGAGGTAGCTCAAGAATCAGCAATTTCTTTCAATGTGTTTTGTCATTACAAAGCTTGTACTGCACATAAAAATCAAATATTTAGTCAAAATTGATAACATGAGGACTAAACAATTTGAATGGCATAAAAGCTTGACAAATTGCATCTGATTTTTTTATTTAAAAGAATCATAATTTATTTCTCATCCTGATTGTTACAAAGATTACATTTGTGGTTCACATATGAGGAAATGTTGATTAAATAAATGTGCATTCCAACATAATAGTTAAAAGCTAGCTCATTGTGCTACCTCTTAATATTGCTCAAATGTACTTAAATTTGGCCCAAGTTATTTGTTAGCATATTAGAACAAAATTGAAGGGTAAGAATGCAAAGATTTTACTTCGTTAAATGAGGACCACCCTATTATAGATAAATTAATAATATTTGCAATAGTTACAGCTAAAAAATCTTGTACTTCCATTACAAAATTTTAATTATTTTTATTTTCTTTTAGGCCGCTGATGAAAAGAGTAGTAAAGGTAAATGTCTTTAGTTTGTTGCAATTATTGAAAATATTCTTTTGCAAAATGGAGATAATTGCACATAAATGCTTTCAGTAATAGAATTTTGAATTAAAAAAATGCAGAAATACCCGATATTCGGGTTGAATTGGTTCAATGTTGATTGAAAAGTGACCCGACTAATCACTTTCATAGCAAAATGCAAATATCATTTAAGTGTACGGAAAATAATTTTTTAACAAGTTTTGATAAACAGAAAATAAGATTTTACTTCATAGCTTCTACAATTTACTTCAGACACAAATATGTATATATGATATATCCATCCATATAATCCATTTCATATTCGTTGCACTTTTACTGTAAGACAAACTACGAAAGGTTTTTCTTTGATGACTACTTCAGAAGTCGATTTAGAAATCTTTGATCTATAATGCATGGCTACCCTTTTTAATTTAAAGTAAGCCATCTTGTTTTAACTTGGTCATTTTAAAGTATGAAGTTACATGCTTTACTTAAAAAAGGTTTCGTTTTTGTATATTTTATTGTTATGAAACAGAATTATACAAACCATCACGTATTCAACCCAAGACTTAAGGAAAAAAGTTGATCAAGTTATACATATAAAATACCAAGAAATTACCTGTCTAGTGATATTTTGCAGAACATAAAAAAATAATTCATTAACATTTAACTCCTAAATATACAGGTGGCCCTCGGCTTTCGCACATAATTGGTTCCTGAAAATGTGTGCGAATTATGAATGTTTGAAAGTAGAGGGATGTAAAAATCATCAAAAATTGTATTTTAAAATATTTATTTATCAATAATATATTAAAAGTATTTATTTATCAATATACATAATTAAGTTAACGAGGTGTGTTTAAGTGCTTTCAGGTGTTTTCTTTATAAACTTGTCAAGAGTTAGTTGAATACCACCCTTTTTTCTTTTCTTGATAAAGAGTTCTCTAACATGCTGTGTCTGTCTCAATCGCCCTATGTATTTGAGATATGTGTTCTCCATTGGGATCACATTCTTCCATGATAGTCAAAAATTTGTCAAGATGCATGAAGGCTTCATTCATATTTTTGATTGTCAAAGTCTTGACGATTTTATCAGCTTCTTCCTCACTTTCATTGTGTATTTCATTTAACTCTTGTTGCTCAATTAAGTATTCATTTGACAGGTACTAAGTGAGATTCAATCAACTCATTAACATCTTCGTTGTTAACATCCAAGTTTAGTTCATTCATTAGGCTAACTATTTCATCTGTGATAGTTTCCGGAGTTTCTTCAGAATTTATAAAATCACTCATTATTTGTGGGCATAATTGTTTCCAGGAACCTTTCATTGTTGACTCTTTTATTTCAGCCCATGAGTCTCCAATATTGTTTATTGTGTTCCATATATTATAGTTCTTCCAAAAATCTCTTAGTGTAGGCCCACCTTCCCTGCCAGTTGCCTTGATGGCCTGATTCATTATTGTCCTCATATAATATCGTTTAAATGTATCTATCACTGTTTGGTCCATGGGCTGTATGAGGTAGGTAGTATTGGGAGGAAGAAACACAACATTGATTTCCAGGTATAAATTCTGCAGAGATTTTGGGTGTCCTGGAGCATTGTCTAAGATTAATAATGCTTTGAATTGTCAATTTTTGTCTGTACAATATTGCTTAACTGCCTTCACGAAATAAAAAGTGAGGCAATCTTTAAATATTAACGCAGTAACCCAGGCTTTTTTATTTGATTTCCAAATGACTGGAAGTAATTCTTTATCTTTCCCTTTCAATGCTCTGGGATTTTCTGCTTGATAAACTAACAGTGGCTTCAATTTTAAATCACCAGCTAAGTTTCCACCAAGCAATGTCAATCAGTTTTTAGAAGGTTTATGTCCAGGAGCAACTGATTCTTCCTTCGATAAGAATGTACGAGGGTGATCTGAAAAGTTCTTGGCCTGATAGTGAAAATGACAATTTATGTTTTCAAAACCTTTTTAGTTTTCAACATAATCTCCTTTAATATTAATACATTTCATCCAGCGGTGTTCCAGTGCCATTATCCCATCTCTAGTGTTCCTTCAGAAGTGCTGCAAAGTACCCATCTACAGCAGCAGTCGCTTCTTGATTTGACGAAAAACGTTGACCAGCAAGGAAGATTTTGAGTTTTGGAAAGAGATGGAAGTCCGAGGGAGCCAAATCAGGAGAATAGGGTGGATGTTCCAGCACTTCACAGTGCAAATCTCAATTTTCCCATCATCAAGACACTTTTGTGGGCAGGTGCATTGTCCTGATGGAAGATGATTTTTTTCTTCTGCAAGCAGGGTCTGTTTTCATGAATTTTTGCGTCCACTTTCGTTAGAAGGTTAGAATAGTATTCCCAGTTATTGTTTTACCTTTCTCAAGATAGTCGATCAACAGAATTCCTTACGCATCCCAAAACAGACGCCATGACATTTCCCGCCGATGGCACTGTCTTCGCCTTCTTCGGAGCTGTAGAACCGGCTTCTGTCCACTGCTTGGACTGTTGTTTCGATTCTGGTGTATAATGGTGAATCCATGTTTCACCCATTGTCACATATCGACGCAGAAAATCACTCTTGTTTTTCGTTTAACGTGCCAAGCACTGTTCGGAGAGTGTCGTGCGAATGCGTTTCTGATCCGCAGCGAGCACGCCCGGCACCCGTCTTGCGCAAAGCTTTTTCTTGTGCAATTCCTCGTGCAAAATGTAATCGACATGTTCTTTTGACATCCCTACAGTATTAGCAATTTCACGCACTTCGTATGCCGATCTTTCTAAATCAGATCGTGCACTTTTTCGATGATTTCTGATGTAGTTGCACTTTTCGGACGTCCTTCACTTGGAACATATTGAACGCTTTCACGGCCACGTTTAAACTTGGCTGCCCATTTCTTTACGGTGAAAATTGAAGGAGAAGAGTCACCATACACATTTACGTCCTCGAATGAATTTCGGTCTGCGTTAAACCTTTTAAGAAGAATTTTATCACTGCATGATACTCGCTTTTTTCCATTTCCATTCCATGCACACTTCAACTGATTCGAACGACTGTTTACAGCCAACTGTTGGCTGGAATGACTTCAATTGCACATGGCGTCTACTAACAGTTGTGCTAACATGAGGGGAAAAATCATGAGAGTCGTGCTGCCATCTATGGGCGAGGCCGAGAACTTTTCAGACCACCCTCGTACGAATAGGCATTTTTTCTCAAAATAAACCCATCTCGTCTACATCGAATATTTGGCTAGGATAATATTCTCCATCTACAATAATTTTGGACAACGAAGAAATAAATTCTTTTGCAATGTCTTTATCTGCATCAGCCGATTCTCCAGTGAATTTAATATTATTTAAAGAATACCTCATTTTAAATTTGTTGAACCAGCCATTGCTTGAAACACCATGTTAGAATCTTCTTTTAATCTAGCCTTCCAATCTTCATGCAAACTAAGAGCCTTAGCTGAATAATTGAAAAACTCGGAGACATCGTTTTGATGTTGATCATCAATCCATGATGACAAAGATCTTTCCATTTCATTCATCACTATGCCGTGTCTTTTGGAAACAATCTTTGAAGATATATTTCTGTAATTTTGAACGTATTCCTTAATTTTATTCTTGTTTTTCAAAATGGAACATATCGTAAGCCTATTTATGTCGCACGAACGGCCGATTGAATCAAAAGTTTCACTGCTTCCAGAACGTCTAATTATCTCCATCTTTGTCTCGATCGTTTGAAGTTTTTGAGTCCTTAATTTCTTTTTGTTCGCATCAACACTGCAATTTCTCCGTTTCTCACTCATGTTTATAAATTTAAAGTGCGAAATATTTAAACATAAACAAATAAATTGGCAAAACACAACGCATCGACACGCGCCCTAACACAAGACTAAACCTGTTTAATACATTGTATGTATTTGACATTCGGCCCCTGCCACCGCGGCTCAGAACCCTAGTTGATGTCACAACTTTAAAAAGTTGAATTTTTTTAAAATGCAAATTGTGCGAAAGTAGAATGTGTGAAAGTCGAGGGCTGCCTGTATTTGCTATATGTAAAATACTGGAAAACATAAAAACGAACAGAAACAAAATTGTGATCACTGAGAAAATGTAATTCTGAAAAACGTAAGATATGAGCAAGCATGCCGAATTTCGACTTCCTGACTATATTCTGAAATAGAGCAATTCGAAAAAAGACGTTTGAAAAATAGTGATGAAGATGATAATGATTTACAAAAGAACAATTGATTTACAAAGAATTTATAAAACTTAGAAATGCTCAAATACCGTAACATTTTGCTGTCTTAATTCAAGTTCACAAACACGGAATTTTAAATCAAATTTATAAAATGAAACATTAAGTCTGGCATTGCCAAACACCGAATAGCAAAATTCAGTATATGATGATATACTGAATTTATGATCAATGAGTTTTTCATTTGTGCTTTTCGTGTTCCATTACAAAATGTAAGTTATGTAAAATTAAATATTTCCAATATCCTTTTTTCATCAAATATTCATAAATTATTTATATAATGGGAAGAAATAAAAAATCAGTTTGAACATAAATATTAAAATTTAATTGAAGTTGTTTAAATATAATGTTTTGAAATAATTATTTTCGATCAATATTGGTAAAACAAAATGAGTTGCGTACCACAATCATTTTATACTCAATGTTATTTCTATCAGGATTTTGAATTGTTTTTAGCCTTCTCTGCACACCTAGGACAAATAGAATGGGGGTTAATATGTAGCTTACATTACCTGCAGTTATAAGTACCAAATTTGATGTGGATTGGTCAAACTGTAGATTTGTATAGAGAACAGACAGAATGCTAACAGACAGAACATACAACTCTGAGAACAGACAGAACATACAACTCTGCTTTATATATAGATTGAATTATCATATGAGAATAGTTTTCTGATAGGTTTAATGCCTCCAAGAAAGCAACAAATTATCTAATCTATCTAAGAGAAAATTATCTAATCTTCAAACAATAAGCTAACTTATTGTTTGAAGTTACTATCTATTCTTAATATTGATTAAATTGTGACCTATTTTATGAAAACTGGTTAATGACGTAAGAGTAATGAGCAGACTATTCTCCAAACATAAAAATTTGGTTAACATATATTTGGGCAGTACCTGCAATAAACTTATTTGGTGATATATTAAAAACAAAATCTTTGAGTGAACTCGAATATAAATACACAAATTGTCAAAGCAGTAAATAATTCACACTTTGAACAAAATTGTTGGCAAGAGAAGAGTACAAAAATAACATAAAAGCTTACTTATTTTTCTTTATTATTTCTAATGTTAGCCTTAGAAGTACTCCCCTCAAGAGCCTGTATGTAGTTTACCAAGAATCATCTTTGACTTCCACATGCCTTTTGTTGTCGCTACGATTTTTTTCTGTATCTTGAGTCATTCAACTCATCCACTATGAAATGCACTTCTGGACAATTCATTTGATTGACTCTTCAGAAATCATCTTTCCTGTATACCATCTTTCGGATTGCACATGAGGAATGCTGCGAGATACTTCACTTAATTCTATTGAAATAGCCGATCTACTTTTCACTATTTCACCGTAGGGATTCCATAAATTGTCATTTTTCAACTTATTCCCAGGCTATGAGAAGTCTGATACCAACACAATCATTTACAACCAGCTTTTTATTTTCCATCGTTATTTTAGAAATCTTTCTTCCATTACACTGACAAATCCAAATTCAGTAATTATGCCAACTGCACCTTTGTTTTTGGGTCTTTTAACTTCTCATTACCATCTTTTATGTCTACTGAAATTTTAGTGATCTATAAAGTCCTCAAACATAAGTCTTGTCTTAGACCTAGCAATTTTATGTTATACAGATTCCAAAAGTGTCTTGAAGACATTGACTTCACTCTCCAATGCATCCTTTGGCAGATGATGTTTTTAGAATTGATAAGCTCCTCTGGCATATTTTTGGTATTGTTTTTCGTTGGATACCGTGACACGTCAGAATTATTGGCAATGAACTGACCAATGATGAAGTGATGAATACAGTAACTATGTAATTTCAGTCATGTTGTACAGTATATCATGGAATGAATGGCACTAAGACGAGTGAGCTAATAAAGATTAAACTTTTTAACATACACCCTACCATCTCATTCCTACCTTCAATTCCATCCTGATGATTTGACGTTATTTTCACTCGTTTTTGATTAGGCCATTCATGAGTCACGGATAGATTTTTATTGTTTCGTGAAACTGCTCCATTATGCCAGCGTTTCCAAGAACTTCAGCTTAAATCAGATTTTAACTTGTACAGGTCTTTGACATTTTTATCAATGCCTTTTTGAAACACCATAACCTATTTTTACTTGTGTTACAATAAGTTGAACATCTTTATGCATTTCTTTTCAAATTAGAATTGAATGTTTTTTATTCTGTTTTATACAAAATTTGGCAGTGTAAAATGTATAATTTTTGCTGATACCAACTTTTTTAACACAATAAATTTTTCGATACTACAAGTTCTGATACTGTTGCTATGATTGGTTTAAACTAGAATGAATTCTGTGGTTTGATCATTAGGAAATAGAAGTTGAAAATTCTGATATCAACAGTTTTAGTTTATCTTATTTCTTGGGCATTCTTTAAATATACTCAGGATGAATTTTTTTGAAATAAGGAAAGAACCCTTTTTCATCAGCTTTCAAGTGAAAAATTAAAAATTTTGGTTAGGATACTATACAAAATATTATCTATGAACAAACAATACTGGTGAAATTCCGGTTTATGGTGTGGTCGCCAAAGTTGCAGTGCTGACTAATATCTGGCATTAGCTTGGTGACAAAAAATTGAAATTGTGCCAAGGCAGTACCATTAACTAAGATTTTTCTATTCTGCAATATTTTAAGGGTTTGAATTTATGTGTAATTTAAAATCTGTTATTGCCTTAATGAATTTGTTATGCATGTTCATTTAAGTTTTGGTCATGCATTTGAAGTGAGTATTTTCAGTAAATCTGTTGCGAGTTTCTAAAATTTGTTATGACTTCATTTTTTAGGAAGTATACATTCAAGATCAAGATCCCCTCCTTCGCAAAGTATGAATTTAAAAAACTATTTTTGTTTTTTATAGCATTATAAAATACTTTTCAACTCCCTGATAGTCTAGTGCACACGAATTAAAAACAAATAAATTTTCTGTATATTTTATATTTATCTATATATTATAAAAAATTTTGCTGCCTGTACTTTACAATTCAATATTCTGAAAAATTTTGCACTGTTACACTAATGAAAAATATGAGCTTTATACAGGAAAAACCTGGTACTTATATTTTCCATGTCACCAATATTAAAGTAACTTGTTAACTAAGATTTTTCTATTCTACAATATTTTAAGGGTTTGAATTTATGTGTAATTTAAAATCTGTTATTGCCTTAATGAATTTGTTATGCATGTTCATTTAAGTTTTGGTCATGCATTTGAAGTGAGTATTTTCAGTAAATCTGTTGCGAGTTTCTAAAATTTGTTATGACTTCATTTTTTAGGAAGTATACATTCAAGATCAAGATCCCCTCCTTCGCAAAGTATGAATTTAAAACAACTTATTGTTTTTATAGCATTATAAAATACTTCTCAACTCCCTGATAGTCTAGTGCACACGAATTAAAAACAAATAAATTTTCTGTGTATTTTATATTTATATTGTAACGGGGTGTCTATTCTGGGCCCCTGTGGTATAGCGTTCGATTCCAGTTCGAACCTTTAGTATAGTGTTCGATTCCAGTCTACAGTGCCGCAGAGGAGTTAAGTACCTAATACATTTAAAAGAAGATAGACCAAACGATTGGAGATTAATCCCGTATAAATAGTAGCAAGTGGCCATGTGGCGGTCTCGCCCTCTCACGTGTTTCTCACTAATTGCTTTGTAGTTTGTCATGTTATATTGTTCATCGTTTCTCGTCAGTTAACTAACTTAATTAATAATCAAGTATTTAAATAAATTCATATTTTAACTTAATCATTGTTTTATACTTCGTTAAATTTTTACGCGTGACATTTTGGTGGAGGCGCCGGTTACTACCACGGAACCCCGACGTAGTTCATGCCTTCTGGGACTGCCACCTGCTTTTGGATTGCTGCCGAACAGGTTAAAAACCTGAATGATGAAAGAGGAAGCCTCGACCATGACTTCTCTTTTTGTTACTTACCAGATGCCACGGGAACCCTGTATGTTCTTAGCCATACCAAATGAGGATCCTCAACGGTGGAAAAAGAACTATGAGAGAATTTCGAAATGCAACGGATGGGATGACATGGTCCGCCTTGCAAATGTGAGCTTTTATCTCGGAGGCACAGCACTTAAGTGGTTTGAAAACAACGAAGATTCTTTTTTAAGCTGGACTGATTTCGAAAAAACATTTACCGAAACTTTTGGTCCTACCGACGACGTCAAACGGCGAGCGGAAGAAGCATTGAGAACAAGAGCGCAGCACCCGGGTGAATCTTCAGAATCCTATATACAAGATGTCTTCAAGCTCTGTGTTGTGAGGCTGACGCCAGAATGTCTGATTTAGAGAAAATACAACATCTTATGAAAGGAATCGCCGAAGACTTACCAAATTTTACTCATGAAAGACAATAAGACTAGCAGATTTTATCACCCATTGCCGAGACATTGAGACCATGAAACGTAAGCGTGTACAAAGACAATTTGAACGATTACCAAATGTTGCAGCTGTGTCCTCGTTCAGTGAGGAAAGTGACATTTCTTCATTAGTTCAGAGAATCGTACAAGAGGAGATTCAAAAGGTCCTTCCAGGAATGTTGAAAATACAAGATGTTAATACTTTTGAATCAATACACAGAGAAGTGCAACATAACTTAGCACCAATTGCCTGTACTTATTTTATACCGGAGGATCAATTTTATAGGAAATTCACGTCTGCAAGAAGGCCACAACCAAGAAATCCACATCAAACCCCTAGGAATGCAGAGCATCGAGATCGGGGCAGTTGGTCACCTTCGGCTCGAAAGACTGATCTCTGGCGAACTCCTCAAAATGTTCCAGTCTGCTTCCACTGTGGACGCCCGGGACATGTTACCAAATACTGTCGTGACCGACGACGTGCGTTTGCAGATATTAGGTCCCGAGCTGACTTAGGTCAACGTCGGCCATCAGACAGTGACCCCATTATCGATGCTGACAGCACCTATAACATCAACCAGTCTGGATCGTATCGCAGGGGCTCACCGTATCCTCGACGCTATCAGGCTCGCCGACAGTCTTTGTCACCTGTACGCCCTACAAGTCGTTCACCATGCCGTATCACTGAGGAAAACTGATCAATGCGGCCTATGACGAAGGTGAGGCCGCTCTGACCAGAAAGCCTCCATGTTGCACTGCTGTGAAATTGAATAAGAACTTTGTTCAAGTGATTTTAGGAAAAAAATACCATGCTAGAGCCCTGGTAGACTCTGGTGCCGATTATTCAGTGATTTCAGAGGGTCTTCGACGTAAGTTAAGAGTGCCAATGTTCGTAGAACATAAACCGGTTCTGCGAATTGCCAGTGGTAAGGTTGTGATTCCTAAAGAACGATGCGTGTTGAGGATTGGTCTTGACGACAAAGTGATTAGTTTTGAATTTTTAGTCTTTTCCAGCTGCAGCCATGAAATAATCCTCGGCTGGGACTTTTTCAGTGCTACTGAAGCCGTGATTGATTGTGGTCGGGAGGAAATCCAACTGAGGGAAATTTTGCCCCAGGATATAGAGCCGAAAGATAAGAACTGTTTTCTATATGCTGATAGTGATTATATCATTCCTGCCAAGTCTACAATTCAGATCTCCGCCGTAAATGAGAATCATGAAGCGTGTGAAGTTCTGATCACAGGTGTTAATGACCTGGTATTTGAGAAAGAACTTTGTATCCCTGCTTCTATTATTGATTTCGGAGAAGGATATGAGAAAATATTGGTAACTAACTACTCCACAAAACCTCAATTAATCCCGAGTGGAATGCGCATAGCCGAAATGATTGACGTTCAAACCAGTATTACTTGTACATTGGACCTTAAACCCTCGAATACTGACACACTGCATCGTAACAGAGCTTACGGAAAAATTTAAAACCCTCATCAATCCTGAGCAACGACCATCAAAAAATGGAGTTATTGGATTTGCTGCTAGAGTTCGAAGACATTTTTGACCTGGGAAACAAGCCTCTACATGCGACGAATACTGTGGAGCACAAAATTGATACCGGAAACAACGCACCGCTCAAACACACCCTATCGAGTTTCACTGGCAGAACGACATATCATTCAAAATGAAGTAGATCGTATGACGAATCTTGGAATCGTGCAGCCCTCGGAAAGCCCTTGGTCTTCACCTGTAGTTCTAGTAAAGAAAAAGAATGGTATGTGGCGTTTCTGTGTAGACTACTGTCGCTTAAACAAAATAACAAAAAAAGATGTGTATCCTTTGCCAAGAATTGATGATGCACTGGATAGTCTTTCAGGGGCCAATATTTACTCATCATTGGACATGAAGTCCGAATATTGGCAAATATCTGTCGATGAGAAAGATAGAGAAAAAAACATCTTTTGTAACACCCGGCAGCTTATATGAATTTAAGGTCATGCCCTTTGGCCTGTGCAATGTTCCGGCAACTTTTGAAAGGATGATGGACAGCCTGCTAAAGGGACTCAAGTGGAAGATCTGTTTATGCTACTTGGATGACGTCATTGTATACGCCTGTTCATTTAAAGATCACATTGAACGATTAAGACAAGTTTTGGGATGCATGCGTAATGCCTGACTCGCCCTGAATTCGGAAAAATGTCACTTTGGAAAAATGAAACTTACAATTTTGGGTCTCCGGGTTGATAAAGAAGGAATTCATCCCGACCCTGATAAAATAGAAGCCATTTCGAAATTCCCAGTTCCAGAGACTATAACTGATGTTAGAAGTTTCCTGGGACTTTGTTCATTCTATCGCTGTTTTGTGAAGGGATTCTTGGAATTGGCCAAGCCCTTAAATGATCTTTTGAAAAAGGACGCAAAGTTTGAGTGGCATGAAGATCAACAAATATCTTTTGCCAAGTTAAAATTTGCCCTCACGACCTCACCTGTTCTTGGTCATTTCAAACCAGAAGCGGACACTAGGATCCATACCGATGCCAGCGGATATGGAATCGGAGCGGTTCTTGTACAAGTACAGGAAGGAGTTGAGAGACCGATAGCCTATGCATCTCGATCTCTGACAATGGCGGAGAAATATTATTCGACCACTGAAAGAGAATGCCTTGCTGTCGTGTGGGCCATCAACAAATTTAGACCTTACCTCTTTGGACGACCTCTTACTGTTGTCATGGACCATCATTCTCTTTGCTGGTTGACTAGTCTTAAAGACCCTTCGGGAAGGTTGCATGGTGGTCATTAAAATTACACGTTTGCGATTTTTCGGTGGAGTTCAAGAATGGAAGGAAACATAAGGATGCAGATTGCCTGTCAAGAAACCCACTGCCGAACCTGGACACGGATTCTTTTGACGTTTGTTATCTCTAACGTCATTTGAAGCGGAACAAAGAAAAGATCCCAAACTTGCAGCCATAAGAATTACTGTCGCAGAAAAAGGCAATGACAGGAATTTCAGTATAATGGGTGGGATATTGTACAGAAGAAACTATGATCCTATGGGTAAGACTTGGCTTCTTGTAGTTCCTAAAACCATCAGAAAGGATATTCTTCAAACCCTTCATGACGTTCCTACGGCTGGTCATCTGGGATTTGTTAAGACCTACGATAGGGTAAGGCATAAATTCTACTGGCCTGGATTATATCGTAGTGTTCGGCAGTATGTCTCATTGTAATGAATGCCAAAGGAGAAAATCGCCACCCAACCTTCCAGCGGGACAATTACAACCTATAGAACCTCCAACAGTACCATTTCATAAAGTGGGAATAGATTTACTTGGTCGATTTCCCTACAAGGGACGGTAATAAGTGGATTCTTGTATGTACTGATTTGACGAGATTCGCTATAACCAAAGCCCTCCCGAATGCAGAATCTAAAGAAATAGCTCAGTTTCTAGTTGAAGATGTCATCTTAAAGCATGGTTCACCCAGGAATATGATTATCGATCGAGGATGATCGTTTCTTTCCCATTTGGTCGCCGAAATTAACATATTGTGTTGGACAGGGCACCTTCTTACGACACCTACCACCCTCAAACCAATGGTTTAACGGAACGATTCAATAAGACACTTGTTGCAGACATGCTCGCTATGTACGTGGACGTGGAACAAAAGAATTGGGACACGATCCTGCCTTTCGTTACGTTCGCTTACAACTCGGCAAAGCAGGAAACAACAGGGTTTAGTCCTTTCTTTTTGGTCCATGGTCGTGATGTTGAAACCCCACTTGACGCAATACTACCATATGAACATGATAAAGACTCACCTAATGACTATGTCCATGAATAGGTCACCCGAGCTGAAGAAGCAAGACAAATCGCAAAATTCCACATTCAAAGGTCACAAGTTGGTGACAAACAGCGTTACGACGAAGGACATCGATCTGTTAATTATCAGCAAAACGATCTAGTATGGGTGTTTACACCGATCCGAAAAGTGGGCCGATCAGAAAAATTACTAAAGCGCTATTTTGGTCCTTATCGTGTTATTAGAAAATTATCTGAAGTTACGTATGAGGTTGAACCATGTGAGACTCAAGGTCGTAGAAAGAAGTATAAAGACATTGTACACGTTTTGAGAATGAAACCATACAGAGACCCACAACAACAATTCGAAGAGGATGACGACCTTAGTGAGATCATACCAATGAAGCCATCACATGCTGAGAACCTCCTCCCGAACAAGAATAATTCTGATCCAACTAATAGAACTGGGCCGATCACACGAAGTCTAGCTAAATGTCTTCAGCGAGACGCTGAAATTTCTTAAGGAGGAAGAAGTGTAACTGGGTGTCTATTCTGGGCCCCTGTTGTATAGCATTCGATTCCAGTTCGAACCTTTAGTATAGTGTTCGATTCCAGTCTACAGTGCCGCAGAGGAGTTAAGTACCTAATACATTTAAAAGAAGATAGACCAAACGATTGGAGATTAATCCCGTATAAATAGTAGCAAGTGGCCATGTGGCAGTCTCACCCTCTCACGTGTTTCTCACTAATTACTTTGTAGTTTGTCATGTTATATTGTTCATCGTTTCTCGTCAGTTAACTAACTTAATTAATAATCAAGTGTTTAAATAAATTCATATTTTAACTTAATCATTGTTTTATACTTCGTTAAATTTTTACACGTGACAATATAGTATAAAAAATTTTGCTGCCTGTTCTTTACAATTCAATATTCTGAAAAATTTTGCACTGTTACACTAACGAAAAATATGAGCTTTATACAGGAAAAAGCTGGTACTTATATTTTCCATGTCACCAATATTAAAGTAACTTGTTAACTAAAATTTTTCTACTCTACAATATTTTAAGGGTTTGTAATTTAAAATCTGTTATTGCCTTAATGAATTTGTTATGCATGTTCATTTAAGTTTTGGTCATGCATTTGAAGTGAGTATTTTCAGTAAATCTGTTGCGAGTTTCTAAAATTTGTTACGACTTCATTTTTTAGGAAGTAAACGTTCAAGATCAAGATCCCCTCCTTCGCAAAGTATGAATTTAAAAACTATTTTTGTTTTTTATAGCATTATAAAATACTTTTTAACTCCTTGATGCATGCTATTATATTTTCATAACTAAGATAAATATATTTATTAAAATTTTCTGAAGAAGTAATACATATTAATATGAATTAAACAATGTTTTCTTCATCACTAAGTACTATTAACCGAGGGTGTTTTCTTTTTGGTAAGATATCCTCATCCTCTGAGTGACAGCCACGAGATCAGTGATGCCATTTATTTTTAAGTCCTTTATTTCTCAATTCCGTTTTCTCCCTCGCTCCAGTGACGCTCATTAACTATGCTAAGAATCTTCCAGAAAGTTACGTCATGTCATGTATGTCCGTCTAACAAATTACAGATGAGCTAGTTTAAAAACAGTGAATCAGGAAGTCCAGCTCCCTTGATTGACAATACCATCTCCCCTGATTTGCGACCCCCTGAAAAACTGATAAAAAGCGTGGAGAGGAAGAATACGCTCTCTTTTTTTTCGCCTCAGTCCAATGCCATGTCTCTTCTAAGCTAAGTTACTTTTTATTTAATTTATCTTGAGATAATATCCTCGTGTGTAGTTCTTAGGATATTCCCATGCTACACCGTTTAAATTAAACTTTCATAATGCCGTCCTTTTCGCATCGTTGTTCCAATCATTCCATAAGAGCACCGTGTTATACAGGATGTTCCCAATTCTCAAACCGTGTTAGAGTGAACCCGTGGTATAAAAGCACCGTGTTATACGGGATGTTCCCAATTCTCGAACCGTGTTAGAGTGAATCCGTGCTATAGAAGTGCCGTGTTATACGGGGGTTACCTGTACTTACATTTTCCATGTAACCAATATTAAAGAATATAAGAGGCCAGAGAAATGTATATCTGAAATTCTAGGCAAATCATTCTTATAAAAATGCTTTCTAGGTTTACTCCATTTACTTAAAATTTACAATTGTTGAGGTGCTAATAATTAAAGTTTGGCAATCATCCCCACCTATTGATAAACAAACTAAAACAAAACCACTAACTTCCAGCTCTTATCCTGGTAGGAGGAAGACCAAGTTTTTTTAGTTACATAAACTTTGATATGTCATTACCTCATGCGATATAATGCAACAAGTTTGTAAGACTTTGGGAAACAAGGGTTTCTTTCTTGCAAAAAATTGATAAAATTAAGATGAAATTTAATATAGCAAAATATCTACCAAAAAGCTATAATTAGTCAAAAAGTTCTTACTGCTTATTAGGGTTGCTATTCAAATTTGATATTGGATTTCATAATTAATATTACATACTAAAATTATTTTAATAAAGAAACATTAGATTCTTGGGTTCTTTATCAGTTATGTATAAAAAATAATGATAAAACAGCTTTTCATAACAATTGTTCTATTATTGTACAAGGGGAAGGAGGTTAATGTAATGTTTATAATTTATGGGCATAGCAGCAGTGAGTGTCAGTCTTATCAGTTCTGATTGATGTATACTTTGTATGATTGATTGGAAAGCATGTCAGGAATTTATATTTAAAGCTTTTCTGTATGTTTGTTGTTTTTATTTACAGATAATAAGAAATCAAGATCATCTTATAATAAATCAGGTATCTGAATTTATTTCACTGTTTTAATAATTCGTTTTTTTAATAAAAAATATTTGTAATGTAACTTTACTATTATTATACTACTAGCAGAATTACCCAGCGTTGCTCGGGTTGAATTAATTAAATATTAATCGAAAAGTGATCAGGCTAATCACTTCTCTTTCATAAAAGAATGCAAGCATCATTTAAGAGTATGGAAAATAATTTTTTTACATCGTTTGAACTTTTTCATAGCTTCTACACTTTACTTTGGACACAAATATGTATACATGATATATCCATCCGTATAATCCATTTCATATTCATCACACTTCTCCTGTAAGGCACACTACAAAATCTTTTTCTGAGGTCAAACTAGAAGTCAATTTTGAGTTTTGGAGTGATTGCAAATATCCCCATACGTTCATTTTCAGTAAAAATGCCGAATTTTCGGTGTATAGTCTTGCACTTAGTTTTCCTGTGAATATGTTTCACTTGTGGCATTCTTGCACCTGGTATGCTATGTTTTCGAATTTCATCATCAATATGAGAGGATGGTATTTTAAATTGTTATGGCATTCGTGATTAATTTATTTCAATGCAAACACATTTTTTCTTGAAAATTCCATTCAGCAGCATGTGGAATAATGGAGCTTATGTTAAAAATATATGTCATCAGTGTAGACAAAGCAAACTCAATTACAATTTTTCAAAAAACAGAAGGTCGATTTTACAGCATTTTTAAAAAAGAAAATCACTGCTTTCAACGAATGTTTCACATGTATCTAAGCTTCGTAAGAACAGCTTCAATTTGTACAGTAAGCATCCTCAACCTTCTGTCACTTAAGACAAAAAATTTCAATTTTTCAAAATTCCTAACTGATATTATTTCAAGATCAGAAATGTCTTATTTAAAATCCCCTTTACTCCAACAGACATTCAGTTTTAAATCGAATCTTTTTTAAATTCAGAGATTTGATTTCTAAATGGAAACCGCGTACCTATTTAGAATGATAGATGTAGTTGCTTGACTATGTACAACTAATAACAAATATGAAAAACAAATGTAAATTTAATTGATTTTAATATATGTCAAATATAATTTTAATTCAAATATATGTCAAAATTTTGAAATATATTTGAACTACAACGTGTGACCACCCGTTTTAATTTAACGTAACTCATCTTATTTTAAAGTGATTTTTTTAAACTTTACCGGTCATTTTAAAATAAGAAATTAATTAAAAATGTTTTGTTTCGTATATTTTAATTATTTTTATGAAACAGCATTCTATAAACCATAACATATTCAACCAAAGGCTTAAGTAAAGTTGGTCGAAATATACATATATACCGCCAAGAAATTACCATGTGTAGTGATACTTGCACAAAATAAATAATTCATTAAAATTTAACTCCTAAATAATATAGCATCTGTAATGGTAAAATGTGCTCTTCTGTTTGAATTTATGTATCACATAAATTCAAACAGAAACGTAATTCTGGTAATTTCAAATAAGAAGTAACACCTTACTCAAAAAGGTTTTGTTTTGTATATTTTATTTATCTTTATGAAACAGAATTCTACAAACCATTACATATTCAATTAAAGATTTAAGGGAAGTTGGTCGAAATATACATTTATACTGCCAAGAAATTACCTATGTCTAATATTTTGCAGGAAATAAATAAATCATTAAAATTTAACTCCTAACTAATATATCTGCAATATGTAAAATACTGAATCGCATAAATACAGAAGGCCCTTGACTTTCGCACATAATTGGTTCCTGAAAATGTGTGCAAATGTTGAATGTTCGAAAGTAGAGGGATGTAAAAATCATCAAAAATTGTATTTTAAAATATTTATTTATCAATATACATAATTAAGTTAACGAGGCGTGTTTAAGTGCTTTCAGGTGTTTTCTTTATAAACTTGTCAAGAGTTAGTTGAATACCACCCTTTTTTTTTCTTGATAAAGAGTTCTCTAACATGCTGTGTCTGTCTCAATCGCCCTACATACTTGAGATATACGTTCTCCATTGGGATCACATTCTTCCATGATAGTCAAAAATTTGTCAAGATGCATGAAGGCTTCATTCATATTTTTAATTGTCAAAGTCTTGACGATTTTATCAGCTTCTTCCTCACTTTCATTGTGTATTTCATTTAACTCTTGTTGCTCAATTAAGTATTCATTTGACAGGTACTAAGTGAGATTCAATCAACTCATTAACATCTTCGTTGTTGACATCCAAGTTTAGTTCATTCATTAGGCTAACTATTTCATCTGTGATAGTTTCCGGAGTTTCTTCAGAATTTATAAAATCACTCATTATTTGTGGGCATAATTGTTTCCAGGAACCTTTCATTGTTGACTCTTTTATTTCAGCCCATGAGTCTCCAATATTGTTTATTGTGTTCCATATATTATAGTTCTTCCAAAAATCTCTTAGTGTAGGCCCACCTTCCCTGCCAGTTGCCTTGATGGCCTGATTCATTATTGTCCTCATATAATATCGTTTAAATGTATCTATCACTGTTTGGTCCATGGGCTGTATGAGGTAGGTAGTATTGGGAGGAAGAAACACAACATTGATTTCCGGGTATAAATTCTGCAGAGATTTTGGGTGTCCTGGAGCATTGTCTAAGATTAATAATGCTTTAAATTGTAAATTTTTACCTTTACAATATTGCTTAACTGCCGAAACGAAATGAAAGGTGAACCAATCTTTAAATATTAACGCAGTAACTCAGGATTTTTTATTTGATTTCCAAATGACGAAGCAATTCTTTATCTTTCCCTTTCAATGCTCTGGGATTTTCTGCTTGATAAACTAACAGTGGCTTCAATTTTAAATCATCAGCTAAGTTTCCACCAAGAAGCAATGTCAATCGGTTTTTAGAAGATTTATGTCCAGGGGCAACTGATTCCTTCGATAAGAATGTATGATTAGACATTTTTTCCCAAAATAAACCTGTCTCGTCTACATTGAATATTTGGCTAGGAGAATATTCTCCATCTACAACAATTTTGGACAAAGAAGAAAAATTTATTTTGAAGCATCTTTATCTGCATCTGCCGTTTCTCCAGTGAATTTAATATTATGTAAAGAATACCACATTTTAAATTTGTCAAACCTGCCATTACTTGCTTGAAACACTGTTAGAATCTTCTTTTAATCTAGCCTTCCAATCTTAGTGCAAACTAAGAGCCCTAGCTTGAATAATTGAAAAACTCAGAGGGACAACGTTTTGATGTTGATCATCAAACGTCTTGATGATCCATGATGACAAAGATCTTTCCATTTCATCCATCACTATGCCGTGTCTTTAGGAAACAATTTTTGAAGATATATTTATGTAATTTTGAACGTATTCCTTAATTTTATTCTTGTTTTTCAAAATTGAACATATCGTAAGCCTATTTATGTCGCACGAACGGCCGATTGAATCAAAAGTTTCACCACTTTCAGAACGTCTAATTATCTTCATCTTTGTCTCGATCGTTTGAAGTTTATGAGTCCTTAATTTCTTTTTGTTCGTATCAACACTGCAATTTCTCTGTTTCTCACTCATGTTTATAAATTTAAAGGGCGAAATATTTAAACATAAACAAATAAATTGGCAAAACGCAACGCATCGACACGCGCCCTAACACAAGACTAAACCTGTTTAATACATTGTATGTATTTGACATTCGGCCCCTGCCACCGCGGCTCGGACCCTAGTGACGTCACAACGATTCCGAGAAGTCCGCTAATCTAGGCGGCAATGTGTGAGTGAGCGCGAGCTACAGCGCTCCGTGGGAGCGACTGCATGGAAGTGAACAATTTTTGCATTATCGATAAAAATCTTTGAAAAATTGAATTTTTAAAAATGTGCGAAATAGCGAATTGTGTGAAAGTCGAGGGCCGCCTGTACAAACAAACAAAATTCCGATCCTTGAAAAATGCAGATTTCTCAAAAAAGAAAGATGTACAAACAGGTCGAATTTCAACTGACTGAATATGTTCTGAAATAGAACAATTCGACAAAAGACTTTGAAACAATATTGATAAAGACAATAATTATTTATTTACAAAAGAACACATTTAAAATACTTTGAAATGCTCAAATTTGACTGCAACATTTCACTGTAAGCTCAAATACACAAACACGGAATTCTAAATAAAAAAAATTAAACATTAATTCTGGCATTGCCAGTGGAAAAATTTGTTTTTCGAGCAATGCTGAGATAAAACAATTTTATTGGAAAAGTTATTTTTCTATCAATACCAGTAAAACAAAATTAGCTGCATACCTCAATTTTATACGTATACTCAATATTATTTCCGTTTTATACTCGAATGTTATTTCTATAGCGATTTCAAATTGTTTTTAGCTCCTTCTGCACACCTAGGACAAAAAGAACGGGGGTTAATATGGGGGTAGCCTATGTTACCCGCAGGGTTCTGAAGTAGAAGTGTGCCAAATTTAGTGTGGATCGGTCAAACGGTGTAGATTTGTATAGAGAACATACACATCCATTTTTATATATAGATTGGAATGGGTTTCTATTTAAATGCAATTCATTGACTAACTGTAAATAATGTATTGTATGAACTGAAAGAAGTACTAATATAATAAAACGATGTATATAAAAATGTTAAATAAAAATATTGCATAAGTATAAGAAGTTATATATTCATGTAGTTAACTTTGTCTCATGCTTTCTGTAGATGTTAAAAAGGAGAAAAGTGTAAATCATGATATACCTGACAGAAGTTTAGGAGACTTGTTTTGTAAGGTTAGTTTTCTTTTAGTTACATAAACTTTGATATATCTTTACCTCTTATGATTTATTTACTTCATCAAGTTTTTAAGACTATTTGGAGGATAAACTGCTGATATATTTTCTGTCAAAAGTCAAATGATTTTTATTTAGTAAAAAGTTATGTTTAGTGTTTTTTTTGAAAATTCTGTGAATTCCAAACCTAGTGTTTTCACAATGTGCTTATAATTTATTTTAACATTTATATTGTAAAATGGCTAAATAATAAAAATGTTTTCAGGTATTTCCTAATTGTTTTGTATTTGCTACACTTAGTGTAACTAAAGTTGCAATAGTATAATAAATACAAAACATTTAAACATTTTACTTCATACTGAATGCACAGTAAGATAAGATTATATATATATAGTGCTACACAGTTCTGTCGAAAGAAGACAAATCAAATTATTTCTAAAACACGATCTGCTGGGATTTTGAAAAAATTGTTTTTTCAACAGATCTGGAAAAAATTGTTTTTCACATTTATAAACTTGTTTTTCAGTTTGCACCTGCAAGTTACATTCCTGCTTATACCATCTTTTCTAGTGTACCTGAATATTAAGATCAGGGCTTCTAGAGGACCATTCTGTAACATAAACAACTATTTATAGGAAACACTTCTAAGCAGATTATGCAATCTGGTCCCAATGTTTGACTCGTCATCTGACCGTGGTTCAAAATTACGTGGTGTTGTCCTCGGATCTTTCCCTTTGGGATTGATCCCGGACCGTCACCAATAGCCCATTGTGTTGCTCCAGTGTGACGTTAATTGAAATCCCCCCCCCCCCAATGTTTGACAACAAAATATTGAGTTCCAATAAAAATGTCAAATAAACTAGCATTAGATCTTAGTAAATCGTTCTAGTAATGGCATAATCTGGCATTTATTACTTTGACATTTTTAATTTATAGAGAGGAATGCCAAATGTTGACTGGTATGACCTGACTAGATCCATTTTCAAATATAAGGAAATATTAATTTACTGATATAAGCCTAGTTACAATGGATTCAGGTAATAGGGAATCTACTTCAGTAGATTTCTGTTACACTAACCTCCATGGGACTGCTAAAATATTTCTTGTTAAAAGAGTTAACTTTGTGTAAAATTCTCAATCTTAAAATTGTACAGCATTTCTAACCCTCATCATACATCATTTTTACGAAGTAAAAAATGACAAGAGCAACGAAACTGAACATGATTTTGACAGAGGAATACTTTTTACTTTAGGGAATTAATATGGGAAGGTAATAAAAATGTACAATGGATATTTCCTTTATACCTGAATAGACATACCAAGCAATTTTTTCAGCAACATCCTCACTGTTTTCAATGCGAGTTTCTCTGAACTTAAGTGGTTTATGTGTGGTGATGGCCATTCAAGGTTAAGGACAGATGATCTGATACAGAATTACAAGAATTTTTACAACTGATCTTATCTGAATCAGAGCAAGAACGTATGACATTTGGTACAAAATAGATATGTGCATTCTGGATGCATTGTTCTGGTTCACCAGAATATCACTCAATGAGAGCCGGTGAATATAAAAATACAAAAAGCACATTAAGAAAAACACTGATGCTCTACTTATTTGAAGTAGACAGGAAATACTATTCTTTTCAAATAGTTCTTTGCTGTTCCTGCTCTTTTTAAAAGAACTGTTCTTGAACCTGCACTTCTGCTCACCCACTGTTCTCAAATATATCTACTCAAAATGTGCAATCCCTGTTCCTCTTCCTAGACTATGTGGCACCAGCAGTTTTGAAGATAGACACGGCCTGAATTTTGTTGACATGTCGTTTTTTGTAGGCATGCATGTATAAATAAAATACAAATGACTCTTCTGCTAGCTTTTTTATTGTAGAGGTTTTTCTTTAGTTTGGACAGGAAGAAAACAAATATAATCAAATAATAGCTATTGGCCATAATATACTGAATTTTGAAAAAAAATCGAAAGATGTTGAGGCGAATATTTTATTTTTTATTGCCTGAATTTAAATGGATTCACCCATTGTGCAAGTTATAGCAAATAAAAATTTAAGAAAATACCTTCTTTACAAAATTCCAATTTTATTCTGTAATCTATATGCAAAAAATATGCAATGTTTCTTTTTACAAAAAGAGCAGAGTACAGGTTTTTCTGAAAAGTGGGATCAGGCTGTTCCTGTTTTTGAAGAATAGGTGAAAAAGAGCAGGTTGTTCTTCCCCCATCCCTAATTACAGATGTTTTAAAAAGAGAATAACCATGTTTTTGTACTTGTGTATCATTGTTTTCCTTTGAAATATATTTTTATATAAACGTTTAAGTTCCCTTTCATTCTTTTCAAACAAGAACACCTGCATTTGAACTGATGCTTATGGAACAAATATCATATTTATAGAGAAACTAATAATTTTTTATAGTGAAAATTTGTAAACCTAATCAAGTTTTCAATGTAAAAAAAATCTAGTTTACCTATCTTTAAAAATGTGTATATGTTTTTATTTAATTAAAATCATTCTAAGTTTTAGTATTCAAAAAGAATTTCATAATTCTCATGCTTCATCAAAACTGGTGTAATGGTAGGTAAATGCAAAGTTGAGAATTGGTTTGTCAGGTAAAAGGTTTGCAAATTAGCAATCTTTTGAATACTTTCAAATTTAATATATCTTTGAAAATGGATAACCTCTCCTGATATTTTATAGGCATGTGATTCTCACATGAACAGTGATGATATGTGGGCTATGCACCTTCAAGGCAAGCGACATCTAAAGGTAAGGCTATTTCATTTAAGATAATATTTCAAAACATTTTCTTAATGCATACATACCAAGTTTTTGTTGATTTCAGTTGGTTTATGAAGTATTCAGTTAAGTATGTCTTAATTTTGTTTGACTTTTGAACACCAGTTCATGTTGAAGAGTAACTAGCTGGCAAAGGAAAATAATACTGTTATTTTAACCTTGCATGAATGTAAGTATTGCATGAATGATCAGAATAGGATTATAAGTATTTGGTATAAACAGTAGAGGGCTGTAGTATAAGTTCGGTGCAATGCTCCAAAAATCCAAATATTGTCATCTATAGATATGAATCCACTTGATCAGGAACTAAGGTGAATAATATCTTGCTGCTGGGGTTTAAAGGAGGGTTACTACCCCACGGATTCTGCTGAAAGTTGATATATGTGAATCTACTTTTTACAGCACTATTTATCATACACCAGGGGCTGGTTACATATATAATACATCAATAGTTACAATATATACATCATGGCCATTTGGGCTGATGGTCAGGGCGTTGATTTGTAGATGGAAAGGTTCCTGGTTCAAATCACATTTGAAATAGAGATTGATCTTAATTTCTTATATGCTGTTGGGAATTGTTTGTTTCTATAATCGGGGGGGGGGTAGAATGATAGTCATCACTTCACAGTATGTAATTACACATGTGAAAACTTGAAGCTACTACAATTTTTCAAATAAATGACGTGTTAGTTACAATATTTTATTTTGAACTATTTTTTGTAAAAATTGAAAATTTCGTTTCATGTTTGGTACACTGCATTTTTATGAATGTCTTAAACTAGAAAAAGAAAGAAAAAAAATTCTTGATGGAAATCGATTTTCTAGATAAAAAATTACTATTACATAGTTCTAATTATTTTTAAGGAATTATGTCAAGATGAAGTTAATTGGAACACATTTCCTTTTTTATAAAATTTGTTTTGAAAATAAAAGTCCAAATTACAAACAAGTTCTATGATTTAAAGCTCTTTATAAGACTACAAAGTACATGTATTATTGGGTTTGGGATCACAATCTTTGTTTTTTAAATATAATTTTTTCAATGATGTCTGAAAATGCCACTCATTAATTTGCGATTTCAATGTTTTATTTACCATGAAAACTAAACTTTGCTTCTCTTACATCAGATTGTATAAAATCTGTATGTGGTCAAATGTGTCTTGACTTGCTGATACAGAGATTAATTTACTTTGATTATGCTTCTCAGTTTAGTTATCTATCACTTTATCTAAAGTTCAAGTTCTTGCAGTTACAATGTCGAATGGCATATTTTGTAAGCAGTTGTAACATCAAATAAATTTCTGCCTGATTTTATATATTCGTATATAGCATTTTAAAATTTTCAGCTCTTAATTCTAACATTAAGAGGTATTACTTTGTCAGCTATATAATAAAAACAAAATTTTATTTGCCATGGCCCACGTATTTAACTTTTATGATACGGCGGCAAAATTTCGTTTACGCCTTGTAGAATGCCATATTTCTCTTAACTTCCTTCCCCTTACAGAATTTGGGCGAGAGTCTTGAATGACTTTTATGACTGACCACCTAGCGTGCTTTTTTTTCGTATATAGTGTTGTCCCAATGCCTCTCAATGGAAATTGGGGGAATGGTTTGATAAATCTCTCGGGTTTCCACTTTTCGCTATATGCTCTCTTTTCTACCCCACTTGATTCTTCGTACTAGAAACTGTATGAGGTTTGAATTAAAAATCATTTAAGGAAGTTAAACAAGTAGCAAATGCATACTTTTGTTTTACTTATAATAGTATTTCAATGACTGATTTTGATAAGCACAAGTCATTTTTTCAAATTAAATACAAGATTTTGATACTTAATTTTTAAAATGGTCAGTATGATTTTGTATAATTGTTTATCTTAATTATCGTTCATAATATTCATATTTTGGTTGAAAATAGAGTTAACTGTTCACATTACAAAAAATGACAAATATTTTCTATTAAAATAATTAATACATAAACAAGCATATAAAGAGTACACTTATGTTTCATTCTCTTTAGGAGTTTTATTTTATTGCACATAATTACAATTTTATTATATTACAAGTTTGTTAAAAATGATTAAATAATGAAATGAATGTTCGCTTGACCGGTGGTATTCAATAGGCTCAATACCTTAAGAAAAAAACCACTTACTACTGTGTTTTTAAAAAACTTTTTTAACTGAATGTGGAACTCCCGTCAAACCTTGTTTTGAAATTTAGTGAAAATTGTACATGTAGGGAAGTAATTGGTTGTTATTTTAATGTTGTAGAGGTTTTAATTCAGTTTTAGAATTCAGTCAGACAAGAGAAGTTATATAAAATGACTAAATTTCCTTATCAAGCGAGTATCATATGCACACCAGTCTCCAACATTTTGATCTAATTTTAATATTCTTATAGTGCTCAAGTATCCATTGGATTAAAGAAAATCACTTTTGCAACAAAGATTTTGTCATAAAAAGATGTACTACAAACTTGATGAATATTGACCGACAGTTTCATCGGTTATTTTTGCATATGGTTTTAAAGATGATTGAAAAATCATCTTTAAATTAAAATAATTTGGAGATCATGGTCCCACCTAAAATATTGAATGTTTAGGTACAACCAAAACATTGTAAAAATAAATTATTGGAACAGTTCGAATAATTTTTGGCAAAAAAACATGGTCACATTCTACTATTATGTTAAGGTCATGAAAAGTGTATGCTTTTACGTTAGAATAACGCCCACATCTTATTTAGGTGTGTACGGGCATCACGACCCCGAGATACCCAAGTGATCTTTCCTCCCTTTCATTTTTACCCTAGTCTATCCTGCCTTTTGCTTTTTTTCCTCCCTCATTGTGTTGTCTGTCTTGTGTTTGGCGCAGCTTCACCAAATATGGCCCTTGCACTATAAGACCCAAAACCAACCAACATTAAAATAACATAAATGCATCAATTTTGATGCTTAGTAAACTTTTAAACTTAGAAATTTAAAATTTTCTGATTCTTCAACATACCCTTGTGCAAATCAGGTAAAAATCAACCAATTCAAAATTGGCTATTTGTAAAGTAAAATATTTAAAGTTAGTGGAAAATTTCCTTCTCTATGTGGCCCATGAGTAGAACCAATCCTAAGTATTTCTGCATTTCTGAAGCAGTCATGGGCTTCCAATGCGATGAGTGTTTTCTCTTTGGAGAATTTGCACGTATGCTCAAAATTTGTGCTGCATACTTGTTAATTTCTTCAACTAAAATTCGTAAAACTTCCGAATTGAACATAATTCAAGCTCTTGTTTCAGTTCTAACAGTTGGACGTTTGAGGAAAGCCCAACATTTTCACTGAAGTCTTAAACAGTTACTTCATTTGATGGTTCGGGAAATTTCCAATTTCTATTTGGGAATTCTGTAGATGAGCTATCAACTACAAAAGTCTCTTGTTCGGACACATCCATCACAGGATGTTCAATTTCGCATTCTGAATTGCTATCAGCAAAATTTTCTTTGAATTCCTTCGACCTCTTTTCATTAATGGATAAATGGATTTTAATGTGAACAAACTACCACGTAATATATAGTATTGAAAGAAAGTTGATTTCGGTCAATGTCATGTATTGCAATATAAGGGCTAATTAGACTGACCGAAAGAGGAAGATTGAAAATAGTACTAACATTTGAAATGTTTCCAATCCAAGTAGAGATAAGATAATGCTGTACAACTGTTCCATCGTGAGTGATGCTTTGACAATACAAAGAAAAGATGCTTCGATGGTCACCCTGAGAACCATTCATGCCCCCTCAAGTCAGATTGTTGTCGGTATGTTTTAAGCCATTCTACCAATGTGATAAAGGAAGGTATGACATGTTATTTCTCTAAGAGTAGCGTTGAATGAGAAAAGCGCTCCCATAAATGCCTTTGTACTTGGCGTGAGAGAGATATCACCTGGGCCACTTTCTATCTTTCCCAAAGAGTTCACACAATGATAGATAGGGGAGGTGCCGAACATAAGGAAGGACCCTCTTAACCTCTTAACAGTTTCTTTTTCTGCCATATTATGTCCAAAAACAAGCACATTTTTGATAAACACTTTTGTATTCAAATCGATTATATAAATTCAAATCAGCAGTCAAAACTGTTACAAGTATTGAATTGCATAATTTATGATAATTTGTAATTATAGCGAAAAATTGGCATTTTTACTTAAAGTTGGCTTTTCCGAACAAGAACTTTTAAAAACACTTGACAGAAATGGATGTGAGAAAAAAAAGAGCATGCATTTAATACTTACATTTTTATTTTTCAAAACTCAGCTTTTGTATGATAAATTTTAAAACATGGAGATAAGCAGTCCTATATCACAATCGGGACAAAAATATCTGATTTCTTTTCTCATCCGTTTTCCGCTATCGTTCCTTTTTGAGCAACACACAAAGCACTGCCTCGTCGGTCTCAGTTTCTTTTAGGTGGGTGGAATCACTTCTAAAAAGTGTCTTTCAGTCAATCGTACGGGAGTCTGCAAAATTCCTGGTCGTCCTTTTTCTCATTCACTGTTCCATGCCTTTCGATCAGGCGATCAACTAAGTCAAGTCTAAAATTCAAATGAGAGTATTTTCCTCCAAGCTCCTCTGGTACAAAATAAAAGCATTCCACAGTGATATATCAAAGAGGTGAAAAGGTGAAAGAATATTTTTTTATAATATTTTTTCCTCTCTTTTTTATGACGGGATAATTGGTGAGATGTTGATCCGTTTTATCAACACCTCCCATAGTATTATTGTACTGCATTGCTACTTTTGGTTTCTTTTTGACTTCATCGTTGTGAGATGACACTTCAATCATTTTCGAATTGTGTATAGTAGGTAACAGAGTTACAATCTTATCCATCCATTTGATGATGCATACCTTTCCTCTTTGGTAAGCACAGATTTCGCCTTTTTTTAGTTTCTTTGACTGCAATTCCTTTGGAATGTCTTTTCTGCTAAGTTTGAGTGTTCCATACATATCTGTTTGCTTGCTGAGAAGGATGTCTACCAGTTCTGGAGATGTGTAAAAATTATCTGTTAGGCAATATCATTTATTGAATAGTGGCTGCATAAGAGTCATTACCACTTGAGATGACTTGCAAAGATGTTGGTAATTGTCATCAAAAAGTGTATCTTTTCCCGTGTATACAATGAGTTGATATACATAACCAGACTTCGATTCGCATAGCATAAAAGTTTTTATACCGAATCGTGATCGCTTCAGCGGTATATATTGTTTCCAGTGTAATCGCCCTTTGAATAGCATCAAGCTCTCGTCGATTGTTACATCTCTTTCAAGTGTGATAATTTCTCGAAAACAAGTATTCAAATGCTTGATTATAGGCCAGAGTTTTTGTAACTTTGGACACTCATGTGTTTCAGCATCAAATTTAGCATCATCAGAAAAATGTAAATACTGGTGAATGAGGTGAAAACGACGATAAGACATAATTTTTGAAAAAAATGGTGTTGATGTTAAATGTCTCTTACTCCAATATTACTCAATATCTGGCTTTTTAACAATTCCTTGTAAAATATTCAAAGCGAGAAACACTTGAATTTCGTTTATCGACGTTGGTTCCCATTTTCTTGCTCTGCTATTTCTTCATAGAACACTGTTTCGAATACTTCTATCTACATATTTATTAGTTTCAGAAATTATTATCTCAGAGGTTACAATCAAAGAAAATATCAAGAAACTGTAAAGTTCCATTACTTACATCAATATCCAAATGAACAGCAGAATTCGCTGTGAAAGGAAATCGCAGTGGTGCTGGAGGAGGATTACTTATATAAATTTCACAAAAGTTCCGCACCTGAGTTAGATCATTGGAACTTTCCGTTTCCTCATCACTAGAGAAGTCCGATAACGAACTTTCGCAACTTCCAGAATCATTTATGGAAATTTCCGATTCATTATCTGATCCAATATCGGAATTATATTCTGTTATGAGCCACTCACTGTCACTCATTACCTTTTATTTTAGCACAAAATTCAAAAGAAATAGCATTCGCAAACGTGTGATACACTACACAAGTGAAAACAAAATTCACTCCTACCACGTAAACGAAAAGCAGTAAAACCTGATATTAAAACCGGTGTATGCATGTTTTGCATTTCAATCTTTACTGTACTACTAGAGCTATCTATTAGAAACATTGCAAACGAAAAAAGTTAAAAAGCAAGGCAAATCAGAAAAGTGACCTTTCGCAGCACCCGAGCAGTGTTCAGGCAAAACTGTTAAGGGGTTAAAGGCCAGTCGCTGACAGCTTGTAAATCGTGATCGATGGCAGTGGTCACTTAAAAGGGGGGGGGAATTCCAACAGTCCCAAGCCATTCTACAAAGAAAACTTCTGATGGGACTCATTTATCCCAGCCGTAGTGTAAAGGTTAAATGTATTCATTGTATATGTTTAATAGAAGTTTTTTATATTTTCGACTATAAGCATTTCAACAATTTTTTTATTAGTACTTTTATCTCACCAAGTAGTGGAAGTGTTTTGCAGTCAGTTTAGTTTTTTGGAAAACAGAATCTTGTGTAACATTTTTACAATTTTAGAAATACTTGGCAACAAAAATTTGTCCTTCATTGCCTTCACAACAGCCATTGCTGTTCTTTGCTGAAATCAATTCATAACCAACACAGCCACTGGCTAGGAAACTAAATTGACCTCTGAATGCCACTAATGTATTTATATCAGTATTTCATTGAATGGTGAAAAGTCTGCTTGTCTAGGATATTTTTACGAGGGACTTTGTAAACAGTTCAGTACACAACAAAATCTTCAAAATATAGAAATTAGCAATAGAAAGTTTGTTAAATAGAGGTTTGATTGACAGAATAAATTTTTCATACTCATTCATTTATTATTTCTAAAATTACATTACAGGTTTATATTTTCTGACAATGACAATTCAACAATTTTTTAACAACTGGTATTTTATTGTTAAACATAAGTACTAGACTAAACCAGTTAAGGAGCTCTTTGTAATTAATCAGATTTGGGTTTACTGGATTTGGAATAAATATTAGTTTTCTGTTGCTAATTTGAGTACTTCATTCTTTTCAACTCTAAAGAAATATTTTCAAATTATTGCATTGTTGCCAATTACTGAGAAATGTATAGCTTCAATAGTGTCATAATTGGCTATGGAAGCATGTAAAGCATAGCCAAAACTACCGAAGACAGTTCTAAAAATGTTTTAATAATATCTATTGTATATGGAGAAAGATTATGTACATTTTTGTTGTTTTATCTAATGTGTTATGTCATCGCTGACACACACTGAATGAATGAAGTTGGAAAAGATAAGTGAACTTGATGCCTTGTTTGCTTTGGTCCCCAGATGTATGATGGTTGCTACCAAATGTAGAAATGCTACATTTGGTAACAAATTGAATTATGTGCACTGAAATATTAGGTAAAAGTGCTAAGTTTATACTTCAAATTTAATATTTTCATGATTTGGAATAGAAACAGAAAAGCAAACATGACAGCAAGAAAAAATGAAAGGTCCAGTATGACTATATCAACTATATGTGAGCTAACATGTTGCTATGGTTCATGTCAAATAAGAATTATTTTGTAAGTAATTTTACTGTACCTAAAATCTCATCTCAAACTTCTGGGGCTTTTGTTTTTTAACAGAATATAAAAACCTTATTTTGCAAAAGTCTATTCTATGAATGCTGTCATTTCTATGAATTCTACAACTGAATTCCTTAGCGAGAAAGGGACATTTGTACATTTACAACATTTTCGGATGATTTGAAACAATGTACAAAGTCAGTGCAAGATATTGAAACATGGAATGAGCTAAATTAAAATATAAGTTATATATATATTTTACAAAATATTTATCAGCAATATTTTCAAGGTTTAGGGCCTCAGATTGTTGAGAAATTAAAGTGATAATTTTTGGAATCTTTATTTTTCATGTATTTGTTACTAGCCCTGGATTGTTAAGTTGTTACCTGTTCAATTCTATGCACTCTTTCAAATCTAATAACATATTTTTATAATTTGGGATGCCCTAAATAAAATATGTACATTTTATAAGCATCCAACTCGGGTTATGACCTAAACTTCTAAATTAGCTTAACTGCCTATAAAAGAAATACATTTGTTATTACGTTTGTCCTGTTTCTGTTTGGATATTTTGGCCTTCCTTAGCTTGAGGACATTGCTTGCTTCGTTGACCATCACTTGAAGTTTTTGACGGTGGTTATCATTCATCATAACCATTTCATCTTCTGACTAGTCTGAATTAGCTGAGGCCATCATTCAATGTGTTGTTCCATGTCCATTTTTCCTTCCATGAGTGTTTTCAATTTATTTTCTATTCATACTGTTTTCATTTTGTCGAAATTTTCATATTCATCTTTCTGCTTGTCATCAGATCCATGAAGAAACATCTCTTATAACAGACCTTTTAGAGTTTAATGCATGTACTTTTAAAAATCTTGACAACCCAACATTCAACTGTTGTGCATATTCTATAAAATTGCAAACTTTGAGAGCATAACTAATCTTATCCCTTACATCTAACAACTCTTAAGTTATTTAGAAAGATATGCTGATGTGAAAAGAATATTTAATGAGCTATACTTTACAAGTGCTAGGATATGCTGTTATGTTTTATATACGAGGTTGATATAGGTTCCTTATAAAATGGGACGGCCTGGAATACCGAACAAAGTGAAGGAAATTGTAAGTTGTTTGAACCTGTGGCTTATTACAATATGTAAACAAGTGGAATCAATACTTGGATCCAAAAGCCTTACATTGTTTGACAACTAAGCTTGCCAAACTTAGGTAAGAACCTTTCACAGATGACAAAGTGCGTTTTAGGTCATCTACATACATCATGTAAAACTGTTGGCGAACCAAAAATAGAGCATGCTTTTCATACTTAGTTATGTTTTTCATACGAGGTTAATATAGGTTCCTTATAAAATGGGACGGTCTGGAATACCGAACAAAGTGAAGGAAATTGTAAGTTGTTTGAACCTGTGGCTTATTACAATATGTAAACAAGTGGAATCAATACTTGGATCCAAAAGCCTTACATTGTTTGACAACTAAGCTTGCCAAACTTAGGTAAGAACCTTTCACAGATGACAAAGTGCGTTTTAGGTCATCTACATACATCATATAAAACTGGTGGCGCACCAAAAATAGAGCATGCTTTTCTTACTTATGTTATGTTTTTCATACTTGCTCTAGCCCAATGCTAGCTTACGAATCGTATGACCCTTCAAGCTCTAATTAGTGAGAATGTGGCAGTCTGTATTACCCCAGAGCACCTTGGGAGGTGCTGCTACATTACACAACATGAACTGCGGGCGGAAATATTGAATCTGGAACTGGAAACTGACCTGAATAGTTTGACCTTATTTAGTGAAATGTGGAAGGTAAAGATGTTGCATACCTGTCAACATGTATGGTTTGGCTGTACAATGTATGGATTTCACGAAATTGACAACATGAATGTAGATTTTTTTTCCAAAAGACATTTAGAGATACCAACAACTATGGCTTGTACTAAAAAACAATATGTTCGTCAGACTATTGTAAACGTAAATTCTACATTGAGAATAACTTTTCCATTTCAGAATTCATTTTCTTCTAGCTGTTTTGTTTAATTACAGAATCTGTCCACCAAACAGGTGACTTGTTTCGAGACCCCTGAGTCTGACAAGAAGCACCATCCGAAAGAATCTACAAACCTGATTCCTTAGGGTTGTGATTCGCAATTGACAGCTCTCAGTATAAAACAAGTTTAGTCTAATTAACACTAGATTGCTCTAGATTACGAAGAACCTAGAGCAACAAACCAAATATTAAACAAAACAAATATCGTCATTAATCGTAATATTAAAAAAAATCATTGATTTAAATCACTTTAATTTTCTCTTTTCCTCAAGTTTAATAATATTGAAAATCAAATAACCTGGGACAAAATGGGATAATAAAAATGAGTTTAAAATTTTGCTTCTACTTAGTAACACCCCAGATGAATCCTTTTTAAAACGGACAATTACTGGCCTCTACTTTGGGGACACTAATGATTTTTATTGTGATGCACTGGGTTCTAACTTAGGGAAATTATTTGCTTCATATATAAATGTTTTGGAATTCTACTTTGTTTATATAAATCATTATCAATATTATCAATATATTTGTATCTTATGTTGGAGGGAGGGCTGGGCCCCAACCATAAAAATATTAGGACCCAAAGAGTAGTGATAGATTCTTTTGAAAGATTCAATTCATTTGAATCAAGTCAGTAAAAAGATTCATTCAAAAGAGTTCACTGGAAACAACTCACTTTGGCCTTCCAGTACATGCAGTTCCATCTTTTGGTGATTTTTGCACTATACCATGTTCCCTTGGTTTGTTGGAGGAACATCGGCTTTTCCAAATTGATTTGTAGGATAGGTATAGTTTCCCAACCTTGATTTTCTCGCATTTAAAGGTGGGGAATGAGGGTGTGTAAAACTAGTTTCTTTGCATTAGAAATGATGATTGCTAGTCGTGTTTTTATTTGCACTTCATGTTAAGCTTTTTTCATTTTCAAAATTTTACTTTATCCTTAAGGGAACGATTATAGTTGTGCTTTCAAGAGTATGTTTTAGAGAAGAGTTTTACTTTTAACATTTAAAAGTTACCTAAGGCTTGTAGATTGGTTTCACTCCTGGGCCGATCATCTTAGCCAATCCATTTCTGTTCCTGATTGACAATTGCTGAAAATAATGAGCGAATCCAGAAACATTTGTCTTAACTTTTGTGTGGAAGGGATGAAACAAGGGTACCAGAATCAAAATTATCAACTACGATCATGTTTCATCTCAATGTCGGAATTTATGCTATTGTAAACCAATTAACAAAATCTATTTTTAAGATGTTCATAATAATCTAATAGTTGTATTATGACTAAACTAACTGTTCACCTCTGATTGCTAGTTTGTCACTCTACGGTCATTTTTATCTACTCAAGGGCATATTAGAGACTGAATAATGGCAAATTATATTTTAGGCTTAAAGAATTCACACTTTAGAATAAGCATTTCGTCAACAAGATAGTTAGAAATGTGTTACAAAAGTGAATGTTGTCTGATTTGTATTATTTCGCTATCAGTTTGAATGCATGAAATGGAATAAATATGGGTTTTACACGTTTGGAAGTCTTCATTTCATGCAAAATAATGGAGAGACGAAAGTGTAAATAGTGAAAGTGTAACATTGAACTTCTCTGCCAAAAAATTGAAACACCCCAAAGCCATTATTTGGTTGGACTGAAGCTTAGCATGTGTGTCTGATGTAAGAAGATAAAAGAAAATTTAGTAAATTGTAAAGTCTCCTCTGGCCATACATGTTGATGCATGGAGTGGTAGAGTCAAATCGTGTGGCAAATTGTGACAAGCATTTTGCAGCTTCTGCTCCAGATCCTTTATTCTGGCGTGATGCAATTGACTGCCAAGCATATTCCAGATGTAATGGGAGACAGATCTTGGAATTTCTGGCTAAAGAATGGTTTTAACACCAGAGGCACTCACGTGAGAGGTGAACCTTATGTTATTGTACTTGTAAATGGCCCCTTGGACAAGTGACAAGTCAACAGCAGGCTCTAGGATCAGAAGACATTGCTGCTGTTGAGCTACGTAATACTACTAGAGGAAGACCATCTGTTGTAAGTGATGATTTAATGCACCACCAGGAGATACAGCAATGTGCCGCTCGACAGGATGTAAATGATAAAGAGTCTTCTAGATTTCATATTGTGATAATTTCTTCAACTCTTCGTGTACATCTAGCTTAAGTTTCATTCTGATCGAATGCTGACTTCAGGGTATTTTGATTTATTTGGCAGGGTATATTTTGAGAAGCTGATAATTAGACAAGATTTTGCTGTTAGAAAACATTGAAGTTCTAATAAAATCATACAAAACTTGAAAAATTTCGTGCAATGTGTGATTTTTTAAAAGTCAAGATGAATAAGTTACTATCCTGATGAGAAGCTAGTTAAGTGTTTTAAAAAAATCATACAAAACTTGAAAAATGTCTTGCAATGTATGATTTTTTTAAGTCAAGATGAAAAGTGACTATCCTGATGAGAAGCCAATTAAGTGAAAAGAGTATAATGGTATGTGTTCTTTTTAGACTCTTCAGGTTTCACTTATGTATTGTTTTTTGGTGAATTATTGTGAAATCAGCAGTTAATTTTTTTGCTTTCACTCGAGCTTAAAAATAAATAAATGAATATGTTATAATTGAAGTTGCAAATTAAGGTGCTGCTTTTTATTAGTAACAGCAAGTTATTTTAACAAAGACTTTAATTCCTGTTTGTATCAGAACTTTTAGTAGATTTTATTTTTGGATAGCATTTTACTCTGAGGATACTATTCATTATGAGTTTATTTAGTATTATGCTTTTTTATGCAAGATGTTCATGAAATAGGTTCCTCTTCATAGAGCTGTCTACAACTCAAATTAATTTCATTCACAACAAATCGTGGGTTAGTTATTTAAACCTTGAGACAAATTAAAAAAACTGAAATTGTCAGGTGAAGATTGGAATTTTTTAAAACATTTAACATTCAACTTACGTGTAATACATTTCAGAACCACCGAAAATTAGAGCAAATTTAACGAAGTTATTTTATTAGAATGATAGTTTATCTTATGGATGCATTTTTTGTTATATTTTATCAGAATTATCAAATTTCATATATTGAATTATAAATTCAGATTATAATTTAATCAGAATGATTAATAATTGAATTGATTCTTGCATTAAAGGAATATAAATGAGAATAAAATATGAAGGAGTCCAAGTCTACAGAAGAGTATTTTAAAATTGAAAAAAATTGTTGAAGGGTAAGAGCTTAAAAGAGTCGCGAACATGTTGTAGATAGAATATGAAGTTAGAAGAATGATTCAGAACAACATTGATAAATGCCAGGAAATTTTTTTAGTTCAGAATATTTAAGGCATGAACAAACTGTTTTTAATCTCCGCAAACGTTTGCAAAACACAATCTACCTTATGATTCAATAATTATGACAGTCGGGTATTAGCTCTTCATTGCTTAATTCGACTGAGATAGATATAAAAATGCATTGGAACAATCTTGGGATAGATTTAGGTGCAATACTCGCAACATCCATGTTTGCTCCATGTTAACTTTTTACAAAAACCAACCAACCGTTTTCCAAAACTTTTAACCCATTAACATGTTTGGTGAGTGATATTCATCATTCCAGTGCTTCAACAGTGCCTTGCTTGGTAATACTTAAGTATTATTAAGCTCTTAAGTGCTAAGAAATGACTATCTTTTATGCAACTTATGAATGAATATGTATGAAAATATGTGGATCACACGAATATATGTGGTATCTGGTTATGGAAACATTAAAAAGTGATTTCTGTTGGAAAGACATAAAAACACTGTTAAATCTTAATTTATCACACCATGTTTATAACATTTCACTGGGCACTTTGCAATTGAGCACATGATACAGTTTCGAATGGTGTTAGAAAATAGAGGTAGTGTGTAAAAGATATTAAAAAAATATAACTAGACAAAGAAAATTTCTACCCTTAATACATCACTGGACAGATGGAAAACGATACCTTCCTCCATCAAAATATTTTGCTATAAATTTCAAGGCTCCAATAACAATCTGAATAGTTTTGGTTTAAGATAGCTCAAAATGGGTAAACCTATTTTATGTGCATGCAGCACAATGTATTAACAGTTGAACCTCCTTATTGTGAGCACCAATTTAACAAGAATCCGAGTTTAGATAGGAAATAAGAATTAAATGGTTGATTCGACATCAAATAAATTGGACATTGATAATTCCAAGTTTGAACGTTATTTATATATTGGCTAGAAATGGGAAGACTTCTCTGACGAGAGAAGATATCGTCTTTGAAAAAAGTAAGTCGTAAGTATTTTTATGCAATTTCTTGAGAAACCCTGTTTTCATAAGAACTCAAATTTAATGAGCATATTTGCTGGTCTCACATACTCACTGTAAGTGGGTTCAGTTGTTATATAAAGTCGTTTTATTATTCTCTAATAAATGATCACAATTATTTATAGCTTTAAAATAAAGCTTCTCTTATCTTTTAGAATACAAAGTCTTCAGCAGTGAATTTAGGTAAGAATCTTTAATAGTTTCTTTAAAGATTTATTAAGTTAAAAATAAACTTCCTCATGTAAACTGTAATACATCACGCCACATATAAAGCAAGTAGTCTGATAAAATGTGAAACATGCCGAAAGAAAGTTTTTGTTCATCTTGACTAATCAACATGGTAGCATTTTATGTTCTAGAAGTATTTGAAGTCTCAGTCTCAAAGTTCTATTGCTACAAGGACTGAATGGCTTTTTCTTTTATCTTTCTTTTTTTCTCAGTTGTCTTCGGATCCTTTTCTGTTAAGATGATGAGTTAGGTTATTCAAAGTCAATACAACTCAAGCTCGATTGCTCAAGGCAGGTGAAGAAAATTTCAAAAGGAACTTGTGACATATTAATTAAAACGTTGACTGCCAACTGTGAGTTAACTCAGTTGCTTTTTCTAGGACACCCACTACCGAGTTAACTAAAATCTTTCCACCAGTGCCAAATACTAGTATATATATGCATAGATTTTACCTGCGAAGATAGATATAAGGGTGTCTGTATTAAAATAGCCACGGCTTGGAACAATTTTCCACACACAAAGCTGGTTTATCTGGACATACAGGTCAAAAATAACATAATTTCGTTAAACTTAAAAATAACATGGGGTTTCGTTTGTGTATATACTCTACACCAGTGTTTCTCAACTGCCAGGCCGTGACAGTACTGGGCTCTGGCATCAATTATACAAGAGAGGTTCTGGAAATTTTCATTTTTGTTTTTCACGCATTTTTATGATTAAATATTCTGAGAAGAATAATTTTAGAATGTTTTTAAAAGCTGATTCAGAATGCCTACATTACATCAGTGTAGCAAATATCACTGACCAATTAGCAAGGATATGTAAAGAAATTTTTTCCACTGAAATTCAATATCAAGGCAATCCTCCCCGAGTCTGGTTCTCAAATCTTTTTGAATACTATTTCTTTGCAAGTTCACATTGCTGTGTGTGAGTACTTGTTTAAAGATATGATGTGGTTTTTTAATAAGTAATGGGCTCACATATTTAAATTTTAGTTAGTAAGAGACTGGACTTTGTTTAATTTTGGTGTTAAAGTCTCATATTGAATTTGTTTGATACAACAAATATAAATTTTTGGTGATCAGAATGAGGTATGTGTTGATAAAAAGTCATCACAAAATTATCTATTCAAAATTGCCCATTGTCAGAATTGGTCTTTGTATTATAAAAAACCAATTTTCGGTGCCTTGTTCTCAAAGTTTGAGAACCACTTCTTTGCACTGCTTGAACAGGGTATAGATTGTAAACTTTTTTCTGTGGATGGTAAACAGGAACAAACTTTTAAGGGAAGAAACAGGAACTTTTTTCTGTGTATGGTATAGATTGTAAATAATGTAAGTTCTCATCCTCTGCATTTCTTTTGGTAAATGTTTTCATTTTACACTGCGTAAACAAAATTGCAATGATTTCTTTCTCTAAAATCTAGTCATGACATTTTTACAAATAACTTTGTGACAGTCTATTTTAATCATGTAAAAATAAAATCTGAAATTCTTAGAAAAAGAATTACATTTAAAATTTGAAGGAAAATTAAGCCTTAGAAGTCCAGAACCTTTGGGATTAAACAACATGATAGCTTCCTTCATTTTGTTGTCTTCAATTTTGTAATGTACCACATGAGTGAATTTTGTTATGTGAACTGGTGATTTCCTCGAATAGTATATTTTCTCTTATTTTTTAGAAAATTAATGTAGTTTAGATAAATTGGATTAAATGTGTCTGATGGTACCAACAACTCGGAATTTCCAGTTACTATGCTTTTAGCCACTTAAAGCACGAGTTTTTTTCGGAAAAACTGGTAAAAAATGATCGAGTTTTTTTTGACAGAAAATGAATATATATAGGTATAGTGTAAGTTATTTTTTGCAATTTCAGTTGCGGGGGGTGGAGTAAAAGTTATAAAAACATACAAACAAAGTGTAAACAATTTGTTTACATGTTTATTTTGAATTTCAAAATATTAATAATAATAAAATATTAACTTCAGATTCACTTCCATCACTCAAGAGATCATCACTTTCATTGCTGAAATTTTCTGATAAATTGGCATATTCAAAATCGTCAGAGTCGCTCATTATCAGATAACTTTTTCTAAACAAGTTACAAAAACACTTAGTAAAAATTAATTTATGGTTAACTGTTTACTTTTATGATATTTAACGTAATGAAAATGGATATATTACCTTTTCCACACCAAACAACTGCTTTATAACAAAGAATTCCTAACAAACATAGCTAATCATCAAAATGCACCACTTGGCACCACTATGCACCATTTTTTGTAAACCATCTATGGTAAGTAAGTTTAATATCCATCTATAAATAAGTGGTAAATCATCTATGATAAATAAGTTTATGCCATCTATGGTATAAGTTTAATCTAGCCTATCTATTTTTACTAGAACGGATCTCAGACGGGCATTAGAAATAAAATAACGCGAGATACAAGAGCGCCCGTGTGAGACACGGGCATCTGCAAATTTGCCAGTAACTTTCGCCCGTGTCAAACACGGGTAAATGCATTAAGTGGTTAAACAGCTGACTACAGAGACATGGAAAACATCTAAAATTATGGATTGTGAAAATTCCTATTTGTGGCTAATGAGCAAACTTTCTCTCCCTAATATTTAATCTTTTTATTTAGTTTTAATTCTATATTTGTGTTTATTAAATGGATTTTCCATCTCCCTTGTAATACAACTATTTTTTTACTATTTTATCTTTTACTATATCTTTTAAAATTTTTATTTATTATTTTTATTTACTATATTTTATCTTTTTACTATTTTTTTATGGTTTTACTTTTATTTTTCTATGCAATACCTGAATGCACATGCTGGGGCCATGACAAAAAAAGTAAACAGCAAGAGTACACATCAATGCACAGCAACGTATAAATGAAAGTTTCAGTGATGCAAATGAATATTTTAGAACATATCAGTATGATTTTGTTCGAATATTGTGAAAAGATGTAAACAAAATCACCCATCTTTAAAAATGGTGCCTCAATCACTTACTTTAAATGAATGATTGTAACTTACTGATCATTTGTTTTTAAGGATTTGAAACTGATCCTGAAGATAGTACAAGTGATACGACAACCTCGAAAAAAATTCAGCACGTTTGAAATTTATTCCTCTTGAAGAAACTTATGGAAGTGAAATAGCTGGACTGCAGCATTCATGAGCTTCATTTCAAATATTCAACTGCCCACAAAAACCTACAAAATAAAATATTCACATGTTTCTGCTGTTTATATGATATGTTTTGTTGTTTATTTTAGGGCTAATCAAAGTTATGTTGTGAAAGTAATGAAACATTTATGAAAAGCACATGTAAAGGTCTCTTACACTTATATAACATGAATTTAACTTAACTGCATCTTGATTCCATAAAACCTTCAGGTCATGAACACAGGAATGCATACAAAACTTCAGCAGTGACCGACTTGACATCTGAGCCAATTGGGTTGAAGCAGTAGAACAGCATTACTAAGTACACTGCTGGCCACCGTAAATGCAACACCCTGAAGGAAGCATGCAAATAATATGAAATTTACAACATGCATTAGCGGAGGTGAGATATGCAAATGATTAGAATTTCAGCGCAGACGCACATCATGCGCGCCTGTGGCGCCACTTCAAAGCGCTATTTAAGGCTTGGAGATTTCGACGATTTCAAGTACGGCAATTGTGTTTTTCTTGTGGTTTTTTCAAAAAAAAAAACGATCAATTATGCCTCGTAGAAAACAGCGATCATCTTTTGATCAAGTATCCGAGTTCGACAGAGGAAGGATAGTGGCCTACCGAGATTGTGGATTATCTTTCAGGGAAATCGGTAGTTGTGTTGGACGAAACCAAACAACTGTAATGCGGATATGTGATCGTTGGATGCAGGAGGGTACGACGGACCGACGTGTTCGATCGCATCCACCTCAGTGCACCACTTCACATGATGACAGGCATATTGTGCGTATGGCAGTGACGGATCGCTCAGCCACATCACGAACCATAGCACAGCACATTCAGTCTGTACCGCATCATCCAGTGTCTGCGCGTACCATTCGACGCCGTTTACAGCAGAGTAGTCTGTCCGCAAGACGTCCATTGCTTCGTCTACCCTTGACGCAGAACCACAGACGTTTCTGCCGCCAATGGTGCGATGAAAGAAGGATGTGGACGCAGAATGGAATGAAATTGTCTTTACTGACGAGTCACGCTTCTGTCTGCAACACCACGATGGTCGGATTCGAGTCTGGAGACACCGTGGAGAGAGGATGCTGAACAGCTGCGTTATGCGCCGCCACACTGGTCCTTCACCGGGTATTATGGTATGGGGCGGTATTGGATATCACTCTCGCACTCCTCTAGTACGCATTGCCGGTACTTTAAACAGCCAGCGCTACATCTCCGAGGTGTTGGAGCCAGTTGTCCTTCCTTACCTTCAGGGCTTGCCCACAGCCATATTTCAACAGGATAATGCGCGACCACACGTGGCACGCATTGTCCAAGGGTTCTTCGTCAATCGCCAGATTGAATTGCTTCCCTGGCCAGCTCGCTCTCCGGATCTTTCGCCGATAGAAAACATGTGGTCCATGGTTGCTCAACGATTGACCCAGAATACATCCCCAGCTGCCACACCAGATCAACTTTGGCAACGTGTGGAAGCTGCTTGGTCTGCTGTACCCCAAGAACACATCCAAAGTCTCTTTGAATCAATGCCGAAGCGTGTGGCAGCGGTGATCTCCAACAATGGCGGCTACTCTGGCTACTGATTTTGGCAGGAACCATACTTCACAGAAGTCTATAAATTTAATCATTTGATACTTGGTCAACATGTTATCTACAAAATAAATTTTGTTGTGATATCTCTTGTCTTGGTGTTGCAATTTGGGTGGCCAGCAGTGTATATTGGGTGTGCAGAGTACGAGACTTACATTTCGTTAGATACATCGCTAGATCCTATCACTGAGTGGCTGATGCTACCGTAGACTGGCACTTAACAAGATAATTGGGCAAGTAATCAATGTGCTCGTGATGTCAACAACTTGGTGACACAGCTGCCTTGCCAATTTGAATGACAATTATTCTTTCAACGGGAACATAAAGAAGCACTTCATATCATTGCTCTATGCTTGCCATTGATGATTCCACTCAATCTGTATAGTGCAGCAATTTGTCATCCAATAAATAATAATACACAACCTTATTTCGTTTCTCACACCAACCACACATAGTTCTATGTAATGATACATCATAGTAAAGCTATGCACCTATCTGTTTTTCTTTAAGATTAGTGATTTTATGAGGTGCTATTTTAGTAGTAATATTACCAATATTGCTGTTGAATCTGCTTTCAAGGTTGATTAAACTTATTTCGTGCTGATAAAACTAATTTTAGTAATATAAGGACATTTATTTGTATGGGTATTGGTGGGACTTAAATTTGACAACCTGTACCTGTTCTGCACAGGTGCGTATATTTGAGCCTGTACAATTTATCTAATCAATGATAAATTGGAATTAGAGATACATTTAATATTAAATTAGTTTCTACCGTATACACCTTAACTAAAAACTTTTAATTTTTCACCTAAACTATAAAGGCAATAGGATACCATAACATTTTTCAGATCATTAAGCTCCTTATTTTTCAGATAATTAAGCTCCCTATTTTTCAGATCATTAAAACTCCCTATTGCTTTTTAATTTCCCCCTTTTTAGATTCAAATTTCTATCTTGGTTGTTTGCTGGAATCATGCAAAAACAAAAAATGTCAGTTGATTTCTAGAGGAAATTTTGAATGATGGCTTAAAACATACTTATTTTTCATGTTTTAGTTTTTGTTTTATCAAGTTTTGAATTAAAGAAAACGTTGATACTCTGAAAAGAACAGGTGTTGATTGTTTCTAGACATGGGTACTTTTTCTTTTTACAGTCCGTGTAAAATAATATTTGGAATATTTGCAGTTGATTATGGTGAACTTGCTCTGTTTTATTATTGTCTTGACAGTGACTTATACAAAAATACTGTGGGATAAATTTTTCTAGTCTAATGATTTGCTATTTCACATGATAATTGACGAAGTTTCACTAAAATTGCTGGGCATTTTAAATGTGATACTGGAAGGGTATGTTCTAAAGCAACTTTTATGAATTTGATACATTTTTATCAGCCATTTAATATATATCTTTATAGAATCAGAAAGAAAGTTTGATTACATTGATGAGGATCCTGAAGCTCAATCTGATATTGATGCTGAAAAATCACCCATTGTTGGTATGTTGTATTCTTTTTTAGAAGCAAATAGGCTTAAACAACAATGATTATTTTGAGAAGAAAGTGTTTAACAATAGGTGTATAGAAATTTCTTATGTATCCTTACAGTATGTTTACTGTATAAACGTTTGTATACATAAGAAGTTTTAGTAGTGATTGTCCAACCACAAAAATATCAGATTTTTATTTCTCACCCAAATACGTATTTTTAACGCATATCATTAAGGAAATTGAAAAAGGTTTCTTTCACCCTATAAATTGACATGCCCTATTGCAGCAGCAAAGCATTTTGCATTATGTTGGCTAAATGAAATATTCAAATCAGTTGAAGTTGTGGAATTTACAAATGGATATCTTCTCATTGAAGTAATTATATGAAACACGAAAAAATTGCTGTATGACAAATTAGCCACCTAACCTTTGTTACATTTTCAAATTCTAACTATAATTTAAGTTCTGTAGTTTATAATTTCTAAGTGTGAAATGCATTATAAAAATGTTACTTATTTTACAATATCTAACATTTTGATGCAGATGCTGTATCACTCACTTCCTTCTACACTAGAAATTATTTTCCAGAATTCTTATAAATTTAAAAATTTATTACTGTATTTTAGCATTTACTGTACAACTTTGTTATAAGATGATGACTGTTAGTACAATGCCTTAGTAGTTTAGGATGATTCATTCTGTGTCAGTGATTATACGGGTTTTTGGATAAGATAATGAAATAGTACAAATAGTGTGTATGATTTTAAATAATGCCTTCTCTTGATAGCAAATACGCTTTTCCATTCTAAATTTTTTCTTTTCACCATATGTAATATAAATCCATGTATGTCATCAAGGATAAAAATACACTCACAAAATGTTTCAAATGCTAAATGATCACTGAGGAATCTTCCAAGTAATGATAACTTATGAGGGAACTGAATAATTTATGTAGTCACATTGACCATACATATTAAGGGTTCGTTCGTAAATGCGAATAAATCGCACCTGTTATACGAGTTCTTCAAACTGAGCATTCCAAGAGTCAAATTTTCTAGTGTGAAAAACAAGCCGTTTCACGAGTCACTGGAAATGGGGGAAAAAATCGTTTGAAATGAACTGAGATTGTGTTAGGTTTTGTCAGTTCAGAAGTTAGCGACCGAAAAAGTAGATGTGAATGTTATAATGCATATACTCATGGCTTAGGCTCATTTTCAGATTGAATTTATCAAAACAAATTGCCAATTACATGGCGAGTGAGACTAAAGACCTAATCGTTCGTAAATGCAGCTTCAGAATTGGTGAAACAGAGGTCATGTGACGGATTATTTTTGGTTTGCACTTATTTCAGAGAGTTGTTTATGAACATGGCCTAAGTCAATTAATATCTGATAATATTAACATGAAGAGCTTGGATTTTTTTTAGTTAACATGGTTTAGAAATATGCATTAATATACAATAACTTTTGAAACATTAACCATTTATACTCCTACATCTTGTTAAAAATATGAATATATATATGTACGTGGGATATAGAATAAAGAACAAGTGCAACACCTGCCACTTGTGATCCAAGAAGTGAACAAGCACCATGATATTCAGACAGAACATTGGTGACCAAAGTTATTTTCAGAGATTCTATAGAGACAGTTCCACAGAATGACTGGAGAAGAGGATGGTGTATGGCCTTATGAACACCTGATGTAGTGAAGTGTTTAACTTGTAAATAGTTCCCCCTATCCATTGTAAATAAACATCTTTAATTGTTAATGCTGCTTCCATCCCTTTTACTACAAATGAGAGTTCTACGGTAGAAAATATTAACTTTTTGATATGTTCTTTATATACACCATATTTTACCATTTATATTTTTATGCTATACCTAATATTTAAAAATTTAGCTGCCATAATTTAAAGATTGGAATTTATTTTAGGCTTGCAATATGTTTGTGAAATTCAAAGACTTGAACAAAGACCATTATACAATTGTTTTATATGCAGTACAACTATTGCAAATTCTCGTTTGTTACTTGAGCACCTTATTGGATTGAAGCATAGAATGGCTTATTTGGTAAGTTTTTAAATGAACCAAAATTGTGTTTGTGAATGCTAAAACATTTTTTTGGTGAGGATGCTTTCTATTAGATTTTCTTCCTTGCCAGTAATATGCCAGTACTTCATTGTTATGTCACTTGACTGTCACTTCACAATACCCAGATATTTTGGCACATATTAATTGTTTCTATGAATGAATTTTCCCTTGAATGTATTGACTTTTGTTGCAGAAAGAACATGATCTAGAGCGATATACTCTAATTCGTGATTCCGATTTGAAGAAAGGACAGCTAGAACCAGTTGTTGAAGAATGTGTTGCTAAGCATGAATTTGATTCAGGAAGAGGAAAAATGATTGTTAAAAGAGAGAAACCTAGATCTAGTAAGTTGACTATTGTCTTTAATTTTACTTATAACTGATACTGTAGAACTCAGGTCAAAACACCTACTGTCCAGATAATATATTTTAAAATCCGTTTCCAGGTTTATTCATAAGAATGAAATATTTTGTAGCAAGGGTGAAACAAAACATTTTTTACATGTTGCTTTTTTATTTCAATTTTCATTCATGACAAACAGGGTATTAATATTTTAAAATCTCCTGGTTTTTGTTTCCCAAAATGGGTTTGTTCTGAGGTTCTTTAAAAAGGATGTTCAGGCATTCTACAAGGCAAAATTTTATTTTTCTAAAAATGTATGTATCTAAATTGAATCGTTTGAATGCAGTTATACTAATTAATCTAATGAAATTTTAAATAATTGAATTTTTTTTTTAATTTACAGATGTGTGGGACAAAGGTAATGACTGGTGATGCCACTTATTAGATGCAAAACAAAACAAAAATATCAAGCTAGAAATGCAAATATCTGTTTTATTGTACCACAGATGCATTCATAAATTTATCCAAAGTATTTACAAATTTGTACTGGTATAGAATCTTATACAAGTAACCCTCCTATAACACGGTAGATAGGTTCCTAGAAAATGCTGTGTTGTGTGAAACCGTGTTATGAGACCCAGAGCCAGTACAAAAGGGGGTTACGTTCGGAAAACCTATCAAAAACAAACATTTTTTTAAGTTCCATATAAGCAACTTAATTTTTATTAAAAATATAAAATGTATGTATAACACGAAACGAAAAAAAGCAAAAAATATTATTTTCATTTAATGTAACCTTAATTTAATAAATTTCTTCCTCATCACTACTCAGTACAATCAAACGAGAATGCTTTTTCGGTTGAACAATATCACCTTCACTTTCTGAACCTTCACAAGGTCATTGTAGATTTCATGGTATGAAGATAGACAATTTTGCAGTTCCCTTTTGAATTTTCGGCTTCTTTCAGTAGAAGGGTCTGCATTCAAGAAAAATGATTCAAGGTTTTCAGTTAAGCTTAGGCCTTCTAATTTTTTTAATGTTAAATTATTAACTTCACAATCTTCATCAGTTCTATTGTCCTCAGAATCGATTTGATTTCCAACTTCGGATGCCATTTCCATCCCTCCTATAACACGGTAGATAGGTTCCTAGAAAATGCCGTGTTGTGTGAAACCGTGCTATATGAGACCCAGAGCCAGTACCCAAAGGGGGGTTACTTTCGGGAAACCTATCAAAAACAAACATTTTTTAAATTCCATATAAGCAATGCTTTCCAATATACCGGTAAGGTGTTTTTATTTATGCCTTTAAGTGCACTGGGATTTAAAGATCTATAAACTAGCAAAGGTTTTGTCATAAAGTCCTCCAACACATTACTGCACAAAAGTAGCGTTATACGATCTTTAGACACCTTAAATCCAGGTGCCATTTTTTCTTTTTTCGATATAAAGGTTCTACTGGGCATTTTTTTTCTACCAAAGCCCAGTTTCGTATGCATTGAAAACTTGATGTGCTGTGTATCCTTGCTCTTCTATAATGTTTTGAATTTTTCCTGGATACGTCCTGGCAGCTTCATGATCAGCCGATGCAGTTTCTCCTTGAATTTTTATGCTATGAATTGCAAAGCGCTTTTTGAATTTTTCGAACCAACCTTTACTTGCCACAAAATCTGGGTTGACAGAAGATTCTCCATGTTCTTTAAGGTATTTGTAAATTTTTAGTGCTTTTTGCTTAATGATGTTACCATCCAATGGAATTCTTTTTTGATCATCAATCCAAATGCTGAGTGCCTTTTCCATTTTCTCAATTATTGGTGCCCGGGAATGAGCTGCATATTTTGCTGATATTGAAGATCCTGCAGCAACTGCACTTCTTATTTCTTTTTCATTTTTCTTTATAGTCCGGACTGTTGCTTCATTCAAATTGACTTTCCAATCTGAGATCCAAGATTTGTATCTTTACTTCTAAAGAAATAAATTTCCTCTTAAACGTTTTTTATCTTTATCAGACATGGCTTGAGACTGAAACTTGATTTTCCAAAAATTTAGTCTTAAAGTCGAAAAAGTCACTAACATATCGTGGCTTGACGCAGACTGCCGACCAGCCGCTTAAGGCACTTTGTCTCCAGACCATGGAAATAAAAAGGGCCTGCCATTCACGGGCCTTCGTCTGTGATCGCATTTCACAACAGATCAATACAATACGACGATGTCGCATTGCACTTTATCCTTTTAGATATGGTGGGACTTTCTGCAATACTGTATCTCTGAGACGGTAAGTCTCGACACGGATGGCACGTAAACTGTGCATGACGCTTTCCACTATAACATTGGGATAGTTATAAATGAGTAAATTATAATTTATTTATATATTTTCATGTAAAGGCACTATAGTTCCTTATTCCTTCCCGTCATTATTTTAAGGTAATTTAGTTTTTAAATATGTTAAACAAAAATCATGTTATCCAGTACTGTAGAAGTACAGTTTCGCAATTTTCTCATTATGTTAGAGCAAAACCGTTTTATAGGTTGCAGTGCTATACAAGGGTACCTGCAATTTATCCTATTGTGTTAGAGCGAAACCGTGTTGTAGGATGCCTTGTAGGAGGGCTACCTGTAACAGCAATTTTATATTCCTTTATCCTTTGCTTTTCAATAGTTAAATTTTAACGTTAATTTAGTTCAAAGTTGTTTTTAGAAATTAAAATTGCTCTTTAATCGTAGTGGTATGAATTAATTTTTAGCTCACACTTGGAGTTTCAAGAAACCAGCCATAGAATATCACAATTACCCAGCACATAGATCTGAAAGGTAAGCTAATGTTTCATGACTTTCAATGTAACTATCATTATTTCAGCTACCAAAGATATTTTTTGTTAATAAACAACCTATAAATATTGTATTTTATATTTTCACTTAAAACTTTGAAAACTTAGTTTTCACAAATGCATACCTGCCAAGTTTTCTGGATTCTGGAACCCTTCCAGATGATGATGCCAGTTTCAAAGTTTTGATACCAAGCTGTTGCAACCATGAAAGAAAAACATTGGAATCAGTGATTGCTACGTTGTCGTAAAACCTTCTTTGGCATTAATTTGCAAGAAAACCTACAAATATACCTGAAAACACTCCAGAAAAAATTAAATTGCGCATTTTTCTTACAAATCAATACTGGTCAGTGTTAGTGCAAAGTGAAGTATCGTTATTGTCACTTTTCATTTATTCATAAAAGAAGTAAAGAAATTTTTTATTTATTTTTCATGAAGTTGGGAAACAAGGATCTCAATTCCACAATTTTAATGACTAAACAGTTATAGTTGACAGATTATTTTGAATAAGTTTGAATTCATTGTCAAATGCTGAAGATAATTCAATTAAAATATTTTTAATTAATCAAGTTGAATGTAAAAATAAATACAATACAGTAACTTTCGGTTCTGTGGCAAACTTACAGCTTCACATGTGTGTTGCAATCAACTATTAAATTAGCAACTCCAAAATCTGTTAACACAGGCAAAAATGTTCATGAAACGAATCAATTTCATTCATTCTCTACCGATCTCACCTACCTAATATTTGAGAATTGTTGGTTATGATATTGTAGAAAACACAGTACTGCACAGAAGTCATCTATTTGTTGATGATCTGCTTCCCAAATAGCTAATACTGCCCATTCATTAACTCCTACCCAAATGTTAATCTGCCGATTTTGCAGATCAAAATTTGACCCTGAAACGGATTTAAATTTTGGATCTGGCATCGTGAATATGATTTCTTCAATAATGGGGAATTAGTGCTAGTTCTTTTGTTGATTTAGACATGAATACTGCTGTTACAGTTATGCAATGTTCACTAAGCTCTTAAGTTTACATTCCTCAAAGAAGTAAGTCCTCAGGGAATTACTGATATCATTTAGGGAAGACAACACACACGGATTACTCTAATTTTGAATGGGAGCATATGCCCCATGTTAACAAACAAATGAGCACTAACTCCCAATATGGTCTTGGGCCATGGTGGCCTGGTTGGAAGTAACTGATTAGCAACTGGAGGGTTGTGAGTTCGAATCCAACCACACACTGTTGTGTACAAAGGGGGCTAGTGCACATTAAATCTGTCGAGGCCTCAAATGTCCTCACGTTGGCATGGTGTGGGAGTTTGGAGAGTGGGGTGCCAGCTCAAGTGTCACCTCGTCATCTGACCATGATTCAAAATTACGTGGCGTTGTTCTCGGTTCTTTTTGTTGGGGTTGATCCCGGACCATCACCAATAGTCCGTTGTGTTGCTCCAGTGTGACATTAATTAAAATACCTACCTATTCAATATGGTCTCTTGGATAATGGTGAGTTAGTGATCATTCGTTTGTTAACGTGGACATGTGAATATGGCTATAAGAGTTATATTATGTTCTCTGAGTCAATACATTCGTTGAATAGGTCTTTAGGGAATCAATATCACCACTCTTCAAATATTATCTTTTAGGTTAGACAAGGGTCCCCCAGTTTCTGATTGGAAGTTCATGCACTCGCATCATTCAGACAGGTCAAGTGACTATAGTTATGCAGATCGAGAGAGGATGTACAGTAGCTCTTCATCCAGTCTAGATAACCTTTATTCTGAAAGGCTAACTAGCAGGTTGACAGACAAAGAACACCCATATGCAATTCGAAAATCCAATCGAAATGAGTTAAGTTATAGAAGACCAACAGTTTCAGAGAGCTTATCAAATGATGAACCCTCTGGTAGGAATTATGACTTGAAGTAGGTTGTATTTATTTTTCTTAAATGATTAACCTATTCATTCCAGGAGTACCTGGGCCGTGGTAACCCGATTGGAAGAGCAACGGATTAGCAACCGGAGGGTTGCGAGTTCGAGTCCAGCCAAAGACAAAGGGGGCTGGTGCACATTAAATCTGTCATAGCCTCAAATGTCCTCACATTGGAGTGGTGTGGAAGTTTGGAGAGTGGGGTGCCAGCTCAGGTGTTGCTTCGTCACCTGATCTTTGTTTAAAATTATGTGGTGTTCTTGATCTTTCCCTGGGGGATTGATTCTGGACTGTCACCAATAACCTGTTGCGTTGCTCCTGTGTGATGGTAATTAAAATACCATGGTTATTAAAATACCATTAAGGTTAGCAAAATCAGCAAGCATGTTTAGTGAACAGAAAACCGCTTCACTTACGTTGGTTTGTCCTTCAGTGTATTGACGAAATTCGCCTAAATGAAAAAGCGCCTCCTACGATGAAGGGATTGGCATCTTTTCTTCCTCCTCTACATCATCCTCAATATTGTACCCCGCTGCACTCGTCTTATTTAACCCCTCTGATAAAATGTCTTGATCTGACAGTTCTCCACAACTTCCATGTTTTCGTCCAACTTGACATATTCTTTGAATGTCAAGCCCATATTGTTATCACATGCGTCCGGTGGCGGGGGGGCATTTTCTTCTATGAACGCAGCTGGGTCAGTTTTATTGGTAAATCCTGCCTTTCGAAAACAATTTGCTATTGTTTCCGTTACTTGAGACCATGCATTGTGACACAACCATGCTGCATGAAGGACACTTGTTACTGTTTTTTGTTTTTGTCCTTAAAAGAATCTGTCAAAAGGTTTCGAACGAAAAAGCATCTGTAAAAATGCTGGATTTTTTTATGATACCCTGGCCCATCGGTTGCACAAATGAAGTCATGTTTGGTGAGAAAAAAATGAAAAATAACCTTTACATTGTCCATATGTGGAATAGAGTTATGCGCAGTGCAATTGTCAATAAACAAGAAAATTTTTTTGTTCTTTTGTCGATAGGTTTTATCAAGTTTCAGCAGCCAATCTTTAAAAATCTCTGCAGTCATCCAAACTTTTTTATTTGATTTATACTCTACTGGTTTTGATTTGACATTTTTGAAACATCTTGGATTAGCAGATTTGCCTATCATGAGCAAAGGCGGCTTTTCACTGCCATCCATGTTAGCCCCAACCAATAAAGTGACTCGTTCTTTACTGTTCTTTCCCCCACTGCAACGCTCTCCCTTAAATGCTAATGTCTTGTCTGGAGCACATTTGAAAAACAAACCCATTTCGCCAACGTTGAAAATGTCTTTGGCCGGTATTCCCTCAATCATTCGTAAAACATTGTCTTTCCAAACAGTTGCTGCTTCTTGATTCACACTTCCACTTTCACCACACATACGCCTAAAGGAGATTCCATTTCTATCCTTAAATCCATCCAACCAACCAGTGCTTGCCTTGAAATCACTTTTTCTGAAACCGGCAGAAAATTCTTCCGCTTTTGCTCGAATAAGGGGGCCACTCAGAGGAATGTTTTTGTCCCGTGCGTGTTTAAACCACTTCAACACGCACTCGTCAACTTCAGGATTGTCCGGTTCCCTAGCTCTTTTGCGATCCTTTCCATTTCCATGCATAGTAGCAGCGGTACTCAGAATTTTGTCCTTATTTTTCAAAAAGTAGACAGTGTTCAGCGCTATCCCATACTCGTTGGCAATTTGGCATTTCCTCTTTACACCCTTTTCCACCTCGCGAATGACGATGACCTTTTCAGCAAATATTAAATTCTTGTACTGAACGCGTGGTTTACTCAAAGAAGCCGGTTGAACGCACGAACAGGTGGCGGAAAGGGGGGTTTCAGCTGTCACGTGTTGAACAGATGGGGTATTCCGGTGATGATTTCTTAATGATGAAAAGCCGAAAAGTCGTTATGGTTCGAAAGTTTTTATAAAAAACTTCGAATTAAGAAGTTGAACTTCGAATTATCCATGATTTTTTAACATTGATTTAATGAGAAGTTCAAGAGACTAAGAGATATCTTCGAATTAGAGACGTTTGTTTTATCCAAGGTGCACTGTAATAGCTTTTTCACCTTCAAAATGTAAAAGGATAGTCATTCTTACACATGGTGTAATGTTTGGGATTTGCCCATTTGGGAGCACAATCCCCTACAGAGACCCATTTTAAAAAATCAGTTCTGTGTCGTGAAGTATTTTAAAGTGGTCCATAAAGTAATTTTTTGAGAAGATGGTGTTTCTTGGGACTGAAGAGATTAGGAAGTCTAATGATGCCATTTTCCCATTCCTATGGATGTGAGATCTGTTATTTTCTCAAACATTTTAAAATTCTGATGAGTATGTAGAGAACAACACAATATTGGATTTGAAGGGTATCAGAAAAAATGTAGAAAATGAAGACTCATTATGGGACTAATTCTTGCATGTTTCAACATTGATTTGTTGCAACAACGAATTGCAGATTCCACCTATTTCTAAATTTTATCCCTTTTGAGAAGAGCCCAACAGTTGATTAAATAAATATTCCTAAAAACGACATGTAAAAGATTAATGCCTCAAACGAATTGCCCTGAAAAGTTTAAAGTTTGAAAAAATAACCTTAGAAATCAAGAAAAATAACTTAACAATTGGAATGAAATGTCTAACAGTTTCTGTTACTTTTCTTCATAATTCTAAATTTTTACAAATTTTATAAATAATAAAATTGTAAATAAAAAATTTTACTTAACCCTTTGAAAAATTACTTCATCTTTAAAAAATTTAATTTCTTAATTGTATTTATTTTTGTAAATGGTAAGATTTGTTTGGTTTTCTTCTAAACTTTTTTAAAAAAGAAATGATATGCAAATGGAATAAATTCCTGGGGAAATATTTTATTTTTATATGTACACTCAAACCTGTTTTTGTGTGGTCTTTTTTTTGTGTGCGGTATATGAAAAAGTCAACTCTAAACGAGTGCGAGGTAGTATCTTCAAGTGACGAAAGTGATTTTGAACCAGTTTACCACAAGAAAATTCGCGTATTGTCAAACTCCGAAGGATAATGGTTATACGTTTTGAAAAGTTTTGTATGTGTAAAATAAGTACATATGTAAATAAAATATTTAAAAATGTTCGCATGTGTATTTTCTAAATCAGATTCCAAAAGGTTTGGTGAGATTCCAAGCAGCTGCCAAGCCTCGTGTCTTGATTTCGTTTAAAAAAGCAATTCCTAGTTATTTTGTAAGGTTTTGAGTTATTTTCTATGTGAGACTTTTTTTATGCGGTCCCTATTCACCGCATAAAAAAATACTTTTTAAATGTGTTGCGAAAAATATTTTTATAGCTACTCGTGAAGTTTTGTGCGATTTTTTTTTTTTTTTAAATGCGTTTTCTTTTATGCGGTCCCTATCCACCACACAAAAACAGGTTTGAGTGTACTTGATTAATAAAAGAATAAAGTTTTTGACTTGAATTTTGGAAATAATTTTAAAAAGTACAAATTAAATGAAGAAAGGTGTTTAAAATTTGTATGGGAACCTGCACAATGTCTATTTAGTAGATTTAAATTGGTTTCATTATATTTTATATATATGTTGGAAATATGATTTCAGTAATCAATATTAATTAATATCTTATTTATATTAGGCTGTTACATGTGTGGTTATCTTTCAGTACTACAGTCAATAATAAATTGCCTAATGCTTCTGAGTCAAGGTTTGGCGATTTACGTGAATTGCTGGAGAAGAGAAAAACTCCATCTCTGGATAGTAATATTCCTGATGAAGTACTAGGAATCATCAGTGCATTGCCTACTATTTCATTTTTTCAGTTAGTTCTTTTTAAACTGGTATGTGTTGGTTTTCTATTACCTCTTACCAGAACTATCCTCACATAATTCAATGTCATAATAAACAAATATGTCCCCAAAGCACTTGACTAATTGACATAAAAAATTATTGACAGGTTAGAATTATGTGAATATAACAAAAAATTAACATTTTATTGAAAAAATTATCAGTTTAAAATTGTTTAATATGTCAGGGTTACCCTATTCCTGTTGATATTGGAACATGCTAGGACTGCTAGCTGTTCAGTTTCTAATTTCATTTAGTGAAAGATTTTAGCATTTTTATCACCCTGTTGTGTCCCTGTCAACTACACTGGTTTGGGTAAATTATGGAATGTAAAAGTAGCATTAACTTTGTAAAAAATATGCGATTGGCTTCAAACTTGTGGAATAACCAATATGTCGCTTATACCATATGCAAATTCATGTGTATAACATCTTGCCGCAGTACAGGTTTGGAAGATCAGTATTCATGCAATGATAACAATATGACCTTGCAGCAACATTGAATTACAGAATTACGATACACAGAGCTATTGATAGACTTGAGGTGCGACAAAGTCAGGCTGATGTTGCAAGGTGGCTTTTCCTCTGTCTGGAACCAATTGCAAGCAACAGAATCAGCACCTTGACAATACCAACTAGGTAGGTCGAAAGTAGACTGCCTCTGACGTCTGCCATATGCACTTAGCTGTGGGATGGAACAGGGCTGCTATCCCAATTCACCTGCGATTTGTGCTTACTGCAGCTAAGGAAGCCTGGTATGATTGTCTATGGTATGTAGGAGGGCTCTATGCTAGGCACATGGTGGTGTGCTTGCCCTTACCTCCTGTCGCATGAGGGCTCAATTAAATTGGTCATGAATCCTGCAGATTTGCCAGCTGTCGGCATTGAACTTAACGAATGGGATGCTGGAATGTTTTCGTTGGTGACAGACACCTTGCTTATATATACCTTGCACCTGTCATTTCCTGTTACGTGTTTTTTAACTTTTACGTTGGAGCATTTCTTGTTTTATTTTCGCAAATTTTTGTATGGTAGTAAATAAACTATTGATTTACATTAATGTTCTTTTTATCCTGGTTCTTAATACTATTTTCTAATAGTTTCACCAAAAATCAATAATATTTGTACTCATGCGAAATTAGTTGAATTGACCCCTCAGTATTGTCTTTTATTTTTGCCTCTACAGTACTTCCTCTTAAGGTGCAATAGCCCAAGGACATTATATTTCTTGACAGCACCAAACATCTTTTCTTCACAGCTAAAAACAAACTATTTACCTGCACTGAATGCCGACGTGTGTGAAAGATGCCAACAGAATGAGCCTGTGGTGTCACAAACTCCTGTTTTGCCTATGTGTGTGAAAACGCCCTTTGTATTTGTAAAGAATTAATTTGTCAATTTGAAGATTTTTAAAATAATAATGCACTTTTGATTGAAAGTTAAGGATTTTGAAAAACAAATCAATTGTGAAAATTCTAACAAGGTGTCTCCTAAGATTCTAATTGCATGTTGCATTATAAAAAAAGTTGGAAATCTCTAGTTTGAATTATTTTTATAAATTCACTAATGCTGTTCATTTTGTAAATTTTGTCTAGGATAACATGAAAATAGAAGATGAAGTAGAAATTAAGTTCTTAGACCGAGTTGTTAACAGAGCTACAACACTAGCAATGAACATAAAAAGTAAATTGTTAACACCAACTTTGAGAATGGTAAGTTTCCAATACTTCACTTTCTAGTATTAAAAAAAATTCAAAGTTATATGTGTTTAGAATTTTAAGGGTCTTCTATAGTAACTGAAAGGCTTATCAGTAAGTGGTCTTGATATTTTGCTGTCTTACCCTCTAATTTTGTTCCAATTCCCTAAAGAATAAGTGACCAAATTCATTATTATAAATAACAAAGCATCTAGAATTTCAATACTAATTGTTTAGCTTTAATTAAATATACCAGCTTTTGATCAAATGAAAATATCAGATTGTAAGGCAATATTCGTTCTGGTAGGAAACGAATTTTGAAGAAAATAAGGACAATCATAGTATAAATCGAAATTTGGTTTGACAAAAAAGACTGCTGCCTAGATCTGAGTATTAATACATTAAAAAATATAGGACTTTTTGCTTTAATTTATTGTTTAGAAAGTTTACAGAATTTGACTTATTAACCGACATCATGTAGTATCTAGGAAACAATGTTTTCTTAACAGATTTGTTTAAAAACTTTCATCGTAAATTAGGAAAGTATAAGCACCTAGTATATGATGCTTTGCAGGACTGTTGTCTTGGAAATAGAATAGTGCATGTTTGGATAAAACAAATTCTAGTTCTATGGATAGAGTTTCTGTCCTAGACAGAAAATAACAAAGGAGCTTGCTTCCATGACATGTCATATATACTGAAACTCATAGTTGCTACTTTTAAAGGCTGCTAAGTGTTTTCTTCAATTGGATCTGTAGTTTTAACAAAAATAGGATACTGCATAATATAACTATCCAAGGTATGCTGATTTAAATCAAGTGAATTTTATTAAAAAATCATTGATTTATATCAATCAAAATTTTAAATTTCATTTTTCTTTCTGTTATGTTTAATAATATTGAAAATGAAATAATTGAACAAGATGCATGTTATTTTATTCAAATAAGTTAAGAACTTCGCTCGTACTGAGTTCACCTCAAAATTATTGAAAATCATCCTTCCTTTGAAGAAACTAAATAACATTTGCTGATTGGGATCATAATTACCAGACAAGCATGCTTTTCCATCTTGGGTCATTGACTAATAGGTGTCACTCACAAGCCTGCTCATCAGTGTTGGTTTTGTTTTAAACATTCCTTGTGACTATAAATCGCACATAGCCAATTTTAAACCATATGTTAAGTGAAGATGCTCGAAATATATTCACTCAAATTATTAAAATTGTAACTTGCTTTCTTTTTTTAAGATATTCTAGTTATTTATTTAGTATTGCAGTCTGTTAAAAATAGACACAACAAAAAGGTTTTCTGTAGTATCAAAAGCATTCCAATTTTGCACATAAATCTTTATAATTGGCAATTTTAATAGTTTCATTTTGTTTTGTAATATATTGGTTAATTTTTATTTCAATTTATTGAGAAATTTTATGCATTGATCCCTAAGGAATTCTTTACACTGCTAGAATAACTATTCAATATTTATGGAATTGAATTTTGGAATGTAAAAGTTAATTCAGTCATGTGATAATTGAGTATGTTGAGGAAAGATTATGGGTTGAAGCAGAAAGCTATTGGGAACTGATAAAATTTTTATTGCAAGTTCAAAATTCCACTGAATTGGCATGTTCTGGGGATGCTATTACACTTGTTCTATACTCTGTTGATAGAGAAAAGCTTTATACTTTATTTTTGTTTGTTTTATATATAAACCCTTTTTGTGTGCATCAAATATACCTATAAAATACCTGTCAATGCTCAAAGAATTTGAAAAATAGACATTTGATTTCAAATTTATTTATTTCTATGGTCACATTTTTTACTTTTAACTTACAAAAAATAACAATATTTTCTCCAATAAGTTATTTTTGCAAGCTAAATATTAATGAGAAGTAGGAATTTCATGATGCATGTTCCTTTTATTTTATTTTCTATTGGTGACATGATATTTTTCTCTAAAGCAAGTCTTGAACCAATTAATTATTTTGTATAAAAATAATTGAAGTAATTCAAAACATTTTATTCACATATGTTAAATATATAATGCAAAAAAATTCTGAAATTGTATGATTGAAAAAATTCATAATATGATGTCTGTGGGATCCTGTAACCTTATTTATCTGGGTCCAAAAAATTCATGTCACTGGTTATGGATGCTCAAAGTAATCTAACCCACTTGAGAACCAGATGAAAAAACATTGCTCTTGCTTGGCATTAGGGGCACTGTTCTATTTACTCTATCATGTGATTTAATTTGCTAATTCCTATGTCGCGTTTTAATCTTTCAAAAATTTACCCAGCTATATTTCCTAATACATTAATGTTTAAATAAATCAAAACTATCTAGAAACTTCATTGTAATTTGTGTGTTCCATGTCCAATAAATTTAAACTTGTATGGGCAAAGAATTAATTAACATCATAAAAATCCTATATAAATAAAAAAATCTGATTTAAATCAAATAAATCCGACGTTTTTGATTTTTTTAAAAATAACTACCTATATATAGTGCACCTTGATCAATGGCTCATTTACATGTATCTAGGTATCACTTTGTTTTTACCTATCCCTCCGATGAATTTTAAGTTTGGAAACAGCAGAGGAAGTCTTGATCTGTTGGTTTTTAGAATTCAAAGGTTACTCATTTTTCAAGTAGTAATTCTAAACTGAATTGGTAAAAAGATTTGAATGAGAAAACTTTTCTCTTTTGAAAATCATTCTGCCATATTTAGTATTAGTTTAAAAAGTTGAATCACCAATTTTTTTTTTTTAATTTATAATTTTTCATACTGACGGTCAAATAGATAATGGGATCAGATGGATTACATGCCAGTAAGAAAATATCAGAAGTAAAGAATATGCACAGCTTCACAAATAAAACACTACAATTGCACAACAAAAACAATTATAAACAAAATTAATTATACAACAAACACTACCTTATATAACACAAAGCGATGGACTAAAAAATCACGATTTATTGCATACGTTGTGGCCATAAAGAGGTTTTTAGAGCTCCATTTGTGAAACTGTTGAACCAAACTCAACTGAAATTGGTGCAAATACTAATAGACCATGGGGTTTTGACTTGTAAAAATAATTCAGATTTTCATTGCCAGAGAAAAAATGATGCCGTAAACAGCATTTTCGGAGTAATTTTAGGTATAGGATATAAAGGAAATTAACATTTTATTGTAATTTTTAGTTTGGCATCAATTACAGATATGATTCAATGTTTTTCTTTGCACGTGCTCCAAAAAATGCATTCTCTGAACATCATTTTCTATTGCAGAAAGGCAGCAGGTCCTGTTTCTACTGATTTCCTGACATGCATCGTTATTTGATCCTTCAAAGTTGTTAAATGATCCACATTTCCTTTGTATACAAAGCTTTATATATGATCCCACAACCAAATTTCACTGGGAAAGGTAGACTGATGATCAAAGGAACAGGCTGTCCATTTTGTAGAAAATGTTTTATTAACTATTCAATCTTCTGTAAAGTGCTGCCGAGGATGCTGTATTCCTAATCCAATATGAGGGGTGTTTCATCCTGCTTAAATAAAATAGATTAAAATCATCCATGCTGTTGAAGTTGTGAAATAACAAAATCTAGCAGCATTTGATTTCTTTCAGTCTTGACAGAACAAGTCACTGACCTTTTAATTTGTTTTCTCTGAAAAGTATGAACTGATGATGAATGAGGGGGTTAATCCATACCAAACTTACTTTCAATGAGTGTAAAGGAATCTAAAGAAACACAAGACTCAAAAGCCCAAATGTTGCAATTTCGCAATTTCATTTGGATGCAAATGTGCTTCATTTCTCCACAAGATGTTCGAAGGCTATGCAGCTTTGACTTCATATACCCTTTAATCTCAAAGAAATTGACGAGTGTTCCTGATCTTGTATTGGAAAAATTTCAGTAATTTACACATGATTTTCTACACTGTAGCATACAGCATATCCAGTTCCCTTAATACTGCCTGAACAGTGCTTGATTTGTGTGTTGGATTCGTTGTGGCAGTTACAACTGAATCAAGTTCTTGATTTGTTTGTCTTCATCCTAGTTGTAATGTTCAATAATTTTCAAACCCCCAATCCCTCTTTTTTCCTTTCACAACATTTCGAATTTGATGTTGTCTTGTGTTTGGCACAGCTTGGCCAAATATAGGCCATAAAACCTCAAAACAACCAACCAATAATTTTCAAAATGTGAAATCATTTTTAACAGATTTATGATGGTCATTAGACCTTATGTTAAGTACTTCAACCTCTGATGTTCCTGAAGTGCTGCAGAAGCTGTTCCACTTTTTTGTTTATGTTTAGTTATTTTTATTTCTTGTTATATAATAACATGTGTTTGCCTAGCAAAGAGTAAACACTTAATTATGCATGCCATCCTGTATATAACTTAATCTATAATTTGTGCTCTATGTCTAAAAACAGATTTCTCGACATTCGCTATATCACTTTTCAGTATATCACACTTTTATTCACACTTTTTATTGTTCCCTTAAAAGCATAAGCATATCAAGGTGTTATTGTATATGCATAATACTTTGTATTTTAATTGTGAGATAATAGTGAAACCTGTTTAATACTTGTTATTTTACTATAGAAATTCAAAGAGAGCATGGTTCAGAATGGCATAGAAGTTGAAAGTGGTGTTAAACAACCTTCTAAAGATGTACAAAACTTGTTGCAAATGGTTGGTGAATGCAAGTCTACGAGCTCTATGAGAACCCAGAATGCAGCCAGCTCTGTTTTCCCTTATCCAACTGCTCAGAATAGTTCATTGAATGTGCACTACTTATCACATCATAAACCATCTTACACAGCTTCAACTCCTATCCCCTCATACTCATCATATAGCAGCTCATCTTATGCAGGAAACTCCGAAATTATGAGTACAAAGGGTGAGCCAAGTTATGTACAATCTGCTCAGAATCCTGCTTCATACAGTCCTAGGTATTCCAGTTCCTATTCATCTTGCGCTATACCTGGCTTAACATTGACTCAAGAGGATATTTCTCCAGAAAAAAAGTCAACTACAGTTATTTCCCCTTTTGATCAATTGGAAGAACAAGCAAAAAGTATTTTTGGTACTGGTCAGTGGAGTGCCAGTGAACGAGGACAAGCCTCAAAACAAGATTATTAATTGTACAAACTATTTGTCACATAAAATGGCGAAATCTTACATACTTATATGTATGTAGGTGAAAATTGAGGTCTGCATTTTTTTGTGTCATGTTTCTTGAAAATTTTATACTCTTTCAAGGTGTATTTTTACATTATCTTTAAAAATTGTCTGAAAACTTCATTGTGTGGACTCGTTGACTCAAATTGTCTGAAAACTTCATTGAAGACTATTTCTACTAGTGAAAATTGACTACTTTTTCTCTGCTACTATTGTATGATCATTTGAAGGCCTTGGAGAAAAATAATGTTGCTGTACTTACCAGATCTGCAAAGGTTGGTAAGAATAATTACCAGCATTGCATTAAAGACTACATTTTTGCATAAACTTGAGGAAAAAGTTTTAGCATTGTTGGCATTAGTGTGTATTTAGAGGTGAAGTAATTTCTTCAGAAGAATGAAAGGATCTTGGAAGTGGCATATTTTAATAACATGCATATAATTTTGCCATATTTTATGGCATATAATACACCTAAAAGCAATTGGAAATAAAAGCTCAATATAAATATAAGGCTTAATTAGACAACTATTCTATATCTTGGTTCGTTTGCCTTTTTTTGTGCTTGAGGAAACCAACAGTTGTCTCAAGCAATTTGCTACTTTGGTACCTTTAAAATGTTACAGTTTTAAGCTTGTTTGAAAAAATTATGGCTGAGTATCTTTTTTGCTAAGAATTTTTTCAACAATCAGACCTGGGAAGTGGTACAATGTAAATGTATCGAATACTTGTAAAACTTAAATATTCATGTGCCAATTTGTGTATGATTTTAAAATCTTTGATTCATCATCCCCTCAATTACTTTTAATTTCAGTTTAAAAGTACATGAGTTGTCTTGTAAAATTTCTATCCATCATTTAAGTAAATAATGCTTTGATATTACATTATTAATCAAGACTAATCTGAGTATTAATCCTTTTTAAATGTATATATTTTAAGTAATTATATTAGGTCAGAGAGTTTATATCATATTCCTATTTCATTCCATTTATAAGTATGACATTTTAAGGTTGTGGTCCTATAAACTTATTTCTATATCTAAAAATTTGAATGCATTATTATTTCTGAGTAGTCTTATTACAACTATTTTGTCTTAAAATTGTTTGTTAAAATGTTGGGGTCGGTTATTTATGTTTGAATTAAATATTCCTTTCTTTTGGAAAATTATTGAACAAGTACAGAGGATTTTATTACCAGTTGATTATAAGAATCATTACATGATATTTTATAATCATTTATGTGCTATACAAATTTTTGTAACAAATAAATCTAAAATGAACAAATTGTGTTTTTTGTGTTTTACTATTTACTCTTGGAGAAAGCCAGTTGACGTTTGGTGCATCAATTAATATTTAATGCTGTTTTCATTCTTTTTTCTACATTTTTAGACACATTTTTATGCTTATATGTGCAGGTGATTATGAAAGTGGCCTACTTTTCTTTTCAAGATTTTTAGTTGCATTTCTCTTGGATTATATATATACTTTGAAAAAATTTCTTTTTACAATATAGCAAAATACTTCAGAAAATATTTGCTCTTATAATGTAAAAAAAAATCATTTTGTTGATAACAATTTTGGTAGTTGCTATAAAAATTAAGCAATAAACTAAATTTTTGACAGATCACTTTCATAATAACCAGCACATGTTAATATCCTGTAATGATAAATTTAATGAAAAATTATTAAATAAAGCACAATTTAATGAAATAGGAAATGAAAAATAAAATTTAGATGTTGGAAGTTTACAGGACACATTTTAAGAATGAACAGGGACAGTATTCCTAATATAGCATTGACCTGGACCCCTGATGGAAAGAAAAAGCGTGGACGTCTGACCTGGCGACGTATGATGGGACAAGAGAGATGTGAGGCTGGATGGGCGAGCTGGTATGAAACTAGACTTGCTGCATCGGACAGGAAACTGGCGATCTAGATTGAAGGCCTTATGTGCCCTAGGCACTAACGAATTTGATATGTAATGATAAATTTGTAAACCTTATCAAAATTTGTTTAGAGGTGATTATGTGTTGATTGAAGAGGCATGCCAGGAATATCAGGTGGATCTAGGTGTAGTTATCACAGGGTATGGATGGACATTTTGAACAAATTATGAAAAAACCCCAGAAACTACATTCATAACCAATCATACCAGGTTCAATGGCACGTCAGACGTCCCATCGCTCTAGAAAGGGTTAATTATGAACTTTCCTGAAGTTTAATGCTTATGTACAGTCGCGGGAAGAAAACGAACCCCACTATTCATAGAGCAAATTCAAAGATATATTCAAATATAGGCAATAATGTCCTACAAATTCAAATGCAAAAAAAATTGCATAAGGGCCCGTCTTATCAAATTTTGCACAAGCAAATTTCCAATGGGAAACACTTGGGGACTGGTCCCGGACTCGCCAGCAGCCCGTTGTGTTCCAGTGCGATTTTAATTCAATGGGAAACACCAAGTTTTAGTACCTTAATCAGATTCTACATCGTCAAATTAGTCTAAATATGAAATTTCTTGAATTTATCGCTATATCTAGAGATTAAGCTAAATTGTAGCTAATCGAGAACTGTTCATTTGATGCTTGACTGAAGAAGTCTACAAAACCTTAAAAGAAAGGTAATAAGTGTTAGTAGATAACAGCAATTAGGCTGTTGAAAGTATGAACAGTTATCGATAAATGTTATTAGGATAGCATTAATACAAATAAAATTGAATCATCTTTACAAATTGAAATTTATAAAATATTTGACAAAAATACGAAGCTGAAACTACTAGTTAATAACTTGGTGTTAAATTCAGTTAATAGTTGATTTAAACAATTAAGTAACTTAAAATTAACTGGATGCCCTTTCCACTCGCCCAAGGCGGACTATCGGCCCTCAGTGTGGTCAGCAGTGCCCAACTACAACTGGATCAAACACATACTGCGACTAGAGATGGGCTATCGGATAGCAGTTTTAATAACTTAGTTAATTGTTACAAAATAACAATTATCAACTGTTATATATAAAATAACACTCGGAAACAAAAAATATTAACAGTTAAGCAACTGGTTATCGACAAAAAAGATTGATAACTATTATTGGGGTAGCAGTAAATATATATAAAATTGAATTTTGTAAAATTAAATAAGTTAAAATTACTACACTATTTTAAAAATCATTTAATAGTTACCTTAAGTGGTTAATAACTTAAAATTAGCTGCAGGTCGATTTCTAACTGAAAAAAACGGACGGGGCTGTGTCGGGACACGGATAGATATTCCAGCGATATTAAGACTAAACGGTTATAAATATTTTGCATTTAATATTCTGATGTCAAGGAGCGCTATAGAATGGGTGATGGGACATACTATGGGTATTTGGGTATTTCAATTAACGTCACACTGGAGCAACACAACGGGCTATTGGTGACGGTCCGGGATCAATCCCAAAGGGAAAGATCCGAGGACAACACCACGTAATTTTGAACCACGGTCAGATGACGAGGCAACACCTGAGCTGGGACATACTATGAAAAGGCACGTTAGATAAGATCCCTTCTCCCTATGAAAATATTAAAAGAAAGCTGTGAACTCATAATTTTCTGCTGATTTGTCTTAAAAACAAGTTAAGATTTATTGTATTCAGTTATTTGATCTTCTGTTTCCTCGCTCTTCAAATTTATTTTTTCATTCTGATTAAAAAAGTGAGTGAATTTTTTCGGCTTTTCGACATTTTTATAAATTCTAGAACTTGGGACGTAAATCGAATACATGCCATATCCATCCATATTGTACATTTCACATTCATCCCACCCTGTTATATGACAAAAGTACGAAAGGTGACACTAAAATAACTACTAAAGTAAGCGCACACTATTCAGCATTGGACGGATGGCACGCATCGGATTAATTTAGTGTACTGCGCACACTGCATTCGGAGCATCGGCATTTCACTTAAAAACTGACGGGAGAATGCCGGCCGCGCCAACATTCCCTTGGAGGCAATACTTCCGCTTTTATTTAGTACAAAATGAATATCTACAAAGATTAGTTACGACTGTTGAAGAAAAATAACGTCTTTTAAGAAAATCTTGTTTATGGTATCGATCTGACGTCATATTTTATGCAGATTTGAAATCAGTGGAAATTTTCACTCTTGAATCATCGCAGATAGAAACTTGGATTAAGGAAATAAAAACACAATTTAATGTATAGCGCTAACATCCGGTGCCCACACTACGAAATTTCGGATGAGCCATCCGCATTGTACCTACGGAACGGATTTTATTCTCTTCGGAATTGCCGAGACGTACGATGCGGACTAGTGTCCGCATACCTTGAGAGTCAATTTTGAGATTTTTTGGGGAGGGGATTAGGAAGGCCCCTTTTGTTCATTTCCTGAAAAATTGCTGTAACTCAATTCGTAGAAATGACGAATATACGGCTAATATTACACTCATAGTTGTCCTAACAATGTTTCTGACTTGTGGCCCTCTTCTCCAGGCATGCAACATTTTCGAATTTCACCATCTTTAAGGGAAGGACAAATTAATTTGATAAGATATTCATGACTAATTTTTTTAAGCGAATGCATTTTTTCCTGAAAATTTCATTTAGTGGCACGTCAATAACAAGAACTTGTTTTAAACGGAATGTCTTCAGTACAAACTAAGCAGATAACCGATAGCCATTTTCTAAAAATGGCAGGCCAATTTAACAGCGCTTTTTGGAAACAAATCACTGTTTTCAACAAGCTTAACAGATGCAAGAAGTTGCTTAAATAAGCTTCAACTCGTAAAGTAGGCAACCTTGTCCTTCTGTAACTACTATAGGTATGTGTGAGGATGTTAATTCTTATATCCCATATGAAAGTATTGACTGAATAAATGAATGACGAAGTAGGTAAAAACACAGAAAATTGAATAAAAATTAATCAAACAGGAAAGAAACAGTATACGCTGATTTATCTACCAGCATATCGTCTTGTAACCATAACACTGATTAGTAACCAGCGAAGTGAAGACAACAACTCGTTCTAACAATCGTAATCTTCCTTTTATTGCTGCAAACAAATTACATATTTGTGCGTAGTACAGAACCGCAGCACAAATGAAAAAACTAATTTGAATTTAATTCGTCGCCAGCCCACGCGAGTTATTTTCATGCCTGGATTGATGCACTACGATAAAAAAGTTTTAATAGTTCAAAAATTTTTCTAACATTAATATTCTTTCAAAAGGTTCCATTTAAAATTTGCTTTACTCTAACTTGCATGCAGTTTCAAATCGAATCCTTTGTGGGGATGTTGCGTGTGAATACGAATTACAATTTACTAAAAAAATATTTTTTAAATTTACAACGACAGAAAACGGCGAAATAAAAACTTAAGTCTGCAGAATTAAAAAAAAATTAAGAAATTAATACATAATTCTTTTCTATCTCGTGATCTCCCATAGCTGTTCCTTTCCTCCCTGGGTGTATTTCTCTCTTCTGTGTCAGTAAAGTTTCAATGTGTGTCAGTTACTTGATGTATGTCTTGTGTCAATTATTTGATATTGTATTGTGTCTGGCACAGCATGGCCAAATATGGCCCTTGTGTGCGCCATAAAACCCCAAAACCAATCAACCAATAGTTGTTCCAACTTACAACTTTTGTTTTAAAATAGAACAAAATTTAAAAATGCGAAATTAATTCCGAGCGAAAAAAAAATCAAAAAATAAGTGTTGCATGTGGTCAACGAATGCGAGTTTTCGTTTCGTTGAGCTTGAGCTACGCTTTAAAGCACTTTTTGCAATTCCGAGATGTAATTTTGAATGAAAAGCATGTGCCTGTTTGGAATGAGAATGATGGTGCTACTTGCCTGTTGAGTGTAGTTTTCAATAAAACCAAGTAATTTTATTTGATACATTTGAAGAAACGTAAGTTTTAATGATTTTAATCGTTTTGAAAAGGAAACCTATGTCAAAATTAAAAAATACTTTGAATAAATTCGATTAGCTACCAGTCTTGGTTCAGAAGGTTTTGTGTTCTGTATATTTTAATTCATTTCAACCACGGGTACTAAACCAAGGACTTTTGAGGAAAGTTGGTCGAAATGTACACATGCCGTCTAGAAAATGAACACACGTCTTTAGGAATATTGGACATAAAATAATTAATTTCTACGTAGCTCTTGTGCGAAGTTGAATGTTTTATTCTCTTTATATTATCTGTCCTAAGTATTCAAAAATTATTTATATTTCGCAAAGAAAATTAAGGCTAAAAAGAAATAAAAAAGTAGAGTTTAAAATCTGTAAAATAAGTTTTGGAAAAATTGTTTATTTTCCAGTTGTACTACTAAAAACAACCCGAGTAATCACAATGTTCTGTTTGCAAGCCATTTTCTACAAAACTGCAAAATTAAGGTTGTATTAAGCTGTTTTAGCGTGAAACGCCTAAAAATTTAGGCAAAGAAAATATAAATAATGTATTTCATAAGCTAATATGTTTTACAAAATATTTAATGTTTTTTGAAATTATATTGAATAAATTTTATGTGATACTTGCACACAACAAACATACAGACACAAAAAGCAGACATAAAACCGGAGGACAGACATACAGACTGATGCAATGAAGTTCAGTCACCAAATGACTGAATACTCACAGTATGCAAAGTTTTGTGAAAATGTACCCAACCGTTTGGACGTAGTGCATACAAACACACGAAACGCGGAAACCACTGATTTTGCATTAGATGGTAGGTAGATACTGGGGCAACACAACAGACTATTGGCAATGGTCCGGGATCAATCCCGAAGGGAAAGATCAAGGACAACGGCTCGTAATTTTGAACCATGGTCAGATGACGAGAACATCTGAGCTAGCACCCCAATCTCCAAACTTCCACACCACGCCAATGTGAGGATATTTTAGGCTACGACAGACTTAACGTGCACCAGCCGCCATGTACACGACGATCTTTGGCTGGACCTAGTTTCGAACTCAACCCTCCGTTTGCTAAACCGTTGCTCTTCCAACTGGGCTATCACGGCCCGATTTTGCATTAGAATGACCCAAAAGGATAAATAACTTGAAATGGAACGAAAATATTCAATGTACAAACACTCCATTTTTATTTATATAGATTATTAGACATGTAATACAATATCTAATTTTGAATAAAAAATAATTTAAAATGCCTGATCTTTCAAACGTTGACGTGGGAGAAATTTTTACCTTTTCGAGAAGCTATGACAAGTTCCATTATGGGGGGGGGGGTTGTCGAAAAGACGATTGTTGAAAACTTTCTGAGCTTACAGATAAAGCCAGAGAACTGTTGTACACTGCTGGCCACCGTAAATGCAACACCCTGAAGGAAGCATGCAAATAATATGAAATTTACAACATGCATTAGCGGAGGTGAGATATGCAAATGATTAGAATTTCAGCGCAGACGCACATCACGCGCGCCTGTGGCGCCACTTCAAAGCGCTATTTAAGGCTTGGAGATTTCGACGATTTCAAGTACGGCAATTGTGTTTTTCTTGTGGTTTTTTCAAAAAAACGATCAATTATGCCTCGTAGAAAACAGCGATCATCTTTTGATCAAGTATCCGAGTTCGACAGAGGAAGGATAGTGGCCTACCGAGATTGTGGATTATCTTTCAGGGAAATCGGTAGTCGTGTTGGACGAAACCAAACAACTGTAATGCGGATATGTGATCGTTGGATGCAGGAGGGTACGACGGACCGACGTGTTCGATCGCATCCACCTCAGTGCACCACTTCACGTGATGACAGGCATATTGTGCGTATGGCAGTGACGGATCGCTCAGCCACATCACGAACCATAGCACAGCACATTCAGTCTGTACCGCATCATCCAGTGTCTGCGCGTACCATTCGACGCCGTTTACAGCAGCGTGGTCTGTCCGCAAGACGTCCATTGCTTCGTCTACCCTTGACGCAGAACCACAGACGTTTCCGCCGCCAATGGTGCGATGAAAGAAGGATGTGGACGACAGAATGGAATGAAATTGTCTTTACTGACGAGTCACGCTTCTGTCTGCAACACCACGATGGTCGGATTCGAGTCTGGAGACACCGTGGAGAGAGGATGCTGAACAGCGAGGCGTTATGCACCGCCACACTGGTCCAGCACCGGGTATTATGGTATGGGGCGGTATTGGATATCACTCTCGCACTCCTCTAGTACGCATTGCCGGTACTTTAAACAGCCAGCGCTACATCTCCGAGGTGTTGGAGGCAGTTGTCCTTCCTTACCTTCAGGGCTTGCCCACAGCCATATTTCAACAGGATAATGCGCGACCACACGTGGCACGCATTGTCCAAGGGTTCTTCGTCAATCGCCAGATTGAATTGCTTCCCTGGCCAGCTCGCTCTCCGGATCTTTCGCCGATAGAAAACATGTGGTCCATGGTTGCTCAACGATTGACCCAGAATACATCCCCAGCTGCCACACCAGATCAACTTTGGCAACGTGTGGAAGCTGCTTGGTCTGCTGTACCCCAAGAACACATCCAAAGTCTCTTTGAATCAATGCCGAGGCGTGTGGCAGCGGCGATCTCCAACAATGGCGGCTACTCTGGCTACTGATTTTGGCAGGAACCACACTTCACAGAAATCTATAAATTTAATCATTTGATACTTGGTCAACATGTTATCTACAAAATAAATTTTGTTGTGATATCTCTTGTCTTTCTTGGTGTTGCAATTTGGGTGGCCAGCAGTGTATTTAAGATTGGGTAAAAAGTTCGAAAAATGTTTTCTTCACTTATGAAATGGAAGCATCAGAGAGGCAATACGAGAAACTCAATAACAGGCTACAGGAGATGGGAAATGTACCAGTTAAGAAGGTTCGTAAACTCAGTATGACTCAAAAGAAAGCATCATAGGAAAAGGAAATCAAGAAATTGCGTCTTCATTTCACTGTATAATTTTTGAATATGGTAATCCCTAGCAGGATTGTCCAAATAGTCGTTTGGCGACAAACATTTTAGTCGCCTGTTTGGAGATGGGCTCTACCGTGTTCTTGTTACCGATTTTGTTGCTGTTACTACTTTAAGAATCAGACTGCAATTCTGAATTTTTTTACAAATACGAACGATTCACATCAAGTTCGCTATGTTGTAGGGAGGTGATTCCATATGAAAACTGGGGCAATGAATAACTTGTAGATAAACTAACTATATAAATTAACTAATCAAAATTCAATAAACTTAAAATGTGGGCAAGTCTACCAGCGCGTGGCCTCAAATGAAGATCAACAAATAAATTAGGCGATTTTTAGTTTAGTTTAGAAGATTCGGAGTGACGGTGCGATATCCATACAGGTTGGTGCATTGTAATCTGCATAGAAATAAATTATTTATGGCAAGATTGTGAAACAGATCCTCAAACATGCAACATAAAGCGATTTCACAACTGTTCTTCAAAGCTACAAGTCCTTAAAATGCACGAAACTTACAAAATGTTTAATTTCTAACCGATATATTTTGGATATCGTTATTTATACCTAAATTAAATTTATCCCTGAACAAAATTTCATGAAAATTCGTCATCATACGGCCACAGGGTTTTTCTTATTTTTGCTCATTTCCTATAGAATGACCCGGCTGCATTCAAAATGCAACACCAACAACGATTTGAGTTGCAGAAATCAAATTTATTTCAACTATGACATGTGCAATGCATAAATAATTGAAATGGACAGATCTGTAAGTCGAAAGGAACATGCTAAAATCAGTTATAACTGCTTGCACATGGCATGACATCGACTGATAAAGACACCTGATGGATGTTTGAAATGTTCCTGGCAAATTCAATATGCATCCCCAATTTGTCAGTTACGTCTGCGGATGATGACATACGGACCAATTTAAGAGCAATCGTATCCTACACGTGTTCGATAGGAGACAAATAGGGCAAACGAGCAAGGAAGAAGTGATACTTGTTGGTCACAGAAGAAACGTTAGACTATTCGGGTGAGATAGTGACGAGCATTGTCCTGTGTTGAAAGATAGCTCCAGGAATGGTCTGTATGAGGGATAGGACTTCTGATTCCAAGACCCGATGCTGACATTATAGTGCTTACGATCTGTATAAGGCGAAAGAAAGAATGAAATGAAATAACACCCCAAACTACTATACTTCAAGACCCTCGAGTCCCCCGGCTCACCGCGAGGTTTCGAGCCTTGCGTGGGGGTCGGGTTTTTTCCTTCGATTCCCATCGCACGTCGGAGGAACCGGGCAGCCCCCCAACGGACAGGGCGGGCCTGCCTTCAGCGTGGGCACGCGCACGGACGAACAGTTTATTGAAAAATAAAAACCATGTTACAAAAGTGTCCCGACAATAAATGGTTGATGACAAGGGCTCAACGCAGAAAAAGGGTGCGGAGAATATGTCCAGGCCAACAGGGCCAGATACAATACTACTATACTTGGTGTAGGACCACTGACGTTCTGCTTTGCACCTTTCTAGATGCCGTTCCCCACTGTATTTGCGAACAAGAATGTGACCATCATGGGTCACGATCTAGACTCGTTAGGAAACATGATTCGCTCCCATTTAGCTTTCCAGTGTCTTCGCTCTTCTCACAATTGAAGCCTCTGACTTCTATGGTATTAGTCTAGGGGTAGCCCTTTGCGCTGCCACACTACAGGTCCGGGGTTCGATCCCCTTACTGGGCAAAGTCGACTCAGCCTTTCATCCCTTTGAGGGTCGATAAAATGAGTACCAAGTGCTTGGGAAAACACTGGGCACGGTATGATACTGAGGATTCGAAACTCGATTCAACTAAATACCGTCGGAAGGGGCTGATGCGCGTTGCATCTGCCTTGGCCTCAAGGCCCCCTCGTCAGGCCGACCATCTGACAGGGACAAAAAATGCCACTCGGCACCCCAGGGCATCCAAGGTCTCGTAAGCGGGATGGGCACCACCGGCCATGGTTCTTCGAGGACTGTAGCGCCACGGAGACTTCTATGATCTAGGTTGTTTGTTTGGGTGTTTTATGGTGCAAAGATCACGATATTTGACCAAGCTGTACCAAACACAAGACAGTCAACTTCAAGTAAAAATTGTCATGGAAGGGAGAAAAAGAGGAATAGGAGAACAGAATAATGGGATGACAGCAGTAAAGGATCACCTGATAACCCGGAGGCGCGACATCCGTGTTTATTAAAGACAGTAAACCTCATGGGAAAAGAAAAGATCACTAGAGTATCTCGGGTTCGTGTAGCCCGTAGACACACCTAAAGCAAATGTACCCCTGAAGGGGCTTTATGGTATAGAATAAAGGAAATCAGAATAACAGTTGGTAGTTGAATACACGTAGGAGTGAAGCGACACAACGGGATATTGACGACGGTCCGGGGTGAATCTCGAAGGGAAGGATCGAGGACTAGACCTCGTAATTTTGGGGCCACGATAGCCTAGTTGATGCAGTCGCGAATTAGGAACTGAGGATTCGATACTCGATTCAACTAAATACCGTCGGAAGGGGCTGATGCAAGTTACATCTGCCTTGACCTCAAACGTCTTCACGTTGACGTAGTGTTGAAGTTTGGAAAGAGGGGTACCAGCTCAGGTGTTGACCTCGTCACCTGGCATGGTTCAAAACTATGGAGTGTTGTCCTCGGACCTTTATCTTCGGGATTGATCCCGTACCGCCCCCAATAGCATGTTATGTTGCCCCAGTGAGACGTAAATTCAAGTATTTACCTCGTAGTTTTGAATCGTGATCAGATGACGAGGTCACCTGAGCTGGCACCCCACTCTCCAAACTTCTCAACCCATGTCAACTTGAGGATATTTGATGCCACAAAAGATTTAACGTGCACCAGCCCCCGCATACTGTAAAATATGTTATATGTAATTGGGCTGAGCGCCAGTAGAGGGCGTGCATATGTAGCGACTGTTTGAGTCGCTAAAGCTTTACCACTACTTTTACTGCTGACTCTGTTGTGTATCTATTCCTTAGTCATGTAATAAATGTGTTCGTTTTGTCTCAGTTGATTGATCCTTGACTGTCTTCGAGGTAAAACTCGATTTATTTCATATACATGGTGGTCTTTGGTTGGATCGAGTTTCGAACTCACAACCCTCCGGTTGCTAATCCGCGAAGCAACCAACATGGCTACCACGGCCTGTGGCAGTAATGAACGCCGTGCAAAGAATCACCAGCAAACAATGCTGGCAGATATCTCCTGATTAGTCACCATCCTCCATTGTAGGTTTCTGTACGATCATCACCACCCTCCATAGTAACGTGGTTTCTGTACGATTCCTCACAGCCATGCGTAGCAAGTGCCTATCTTCCATTTCTGACGTATCCATAGGTGCTTCAGATCCTCACGACGATGCGTAGAACCTTCTGTCCTAAACCCAAGAATTCATATCTTTATCAGTGTTTAGCTTGACGCGTGCAGCAATATCGCGAAACGACAAGCCGCTCGATCTTAATCCAATAATACTTCTCGAACTCCGTCAAATGTTCATAATATTTCGTTTTGTTAGAGGGCATGCTTATGTACTAGCAGCGATTCCAATCGTATTCCCCGATGCAATGTTTGAGATTTGCTTTTTGAGGTCTTATATTTTCCTAGCCGCATTTTAGCCTGTATTGTACGCTCATCCTATTTGCACATTCAGCCGAGATTTAATCATTTCCATTTTCCATGACAAACTGCCGTCTGCCAAATTTCCGTTCAATCAACATCTGTTTTTCGGTGTTTCGTTTTCAATGATATACATACATTTGATTATGCATGTATACTAACTACACTGAGAGAAATGTATAAGTAAATTTCACACAAATGCCAAAATGTACTGCAGTTTTCTAGTCATAAAAAATTAAACAAAGGCTAATTTTGGTAGATAATAAATTTAACTCAGTGTGGCAATGTTTATTGCATACCACCTGTTGAAAGACTCTTCAGCAGACAATAATTTACATCAGACTATATTTTCTATGCAAAAAGTTAGTCGTATGCTCTTAAAAGTGTCTCGCGTACCACCGGTTGAAAGCTGAGCACCGCGTGGCTTTGAAAAGAAGGCAGATGACTTTGAGCGAATCTTAGAAACGTATTACACTCGTTTGGGGAGCTGCTTCCCAAAAACATATATGACGATCGCCATGGATAATTTTATTTCGCCAATTCGCTATCGCCTACGGCACTGTAACGATTCGAATAAAAGTCGAAATCCGCGCTGAAGACGCCGATATCGGGAGAACATTGCCTTACGTTTCAACCAATTATCTAATTTTATGAATAGTTCAAAACCAAACTCAAATGCCAACTTACTAGAGCCGGATTACAACCTGAAAACTGCTGTTACAAATTGAGTGCAAATTCTTTTTAAATTAGCAATGTTGGATTATCGACTCAAGTTTTTTTTAAAAGCTCAACTAATAAAATATACTACCAAAAGTGTTAGACCTTTTTATACCGGAAACCATTCACTTGAAAATAGACAACTACTTTTAACTACAGCCTATTAAAGTAGGCATCTTCACAACAGCTCGGCCTTAGGACCTCTTAACAGCCTTGGTAGTCAAAAGGGAAGTATCTCCGTAGTCAATGGTATCTTCGTGTTTGATCGCGAGTTGTAGGCGGCTCAATTTCGATTCCACCCTTGATGTATTTCTTCTGTGTCAGTCAAACTTTCCTTTTGTGCATCAAGTATGGACATCCATTATTTGACGTCGGTTTTGTGTTTGGCGCAGCTTGGCCAAATATGGCACTTGCGCCATAAAAACCAACCAACTGAGTTTGATCTTTCTAAGCTGACGATTGTTACGAACTGTGTGTATAAGTGTCAGACAATTTACAATAGTATATAATTGTATGATCTTGTTTCTTTTACTCAATTGCCTATTGCCTCAACCTGTTGATTGAATGTGTTGTTTTCAAATCTTATGAAACTTCAGACCATAGACCTTCTAATGAATAATCTTTCAATAGAAGGCCGATGACTTTAGATACTTTTATACGTAGCATTTTACCAATTTTACAAAACTTAAGACAAAATTTGGGAATACTTATCTTTTTGACTTTCGCAGCAACTTAGCCTTAAAAAGTGAATAAAATAACGAAATCTGAGCTTTTCTATCAGTTTTGGGTTAAACAATGTTCGGTGTCATTTTAATAAATGAAAAATTTGATTTCTCAATGCTAATTTATAGAGAATGCTGTAGTCGTTACTCCCTTGTAACTCTTTGAGCCTTATTTGACGCTAATGTTTTAATGAAGACTAAAGTTATAATTCTTGAAAATGTGTTCCACCTCATTGAAAATAGCGGAAATTCTTACCATTTTCTAATTTTAGTCCTAATCAAGAACGCAGCATCCATACTTCATGCACACATCTTGGGCCTTTAAGAAGATGCCTCACTAATTTAAAAGACCCATTTTTGTAAATGATTAATAAGTCAAACGATTGTTGAGTTAACTAAGGTTAGGATTGATCACCTATTTTAATCCTAACCTTAAGAACATGCAAGTGCCCCACTTATAAATAGATATAGTAGGATACAGCCTAGAAAAGCAAATTTTGGATTATTTTTGTAGCTAAAAATGAGTAACTTTAAATTTATAATTTAACTAGTTTTACTACTTGACTTCACCCTAGGATTTTTGTCGCTTCAGACAATTCACGTCACACCTCTGTTTCCTCAGCAGTTTCATTGCATCGTTGAACAGCTTTTTTGAACTTTGTCCATTTTATGTGCTTGCGTTCTTTCCTCTTCCTATTGCTCGGCTCCTGATAGCTTTTGATGTTTCTTGTTGATCTCTTCTTGCGTAATGTACTACATTGAATTTAACTTCTATAGTTCTAAACGAACAAAGTAGCTAGCGGAACATAGTTGCGTTGACCTAAATATTACAGACAGAATAAGCTGTGCAAATTTCATGGCTCCACAGCTCAACGTTCACGAATTTTTGCTATTTCAGACAGATTTTCTGCTTTATATAGAAGATTTTTTCAAGACATCCCACTACTCCAGGAAATGTTAACGTTGGCGGGTATGGAAGTTTGGAGAGTAGGGTGGCAGCTCACGTATTGACCTCGTCATCTGACCGGGGTTCAAAATGACGAAGTGTTGTCCTTAGATCTTTCCCTTCGGGATTGATCCCGGATCTTCGCAAATAGCCCATTGTGTTGCTCTAGTGCGACGTTAATTAACTACCTACCTGATAGTCTTAAGGCTAGTTTATATAAATATTATAAGTATAACTATGGCTCGAGGCGTATAAAAATTCATTCCTTCATTTTGTAACAAGGAGTGTAATAGAATGGAGGTCAAACACAACATTTCTCCTTCTTATTCAAAAACTAAAAGCTCTAAATTTTTGTATAAAATACGTTCATATGAATTTATAGATCTTAAACCAAAATGTTTTTCCAAAAATTTTTAAGGTCTAAAATTTAAATGACTAAAATTGTTCTAACTGTTCATTGCTGTGACGTCTAATGAAAGCAGGATTTGACAGTAAGCAATTTTGCAAATGAAGCCGGTCTAACAAAATAATTTCGCATTTGGAATTAAACTCGGAAGTAAGGGGGAGTTATAGATTAACCCATAGATGGCAAAATGGTTAGTCCAGTCCTGATATAGGAGTGAATAACAACTCGGCTTAGGGCTTTCTTACAAGATAAGCCTAATGAAGGGAGAATTGTATCGATAAGACGTGAATTGTAATTTCATACAAATAAAGAATCCATAAGATCCAACTTGAGTGGGATGTCTATTTTTACAGCTTGGGATACTTGACTCCGGAAAACGTTGCTAAACTAAGTATTATTACTTCTACATAAATTTTTGTTCTGTTATTGTATGGTGGAAAGTTATATTTCTTGTTTTAATATTTAGGTAAATACTGGAAGGTACGCGAGTGTTCTAATTTATTTAATGCTTTATCGTTTTACCAATTTCGAATCTTATCCAATGGGGTCGCCATCCCCCTTTCGTTCGCTTTCAGGGTTTCACATCACAACACGTCTAAGAAAGTAAAGTATATTATGGAAAGAGAGTTTTATCCAATTTACAGTTTAATAAAGACCTCCCCCAAATACTTTTCATAAATCCAGATTCCTAATTTACCGATACAGATTATAAGAAAGAGAGAAAGCTGTCGAGGACTTGTCTTAGGATCTTGCTGGATATTATCTAGGACACTTCTTAAAAATTAAGAGAGGTGTGCAAAGCGAAAAATATTACGACGAAAAATATGAGTTGTTTGCATAGTTTTACGTTTAATAATATGTATCCAAACATATTAATGTTCCATATATGGAATAATTGTGCACTCACATTTTACCAATAATTACCAATAGACTAAGCAGTAAGGGCTCTGCTGGCACTTTCCTACAGCTGTATTTTAAAAGATGCTTCAGAAAGTAAAAAAATATTACGACGAAACATTTTGCATTTTATATTAGCTTTTAAAGGACTCAGGAAAATTGGGGTTTCCGTGAAGAATTTCCATCACCAAGGCAAAACTCCGGAATTGAAATCCGTTGTGATGTATTTCAAAAAAAGCTTAATGTAATTCAAGTTTCAAGATACCCCTCTAAGGGGTTCACACGTTTAATTCCACTTTACAACCTGCAGTCTTCCCTGCATGACTTCTAAACAGTTTTGACCTTCTTGAATAGCATAATCTTTCCAAAGAATTCTTTTATAAGGAAAGTATCAACAGAATCTTTCCTTATCAGAGGATTCTTTTGCAATTGAGGGACCAATAGAATCTTTCAAAGGATTCTTTTCCAATTAAAGAAGGACTAATAGAATCAAAGAGTTCTGTTCTAAGGGAAGGACCAGTATAGTATTTTCATAGGATTGGTTAAAAGAATCTATGAATTCTTTCAACCAATAGGTGTGGTTATTTAGTCATTCAGTGTGTGCTGCGGATTAAAAATAATATCAAACTACCAGGAAATTTTGTCACTCTGAGAGGGTTAAAACGTATTTATATCAGTAGTAAAATATATTTGATTTGATATTATTTTATGGTTGAATAGATAAACTTCAATTAGGTCAATAAAATCTGGAAAAAGATCTAAGTGATAAACCACCATGGGCTGAAGCGACTACTTCAGTGTATTTCCTATTGTCTCAGCATATCCATCGAAATTGACTCACACTTGTCTAAGGCTCCTTATCACGCCTAGGTTTTTGAAATATTTTAATAAATAAGTAATACTACTTATTATTATCAAAAAATATAATTCAAATTATTGCACAGTATACCAGTAGAAACGATACCACGAATTATCCATAATCTATTAAACTCGCTTTTACTTGCATTTTATACAAGCTGCACTAGTTTGAAATTCACCTATTACGTTAAAAACAGATTTTAATATTACAAATATGGAAATAATACTTCAGAAAGTTGGAATGGAAGGCGATCATATAAAAATGTGCATCTTATTGCCATGTAATAACATAAAACTCCCTTTTATGGTTTCTTTTTTGATGATATAAACTAACATCATTTTAATTTTTGGCAACTGTAATAGCTTTTTCCAATTTATATTTTCCCCGATATGTGGCGCTGTGTGTTCATAAATGGCAATGGAGTGTTGTATCCTGTATGCAGTGTTGTGTATGTGTACGCACCGCCATATTATTCCATTATTTTGTCAGTTTAATAAGTTAAACCGCATTTGATTATCTGTTTCAATCATTTCACTTTTTCGAACATATCCATAGCGAAAGCGTTTATTATTATGAAAGTGTGAAGAAAGTACTTTTCAAATGCTGTTGATCAAGTTTGGCCTATTCTACTTTTTGGCGTCTCTGATTAAAACGTCCGAAGGAGGAGGTTGGTTTTGTTTCAATTCTCAATGAAAATGTTTTGCCTTCACATATAGAATGTAACAAATTATTGCTTGTCTAAAACAGGTATTTTTTTGCAAATATTTTAAAATGGTGATCTTTTCCTTCATGTGATCTGGTTGCATACGATCGATTTTGCACTACTTTATTATTAATTTCTTGAACTGTAGTAATTTCTATTGTTTTTATACAAAAAAGTGTTGAATGAAAAAGTAAATCTGAATTGAAAAATTACTATTTGCTTCTGTATATCAAAAATTTAAATTTGTTAGGGGTAAAATCAATGTATGCTGTCATTTGCAAAATATGTATAATAGTTGCGAGTGATACTTTTAATACCTAATCCCTCTACAATGAATTCTGCAAATGAAAGAACTCTTATTAATTTAGTAAATTAAAATTTATTTTAATTCCTTACTTGTATAAACTACATGTAAAAAATAATAAATAAAATTTATACTATAATGACGATGATTAGAATAGTTCCTTTAGAAATAGAATAGTTCTTTTATTAAAAAACATGATTTCAACACATTTCTTCAATCCATATACAGTTTTTTTTAAATCTATGGAGCACTGAGAAAATGACAGTTTATATTGCATAGACGAACACTGTAATATGGAATCTTAGTATATGCCTGTTTTACAAATAGTATACCTGATATGATGTTTTATATACCAAATTTATAAGTTTTAATTTGATCATAATAGGTTAATAGTCATAAAGATTTTATAGTTTTTTATAAATTTTCTAGTATCTAAGTTTTATCGCAGGAATAATTATGAATTATATCATTCATAACTAATACACATTAATTGCAGATGCTCCTGTAGTGGCACCATTCAATTTCCCACCAGCTTTGAAAGAAGGAGAGCGTGGAAGTGCCATTTGCACCATTAGGTCAGGGGACACTCCATTAGAGTTTCAGTGGCTGAAAGATGGACAGGATGTCCAAGAAATCGCAGGGATCAAAATACAGTCAGTCATGGACTCCTCAGTTCTTCTCATATCTTCCGTGTCTTCCAAGAGCTCTGGAAATTACACTTGTATTGTGAAGAATTCATATGGTAGCGATCGTTACACATCAGTTTTAGCAGTTACAGGTGGGATTATGTTTTGGTGAAATTAAATGGAAAACTATAAAATATAAAACATCTCTTTTCTTTCAACTCATTCTGTTGTTTGCTCTTTGTGAAATGCTTATATTTTATGTGTGTTATGATTGATACAAGAGATCGACGGGTCAAGGGCCTTTTGGTTTGTAACATTTATATCTCTTTCGAGATGTAAATGTTACAAACATTTCAATGGTATCTTAGCAAAAGTCACTAATGAATGAAGTTATTTTTGTGTTTTTACAAAATTATACATTTTTCTTTTAAAAGTATATGTTTTTGAAAATTGAGATATCAATAAATAATATTGATTAAACAGAGGGGATATAATACCGCACAATTAAATCGGAAAATAAATTCAACTAAGCAAAAATTTATTTCGCTTGTGTAAAATTTTGCAGATGTGTTATGACCTTTTGCTAAACATCATCGATGTTCAAGTAGAGTTCGCAATGGAAAATTCGAAATTTGTATTAATATTTGGTTGAACTGTAAAGAATATGCGACAGATATTATTGTAATTAAGAATATAAATGCGAGAAAACTAATTTAATTTCAAATTTCTTTTTGTTTCGTTCAGCCCCGCCGACGTGGAAAACAGAACCCGTGGATGTAGACACTCGAGAAGGAGAGAATGAAGCCATACATTGCGAAGCTATTGGAGTTCCAGCACCAGAAATTAAATGGAAAAGTGGTAATAAAATGAATAATAATGATCCTTAATGATAAAAAATCTTAATATTTGTTTTGTTCTGCCGTGAATTGATAATAACACGTTTTATATTAGTCTTCAAAAATTCTATATACTCCCTTTCCACACTTTGCTAGTTCTGAAGAGATATATTGTGTTAAAAGTGACATTTGGATTAATTAAAAATAGTTTTAAGATAAATGTATTCCATCGTAAACATTTTTAAAGTGAACTTTTTAAGAGGAATCGCAATTCTTATATTCTTAATGAATTGTTCATGAATCTTAGATATGACTGCTGGAAGTAAAACATTGTAATTTTTCATATGATAATTCGTTTTAGAATTTGAAGAATGTTTCAAAATTTAACAATCCGTAAATTATTTGAAGAATTTCTTCTAAATAACATGAGTTTCATTTTTGTAATTTAAAAGTTCAAAATGTTTGATTTATAGAAAACCTAGTTATTCTCTGTAAAACTGAAGACGATTGACTTGTTTTAAAAGAACGAATGCTTGTGAAAATGAATATAGATGTCAATTAAAAAGTTATGCAGATTCAATAAAAACTGTTGGGTGAGTTGGGGCTAATGCATTCACTGAATACAAAACTTGTCTGTGATTAAAGTAGGGGCTGTCACCTGCTGCAAATGCTTGAAAGAATCCTATAAATTAACTTTATTGATAGAGTTCTTAGAATTTAGGCAGAGAAGTTGAGATGATCAAAGGGTAGGAATGAAACCATACTCTTTGCCCCATTCACAATGCTATCGCATTTAAACAGTCCACGGTTTGCGCTTATCCCGTTCAACAATTTACCCATCACATTTACCCCATCATATTGTAACATGATGGGGTAAATGCAACTCCATGAAATAGCATTGAAAAGTATTTTTTAAAATTATATCAATGGTTATTTTTCAAAAATAAGAGTATAAGCGTATTAGTAAAGGGTGTGAAAGTTCTAGTGGGACACAGTTGTAATGGGTTCGATACGAACCTCGAAGATTTGTGTTCGCACTTGCTCAACATCACCGAAATAAATTTTAAAAATATAAATTGAAAATTGAAATTTTTTCAGAAAATTTTACATTTTTAAATGAAACAGAGCTCAATAACGGATTAAATAAATCTATTTTTATTTGCTCTTAAACTTTTAATCTGGGTTGAATATTTGTTATAATACAGTTTTCTATATAGAGCTTCAAAATTTATTCCGCAATTTGAAATTTACTTGATTTAAATGGCTCCACTTCAAGTGTCATTCACATATCTCGTGCATTCATACTGTAGCATTTATGTTTGAGCGGTTTTTGAGTGCAACTAAATTTTATGGCACTTTATGCGATTTTATAATTCTTGACTTTTAGGAGGAACCGAAGATGGTAGTTTTATATCCAGTAATCCGACTTCAAGTGTGAAAATCCTATCTAATGGAACTTTGTTATTTATTAAAGTCGAAGCTTCAATGCAAGGTTCTTACACGTGCATTGCAGATAATGGCTTCGGAGCAACCCTATCAAAAGCAATATCATTTATTGTTCATGGTAAGAATTTTTCAGGCCTAAACTTTTCAAAATATTCTTTTTGCGTGCTAAGCAAGCTGCGTTTGACAAGTTATCTGTGAAAATCCTTTGGTAAATTGTTTTTATGAATGAATTATGTTCAAATGCAATTTTTTAAAGATTTAACCTAAAGTTTCAGTTCCCGTAGTTCAGATTTATCAGCACTTGTAAAAACTCGTCGGCTTCAGCAGTTTCATATTCCTAAAATTGGTTTGTATGTTTTTCAAATTTAAAATGGTATATTTTATAAACCATCTTTATATTTAATTTTATGTCGCAATGATTAGCCTTAACTCTGTAAGTTGGTTTTTCTGCTCCCTTGTACTTTTAATCAGAATATCTTGTAGCTCAAAACACACACAAAGAAAAACGCAACAGAAATGAAAAGATACGTTGTCAAACATAGTTTATGGAAAAAGGGAAGTTATACACTCAAGTTAAACGCAAGAAAAGTAATGGAAGTAAGTGAAATTTTTTGATACTTTAACTTAACAAATTTAGAAAAAATAATTTCATGTAAGTTAACGTCTCACTTTATCAGAGCAAAAATAAAGCCTATAATTTATAATTTATTTAATTTATAACAATTACATAATTCTTTTAGTTATCATTCTATGGATAAGGATTCGTATTGTTGTGGAAATTATTAATTAGATTAAAGAACAATTTTTTGTTTCTAATTTTTGATATGTTTAAATTTTGCAATAAGTATTTTGTATTGTTGGAGTTTTGGAATCTGTATTATCAATGTTATATTGCTGATAATTTCATTTACTTATGGAAATCGTGTTCTCTATTATGATTTTCTCATTTCTTACATCATGAAAATTAATATATTTTCTTCATTTATGAGACTGTTTAAGAAATATATGTTTAATATATGTAAATAACATAAATAATAATCAATTAAGAGAATATTTTGCATTACTAAATCACATTTCAGTAAAGATAAAAGGAATACTTACTCTTGGTTGATTTATAGTGAAATTCAAGTTCTGTTCTACAAAACTACTTTGACTTTACTTCATTGCTTGACCATGTACTTCAATTAAAACATTAATTGGAGCAATTTATACTTATAAGTGAATACGATTTCACTTTTATTTAACATTGAAAACTACAATTGAAAGTTTTAATAAATTACCATTCTGATACTTAAAAGACATTTATCTTCTTTAAACAAAGAGTTTTCTAGTTCTCAGCCTCAATTGTTTAGAAGTTCAAAGTTTAATCCTGTAATTTTGGAAATAAAACAATTTTTTCTTATTAAATGGTTTAAATTTTCACCGATGTGTGGCGCTGTAAGCACGCTAATCTGATTTTTATGTTCTAGTTTATATATCAGAACGCCATATTCTTTTTGTCGTACCTCCAAACTTTATGAAGTTCCATCGGGATATGCAGTTTTCTCGTGGTTACAAGCTATCAAATTTGGTTAGTTTGTTGTATTGTTCGACGCAAGTGTAAGAAAAAGTTTTTGAAATGAGCGTGATAGGATTTTTCATAATGGCGTGTCTGCTGCAAGTTACAACAGCAGGAGGTATGGATACGCTTTCAAATTATCTTAAGCAATGAATTTTTACTTTCATCAATGATACTAGTGATTGCTATGTACTGAATAAGGCTGTGAAATATTATTTTTCTTCTAAAGTAGAAAGTTAGTCTATAAAATATTTAAAGGATCCAATCCAAATGTGCTAAATATTTTATAGAGCATTTATATTAAGTGAAGCTTATTTATCCATTGATTTTACTTTTAAATCTACGCCTCTTGTTTTAGAATCTATAAGTTGTCTTTCCATAAGTTCATATAAAAGTTTTTTTATTATAGCGTTTTAATTAATTTTGGCACATTGAATGTTTGAAACATTATTACGTATAATACATGAGATGTTTTGATATATATCTGTTACTATTCATTTTTGTGAGTATATGGCTTAAAATCTACATCGAAAGATTGTTTGTTTTAAATTGCAATTGTACAAAAACTTATAGTCGGTTTTGATTTATGGTGTTATTAAATTTCGCTAATGAATGTTTAATTTAATTCTTTAATTTTATTTCTCCTGCTCATCATTTTAACATTTACGCTTGTAACATACATTCATGATGGAATATAGGCTGGCATGTTTGTTCAGTTCATAAATCATGAATGACTTGACTGAATAATCATCTGGTTATAATATGGTCTAAATAATCATCTAGTGATAATTTTACATATATATATATATATATATATATAATTATAAATTAACCGTTTTCAAAGCATTCTTATCTAAATTAGTGTTTTATATCTTTGCACTTCATTTTTTAAACTAATTATGGCTGATTTATTTCAATCTTTTTGCATTTAAAAGTATGGCTTTAATGTATTAGCTATGCTTTTTGTAATTGGCTCTTTTAGAAGCTAAATATCTGAGTTTTTATAAAAATGATTTAGATGTCTCTGTCTTCTTAATCCGTCTAGTTTATAAGAACAACGAATAATAGTTTTGTCTTAGAAAATATTTAATTAAAGAGTTATTTTTTTTGTATAAAGAAATAATAGAATGGTTATTACAAAAATTGTACACACTCTAAAATTTGAGATTTTCTTGGGGTTTGATATTTTTAGTCAATAGAAATTATATCATTAATTGTAAGTTATGATTGCTGAGAAAAAATTGATAATGTAACTTTATTCCTAAGTGCTGCAAATTCTGCACATCAAATTTAAAATACACATTACTTTTAAGTTATAAATCCTACATTACAGATGCTCCTATAGTTGCACCATTCAATTTTCCTCCGGCTCTAAAAGAAGGAGAACGGGGAAGTGCGACTTGTGCTATCAGATCAGGAGACACACCTTTAGAGTTTCATTGGTTGAAAGATGGACTTGATGTTCAAGAAATTGAAGGAATCAAAATACAATCGGTCATGGATTCGTCTTTCTTGGTTATACCATCAGTTACATCAAAGAGTTCCGGAAATTACACTTGTATTGTGAAAAACTCTTTTGGAAGTGACCGTTACACAGCAAGTCTGGCAGTAACAGGTGAGTGGATAAGATTTTGAGTAACTTAGATACCTGAGAAGGTGAGTAACTTAGATACCTGAAGAAAGTCGGATTAATATCATCAGTTTCTATTTAAATGATAAATGTTAATATAAGAATAAAAAAGTTCGTTTTAAAAGTTCTAAATTAGAGTGCAATTTAATTTTTATCGTTGTTTCCAAACAGTATATAGACGTTTCTGCTCACAATTTATTTATTTTATCTATGTGGAATCTTTAAAAATAATGTTTAAAATCTATTCAATGTATACACATATAAAATATTTATAAATAAATATATGCGTATAGTGGGTTACAAAAGTATTTGTCCACCTCACGCATCTTACTATTTTCAAAAATTTCATAAGAATGTAGTTAAAATTACGATTTAAGATTTTACCACATAAAAGCTGTCTTTCTATTTTATTTTGCTATAAAAATTAATCGAATAATTGCTAAACGTTTTGCTAAAATTATTTAAAACATAACGTAATCCATGATATTAGACACAAAAGTATTCGGCCACCCACCGTAAAAAGTATATATGTCAAACAAAGACATGAAAATGCTTAAGATTTTTTCCATTTGTCTTACACCTTACATTATTTTTGTCTAAATATCATTGTTTGCACCAGATATTTGGTAAAACTACAGCCTATTTTGCTTGAAAATTTGTTATTTTTAATTAATTTTGCTATTTTATGAAAAATCAAATGTGATTTCTTCAGATTTCCTCATAAAGGTAAATGATAAGATACAAATCTTCAGAGGTCGGATTTTAAGTCGGTTTGATCTTTATATGCAAGCACACTTTTGTACGTAAAGCACTATGTTTGAGATTATTGTCATGGTGGAAAAAAATCTGGACTTTAATTTAAATTTACCGTCAAAAACTTTGAAATTTCTTTTAAGATTAATGTATGCATATTGAACCTTAGTACGATCAATTTTATCTACTCCAGCCTCCTATACAAACATCTATATCATTACAGAATATTCTCTGCATTTGACAGTGGCTATTAACTAAAATTTAATTTGTGTTTCCTTCAAATTAAAGAAAGTGAAATTCAATGATTGAAGTGTTGGTAGTCATTTTTCAACGCTGAATAACTGTTCTTGGAAATTCATGCAAACTAGAAGAAAATTGATTGAGAGAACCACAAATCAGAATTCAGTCAGTGTAATATCCGTTCAACTGTCACTGCAGAGCATATTCTGCAATGATCTAGTGGTGTGTGTCGGCAGCAGGAGTAGATAGATTTGAAATGTTTGCTCGTACTAAGGTTCAATATGCATACATTGATCTTTTACAAAGAAATTTCAAAACTTTTGGCTGTAAATTTAAGTTGAAATACAGATTTCGGTAGTTCACTATGATAGTATTCTCAGAAGTAGTGCTATGCATAATCGTATAAAGGTGTGGTTGATACATAAAAGATCAAAACTACTAAAATCCGACCTCAGTTTAAAGATTTGTATCGTTTTTGTTTACCATTTGTACTTTTTACGGTGGGTGACCGAATACTTTTGTGTCTGATATCATGGGTTACGTTATATTTTAAATAATTTTAGCAAAATGTTTAGTAATTATTAGATATTTTGATGGGAAAATAAAATAGACAGAGCTTTTATGTGGTAAAATTTTGAATAGTAATTTTAACTATATCCTTATAAAATTCGTGATAGTAAAAAATGTGATGTGGACGGATACTTTTATGACCCACTGAAATACATTGAAGATGTAACATCTTCAATGTATTTCAGTTAAGTTACAGTAGTCCCTTTGTCTCGTATTCGGAAACGATGCAATTTAAGAAAAAGTCACGACAAAAATGTTTTGGACCTGTGTCTCAAGTTAAATATTAACCTATGCATAGTATATATACCGTATAATGAGTGATGTAATATTTTTTAAATTTTAATTTGAGATCTAAATCATTTCTGTGAATAAAGAGTAGCCAAAAATTAGTTTTCCTTAACTAAGATAACAAACATTTCTCAATTTTTGATTAGAAACTCCTTTTGAGTAACAATCAATTTTATGTTCATTAATGCATGCTATAGTAGCTGTTACCTCATAAAATTTTCCTTTACTATCCCTTGAAAATTTAGCACCGCCAACATGGAAAACAGAACCGAATGATTTGGATACAAGAGAAGGTGAAACTGAAGCCATTCACTGTGTAGCTTCGGGAGTCCCTACGCCGGAAATCAAGTGGATACATGGTAGTGACCAATAAAATGTCTAGAAAATAAGCAATTCTAAGAAATTGAAAAAAAAAGGAATTAACCCTAGAAATTAATTAAAAGTGCTCATGAATTTTGGAAAAATTAAGTATCAAAAGTATAGAAAAACTTCAAACATTTATTTGATACCGTAATGATTCTTCCATGTATAAAATCATTCTTCAAATTATCCACGGTGTATTTATCTCTTCTGTTTCAGTAAAACATTCCTAATAAATGTATATCTATTACTTGAGGTTGTTTGTCTTGTATTTGGCGCAGCTTGGTCAAATATGGACACTGCGCCATAAAACCCACAACCAACCAAACATTTATAAAATCATAAAAGGTTTCGAAAATTCCATAAAAAACTAGTTTCGCTTATAATTTTCTTTAATTGTTTCTCTTGTAATTCATCATTAGCCTTAAGTTTTTGTGTGAAAGATATTATATTTGCATTTCTCACATTTACGAATATGGAAAATAAGTGTCGATTCTTTTTAAAATTTATTATTTGTTTTGGATAAGCGAAAATAGAAGTTATTTCTGTTAGGATAAATCATATGACAAGAGCAATTACGATAATGGATCTTAATTGCCTTTCGGTTGAGAAGCACTTTCCTTATTGAAGGAATTTCAGTGAAAAATGATATGATATATATATATATATATATATTGATTAAATAAATGTTCTTAATTTATTAATATCCGTTATATTGCTCCAGTGCGATATTAATTAAAATACCTATCTTAATTTATTAAAATATAATGATTAATTATTACCATGATTAGTTAGGTTAAAAAGGTAAGTACTAAGAATTTACTGGTTTACTGAGGCATTCATAAAAACGTTAAAAATTAACTACTTTAGTTAATATTGCCCAGTACCTAATCTAATAATTTAAATAACTCTTAAAATGTACTGGGTTGCATTTATCCATACCTTCATTTTTATTTTGTGTTTACATACTGTTAAAAGTTCTTTGATATATGTATATGTAAAAAGCTCATAATTTGTATGAACTTTTGGATTGATTGGTAAAACATGTTTACAGGTGAAAATGACAGATCTTATATATCAAGTGACACTAGTTCAAATATACGAGTTTTACCTAATGGCAGTTTGGCATTGAGTAAAGTGGAAGCTTCAATGCAAGGCAGCTACACATGCATTGCAGATAACAATTTTGGAACCTCACTTTCCAAAACAGTTTTAGTTACTGTAAGAGGTAAAAATGTTCGACAGTTTAGTTTTCATGTGCGTATTATATTTCTTTGCGTTCATTTGAATTCTTTGCTCTGAAATTTTGTTTTTTGAAAAGTGCTAAGCAAGCGCAATGAATCTGTTTCAATCTGTGAATCCGTATGTTTATTTAAAGCATCTTAAAATGTACAGTAAAATAATAATTTTAAGTTATGTTTGTGTTCCATGTTTTGAAATTTCTTCCCTGCTTTCCAGATATAATGCTACAGTATTTTCAAAGAACATTTGTAAACTATTTTTAAATGTTTTACTTTATTTCAGAAGAAACATTGTATTACATAATCATCAGCTTTCCAGATAATGATGGGTGCATTACTTCTACATAGTAATTATGCGGTTTTGTAATATATTAGTTATACCCTAATCTCGAATGATAAGAACATGTTTACTTTCTATTATTACGATTTTTTATACATTTAACTTCGATGCATTATTTCTTTTGACTACGTTAATCTTAAATTTATTTTAAAATATTTACCAGATTTTTAAAAGTAACAAATGTCGTTAAAAAATCTCACATAGTAAAATTCTGTTGATACTACTAGTATACTAACTTTCAAAATGTTACTTTTTGAGTAAGGTTTTTCCTTAAGGTACAGGTTTCTTCCTTGATATTCTGTGAATACTCTTAGGAACTTCTAAAAATGTATAAAAAATTCTTCCCGTTTTCAACTATGCATCGCATGTATTTCAAGAGAGTACAGTACGCTTCTCACGGATGCGGAAATATAATTAATGAAAACGAGGATAAAATGAGGTAAGAAAATAAGTTTTTAATGTTAAATAAATAAATTACTGAATCTGTTGGAAAAATTGAAATAAAAAATAAAAGATAATTGCAATTAATAATTATATTTACAATAATTGAAAACAAATATTTTTTCATGTTATCTCTTAAAAGTGGTGGGCTATTTTTTATGGATATGCATATGAATTCTATTTAATGACAAGTGCATGATGTATATTAAAATTGCACTCGAATTAGTATTAATTTGTATAATTTTAAAGACCAAAGTATAAGTTCAGATGAATAAATTAAAAAACTTTTTATGTCTAGACACCCGTATAATAAATGTATTTTGATAATACTTTACTATACAATTTGTACAAGATAACCGCAACTTTTCTCTGTATGCCCGGTACATCTATTATTTACTTAGCTGTATAAAGCAAAATGTTTGTAAACTACCCGAGTTGTTCTAAAAATATTTTAATGAATTTTTTAAAATTGAAATAATAAAATTTTTTTACTATACTTGCACAATTTAGCAGTTTATAGAACTTAAATGCGCCATCAATTAATCTGTAACTGACCCGTCGGATGTAATCATGTGCAACCTGTGTGTCTAAAGTGTTCATATCCTATTCAAAAGCACTTATTAATACTACATTTAATCTATATAATTTATATGTAATTTATTCTCGATTTTCCCCGATATGTGGCGCTGTGAGCTCATGTTGCTTCTGTAGCATATTTATTCACGCCATGTTTCAGGAGTGTTGATTTTGTTTAATAAAGGTATAAGATGCTTCATGGATACATACTGCATTTTTTCTAGTGATTTTTTGATGAAATTCCCAGTATAGTCGGATGTGGTGAATTTCATATGAAATGGCTTTCTGGATAGTGATTTTATTTTTTTGTATGCAGTCGGCTTTCAGAGTGGACGCTAATGGTAAGTGCGTTTTTGCTCTTACATACGTTTCATTTTGTCCGTCAATATCCAACGTGTAATATTGTATTCAGAATTATTTATTTCATTTAATTTTTCTTTTCAACAGTTATTTTTCTGATTTATTTTAGGGTGAAATGATGGTATACTTAATGATAATGATAAAAAAATATGAACACAACTGTTTCAATTGCTACTAAAACATATTTCGTAGAAAATTCTTACAAATTTCATACCAATTACACATTAAGCTTTCCATTATTGAGTTATAAGGCTTTTACATATTTCTTAAAATTGCATCATTTCCATTTTTGAGACAGTTTGCAATTTTTCAAAACCACCAATGTAACCTAGATTATAAAATATCATCTTCCAAATGAGAATAGGCATTTTGTACGAACTCATTTTTATGTGAGGGATTTAGATTTTAAATTTAAACACACATTTATTTGTGTTTATTATAACTTTCAATATTAAAATCACTATTCGAACGTATAACTTTTAAAGTTAGCAACAGCTTTGAGAAAGTAAAATATATATTTATCTTTATAATTTTTTAACAATCAGTTAAAGTTATATTCAGGATATACTTACGCCTCAGCATTCATTGATAATACTTGTAAATACCCCCACTAGTTTGAAATTATTATAAGTATTTATTTTGAAAAGTTGAGCCATTATAAAATATGAAACTGTTCTAAAGTACAATTGATAACAAAATATGTAAAGTATTAAGCTTCAAATTATACTCTAAATGTTACTTCTTTTTGAAGTGTGACCATGTAAAGTCATTTTCAATGTTGAAGTAGTTTTATTTTTAATAGTTTTCAAACCTAGTTACTTAGATTCTTTTAATTAGTTTTGGATGTCCAATGTAACAATACATTGTTTTTTATTATTTCGGTTGAATGCAAAGTACATACCTCAAACAGTAGTACATTTCATTCAAGCAGAATCAAAATATTGAAGGTCCACAATTCATCAGACAATCACAAGAAGACTTCTTTTAATCATTACTAAAAGTTAAACTAAATAATTACTGTAGTACTAATTCTTGTGATTCTATTGTATTGTATTGTACATCGAAGCTGTGTTTTAATAACAAAACCGGCAAGTTAAATATGTTGTTCCCACTGTTATATATAAAGATATATTTATTATCTTACTCTAGGAATATAAAACCCTGAACCTTCTCATTTATAACAATATTATAAATTGAACCGCGGACCTCTTAAATTCATTTTATTTTTACATTTATAGTTTTTACATCTACTGATTAATAATATTGCATGTACAGAGCTCAATAGAACTGTTTTCTTTCCAGAATCTCCCGTGGTAGCTCCATTCAATTTTCCTCCCGGTCTGAAAGAAGGGGAAAGGGGTAGTGCGATCTGTACTATAAAATCTGGTACGAGCCCTTTCCAGTTTGATTGGGTGAAAGATGGCGAAGAAATAAAAGAATCTGTCAACGTGAAAATTCAGTCTATGCTGGATTCATCCTTTCTGGTCATCCAAGCTGTCGCATCAGAAAGCAGTGGAAATTACACTTGTATAGTTAAGAACTCTTTCGGTAGCGACCGTTTCACAGCAGCTTTGGCTGTATCAGGTAAAAAGAAGAATGTTTAGAAGATTTATATGTAATATACTTAGTGAGGAAATGTCGAATGAATTTAAGCAAGCATCACAAAATGGATAAACATTCATGCTTTTGATTATCTGTAGAGATATTTTGCTTGAAAATAGATCGAAGACATAAATTCTGTGACTGCATGACTATAGCATTTATTTTAGTTTTTACTCTTAGGTAATATACTTGTTGAATTTTTCCTGTTAGTTCAACAACACAAAAGACGAAAGTAATTTTAACTCTATACTTAAATGTAGACAGAAAGAGAAGTATTTTAAAATAAGTTCTAATTTCAAGATCATGATTGTATTTTTTGTCAGCATTTCTGCTAGAATTTGGTGAAAATTGTATCACCTTGACCTTCATGCAATTAGTAAAGTAGTCAATTGCAAGCTTCTTTCACGCATTAAAAAATAATAAGTAATGGAGTAGATATGGAAAAATTTCTTAGGGCACAGGACAATCAGGATAAAACTTTAAATGTTCTTTTTTCACAAAAAGGATAAACAAGTTTCCAGAAAATAACTGTCCGAAGATGTTAAAATTTTCAATTTTATAAGTTTTTAATTCTATTGTTTCCCATTTATGGAGGTCCTACGTCTTTCCATATAAAGCCTGACATTTGTTTTTTGTAGCCGCGAGTGAGTAATTTTTTTTCACGGTGGTAGCTTTATAAATTTTAAAGTCCTGTGGAGAATTTCTAACATACGTGTTGTTTCCTGAATGCATATTAAACTTAAAACCAAAATTGAAATAGTATTTTTATATGTATGTTTTGATGTTTTAAATATCGAATTAAATGATTTCACTTTAAAATTTAGCTCCACCATCTTGGATACTTGAGCCCAAAGACATAGTTGTAAAAGAAGGTGAAAGTTTGACAGTTGAATGTGAAGCATCAGGAGTTCCAAAGCCTACGATCACATGGCTATTAGTTAAGTATATTTTAAAATTTAAGATAGTTTTTGCAATGGAACAATCCTCCCCTCGTAATTTTCTGCTAGTTATTATCGAGATAGAGTCAGAGAAAAGTATTCAATCCTTCAATAAATAAATTTTTTAAAACCCTAGAAACCACTTTAAGAATGGAGCATGTTTTCAAATGTGTTGAAGTAAACTTATAATATTAGATTGTTTGTGGAATGAAATACCTTACTCATTATCATACAATTCTGTGTTCATATTATGAGGAAATAGGATGACCGTGGCCTAGTCTATTAAACACAGCGCTAGCAACCTATGAGTTGAAGGCAGCACGATTTCTGTAACACCCTGGGTTTATTTATCTCTTCTGTGTCAGTAATATTTCCTCGTGTGCATGTCCATTACTTGACCTCCTATTTTGTGTTTGGTTTAACTTGGTCAAAAGATGATCTTTTCGCCATGAAACCAAAACCAACCATTATGTGGAATTTTAAATAGTGTACAACAAAATTTTATCTATATATACTCTGACCAGCTAAGATTTACGTATGAATTATTTTTTAATAAAATATTTGTCACATCAAAAACTCAGTAAAATGGCTCAAATTATAAGTTTAACCCTTCTTGTGGTTTTGTCTTGACGAGGTATCTCGACATTAGCAAAACTGACTGGATATCGATGGACGAGATACCTCGTCATTAGAAGAAAACTGGCCAGATCTTGATCTCATCATCATCAAAAAATCGAAAACGTCTTCATGACGAGATATCTCGTCATTAGCAAAGTTGGTCAGATTTTGATGGACGAGGTATCTCGTCGAAACAACTTGGAGGGTTAAAGTCTGCCACAATTTTTTTTGCATATCTGTTGTCATAGAATGTTTGCAGATTGCAAATAACTAACCTATTTTTTCGCTACATAGTCAGAATTGTTAGGTATTCCATAGCTGGTGTCAAATTCTTGGGAACTTTTATTTCAAATTGGCATGACGTAAGAGTTATTGAAAGAAAAGTTAAAATGATTTTAGAAATTAGCTTTATTTTAAGGGGCAATGAAAATGGCTTGTATATTATAACACAGCCTCAAGAGATATATTTTTGAGATTTCTCTCATATTAATGAAAAGTATCTAAAAGTTCGGCACTTTTTAAAAATCTTCCTTTTATTTTGAATTGACTAATAAATTAGATGAACATATTGGAAAATAAGATTTTACTTTAGATGGTTGAGACTCAATTTTTTTGTATACTTCCACTATATTTTTCGTTTATTACTTAAACCTCAAAAATCTGTTTAGTGTGCTAAATTAACTTTCTTTTCATTTTTCGATCGCAAAATAATGTTAATTATTTCTTCAATTTTGAATTTTTATTACACAGGAGTGCGGGAAATGGATATCGTGACCACAGAATCATCATCAGTTTTGAGAGTTCTACCTTCAGGTGCCCTCATAATCAGTAAAATTGAAGATAGGATGAAAGGATCTTACACATGCAAAGCTGATAACAGTTTTGGTAAACCTCTGTCAAAAACAATCACGATATACGTGCGTGGTGAGTATATAAAAGTTGGTTACAATATTGAGTGGGCTGAGCAAAAGTCATGTCACATCAGAAATTTGTGTTTCTCATTTTTTATTATAATAAATGAATTACAAAAAGTTTTACTTTGAATTATAATCAATATGTTAGAAAAATTATAACAGCCTTAGAAGTTTTGAAGGATTTATAAAATCATTTAAATTTCTAATTATTAAAATTTACGAAACTAGAAATGAAGTCTTAATGATGATTAGTGAGAGAAATATGAATCATGCATTCATATAGTTTATTTAATAAATAATGTATTTTTCTGTACAATACATTTTTAGAGTAGTTTTATATGATCGTTTTTATGTACTTAAGGGTTTTATTATTAGCATATATAATTTCATCTCTTTAGATAATATTTATGTAATGTAAACATATCGAACATTTTGTGATCTTTCAACAGTCAGAAATACTTTTTTACACCAAAGAAACACCATTTTAAAAATCATTAATAATTTTGCATGCATTTTTCGATGTGCATGAATTCAAGTTCTTAGTATAACATGTTTTGTTATTATTGATACCTTTTCTAAACCCCTAACATTTCTTTCTTTTTATTTATTAGGTAAAGAAATTAATGATATAGAATATTCTTCAATGTAATATTAAGTAATTTTTCACTAATATCTTTACTAAACTCACCGATATGTGGCGCTGTATGTTCATAAAGTGTTCATTTATACGCCATTGCACAGAACGCTGTGCTTGTTTTCTTTATATGCAAAAGAACTGTGTATATACAAATTTAGAAACGTTTTCCATTGCTATGTATGTGGAATCCAAGATTGGGTCTGTGATTTTTGCTTATAGAATACCTCGGTTGCGAATGTATTTCACTCGTGTCTTGACCGCCTTCTTGATACATATAGCATGTATTTATACAACATACAGTAATGCTGCAGGTACGTATTTTTACAATATATTTTGTTTCTACGAATATATGGTTTCAAAATACTGTATCTTTATGCTTGATATAATTTCTAAACAATAGAAACAACATTGCATTGTTTACGAATTACTTTTTGCTATTTTTTATTTACCTTTAGAGAAAGTGTGTGCGTGCAAGTAAGAAAATATGTATTCTAATATAAACTAAATGCATTGTATCTTGATGATCATTCTGTTTTGTATTCGAGAATCTTCCTAGAAAATATTCTTATATTAACTGACCCATAGACATTTAACAATGTGTGTTATATAATAATATATATAATATAATACTATTAAGTTTGAATATATAATATGACTTAATACGGCATGAATATATATATATTTATGATACCCGGTTTTACAGATGATATAAGAAATGCTATTTTTACAGATGTTTTTCAAGCGAATCTATCGAATTAATTTTCTTCACATAAATAATATGCAATAAAGCGTCTTGAATGTCTGAATTAATGTAGTATTATACAGATAAATAACTGCAAATAATTTCTATCTATCAAGTCTATCTAAAATTTGGAAATTTCACCTTCATGAATTACTTGTTTAAAATTATTTAAAGAAGTCGTCATGGGAAATAGTTACTTTTTAATGAATTTCCTTACTGTTTGTGTGTGTGCTCTTCTAAAAAATTTTAGAATGGAAGTAGAATAGAGAGAAATTTTTTAAAGGATGAATACTGCATGTACTGCATTGCTCAAAACCATTATGAATTGCAATAATAAAGTTTAAAACTTATTTTAATCTGAAACTTCAATATATATGATAAACATTTGAAATTGTAAGAGACTATAATTTGTTGCTCGATAAACAGAAAATGTTTTGGCCTCTTACTCCGTCAATTACGTGATTCATGTAGTGATTATCTTTTATTTTAATATTGTGTGGAACTACAAATATACTGTTGTATGCAGATCCACCAGTTGTAGCACCTTTCATATTTCCACCTGGTCTCAAAGAGGGCGAAAAAGGAAGTGCCACTTGTGCTATCCGATCTGGGGATCGACCATTGGATTTTAAGTGGACAAAGGATGGCAAAGATATTCTTGAATCATCTGTTACCAGAATTCAATCAGTCGAAGACTATTCTGTTTTGATGATTCAATCTGTTGTACCCGAAAGTTCTGGAAATTATACATGCATTGTGAAGAATAGCCACGGTAGTGATCGTTACACAGCAGTTTTGTCTGTATCAGGTAAGACATTTCTTAAATTGTGGTAGACCTATTTTAATAAACTACGATTTTAAAGAAGAGTTTTTACATTACGACGTCTATAGTTTCAGAATTATTAATACGTTTAGTTATTATTTTGGCTTTTAAAGGGAACTAAGAGCTGTATGGCATTGTAACTTTATCGTTTATAAGAAGTTGAGATACAATCTCGTACACTAGTATTGGGATGTACATCATACTGAACCTATATTGTTCAGTACTATGATTTTAAGATGGTTAGTTGTTTTTTTGGTTTTTTTCGTGCAAGGGCCATATTTGGCCATGCTGCGCCAGACGCAATACAATATAAAATAATTGACGCAAGACGTAAACATCAAGTAATTGACATACACACAGTGAAAGCTTTACTGACACAGAAGAGAGAAATACACCTGGAAGGAATCGAACCTGCGCCGCCTACAACTCGAAGGTTGCTAGCGCAGTGGCATACCCACTGAGCCGCGACGGCCCCGATTCTAAGATGTAGAATCTTTGAACTAATATTAGCGTCAATGCTTGATCACCATTTTGCGTGTAAGAACTACCTAATTGAGGGAAAAGTGTCGCAATTTATCTACGATTAAATATGAATTTAGTGACTGAAGAACTAAAGTGGATGTACAAAAATAGAAGTGCATCTTTTTATTACAAAAATTTTTTAAAAAGTAGTTTTAATCTATATATATTTTCGCTTAAATCATTTTGAAATGATAATAATAAAATCATAAACATTTTATAACAGAGTAGTAAAAATATTCTCTCTTTATTGCATTATTTAAGGAAAACCCTTTTATCTGTGAGTTTTAAACATTTTTGCAATAAAAATTAAAGTCTAAAATTTTGATTGAATAATTTATTGTAAAAATTCAAAAATAAATTTGTAATGTTACTTTTGTAATCAGATGGAATTGTTCTAGATTAAATATCGTGGGCTTACAAATGAAACACTAAGTCAAAATTTTCAAGATATGAGTTTTTAATTTTTCTAAGCCAGAATGTGGTGATCTTTAGACTGATGAAGTCCACTGAGGTTATATTTTCTATGCAGGAACGTTGGATTTCTACTTTAGAGAAAGTAAGAAAAACTCTTAATGAGTAGAATCCCCTCTTTTTCTCAGAACTATGTTTTTTGATTTAGTGTGTTTCACTTGTTAGCCGACGATATATTCAGTAGATAGCTATTCAGTAGATGTGTTATAACTTAAGCGTAGCTATAAGGTTATAAAAGATGCAATGATAATTTCTTAGTATGGTAACAATAATAACTATTTTATTGATGTTTCTACAAGCGATGGGAATGGGTCTTAGAAATGATTAGATAAGGAAAATGAATGCTATTCAGTGATCTACAAGAGTATTAATATCCAAAAAATTGTGAAGATACAATATTAAATTTTAAGCTATTGTGTAGTTATTAAAATTTCTCAAAACCTATTTGATAGTCAATTGTTTTTGAATGTTTCCTACATAGCCTTAACTACCTAATGTAGTTAATAACAGAAGTGCAGATTACTTAATAGTTTAATTTCAATTTACCACTCGATGATAATTTCTTATCATCGAGTTATCGAGATATAGTTTCTTTGAGAGTCGAACTCTCATTGCAAAATTTTCTTAGCGTTTATTTGACTTAAAGATACAATTGTTATCCTAATTTGAAGCCTCGTTTGTCAGATCCTCAATCTCTCATAAGCCCCTTATCTGTTATCTTTAATTTGAATTTGTGCATTTTCTAATAAATTAGTTTGTGTATGTTCGAAGCATTTTTAAAAGCATGTAATATACTTCACTCTTATAAAGAAATTAGCTCAAAGCATTTGGAATACATATGACAGAGAAGGATAAAAACAAATATAGTATATTTTATTCGTAGTTTAATGTGTTTTCTGTTTAGTGAGACTAATCTATGCATAGGGGTCAGTTAAACTAAACAAAAAATATTTTTAGCCCCTCCACAATGGTTAAAGGAGCCAAGTGACGCGTTCCTCTCAGAAGGTGAATCCGTGGATGTTTCGTGTGAAGCCCAAGGAGTTCCTTTGCCGAGTATTAAATGGTTGAGAGTTAAGTATATTGGAAATATATGCTTTTATTTAATGTTTGTACTACGCTGATTTGATCAACTCGATTTTAGATCAATACGAGTATTTGATCACTCATATTTTCCAGTACAATATAATTAATTACCATTACCAAAAATTGTTTTAACGCATCTTTATTATTTATTGATTCCTATTTAAAACTTATATTCGTTAAAATCTGGTGTCTTTTCTTGAGTTAACATAATATCTTTGTTTTCTTTTTTGGTTTTGCCTAATAAAAGTACTGATTTTGCTATTTTTTTAAAGACATAGAAAATATTGGAAATGAAGTCATACCATTGTATAGTTCTTTCTAATATTTTATGCTAAAAGTGCAAACTAAGCAGTGTATCTAAAATATTCCCACACATTTAGAATTAGTTAATTTAAATTATTATGTAACGACATTTATCTGGAATTGTGTTATTTATTTACTCTTCTCATAATTAACCAAATACTGGAAGAAGTAAACGGAAAATTTTGTCTTTATTTATAATCACATTTTTCAAAATAGATATGATGTGATATATATTTCTCTCTCTTCTCCCTTTACATAAAAAATCTTCTCTTTAATGCATGCTTTATATATTTACATTAAAGATGTGCCATCACCATGTTGTCTGTCGTACACTTTTATTTTCTAACTGTCAAATATTTTCAGTTCCAATACCAAAACCCTTTGTTTGCAATGTCTTATTTTTTTTCATTAGATGGAGGACAAAATTCGGTAGTGGTAACTGACCCATCATCAAATTTGAGAGTTTCGCCCACCGGTTCATTATTTATCAATAAAGTGGAAGCGTCTATGCAAGGATCGTATACATGTATTGCTGAAAACGGAATTGGAAAATCCTTGACAAAAACCATTGTTTTATCGGTTCGTGGTAAGTGGTAAACAAATTCAAAGGAGGGCTGAGCGGCGTTATTGAACTTATCTGATCGCTAACACTTTGAGTTATCGAGTTTCCTTATTTAAATGACTTACTTATTTTCCTGATACAAAAAGCACGAATTTATCTACTATTATATTTGTTATTATCTTTGATGTCGCATCTTACGAATTCAAGTGATTGTGCGTTGTCTGCCCATAACCATTCAATAAGGTCTTGCGAATTGTATTTCTGGATTACTTTGCAGTTGATCATGAAAGCTAGGAATGTGTGCTTATTATCGACAGAATTTGAATAAGATAAATAGTATAATAAACATTAAAATTAAAGTTAAGAATTCAAGCGTTTATGAAGTGTGGGCGTGTACTATTGCTAGCTTGAACAATTTCATTTTGATGGTTTCCGCTAAAACCCACCAACATATCCTTATAAAGTTGTTACAAACTTTACAATTGCACAGCTATTTGTATTGTGTTACGAAAACTATCAATCTATTGCAGAATCAAGATCATATTTCCAGAGTATGTTAAAGTTGTGGAAGGTAAGCTTCATATCTAAAGTGCTTACTGCATAAAAGCGACAAACATAACTGTTCGTTTCAATTGCCAACAAAATATGTATTCTTAGTGGGACTGTAATGTATTCTTAGCGTTTATTAGAGCATAGGGTAACCATCCGTCAACGATTGGTCTTTTCAAGATGTGATAAACGTATTTTTCAATTCTTAACATTAAGCTTCATAAAAGTTGCATTAAGTTTCCCTTCGTGAAGCCTTCGAGAAAAATAAAACACAGCTATTCGTGTTTCGATTTATTTTCATGTGTACATGACTCATTTTTTGCTCTATTCAAAATAACGTCTTTTCTAGTAATATTGCTTATTGTTTGATTTGTTAAACCTAGAAATGTTGACATAATACTATTTGGTATATCGAAACTTAGTTGACGAATTTGAGCTGATGAAACTGATGAGATGAAATTCCCCCGTTGCATGCATTCTAAACAATATAAATTTCAAGGCCAATTGCAAACATGCTCAAACATGTATTAGCTCGAATTCAACAGTTTTCAGATAACATAAATGGGAATAATGTACTACTTTATGCATATTATAGTTGTTGATCTTTATTGTTTGTATTTTTTTAACAATCATATATATATAAACGTTTTCAACATCCGCTGTGTATATGTAACAAACTTGTTTACTCTCTTTTAATCTATCCATTAAAATAATACGATAAATTGCAGTTCATTGTTATTTACGAAACTTACAATTGATAATTATATACGCCTTGATCCGAATATACGTATGTTGAATGCTTACTTCGATTTGTCAGCGTTCACTATTACATCAGTTTATTATCCTTAGGAAAATGTTTACTATTGACCTTAAAATGATTCACAAAACATACAGAAAAAATTACGAGAAATATTATGAATCAAATTTTATTTGTATTTTTGTGATTGTGATTGTGTTTTGATAATATTTTTATGTGGTATATTTTACAGAATATGTAATTTTAATAGTCAAACTGAATCATATTAATCAACAAAAATAAGCAAACATTTTTACTTTCATACTATCTATGAACACACACATAATATGAAATAGTTTCATACATTATATTACCTCATACTTTTGTGGATGTCTGAGTGAAACTTTATTTTAGTACAATTTAAAGTTCCTAATGCGCACTGATTGTAAAACTGGTAGCAAATACAATTTTTGTTCAATAAATTAATGAAGAATGAAATAAATATAAAATAACTAATAACTAATGTAATCTGAATATTGAAAGTTTCATTTTTCGAAATACTTATAATGTTCGGGTAAATTTGTGAAATGAATTTGAACTTTTGTGGAACAATTAGCAAATTTATAAATTACATTTCGCATTATCTATGTATGCTTATTATACGTTCCTATTTTTACCGATATGTGGCGCTACAATCCCATATAGTGAAGGTACGCATCTTTTATTATTATGTTTTCCGCCATGTTCTGTCATATTCCCGATACTATGTGTTTGGACTGTCACGATCTTTTACAGTGTTACTAAAATGTTTTTGCGAAAAATTCAGCATAAAACTCTAGACATTTGAAGAAAACATGCTACTATTTTAAACATTGTTTTACAGATCAGTTTATCACGATGTGTAGAGAAATAATCATATTCTCGTTATATGTGTTATTCAAGATCGAGAGAATCCTATGTGGAGGTAAGTGTTTCTAATTCCAATCTAAGTTATTTTCTAGCGATATAAACTTTTAAAAACTTATCTTAAGCGTCTTAAGATTAGAGAAAAAATGAATCAATGATCACACGAATGGTAAAAACCAAACTTTTAAATTTAATTGAGCTCTGACTCTAATTTTAAATAATTAAATTACAGCCTATTTGAAATTACTCAAACTGTAGTTATAAACAGGAAATGTTTTTAACAAAAGGAAAGAACCGATGAAAATTCATAAATTAAACTATTACTATTTATTGTAAACAAAAAGAAATAATCTTAAATGAATAATGAATTTTCGAAATGAATTGAATCTTTATAATGAATTGAATTTCATGATACGCGGAATTTTTATGGTTCTAAATGTACTTAATTCAGCTCATTATTTCTTTTTATTTTCATTAATACAAAGCAACTTACTGTAATTATTCCAGATGCTCCAGTAGTTGCTCCTTTTTATTTCCCTCCTGCTCTAAGAGAAGGAGAGAGAGGAAGTGCGACGTGCACTATACGATCTGGAGACAGACCAGTGGAGTTCCAGTGGAAGAAAGATGACCAAATCTTGCTAGATTCATCAACTGTAGAAATACAATCTATCAAAGATTCATCTATTTTAATTATTGAGTCTGTTACATCCAAAAGTTCTGGGAATTACACTTGTACTGTTACTAACTCTTATGGTAGAGATAAATTTACAGCAAGTTTGACAGTTACAGGTGAGTTAAATTAATTTTATTGACTTATAAATATCTAATCCAGTATTTTTTGAGTATCCAGTATTATTCTTAAGTAGTTCACTCTTTTGAAATAAATTCAAAAAGTATGAACTACTTAGGTGTATGAAAAAATTAAAATGCAACATTTAGTTGGGTGTTACAATGTCATAAATTTTACTTCCAACTTGAGTATGTTTAAAATATACTCTTACCCTATAAAATATTTTTCAATTACATATTACCGTAATTATTTTATGTAATTTCTAAAATGCATACTCACCGTTTCAGTAAAAATAGGTTTTATTTATGAGAAAAATATAATTATACTTACGAATTATACTTATAACTTTACGAAACACGAAAGTTTAAAACTCTTGTGCCTCCTAACATTTTCTATCATATTTTGGAAACAACAAATACACTAACATCAATACAAATTTTGATTTACAGAGAAAGTGATAAATTATTTCTGAAAATGCTTCTGGATTATTTAAAGTGGAAATATTTTATTTAGACAAATATGTAGATGTAGAAAGAAAATGTACGTTTCATTGGTATTTAAGTATGTTTGATAGTATCAAACAATACTTTCCTAGACAGTTTTATTTTTGAAATTAGAATTTCAAAGCAGAGTATTCGTAGATTAAAAATTTGTCTAATTTATTTTATTATAATTTCTGATGAGAAATATGCAAGCAAACTATTTTTACCATAAAGTGTTTTACTAATGTTATCACGTTTACACTTTATTAATATATTTGAATTTATGTATTTGTGTACAGCACCTCCGGAATGGATACATGAACCCTTTGATACAGTAGCTCAAGAAGGAGAAAGTTTAGCAATTGATTGTAAAGCAACAGGAGTACCTAATCCTACTATAAAATGGACATCAGTTAAGTTCACAAAGTTTTATGTATATTGCAGAAGATTATTAGTTTTAGGGACAACGGTTTACATGAACATCATCAAAATTTCTAGTGAATATAATGCTTTTTTATTGTAACGGTTTGTAGATCAAACCACTAATATGGACATATTTTGTATATATTGCTGATACTAATTAAATTTTTGATGTGTTAGCATTTTGAGTTGCATTAACTAACAGCTACATTGGAAGAAAATATGAATCTAAAAGTCATAGCTATCTCTAAAGCATCTTAAAGGATCTATCTCTAATGCAATTTAAGGTATTTCGACTCTTAAGATTTACTTAAGGACTTTGTATGAATGGATAGTGATTTAATTATTTTTCTGCGTTTACTCAAGCACAGGTTTATTTTGAACAATGTAAAAACTTGTTTCAAAGAGAATGGCATATATAGTATGTATGTAACAAGTCAAATACTTGAGGACATGTAGTTTTTCCCCTTTGCTTTAATATGAATCCTTAGATATTTATAATTTTTGATAGTTATGACGATTTTCGTTATGTAGTTGTTGTCTTACGTGATTAGAATTTAACCTTTTAACAAGTATTTATAACTTCTTCGTAGATTATAGTGTTTGGTACTGATAACGATGTATAAGTTTGAAGATAGCTTTGTTTTAGTACAAAAAATAAATTCTTAAGAAAAAAATATTTTTCACTTTATTATCCATTCCTAATACTTTATTCTAAATTTCTAGTTTTGAAGTTTCTATATATAAAATGCGTGTAAGGATAAATGCATAACTTTACATAAGCAAATTACTCAACTACCTCCTCTTAAAATTCGTTTTATCTGATAGAATTGAAGTAAGAGTTTATATCTGTGCGTTCTACATTAATCAAGTTCATTTTCAATAAAAAGTTTGAACTAAATTGCAACAATCCGTTTTTATCGTTCACAGGTGACAACAAAGCTGTTATTTCAAGTGATCCGTCAGCAGTAGTACGGGCATCAACAGAGGGATCTTTGATTATCAGTAAGGTTGAGGCATCTTTGAAAGGATCCTACATATGTGAAGCAGAAAATGGATTTGGAGGTCCTCTTAAAAAAGAAATTTTAATTTCAGTGAGGGGTTAGTAAGTATACATGCTGTTTGGTTAACATAAGATGTGCTCAAGTAACTTCATGTCAACTATGTCGTTGCACATTCAAATCTCTGTGCTAGTATACTTCGGTACACAAGTTAATATACTTTTCTCTCTACGCTTTAAATTAAAACCTTTGTATATAAATATATCATCAGATGTAAAGATGATTTTGAAATGTTCATGAATGTGCCCAATCCCTTTGCAAAGTTAGGTGCTCTTTTAAAATAAAGTTTACTTTTATTAGCAGAAAACATGTTCTTGTTCTCTTACTTTTATTAGCAGAAAACATGTTTTTGTTTTCTTGTTTTGCATCGATAATTTTTGTGTGCGAGATATAGGTTTATAAGATTATAAATAGATAAATAATGTATTGGGTCTGAAGATAGCTTTGCTTTAATTTACAAAAAAATATATTCTTCAGAAAAACATTACTTTTTACTTTATTATCCATTCCCTAATGCTTTATTGTACATTTCTAGTTTCGAATTGTAATATTATAAGTTATAAATATTACCAAGAAAGACCCGATAATAATGAGACCCCATCATTCACGTTCTAAAAATTAAACATTTTGTTTTTATCTTTTACCGACATGTGGCGCGTTTGTCTCATATCGCTCCAATATTCATTACTTTGAGAAACTGTACACACCATATTGCTTATAGTAATACAAAATCAAACGTACATATGCTTATTGACTCAAATGTGTACTGTAAAATGATATACAACTTTTGTACTAGCCCATAGTCTCATTGAAAATGTACGCTGCAATCTTTTTGTATCTAGTGGAAAATGACACCATTATCATTATGAAATGTGCACTTTTCATTAGAAATTTTAAGATACATGATTTAAGCAGGTTTCGAAATGTTAAATAGATTGTAAATATGCATTTTATGTCCACTTGAAAAACGTTCTAAAAATTGAACATTTTGTTTTTATCTTTTACCGATATGTGGCGCTGTTGTCCCATATCGCTTCAATATTCATTATTTTGAGAAACTGTACACGCCATATTGCTTAACAAAAAAGTCTTTCTTGAAAAGTACTCCACTTATTATGCATACCTAACTATTATATTGCATTTAACTAATTTATTCTTAAGTTTACAATAGATATGTCAATTTAAGCGAGCACTTTATCTTCAAGGAACATTTACGTAACATGTTAGGATTTCTGCTGCAGCTTTCTATCGTTTCGATTATTGCAAGAAAAGCTTCATCTGGAGGTAAGTAACGTTATGCAATTATGTGAATTCTTAATAACATATTTAAAAATTTATTTAAGTTAAACGAAATTCTTTTTGTGTTATTTTAAACCCTCCTGGTGGTTGTCTCGACAAGGTATCTCATCATTAGCAAAACTGAACAGATCTTTATGGACGATGTATCTCGTCATTAGAAGAAAACTAACCAGATCGTGTTCTCGTCATCATAAAAAAAGTGGTAATATCTTCATGACGACAATATCGTCACTAGCAAAATTAGTCAGATCTTGATGGATGAGATATCTCGTTATTAGCAAAATTGGTTAGATCTTGATGGAGGAGATATCTCGTCAAAAACAATTGGAGGGTTATGGGCAAATCCTGTCAATTTATTGTGACAAAATTCTATATTTAAGAATAGTAATATTGTGTTAATCATTCAAATGCTTTTCTGGAAGAAAATATAATAATTCTACTAATAAATATAATTAAAAAATCTACAGAATAAGGGAGATACACAATGAAATATCACATTTACGAAGGTGTATTAAGTTTGAGGTAACTCAAGTTCATTGTTAGTATTTTCAGTATTTTAATACAAATAGTATTAAAATACTGAACTTAGCTTACTTAATCAATGCATTTATAGGTATTGAATATTTATGAAGTATTTTTGAAACCATGTCTCTGAAAAATAGATATTTTCTTTCTAAATAGATGCTCCAGTTGTAGCTGAGTTTATTTTCCCTACTGCTTTAAAAGAAGGTGAGAGAGGAAGCGCCGCTTGTACTATAAGATCAGGTGACAGACCACTAAAATTTGAATGGAAAAAAGACGGTCAAATTCTGAGTGGTCAAACGAATGTAGAAATCCAGTCATACAAAGACTCTTCCTTCATGGTTATTGAATCGGTAAATTCTAAAAGTTCCGGTAACTATACTTGCGTTGTTAGCAATGCTTTCGGAAGTGATCACTATACTGCCAGTTTAACAGTTACAGGTGAGTGAAACATTTAAGTATAATGTAAAACTTTCTTAAACTGTTATACTTTTCTAATTAAATACGATTCATTGCAAGTATAAATAGTCAAGTAATTCTCTTCTGTTTTATTACCAATTTAATTACAAAGATTTTTTTTACATATTACTTGTATCCTTATGTGTATCCTACATCATTATCGTTTTCATTATCTGTATCTTAAGAGAAAATAGCATTCATTGAAGAATTCTAAAACGTTTCTGTTTGTGGATGCCCTTTTATGTTTAACTCTCTGCAGGGTTCACACGCATATATCCGTTCTGCAATTCTATTCAACCTTCTTGAAAAATGGAAATCTTTCTTAGGATTCTCTCAACTAATAGATGTTGTTATTTAGACATATGTGTCATGGAGAATAAGCAATACCACACTCAGAAAAAAAATCTCATGACCCTCAGAGTCTCAATGTCACCTTCTTATTCAACATTTAATCGTCTTAGCAAGTATCAAAGAAAACATTTCTTCAAAATAATGGATATATGTTCTTAATTTGTGGAAATGAGTGAAAACTTTTAGCTCAATAAGGTATTTTCATTGAAAATTGTCCTTGCGTTATGTAGATTATTGTAAATTTTACACTAGCTGCTGAATAAATAATTGCCTTTATAAATATCCTAACTTTATTAAATATTTGGTCTAGCTTCATTAATTTTGTTACCTTACAAAAAAGTCACCTTTTTAACATACATTTTTTTGTCTTGAAAAATAAGCCACTTTCGATGCATCTACATTTACCCTCATCGACGGTTGCGTTTTTACTGAAAACCTTTTGCTTTCGATAACGTTTTACTATTTACTGACATTAATAATTAAAAACATAATTATAAGTGAGTATGGATTATCTAAATATAATGCCCCTCTACACGCACACACTAATAATAATATAAAGGGCTAAATTCTTGATTGAAAAATCATTTTTATACCTATACTTTTATCTTTGTATTTAGTTATTAGGATATAGTTTTAATGTTTGTATTAAGGATAACTGAATTTCTTAATTTATTTTTAGCGCCTCCAGAATGGGTTAAAGAACCTCTAGATACTGTTGCACAAGAAGGTGAAAGTTTAAATATAGAATGCCAAGCATCTGGTGTACCTCTGCCGACTGTCAAATGGACATCAGTTAAGTTACATTCATATCAGTTGTAGAATGTTCAGGTGGTGATGAAGACTTCATGAATTCAATACAAACATAATTGTTAGAATTTCATGTGGAAAAGTGTTATACTTAATATCTAGTTGAAAATATAGATAACTACTATACTGGAAAGTTTCTAATATGATACACTTGTGTTTCAATATCAGTCTAATTGAATTGGATATTTTCAAGCATCCAATATACTTTTTAGAGGTTTATGCTGAGATTTGTCATGAAATTTTGGCGAAAGTGCCTATTGAACTAACATTCAAATTGTTAATTGGAATCAACTTGATTAAATCGTGTTGGCAAAGTTAGAATTCTTTTTTCTTATTTTATAAGAACGTTAGAGAATTTAATAATAGCTTATAAGAGTCATCCAAAGTTGGACCTTGGAAAGTACTTCAAAAATCTGTCGTCTGTAAAATAAAAGTCTCTAATTTATTTCAATAGTTTATTAATTTTTTTATAAAATCAGTTGTTTCAATTTATAATATCTACTAGGAACGGTTGTAAATAGTGTACTCAGTCGAGATTTTGAAGGAACTAATAAGGTAATGTAGTCTCAGAAATGAGAATTTTAACCACCCTGTAGTATAGTAAGTGTTTGTTACAACTTAGTTGAGTTTTATATAAACCTGTCTTCAAGTAATGATTACTTCCATCTAAATTGAAAAATGGTATTTTTGCCTAGATCTAAAGTACGGGATAAGTTTAACAATTTCATACATTTATGTAGAATACATTTCACTTATGTGAACGTGTAAATAAGGAAACTATGTTGAGGTGCTTTTAGTTTAAGTTTTTGAAACCATTGTGCTAAAAATGCATCATTATCCTTTGAACCTAAGTACATAAGATTAATGAAATATTTTATTTAACAGGGGATAAAACTACTCCCATATCAAGTGACCAGTCGGCTTTAATTCGGACGTCTTCAACGGGAACTCTAACAATTAGCAAATTAGATGCTTCTATGAAAGGCTCTTACATTTGTGAAGCAGACAACGGATTTGGAGGTCCACTCAAGAAAGAGATTTTAATCGCAGTGCGCGGTGAGTAAGAAAAGTAAGCAGAACTTAAGGAGAGAGATTTCTGTGCTGAGATTGATTCATGTCAAATATTTTTAATCTTTTCAAGGATAAGTTTAAAAACGTTGCGAAACGTTGTTTCACAGAATGATTTGTATCAATAGAAATTTATCAGATGCTATATAAAAATGTCTAATAAAGGGAATTTGGAAGTACATGCCTACTACTTTGATGAATTAAAGTTCTGGACAATTGCTATTCTCGGTTACCTTGAACTTATACCACAAGTCTTGTTTAAATACGAAAAATAGACATTTTTTAATTGACCAATGCATTTTATAATTAGTATTATCAATTAACTCTGACGTAAATACGACTTACTGGATTTAAAGTTACACACTAAAAGATATTTATAAAATTTTGTAATAATTTATATCATGTACTTTGTGGAGCAATTTGACACTATTATATTGAGCATTAATTAAAGAAATGTTTAAAAATAAAATATTCAAACATTTTTCACTTTATTTATATACAAATAAAAAGAATTTATCTCGTTATGGTCATTCATTTGTTGATAATTGAATGAATTTGCCCACGGTTACCCGACACTGAAAGTCAGTGAGTAATGTAACAGTTAGGTCTGTTGCAAATAGATTCTTCACAATCTAAGCGGTTAAACCAAACAGTTATTCAATGTTTTATATTTTATTATATTAAACAAACACTCATATTTTATCTTTTTACCGATATGTGGCGCTACATGTTCATTGATTGTACACACGTATGTGTACTGTCAAAGCTGTTGTCGCCATTGTGAATGTTATGTTTTCTACTCATGCGATGTTCATGTCTATCGGATAAGAAATGAAGCTTTCTACATTAAATTCAGTGGTATTTACAATGCCTTCAAGAATAAAGATAACTCTGGTTTTGGATTTCATTGTTACATGCATCTTCTATTCTACATCTGCAATATCAGGAGGTAAGTTACGCTTTCAAACTTACTTTTCACTCACTTATACAAATGTTTACACTTGTAATATATCAGAATAATAAGTTCTATCTATACTATATTCTATGCGGAGGGGCTTTTAAAGAAAAAGTAATGTTTATTAAAATAAATTGATTGTTTTTGATGATTTTCGTATTGTATCTATACACAGTGCGTGTTGTTCATGTAAGCATTGAATATTTGTATGTGATCATGACATACTGTCATGACCCATAAGTATCAATCCCAGTTGTTTATAATATTTATTGAAGACCATCATTTATGTATGAGTGTTAAAACCAAATGTTTTACGAATCGTTCTGGAGTTTCGTTGATTTTCAAATAGATTAAAATGTATTTAATATCTGAAAATTGTGAGTCATGTTTCTCATTTTAACGTTACCAAAACTATTATAAAAAATGCTGCCTATTTTGTCATTAACAATCATAGGTCATATTAACCTATCGAGTACATTATAAATTGCTATATCAAATATTTAATATTATTATAAAATTTAATTATTATTTTTTTAGATTGCAATATTATGTTCATTTGAAATATTTTCAAATCAAGATCAGTTAGAAACAAATTTTATGTAGGACTTGTGAAAAAATCAAACTTCCTTTAATAAACCAGCATCAATTTATCGGAATTACGAATCACCTGTATTCCCAAAGTTAATAGTTTTATTTTCTAAACATATTTTTAAGTTTCGTTTCTTTTCATACCGGTATACATTTAAATCTATACAGTATGAGCATGATATTATATAAATGCCACACACATTTATCTTATTTATTGCAAATTCTATTCTAAAAATTGTAATACCTATCTAAAGTTCATCTTTACCTTAATTTCAAAGAGATGCATTGTATTTGATACTCCTTTACTAGATTCTACTATTACTCCAACAAATATTACTAAATTATTTTAACAACCCAGAATAGTTCATATCTGAGTGAGATTCACATCCTACGATGAGTTCTATTATTTTTCTTGGAATATGATAAAAACTGTAACACATGTATAATTTAAATGAAACCCAGAAAAAGTGTGTAAAATTGGTTAAACAACTTTAGTTTAAAAATAAGATAAAAACAGAGAAATTAGATTTTTCGAATTCTTTAATTGAATCAAATAAATGTATCTTAGAGGTATTTAAATAATGATGTACTAGGAATCCCCCTTGTTATTTTTGCATGCTATTTGTACCAACCCATTATAAAATCTCTATATTTGAAAGGGATAGCGTATTTCAATTTGTTTTATTCCTTTTTCAAAATTATTTTTGAGATTTGCTTATTAAAAGTATAACTTTTGTGAAAAGGCTCTAAAGTTACATTTTGGTTTACTAAAACGTTTTATTCCTTGCATTTCTTTGTCTTTTTATATACCGTTTCACAACGAGACTTCTGTTCTATTTCAGATGCACCAGTTGTGGCATCTTTCTCTTTTCCGTCCGCTCTCAAAGAAGGTGAACGCGGAACAGCCGTTTGTTCAATTCGTTCTGGAGATAGACCTTTGGAATTTCAATGGATAAAAGATGGCGAAGAAATAAAGCAAACATCTAACGTTGAAATTCAGTCTGTAAAAGACACATCTTTTCTTTTAATAGACTCAGTTACTTCTCAGAGCTCTGGAAATTATACGTGTATTGTTAGGAATGCATTTGGAGCAGATAGATACACAGCAGCCTTAGCAGTTTCTGGTAAGTGCTAAATGCATTTTAGTCCTTACAAAATGGTTTATTAGAATTGATACACACATAAATAGTTTGTACCCATTTTACAAACAGAATATTTATTTTTATCTTCAACACATATTCCTTTTATATTGCTCATTTAAAATTTTGTTTGATTGGTTAAGAATATCATAAGTCTATTTCTTTTGTGACATTTTATAGAGCTCTATTTCTTTCTAGAATTAATTTAAGTCTGAAAGATATATAAGTCTGTAAAGACATCGTAAATTCTTAAAACTAAGAAACAGAAAAAACCAAAGCTTAATCACCAGGTTATCTTAATGCTCCAAAACCACCGCCAAACTTTAGTTTGAAATAGAAATATTGACACAAATATTTTGGTTATGATTTTTTTAATTACCAGTTTCTTTCTTAAATTTGCAGCTCCACCGATTTGGCTGAAAGAGCCTGCTGATATTACAGCAAAAGAAGGAGAAAGCATTACTTTAGAATGTGCAGCATCAGGTGTTCCTCAACCTACAGTTTCTTGGGCAACAGTTAAGTAGTCTCAGGGTTTAAATATTTTACAGTATTAAAAAAAAGTTAAACTTCAATTCAAGTTCATTAAAATGGTCATTCATAAAACGTTTTTGTAATGTATTTATATAAGACATTTACCATTATTCTTATATAAATATAAATTTGTAATTGAAATATATAATGAAATGACTTCTTTGTTAAAAATATAAGCAAATCAATATAAATATGTGAAGAACATATATAATTTATAATAATGATTATAATTTTGAAAGTATACGAAAATTTGAATGTAATAAAATTTATTGATTAAATTTGTAATTATAAAATGATATTATCTTTCTACAGAGAGAGGTACAATTATAAACTCATCCGATCTGTCTTCCGTCATGAGATACGATTCAGGAGGTACTCTTATAATATCAAAAGTGGATTCTTCCATGCATGGCTCTTACACTTGTACAGCTGATAATGGATTGGGAAAAGTTCTTCAGAAGAGTATTATTGTTTCGGTACAAGGTATACAAGGAATTTCGAGAGTAAACGACCAAAAGTTTAATTTGTGTTAAGCAAGAAATCATGCAAGTTTAATCTATGCAATGAGTTTCAGATTCTTTAAATTTTGTTCCATTCACATGAAACATACAAGTTAAAATATTTAATTAAAAAATAAGAATATAATAGTTCATAGCACTCTTTTAGTTTCATTATTACTCATTTTATAACCTACTGTGATCCATGTTAGACATGTTTAATTACCATATTTTTTATAGGATTCCTTAACTTAATTGTATAACACGTACTATGTAATAATTGTACATTGATAACTTTAAATGAACGCAACAAGACATGTTTAGTTTTATCTTCATATGAAGTTGTGTTTATTATTTCAAAAAGCAAGTTTAATAGTTAACTGCCTGATAGTTTATGTTATGGATAATACGGGAATAATCCAATCATTTCAACAATTTAATAATTCCTAATCACTCTCAACTACAGTAATTTGTTTAAGCCTAAATATGTCAGCTCGTTGCGTTTCAATAATAATGAGGTTATTAACTGTATCTTATGTTCAATTTAGTATTTCTGCTTCAATTTAATTTACTATTGACTTGTATTACACAATAAATTATATTTAATAATTATTGAGTTGTTTCATTGTATATAGTTAAGAATTCGGGATTGTACTTCTACTTCATCTTATTAGTTACAGGATTTTTAAGTTGAAAAATATTATTATGTTTTAGTTTTAAAATTGTCCGTGATGTGGCGCTACTTTTCCGTTACTACATCTGATATAGTATTTTGAACGCTTACAATGGCATCGGACAATAACAGCATCCCCGAAAACTGGGAAAAACTCAAGCTGTAAACACAATCTTTTTTTGGCTTCAGTTCCGAAGAAATAGCATCGTTTGAAAGGAGATAAAAGTTTTTAAACGAGGAAGTGTGATTTTTGGATTTCATTTATGTGCGATGGATAGAAGTGCTCTGCTTACTTTCATCTTGAATATACTGATATCATGGCTTCGCATCAGCACTGGAAATGGTAAGTTAAATTCGAATTTATTGTATTGAATTTGTTCAATATATGTTAAATGTTTGAATACGTATTATTTTATGCACGTATGACTATCCCTCACACATAAAATTACGATTTCATCACTGTTGTTCATCAATTATGAATATATTACCTTAAATACGTATCATATAAGAAAAATTGATTTTTATTATCATAAAATTGTGCATTTCCTAATCAAATTTTGGCTTGGAAAATACAATTTTAATCAATTTTCATCAAATTCGTTTGATAATAAATTCGGGAATAAAGTATTAAAAAATCTTTTAATTGCTTACTTTGCTAAACAAGGATAAGTTTTGACAGTGTAATTGATTCTCTTTTTTCCCACTGCTCAAAATATGTTACACGAAATGCACTAACATACGATCTCAAAATTCGAAAAGAAAAGTTCCAGAGTAGTTACAACTAATTCCCAGATGAAATACATGTAATTTAACATTTAAAATAAAATGAAATCCACAACAGACAGTTTTAATTAGAAGAGGTTTCGGAAATGTCAAATGAATGCTTTTATTGAAAATTCACCTACAAGACTGCCTTCAACTGAGAAAAACTGTAACGAGAGTTCGATAAAAAGGATTTGTGAAAGTTAATTATTTCGCAAAATATTTATTTCATTAAAACTTCTGTAAAACTTATACCTATAACGAAAAACTTCTGATTTCTTCTTTTAAAAGCACAGTGAACAACACCAGACCAAGTTGCGCCATATATTAGAAAAATTACTTCTCAATGTGAAAAGTACAACAAAATTTATTTTTCTCTTGACAATTTAAGAACATACCACTAATAAATTCATTTGTTTATGTTGGTACGTTAAATATGCTTGTTAATGTATTTTGGGTATCAAATCACATAATTATATCACATTGTAAAGTGAAAAGGTTTCCCGAGCGAAATTTAAAATTGAAGAGCAATTTTTTACAGCTCAATTTAAGAAATATAAGGATTTCAATTCCTAACTTTGCAGTTTGCCATTTGAACGTCTAATATTACTTTTACATTTTATTCAAACTGAATGTCAATGGTTATTATTTATTTTTAATTATTAACTATTTTTTGTTAAATTATGGTTTCTCAGAGAAAATGTAAAATATTATTTCAGTATATCTTTTTTCACAATCTTATTTTGCCTGCGTAAAAATAACTCAGGATTTTGCTAGAGCTTGTTATATAACTGAATATATAACTGAAAATATAATTAGTAAGGTTATCATTATTAGTATCTGAATAAAGTTATCATTATATGCGTGTTAAACACAAACACTTCAATGTTTTACAGCTCCTCCGAGACTTCAGTCTATTTTGCTACCAGATATGGTTTCGGTTGGTGACAATGTAGTTGCAACTTGTGCCTTGAGAAGTGGTTCTAAACCTATTACTTTCAAATGGTCTAAAGATGGAAATGATATCAAGAACGTACCTCAAGCTTCTGTAGAAGGATCGAAAGATTATTCGATGCTTTCTATTTCACCAGCATCTAAAGAAAATATGGGAAATTACACATGTAGTGTTGAAAACGCTTTTGGAAGAGATGAAACATCGTTTCCTTTGATAATAAAGGGTAATATATTTCAAAGACGACACATTATGGTTCATATAATTTTATACTTATAAAAATATATAGCAATGTGTAAACATGCTATATATTTTATTATATATATATTTATGTGCATAGTCTATTTTTGTTTAGCATTTTAAATTTTACACGGTATCTTTCACTCGAAATATTTTATTACATAAAATAGGAAAGTTTGTGATTTATAAATATTTTGAGCAAAAAATTAGCAAATTTGCATTGTAAAAAACCTAGGTGAATAATATTTTTATTATTAATAATATTACAAGTCCTTCTTAGGATTAAGATCACGGAGGTTAAATCATTTATGGATTTTTATTTAATAGACATTCATTAATGTTTTCCTGTTTTTTTTTCAATTTATTTGTTTCAGAATGTTGAGATGAATTACATTCTTGAGTTCTTACACTCTAAGTTCAATAATTAATACAATTACTACCACAGTTAAGACGTTTAAAGGTGTATTCTATTATGAAAGTGAGTTTTTATAATATTCCATAATAATATAATTGTTCGATGGCTCCACTTTTATCTTTCTTGCCCCATGCTTCGAAATGAATTTAGTTTTATTTTTGTAAAACTACTTTTCATATACAAGCAGACGCATTACGTATTACCAAACCTCATAACGAGTGTAAGAGTACTTTTCTTACAAACATTATCTTGATGCAGCAAAGCCCATTTCATTAATTCTATACACTTTTATCGTAATAATATTTTTACTGGAATTGTTGACTCATTTTTATCCAATAGATTTTTATCCAAAGATTATTCGATGCTTTCTATTTCACCACCATCTAAAGAAAATATGGGAAATTACACATGTAGTGTTGAAAACGCTTTTGGAAGAGATGAAACATTTTTCCCACTTGTGAGAAAGGAATTCATAATTCATTAAATGTATTTTGAATGTTTGATTTCCAATTTTAGTTTTATTGTAAAAATTAGTGCATTTATACTATTTAAAAAAATTACTGCTCGTAGTTTATATCTAATTTATAACTAAATAGCTTTGGTTTATTTTTATTCATCTTAATTTCAGCTCCTCCCGTATGGATTGAAAAGCCTCAAGACATCAAGACATCTGAAGACAAATCAGTGTATATTGTTTGTTTAGCAGATGGCCATCCTAAGCCCGAGATAACCTGGAAAAAAGACGACCAAAGTAAAATACTTGACTTTTTTACAAACTGTCCTTTATAATTTAAGGACCTGGGTAGCTTAGTTGGTAGAGTCACGGATTGACAACCGAAAGGTTGTGAGTTCGAGACTCGATGTAACCAAAGACCGTCGTGTACATGGGTGCTGGTTTAAGTTACTTTAGCCGTGGCCTCAAATGTCCTCACGTAGGCGTGTTATGGAAATTTGGAGAGTAGACTTGCAAGATCAAGTGTTGACCTCGTCATATGACCATGGTGCATGAATACAAGGCATTATCCTCCTATCTCTTCCTACAGAATTTATCCCGGACCATCACCAATAGCCCGTTCTGTTGATCCAGTGCGACATAAATTCAACTACCAACCTTTAAAATTTAGATAATCCACTTTTGAAAATTATAAAATACACTTCTCAATGGTTTAAAATGTCACTTAAGCATTAATCCGCAGATAGTTTAGAAAAACCTATGACTGTTTTGAGGAGATTATACTCCCATCACCATTCATGACGAACAACAAACTGCTGCATATTATTGGTCTTGAACAATGTTGCTTGCATATGTTCTAATAAAGTAACTCTTGATCCTAATTTACAATGTAAAAGTTTAGCGACTTTTTTAATTTATATGTGATCTCATACTTTTTGATGATACTGAAATAGGTGAAATTAAGTCTAGTAGAAATGACAATAGATCTTACTTTGCGAACTGATAAATTATAGTTTCAGTGATATTTCTAGAGACATTTGACCACTTAGTAAGAATAAGAATCTAAAAAGATTTCTGATAGAATAAAATTATTTTTCTCATAGTTGTCATGTCTTCCGGATCACAAGATAATGCAATTGTGGTATTTACGAATGGAACTCTGTATATTTCAAACGTAAGAAGTCAACATTCAGGCGTGTATTTGTGTATTGCAAGTAACAATGTGGAACCAGTGTTACAATCTTCTGCTATACTAACTGTGAATGGTAAGAAATCGCTTAATATCAGAAAGCTTATATCATTGTAAATAAAAACTATGTATTTATTGTATATTGTGCTAAACAATCAATTTGAATTACAATTTTATTACATTTCAATAAAAATGTCTTAATTGAGCTTTTTATTCTCAATTTCATCTTTTTATATATATGTCTTAGATTGTTCCGAAAATAATGTCATACAGTGAATTTTATTATTCTAACATTGATATTAGATGACTGGTGCATATTCTAGGAAGGCCATTGAATACAAGCCATCTCGGGCATTTGTAAATAGTAATTCTATGCCGAATAAAGATAAAAAAACAGCTTTTGGATTTCTTAAAAATATTTAAACATAATCCACTATATTTTAAGATTATATTTAGACTGGTTTATTAAGTTTTCATCAAAATTACGAAATGTTAAGTTATATTTTTATGTAAATATTTCATTCATAACTACTTTGCTGTAACAAGAATTGAAAAAGTTATTTAAAGGGTGTGCCGAAACAATAATTGTTATAGTTCACAATAAATGTATGTACATGATTTTATATATCCTTCACTAATTACATAAATGTTTAATATTTTTCTATTGCCTTTAAGAAATGGTTTTTAACTTCTAAATTATCCTCTATGTGGCGCTAGTTGCATGAAAAATTCACCGTACTGTCTGAACACCCATCACATAAACAACGCCATAGATATGTTGTATTAGAGTTGACTCCATAAGTACTCCATTCCAAAGAAAATCCTACCTATTTAAGCGTAATACCTATGAAATAATTGATTGTTTGTCCTCTATTTTCTTGAAACGGGGCGCTGAGACATGTGTAAAACTTTTTATTCAAGAATCTGCATGAGATCTCTTTTCGTTTTGGGATTTACTACAGCATTTCTTCAGAGTATAGTTAACGGAGACGATCAAACAAAAGGTATGTATAACTTATTTTTTAATTTAATGTCATGCTTCATCAAAAACTAATGTCTTAATAATACTTATACTTTATGGCCTAATGTTTATAATGTCTTGTAGTTATTTTGTACTGAGAATGGCAATTAAATTAACCGAATATTGGAAAACTGAATCATGTTAACAATGGCAAATTATTATAAGCTGTGAATAAACAGAAATGTAATGGAATATATATCGCGATATTTATTATCTGCAGTTACCTTTCTTTTGATTTAAGAAAGCAAAATCCAATAGCTTATATTAATCAGGTTACAGCTCAAAAGAGGCTTGTGTTTTTATATATCAACCAAATAAAATCGAAACCTTGCTCTTAAATTAAGAATGATTTACCTATGTAGAAAAATTAGAGGTAATATTAAAACTTGAAATTTAAAATAAAAGTTTGAAATGTTACAGAAAGCAGAAAATTTAATTTACTCATTTAACAAAAATAAATATTATAGCACAAATGTTGGGACGAATTTTAGCATTTGTTTTAAAGTGTTGAACTAAAAATATTTCCTTAAAATAAATATTATAAAGTTATTTGTCACAAATCTTCGCTAATCACTTTAATACTTTTTACAGTGGCACCAATTATCCAGCCTTTTATTTTTCCCGAATCTGCTTCACTTGGACAAAGAGTCACAGCTACTTGCGGTATCCTACAAGGCTCAAAACCATTAACATTTAAGTGGATAAAAGATGGTAAAGAAGTAACTGATGTTCCCAACGCATCTGTAGATGTCCAAGCTGAGTATTCTGTTCTCACTATAGTACCAGCTTCGAAAAAGAATGCTGGAAACTACACTTGTATAGTTAGAAATTCTTTAGGGGAGCATAAATATGTGGCTAGCTTCAGTTTAAAAGGTAAGTGATGACACTCGATTAGTTTGATTGTAGTTTTAATTTCTTATTGTTAATAAAGCATAAGCAATTTTAAATAAATATTTAATATGAATATGCTTTCAAAAGTAACCTAAAATATATCCTAAAATCACCCTTTCAGACTCCCTGAAGCTTTATTTTTGTGTAGGCATTTCTGTGCTGTTTATAAAGAAATACAACAATACTTGTGGATACAAAACTGATTTAATATGGAAAATTTAATGCTTAAAAATTTAAAATTTGACGAAATAGCTTTCATAAATTTGTTACAAATATTTTTCTGTATTTTTCTGTAAAAAGTAATATGTCACTTCAAATAATTGTGTTATCTTACAAAATATGCAAAGAAACTTTTCCCTACGAACACTTCCAATTCTGAATTTTTTATAGAAATTTTAAAAGTAAGAATTCTCTAAAAGACTTTCAAATATATAACAGATAATACAGATGTTTTATTTCATCATTGTTATATAGATTGTCTCATTTCTGGTATACTTTTAGTAATCACAAACTACTATTTAATTTATACTTTTAAATTATTGAACATCGATTTTAACGCAATTTCATCGCTGTTTTAATATTTTCTACCTAATATTGAATAGATTATGAATTTTTCAACTTCAGTGAAATTTTGTATGGAACCAAAGAAATTATGAAAGAAACAGAATGAAATGGTTATACAGAGATAATTGCATTATGTATTTACTTTTACAAAAGTAACACAATCTAATTGTTACTACAGAAAATGTTCTACAAGAATTTGACCGCCTTTACAATGCAAGCGCATTTTGTAAAAATTCGTGTTACTTTTTGTGATGTTAAGGAAGTTCTACGTTGTAATACTGTATTTAAATGCTTTATATTGATGTATGTTTTTAACGTGATTAAAAATAAATTTGGTTTCCTCAGAGTCACCGTCTTGGATAACAGAGCCAGATGACGTAGTTGGAGTTGAAGGTCAAAGAATAGAAATAAAGTGCTTGGCTGATGGATCCCCCAAGCCAGAGATTGCATGGAAAAGGAGAGTTGGTAAGAAAATATTAAAACAGCTACATTTAGTTATACTTTATATAAGAAGTACATGAATACGAAATTATTACTACACTGCAACTGTAGGCGGCGCAGGTTAGATTCATGTCAGGTTCGGTTCCTTTCTGGGTGTATTCCTCTCTTCTGTGACAGTAAAGCTTTCCTTGCGTATGTATGTTCATTTACTTGGCGCTGTTTGGTGCAGCTTGGTTAAAATGGCCCTTTGCGCCATAAAACTCAAGTAATCCGTTACAACAGAGAATAAGTAAAATGGGTACAAAGAATTGAATTCTGTATGATCAAATTATGGGGGTCTAAATGATTTAAACAATCTATCAATAGATTGTACAAAAAATTGAAACTATAGGATATAGTAAGGTATAAATTCTAGTTTTCTGATACACTTATTTCAATAATTTAAATATTCAGCTTACGCTAGGGTGTTTATGTTTACTTGCATCCTTGTTTTATATGAACTAGGTCTACGTCTTGTCAATTAGCTTAAACGAGATATAGTTCTATTTTTGCATCGAATACAGTGTTTTATAATAGCGTAGTTGCTCATTAAAATTTTATTTGTTGTGTTCTAAAGCATGGGTTGGGATTTTCATTACTCAACTTAAAAATTAGAAAGTTAATTTAGCATTTTTTCATTTAGAAGAGTTGAACTTTCAGAGATGAGATGAAAGCGAAATAAAAAATTTCATATGAGCATATTCCAAATCCAATTTAGTTGACTGAAATGGGGTTGATGAAAATTGGGTCTACATGGCATTATTTTTATTGTATATATTTTAGTTAGCCATCCACAAACACTAAAAATTTATATCTTTTTAAAATGCCAAAAATAAATCTTGATTAAAACATTTTAACGAAAATTCGATGCTCTTTTAATACGCTTTATCTTTTAAAAATATATCATTATTTTACGAAAAACTTTTTTCTTAGATGGACAAAACATAGAGCTCATTGATTTTGCTGAGCAATTCCAAAATGGATCATTAATTATTTCTGCGCTGAAAGCTCATAACTCTGGTACATACATTTGTGAAGCAAAAAATGGCATTGGGTCATCTCTTCAAAAGTTGGTTACGGTTCATGTGCACGGTAAGACTTTAAGTTGCACGACTTTAAAATTTTGTTAGCTCATTTTTCTCATAAACAACAATTTTTTTCTTACATATAACAATTCACAGAATATTTTGTTTTTACGTTTACTTTATTCACATGATTAATTGTATTTCCTTATTCATGCCTTACTTGTCATTGCGATATGCAGAAAACTGATGTTATGGAAATTGACTTATTGATTTTACAAAATGTTTTGAAGATGTACTAGTTATTTTGACAATATTAGACATTGTACTTGTCAGTGAATAAAAATAGTCTATGAATTATTAGTCTTGCGTCATTATTGGTTCTCATTATTTTACTTGTGTTAATCAAACAATTATAAAAGAACCAAATTCATATATAATTTGATCATTATATAGACATAGTTAATGCATGTACATTACTGTTAAAAGTTGTTTACATATTTTTGGATTTCACTTAGCTTTTTAAATATTTGTTCAAAATTCGACCACTGTGTGGCGCCAAATGTTCAGCTTTCAACTAACGCTAGCGTTTCTAAGGATTGCGTCTCTTGCAACTTATTTGAATCTATGGATGAAAGTTGTCCAGAAATACCATCAATAGTTTACAAATCTCATCTTTGAACTTGAAATGATTAAATAACAATTTGAAGATGTGTGAAATTAATCTGCTCTCTCAATCTGTTTATAAGTGGATTTGGCTCTTCCTATATGTTACAAAGATAGGAACCATCATCGCATCAGAAGATGAAGGTAAGTTTACACCTTTGTTTATGATACTTTTTTAAAAATCTTTGAGTTTTAAATTGTAAACCTGGTTTAAAAGTACATTATGTACATTATGTACTTCAGATATTTTACTAGAACAGTTAGATTATTTATGTAATATAACCCTTATCCATAAAACTACATGATACTTTACAAAAAATGATTATACATAAATATAATTGTTTTTGAAAGCACAATATATTATACACGCAGTTATTAGATAATCCTTCGTGAGAATTAGAATTAGCAGTAAGTTTGCTCTTTTATACTTTTTCTGTGGAACATACATTATTTTAATAATCAAACTAAAAGTTCTTTCATTGACTTATTTGAAATAAAACTGTTATAATGTTAGTATTTGAGATTTTACTTTCCCAAAAATATGATAAAAACAACTATATAGTTAAATAATAATTGAAAAATATTTAGAATGTGTTCTGTAATACTTCTTGCATGTTTGTAAAATTAGAACTTCAACGAATAGCAACATATTTATGACAAATTTTTATAAAAATTTTCAGTTTTTAAAAATACAGATTTATGGACTTAAATTGACGGAAATGAAACATTAAAATTTTAAGCCGTTTGGCTTTACAGACTTCTATCTTATTTCATTATATATTTCAGGTCCGCCTAAATTGCAGCAGATTCTTTTCCCTGAGTTTGTACCAATAGGAAAAAAAGTAATTGTAGTATGCACCGCTTTTAGCGGATCTTCTCCAATTACTTTCACATGGAAAAAAGACGGCAAAAATGTTCGGGAAGTACCAAATGTCTCTGTTGACGTTCAAAGCGATTACTCTGCTTTGACAATAAATCCGGCGCAATCCGAAAATGTCGGCAATTACACATGCACTGCAGAAAACAAGTATGGAAGGGACTCAAGTCATGGGACTTTAATGCTTAGAGGTAAGCAAGATTTAACATATTTAATAGATAAACTACTAAAAAAATAGTGCTACTAACTAAAATAGACTATAGTAATATATTCTGTGATGTACGTTTAACTAAAACACTTTTATATTGTTAAGTTGAGAATATTTTATGCAAATCCTAAATAAGCAATTACACTATAATTAACGTTTAATTGCTTGTCGCTTTCCAATTCCTGATTTCTATGAAATTTTGATAAGAAATTAATGTTCTTTGCATTTGCTATTGTTACATGCCTAATTTCTACTTCGTTGCAGAAAATTGAAATTCATACACCTGGAAATATTTATGACCTGGAGTAGAATTTAAAATTGTTTCAAGGGAATTCCTTTTTAAATTACAAACATGATAAAAACTTAAGACTTACAGATTAGTTAACAAAGTATTACGGATTGGAAAGTCTTTGTTAATTAGTAATTATGAGTTTAAACTGGTTTTTACAAATAAAATAGTGTTCGTAAAAGGAAATTAACATTAATTTTCTAGTAATATGACTAACTTAAAAAATTTGTTTACATAAAATATTCTGATTTTATCTGTCTAGCACCTCCTATTTGGATTGAGCAGCCTAGTGATACAAATGTAGCAGCTGGTGAAAGTTTGATTCTTCGTTGTTCAGCTGAAGGCCATCCTAAGCCAAATATTGAATGGAAATTTAAAGGTGATCAAAATACGGTTTTTATTACAATAGAATCTAAACAGATATTTTTCATCCTCTACAAACGTATTTAATTATTTTATTTTTCGATTTATAGTCAAGATTATCTTGAGCATTGTAAATTTAGTAATTAACTAATGTCCTGGTTTTTTTATTAGTTTTCAGTAGTGATATTTATAATAAAGATAATCCGAGCTGTTATATGAAGTCACGACAAACTTAATTTTTGCAGCAACTCAATAGATGTAAATTCTACTAAATTTGGAAAATTATTATTGGGTAATTTACATGCGAATTTAATTTAACACATAGTTCTATATTTTAAGTGACAGAAAATCTTCAAACTTTCCTGATGAAATATAAGGCGCATTATATGTATATCTTTATAAAAGGTCACGTTAATGTCTTAGAAGAAAGGTTCAACTGATTGTAATTCATTATATATTCTATTATCTGTGGAAAATTAACATTTTAGTAGAAATATGCAATGTTTCACACAAATTATGATTAAAGATGGAAAAAAGGGGTTGCATTTTTTTCTATTCGATTAATAATTGAGTTCACATTATAGAGTGTAATCGACTACAGAATTTGATTTTTAGAGTACATTAAGAATCTTATTGTATTTCTAAGTTAATTTTTTCAAGTTAGATATATTTTTAATGTTAAACAACTTAAAACTGAGAGGTACTTTATATCTTGAATTTTATGAGAAATTTTAGAAGTACATGCATGCTGAATGGTTATTTTCCATAGAAAAATCGGTTAAATTTTCTACTATATTATTTATAATAGATCCTATTTTGATGCGAAAAGATAAATACACGTATTGTGATGCCAAAAGAATTTATATTTCAAGATAATTTAATCTAAAAATATCAATTTATTAGTGTATATTCGTATGATCCTTATGCTTTAATGTGAAAAATATATTGATATAGTTTTGTTTTCTATTGCATGTTTACATATTTTCTAGTATCAGTATCAGCAATTAAAATTTTCGAATTTTATGATTTATTGATATTTATAATCTATATGTTGTTATATTTGTTGATTTTTATGCTTTGTAATATTTATATGAATAAACAATTATTTTTTAAAAGATGGCGCCCAAGGTGGAATTATTTCATTAAAAGAAGATAGTGCATCTCAAATATTCAGCAACGGAAGTTTATACATTTCGAATGTAAAAGAGAAAAGTTCTGGAACTTATATTTGTGTCGCATCTAATGGTATCGACTCTACTCTCTCAAAATCAGTTACAGTAAATGTAAATGGTAAGACTGAGGAAAAAAATATTTTTAGTCTATTTTTTAATTCAATGGGTAAAAGGTTTCATATAATTTGAAATGCATCAGCTTCTCAAATGTGTATAAGTGTACACGCAGATTATGTAGATATTCTTGAACAGCTCAAAATATTCATTTCTTAAAACTTGTGAAATTTATTTTATAGGATAATGTGAATTTTATCATATAAAATAAAGCTTTACAATTATTGTCTAGTTAAAAACTGATTGTTAGAAAATGTTCATAAGTGTTTTAGCATTATCATAATTAACTAATTCTGCAATCGATTCAAACAGATGTTCATAGATAAAAAAATAGAAATTGAATAATATCTAGAATTTGGTGACTCTTATTTTACATATACTTAATATTATTATCAAGATAAAATTTGATTAAACTCAAGTATTCTACATAGAAATATAAAAAAATATTTATGAAATACGAAAATAACAGTAAATTGCAAATAAGCTTAAATACCGGTGTGTGTGTGTCCGATATGATTTCATAATGTAGAATAATCATAGATATACGTATTAATTGAAGATAGAAAATATTTATTGTTCAACTATTTTCTTCCAATAAGCCATGAAATTATTTGTGCCATGTTACGAGTCATTTTATTCTGAGAATCTCTTAAAACATGCTTATTATGAACTCGTACACTGAATTTTCACGTGCACTATTTTCAAAGAAAACCTTTACCTGTACTTTAGTCCAAAGTATTTTTGTTTCAAAGCTTTTCTTAGGTTTATCACTATGATATTAATGCGCTGCTTATGAAATTTCTCTTTTTACACAAGAATGTTTACACTTTTCCACTTCAATATTTTGTTTATAAATAGATGATATTCTTTGTTTTTATTTGTATTTCGAACTATGTGCTCACTAGATTACTGATTTTTTCAAAGAAATACAAATAATTGAAATTTTTGTTTCAAAAGTTGTCCACTATATGGCGCTGCAATACCATTCTTAACCTCCCATAGTCATTTATGATATTATGTATGCTGCCTTGCAAATAAAATGGTCGACATAAAGTTGTTTACGATATCCTCAATTACTTACGAACCGTGAGAAATAATATAAAACTAATATTTTCTCAGCATCAACAATGTATTATTTCAGTTCACAAAGTTTTTCTAGCTGAAGTGTGTGACGAAGTATGGAATTTTTCTTCATCATCGTTATTGCTACTTTGGTAGAAACAACAGTTACTCAAGGTAAGATGTACATTTGATGCTTTTGGTTTTGTGCCGTCACATATTATTTTTGTATTAAATAATTGTATTTAAAATACAGTACATAAGTGAATAATTTATTAAAATGATTATACAGAACAGATATCATATTGCATTTTATATCCTAAAAAGGGAAATCCAATCTATAACGTTGCACTTTCATAGTTGTTTATGAAATAAATATGTGGATATGTGTTTCATGGAATAATGCCATTTACTCGTTGATAAAAATATGATAATTTTATATGCCTGTCGGATAGCATTTATTACGCTGATTCATAGGTTTTAAATTTTAGATCCACCTGTGATACAGCCTTTTCATTTTCCCGAAAATTCTACAACTGGTCAAACGGCTGTGGTCATTTGTGCTGTAGCCCAAGGTACTAAACCGTTAGAATTCAATTGGATGAAGGATGGAAAAGACATTGAAAATGTTCCAAATTCCTCTGTTTTAAATCAACCAGGATTTTCTGTTTTAACTGTTGGACCAGCTACTAAAGACAATGTGGGAAATTTTTCGTGTGTAGCGAGGAATTCATTTGGGCAAAATTCATTTACTTCTTCCTTTGTCCTAAATGGTAATTTTTGAATATCTTTATCTATTTCTTCGCATGATTTAAATTTAGTTTACCGTACTATTAGATAGAATGGTAGTCATTAAATAGGTCGCAGTTTGCATTTATGGTATATATATATATATATACTATATACACACAATGTCAGAAAAGTAACCTAGTTCTTGCATTAAATTCAGTACAACTTCAGATGTACTAATTTAAATGTAGCTTGGAATACTCGTTTTCGAGTTACCTAGTTTTTGCATTCATTTGACATTATATATATTTGCCATAAAATATATTGTTTTTTAAATTATCTAATAAAGGATAAAAAACATTTTTAGCAAAGTTGAACTACTTTCAAAAATTGTCAGAAAAATATGAAAATAGTTTTTGCAAAGAAGTTGTATAACACATAACTTAATTCGTGGTGACTTGGAAAAGATGCTTGATTTTCTCATGCAATTATGTATGACAACAGATTCTTACCTAAAGTAATTATTTCAGAACCTCCTACCTGGATTCACGAACCTCAAGACGTACGAGTCACAGAAAATGAATTCTTAGAATTGTCGTGCATGGCATCGGGTCACCCATTCCCTAAAATTACATGGAAAAAATTGACAGGTGCTTGTGTGGTTTTATTATTCTATGCAGATGCAAAAATACTAATGCGATATGTTATTTCTCCATTTGATTATATTTTTAGCAATTATTTATTGTAGATTTACTGATTCGATATTCTATGAAATGGGTTTGATAAATGCATCTGATCTTATTCGAACAATTTGAAATATTTTTTTTGAATAAAATATGTATATATAGTTCTTTGCAATTAGATAAATTTAACATAACTGATGTTGAGTAATTAAAATACAAGCGTTTTGCTGATGAAGAAAAGTTTTACTTTATTACTATCATCATGAAATTTAAAATTTTTACTAATGGTAGTTCTTAAGATAAACGTTAATGCTTTAACATTTATGTTTTAAACTTTTGTATGTTAAGTATGATTATATATGTACCAGATTGTTGAAAAAGTTTTCTACATTTTAACAAAGTTATTTTAATTATAAATCACTTTAATTTCAAATTCCTGCTTAAAATTATGGTAAAATGAGTTAAATGATTAAGTGCTAGAAAAGAATATTTTAGTTCTTGATTTTTGTCAAACAATCCTATGTTTTAAAGAAATATTTTGTCTACTTTTGTTATATTTTATTTTGTAGGTGAAAGCTTAAGCTCTTTGCTACCTGTGGACAGCACATCAAATATTCAAACTTTCAGTAATGGTTCTCTAATAATTTATAACATAAGAGATGAAAGCAGAGGTGCATATGAGTGTATAGCATCCAACGATGTAGGAATTCCTCTGCTAAAGAAAGTTCAAGTACTGGTATCTGGTAAGACAGTAATTGGTTTTAATACATTTTATATATAATTAAGGTATTATTAACGCTTACCAACACACGTTTTGAAATCACAAAACAGTTTCATTTTCTCATTTCATAAAACTTGTAAATACAACTGTTGAATAAATGTTACTATTTTCTGATATTACATGATTGTGTAGTTTATTTATACATTTAAGTTGTTATGAATTGTTTTCCGAATTGACTTTAAAATATATACATAGTGTAAAAATAAAATTATTGAATAGTATTGTCACCAGGCGGCGCTAGATTGTCTGTATGAAGCGAGTTACTCTATAACCGTACCATTTTAACTGTCTACATCTGATGTTTATTCTTTAACAGCGTATGAAAATAAAAAGCACAAATAGCAGCGTTATTCCGTAATGTTCGCCAATCTTATTTAAAAGAGGATTGTTGTGTTGATAACCCATTTTATGAAATACCTCCCAGTCGAAGTTAGGATACCACTTCGAAAGGTATTATGCGATTGTTCATTTATGCATCTGCAATGCTTCTGGGATTGCTTACAATGGAAGGAACCAAAGGTATGTAACATTTTAGTATTTTAAATTTAGTTTCAACATTTTAAGATAACAAAAACCCACTTAATTAAGTAAAGAAATCTATTTATGAATACATTTTGCTTTTAATAAAGTATTTTCCATATTCGGGTTTTCAACAGCACTATTTAATCGGTTCACAATAGTGCACTTCATCATTGAGAGTTTTGTTCCTCTTTACTGTAGAACTAACTGTAAATAGCTGTGTTCATCAAAGCTAATTATTTTTCGACAAAATGGAAAATTTTAATCATATTTTATATTTATAATTATAAGGAAAAACTTTGCCCTACCTAATATTTTACAATAAAATGATAAATAATCATTCTTTGTAGTTTTTTTTTATTTAGTGTTAAATGTATTGTTACACAACTAAGAAGTAATTTCCTTCACTTTCAGCCACAACTTTGGGTGTATTGCCTTTTATGTTCCCATCAGATGTGAAGGAAGGTCAGAAAATTTTAGTAACATGTACTCCCACAGGTGAAGGACATTCTGTCAACATGAAATGGATGAAAAGCGGATCAAATATAAAGGAAAACGATCGCATCAAAATAACACATTATCCAGATTTTTCTACTTTAATAGTTAATCCTGTGGTTTCAGAAGATAGTGGCAATTACACTTGCACTGTCAGTGAGAATCATAAGACAGCTAGTTACACAACAGAGTTGGTTATTCAAGGTAAGTAGCTTTGAAAATTAAGTCTTGCATCATTTGTTTTTATTAGTCTCCTTGAAAACGATTTCTAAACATTATAACTTAAGATTGCATAATTATGAAGAAGGTATCTGTTTATTATTTAAATGTAGACAACTTGAAACTATATTGCATATCAGAATACTTTTGTAGCATATATTTTAAATTTTCATCATTAAAATCCAACTAACGAGATTATTAAAAGTGGCAAATGAAGCTCACAAATTCTCAATATAAAAATTTAAGCTTTAAAACGCGCGCACGCTTTAGTTTAAAGTCTAATTAGTAAATGCTTAAGATGCATTTTCTAATATTCTTTCCAAGTCTTAAATAACATTATTAAAGCACTATTATATCTATATGCTCATCATACATTGACATAGTATTCATATGAAGCCTAATTTGTTTAAGATTTTTAAAAATGGGTTTTCTCAAGCTGCAGTACGTTCGTAAAATTTTATTTGGTTTCACTGCTGAAAACGTGCATTTGCAGCAAAAACAGTTGTACACGTATAATTTTTTTCAATCCAATCTGTAAAATCGTTTTTACTGTAAACATACTTTAATTTCAGTGAAACAAAGAAACACAGCAAGGTATGAACATTTTTAGAGAAATAATTTTTATACAATTATTTTTTAATTATAATCTCGCCATGAAAGATAAGGTTCTTGACTGTTCGTCCAATTTTTCTCTCGAGATTTAGTAATACGACGGATACGAAATATTTGAAAGTCAGAGCCCTCATTTCTTCGGTTTATTATAATTGGAATTGAAGTCTCATATATTGCATCATATATTTGTATTACATGACTTGTATTGCATGACTTGTATATATATATATATATATATATATATATATATATATATATATATATATATATTCTGATTACACTATAGGACTTTATCTTAGAATGATTTATTCCAAAGAAGTATTAAAGCCCCTTAAATATTCTAAAAATAACTTCATGGTTGCATATTTAATTGTGAATAAAAATTCTTTTACAATTTATTTTGATGTGTAACATATTAATTCGAACAGAATGATTTGAATTCGTACAAAATTCGAGTTTCTTTTTGTTCGTGAATTTAATATGCTACGAAATTCTTATAGGTCCACCAGTTTGGGTATCTCAACCATCTAACATTGAGACTGTTGTTGGAAAAAATGTTACCTTCGAATGCTCTGCCATTGGAAGGCCTGTCCCTACTATGACGTGGGTAAAAGATGGAGGTAAAATAACAAATAAATAACAAAAAGTGTTGAATGAAACAATACAAACGTCGGACGCACAAATCATTAATATTTTTTCTGTAATTTAATTGTTTATTTCATTATTTATTTTTTATTCAATCAGTAAAACAATGTAACGAGCTATTGACACATTAGTCATTAGTACATGTGAGTTATGATAACAAATATTGTTTAGTTAAATTTACATAGCTGGCATATGATGTATGTCAGCTATAAATGATGACTTTGCTGTCATCGATATTGATGACAGCAAATAGTTTTATATAGTTCAAGAGTTTTAACCATTGAATTGAAATATTTGAATTGTAGAAAAAATATAAATGCTTATAACTTTACTTTAAATTTACTTATAACTTTACTAATGCTTATAACTAATATCTAATGCCTTATAACTTTACTAAACAAAATAGAAAATACAGTAGATAAGAACAATTTAAATAATGTTTTTATTTCCTTGAATTTTTTAACCTAAAGATGTTTTATATTGGTTTATTTGGATCATTAGAACATTTTACATAAAGCCAACTAAACACATTAAGATACAGTTTTTTGTGAAATATACTTTACTGCTGTGTAATGTAAAAACTGTATGCAGAACGTACAAATAGTTTTTAACGATTTGCGCTTCAGATTCAAGGAGCATTTTTTATTTCTTTTTACGTTCGATTAAACCTTGAATTTCCAATTTTTCTTATTCAATTCCTTATTCCCCATTCCAGTGTAAGGTAAATGCAATTACCTATGTTTATTCAAAGTGTGATAAGAATTAATATGGAAATATAGTTAAAAAAGGTTTAAAAATTTATATTTTGTAAATTAATTTCAACCAAATCTATCCTTTTATTTATTTAAGAATAAAGTGTGAATTAGTTATCGATATTTGTTAGTTTGGATGTTAATTTCTACGCTTCTAATAAACCAAAGGAAGTTTGAAACATTGAACATTTATTTTTGTTTTGTTCTTTTTACAGTTTTATCAAATCATTCTTATATTTCTTAGATGATGAACTCAAATCAACCAAAAATTTAAGTAACGGTGGCAAGTATATTATTGGAAATGACAAGTTTGTTATCCTTAATGTACAGAAAGAAGATCACGGAAAATACAAATGTTCTGTTACAAATGGTGTAGGTGAAACCCTTCATGGAACTTCCCTTTTATCCGTGCTCAGTAAGTTGTTTAGAACAGTTATTTGATTGGTAACATTGCAAATTAACGTCTCTTAGTATACTTTAATTTTCTGACACGATAACTTACTTTATGTCAAAAATTAAAATTATTTGTGTACGTTTTTTATATAAACAGAAAATAAATTTTATTTTGTGTACATGACTTTTCTTTATTGAACTTTACAATTTCAAACTTTAAATATTATTCTTGAAAACATAAGTTTTTGAAAATGAAGATCACACATATTTATCAATCGTAACTGCATATTACACGGGGTGGCGCCACATGCTTGTATGTTAAGATTTTAAGAATTCAGTACTATCGATACAGACGCAGTGTGAGCATTGCTATTTACTTCTTGATTCAATGATTATTACTGAAGTGCTATTTTGATAGCCTAACGTTTAAAGTTGACGGAAATGTTCTTAGCGGCATGACGGTCTTTGCTTGCACACTTCTTCTCGCCTTGTATATTCATCCTGTGAAGTCGAATGACGGTAAGTGATAAATATTTATGTTTGTGATTCTTACAATCATTTGACTAGCATTGAACTTACAGTGCATACTTAGACGTAAACTTTTTTAGTTTTAGTGTATATTAGTTATCAATACTACTAAATGAATTTGATGGCAAGTTAAATATGAATTAAAAATCATAAGATACAAATATAGGTACTTTTATTATAATAATTAAATATATGTTACTTACACGCAGTATTGTACATCATCTCTTGTTTTATGAATGCATGTGAACGAAAATTTAAGAATATTCGTTTCAAATGAATTTTTCACTAAAATATGATTCTATGGAATAAGCAGACTGAAAGTTTCTTCTGTTATTTTTTTGTAGGAGTTCCTCAGATTCAGCCTTTCTTTTTCCCTGCTGCTCTCAGCGTTGGTCAAAAGACAAGTGTAGGTTGTACGCTAAACAAAGGAAGTCAACCAGTAAATTTCCGTTGGCTTAAAGATGGGAATGAGCTGACAAATAATAACAACATTGAAATAATAGCTATCAAAGACTATGTTTTGCTGAATATAAATCCAATAAAACAAAACAGTAGCGGGAATTACACTTGTATCGCCAGCAATAGCATCGGGAAAGACGAGTACACTGCATCTCTGACGGTGAAAGGTATGCTTCTCTTTTTTAAAAAACAATATTTTCGACTGTTTTATTTAAAAGAAATCATAAATTGGGTTTTTATGCAATCACAAGTATAGACCTCATTGTAAAATCCAATAAATATATAGAACATGTTTCTTCACAAACATGATTTTAGTATCACGATTATTTTTTGAAACTTATTCACTACTCTAAAACGTAGTTCTTGAGTAATACTAACATAATAATCATAATGAATATAATAATCACTAATGCATAATTTTAACTGATTAAACAAATTATTAAAAGTTGCTATTTTACACACACATAGTCATATTTTTATTGTTTAATTCGATTTGCTATTTCATCTGTTGTGCATTTTATAATTTTTCTTACTTAATTGAGTATAGAAATGATACACTGAAATTTTCATAGCTCCACCAAAATGGATCCAAATGCCAAAAGATCATACATCTTACTTGGGATCAAAGTTTGATGTAGAATGCAAAGTAACAGGTCAACCTAAACCTGTGGTAATTTGGTATAAAGAAGGTAAGGCCAATGGAATTCAAACGATATGAAGTTACACAATTTTAATGGCATAATCTAAAATAATGATTTATATATTTATTTGATGGAGTTAATTCACTCAATGAAACAAATGTTTGATTAAAATATAGTATTGGAAAATTTTTTATTTTTAGGTGCGCAAGGAAATTTTGTAAAATTGAGTTCTGATCTTGAGCTTAATGTATCGGATGAAGGTCGATTGATAATATCCAGTGTTAGTGAAAAAAGCAAAGGAAGATATAAATGCGAAGCCGATAATGGCGTTGAAAAAAGTGTGTCTGCAGAGTTCGTATTGACAGTGTATGGTAAGAATAAAAGAGACAGTCTATACAAATGGGCTGTCAACATGTATAAATGACTTTCTCATAATATATAGTTCTCTCTGAAACCCTACATTGACGTGTTCCTTAACTTTGTGTAAACATCTCATGTAATCATGAACACATTAGATTTTTATCTTTAACTGAAGCTTCTAAAACCCGAATGAAAGAAAATTAAGACTATTTTGATACTCAAATTTAAGTTATTAACTTTATTTGGAGAATAAGTAAATGATTCTGTCATATTTATTTACCAGATATTGTTCTTCTGAAAGTGGAATATCTGAAAATGTAAAAAATATCAAAAGAAGTTAATCATTTTTTCAAATCGATAAATAATCAATTGATAAGTCTATACTGTTCAAGTATATTCTTTTAATAAAGACATATTTGTGAAGGAACCATGAAACGTATAAATTAGAAGACTTCAAGGCAAGTATAGGTAAGCATACAAGTTTGTTGGTCTTGTTAAAGTATGTTACATTGTTAGTATGCTATTTAGTAAACTATTATTTGTATATATTATAAATAGAACACAAATAATAGTTCAAATTAAAAATAAGTTGTGAAAATTTGTGTATTTGATATCTGTTTCCAGTAAATTTTTTAAAATGAATTATTTAGAAATAATTTATACTCTTTTTTAATTTTTTACAGGTTTGAAGATTTGTTAAAATGTCTGAGACCCATGTGGATTTTTTGGATTTTAAAATATACACGGGATTTACTCTAATTAAATACAAAAATTAGTGCTCACCCCTTATATATTATATAATATCTCGATCAGATATATTTGACATGACGCTTGCTTAGCACACTTGTATTATATGTATTTGTTTTTGTGGTTATTATGAATTCAATGCTCTAAGCAAAAAAGTGTGTGATGATTTTTAATGTTCAGGTAAATTAAATGGGCAGCCTAAACATTTCATAGAAAAATAAAAATGTTGAATTATATGTTGAAAAAATCAATAATAAAATTTAAACATGTTAATTGAAACCTAAAGATGTCAAAAGTAAAAGTACTCAGATAAATAAGAAACTGTTTTGTTTATAGCATTGAAATATTGATTTAAATATTTGGTATAGTATTTAAAAATATTATATAGATGCTTTCTTTTGAAATATATTTGTTGTATTGACTAACTCCTTGATATAGAGTAGAGAAAAATAGTCTAAAACTCCTCATTGCGTGTGTTTCATTCATTAGTGGGTGAAATATTTTAGATATTATAAAAGTCTATTTTTCTCCGCTTTGTCTTTTTTCTGTAAAAATATAAAAAGTAGCATTAGCATTGAAGACTTTCAAATCACACTGTTTTTTACTTTCTATAGTGCCAGCAAGATTTGAAGAAAAGTTTAAAGTTGAGACGGTGAGACAAGGTGATAGTGCTGTTCTCAGATGTGACGTTACTGGCGATCAACCTATCTCCATCACATGGTTTAAAGACAAAAGAGAATTGGAAATAACAGAATTATCCAGGTCAGATTCTTAAATATTGTATTCCATAAAAATTGAGATTTTATGTGACATTGTATATATATCTTAAAATTTGTTATTTAAAAATGCAATTAAACTTCGTAATTAATCGAAGCTAAATATAAACGGTCGTTTACACTCTACAAAGGACAAATCTGTACCTCAGAACCAGACGAACGTAAGTCCAAAAATGACGATTTTCAAGTTATTATAGTTTTGCATGTAGAATCTTATTTTGCATCAAGCCATAACAACGTAAGTCTGTAAAAATTCTCCTTTTACGATTTACTAGGGATATAAGAGCGTAAGTCCTAACCTCTGTTTGAGCCAGACAAACGTAAGTCCATCCACTCAAAAAGACAGTTTGTACTTTCATGTATAAAAACTGAGCCTGTTGTTAGACAACCGAAAAGAGACGGCGCAAGAAACAAAACAGAGAGCCATACATTTATTTTTAACTTTAATAATAAGGAGGAAGTCATTTGAAAAACTTTTCTGAATACTCTTTCTATTTCTGAAACCTTCATGAGAGTTTCTTTAAAAAAGCCAGTGAGACTGGTTTGGTAACGCCAGACCTTAGTGGAAAACATATCCCAGGAAATAAATTACCTAGTAATAGCTTAGAACTGATCAAAAGCCATATTTCAAAGTTTCCGGTGTATGAAAGCCACTACAGCAGGGAAAGATCCAAACGTAAATATTTGGGTAATGACCTGAACATTTCCACAATGTACTCACTGTATGTAGATGAATGCGAAAAAGAAAACATTAAACCAGAGAAAAAGTGGGTTTATTCCACAGTTTTCAATGAAGATTTCAACTTGTTTTTCCATTCACC